>JACCIB010000029.1:0-1257906 GCA_018906965.1 Philotrypesis tridentata | reverse complement strand
TCAAACAAACTGTGCAAAGTTCGTTTTACAATTAGCACTTTCATCACCCCGATTCCAAGATACCCCCGAAACAACTGTAGACCAGCCATTCCGGGTGTCTCTCTCCCTGAAATTCCTAAAATTAACCCTCGCGCCAAGAAGGTCCACGTTAGAAAACTTCAAAGCCACTGCAGTGTGCGATAGCAGTGCACAAGAAGCAGCAGCGTTAGCTGCGCTCTCGCGCCCTCTCTGGTATTCGCGCTACACAAGTATATAAACGGCAGCCCTTTTTATCCCATCTAAACCGGAAGCGCGGCTCTGATTAATGCTCGCGCTTCATTAGCGTCGCGAGCACAAGCCTCCGCTCCGTCGTCGCGTCCGCCGCGGCGATGTATATATAACGAACGCGCGCGTCGTGTGCGCCGATTGAAAATTCGCATGCGGATGAAGACGTTGCTATCGAGAGAATCGCCGCCGCCGTGGTCTCCTCGGAGTGTATATGTATATTGTATACAGGTATATACACACGTGCGCGCGCGTATCGCGCGCGGCGATGCCCGGAACGATATACGGGCTATATACACCGGCATTGCGCAGAGAATAAATAAACATAAATTCCGCGAGAGGTAAATCCGCGCGCTATATAACGGGGCTAATGTTCAGCGGGAAGAGTCTTCGTAATTGGATTTATACCGATCGATCTCTCTTATCTAATGATTCTCTCTCTCTCGATTCGGCGGTGGGAGAGACGCTCGTTTTAGCTTCTCGATTGCAAATTTCATACGTATACCTATACAATATACATACAACAGGCTCTCTCGCATGAGCGATTACGCCGTAGATTAGCGAGCACCGCCTCGTCGACGCGAAACTACACGAGTACACGCAAACAGCTGTTCCGCGCGATTTTCTTCCCGCGAACTTTTCTCTCTCTCTCTCTATAACTCTTCTCCCGCGATGTGCGCGCACGCACGAAATCCATCTCATCAGAGCGAGAGAGGCTGCCGCTCTGCAGCTACAACAAATACGTCGTAAGCTGTACTCTCTCTCTTACTCTCCCGCCGAGGGGATTACACTATTTAAAGAGCAGCGAGTTCCCAGCTTCACTCGCGTTGCAAATTAGCCGTAATTAGCGGCAACTCATCGTCTCTCTCTCTCTCTCTCTGAGGCCGAGGCGTCGCTCGCGCGCTAAGAACAAGCTTGCAAATGAAGAGAGAACGTCCCGCCGTTATAATTTGCAAACCGCGAAAAAGACAATACACGCGCGTTAGAGGCGCCGCCGCCGCCGCCGCCGCTGCTGTGCGCACAGCGCGGTGAGAAATCAAAATTAACGAGCAAGACTCTCGGCTGCTATATACGCACTCTTCTCTCTCCGTGCTGTATTATACGCTGTAAGTATAATACGTAGAGTATACAATAAAGATCTGCTGCTTATACATAGTGCGCGCCTGTATAGATATACATATTGTTGGCTTTTACACTTGAGCTTTCACTCGGGACTTTTCTTGTGAAATTACACGCCGCTCTCCGTCTATATACACGTATACAATGCTTGCGTTGGAATACGTAAGTTGCGGGCGTCTGTATCGTTTTGGCTTTGAGATAAGAGAAATCAGATAGAAACCGAAGCGGACGGGAGCGTCGCTGTCAACGCAATTGCGAGATGTGCAGCGAGGACTAATTTCTTTCGCAGTTGCAGGTGATTAGCGTTTCCGATTCTGCGTGAGAAGGTGGCACTGATTCTCTCGGGTGGATAATTTGCGGTTTACATATACAGCTGTGCTCTCTCGCAGACGCGAATGAGAAAGGAAATTTCTTTTCGGAATATACTTATCGATACGGCTCGAGAGATTACTTTGAAAAAATCTCGAATGTAAAAACCTATACACCAGCCGTTATTCAACTCAATATAATGACTTATTCTTGTACTTAACGGAGATCACCTCTTCATAATCCGTGCTCGCGCGGGAAGGCGTTACTTCTTTCACGTTCACTTCTCTCGAATTCGAACAGTCACTCCTTGTAACGAGGAGCAAAGCAATTTTATTTCTAATCGAATATTGCTCGTGAAATATTCGTGGGCTACCGAATCTTACGAAACTCGTAATTGGAAAAATGAGCATCATTTCTCTCTCGATCTCTCCTCGTCGCACGATTCAGTTCAGATTCTTCTCATAATAATAATTATAATAACAATAATACTAATAATAATAATATAATAATATAATATTATAATAATAATAATATGTACGAGTTAAAAGGTCATCGGCTTTTATCGGAGACGAAGGAGATAACTATACACGATATAAAAAAAAAGAAAGGATGCGTTTCGTGTTCTCAATGTAAACGAGTGGAAAATAAAGATGAGTATACAATAAAGTGTTGAATGAAGGTGAATAAGCTGTAGTGAAAGAAAAGCAGCGATTCTATTAAAGTTCATCGGCTGTGGCTTATGCGCGCATAAACATGCAGAGAACAACGAGCTTATTCTGTATATAATATAAGCGACGGGAAGTACGTATATATATTTCACTGTCAAGAAATTGCTAACAAATAATAGTCGAAGAGGATATTGCGGCAATGAATGCAACATTGTGTAAAAATTGTTTCTATAGCTACATAGAAATCAACGATATTTTCTTATTGAAAATCAACACGTATTTTATAATAATAATAACAATTAAGTTCGATTGATTTAAATATCATAAAAAATGAAATATTCCAAAAGTAACGGCCCAATTAATTAGGTATGCCAAACAAAACAAAAAGTTTTGTCCCAATTTTGAGTGCCCGTGAGAAAAGAGGAATAAGAATGATCACCTCGAGAGTGACCAACTACGTGTCTGTGTGTCTGTGAATGTGTTGTAGAAGCATGAAAAATGAAAGAAATCCAAGAAGCAACCTCGATGGCAATTAAGGCATAACGTCCTCGTTGGAAAATTATCTTGAACAAAAATCAAACGCGCGCGCGCGCGCGCTCACATGAAATTCAGAGCTAGTTCGACGAACACGCGCTATACACCGGCTCTAATTACCAAGTGATAATAATGCTCGCGCGAAACGTTATTGTTGTAAAAATTAAAAAATAAGAGATGTTACGTAAATGCGAGAAACAGGTGTGAAAATCAATTTCGACAAAACACCGAAAAATAGAGGACGGAATAAGCTGTATACGATGTTCGAAGTTACTCTTTTTTTCCCTCGCATTACACGCCGCGGAGGCTTTGTCGCCGCCGCCTGGTCTCGTTTGAGCAAACGGAAGAGCGCGAGAGACCGGACGCAAAGCGGAATATGAAACGTCAGTGAAAGAAAGCCGGAACGGGACTTTTATTCACGAGGGCGGCTGACTCATATATATTTTCAGTTATTCCACAATCTTTCTATTCAAAAATAATACAGTCGACACATACTCACACACATGCTGTACGTTATTAGTTATAGACGAGGATTCGTCGCGCTTTATTGTGTTTAAGCGAGCGTTTAAGTACAACCAAACGTTAATGCGTATACCAGCGCTTTTCATTCCTTACGCTCCGCGACGACTCGCCCGCACAAAGTCGCCCATATATACCGGCGCTTTTAGAACCAATAGAATGAAGTGCGCACGTCTCTCTTCTCGCAATAATCATCGCAAAGTACACATTCCCAAGTGCAATAATAATCGCGGCCATAAATATACGGCGTAGAGGGGGGGGGGGGCGAGTTAAGAGGAAAAAAGAGGGAAATCCTCTCGTTCTCCGAATAGCGCGCGCTCTTCAGGCGCGAGATCGGCTGAATATACAAAACAGAGAGAGAGAGAGAGAGAGCCTCGCTCGCAGCTAGCAAAACTCGGCGAACGAAAGCAAAGCTCGCTTTGCGCGCCGCGCAGAGAAGAACAGCGGCATCCACTTAAAATTATTCCGTATTTTTATCCCCTCCCCTACCCCCGCCGCGGCGGCGGCGGCGGCGGCAAAAAGCAGCGCGGCGAAAGAAAAGTCAGCCGCCAGCGCGTCGAGAGTGTGTAAAACAAACAAAGAGCGCAAACAAACACGGAGGCGCTCTCGCGCGTCCGCAAAAAAAAGCGCAGGAGCGCGAGAGCTAAAAACGGGACGTTCGCCCTCGCAAGGCCGCGCGAAAGAATCCGAGGATAAACCGGATCGGCAACCTCATTAACGGGCCTTTCCCGCGCGGGTCGTACGCGCGCGCGCGCGCGCCTGCATTTCTTTGCATATACGCGTAAATCCGCCCGATTTCGGATACTCCGCACTGAGAAAAGAAAGCATAGGTAATTTTTACAACTGTGAGTACGAAAAAGTACAGGAAATTGTAGTAATCTGAGGAGAGACTGCGCCGTTATCAGAATTTTTTACTACGCGTTTATGCTGATATTCACTGTTTGAAGTTCGAATATTGCAAGTCGCACGAGAAAAAATTGCGATATTATACTTATAGTAAAAATTATTTTTATTAAAATTTATACTGTATAAAATTATTTGTGTTTAAGATTATAAATACATTCAATTTATATATTAGATCCAAAAATTTTACGCGTATAACAATGCTGTTTAGATGAAAATTTTTAATTTCTATGTTTCAATTTAATTCAATAAATAATAATGATAAAGTAATAATGTTCTACAAAGTTTAAAACAGATGAATATAAAAAAAATAAATTTTTAAACGATTTCAACCAAAATAAAAAATACTGTATTGGATTGTAAACGTTAGTGTTAGAGAAATTCTGTGCATGATTTACTACATTTTCTTGTAACTTTTCGTACTAAACGTTTGAAAAATTAATGCATATTTCTTTCAGTGTATAACTCACACGACCAAGTCGCAAAATTTTTTATTGAAGGCACACCTACCAGACCTGATTTTCCTCGCTCCTTAGGTCATTTTGAAAGAGAAAAACTTCGCGTGCATGGCCAATCGCAGGGTATACTTTTTTCCGGAGCAAAAAGGACTCGAAAAACGAGAAACATTAAAAAAAAAAGGAACTCACAGAACTTTTTTCTCGAAAACTATGGACTTTTAAAAATATTTCGTTAAAACAAAACTGGCTCAAAATCCAGCAAACACTACTCTGAAATTTTCTCAGATTTTTAAATAACGTCTCTCGAAATTTCGATTTTTTTGAATTTTCGAAAAATCAAAAATTGTATCAGATCAATCTAGAAAAATTTGAGAGCATTCTTTAATGAATTTTAAGACTTATTTGCTCTAATGAAACTTTCATAAAAGTCCATAGTTTTACAGAAAAAAATCTATGAATTCTCTTTTTGTTAATTATTTCTCATTTTTTCCAGTCTTTTTTGCTCCGGCAAAAAGTACACCCTACAATTCGCCATGTACGCGAATTTTTTTCTCTTCTCTTTTTCGAACGAGAAAAATCAGGTCTGATAGGTGTACCTTCAATAAAAAATTTTGCGACCTACTCGTGTGAGTTGTTTCCGAAATCGGGTGGATTTACACATATATATAATACAAGTATACAGCTGTTGCTCTCGCGCGAGCGCGAGTTTTTCGGCGAACCAAGAGATTCTCTCTCTTTACACACTGAATACCTGTTTGCGCGGGTGCAGAGGACCGGTTGCTCCTCGACTATAGATGTACACTGATTTCGTGCCTCGATTAAGTCCCGACGCTGTATACACAATGCGATTTTTCTCAACTACACAGAACATTTTGAACTGCCTCGCGTCTTCTTTCTTTTCGGAGGATAGTGAAACACAGATTCAGGCGTGAGAATAGCCAATCCTGTGCAAAACGCGCAATGTAGGTTAATTACAAAAATCTTAAAGGACTACATACTCAACACACGAGTAAACTACACGCCGTAAGGCTGAATCGGTCGATATAATATCGACTCGCGCCTTTTTTGCTACGACTCACAAAATATATAGTCGTGTAGTCCGCGTCGTCGCGTGTACACGTATACGTGGACTTAATTAAGGTAACAATTGCGCCGTACTGGTGCATCGCACATGTCGAAACTCACGACTCGCTCGCGCGGGAAAAAGAAGTCTCTATGCCGCGGCGCTTTTTTCGTCCCGCTCGCACAGACGGAGTAGAAGGAGGAGGAGGGAAAATACGAGGCGACGACGATCGGGAGCACATCACGCCGCCGTCGTTGCTATATACTGCAACCGGTCGAATTCCAGGAGGCAAAAAACTCGGCTGCGAATCCAGATTGCCATACGCGGGAGTGTATTCTTCGCCAAATGCGGAGGAGACTCCCGAGAGAGGTGTGCGCATATAACGCGCCGAGAAAATGCGGGACGACTCGTTTCAGTCCTGACCTCGGCCGCTCTTTTGTGTCTGCTGATGTAGCCTGAAGAATTCCAGCTGTTCGGCCCGTAAATTTCAAGAGTCTTGCGTCTGACCCCTCCCCACCCCTCACCCCTCCGGATGACGAGCATGTGTGCGTACTCTGGTCTGTACAATAGGGGATTAGCGGGACGACGTCGAGCTTAATTTTCAATTAGGCGTAAATGTGCGTGTGGTACACACGCGATTAACTAATTGTCGCGCGAAATACAGGTTACATTCGGTATATAATGCGGCAATTCCATCGTGCGAACGAACCGCAATTCCGGGACTGTGCGCACGACCTGCGCGATCCTTTGTGTGCGCCTCGACTCTTATCTGTCCTTTTTCGCGGTTTCGACCCAGTTTTGGAGAGAGAAACGAGCGAATGAGAGAATGTTATTCTTCGTTCCATCTTCAAAGCCGAATTATGACGGAGAAAGACGCAGATATTATATTCCAGATTTTTATACAGCGGAAAGTCGCGGCTTTGAAGTGCCACAAGACTCATTTATACGCGCCTTTCATCGTCTGGCAGAAAAAGCTCCTTCGCGTCTTTCGCACACAGCAATATCAAAGCCAAATATACCGTTACGTCCTTTTCCCCGCAAGGGGGAGGGGAGATCGAAAATTTTGATCGAATCTCCGAAGTGCACGATTGCATAACTCGTGTACGTATACGCGTATCAGACTGATGAATTCGTTGGAGAAAAGGTGTATGGAGATGTATATCGCGTATATTCTTCGGAGAGCGAAGGCGTGTATATATACAGACGCGGAAGTTTGAATTTTCTCATGCGGGCCCGCGCGGCTTGTAATTGAAATCGATCACTTGTTATACTCCGACGATTTTCGATTCTATCTGAAATTGATTTGTTAATTCGATTCCAAAGGATGAGCAGAGGCTCCGCGCGCAGGTGCAGACCTATAGCAATTTTCAAACGATCAATTAGACGCATCGAGCACTATACATGTATATTGTATATACATATATGTACCTTTAATTTATATATAGAGAATAGCTGTACACACGAGTCGATTTCGTTCAAGAGGCATAAAACCCCATCGACGTGTGAAGAGCACAGCCGTACTTCACAAGTATAATTTTTCACTCAAACGCGCATATATATATACAATAAAGATTAAGTACGCTACGAGATAATGTGCTAAAACCGTGTGGAGAAGAAGCGGAAGAAGAGGATGAGACGCGAGAGTGGAAAACGGCTATAAAAATTTTCAAAAAGAGAATCCTCCACCTTGCGCCCCTTCGACTACTTCTTCCTCTTCTTGCCGCCTCTTCTTCGACGCGCGGGTATACGCGGCTCATTACAAAAATCATCCCGCCCCGAGAACGCGCGCAGCAATAAGCCGAACCATCGCAAATAAGTAATAACCAAAGATAGCCCTCTCTTTTCCCTGGGAAGGAGAAAAAAAACGACCAACACGTGGAGTACGCGCGCGCGAAGGGAAAACAGCGCCATAAACAAGGCGAACAAGAAAATATTAATTTTGCGGCTCTCCGGCACGCGCACGCACACACGTTGGAATCTCGATTTGCATACGTGTGTAGGCTCTCTCTCTCTCGCGCGCATCATCGCGCATAAAGACCGTAAGCGCAACGGCTTACACGCGAGTCGAACTAACTGCTCGAGCGGATCAAACATTACGGAACGTTAACCCCCCCGGGGGGCGAGAAGAAGCCGCGGCCTGCGCGAAACGTATATATATATACGATTGTCTGGGCTACGCGTATATATATATGTGTGTGTGTGTGTGTGTGTGTGTGTATGTGTGTGTGTGTGTGTGTGTGTACAACTCTGGCTCGTATATAGGTACGTCTTATGCAAGCGATGGACGATAGCCGAGCTTTTTGTCGAGAGGTTATAAGTAACCTCTAGTCGCTCGTTATATTGTTCTTGCGACTGGAGTCAAATAAATTTGGCGGAGCTCTTTTGCTTGTATCTCGGGCTCTCTATGGGAGTTTCTTCGAGTTAATTTCGGAATTTGAAATTCGCGCCGTAATGTGTATTGTAAAAGGAATAATTTGCTGTACATTATGCACTATGCAGGCTATTGTAATAGAAATATAATAATACGAGTCGTATATAATGCAAGGAATCTCGAGATGGTCACGTAATAATGACTCAGCATTTCGTGCATCATATACAAAGTTTCAATTGTGCGCAGCGTGTCAGAACGAAATGAATTTGAATAACGTGAATTCTCTCGCATTGCAACACAACCGGGGTGAGCTTATTCCATCAGCGAGAAAATTCGTGATCATCGATCGAGTTTCGAGATTTTAAGCCCCTCCTCGAAGAATATATTCAGCTTTGCACGAGATGTGTTCGTTATATACACGTCTTTGTTGCAATCCGAATCGGCCGCAGATTGCCACGAGCTTTTCCCAGATATGCGCCTCTTTGTTTGCAATCCTCTCTCGCTTTTTCCGTTCGCCATGTCACAGCGTCGCGTTGGCAAATAGAATTTTTTCCCCCCATAATAAAGGGTTACAGCACTACTGCAGCGCCGCATCCCGGATGATCATTGTTGATATTCAAATGCAGTTCGGCGCTGTACACACGATTCTTCATTAACATTTACGGTGCACGGTAGTGACGCGCGTGGAATGTGTCGCGTGTGCGCTATTACTCGGCCGATTCTTTGTGCGGCAAAACACAGAAAGACGAAAATGCATGTGATTTGCTCGCGCAGTCGTGTCGCGCTGTACATGTATAAGTATATATATAGCTATGCGGCTCGCGGATTGCTAAGTAGAGCATTTGCCGAGGAAAAATGAAAGGTTCGAGGCGAATATGTATATATAGTGTGCATTAATGAACTTTTGTATACACTGAGAAAACTGTGGTAGTATTTAATACGTATCTTATACGAAAAATTACTATTTAAGATAGTAAAGGCGTGATATACTTGCAAGGTACATTCAAAATTATTATTTTGTATCGTAATTTTTATTTTGATTTCAATAATTAAAAACTTTTTTTTACGTTTATCTGATTTATACTTTGTAGAACATTATTATTTTAAATTAATAATTGAAATGTGAAGTTAAATTTTTTGGACTCTGGGCGAACCTGGATCACCGGGACTGCAGTGAGAACCACACGCCTAAACAGGATTCTTACTCGTAAAAATTTGGATCTAATATATAAATTATGAATGTATTCATAATATTAAACAAATAGTAAATAATAATAATAATTAAATAATAGAAGTTAAACATATTGTATAATTTCATAATATCGAATAAATTAATTAAAAGAGTAAACTAATCTTTATAAGCCGCGTATAACCTCAAATTTAAAATTTATTTCAAAAATAATTTTTACGGCATACTCGTAATAAAAATTAATATATTATATATTTAAATAGTCAAATTCCTCATAAGTCAAGTACGTCACTCGGTTGCTATTTTATATAGTAATTTTTCGTAAATATGTATTAATTTTCATTACCACAGTTTTCTCAGTGTAGTGTGTACAGTGTATACCGGCGAGTCGAGCGGTTGCACAAAAATGCGGGACACGCTTCACTACTTAGCGGAGAATGTTAAGTTCGTTGTTTGATTATTTATTGATTTCTCCCCCCCTCTTTTTATAACGTTCGATACAGCGGTTGCGGGAAAAATTTTCAATGAATATTATGCGAACCTCAACTGGGATTTTATGAATGAAAATATCTCGCGTATATATATACCTACATGCGTGTGTATATCTGGTTATGGGCTATATAATCGCCCTGCAGCAAATCCTACGCCGATTTACGGCATTACATAAAGCCGGGAGTGAAGAGCAGAGCTGCGCTGCAGACTCTCTTCGGCGAGATACAAAACTCAAGCGCAATGGAAAAAGAAAGCAAAAGCAAAGCGCGCACCCGACTCTGCGTTTCAATTAAGAGGTGAATCCAATCAGAACATCGCGCATTACTGGGTTAAGGATCGCGCATACGTATATATATACACATACAGCGGCTTTGTCGGTGATATAAAGAAAAGCCTGGGAGCCCCAGGTACGTTGAACTTGAGAGAACTCGGAAAGATCTGTTCTCTGCTTTCGCGGAATCCTCTCGCGATTAGGCACGACCACGTGTTCGCGTATATATGCCTGTGTATAGCGCAAAGGTGTGCGCGCCGTGTACGTTTTGCCGCTAATTTAGCGCCGCGCGCTTCTTTATCATATATCGGGAGAATCGTATAAGTTTGTATTTTTTAATGGTCTGTTCTCAGAGAGTCGAGCCGCTTGAATAAGGAGATAATTGGATTGCGGTGAGAAGCGGGAGAGAAGCTATGATTGCCGACGCCGTCCTCCTTTTTCGTACACAGCCATTATTCTTTTTGATTTAATTATGCTCGCACGCGATTGGAATTATATACTTGGTTTTGCGGTGGATTCTTTTTTCGGCGGTGACGCGGTGCGCGTCGTCGTCGCCGCCGTTGCGTTAACAGTTCCTTTAGCAGCTTCGAGAACGAATTATTCAATTGGGGGATTACGTTGCGCGCGCATTATATACACATTTATCGGTTGATTGCGTTGCGTAACAGGAAATTTTTACGGCTTCGAACAGTAAATTAAATTTTCGTTCGATTGGGACACTGTACGGTTCCTTGCTCCATACGCCTCAAAATCGTACTGCGCGGGATGTATTAATAGAATAAGGGTAAACATAAAACGTGATGAACGTAGTTGAAGTTCTATGGATTGACGATTTAAACTGTTATGCAAGCTCCGGGAAAATGTTTTTAAAAAAACTATACATCGGTTGGATTGAAGTGTCACGAGATGTTAATAAATGTGATGAAGCATTGAAAGAGACATTTTAAGATTTATGAAGAGACATTCATTCAGTAAAGTTTCTTCCACGAACGTTGTGGTTCTCCAGTTTATATCTTTGTATGAAAGTCAGTATCAAGATTTGATGGATTTATTTAATGGAATACCTACATGTGTAGAGTAGTCTGTGTATAAAAAAATAGCTATCTTTTAAAATAAATCATTTATGTATACCAAGAAAATTATTTTTCGAATGGTAATTACTGTTAGAAAAATTCTTCTAAGAATACCGATTATTTTAACGAAAATCATTTTCATATAAAAATTACACTATAAGATTTAGTAGTAAAATTATTTTAAAAATAAAATTTAATGTAAATTATATTATGAGTCTAATTAAGAATGTTACAACTAAATGAGATTAATTGATTGAGATTAAATAAGTATACAATAATATTAGAACTAAAAAATATTTAACTCTTAAAAAACAGTAAGTGATGTTCAAGTTGAAAAATAAAATAATAGGAAGCTCAAGTAAATTCTTGAGTACAGGCAATTAAAATTATTTAGCGGAAATCGCGTACTGAATTTCAATAATAACAGGGAATAATTTGAATAAAAAATTTCCATCAGGACTGTCATGTAAAATATCGAAAATTAATCGACCAATATTTTTTTCAAAAATAAATGAATGTTATCCGAGATACAGCTAATTGAGAATGACGAGTGACGTCACTGCTTCTTATGATAAAATTATAGTATAAAAGAACATCGCTGCTACCAATGACGTCACATGCAATTCAACCTTATTTAATTTTGTTAATATAATCATTAAAAAACAGAGTAAACACGTGAACATCAGTTATGTGATGAGTACAACTATATTACATAAAGACAATTTGCGCTAAAAGTAACGTACATATATATTGTGTGTTACGGTAGACGGTATCGTGATAAAATTTACAGAAAACTTAAGTACCAGACAAACAATGATTATTGCAAACGAATCAGATACATAACTAAAAGATAAACTTAATTTAGCCATTAAAAAAGATTCGAAATCAATTCAATTGTTTATGACTTAATATTAACCGAAAAAGTTCATAAAATTATGATAATAATCTAATTCGGCACAATCCTCGACTAAAGCTTAGTGTACAAAAATTTTTTAACATAAATTGTGTAACTTAATAGTATCCAACATTGTAACAATAAGACGTACAATTTTACATCGCGCGAGGCAATAAAATATAAGTGCATTATTTTAATAGCCTATCATTTAAATATCCGTGTAAATTTATATTTTTGTTTACAGTATGTTCCGCGTCGTTGATAAATTGCTCTTATATATATGAATTTGAAAAAAGGGGTGCTTAATCACAGCGTAGGATAATCGCGTGGCAATATCAATATTAATATCTACTTGGTTACATACAATTACGAGCTTCCTGGCTCTAAGCTCAGTAACGACTCTAAATACGGCTAAACTTGAAGAGCCACCTTAAACATCGGTCATTAGAATATTTAACGCCGAAATTATAAGCACGATCATCAATAATAATCCCTCCCTCTCGTTAAAAATCCAAGCCCGCAGCGTCCGTCAGCTGATTTCCAATGCAAAATATATATTAGCCATAGCCGAGAGCCATAAAACCTCCCCACCTCGCGCCGCTGCACACGTGGCGTGAAAAGCCAAGAGTGCGACAATTTGATCTTCGAGCGGCAGCGGCAGCAGCGGTAGCGGCAGTCGCAAAAAGGAGAGAAAAACGAGCGAGTCATCGACTTAACGATAATACCGCGAGAACGAACCAACGTCTTTTTGCATCCTATATATATATATACACACGCACATACGCGCAGGCGGCCTACGCGTATACACGTCGTTCGCGGTGGAGACGTCGAGGTGCATAGTTGTATACATACTGCACACGTATACATAAAACGGACGCTCTGCAATTTTCCGGAAATTAATATGCTGTCGCTGTACGGCGTACGGCGATCCGCTGCTCTCCGCGACGACGAGAGGGGAGGAGGAGGAGGGGGAGGGGGAGAAAGCGATACAGGCACGCGCGACTGGCGGCATACATATAGGCAATGAGAAAGAGAGGAGTAAGGACGAAGGAAGACGTATAGGAAGCGGATGAGTTGTGGGGAGAGGAAAAAGTCGCTGAAAGAGTATTATAACCGCTGCGCGTAATATATGAATGAGCCGCGCGCGGATAGGGTGGAATTCTTTCATTCCTTCCTTTTCTCCGCGCAGCTCTCGCTCGAAAGTTTAATCTTGAATTAATAGCATTCTCGAAATAATTACGAGGCCGAGTCGATCGCCGCCGCCGCCGCCGCTGCTGCTCTGGAAAAACCGAATTTGATAGATTCCCGCGCGGCTGCGTCCGCCGCGAGGCGGTAGGATATATAACGAACGAGAAAACGAAATTGCGAGGTTGCAAAGGAGGGAAAAAAACGTTGATTATCGCACGGGGGGCTGAGGAGGGCTTTTGCACACACACGAGGGGGAGAGAATGAGCGAAACGTGATGAATTCGAGCGAAAAATACGTGGAATCGATCGGCTGCGCACAGAGCATCGATGTATAGATATATACGTATATACATCCATCAAGATCCTCAGCCCGGCAATTTCTCTCATATTGCCTTGTATAGCCCTCGCGATTAAGATAAAGTGTGCGTATACACAGAGTCAATAAACAAAGAGCAAAACAGCTGCCGATGCCACGTGCGCTGCTGCTGCTGCTGCTGCTGCACTCGCGAATGAAATTCCAACAAAAACGTATATACGTATGAAGTACCGACGATCATCATTTGCCGCACTTCCCAACGCGAAATCCTCTTCTGTACACACACTTTCCACACACGTCTGCACACGCATACAAAAGCTTGTATTCCACTGGTTCCTATCCCGTTATACACACTCTATACACACACACACATAGAGAGAGACACGCAACGTCGAGTGGGAAGCCGGTGGCAACTATCGGAGCTGCTGTGTATACAGGTATATGCATCGCTATTGCCGCGGGGATAGTTACCTGTACCTATACATCGGTATATATATGTGTGTATATATATGTATATATATTTCTGTACAGGCGTCGAGGCGGCAGACCTGATATTAAGCGCGCAGCAACGGGAAATTGAAATGCCGGCGCGGGGCTTTCGATGAAAAGACGATCGCTTCGCTGAATCTCCGCGAACAGGTTAATTTTTTGATTCGCTATCGATGCACAGAGAGAAATAGAGAGAGAGAGAGGTGGTATTTTTCCCGGGGGATGCGATGCGTCCGTTCGATATACAGGATGAGTTTGCTATGTGTGTGTGAAAAGAGCTTGTTTGGATTAAAGTGAGGATATGAGTGGTGATTAGATTTATTTCTGATACTTTGACTTTCGTTTTTTGTCTTATTGCACTCCGAAGAATGCCTGCGACTGCGGAATGACTTTATCGTGCGGCTTTCGTCGATTTGAGCGATCTTTGCGGACTCAGTGATTATTGAATTAAGAAAATTTGCCGGGTAAAGCGAAAGTTGGAAAAATTGGCGTAAACCAATTTTCATTTTCGTAGCTTGAATTGAATGTATGATTTTTTTTCATTAGTCGTAGATTTGTAAATGAAATGTAGATTACACGAACTATTTTAAATGGAATGATTGAAAAGTTAAAAACTGAGCTCTATCCAAATGGTATCAGTTCATCTGAAATTCTATACTTGTATAGGATTCGAAAATCCAGAATTTGAGTGTAACCCTACAGCTGCTATATAAAACATCTGAAAAAATTAAATATGACTTTATCGAGCTTGAATTAAAGCCGATACTGTTACAGCTGTAATATAAACTTTCATATATAACAGTGCACACCATCAATTTATTCACTCCAATTTCTCTCCACTTAAAAAAAAAAATAACCAGCTAGCAGACTTTTACAGCGCGATCGATATACCTACAGGGCCATTAACATACCAAGAAAATCATACAAAAGCTCGGCAGAGTCTACACACACACACATACACACACTACAGAGCTCGGAGAGATTCCAGCGTCGGCCTCACGAACGCGCAAGGTATGTGTATGATAGACCGGCGCGCGGCGGCGGCGGCGGCGATCCCCTGACATTACACCTCGACACGGCGTTTATCAAAACATTCCCTCCTATCTCGCTATGTGTATACTCCCCCAATGAAAGGAGAGCGAGAGCTTTGGACCTGCGGACTGCGGAGAGTCGTGCTCGCGGCAACCGACTCGATTCGTATCTGTATATAAGCCTCTATATATATACAGTGTATACGCGGTAGACCGGCCGGGCAGTCAGGAGCCGATAATCATCATCGAGAGAGAGAGAAGGCGGAGGAGAGGATCGCGAAAGAATGCAGTCGCCGCTGCACTCGAGGGTCTTCTCGGGAAAGCTGTCGCTCGCAATTCTTCTCGATGTCGGCGTTTTTAAAGTCCGGCACTCGAGGCGGAGGGGTTTCCGCGCGGTGTGTGGCTGCGCCGCGCGTATATATATGAGTGTATCGCGAGCTCGAAAAACGGCGATGCGTCGATCGGCAAGTTTTTTCTGAAGCTTCTACTTGGGGTGCGGCAACAATTGCGTGTATATGTGCTAATCCACGAAATGGTGGAATCAACTCGCCTCGGAAAATTGCAAAAATTTTTATCGAAGGCGCACCTACTATAGCCCTATGCTTTCTGGTTCCTTGTAGAGCACACTGAAAGAGAAAAAACTCGCGTGAACGGTGAATCGTAGGGTGTACTTTTTTCCGGAGGAAAAACGACTCGAAAAAATCTGAAATGAAATATAACAAAAGAAGGGTTCATAGATTTTTTTCGCGAAAACTATGGACTTTTATGAAAATGTTATTAGAACGAAAGTGTCTTAAAATTCATCGAATAATGCTCTGTAAGTATCCGCGAAAAAATCTGTGAATTCTGTTTTGTCAATTATTTTTCATTTTTCGAGTCGTTTTTTGCTTCGGAAAAAAGTAGACCCTACGATTCGCCGTTGACGCAAGTCATTTCTCTTTCAGCATGTTCTAAGGGACCAGAAAACGCAGGTCTAGTAGGTGTGCCTTCAACAAAAAAAATTTTGCGATTTTCTGAGGTGAGTTATTTCCATACTGTGTCGTGAATTACCACGTATATATACAATCAACCTCGTTTTTGATATCAGGACGATAATACGCAGGGAATATAATAGTGCCCAAGTGGGCAGGGGGGGGGGGCTTGCGGGCAAAACGAAGCCAGCGGGTCGATCGATAAATTTTTCGTTCAGCTGATCGTAAAGTTTAGCAAAAAAAGGCTATTTCACTCACATTAGAGACGAGCGACGAGCTTCGCAGCGCCGAACCAGTCTCGTGATCGCGAATAACAGAGCTCTCTCTCTCTGGCCGTGAGGAAAATTTTCTTACCTGGAACAGATAAAAAGAGAAATATTTTTATTGATACCGTAACGAGATGGGAGGAATGTTAACAGAGGGCAATTTGCTCCTATATAGAGCGCGAGCGACTTTCAGGAGCACAACCTGCAATTCCGCGCGACGACCGTACGTACGAGCCTTTGTCCGCGCAGCTCTTTTACATATACACGTATACGCTATACCTGTACGTATACCCTTTCGATACTCATGTGATTATACAGGCGCGATAGGCGATTTTTTCTCGCCTGCCTAGAATTCAACATTTTCCTCATGACATTCGCCTCAATGGCATTCTTCGGCCCGGACAGTCGCGCACGACGTTCTATTATTATAGTCGCGCGCGCGCGTATGTATTTATTAAGGGCTCGGCGAACGCGAGCCAATTAAAAATGCAAATTATTCATCTGGCGCATCATTACACGGGGGGAAACTGTTTTATCGTTTTATTTGTCATCGAGATCGGAAGAAACTAATACGAGGCCAGATCGTCGCGCTTATCGTCTCGGCGTTTGCTCCTTTCGTAAGAAGCGTCTAGCCAATATCCTATATATCCCTCGAACCCCGTCATTCGAGCCGTTCACAGGCGTGCGAGCTGCGCATCATATATATATAAGAGGCGATCGGCGGCTGCGCAGCCCATAGCGAAGCAAGTAAACCAAGTCAAAGCGAAGCTGCAAAAAGCCCGGTCATTATACGAACTCTATAAGAGAAACGATGAGCCCAGCCGAGGAGGAGGAGGAGGAGGATATGGTATACGGGACTCGAGACTACTCGTCGGCGCGACTCTGCGCGCGAAGCATCAGCTGATCAATCGATCGAGCATCGCAGCTCGGAGCTGTTAACGGCTTAATGCTCGATTCCCCAGAGCGTTTGCAACGAGAATCTCTTTCTCTCGGCGGGGAGATAAAAAGACGCGCTGGAAGTACCGTTTGCCCCCGACGATTATTATACCAGCCCCGATCGTTAACGATTTGCTGCTGCTGCTGCTGCTGCTGCGGCTGCTGCTGCTGCAACCGACTGCATAGTATGTATACAAGAGGGTGTTGGTATAGCCGATCGTCAAAGCCGCGGATGAATGTGTTAATTGCGCCGTGCGGCGATTGTTTGCATATAGTTCTGAGGCGCACTTTGTATAGTTTACGACGCGCTGCTGCGGCTACTCGTGCGGAAAGTCAATTCTTCGATGTGTATTGTGTATAGGAAAATCCGCCAAAATAATTCAGATTAACTGCAGCGGAAATCGACCCAAAAAAATCTCGTGGGACGCGCCTGAGTGTTTTTGGGTATTTAGATATTTGTGTAAAATTTTTTTTTAAAAAATCGTTTTTTTAAGCATTTTTTTAAAATTAGAATTTAGAGGAAGAAGGAATTTCATTTTTAGGGTCGCCAATATGCACGAAAGTTCACAAAATATCTGAGCTTTTCAAATTGGTCGAGATTTTTTGTCTATGATTTTTTTAACAAAATGACGGTGATTTTTGAAAAAATTCATACGTATTCTTGAGTAATTTTAAACATTTTTTGTTCTACAATATTTTATCGTTAAGGTCATATTTCTTGAGAAAAAAAATCATGTTTAACATCACGCTCCTAACAAAGTTTATCATCACCCTGTTTCACAAAAACCGCCGTCATTTTGTTAAATTAAAATCATGGACAAAAAACCTCGACCAATTTGAAAAGCTCAGATATTTTGTGCATATTTGCGACAGTAAAAATAAAATTCCTTCTCCCTCTAAATTCGGATTGAAAAAAACGCTTAAAAAGAACGATTTTTTTTTAAATTTTTTTCTAAATACCCAAAAACTGCACTCATTCGATTTCGCGGGAATACTATTTTTTTCGTATTATGGGCATCCTACAGAACAAAAAGATTTTATTTTTTTGGTCGATTTCCCCTGCAATCATCTGAATTATTTTGACGGATTTTCCCATACGCACGCGCAGATACATACGCCTGACACATACTCTCTCCGGGTGGTGCATCTGCGCAACGAGAGAAATACATGCAGAGCCTTTTGTCGTCGCTTTTTGTTTACGATGGCACACATACACAAGCTTATAATTACGCAAGAATATCGTCACATCCCGTTGAACGAATCCCCGCGTGGCGCGTCGCCGGAGGTTTCGGGCGCGTAAAGTCATCGTCAACAACGTCCAATACTTACGCGCGTGCACACTGCAACGACTTTATTACATACTCCACAGTCATCCCGACACAATCAAGGCCTAACGCGTACAAAGCACCGAAAATCCCCGCGGGGGCTCTCTCTCTTTCCTCTCCGCGCACAGATCTGTAGATCTATATATAAACATTATACGCCTGCGCGCTACGCGAGCCTTCGTATATAAAATTATTGAAAAGCCGTCGTCGGGCCGCTGCAGCTGCGGAACCGTAAAGTAAATGCCCGCGCCGCGACTCGGCCGAGCGTGTCGCTTTGAAAGGTTCAGTGCACGCGCTCACTGTACTCCCGATCCTCTTTCTCTCTCCCGCACTATAACGTATATGCACGCGCGTATACGGCCGCCGCGGCAGCAGCAGCAGCCCTCATTCCGAACTCGTTGGCATAACTCGTTGTCAACGCCGTGGCACGAAAATAGCGAGACGCGAGCGCGGGGCTCTCTCGCTATATAGGCATTAAAATTAAACCGAGCGCGCGGAGAAGCGCCGCCGCGCAAAGCCTTCTCTCTCTCTCTCTCGCTGCGCGCCGACGACGGCTGTGTTGGCGGATGAAATATTTTGGTGGACCGCTTTTACGCAGGAATGGGTTTTCGGCCTCCCCCCCCCCTTCCCCCGTTGATTGATCTCCCGCCGAGATTTTCGCGGAAACGGGGAGGGTTAACAATGAGCGACGTAGACACACACGCATATGCCGTATAGTGTAATGCAAGTCGAGCTTTCGCGCAAGCGACGTGTGTGTGCCTTGAATATAGGGAGAAGGAGAGCTTTGGGAGAATAGTGTGGTCGGAACAATAAGGTTAGTGGAATATTTATACGTTTCGCGGAAACGAAGCGTTTTCTCTCGAGATGCAGAGAGGCAAAGCGAAATACAATCGTATATGATTGAAATATCTTCGCGGGATTTATCGTTGGGTTTGTTATTAAATTAGTTGGTATTTATTAATACTGAATGTAACTCTCGATTCGAACGTTTGCATTTATCGAATTGAGTCGACATTACGTATTTTGTTTGAAATGTTTATTCGATTACTTTCAGGAAGTGCATATACATACATTCGGTGTATAGTGCCGCAGATATATCCGATATTAAAACGCAAGGATTCTTACGATAGCCGACTCCACCGCCAGACGATAATAGTTTCAACAAATTTATACATCTTGTGTAGACTGTGTAGCGGTCGAAGAAAATTTCTACATACGCGGAGAGAATTAGGCATATCTTTTGCTAATTGACATTGCAGTGTTACACTCGTACACGTACACCCATACTTTCTAATTAATTTCCGTTCGGCGACAGCTCGAGAGTAACTTACGATAAGTTTAGTTCATGAAAATTATCGCTTTACGCCGCGGCGTAAAAGTTGGAATTTAGCTGTATCGCGTCACGCGATGCGGCCATACACATATATACAGTAAACATATATAGACACTCCGCGCGCGCGTCCGCAGGAAGAGCGTCCCAACAGAGTCTACACAGTCTTAATTAGGAATTACCTCGGCTCGTTAAAACGTAAAATATTCCAAAATCGCGCGGAATCCCCCTCGACGTAGTACAGCACTTCGCCGTAAAACACGACTCTTCCCCATAGCTCGAGAGCTCTGCGTTATCCTTTTCCCGCGAAAAATTCCAACCAGCTGCGCGACCTTGACTCTCGATAAATTTTTTTCTCCTCCTCCCCTCCTCACCCCCTCTATAGGGCTCTCCGTGGTATATAGTGTGCGCGTCAAGTCTCGGCGACGAAAAAAATAAGGGAAGTTTGGGAGAGACGAAAAAATTGGCACTCAGCTCTATAAGTATACTCGAAAATTACAACTCCCGCAACTATGATACCCTCGTCGCCGTCGAGAGAGACAGAGACTTGGTCCAATTACGGTGTAAATCACTCTTGGTCAGAGGCGCGCGGTATGCGCGTAACGTCGCGTCGCGAGATGAGCCGCGATAACTCGAGGCTTGCCCTGTATACGCTCTATTATAAGTACCCGCGCGCACTTCCGAGTGATATATATTCTCCGGGAAATCAAAACCGCTACGCGGAGTTAACGCTGAAATTGATTCTGAATTACGAGGGCTCCGCGCGAGAGGCACCTCTGGCAGCAGTGGCGGCGGCTGCGAATTCAAAGTGAGAGAGAGAAAGAGAGAGAGACAAGGAGTGCGAGTGAATTCGAGGGAAAAGGATAATATACGCGAATAATTTCGAGAGATCCAGCGGCGCTAAATCACTTTCCAGACGAGCGAGCATGGAGAGCTCGTTATGTGTATATATATAGCGAGAGGTATACAGAACAATCAAAGAATCACGCGCCACTCCCGCGCGCGCGCGCATTCATCAGTTAGCCTATCCACCGGAGATATATTTACGCCTCGAATTCCTAACCTCGTTTTTCCCTTCACCCGAATTTTACTCTCTTCTGCGCAATGCGCATTGCTGCGGCACACGGATGTATATATGTGCATATCCACCAATTTTCGGAAACAACTGTCCCCCAAAAATTGCACATTTTTTTTGTGGGTACACCTATACCATGAGGCATGTTTTTTTTTTCGGTCCTTAGGTCGTTCTGAAAGAGAAAAAACTTGCGTGCATGGCCGATCGTAGGGTATACTTTTTTTACGGAGCAAAAAAGACTCGAAAAATGGAGAAATAATTCACAAAAAATTAATTCATAGATTTTTTTTCGGAATCTATGGACTTTTATAACAATTTCATTACAACAAAAATATCTTAAAATTCATCAGAGAATGCTCTGAAATTTTTTCAGGGTGATCCAATACAATTTTTGATTTATCGAAAATCCAACAAAAAAAAACGAAATCTGAAAAAATTCCAGAGTCTCCTTTGATGAATTTTCAGATATTTTTGTTGTAATGAAATTTTTATAAAAGTCCACAGTTTCCGAGTAAAAAATCGATGAATTCCTTTTTTTTAAATTATTTCTCGTTTTTCGAGTCGTTTTTGCTCCGGAAAAAAGTTAAATCCTTCGATTGGCCGTGCACGCGAATTTTTTCTCGTTCAGAATGACTTGAGGAACGAGAAAAAGTAGGTCTAGTAGGTGTGCCTCCAAAAGAAAAATTTTTGGGGCAACTTTTGGGGATAGTTGTTTCCAAAAATTCGTTTATTTTTAGCGAGACAATTATTTTTTCGGGCGGAAAATGTTTATACGTTTACTTATATGCAATATCAAATTAACCGATCCCGAGAGCGCAGCTCCCTCGCAACGTGAAATTTCTCATCGAAGGAGCAAACACGCCGAGAAGACGACGCGCTACGGGCTGCCCCCCGACATCTGTTCTGCACTTGCGCGTTCCTCGATAATACATAAACGAACGCAACGCCCGTAAATTCTTTCCTTTTTCTGACTCTCCCCCGACTCTTTTTTACTTTCTTTCTTCGAATCGCGTCCGGCGATTGCGAAATCCACGAGGTTCAAGCTTTTCGGAGCGCTCAGCTTCCATCGGGACTGTATACAATACACTTGCGGTTAGAGCAAACAGTGTATTAAACCCCCCCCCCCTTCCCCTCTAGTTTTAAGAAATATATACAATACCGTGTACGAGGCTCGATATATAAATTAACTAGCGCTTGCGCCGCGCGCTTGTTGTAATTATATCGGAGAGCTCTCGCGATGATAGAATTTACGGGCTATATACATTGCGACAGGCCTGGTGCCGAGTGGCGCAACTCACGATACTCCGTGTACACTCGAAAAATTATTGCGTGCTCTCGTGTTCGGTATCGCGTATATACACTTATATAGAAGCCAAACCTGCTGACTCGAGTATAAAATCGTAATTCGCAAGTCTATGCCTCAGTTTTATAGATCGCAATGTACACAATCTTATAGACAGAAACTGCTGATTAAAAAATATAAATCTCGTATACAACACACCCGTGAAATACGTAATAGCCTCGGTGCAACAAATATACAATCGATCATCCGCTAATTTACATGCGAACAGCTCTCTCTTCGCGCACACGTATATATAGCGACGACCCTATCTCCCAACGCGAGATCTCAATTATTCCGAAGACAACTAATACCGCGATATCGAGAAAGTCTTGCGCGGCATATATATATAAGCTCTTGTACACGCGCCAGACAAAAGAAAACTCTCGCTTACGGCAGAGGCATCGCTAACGAGTGAGAGATGCGTATCGCCTTTGCGCATAGCGCATATACCTATATATATATAGGCGGTGCGCAGGTGGGAAAGGATTAATCGCGAGCCTCACGTGTGTCGCATATGAAATTTCAATAAACAAAGGCTAATGGAAAATCGCGCTATCTTCGTGTCCGCGAAACGCGTCCGCGCTGCTGCAGTCGTTTGTGCGTAGGTGCAGCGCGCGTGCAAATCGAGTTTCGAGAGAGTCGACGTGTATTATATACATCGGATGAAAGCGAATTACGTGGCACCTTGCGATAATTGCGCGTGAAAACGCTTTTGTTATTGGCTAAGAGGAGATACACACATACATACCGTTACCTATATATATACAGATATATGCGCATAATATGATCCATGAATTTTCGGAAACAACTCTGCCCAAAGGTTGCAATTTTTTTTGAGACACACCTACTATAGACCTAATTTTTCTCGTTTCTTAGGTCATTCGGAACGAGAAAAAAATTCGCGTACACGGCTAATCGGTTATACTTTTTTTCGGAGCAAAAACGACTTGAAAAACGAGAAGCAATGAAAAAAAAAGAATTCATAGATTTTTTTTCTCGAAAACTATGAACTTTTATGAAAATTTTATTAGAACGAAAATATCTCAAAATTCATCGGTGAACGCTCTGGAATTTTTCCAGATTTTTTAAGAATATTTTTCGAAATTTCGTTGTTTTGGATTTTTTAAAAATCAAAAATTGTATTGAATCAATCTGAAAAAATTTCAGAGTATTCTTTGATGAATTTTAAGATATTATTGTTCTAATGAAAGTTTTAATGAAGTCCGCAGTTTTCGAAAAAAAATCTATCTTTCAGAATGACTTAGGAAGGAACAAGAAAAAACAGGCCTGGTAGGTGTGCCTTCAAAAAATAATTTTGCAATTTTCGGAGAGAGTCGTTTCCGAAAATTGGTGGATATGCACATATATGTATGTACAATTGCACAGGATTGCAGCGTTACGCTGCTCCCTTTGTGGAAGTGGTTCTCTGGTGTCTATAGCTCGAGGAAAACTTTGCGTAAGCTAATCGGACCATCGGATTTTATACGGCGCTCTGAGGATGTCTCTCTCTCTCTCTCTCTATCTCTTTCTGTCTTTCTCGGCAAAGCGAAAAACGAGAGCGCCGATGATCGATGTGGGAGTCGATGCGAGGAAAGCGATACGATTTTCGTCGGGCTGCGTATATATACGTGCGTATACGCGAGGCCGTATAATTAAATAAATGGCGATACTATTGGGATGCGTATTTTTCGAACGGCGAATGTTTTTCTCGAAATCCTCGTAAATTCACGTTGCTTACACACTGGATGTATTAATATTGTGAATAAATTCCACGGGAAAGAATGAGAGAGAGAGAGAGAGCTCGTGTATAAAAAGCCGCGTGTATAATATTTGCATATATTTTTCAAGCATCTCACGTTTAACGACACACACTCACCGAAAAGCACGCGCGCCCGTGTCTCGCTGTAAATATAATTTGTTCTTGGCCCCAAAGAAGTTTACATTAATTTCGCCGATATCTCTCGAGATACTCGAAGAAAAATAAACGGGGAGAAAGGACAGACGCTCAAAATTAATTTGATACGGTCATTTTCGCGCGTGATTTACGTTGCGTCTGTATACAACCTGGAAAAAGAGGAGGAATAATGACAAGGTCGCGAATCAAGCTAAACCAAGTTTCAGTCTCATCTTACACACCTTTCCCCCCCTCCCTTCGATGGAAAAGTCATTCCGGGGATCGTCGCTGATGCACCAGCGCGAACACAGCTATTGAACGAATACGAAGTGCATTATACAAAAAGAAAAATGTATGTAACGAGGAAGTACGAATTACTAATCGGAGCGACTCCTAACGCGAGCGGGGCACGCGAGGATTTCCCATCTGAACGATCGCACGCGACTTTCTTCTTTGTGCGTTGAAAAAAAGCAAAAGTACACAGCTGAGCAAAACTGCGCTGGCCGTCGGGACAAAGGCGATCGCAAATGACCATAAGTGCTCGGGAAAGGAAGTGGAAGAGGCCCCCGTGTGTCACACGCGCCGAGCGCTTGATATACGCTTCAGCCAGAACAGGGCGAAGCGATAAGCCGCCGCCTCTCGCTATCACAGAGATGCGACTGTTGAGCTTCAGGTGCGTGTGTACGCGTTAACGGCTCACCTTTCCCAGGCCCGCAGAGCCACGCGTCACGTCGCAACGGGTTAAAACGCCGTCAGAGGCTTCATCGGATATATGCGTTTAGCTTAATTGACGGTCTATACGTAAGAGTGTATCGCAGCTGTTAGGCGAGCGACGAGCGCGAAACGGGATTATTCAATTGTAATACTCGGCCGTGTGGCGCTTGTTTATTTTACACTGAGAGAGAAATGTGCATTAATTTTTCGAACTTGCAGTACGAAAAGTTATGAGAAATTGTGGTAAATCATGCACAGACTTCCCAAGCATTGACTGTTACAATATACAAAATAGTAATTTTTATTTTGGTTGAAATAATTTAAGAATTTTTTTGTTTTGTTTATCTGTTTTTAACTTTGTAGAATATTATTATTTTATGATTATTATTATCATTTATTGATTATTTATTGAATTAAATTGAAACGTAGAAGTTAAAATTTGTTTACTTGGGGGCTGGATTCGAATACCTGGACCTAACCGCTCACCTAAACAAAATTCTTACATGTAAAGCTTGATATGAATTGAATCTATTTATAATCTCAAACAAAAATAATTTTTACCATTTTATGTAGTAAATTTTAACAAAAATAATTTTTACCACAAGGTATATAGTAATTTTTTCTACTGTGACTTGTAATATTCGAACTTAAAATAGAGCGCCTATCAGCATAATTGTAGCAAAAAATTCTGATAATTATGTCAGTCTGTGGCTCAGATTACTATAATTTCTCGTACTTTTTCGTACTTACAGTTGTAAAAATTACGTCTTATTTTTTTCTCAGTATGCTATTATTGCATTACACGCGCGCAAAGTCGTCCCGTCAGCGCAGAAAAGCCACCCGGCAAAGATACTTCTCGGCTCATTATCTAATTGACGGGATCATCGCTTTCATCTCGCGGCGATTGCCTCACATTCGGATCGTATCTCGACCGCATCGCGCCGAGTTGACACAGTGAGAGGGGCTCTTGAAATAAAAAAAAAGGTGTCATTAGCCCGTCATCCCGAGGCGACGCGGGAGAGCATACATCGCCGAAAAGAAAAGCGAGAGATCGCCGCCCGGTTTCCCGGAGCCGGCGGAAAAAAAGAAAGTCTTGATGAGAGAGTGAGAGAGAACTGTCCTTTGTCTCGCAGGAGCTAAGCGCGCGCAAGAAAAAAGAAAGTTTCCTGCCTCGCGATCGCTATCTGGATCAACGAGAGGCTATATATACATAGTGTATTATACACTGCGCAGACACGTTTTTTTCTTCGCGCTCCCACTCGAAAAGTCGGCTCGATGCACTTGTTATGGCTGCTGCAGGGTCGACACTTGTTAAATTTTACGACCGCGTTACACCGCGCTAACTCCCTTCTTTTTCTTTTTCTTTTTAAAGTGACGCGTGGACCTTCGCACGCTCGAAAATTGCGTTCCAAATATAGCCGACTACTGGCGCCTCGGTGTATTCGGGTTTTTTTTTCTTTCTTTTTTTTTGTAGGAACATTATTGCTCGATCGAGAGATAAGGAGGTGAGAAATGACTCTTGGGCGCGAGCTGCGACTTTTGGAACACGTCATCGAGTGGGAATTTTTCAGAATCTCCGAGGAGCGTATATTACACGTAAGGATAAACATTTAGTGGTGCACAGTGTTTAGTGGAATTTATTCATAGGATGGTAATTTTTGTAAGGGAAAATAAATTACGCCTGCCGCCTGTTTTCGAGAATACGTTTCGATAGGCATCTCTGCAGAAGTGCGATAACGATCGAAACCGTTTTATTGCCTTGTGTAAGCCTCTAAAATTATTGCAAAATCAGCGCGTTTAAAACTCAATACGCCGTTTGCTCTAATCCCAATTTATTGCGCTTTGAAATTATACTCGAGTGATTCCCACATTACGTAAAAGTATTAAAAAAAAAAATGATAAAACGTCGAATCTCCCCACACAGCTCGTCCGACGCTCGGTAACCAGATCTACCTACACAAGCTCTCTCACGAAGATGCAAAACGCTGGAGATTTAAGACCGCGTGCACTGTATTTTTGAACCCCGAGCGTTTTGCAACGTTTACAGGACACTCTATACGTATACCGTTGGCGATGTTTTACGAGTAGCGCACGCGCGCAGGCACCTATATACACCGCCGAAACAGCTTCATTCCCATAAATTTTTGAACTGATGAGCGACTGTAAAAATCCTCGCCCCAGTTACCGAGCTGGCGCGCGCGCGCCTTCGAATAATTATAATCTCGCGGCGGTGCAGAGCCGCGTGTGGCGCGTAAATCAAAATAGACGTGGAAATTGGAGCAAACTAGCTGGAACGCAGGCCGTGGGCCGTAAGACGTCTATATGCGCGCGCTATAATACACACGCGGAAACAACGAAACCGGATAAGCGTTTAAAAATAGTCGAGGCGCCGAGCTCGGGGGGACCCGTTTCCCTCGCGATCGCCGAGAGAGAGAGAGGGAAAACGTTGTACAGAGATTAGATTAATTGACGTGCGACGTCTTGTCGATATAATACGTCTCGACGCCTCTCTGCGCCGCTCTTTCACTGATTTCGGGGAGTTTCTCGAATTCGAAGCGTTCCGTCGAGAGCGTCGATGCGGAATTTCAGGCTGTCTCTCGCTTGTATACCGTTTGATCGATCTTATCTGATGCCTTCGGAATTGGAGTTGACAAAAGTGGCCTGCCCGAACTAATTGACTAATTCCTTTGAAATTTTAATTTGAAAACCGGCTGTCTGTGGACTGTCAAAAAAAAAAATGTTCTAGGCGGAAATTTAGAGTACACACGAATCAAGCATTAAAATTAATGAGTTTTTTTTCATACTAATGTGTCTTCGAGACTACAACGCAAAAAACTATGTAAATACACTAATTTACCATAAATTTTAATAAATCTGACGTATATGTATAAAGTATCAAAATTAACGTCTATGTTTTCCATTAAAAAAAGAAGCGGCAATAAGCGTTTGACAGAACGATTCAAAAGCAGCGTGAGCGACGAAAAAAAAACTCGTGAACAAACGAGTGAAAGCAGAGTGACGTCCCTAATTTCTCTCAGCATGCCCATCAACTCCTCTCCCGTCGTCCGCAGCTCGACGAACACCCGACGAGCGACTAGACAAAGCAGCGCGACAAAGAGAATCGAAGATCCCCGGGGTTGACTTCCGTGGCTCGCGCGCAGTGCCCCACCACGTGTGAGAAAAAGAATACGTGTATACAAGGGACCCGTTGCGTGTTCCGTCGCCCTAAACTCCGATAAAAGAAGCAGCAGCAGCAGTCAGACATACATCCTTTCGTGCATATATACAGTATACACGTCCTGCGTCGCTTCCTCCTTCTCCTGCTCGGCGTATACACTTTTTTTCCACTCGTTTTGCTTTGTGAGCCGCGCGAGGGGAACGAGAGATAAGACAGACAGAGGCGTACTTTGTTCTCCTCGGAATACCGCGCGAGGAGGATCTTGCGGACTATAAGCGCAGGCGGAGTTTTATGGCGAAGGTCGAGGATGTGCGCGCGACCGTTCGAGTGCTGTACAGGTTCGAGGAAGAATTTTCAGATTTTTTTTTTATACCGTACGTCAGGGATGCAATCGCGGAGGGAATGGAGTGGTGTTGTTGGAATAAATGCTGTGACAAGAGAGTTATGATTGAAAAAGAAACAAACAATTTATTAATGAAAGACGCGACAAAAACTTCGAGACAATTAATATGACAATTAATATGACAATTAATGTATGACATTTCGGTATCACTAGAAGGTTATTATCAAACACATACAGTAATTCAGAATCGAGACGTAGAGTAGTACACAGAATAAGATGAATCTACTGTTTTCTAAGGTATCGTTGACGGATTTTCGCGCGTCCAGATTTTTGTAAAAGTGCCACAGCTTTGACAGAGTGCTTCTGCCGTTGATCGTCGCAATTTGCCAGTTCTTAATGTTTGACTTGAGCTCCTCGATGTCCTTGCTCTTCATCAGTTCAGGCTTGATCGGATAATCGGCATCGGGAAGCCCGTTCACCATAAACTCCACTATGTCTTTCTCGTCCAGGCTGACAGTGGTGCCGAGAGCCTCGACGTCGCGCAAGTACTCTTGCAAGTCCTCCTTCTCGTTCATCCTTCTTTTGGCCAGAGACAAGTAGATTTTGGACACAGCTGTTGCGGCTTTAGCGTATTTGTTGAGAAACTCTTTTTGAAAGTCTTTCCAGGTGGACAGACTGCGAGCGTTAGTCGCGAACCACTGCCTGGCGATGCCATCTAGCGTCATCCTCGCGACGAGCAGCGTCTCGGTGTCGGACCAATTGAATACTTTGGCACATCCGTTGAGCGACTTGATCCAATTAGCCGCGTACTCGGTCGGGTCGATGCCGCCGAATTTGGGTAGCATGAACGAGGCGTACCTGAGCGACCTGGCCGTTGAGTTGCTTATCTTGTTTTCGGCTGGGCTAGTTTGAATTTCGTTGTCTCGTCTCAGCATTTCGTTTTCGCGATACATGCGCTCCATCTCACTGGTGATGTTTCGCTTCTTCTGGATGCAAAACTGTAGCCGCTCTATTAAACGATCTTGCGCCAATTTGTACTCACGATCCTCACGTTCGGCTTTCTGTTTCTGACGTTCGAGTTCGGTCTCTCGTTTATTGCACAACCAATCGAACTCCTGGATCCCCTGATCCGAGCAGATGCTGTCGATCACGTCCATTGTAGCGGTGAGTTGTTTGCTGCGTAGACTTGCACTGAGATAAACACGACTGAATCAATTGAAGAAGCGCTTACTGCAAGAGTGCAATGTGTTCACGACACGACAGTCGATCGAACTGATGAAGCGAAGGTTTGGAACGTCGCTTTTAAAGGCTGGATGGCAAGCTTGCTTGACCGGTAGGTGTCACCAATAGATGAAATGCCAAACCAATCAAATCGAAGAAAACCAATCGAGGCAAAGTTATTAAGGGAAGGGGATGTAGGAAGGGAGCAAAGAGCAATTACGATGTTAATGACTTCCAGCGGTTTAGTCCATTTGGGGATGGTTATACCTGCACTTCTCGAATGAGAATTTGCCGTTTCCCAAGAAGTACTAGTCATCAAGTAAATTATGCAATTAATAGTGCTCATACTGTCGGAGCTAACGTCAATACTAATAGCCCTCAGAACATTCCAAATGTTAAGTCTACAAGGCATAGTGTCAGCCTTGTACCTGACCGTACAATAAATTTATTACTTGTACTTCAGAATTTTCCAAGTCTATCGCACAGTAAGGCGAATCCTTGCGCTTAATGAATATATGAGGCTGCGTCATTACGAGCTCTACATAACGTGTACCTCCAAACTATACTCCACGCACGAAGTCCTCCACCTTCTGCGATATTTTTCGCCGCGTAAATTAATTGAATTTCTATGCTATCAGCCTGAGAGACAAAAACGCAGCCGCGCGTGTACAAAAAAACGCACGTGCGCGGCGCGATAAAAAGCACGCCTTTCGCCGTGACTTTCGGGCGCGAGGAGGAAGAGAAAAAGACTCATTAGAAAGGGCAAGCGCACGTGTAGAAAGAGAAAGAGAGAGAGAGACAAATAGGTGTAGACTGCGCACATCGACTTACAAAAACAATGCACGAACCGACACGCGTCATGCAGCAGCTGTGCTGGACGCGAGCGCGAAGCCGCAACTACAAGCGTATACCTGTATATAAATACGTATACACACGCGGCAGCAGGAATGAAAAGGTGCGTTGAATCGAGAGTGAGAGTAAGCCGCTGAAAATTTCCTATTAATATGTGGACGGCGCGCGCGGTTCTTAGATTTAACAAGGATATTACGCGCTTTTATGCAAATTAATGCACAGCGAGTATAACCGAGGATCGCTAGCATATCTCCAAGGTCTTCCTTCCTCTCTCTCTCTCGCCAAATAATTATTTTCGCGCGCTATATCCACGCAGCGAGCAAGCGCAGCAGCCGTGTCACAGCCAATTTAGCTCTAGCCTCGTCTCCGCAATTAAAAATAGAAGAGGCAATTTTTTTCTAATCGCATTAGAATCGCTCGCGTCTATTCAATTAACCGACAGATCCACGCCTCTCGCCATACCAACCCATTTTTTTTTTAAACAACAGCGCGCAGACCTCGAGCCCAGCCGTCATGACTCACCCCGCTCCTCCTTTTCACGTATAATCCGTGTGTACACGTACATACGAAGCGCGACTATCTCTCGGTGCATATAGTACGCGCAGGTATAAGCAGCTACACAGGTATACACAGCTGTGCACCTATATACACATACACTCGCGGCGTATCAACATCTACATACGTTATATACATATACTATGCGGGGCCTGCGACGTGGGGGGAGGAGCCGTAGGCCGGCGGTCGGCCGATAATAATTACGGGAGGGTCCGAGGCGGACTTCCGGCCGGCGCGAGTCTGCCAGGTTTCTATAATATACTCGCGCCCACGCGTCGAGCGAAGCGAGCTCCCGAGGCTACCTGAGCTCACTCGACTGCGGCGGCTTTTGTACTTTTAGCGGAGAATGTCGCCGACGCCTGGATTTCTGCGCTTCGATTTTACGCGCGGCTCGTGTGGGTGTGTTTCGAGGGTCCCATTCGAATTTTTTTTTTTTCGTTCGTGCCTGTATCCGTACACGAATCGAATTTCGGACGTATAGAACATGTAAATTGTACCCTTGTATAGTGTGTACTATTCGCGTGTTAGGTGTACAAAAAAAAAATCGCTGCGGCTAAACAGCGTGACGATGAAAACGTCGGCGATCGCGCAAATAAGGCAGCTCGCACTCATCGGAAAAAAATCACGAGAGTCGCTGTTTGGCCGAGGGAACAAAGCGTCCCCGTCGTCGTCGTCGTCCTGACACGCAGCTCTGACTCTCCTCCTCGCGCTGGTACAAGGGAATACCTTTAACGCTCGAACAAGAGACGGAAACGTGGTCAGTTACCTCCTGGAATGAGTAATTGCGTTTATGGCTATATGCACCTACGAGAGATTTTGCGGTAAAGCCACGGATTTCAGGAACACGTCGAGAGACAGGACGTCGTTATTTTTTTCTTTTTCTCCTTCCTATACATACTGCCCGACGACAGTCCGGGAGGGACTTTTGAATTTTACACCGCGTCTAGGAGAATGACTCTCCGGCTTTGAGTTTCGGGGGTCTCTGGGAGTCGAAGACGTCGTAATAATGTACAGTGACGTTGCTGGAAGAGAGAAATGCGATTTTAATTCGAGACTGACGCGTCGTCAATTACACACATTTTTTTTTTTACATTGTACGAACGTATAGACGACGAACGATTGTAACAGCGAGCGGAGGATTCCGTCGTTTTAAAATCTCGATTACGAAAATGTACAGCGCGTCTTCTCGATCGTTTAGATGAGTCATCGATGATAATAGATGCACACCGGTGGTGTGTATATGCGGAGTCAAAACGAAAATTCCCACAAAGCCGCAGAGGCCATCGGCTGTCGGCGTATGTACAAAAAAGAGGAAGCTCAACACTGCGCTGCATCCGCGAACGATTAAAATGTCGAAAATGTCGCAGGAAGTGTCGCAAAGCCAACTCTCTCGCTCTATGCACATTTATACACATAGTACAATAATCAAGAGTATATATGTGCATATCCATTTTATTTCGGAAACAACTGACACGAGCAAGTCGCAAAATTTTTTTATTGAAGGCACACCTACCAGGCCTGATTTTTGGCGATCCTTAGGTCATTCTGAAAGAGAAAAAGCTCGTATGCATGACTGATCGAAGGGTATACTTTTTTCCGGAGCAGAAACGACTCAAAAACACGAGAAATAATTAACAAAATAAGAATTTATAGATTTTTTTCTCGAAAACTATGGAATTTTATAAAAATTTTATTAGAACAAATATGTCTTAAAATTCATCAAAGAGTGCTCTGAAATTTTTTCAGATTGATCCAATACAATTTTCCATATTTAAAATCTGAAAAACCTTCTTTGATGAATTTTGAGATATTTTTGTTCTAATGAAATATTCTGAAAAGTCCATAGTTCTCGAGGAAAAAAAAAATTATAATTCTTTTTTTGTTTAATTATTTCTCGTTTGTTCGAGTCGTTTTTGCTCCGTTAGAATGACCTAAAGAACGAGAAAAATCAGGTCTGGTAGGTGTGCCTTGAATAAAAAATTTTGCGACTTGCTCGTGTATAAGTTGTTTCCGAAATAGGATGGATAATGGATATATGCACATATATACAACATTGATTTCCAAGCCATCGCGCTGCAGCGACGATGACGTGTCGCAAATGGCGATTCGCTCGTATACTTATATTTTCTTTGGAGAATACGCAGAGAGACCGCGAGGATTAGTGTATCATTACCGCAACGAGTGATAGTAGGCAACACTAGTCATCCGCGACGTAGTCGCGCTCCTCGTCGTAACGGCGAGGACGATCGAGTTTCCGCGACGGCCGCTCCGAAGCCCATATCCCATGGCGGCGGTCATGTATATATACCATACCTTTATATATAGAACGCGGAGAAAGAGGAGATCGCTGCCGATTCGCGACGATCTGCCGTCTATACAACGATGAGTTTGCACAGGGTGACGAGGCGCCGTTAATGCGCGCGAATTGTGAGAATCGATATATAAAGTCCGGAGAGTCATAATTCTTAATTAGATTTTCCTTCCGAGAGAGAGAGAGAGAGAGAGAGAGAGAGAGAGAGAGAGAGAGAGAGCGACGGTCGGTCGCGGGATTATACGACTTTGGGCCGTATTGCCGGCGGTGCAGTTTGGTCGAGTTTATAATGCGATCTAACGGTTTCGGCTTATATACACTCTTTGAAATCCATTGACGTCGATGCCCGCGCACAGCTCTCTCGCTTAGGAAATACGCTCTCCGCGCGCGGACGCAATTGGAAAAGCGGAAATAGTCGCGAGCGATATCGGCCGAGTTACATACATTAATTTATTAAGGAATTTATATTCCAGCAGACTGTGCTTCTGGACTTTATGTTATTCGCGCACGTAGATACATATACGTGTGTGTATAACCGATAAGGAAAGGCGGCGATCGCTGGTATGTATATTGTATACATATATATATATATGAGGGCAGGAGTTTAACTCCTTGCTGTAATTATATTATCGGTTAAAAAGGCAGAATACACACACACACACACACACACATAAAGTATGTAGGTACACGGGTCTGAAGAATTTCGTATCGCCTGCGCTCATCAGGAAAGCATCGAACGAGCTGTGGGTATATAGCTATATGTATGAACCACGTATCTATATATACAGAGCACTAAGCGGGCGCGTTCTCGTTGGCTTTCCCATCAAGCTCCATTTCATATTTTTGCTCCCGTATACATCTATACACACATTACACATGTGTTCTCCCCAAGCTATATACAGGAGACGTAGTGTATATGTATACATATACACGTCCAGACGACTAACCCCATTATCATCGAAGGCAGCGAGGAAGAGAGAGGGAGAAAAAGAGAAAAAAGACGAGCCTTCCCTCCAACAATAACCCAGACGTCCTTATCTACGCGCCGAACTCTCCCACGAAACTTTTAGCTCTCTTTTTCTGTCTCTCTCTCTCTCTCTCTCTCTCTCTCTCTTGCTCGCCTATGCATTATTATCGGAGAGACGAGTTCAAGTTCGCTCGTTTTATGCGTATGCGCATTGCGCAGATATATATAACGTATACGCGCTTAGCGTGTACATAGATAAAACAAGAGGAGAACGAGTAGTCTAACCTTTCGCAGTTTTTCTAGCTCGTTGAGATCGGGCATAGGCTGTGCTGCTGCTGCTGCTGCTCCTGGACTCGATGAACTTCGCTGCTGCTGCTGCAACAGAGGAGAGAAGAAGTACATGTTATATATATGTAGTATGCATGCGTTTTTTGCGCGCGTAGAAAATTCCCGGTAATCGTATGTGCGATTACTGCCTGGGATGAGAAAATTGGAGGGGCATTTCGCCATCGGAGAAGGAACATTATAACGAGAGGAGAGCTGCCGGGTATACATATATATAACAAGGCGCGCGCGCGCGGACAGAGAGTCCGAAATCGGCTTTGTTTGTTTTTTCAATTGCCGTCCCGCGTTTGACGCCCGCGTGATCGCCGATATTTGCATGAAATTTGCGTATATGCATTAGAATGCGTGCATGTGTGTACACGTAGACGCGGCTTTTGAAACTATACTATCTATATCTGTGAGGGATAGGATATCGACCGTTATATGTATGTGTTTGCCGGCCGGCGATTTGAATACGTTTAAAGTAAACGATGGTACTGCTCGCTCTGTGTTATACATCCTTTTCCTCAAATGTATACGATATACATGTAACATACGCGTGTGCCTACGTACGATTCTTTTTTATCTATCCTTTTTCACCCAGCGATCATACACGAGTAAGTATATGCGTACGTATATACGCCGAATTTCAAAAAATAAATGCACTTTTCTTTGGTCTAGAATTCGAAAAAAAAATTTTTAAGCTAGAGCTTTCGGACCAATGGGACTTTTTTCTGTAAGCCAAAAAATGCTGAGGAACATGGAAAATACAGAATATGAGAATTGAACATGGGGAGGCATATGGAGGAAAAAGAAAAAATCGGCTATTCGGATTTTTATTATTTTTCCTTTTTAAACGGGCATAACTTTTGATCAGAACATCGAATCTTGGTATATATTTTTTAAATTAAAGCTCTATAAAAAAACTTTATTGTAGTGTGATTTGAAATTTTCATTGATGCCTCGGAAACATTCGTAATCGTTATTATTCCAGTATTTTCACGAATTAATTTTTTGGTAAAAAAAAACTTACAATAGCTCAGAAATATGATTACTAGTGACTTTTTCCGCCTTCCTCTGCATTTTTTACTGTCTTTCGGGGGTTACAGAAGAAAATCTGATCGGTCCAAAACCTCCCAGCTTTAAAAAAAATTTTTTTCGACTTCTCGACCAAAGAAGAGTGTATTTATTTTTTGAAATTCGACATGTAGCCGTATATACAATTCTACACATCTGACTGAATTCTCGGCGATTTTTCACTGCCTACATTATATCGAAACGAGTTATTGAATCGGCTTTCTGTGCTCTGCACAGCCCTATATCGTGCAGTCGACCTCGCGATCGGAGGGTCAGAAAAAAAAATCGAGAGAAAAATCGCTTTACGCAAGAAGACGCCGCGTTTTCCTATGATAAGCCGAACTTGCCGCGAACGGAAGGCCAAAAGCCCTTGTGTACACAGTGCGCGCGACGTATGTATATGTATACAGAATGCAGCGTTAGCCCCGGCGATCTACAGCGCAGCAGCACAACAAAAGGTTACGCGCTTCGCGCACTGCAAGTCTAGCGTGCCTTGCCTACGATTGTATTCAAATCGTCGCTTGCAAAACTATTATACAGTCCCGGGAGATGCATCGGCCGAAGCCAGAAGTCGCTATATATACCGGGTATTCATCTTTGTATATATACAATATACACGCACTTATATACATATATAAAGTATAATATATCCCGCACGGTAGCCTTCCAACGCGCTCGTCTCCTTTTTCTTTCGTTCGAGGGTATTACACGCTCGCATAAGGTGAATTAGGGTTATTTGTTTAGCGCCTGCCGTACACATACACACAGTCGTATACCGTACGTAGCGCAACATTACGCGGATTTCTTCCCATTGTTCGCAAGCGGCGTTTGCGCAACGAGAAAGTCCGCGTGTATATATATTTACGCGCTTACGCGCGTACCACACGATTGGAAGGGACGAAAATTCAATTATCCGAACTCCATGTAAATAGATCTGATATACACGTCTAAAGAGTCGGCGTAACCGAAATCGCAGATCGACATTCCACAGCGAGACAGATTGTGTGTACAGTGTGCTGAGACACACTTTAAATACAGTACACACTTACACGTATATATTAGCGCGCGCGAAAAGCAACGTTAAGGATTCCCGGTACAGTCGAGAGATGCGCTTACACACTAATCTGCATGTATACAAGTACATACGTAAGTGGAATTTCGTGGAGTGCGCGCAAGCCGAGTGTCGTATTATGTCAATGAAAGCGGCTCTAAGCGATTTCGATGGAAGGAGCCCGAGCGCTTCTCGTTAATTGCTTCATTTCACGGATTTCGAGAATTCGGTCCCTGTAAAATGTTCTTTACGCTTCGCCGTATAGATGAAAATGCAAATCTACGTAGGCAAATCAGTTAGGCGAAACAGCCGTTTAATTAGACCTTTAATTAGAGGCGATGATCACATTCGTACTTTTTTTGCGCAAGCGCGATCGTTGCCCCCTCCTGTAAGCGTATGTCTCCGGCGAGCCTTGACACCGCTGTTTTGGAAGAGACGTTATTTCGTTGGCGATAATAGCACACACGGCGCACCTCGTGCCTCATTAACGCTTCGAAATTTCACGCGGCGTAAGCGTATACGTGATTCAGGAAAGCAAAACGAAGAAGGGACAACCGCGCGCAAAATTTACCTGGCCAACGCTCCAGACGGCCGAGTTCGGCTGCTCGGTCTCCGCCCCGAAGTTCACGAGGGAGTAGAAGCTGCTGTTCCCGGCGTTGTGACCGCCGGCACTGCTACTCACGCTGTAATGGCAATGGCTCGGCGAGCGCTGCCGATCCTCCTCGGCGATGGTGCCCTGGTCGTAGGCGAACTCGTAGTCCAGCGACTTGGTCGAGTCCGCTCGGCTGGTCACGAAGGAGCGCGCGAAGGTGCTCTTGAAGAAGTGCCCCGGCGACACCTCGCTGCCCAGGGCGAACTCGACCTTCGGCGATGCCTCGCTCATCTTCGAGCCCCACCGAGAGCGCGAGACACGCACTGGATGTATTTCGTAAACAAACTCTCTCTCCCCCTCCCTCTGCTCGAGATACGACGAACGTACTGTGTTTTTAGCGCAGCAGAGATTATTGTCACGCAGTATAGGTGTATACGTATACGACGACACAAGGGGGACGCACTGTACTGGTTTATGTGGTACACAGCCTGTAACACACGGTATTAATAGCGCGCACCTCGACTCTTCTTTCCCATTCGGCGAATTTCACTGATGCGCGGGCTGCAGCAGCGCGACTCTATCCTCGCACACCGGCATCCGCCAACGGCGAGGCAGGCAGTGCATTTCTCGCTCGTCACTTCACGCGGGGGGGGGGCGAACAACGCGCGCGCACACACACCGCGTAATAATGTAACGCGAAAAACGAACGCTGTCACTCGGAATCGCCGAGCGTTGCGCTGCCGCCGTTGCACCGCTGCGCCGCGCTTTCCCCCAATAACGAAATAACAACAAGGAGCCTCGCCGCAGCCGCACTTACCGCCAAGTCCATCGCTGTGTGTGTGTGTCTGCGCGCAGTGTATTACCTATACGTAAGGTACAAGCAAAAACCCGTGTGCGCGAGCACCGCAGGCTTTTCTCAATTTTCCACTGCTGAGTGTACTGTACGCACACCCTCTTCCCCAACGCCCGGGAACATGTACTTCTACGCTACGTTATACAGCTATTGCAATACTTGTACGAGCGCAAGTAGATTCTGTATATGAGTAAGTAGACGTGCAAGCGGTGTGCGGAGAAAACGTACAGAGCGGACCGAAGCCGTGTGTATATACGGAGAGGAGCACACGTGCGGCTCGCGAGCCGGTGCGCGTCGAACTGAGGCTGCGACTCGCGGCTTCGACGGGAACGAACTGCGGAGCAGCCGAGCGTGCAGCCGCGCGGGGAGTAGGAATATACTGTATATCTATATATCGTCGAGCGCTCTGTGTTGCGCCAGTCTACTCTATACAGTCGACAGCGGCACCTATACATCTCTCTGCGTCTAAGCGCGTCCAAGTTTTGCAGAAAATTTCGCACTTCTCTGTATAACAGTGTAAATATTTGAATTCGAGTGCAATGCATCGCTTGCCGCGATAATGAGAAAAATCAACGCATTTCTTCGGCACGATTCCGTTGCGACGCTCAATTTGTGATCGAGAGAGTCAAAAGCCTTCATCACGGCACTTCATTACAAGCACTTTGGTCCTGCGAGGCTCTCTATTGTCGCGTCGCTTAAACGCTTTTCGTCAAGTCATTACCCGCACGAATTACTTATATACTGCGCTATCGCCGACGATGCCTTTCCCGCCTTGGCGACGCCCCTAATACAGTATATACCTATATTCTAATGTACAGCGGTGTAATATATAATACCTGCGCGCATAGGCGGTGAAGGTGTTTAACCAGAAATGAAATGTAAACCGGAGCGTCGTGGGGGAGGTGCGAACCGACGCTGAGGTATATCACAAGAAGCGCAGTTGTCGAGGCAAAGCAAATAACGGATGGGGAGAGCCATGCGAATGAGATGCGCTGCGGAGACGAGACTTTCTGGGTCGTAGCTGGATTTAATGCCTCGAGGATTGTTTACATATACCTGCCTTTAAATACCTTGTATCATATAGAGACACATAGCATAACCGCTGCTTCAATTATGTCTGTCTCAGTCTTGTATATAGTATACATATGCGCATAGATTCAACCAATTACGTGCCTTATTTTCTAAATAAGACTTCTCATGTACTTTATCAACGATTCGCGGCGCTCGATTATTACACTACATTCAATTGTTCTCCTCCGCAAAGAAACATAGCGAGCGAAACGCAGTGAGCGAACGACGATTACAAGATACGCAAATTAGGAGCGAGAGGTCACCTGGCCCCGTGACGTCATCGCGGGGCATACCTGCTCGACACCCTTCTTTCCCCTCGTGCTCAGCCGACTCGGCCTCAAAGAGATCGAATAACGAGGTCCTGCCACAATGCGTGTAGATGCGTGTATGTGTGTACGTAGAAAGACACAACGGTACACTCCGCGCCCTCCTGGTTCCTAATCCCCCTCCTCGCGATATTGTCCTTGTGCAGCGCGTGCATTGTTACGCGCTCTTAAGATATGCGCTGCCTCGAGTGTCAAGGAACTCGGTTGCGCCAGTTCTATAAGAACCCTTTTCCGCGGCCGGATCTCTTTCACGCGTAATCTTAGACGTGTGAAAAATTCATTCCGCTAATGTAAGAGTAGCGTTCACGTTTTGTAGTATGATGTGCGGATGCGCATTTTTTTCTCTCTTAGAGTATACGCATTACGTCAACGTACGCACACACACACACACACACACAGTTTTAACGCAACGCAAATACATTTTAGATGTGAACTTGCAGGAACAATAAGATCACTTGGGAAGAATCGCAAGAAATGCACAGTTGGTCGCAACTTTTTACATCGATTTTATTTATCTTCGAAGTAAATGGTGAAACATAAATACTCTAACCTTTTCTGTCTAGCTTGTATTTGAAGCTGATAAATTATAGATAGCAATATAGTGGATAGGAAAAGAAATGAGTTTCGTATCCAACTATCATGTTTTTGCGCTACCGCCGTTCGTATCGGTCCCTTTTCACTGAAGACACGATATCTTATCATGCAAACTGCTTATCAGTTGTGATCGAGGGGCAGTCTCAACTGGACAGTTTTTCTGCTTGTCGCGTGTGGCGATTGAAAGTAATTATTACAAAAACGATTTATAAAAGTTGATCCTCGAACGGTACTGTTGTTGTTTTTAGTTTCAGGCAATGAAAAATTATTTACACAGATATGGCAATGCTTGCACTTAGTTTGTTTACATGATTTGTTTATTTTTACGCTTCATAAACTATTTTCTAACTGCTGCATTAGCCAACTGAACAAGAGAAAAAAAGAAAAACAATTGATAGTATAAAAATGCATAACACTTAACTCAATGACATATTTTCTTATTTCGATAAAAACACAACGGAATCAGTCGTCCATATTAATGCCACGTACGTGAATCATAATAATATAACATTCTTTAAATAATTCTGCACTTTACATGAAATCTTACGCCATTGTCAAGTATTTTTGCGCGTGACAGGTGTAAAATCTTTTTTCACTCTCACAGAACTATTGTTTAATACGATAGGCGAGACATCCGTGGAACTTCCGTAACGCGAAAGTTTTTCCAGCCGTTTCTGTATAGTCACATGGCTCGGAGTATGGTTATTCATTGGACTAATAAAAGTCGAGGAGTTATGGGATCTGTCCAGCCAACTAGTTGGTGTACCTTGATTTGACCGCGGCAAAGGTTTCTTAGACAACTCGTTCTTAACTTCTTCGATGCAACTCTCTGCATAAATTACTGGATTCTGTTGAATTAAAACATTCTTAGTAAGCAAATAACTGCAGTGCACATCGACGCAGCGATATCGGTTGAATTGAATTTCAAATGAAAAGTTAAAAATGTACCTGAATTAATGCCCTGAGATTGCGTATACCATTGTTGAGATACTGTGGTCTTGGATTGCATGTAAAAACAGTTCTCTCCGAACAGTAAGCCACGGCGACACTCCACGAAGTGGCTCGTCTCCATTCTAAATTAGTGCAAGCAATAAGAGCACCGGTAGAAAAAAATCCTTGGTAACCGAAAGACGACATGCCATTCCAGAAGAGTATCGATAGATACGATGATCCCGAATTATTGGGCTTCGGATATGCCATAGTGAGTATCTCGAAATTTTTCATTCCCTACATTTTGGAAATAAGAAACATCAATAAGTTATACAAAAAAAAAGATAAAAAATCTACTGTAGTATTTTTATGTTTCAAACTATCCTCCTCTAGAAACACGTAAATATATTCATCCCACTCAAAAAACTTCCTTAAGCGATATATCTTTGCGCGATAACGCGAACTTACGTGAGGAGCTGGACCAGTCGAAACGACGACTCCTACAGTATCGAACTCGCAGAATTTCGGGTCAAAGTTCATTGCTCCGATGTCTGGTATGAGAGTACAGAGCCGCATCGGATAAGTTAGTTTTAATAGCGGCTCTGGTTTGATGTGCGACTGTCTGTTTGCCGTAAGGTTCAACTCGCCGCCTCTGTAAAAATGAAATTCATGTACAAACTTGCGCACAAAGTTAATCCTGAACAAGCGAGCTTTTCTCGAGAGACGCTTATCTTTGCAATGCTCGAGACGAAAATTTCTGAATGACTGAGTCACGTTAGATGTGCGATCTCGAGAATACAAGTATTTGTTTTGGGTGTAGAAAAGATAAGGTAAAGAATTGCAGTTGGAGCGAGAAAGCTCTAGAGGTATGCACTGAGTCATAGGTTTAAGATTGGATTTTGAGTTTATGACTTACAATCTATTTTATGTAAATATTAAGATGTAATATGCTGAAATAATCTTGTAGGTTCAGAAAAATTAAAGTAATTTGAAAATGTTTTATATGTGAAATTTTTACGTGAAAAAAAATTTGCTACACAATTTAATAAGACGCGAATTCTTTACGAGAAATTAAAAGAAAATACTCACCTCGATCCCATAGCATAACAATTGTAAACAGTGATTGTATTGCCCTCCTTAATGTCGCATGCCGAATCCTCATTAGCGCCCCAAATTGTTAATATTACTGTAGTTCTATCGTCTACAAGTCGTACTTTCAATACAGGGGTTACATTTCTAGGAGGCGGCAGACCTTGGCGGATTTCTGTCTCCAACTGCTGCTTAAGCTCCTCTTGTTTGCGCTCCCAGTTTCTCTGACCGCGAACATGTTCAGCCTGAAAAATGATTAAAAGGTTAATATAATAATTCTACTTCTTTTGAAAAGCCAAGAAAATAAATGATATACTTGAGAATCATCATCAAAATTTGATTTCTTTTTTGAATCAAAATTTTTCTCAGCTTGAGCGTATATGTCATCCGCCTTCTTTTCAAGAGCTCGCTCATAAGCAGTAGCTGCTTTTTCTTCGCTTCGGGCATTGCGATATACTAAAAATTGATACATATATTAAAAATCTAAAAACATTTATATGTATTTTAAATTCTTATCATACGTACTTGATTGTCCATCTGGAGTTTTTTCCCTGTACAAAAGTGGATAGACTCGTGCAGCTACGGCAGTGGTTTCTCCGATCAAACCTCCACCCATTATGATATTCCTTAATTTAACAGGTATTGGACCCTGATTTTTTTGGTAGCCTAATTTCGCGTCCCATCTTGCGCGCCTCGTGCAATTCGTAAATATTTTTAGACTTACATTATCTGGTTTCTACAAGGAAGGAATTTATTGTTTAATAAATAGTTAATATATTAAATTAACGAATTTCAAATTAGTATAATAAATTATTACGTCCAAAGGAAAGAAACCCCTTTCACATTCCAATAATATGGCACCGTACGTCATGAGCTTCGTGCCCTCCTTAATTTTTCCAATCGAAATGTAATTCGACATCGCGTCGTCTATGGTAAGTGGAATACTGTACCATCCATCTGTCACTTCAATTTTAAAGCGAGGCAGGCCTAGCATAACTTTGACATCTTTATCTGCATTTTGACTAGTTGAAGTCTGTTCGTCAAATATTAAAAAAATTAGGATGATTATTATCAGTTACAGAAACGAGACAATTAATAATTTAATCTTACATCTTCGATTGAAGAAACGCATAAAACTATTCGACGCGAAGGAGCATCATCTTTTTCTAAAATTTTTCTTAGAGCTGGTCTCTGAGCCCTATCAATTTCTCGATCGTAGCGATACTTTAGCTCTTTCATAACACGATCTGGCGTTAACATCCTTTAAACAAATATTTGCGTATTAATAATAAGCAGCAATGTTTATTTGACCGAAAGTATACTATTATCCTAAAAACATACTTTGGTAAATCAGTATTTTCAAAATGTATTCGATCTAAGGATGCGAGTTTCCATACGATCCATCTATAATGATTTTCAATCCAACCTGTAGGCACAAGTTTTGGATCGACACCAGGCATAGCTAAAAATGCATCTGTGAACTCGTTAACTCCAGCATGACCGTCCTCGTCAAAAATTAGACGAGCGTTATCTTCAAGTTCTAAACTCACCACCCTTTTGTTACTGCAAGAAATAATGTATCGTTAGTAATTTATTATAAATTAATTAATAATTAAAGAATCGCTTACTCAATAACATTGGATGATAAAAATGTGTAACATGTTGCATTTGATGCTGTGACTTCTAATATCCCCGCAGCTGGATGATTTTGTTTAATCTGAATAAATAAATAAATTTAGTTGAAAATACTTAAACGATTTAGAATAAGAATCTTACTTGTTTCATAGGACGAGTCGTAGGCACTGAACTGCCTACATAATCAGTCCAAGTCTTTCTATTTTTAACGTTTGCCAGTCTTTCACTCAGCAAAGATCCCATAATTGGTTTAATTTCCATTCGTTTTTTATTCCGAATCATCTTTTCCTGCGAAAGCAACAAATTTATTGAGAACTTTTGATAAAATATTGTTAAATAACAGAATAAGGCCCTGCTTGCCCACGTACCTGCTGCATAATTGCATCCATCCGCATTTCAGCCAATTCAGCTAATTCTTCCTCGGTGAGTTCCACCGACTGCGGTGGCGGTAACGGGAGGCTCTGAATCAAATTATCGACATCATTTTCTGTTAGTGCCTGTTCCTCTACTTCTTCTTCGTTGTCATCCGAGTCGTCGGAAAATAGTTTCCGACCTTGCAATTCGCTTCCAGTTCTGGGCTTCTTTAACGTTGTTAACGGCGTATCGCTATCGGTATCGGCGTGTTTTCGTTTTTCCATCATTTTGTTATCTGCCTTTTGCACTTTGGGCTCGTTACTTTTCACTTTATTTTGACTATCCTCGGATAATTCGAGCACATCGGACTTTACCGGCGAATCGATCAAAACGTAACTAGACTCGATCATACCTCTTCTCAAGTCTGCTTCACAATCGCAGTGAATACTCAGCGTTTGTCTCGACATCGTATTATTAGAAATTGAAATGGTATGACCGCTTTCGATGCTCAATTCTCTTATCGCTCTAAATCTAGCGATATGCCTTTTTAAAAATTTTTCGAAGTTCGCGTATAACTTGAAACTCTCTGTACATTCTTTGTACGAGAATCCTGAAAAATTCTCTGACTCCCCTTCGCTGTCCTTCCCATTGCTTGGCACTGTCGAAATTTCACGTTCTATCCTATCGTTTTTCATTTTGACCTCGGATAATTTGGCCTTGCTAACGTTCAGGTCGCTTAGCTCGATTCTGCTCAGCCAAGAATCGGAGTGGAGATCAAATTGCTGACTAACGGATAGTCCTGTTTGCAATGGCTGATTCACTGAGTCGTTGTACGGGTCAGATTTGTTCATCTTGGTAGACGAGATGCTTGCATTGCTGCTTCCAGGGAATCCACCGAAGGAGCGACACCTTTCAGGACGTTTCACCTCGCAATTTTCTAACTTACGCTTTAATTTACTTAAGTGGTTGTTTGCAGGCATGGCCGAGCCTGCAGATTTCTGGTCCTCGGAAGGCTTTTGTATAGTAGCATCCGAAACCTTGCTTCCTGGCAAACTTTCTTTCTCTGTACATAATACTTCATTCATTTTTTTTGTTATGTTGAATGAATTTGGAACTGTGAAATGACAGTTATATGTAGTTTCTTTGCTTGTCGATGATTGGTTATTTGTTTTACTCATTACCTCAGGCAGTTCCGTTTTAACTTTTTCATCGGTTGATGACAAACTGCCACTTGTTGCTAAGTTTACTTGTACTTCATTCTTTTTAAATATGACTGTAGAAGATTTATTACTTGCATCAAATTGCTTATCATTAAAGACAATGTGTGCTTTAGTTTTTGATTTTTCGACTATATGTTTTGAAGTCTTTTTTGGCTTAAGACTAATTAGACTACTTTCTTCGTTGTCCTCTAATTCGTTATAAATTTTTGCATATAATCTTTCCTTTTCCTCATTGATTTTTATTCCTTTACCTCCAGCAGTAGAAAAACCATCGCTTACAAATTCTTTTTGCAAAATGTCTGACGTTTTTTCACTGAGGTTAATATGTGAATGACTTACATCTGGTTTTTTATTATTAAATTTGATAATTGCTTTATCTTTAGGTTTTGCAATAGATACCAGTTTCAGAGCATTATCTTTCTTTACATTCAATAAACTATTTTCATCAATATTATCTAGTTCATTATATAATTTAGAATATATACGTTCTTTTTCCTCATTAACTTTGATACCTTTGCCACCAGCTGTTATAAAACCATCGTTTGACTTTGCTTCATTCGTAGATGTGAAAGTTGGTTGCAAAAATTCATTCAAGTCTAATTCCTCATAAAGTTTTAAAGTATCCTGTTTTTTGTCTTCAACTAACGTAGTACTTGGCACTATTAATTTTTTATCAGTTCTAATTTTTGCAACTGATTTTGTTTTAGAAATTGTATTCTTTATAAAATTAAGCTGCACATTATTTGACCTAAGGTTTTTATTTTTCAATTCTAAAAAACTATTTTCATTCAGATTTTCATTTTCTAATTCATTGTAGATTTTTGCATAGTCCAGTAATTTATCTTCGCTAATAGCTATATTTTTACCATTAGCTGTAGAAAATCCAATTTCAGAAGTTGTACATGCAGCATCAACTTGATTTTTTACTTTTAAATTAATTTTACTAGTTTTTGAAATGCTAACACGTGAGTTTGTTGTTGATTTTTCTAAAGCCAAAAGATCATTATTGCTATTAATCTCTTTCTCTATTTCTTTATACATTTTTATACATTTTTGAAGGTTCTTTTCATTTATAGTAATTTCTTTTCCATTAGCACTAGAGAATCCAACTTCTGATTTCATAGTAGATGATGCAGCTATAGGTGAAATTTTTTCTTCTTTAACAAAATTCGTATCTGGAAAAATGCCTACATTCCAATCATCCATTATATCAGCTGGAACATCATGGTTTTCCTTTTTAGGAAACTTTTCTTTCTTTGCACTTATTAATTTTTCTGTTGAAGTTAATTCAGAGAAAGACATTAATCTTAAAGGTTGGTGCTGAGCCATAGAACTTTTCTTTTTTTCTTGACTGAATTTTGCATCTGCAAGTTCAAGTTCTCTAACAGATTTACAAAATTCTTCTTTAGGTATAACAGTATGAGATATATCAACTGATCTTCTCAAAGGTTTTTGATTACGTTTGATTGCAGCTACTCGTTCAAGAACATCGTTACTAATAATCGGTTTAGTATCTTCCTCAATAATTTCTTGTTTAATGACGACAACATTGTTTTCTTTATTCTCTGATCCAGGAATTGAGTTTTTATCTTCTGAAATTACATTACAACATAAGCGATCAATAGAAGTAAATGATACGTTAGAAAAAAAGTCCTGGGTTGAAGTATTGCTATTTTTATCAAAAGCAGTAGGTTTCTGAAAAAAAAAACAAATATTAATGTTTACAATGATATTCAATTGTTTTATCTTTGCATGTTGGTTAATACAATACATTACTCACTTCCAACTTATTTTCTTTGCACTCCTCATTATTTGATTTGCTATTTTCTTGAATTATATTTAACTTCATTTCTGATTTGATATCAAAAAAAGGTTCAGTATTCACAGAACTAGTTTCAGAAGTTACTTTATCGCTACTGCCACTAGTACTTTGCTGATCATTATTGTTATCTGTATCTAAGGTTATAGCATTGAGTATTCTGCGCTTCACTTTTCTCTTAGCTCTTTTCTTGCCTCCAAGTACTGGAGAAGATGCGATATCCATTTTATTTTCACAATTCAATGAACACTTTTCACGTTTTGGTGTTGTGTTGTTCTGTCAAATAAAATTAATTCCAGAATGTAAGCGAGAACATCAATTATTTAAAAAAAGTATAAATTGAATAAAATATTCAGTTTTAGTTAATTTTTGTATACATAATTTAAAAATACTTTGGATAACTAAGAACTTTTGAAAATTTTAGGATTTAAAACTTACAGTTCCAACTTCAGAATTTATTGTCACATCAGAGTTTTCTGTCTTGTCATTCAGTTTACCTTCTGGGGTCTCCATGTCACTAGTCCACAATACGCTTGTTTTTGTTATGAAAGGTAAGAGATCAGCCGGAGTTCTTGGCACTACTGCTCTTCCCGGAGTTCTATAAATGTTGTTGGGTTAAAAAAACGAGTGTAAGAGATAGGAAAAGTGAAAAATAAAATAAGTACTTATATAGGAAGGAAAAATTTAATAATATGTAAAAGAACAACGATATTTGTGCTTACACTTCAGCTACTTTTGAACAAAGTATTGGAGTTTTTATTGAAATAGTTGAAGAGTTTAGAGTGTCATTTTTAGTTACAAGTTTTGGTGATGGAAAAGCAGAGTCCTTTAATTGATCATCATCTACAAAATGTTAAAGACGCAGTGTGAAAATTTAAATAATAATGCAGTATCGAATTTTGTGCGTATAGTGCATTACGTAGATTTTACTAACGTTATTTCTATTTAGAATGTTAGTCCAAACTCTTTTAACGACTTGTCATGCCGCTATAAATAATCATTTGTTTAAACAACTATGTTAGTCTCAGGTAAGTTAAAGAAACCAAAAAAAATATTAGAAACATGCAAGTTGCAACAAGTGACCAGACATTCTATCACAAGTTCAACTCAGCATATTTTTCTCTTGCCAAATCCACAAATACAATCCCATAATAAAACCACCCCTTGGCTACACGTAAAAAAAAGTACTTACCCGAAAACAGATCTTGGGAAGTAGAAATGTCTTTCGATTCGTCATTTTTACGTGCTACAACAACACAGCCATTGGCTATGTTTTCATTGTTCTCCAGGCCCTCGGCACAACCGCTCATTCTGACACTTTACACGCGACTAAAAAAGACGAAGTATAAAAATCGAAGCACACAATAACAAAGTTGCGATTTCATATTAATTCATCGCGATTGCGCATGATAAAAACAGTCGGTCGAACGAAGAAAACAGTAAGTTTTTCACTGTCGCATGCTGTGCACACGGCGAACCGCCAAAAAATCTCCAAGGTTGAAAATGGAGTATAATATAATACTTATCCATGGGGATTTGTCATTTGATCGAGGCATCTGTAACACAACAGACGATCGCGTCTTTGATATAGAATATTTGTTTTTAATCGAATAACTTAACTAACGGATGCGTTTTAAAGTCCGCGAGTTTTTTGAAGTTCTTGAGTTTTCTTTAAAGATCTCGGTGCAACAGTGGTTTCTTTTGTTATTGTCATTTTTTATAGTTTTCAAAGTCTGTTTACCAATTATTGTCGTTTGGTGCTTTAATTCCGATAAGGCGGCGCTGACGTCGTAAAAATCACTATATGTATAGAGCAATATAGAGGAATTTTACTACGACACGTGTGAATTTAAAAGTTTTTTTTATTAATTTTAATTTTGAATAGGAAAAAGAAGAATTTTTTATTGAACGACTTTTATTTGGTAAGAAATTAAATCTGTTGCACGACAGTTCCGAATATTTGAACTTATTGATTACTCGACCAAAGATGTTTAGCGTTGCATTATATTTTCAAAATTTAAAATATTAACAACTAATAATAAATTACAGCATAATCGTTGGTATATAGTTTCGAGATATAAAATTGATGTCATTTATATTCTAGATTTGAATGTATACCTATATGTTGATAAGAGTACTTTTATTGTTGCTTTTGCAGCAGAAAACACGTGTGTGCTTTTATACAGCGTGATTTTGTTTGGAGCAGTCGTGAAATCAGACGTACCTAACCTCAATGCAGTCCATGGCGAGGACTTTGAGGACAATCTGAGAAAAGTTGGCGTAAAAAATGGGTTTTGAAACAGTAACAGGGGTCCACTGGACGAACCTCGAGCTCGAAGGCTTACTCGAGGACGAGGATTCATGCGTCTACTTCGAGAGGATTCAAAAACACCTGGGATTGCATCCTTTCCACTTGACGAACTTGAACGCGGCACTTCGTGAAATTCTCAATGCAAATTTGAACACTTACGACACAGAGTAGGTTCAGGTTTAATTAATTGTTCAAGTGTCTTTTTCAAAATTGCTCAATGAGATGCATAAATTCTCAATCCTAACCAATAATTTCATTGTATTACGTACTTTTAGATTGAACGGTTTGGTGCTTGCGTACAAGAATCCAAAACTTCTTTCACCTCTTGGCGATATAATGTATGATACATGTTTTGTGCATGTAGACGTAGAAGCTGATTTTTACATTTTTAGGCCAGAAGTTGGTCGAAGCTTAAAAGGTTTGTAATAGTATTCCCTTATCGTAATACAATTCTGATTTGCTAAAATTATATTGTTTGTTATAGGTTTTGTAAATAAAAAGGGAACAAATCATATAGGTATTTTATTGCACAAAGCTTTTAATGTATCTGTTCCTAAGCCAGAAGATGAAGAAGATTGGCCTGGTGATAAAGTTAGGGTTGGCCAAGAAGTAAGATTTACACCTGATCTAATTGATTTTAAAACTAGACTTCCATACATTCGAGGTTCAATGCATGAAGAGTTAGTACAAATTTTTTTTTATAAAATTGGTAAATGCAACTCCATTTATCTGATTACTAATTTTCTTTTGCAGGAATTACTTGGATGGTTGCAAACTCTTTGATGAACAGATAGCAGCTACATTTGAGTCTGAATTTCAAGAAAGCACAAAAGGATATCATAGTGGAGAAAAATCAAACATCAAAAAGATTACTCTTAAAACTGAAAATAAACGTGTTGTCTTCGACAGTGATTCTGAAGTAGAAGTTAATCCTGATGATGAAAAGAAACCATCGGTCAAAGAGTTGAACATAGTTCCTACTAAAAAACGAAAAAGAAAAGATACCTCTGAATCAGAAACAGAATTTACGCAGCAGAACATGGTGGAGTCTCCACAAAATCCATCCAAGAAACGGAAGAAGAAGAATGATGTGATAAGTGAACAATCTCCTCACGATACAGATGATGAAAAACCAAGAAAACCATCAATTAGTGAATTGTCACAAAGAAAGATTTTTAATGATGATAGTGAAACTGATAACTCAACTTATACTAATCCATCGAAAAAACACAAGAAATCTAAAAAGAATAAAGTTAATGAGTCTGATGATGAAAGAAATCATAAATCTGCTCTAAAAAATTTAGTTAATACAACTCTTGATAGTTCTGTTACACAAAATGATGAGGATACAATCAAAAAATCAAAAAAACAAAAGAAGAAACCAGGTGAATGTTTAGATACGGAAGATGAAAGAGAATATAAATCGACCATTGATAAATCTTTGACAGCTGATGATACCAAGGAATTTGAGGTACCTAATGGTGTACCGAAAAAAAGAAAAAAGAAGAGGTCAACAAGTGACACTAGTGATTATATGGAAAAAATTTCTAAGTATGAAGTAGTAGATACGGAAGATGAAAAAGATTACAAATCGATTTTAAAACCATTAATTGAGAGTGTAGAACAGACTAATCAGGAGGATAATGCAGAATTTAAAGTGCCAAAAACGAAAAAACACAAGAAGAAGCGCAGATCATCTTCATCAGAAACGGAACTTTCATTTGATCCATCTACAGTGTTAGTTAAAGACGAGCCAGAAAGTGAAACTGAAGAAATACGTGCTATGAAGAGGAAGCTTAAAAAGGCTAAGAAAGAAGCTGATATCGCAAACGGTGATGATCCCTCATTTAATGAAAAAGAAACCAAAGAACCCTTAAAGAGGATACTTGAAAAGTCATCCGCGGAACAAAGTGATACTGAAGTTTCTTTGAAAAAAATTAAAAAATTGAAACACTCGCAGAAAAATAATGTTGATAGTGATAATGGTGTAGAGGCAGAAAGTTCTATTGTAAAGTCAGAAGAGAAGCAGGAGAAGAAGAAAAAGTTGAAGAAAGAGAAACACAATAACGAGAGTATTAAATGATAAAAATGATATACTTTTATTATCTCTTTTTTTTTATTAGATGAAACAAACTTTCTCTTTTAATATGCTGTATCTTTTATGTACATACAGACTAAAATCTATTTTTAGCAGCTGACAGTATTTTTAACTTACTGTTCCTAGCTCTTTAGTTTACCGACGTTTTGGAGACATTTAAGATAAAAAATGAATTTCATATTCTGTTAAGTGACACAAACTTATCTACACCTATGACACTTGTGAAATTGCATGAAAGGAACTTGTAAAAATATGTACATATTTTTTGATATACAATTTCCAAACCTTCGTGCAATATCATGTTTGTACAAAATCCGTGATGATGTAAAATTGATATACATGTTATATCTTTTCTTATAACATAAAGAAGTGTTAATAATGTATAATATTATAAATTCATGTTAATATATAAAGAATTTATAAGAATCAGAGTATTTCAACCATAATTTTCCAAAAAATTTTTTTAATCAAAAAAGTTTTTTTCATCGATTCGGTGTAGAATAAATTTATGCCTTGTATCTAGCGAAACGACCTGAATAAGCTTACAAAACTACTTACAATTGATTACATCGCACACTTATAACACACCAAAACACAAAATAAACATTGCACGCGATATATTGCACGTATATTTATTTTTTGCGCTACATTGCACCATTGAAACATTTGCTAAAGGAACTTAGTCACTTCCGATTTTCTGTAATTTAGAAAATTGGTTTAATTATTACAAATGCCTGATTATATTTTTGGATATTCTTGCAAGCTAACTCAAGAATAACTATCTCATAGGCAAGACTGTACACAAAGACATTACTTATGGCATCTTGTACATTTTGGTAACGTAATATATTAGTGAATTTGATAAAAGAAAAACAATTAAGTTAGTTAATCCGAAAAAATTGGTCACGTCTATACTCATGCAATGCTAACATACATTTTCATGTATATGTACATACATAAAATATATACAATTTAGTTTGTCGTCGCATTTATATGTATAGGTACCGAAGAAGAAACGCATAACATACAGATTTGTCTACTCACAATTGTACTATCCATTTATGCTTTATTATGGCATATCAACAATTATTCCTAGATAAATCGTTCAAAGAACACGACAGTCATTCACGTCTAAAGAAACAGTATATGTCTGATGTGTGTTCATTTAGCACCGCGTAAACACATTTATCTACTGCTCTATTTATACATAGGTATATACAATTATGATCTGCGTCACATTATAAAATACAAAATTACGAATTATATAAGTATCTATCTATGTATAATTAGTTGAAGTTTATAATTATATACATAACGTATATATAATAAAGAAAGTTGGCTAAAAAAACAAAATTGTCCATAAGTTTTGCTGTATAAGAAACTGCATTAATTACACTTATACATTATCACTTGCTCAGATAAAAACGCTCTCGTAGAGATTCGCAACAGTTTTACTCTGTACATATTACGAAATTTATTTACTTATTTAATTTTTTTTGCAATTTTCGAAACTCATTAGAATGAAATAATGACTTTCTGCTTACGATCTTACATGTCAATTAGGTACACTTGCTTATTTATGTGGAATCATATCCTCGCATACATGTGCATACCAACTAAATCTACTTCTTATTTACATATTACATCAAAGGTTCTTCGTCCACATTACACATTTACGAAAAAAAAAAATTGTGTCTACGTCTCCTTACTTCTGCAAATTTTCATTCGTGAGATCGCCTGTATCCTCAAATTCTCGTTAACTACAGTGGAGATCTTCGGATATTCAGGATAAATATCGATACAGTTCTTCTGTGCTTTGCATAATTTTTCTTTCCCCGCATCATCGATTTCGTCAACAAAATTCCCTCACTCAAGTGACGAGCAAAAAATTCAAAGTCTAAGTTTGTCATTCTCTGCAACTTTCAGTGACATCACCGTCTCGCGTGAGAACATCCATTATATCACCAGCGACAATCGATATCTCAAGGCAAAAAAATGCCGAATATTTTCGCACGATTCAAGGCAGCGGCCAGGGCAGTCCGGAGAAGTCAACGGGACCGCCTAGGCCAGCGTCAGCTTCGAGAAGACTCATGATCACGGCCATGGCAGCCTCGTCGTTGCCGTCCGTCGGCACCGGGTTCGGCGATTCGTTGATCGTCGTACCTCCGATCATCTCCATCATGTCTTCCTCGCCTGGTGGACCTGTTGCATCGGAGAATCGAAGATTATAATCGTCGATTGAGAATTCTTGGAGCAAGAGTCGCAATAGACGCGTGACCAATTCTCAGAGAAAAATGCACTTTTGAGGAGTCCAGAAATTGGAAATTTTTTTTTTACGTTAGAGGTTTCGGACCGATTAAACTTTCTTCTGTTAGCTGATAGACAGTCAAAAATGCAGAGGGACATGGGAAAGAAAAAAAAGAAAATCGGCTATTCGGATTTATTATTTACTTTTTTTCTTGTCAAACGGACATAACTTTTGATCAGAGCATCGAATCTGGGTATTTTTTTTAAATTAAAGCTCTTTTCTTGTACTTTATTGTGGTGTAATTTGAAATTTTATTTGCGTCTTGGAAACATTCGTAGTTGACATTATTACAGTATTTCGACGCATTTAATTTTTTGCAAAAAAAAAAACGTAAAATGGCTCAGAAATATGGTTATCACTAACTTTTCTCATGTTCCTCTGCACTTTTGACTATCTTATCGGTCCGAAACCTCTAGCTTTAAGTATAAAATTTCGATTTCTGGACCTCCGAAAAGTGCATTTTTCTATGAAAATTGGTCATATATGTGCAAATCCACTAAATATCGGAAACAACTCTCCCCAAAAGTGGCAAAATTGTTTTTGAAAGCACACCTACCAGGCCTGCTTTTTCTCATTCCTTAAGTTATTCTGAAAGAGAAAAAACTCGCGTGCTTGGCCGATCGTAAGGTATACTTTTTTAACGAAGCAAAAAAGACTCGATAAAACGAGAAATCATTAACAAAAAACGAATTCATAGATTTTTTCTCTCGAAAATTATAAAATTTTCATTAGAACAAATATGTTTTAAAATGCGCCAAAGAATTCTCTGAAATTTTTTCAGATTTTTTAAGGCCGTTTTAGAAAATTTCGAATTCTTTGGATTTTCGAAAAATCAAAAATTGTATCGGATCAATCTGAAAAAATTTCAGAGAGTCTTATAAATTTTAAAACATTTTTGTTGAAATGATATTTTTATAAAAGCCAATTGTTTTCGAGAAAAAAATCTTTGAATTCTTTTTTGGTTAATTATTGCTCGTTTTTTCTAGTCGTTTTTGCTCCGGAAAATAGTATACCCTACGATCGGCCTCGTACGCGAGTTTCTTCTCTTTCAGAATGACGCAAGGAACAAGAAAAAACAGGTCTGATAGGTGTGCCTTCAAGAAAATTTTTCGCAACTTTTCCGTCCGAGTTGTTTCCGAAATTTAGTGGATTTGCACATATATGTACGTATAGTTACGTACCTTGATCGCTGGCGATGATGTTGAGTTGGACGTTGTTGTTCATCTGGTTGTAAGAGGGTGTTGGATTGCTGCTGCTGTTCTCGCTGCCCGTCGCCTGTCGCACCTCGGAGGCTCGTTCCGGGGAAGCCGTTGTAGTTATCTGCGACTTGAACGAGAAGAACGAAATTCATGAGATGGATCTCGAGATCAGTAAACGTGAATATGTACCGCAAAGACGAGAAAAGTTCGAAGAGATGGAATTTGGTGCAACCGCGTGAATTGAAAATATATTGAATTTCCACAGTTTTCGCACATCAAGGAGCTTCTCACTTACTCACGTTTATCCGCAGCGACGTATCGCATTGTTCTGGTCAAGATTCAAAAATCAAGTATTGGTTATTGAGCAATTTTTTCGCGCGGAAAAAATTCGAATCGAATTCGAGTTGGAAAGCGAGAATAACCGAGCGGGTCTATAATAAACGGCTGTGACGTCGTTATCTAAGGCGAAATCGGCCCATAATTACCTCGGCGTTGAGCAAAGCAGGTTCCGCTCGTGGGGTCGGGCTGCTGCCCGACGAGGAGTCCTGATCGCTGCGCCTCTGCAGGTCCAGAACCTCCTCGGCTATTTGTCGGCCGATTTTGCTCACCTCAACGTGGCTCGATATTAGTCTCTCGAGGCCGCCGTTACCTGCAACATTCGAGACGACAATTATATACCTCCTTGGGATATGTACATGGAAAAGCTGCGGGACACACATTTTTTTTCGACTTTCTTGTACGACAATATTCCGCGATTGTATTGTACGCGATGAAAATCCCGTAGAAAGTGTTAACCCAGATTAACGAGGATGAAAAGCGTCTTTCCTCGACGGAGTCGATACGTAAATACGTATAAATTTAAATCGAAAAAATTCACACGTGCAGCGTGCGATTATAGACGCATATATATAGTGGTGAGCGCGCGCGAGCCAGAATTTTGCGGCCGTTGGCAATTTAAATGAATATTGTTTACGCGAGATAGGCTCGCGGCTAATGTATGCTATAATATGCGGTATATAAGTAATAAGTGTCAGAGTAATGAGAAGTATTTTTTTTTTTTTCAGGAGGAGATTAGATAATTTCTCGGAGAATATAAGTGATATATACCGCGATAAGTCGATTCTCGGTACATGTCGTATGTACGTACGTATAACGGCTGGAGGCTGCAAGCGCTGAAACTGGTAAGCGCGGCTCTTATGTTTTTTGTCGAAAAAAATATCTGTTGGGGTTAATTACAAGTGTCGACAGTGTATGCGCGCGTGATAAGAATTTGCAAATTGATTTTTTTTATCCAGCTCGGAAAACCGGGTTCGCTCTATACACGCCTGACGCGGCTATGGACGTGAACTATATATTGTATATATGAGCGTGTCCAGGAAATTTCGGAAACAACTCGGACGGAAAAGTTGCAAAAAATTTTCTTAAAGGCACACCTACCAGACCTGTTTTTTCTCGTCTTTTAGGTCATTCTGAAAGAGAAAAAAAACTCACGTACACGGCCGATCGTAGGGTATACTTTTTTCCGGAGCAAAAACGATTCGAAAGAACGAGAAATAATTCACGAAAAGAGAATTCATAGATTTTTTTTCTCGAAAACTATGGAATTTTATAAAAATTTCATTAGAGCAAATATGTCTATAAAGGCATGAAAGAATGCTCTGAAATTTTTTCAGAATGATCCCATACAATTTTTGATTTTTCGAAAATCCGAAAATCGAAGTTTCGAAAAACATCCTTAAAAGGTCTGAAAAAATTTCGAACTATTCTTCGATGAATTCCAAGACATTTTTATTCTAATGAAATATTTTTAAAAGTCCGCACTTTTCGAGAAAAAAATCTATGAATTCTCTTTTCGTGAATTATTTCTCGTTTTTCCGAGTCGTTTTTGCTCCGGAAAAAAGTGTACCCTACGATCGGCCACATGCGCGAGCTTTTTCTCTTTCAGAATGACCTAAGGAACGAGAAAAAAAAGGCCCGGTAGGTGTGCCTTTAAGAAAATTTTTTGCAACTTTTTCGTCCGAGTTGTTTCCGAAATTTCCTGGACATGCTCATATACGTATGCGTAGGAGTTATAACAGATTATGGCTTACTTTGCGCGAAGTAGTCGTAGTTTTCCTGGACGCTGCCGCCGTCGGAACGATTGGCACTGCTCTCCACTTGTCGCGTGTCCGAACTGGCGGAAATGTGTTTGTTTCATTAAAATTTGGCGTACGCATATAGCTGATGAAAAAGAATTACGTAAACGAAATTTCGCTCTTACAAGACCGTCGAATTCTTGGCTATGAGGTACTCGATATCCTTGGTCCAGGGATTCTTGAAGGACTTCCACTCGGAGCAGAGCCTGACGAAGCTCGCGCCTTTGCTACGAAACCTGTACACCTGCAAGGATTTCGTTTTCGCTCAAATGGACTACATTGAAATTGTTTGGCAATATGTGAAAATGAATGGAGAAAGGACTGATTAATACGGGCTGTTTTATCCTGAAATTCTTTCTCGTGCGATGCTGTGTGGGATGGAAGAAAAAAAATATAGATAATACCTGAGTGGTGACACGCTCGGACGATTGAAGCGCCGCTTTGTGCGATTCCGCCAGATGAGGTATGTCGTCGTGGTGGTAATACTCGTACATACTGGTACCCAACAGCTCCTGAGGCAGAAACCCCAGCACCATCGTGGCTCTGAAGCAAACGACAGGATTTTTCATTTTTTCGCGAAAAAATTCAGCGCACGCAGTTCATTCGCTTCGATAGCACTCGCAACTTATTCAACGATTTCTTGACATTTTTTTATCATTACTTACAAAAAAATGTAGCAGTAAGTATAAGTACCCACTTGTACATCACACATATGTGTAAATCCACCGAATTTCGGAAACAATTCGGACGGAAAAGTTGCCAAAACTTTTCTTAAAGGCACACCTATCGGACTTGGTATTTCTCGTTCCTTAGGTTATTCTCAAAGTAAATAAACTCGCGTGAACGACGAAACGAAGGGTATACTTTTTCCGGAGCATAAACGACTGGAGAAACGAGAAATAAGATTTTTTTACTCGAATACTACGGACTTTTAAAAATTTTTCATTACAACAAAAATGTCTTAAAATTCATAAAAGAATGCTATTACATGTTTTCAAATTTTTTAGGGACGCTTTTTGAAATTTTGATTTTTTTTAATTTTCGGAAAATCGAAAATTGTATCGGATCAATCTGAAAAAATTTCAGAGCATTCTTCCACGAATTCTAAGACATTTTTGTTCTAGTGAAATGTTTATAACAGTCCACAGTTTTAGAGAAAAAAAATCTATAATTTCTTTTTTTGTTATATATAATTATTCTTCGTTTTGCGAGTCGTTTTCGCTCCGGAGAAAAGTCTACCCTACGATCGGCCATGTACGCAAGTTTTTTCTCTTCCAAAACGACCCAAGGAACGAGAAAAAACAGTTCTGTCAAGAAAATTTTTCGCAACTTTTCCGTCCGAGTTGTTTCCGAAATTTGTCGGATTTGCGCGTATACACGCACCTTTGGTCAACGAAGAGGAACTTCCCATCCATGGCGTGCCTCGAGACGAACTCGATGGACCTGAGTCGTAGCCGGCGCGGCGTCGAGGTCGGGGCGACGAGAGGCGCCTGCACCCGGCCCACCGCCACCAGACAGGACAGATTGCAAGCCTCGCCGTCGGCCTCGGACTCCTGCTCCTCCAAGCCGATCTTCGCCGGCGCCCAGGACTTGAGGTATCCCGTGCACTGGATCACGCAGTACTTCCAGTCTGTGCTCGCCAGAATCGACGGGAACGTTTACAATTCAGCCTTTTTTTTTGTAATGTTATGTAATTGGCAAAAAGCGATTGGCGGGTTTTTTTTCTCTCGCATCGGTTCAACAAACGCGAATTCACTCGCTATGCTCAACTATTATACGAGAAGTTTATCGCCCGTTTCCAGTAAAGTGTGTCTAATTAGTCATTCGCCTCCGACGCGAGAGACAGACGAGGAACATTCCTTATTTCGACGTAATTAACGCGGCTATTAATATTGCAAGTTAAACGATCGTTTCTTCGACTTGATTATTTCTTTCGTCGCGCGGATGCGCAAAAACTGGTGCGTCTGTGCAGTACATCATTAAAATACGTCCCGAATCCCCAAAAGAAAAATCGATAAGTATATCTCCGGCTAGTTCGATATATCGCACTCGCTAAACGTGCGTATATACGTAAACGCGCAATAGGAGCGATAGGATCGTCCGTATAATACATAATTAAGAAACGAAAAAGCAACATCAACCCAAACGAATTCTCGGTACATATACTTGCATGTATATAGCATATACGTGTATATATATATATATATCGCGCGCGCAGCGTCTGAACTCGAGGCGGGTATAATAAATCGTCGCGTCGCGCCCGAGATTTTTATGCGCGGACGCTCGAGAGCTCGAGATTATACTTACTTATTGGCCGTTGCGCAATCCTTTCTAGCCTGTATTACATACACGCGTATATATAGAAATGTTTGCGCGCATGTGTTCGCTTACGGCTGATGCATCGACGCGCGATTTTCGATCGAGCGTCACTCGCTCGCCGAACGCGCCGTTCGTACGCGGAAGAAGGATAGATTTGAAAGAGAAGAAAAAATTGCACGATCTCAATTTTTTCCGCGTTCATACTTTTTATATATGCGAGCGACGAAGAAAAACGTTCTGGAATCGCATTTTAGCGAACGCATTTCTGCTAATCCATGAAATAGTGGAGACAACGCACCTCGGAAAATTGCAAAATCTTTTATTGAAGGCACGTTCTGCTAGACCTATGTTTTCTGGCTCCTTAGACCATATACTGAAAGAGAAAAAACTCGCGCGAACGGCGAATCGTTTTTTTCCGGAGCAAAAAACGACTCGAAAAATGAGACATATAATTAACAGAAAAAAAATTCTAAAACTATGGATTTCTGTAAAAATTTCATTAGAACAACAATGTCTTTGCGTTCGTCAAAGAGTACTCTGAAATTTTTTCAGATTGATCCGGTACAATTTTTGATTTTTCGAAAATTCAAAAAAATCAAAATTTCGAAAAACGTCCTTAAAAATGTGAAATTTTTTCAGAGCGTTCTCTGATGAATTTTAAGACATTTTTGTTCTAATGAAATATTTTTAAAAGTCTATAATTTTCGGGAAAAAATCGTCTAAGGATCCAGAAAACATAGGTCAAAATTTTTCAATTTTCTAAAGTGATTTGTTTCCGCTATTTCGTGGATTAGCGCATATATAGCTGTCGAGCAGGTGTGGATAGTCTCGATGTCCCCTTTATCCTTCCCTCGATTCTATTCCGCGATTGGGACGTCGTTTATTGTCCGAATATAAATACGTCTCAAAGACGGCTCGCGCACCTGGGATTCGCGAAATTTTTCAAGGGAGGACTGAACGATGATTCTTTAATCGGTGGAAAGGAGGATCTGAGATATTCATACTGTTTCCGTTATGTATTATTGTGCGATCAAAATTCTAAAGCTTAAAAAATTTTAATGCAACGCTTGATTTTTAAACTTTAAAAAAACGTTTACATCGAAGATTTTCCGGATGTTCGAAAAAGTGTTTATCAAATTCGCAAATATTGGATATATCGTATGGCAATAGGAAAATCAGCCGTGTAAACAAAAGCAATGGGCGTAGCTCACCGTGATTCTGCTGCTTTTTCCGCCTGTGGCAGCCGGTGGTGGTGTCGGCTTCCTCTTTGATCTGCGACTCGGCGCAGCGCGCGTCGACTTTTCGCTTCATGCGACAGAAGAAGGACCGCCTGGCGCCTGGACAGAGCCTCGAGACACCCTGAGGTACGTCCGTCTTCACCGGCAGCATCGCTTTGTAACGCAACAAGAGGATTAAGCGTTATTTCATTTTTATTTTTTATTCAATTTGTTGCAGCAACAAGAAAGGAGGAAAAGAAAACTTATAAAACGCGTCAATCCACCGATTATATTCGCGTGGTATATATGTGCAATGTGCATACATGTATCGCTATATATATAATATTGTTGAACGCAGCAATGAAACATTACAGCGTAACTGCGCCATATATTTCATAATAACCGATAAACACAGCCGGTCTCGCGACGTCGACTGCGAGTGTGTATATATATTTAGGAATAATAAGCGAAAGAAGATCAAAGTCAAGTGCATTTCGCGAGCGGAACTTTTTTAATCTACGCGGTGCCGATGGCGCGTGCGAATTACAAAATACGCTCGTAGATACTGCGTATATGTGTATATGATCAATTCGCCTAGAAAAATGCACGTTTCGGGGGTCCAGAAATCGAAAATTGTTTTTTCTCCACACTGCGCCGAAAGTACCATTTTCGCTCCCGGGCGCCAGGAGCGAGATTGGTAATTTCGGCGCTAGTGTGAAGAAAAATAGTATACGCACCACGGGAGTAAATTCGGACAGCCCATATCTCGTGTTTGTCACCCTCGCCTTCGGCTCGGGTGTCAATATACACGAGATATGGACTCTCCAAGTTTTTTCCTCCCTAGGCACGTAATATACTATTTAAAGCTAGAGGTTTCGGATTGATCAGATTTTCTTCTGTAAGCTGAAAGATAGTAAAAAATGTAGAGGAACGTACCAAACATGAAACATGAGAATTTGACATGGGGAGGTATATGGAGAAAAAAAGAAAATCGGCTATTCGGATTTTTATTTATTTTTTTTTAACGGATACAACTTTTGGTCAGTTCATCGAATCTGGACATACTTTTTTTTTAAATTAAAGCTGTTTTGTTCTACTTTATTGTAATGCAATTTGAAATTTTATTTATACCTCGGGAACATTCGTAGTTGTCATTATTCCAGTATACTGACGCATCAATTTTTTGTAAAAAAAAACGTAAAATGGCTCAGAAACACACATTCGACTATCTTTCGACTTACAGAAGAAAGTCTCGTCGGTCCGAAACCTCTAGCTTAAAAAAAAATTTCGATTTCCGGACTCCCGAAAAGTGCATTTTTCCAGTCGAATTGGTCGTATACATTGGAATTGTATGTATATTAATAGACGACTCTCGAGAGCACGTGATGATTTTTTTTTCCAGCACAATAATCGATCGCGTTTTATCTTTGTTTAATGTCATTATTATATCGCGAGTTAATTAACAATGGCCGCGTGCGTCTTTATCGCCGCGAACGAAAGTACAGTTTCTCCTTCGTAACATAGAGGAAAGAAAAAGGTCTGTTTCTGTCTCTCTCTCTCTCTCACTCTCTGCGGGATCAAAGGGGTTAACTTTCATCGACTGGCTCTCCTGCAACCGCATCGACTCTCACCATCTGACTTTCGCGAGGCCTTTAACAAACACACCCTGGCCTGCACGTATAGGTGTATACAGTATACATACATACATACATATATACACACACATATATATATATATATATATATATATATATATATATATATATATATATCCTACTACACTCGACTGGAGGAAAACGTCTCGGCACTGCGCTATATATTTTCGCGCGGCAAATAATTGCTCTCTTTCTCCTTACTTACACAGCGACAGCCCGTCTATAGATGTATATATATCTATATACGAGTGCACTCGTATATACTATTCAAAGAGAGACGGGGAAAAGCGCGACTCGCCAATTAATGCGTGAAATATACGGTGAATCGGAGGGAGAGAGAGAGAGAGAGAGAGAGAGAGAGAGAGAGAGAGAGAGACTATTTTTCCGCGAGATCAGCACGAGATTATCGATTATACACCTTTACCGCACAGATGGTGCGTACAGATACATTGCATATATATACATATATATATACCTGCGGAATAGAAGCAACTGGCGGCATGGGCTATAAGTACGTTGCGTAATCGTGTGTCTAACGATATCGCAGCGCGCGCGCGGATGACGTAATCGCCGGTCGCCGATTTTCGAGGCTCTCTCAAAAGGATACAACACATATATATACGCCGCGCCTGCTGTGTATACAGGAAGAAGTGTAATAATCCTCATTACCGCGTTAAAACGAATTCCAAATTACATATATACGTAATGCACTGTCAAAAACGTCGGAGACACACACTGCGGAGCACACGCGATCTCGAGACTTGTATAATGTATATGTATATACATTTCGAGAGCTAATTCGCTCTCATTAAAATCAATGTCAAAGTTGTAACGAAAGGAAAATATAAAAGTTGGAGCAACTCTCTCCGCGCTAAACGATAAAATTCGAATTTGTCCCGCACGCTTTAATGCACACGTCAGCTTTATTAATGCGACCGATTTGTACGTTCTGCTTACCCTCGGTCTGTCTCGGTGCCTGTATACATATATACAGCATTTCGATTTTCCGCGATACAAAACGTATATTATACAGGATATATGGGTCATTCTTCCAAGTTATTCTTCGCAGTCTAAAAACGGACTTTTTGGAAGCTTTTTGATTCGGGAAACGGATAAAATACTTGTGTTAAATGTACTCAACAAATAAACACCCGCCAAGCCATGGGGTTTTCAAAAGGAACATATTACTAAAGAGTTTCCGCTAGTTTGGCCCTTATATATATATATATAATTTTATGCATTTCTGTAGCCGTACAAACTTAGAAACTTAATTTTGAATTTTTGAATTTCGCGCCTATTTTCTATCAGTGTTGCCGTCCTTCATTGCAAAACCGATTTAGACCAATACATTTCAAATTGAGTTAACTTAAGGCATATTTTGCATCACTACTTTTTTCCGCATTGTTGTTTTAACAGTTTTTATGCAGACTTATTTGTTGAGCTAGAAAAAAAATTGTCATTAACGTAACGCAGATTAGCGCTTGGTAAGTAAATATATATATATATATATATATATATATATATATATATAAAAAACCTAAGTGAGCGAAAAATGTTAAAAACCTTCATGAAAGAAAAAATTCGTAAGGAAATTCGATTATTCATTAATCGCTCTTTACAGCGTAACATTTAGTGGTCAAATGTCAATAACGTGAAATGTCATTAACGTGACAACCCCTCCGTTTGCCTACGTTAATCTTACGTACGAAACTTAATCACAGCTGTAGTATTTTCCAAATAAACCATGATCTCTTATACCTTAAATAACAAAAAGCCACCATCGGCTACCCTCAAATCGGTCTTTTTTACGTGTTCCATTTTTTAAGATAAGAAACACCAGTTACTTGGAAGAATCACCCACATACACCTGTATACGTAAATCTATATATATATAGTCAACGTTGCGGCGTATACTCACTCTTGGCGTCGATGAGCCTCTCGCGCGGACTGAGATCCGAGGATGAGAGCTGCTCCTTGACCTTGGCCACGTCCTTCGGGTGGAGGATGTCGAACCAGCTCTGGCCCAGTAAATCGCCCTGTTCAGATGCATGCGCACAGAACACAGAAAGAAAGAGAACGAAAGAAAAGGAGCGCTTTTGCGCACGGGACAAGTTCTATACGGGCACTCAATGCGCGCGGGCCGTGCGTTTAACGATTTATTAAGTTGGATCACCCCCACCGCTCCCCCGCATGTGTGTATTAATATGTGTAATATGCTTAACGTACTGCAGGTATATATATATATATATATATATGTGTGTGTGTGTGTGTGTGTGTGTGTGTGTGTGTGTGTAATTATATATATATTGCAGACGCGGAAAAGATCCTGCGGCTGGAGGTCAAGGTCGCGCCTTTGATTTCGTAACGTAGCTATGGGTAAGCGGCACGCGAGCGCAGGCGGCTATAACGAAACTTATTGGGTTTGTATATGTACATAGACATACTGCGAGAATCGCGCGGGGAAAGTGCGAATGCACGCGGGTGTGGCGCTCCGCCCTTTCTATATACGCTCTCCCGACGAGTGTTACAGCTGCGCTTGTAATCTGGTATACACACCGCTGTCGACCCGGTATATACCCTTTGCTGTTTCCTCCAAACGTTTAGATTAGATAACTGTACCTATATAGGTGAGACTGACTGTATATAGGAGAGTCCTTCCTCACATCGATATACTACTCATAAGCCCATGTGTGTATGGATATATGTGCATATTTTTCGAAAACAACTCTCTCCAAAAGTTGAAAATTTTTTTTTTTAAGGCACAGCTACTAGGATTACTTTTTTTCGTTCCTTAGGCCATTTTGAACGAGAAAAAAATTCGCGCGCACGGCCGATCGTACCTTTTTCCGGGGAATAAACGACTCAAAAAACTAGAAATAATTGAAGAAAAAAATAATTCATAGATTTTTTTTCTCGAAATCTATGGGCTTTTATAAACAATTTCATTACAACAAAAATGTCTTAAAATTCATCAAAGAATGCTCTGGAATTTTTTCATATTTTTTCAGAACATTTTTCGGAATTTCGATTTTTTTGGATTTTCGAAAAATCAAAAATTATTTTGGATCAATCTGAAAAAATTTCAGAACATTCTTTAATGGATTTTAAGATATTTTCATTGCAATGAAATTTTTATAAAAGTCCATAGTATTCGAGAAGAAAATCTATGAATTCTTTTTTTGTTAATTATTTCTCGTTTTTTCGAGTCTTTTTTGCTCCGTTAAAAAAGTATGCCCTACGTTCGACCATGCACGTGATGTTTTTCTCTTTCATAATGACCTAAGGAACAAGAAATCAACAGGCCTGGTAGGTGTACCTTCAAAAAAAAATTTTGCATTTTTCGGGGAGAGTTATTCCCGAAAATTGGTGGATATGCACATATATAAAAGTGTTATACACTGTACCAAAAGTTTCCGTTTACGCTAAAAAATCGTGACGGGCACGTTCGCGCGCGCGACTTCTTAAGGAGATTTATTATTCGAGCTTTTTTTTATAGCTTGAGAGGAACGAAGGCATCTTTAGGAGTCGGCGGGGCACACGCGCAATGCTTCGCGAATAATTCAGCATTCGAAATAAGAAAAATCGACTCCCCCCCTCCCCCCCCCCGCGACCGCACAATTCAATTACCCGTAGAAAATGAACGAGTTGAGAGCGCGGAGAGCGTGTAAGGAGTCCCCCTCCCTCCCCCCTCTTGCGACACGTTGCTCCAGACTCGCTGAAAAGGCGCACTGTGCCCGTGAGTTTCGCCCTGTCCTATCGCTCACTATATATATACGCATTACGAATACATGTATACACGCAGGTTTCGCGACTATAACGCGTGTACGCGATATATATCCATTCTTACGTCTCTCAGAGCCGTTCTGTACACGCATAATACGCCACTAAGGCGTATATAGTACATTAGGTATCGGCGATCGGCGATCGGTAGCGGCGACATTCCTGCGACCAGGAAACTTCTCCGTATTGAACGGCGCGTATCTCTAGTTCGTGAGCTCTTGTCCCGCGTGTACAATTTTTTCGAATTTCCCGCCACTGCGAGAGCGCGCGCTCGCGATTTATTCTCGCCGGACAAATGGTCCTGTATCGCTTATCGTTTTTTTTTTCTTTCCTATATATACCGCTTAGATGCATTTTCAGATTGTTGCTGTATGCGGTTCGCCGGTACACCGCGATATAGTGCAAACATAATGTAATGTGTATATGAACACGAGAGACTGCGTTCCCATAGTCGCGAAACGCAAATTATTATCCCCGCGAGATCCTTATCTCCCTCGGATCACCATACGTATATAAATATCTGCGTGTCTGTTGAAAATCCAAGCGATCGTTTATATTCATCGATCCTTGATCCCCGATTGTGTATATCGAGTGCGCGTAATCAATTACGCGTGTTCTCTTATGTCGATATGAATTATATGCTATATACGTATACCATACGTTTATATATAGTACATATCAATATAGCATAACAGACCCTCGCAATGCGCTGAGTGTATAACGTGGTATTGCAAAGTGCGGAAAGAGGGAGAGAAGAGGAAGAAAATTCGTTGTAGATCCTTACCTGAGAATAATTCAGTGTCTGCGAGACCGACTTGGAAACGTAGAGTATCCTACCCCGATCGCAGCCGACGACGAAGACGAAACCCTCGGCTGCCTGAAACACGCGAGGTATATTTCTTTTTTTCACTCTCCCTCTCTCTGTCTTTTGTTCTTCCTTCGACGTTTTCATACGTTATACATATATATGTATAATGTATATGTATGTATATATGTATGTGCATACCTCGCGCGCGTTATTTCTAAGGATTCGAGGAATTCTACGGGTTCGCGCGTACATTTCTGCGTCACACGCATCCCTCACTCGGTGCCTCGGTATATTTTGATTAATTTATGCAAACAGGCTCTCGCGGCTCGAACGAGTTGCAAACGTATACTCATAACAGGCATATACGTGCGTATTTATATATATATATAGTGCACCCCAGGGAATTTCGATAGAGTCGAAAGTCCATTCACTCGAATTTTAATCCAAGCCGCCGTGAGTCAGTGCGGATTACAGGTTTCCATATATACACGCGTCTTTTTTTTTCGCGTGTACGACGCGATCTCGCGACGTCGGAAAATGAATTTGACAATATGTGTGGAATTAAGTGCATGGATGTATGCATACATAGGTATACATGTGTACACAGCGGCGATCCGCGAGAGTTGCGCAAGTCGGCTCGAAAAGCAGGATTACAGCGCCTGCCGGTCCGATATGCGCACAACTGTATATATATATATACAGAAACGAGAGTATATATATATATAGAAAAGTTGGCGGGAGCCGGTGGGACCGTGAGAATGTTGGCTTGGCGCAAGTTCGGTCGAATCCGATGCTCGATACTTAGATTTCCGCGCCGTTGAGAAAACGCGCTGCTGCTGCCTGTGCAGCTCCCTCCGATTCGCAGTCGTCGCTCGCCGGCTGCTCTTGCGGTCTCGGCGGAATTGTTGCCAAAGTAATTAGTGATTATGGTTTCTGCCTGTACAACAATGTGATGTAATTCGCTTGTTGTACAGTTTTTCGAGCGCCTCCTCTGTATGTATATATAGATATGTATTATTATATATATATAGTACCGCACCGATGAGAAGAGGTCGGCCACGTGATTTTTCCTCCTGGCCATTATGTATATATATAGAAAACGCGATCCGGCAACGAGGATAACGAGCTTTTCTCGCAGCTGCGTGTCCGCCTCGGAGAAGAAAGGGCACATCAGTATGCGCGCGCGCGGGTGTGGTCAGTCCCCGCGCGGTCACGGACTATCGTGTATACGAGTGCGTCCAGGAAATTTCGGAAACAGCTCGGACGGAAAAGTTGGAAAAAATTTTCTTGAAAGCACAACTAACAGACCTGGTTTTCCCGTTCCGCAGGTCGTTCTGAAAGAGAAAAAGCTCGCGTGCACGGCCGATCGTAGGGTATACTTTTTTCCGGAGTAAAAACGACTCGAAAAACGAGAAATAATTAACAAAAAGAGAATTCATATAGACTTTTTTTTCGAGACCTATGGACTTTTATAGAAATTTTATTACAAAGAAAATATCTTAAAATTGATGAAAGAATGCTCTGCAATTTTTTCAGACTGATCCGGTACAATTTTTGATTTTTCGAAAATCCAAAAAATGGAAATTTCGAGAAACGTCCTTGAAAAATCTGAAAAATTTCAGAGCATTTCTCGATAAATTTTAAGACATTTTTGTTCTAATGAAATATTTTTCAAAGTCTGTAGTTTTCGAGAAAAAAATCTATGAATTCTGTGTTTGTTAATATTATTTCTCGTTTTTTCGAGTCGTTTTTGCTCCGGAAAAACGTATACCCTACAATCGGCCATGTACGCGAGTTTTTCCTCTTTCAGAATGACCTAAGGAACGAGAAAAAATAGGTCTGGTAAGTGTGCCTTCAAGAAAATTTTTTGCAACTTTTCCGACCGAGTTGTTTCCGAAATTTCCTGGACATTCTCATATATATATAGCAACGCGTAAAAACTTCGATCGATCACTGCGCCGCGATCTCTATACTTAGAAAATCGAAAAACTCGTTTGTATTCCTCGTAATGCGACGGTGAATTTCGAGTGAATGCGAGTCGACAGTGTGAAACGACGCGGAAGCTCCGAAATTCAAATTTCGCGCCACAGCGTGCAGCAGACGAATGAGCAATCGATTTGCTCGAAAAACCGTTAGAGTTGATCGGCCGTTTCATCGAGTTGAATAATTATACATTTTTTTCAGTGGTCTCAGAAGTAGCTCCCTGTGCGATCGTATCGCTCCTTTTAACGCTATGCACTTGATTCTGGAGTTCCCGAACAATCATCAGTTTTTAATATTCTGAATCGCTGATTCCGAATATGTCCCCAAATATGCGAGATAACTGGTTTAAACAATGTTTTTTATGCTGATTATTACAAAATTGAAGAATGAAAGTATATTGTGTTATAGTATAAGCGCATAGCCTTAAAGGAGCTATTTTGCTTTTTTCATATTTAATTTATATTATTTGAAATATTTAATACTTTTATTCAGCATAAACTATTAAGACTGGTATTATTAAGCCAGTGGTATTCTATCGCTTGTAGAGCTGAAAGAACATTATTTAGTGTGCTGTATTAATTATAATTAAAGTATAAAATGAATTTTTCTTACAGTAACTTTTCTTATCTTAATTTTTAAATAATTATCGTATATTTACTTTTATTTGCAAGCACTTTCTTTTCGTCCGAAATTATACATTCAAACGTTCGCGCGGTTTTGGGCTCTACTTTTGAGAACACTGATTTTTAAAAAAAAAATTTTTTTTTCACTACACATCGCGGCGCGAAATTCAAATTTCGAATTAGCCACGGTATTGCAGTTCTAAAGCGAGAAAGAGATAATTAACAATAATAGAGCCCGAAGAATCTAGCGCGATCCGATTGATTCCAAGCGATCTCGAGCGTGAAAACAGTAGTCGTAACTCAGCGCTATGGAAAAAATGGGGGAAAAGCATTAGCTGCAATGTAACGAGCGGTGCACGCAGCGCACAAGTCGAGCCCATAAATCCCCCCGTGAAACAATCGTCGCAGCGACACGTGTAAGCCACCTTCCCCCCCTCTATCTCTCTCGGCTATTAATGTTCTCCCGATTAAAAAAGAAAAAGCCCATACCACACGATTTGCATTTATCCTTACGAGCAAAGCGCGCCGGCTCGACAAAGCAAATCGAATCTTTTATTAACCCTCGGCGGCAGCCAACTCGCACTCGCTTGTGTACAAAGCGTTTCTCATACGAGAGCAATTCGCTGTCTCTCGCTCGCGGGTCACGACAATGAAAAAGTCCACTGCAGCAGCAGCGGCGGCGGCGCAGCTCGAGGCGCGTAACGGAATTTCGAGCAAATTAATCGCGGCGGCGCACAGCTGCGCGGCTCTCTCGACTTTCGCGCGCAAACCGCGTATACATATATATATATCGCGATATATACATATGCGCGTATAATACGGCGTGCATATAATACGCGCGCGCGCGCACAAATGTGTAATAATCGAGAGAGAGATCGGATAGCGAGCCGTAGAATAATCGAGCGCTTATATTCTCAAAGGTGTGCACGCACACGTAATGCTCGTATAGCGCGCTATGAGTACGTTTTCTATAATAATAGTATCAGTGAATCGACCTTTCGAGGCTGAATTTCGCGCTCTCGTAAAATAATAATGGGTATAGCTGCTAAATCGTTAATTCGATTGCGATCGAATTAACCCGAGAGCTTTTCGTGTATGTCGAACTTCAATGAAAAAATGCACTTTTCTTTGGTCTAGAAATCGAAAAAAATGTTTTAAAGCTAGAGGTTTCGAACCGATCAGACTTTCTTCTGTGAGCGCCGAAAGATAGTTAAAAGTGCAGAGGAACGTGGGGAAAATTACTAGTAACCATATTTCTGAGCCATTTTACGCTTTTTTTACAGAAAATTAATGCGTCAAAACATTGGAATTATAACAACTACGAATGTTCCCCGGGCACCAATAAAATTTCGAATAACACTAAAATAAAGTATTACAAAAGAGTTTTAATTATCAAAATATTTGCCAAGTTTCGATGCTCTGATCAAAAGTTATGCTTATTTAAAAAAAAAAATAATAAAAATCCAATTTTTGTCTTTTTCCTCCATATGCCTCCCCATGTTAAATTTTCATATTCTATATTTCGCATGTTCCTCGGCATTTTTCATCATCATTTGACTTAAAGAAGAAAATCCCATTGGTCCGAAAGCTCTAGCTAAAAAAATTTTTTTGCGAATTCTAGACCAAAGAAAAGTGCATTTTTTCATTGAAATTCGACACACACACACACACACACACACACACACACACACACACACACATATATATATATATATCACCTGCAGAATGAGAGTCTTGAGCTCCTGGTCGCTGAGGAAGGCGGGCTTGTAGTGGCCCTCGGTGTAGGAGGTGACGGCGCCGAGTATCGTCTTGAGATGCTGGACGGCCATGCGGAGGACGGTGAGCTTGTCGAGCTTGCGGGACATCGCGTGGCACATCGGCACCATCGCCGACAGCTCCGTTATGTAGGTGTTCATCTTATCGCGGCGGCGCTTCTCGATTTCGCTGTGATTCTGCCTGTAACGGAGAATCGCTGATTGTCATCCGGGTTTTTCAAGATTGAACGTAACGATACTCGAAAGTGTATTGTTAGAGGTGTGTTGAAAAAAAAATAAAAAATAAAAATTCAATTGAAGGAAATCAGACGCGATTAGCCGATCGTATACGAGCTGTACACGTAGAAGCGGAATGATTTATCTCGTCGGAAGGCATGTATACGAAGAGAACGCGGCGCTGGTATAGCCTTGATCGACAATATACAGCCACTGAATTGATACTCGTATAACTTCCGAAGGACGCTTTATTACGCGACGTCTCGCGAGAATCGCGGAGATTCTGCTCGACGATCGCGTTCCGCGTGTTTGCGCGTACATGAGGAAATATTTTTCATTCACTTTTTTTGCCCCCAAAAGTTGCGAGAAAACAAATCTCGGGCTACGTCATCTGATTTTTTCTGTTCTATAGGAGGTACTGAACAAGAAGAAAATTAGTGTACCCACGAAATCGATCTTGTGACACTGTCTTTTTTGGCCATCTTTGTGATTTTATAATATGAGTATAAATAAATAGGCACATGGACAGGCTTAAAGTATAGTAAAAGAGCTGTCATTTGAAACCAAATTGGTCTAGATCGGATGCAATGATCAAAAGTCACGTACTTTTGAAATAAACGAATTTTGCTTCCCTTTAGGCTGTTACGAAAACTCTCGATTTCGTGGGTACACTATTTTTTCTTGTTTTGTACGTCCTATAGAACACAAAAAAATCTTATCCGGTGGATGTAGCCCGAGATTTTTTTTTAGCAACCTTTGGGGGCGAAAAAGTGAATGAAAAATACGGATTTCCTCATATACAGAAAAAATTCGAATAGTGTCTTGTGATTAAGAGAACTATATCTATATAACGTATAACGTATTTAAACTTCGAGTTAAATACACTTTCGCAAAAAGGAACGGCACCCGAGACAATTAGCCCCGGAAAATCAATTTCCGCGTCTCGACTGGTATACAATACACATCTAAGACGATCTCTTAAATCGGTGTACAGGCACAGCAGCGCTTCCGGTTTTGGAATAGAAACCGTACGTAGAAATCGCATTGCAATGGCATCACACGCGGCTAAGAATAGATAAAGCGATTGACCGGGAATAATGTTTGGGGTGTGGCGAGAAGTGTATATAGACGCATATGTAGCATATAATATCTATATACATTATACACAAAGACATCGCGGAAAAAATGTCGCGCGCGCGAGAAGCCCGTCGCAGGATCTGAAATGTAGGTCAAGGTCACCGCCGAGGCTTTCTCGGAGAAGCCCACGTGGAAGTCGCTAGTTTTTTCGCGGACGAGCGACAGCACAACGAGCGCTATATAGCAACTATTGCACAATGTGTATACAGACGCACACACGTATATATATATATATATATATACACATATATGTATAATGTTATATATATATATATAGTAAAGAGAGAGAGAGAGAGAGAGAGAGAGAGAGAGAGAGAGAGAACAGCACAAAGACTAGGCTGTGAGCGCGCGCACGTAATAGACGATCTCGAGAAAGACAGAGAGAGAGAGAGAGGGAGGGAGAGAGAGAGAGATATACTAGCAAGATATCTTTTTCCCGAACGATAAAAGCTTCCATTGTAGCGCTCGCTGCGGTCTCTACGAGGAAAATCCTGGGGATTTTCTCGCCAGCGACGAGCGAGACAGAGAGAGGGGGGGGGGAAGGAGATTATCGGTATGTAATTGGCGTTGATAAGCCCTCCTCGTCGAGTGAAAGTCGACTTACTTCTTGCTGTCGTCGTTCGATCGGACGGATTTCGCGTCGTCGCCCTGGTCGTCCATGATCTCGCTGCCATCGCTGCGGAACAGAAAAATTAAATCGTCGATAACATATTCGATTTGTTGGTAAACTTTTGCGTACGCGCACACTTTGTACGAAAAAAGTTTTTGCGCAGCGATCTATACATTTGAATTCTGCGATAGAGTTGGCCACGAAATAGTGCGCCCCTTTCTCTCTATATGGGTATGTCCAGGAAATTTCGGAGACAACTCGGACGGAAAAATTGCAAAAAAATTTCTTGATGGCACATTTAGCAGACCTATTTTTTCTCGTTCCTTGGGTCATTATCTGAAAGAGAAAAAGCTCGAGTGAATCGCGATCGTATCTCGATCGTATATAGGGTATACTTTTTTCCGGAGCAAAAACTACTCGAAAAGAAACGAGATATATTTAACAAAACGAGATTTTTCTCTCGAAAACTAAAGAGTTTTATGAAAATTTCATTACAACAAAAATATTTTAGAATTCATCAAATAATGCTCTGAAATTTTTTTCAGATTTTTCAAGGACGTTTTTCGAAATTTCCATTTTTTGGATTTTCGAAAATAGAAGAAGTGTATATGATCGATCTGAAAAAATTTCAGAACATTCTTTCATAAATCCTAGGATATTTTTGTTATAATGACATTTTCATAAAAGTCCATAATTTTCGAAAAAAAAATCTACGAATTCTCTTTTTGTTAACTATTTCACCTTTTTTCGAGTCGTTTTTGCTCCGGAAAAGAGTATACCTTACCATCGGCCATGTACGCGAGCTTTTTCTCCTTCAAAATTACCCAAGAAACGAGAAAAATCAGGTCTGGTAGGTGTGCGTCCAAGAAAATTTTTCGCAACTTTTCCGTCCGAGTCGTTTCCGAAATTTCCTGGACATACTCATATATATATAATATATAATACACTCGTCCAGTCAAAGTCCGACTCCGGCCTCGAGCGACTGTACCAGGCGATAAGGTCTTAATTGATTCGCGAATAAAACGGAGAAAGAAAACAATCGATCAAACGCGCTAACGAGCAATAGAACTTATAGAGACACAAATCCGCGTCGATACAGAAAGACAGAAAGAGAGAGAGAGAGAGAGACCCCAACGTGCGTTTAGATTATCGCCGCGCAGAGCTTCGGATGTTTATGAATTATGCAAAGAGCGAAAGCCACGATTACATCGATGCATGAGCGCCCGGGTGAGCCCCGATCGCGATAGCCGATTAACGAAAAGTTGCCGCGTTGCGCAACGCGCCTTCGCGCCGACACTGTATATATGTATATTGTATATATATAAGTACTCCCTGCGATACGAGTCAACTGCACTCGCTCGCTGCGCACATTTGTGTGATACATATACATAGAAAAGTCGCCAGCGCGATCTGGTCTATAAATTTTTGATTTTTTTTTTCACGTCGCTCCATCGCAGAGCCGCGGAGGTCAGCGCAATGTATATATCCATTCCGTATAATGGATTTCTTCCTGTGTTTCGCAAAGTTCGTTACGCTCCGGGCGGCTGTATTGTTCGGTCCATACAGACGAACAGACGCGGCCCGGAGATTTTTTTTCCCAGTCGACAGAAGCGTGCGCTTACTTATATACGAATTTGCCAACGCGAACGAATCGAATGGGTACATAACACATCGAGTTTTGACGCTCGTGGGAAAAGCTCCGGCTGAAACGCGCGTTGTTAATTTCGTTTTGGATAATGCGCACGAGCTACAACTCGGGCAATGCGTATGCGATTTGGAGTCCGCGCGGATATCGGCCGCGAGAAGAAAGTTCGCGCACCTCCCGAAGTGAGAGAGTTGCGAAATCGTACAAGATCGGCGCGAGGGCGATTTCCAGCGCTGCTGAGCGTCTAAGAAGCGTGTAGTCGCGAGTAAGTACAGCCGGGTGTCTATAGGTATATACGTAATAAGGCGCGAGAGTTGCGCAACCGACGCCGGAAAACAATATAATCCATCTCGGGGCGTATTCGATTCGATTAAAATATTGCCGGATCAGTAGCAGCCCCGCGAGCGATTTAAGCTTCTAAAATTCGCGATTTTCAATTTCGATTTTCAATGCGCCGTACCCCCCCTCCCCCCCTTTCCCCCATTATACCTCTAACGAGTGTATAGTACGTATTCCTCGACGCGGTATACTGTATATACACGGTTCAAAGTTCAAAGCTGCGCGGATCAAAGGGTTGACGCGCGGCGCCTTGGAGGTCCGCGATGCGGCTTCGCGCGCGCGAGACCGTTGCGGGGTTTCACTTGGCGCGAAATTCGGACGAAGAGTCGCGCGAGACTTCGGGGAGAACGAGCGCTGCCGCCGCGCGCTTTCACCAAAGGTTCGCGAATCGCGTACACACACACACACACACACACACACACACACTAGATTTCGAACCAATGGGACTTTCTTCTGTAAGCCAAAAGATGATGAAAAGTGCCGAGGAACATGCGAAATATAGAGTATAAAAATTTAACATGGGGAGGCATATGGAGGAAAAAGAAAAAATTGGCTATTCGGAGTTTTATTATAACTTTTATAACTTTTGATCAGAGAGCATCGAAACTTGGCATATTTTTTTTTTAAATTAAAGCTCTTTTGTAATACTTTGTTACAGTGTTATTCGAAATTTTATTGGTGCCTCGGGAACATTCGTAGTTGTTATTATTCCAGTGTTTTGACGCATTAATTTTTTGTAAAAAAAGCGTAAAATGTCTCAGAAATACGGTTACCAGTAATTTTTCCCATGTTCCTCTGCACTTTTGAATATCTTTCGGCTCACAGAAGAAAGTCTGATCGGTCCGAAACCTCTAGCTTTAAAAAAATTTTTTCGATTTTTTGACCAAAGAAAAGTGCATTTTTTCATTGAAATTCGACATATATATATATACAGAGAGAGATATTGAGAGAGAGAGTGGAAAATAATTAAGCGGTTCCTCTCGCGAGAGCGAAACGCGTTTATGAATGGTTATTGCGCGGCGGTGTATGATCGCTGTGTAATTATCGCCGGGGCATGTGTAGTATACGCGCGTGTCCCATTCAGCGGGAGAGAATGTTGTTGCACGAAAAACGCCGCTGGGGACTTTGGGATATGCAAATGAGTTTCCCGCTGGAACGGACTTTTGAAAGAGGGATATATCAATCCTGTGTAATAGCGGAGCTTGAAAAATTCGATCGCTGTCTCCTCTGATTTGAATTTCCCGCTCGTTTTGACCTTTATGGACTGTCGCGGGTGTAGTGGGATAGTATACGTATAACGGTAACGAGAAATACTACGTGATCATATTGCTTAATGCTCGTATAATGACTTTAATTGAAAGATTGTAGGGTCGAGTTTTTGGATTTGCGGGAAAAATTCAAAAAAAAAAAAGAAGAAATTACAGGAAACCGACAAGTGAAGTGAAGTGTATTTTCCTTGAAAATTTGATTTATTGATTTACGTTCGCAAGCTGAGAAATGAAGCACGAGAAAACAGCTTTCTTTCTACGTCTAAGTTAAAAACCACTATATTCTACGTATACAGATTGTTTTTCTCTCCATTCACTACACGGAGAAGACAGGTCTATAAATTTTTACTATACTGTCGAGTAACGCAGCCATACAGTGTAAAAACTAAAAATGTTCCTAGATTTCCAATAAAATTTACTAGACTAACACGTAAATTTTACCTTTCAGTACAGCAATTTTTATGGTTTTGACACTAGATGGCTGCATTGCTCGAAAGTATAGTCATTTTTCCAGTCTGCATTGCAATCATTCACAGAACTGTTTTAACTCAGTGTGACATTTCCCTACCATCCACCAACAACCCCATACAAAAACAAGCAAAAAAACATTTTTTTTCAATAACACTCACTTGCAGAAGACCTTCCTCTTCTTCGAGTGCTGCTGCATCTCGTCGAGGCTGCAGGCCCTGTCGCTACCGGCAGTCGGCGGGGTCTCCTGCGAGACCGAGGAGTTCCTGCTGTGGTGATGATGGTGGTGGTGGTGGTGGTGATGGTAGTGCCTACCGGAAGCACTTCCACTCCTCTGCTGCTGCTGCTGCTGCTGCTGCTGTTCGGGTATCATAGCAGTGGAGGCGGCGACCGGAGCCCCGCTGGCCTCCATATGCTGAGGCGGATACTGATTGCTACCCTCGGCCGGGGAGGGCTTGTTGCCGGTGGTGCCGGGGGTTGCTTTGCTGGCGACGACGAGGCCGGCGCTCGGCGCCGGGATGCCTATGGCCTCGGCGCTGCCGAGGCTGTTGCTGTGGCTGTGGTTGTGGTTGCGGCTGTGGTTGTTGGTCGTCGTGGCCGTCGGCGCCGGCGTCGTCGCCGTCGTCGTCGACGGGCCGTCCGAGCGGCCAGGACCGGCGTTGCTGTCCCCGCTGCTCGGCTCTAGCTCGCCGAAGTACACTGTGGAGCACGAACTGCTGCGGGCAGAGGATACAGACTTGTTTTTACTGTGAGGTTTGGGGGGTAGCTTCGATGCATAGGCGATGATTTGGGGGAACGCGATGTGTGAGCGGTTCTCCGAGAAAAATGCACTTTTCGGGCGGGGTCGGATGAGGGGGGTGAAATCGAAAATTTTTTATTTGAGCTAGACTTTCTTCTGAAAGCTGAAAAATAGTTAAAAATGCAGAGTAACATGAGATACGTGGAACATGAGAATTTGACATGGTGAGGTATATATGGAGAAAAAAAGAAAAAATCGGGTATTCGGATTTTTAAAATTTCTTTTTTAACGGGCATGACTTTTGATCAGAGCATAGAACCTGGGCGTATTTTCTTTAAGAGAACTGGTACGCATTTAAAATGTTGAAAAAAATGAAAAATTGAATTTTATTTTTTTATTTACTTGGCATTGTTTAAATAATGCTTTATATAATGGTATTAGCTTATAAATAATGTTATCAATATAAAACAATTTTTATATATGTTATGTTCTAGGTACAACATGTCTTCGAAGGCCAAAATCCATGAATTCAATTTTATTCATTCGCCGTAGACTTTAGTTGAATCTGGGCATCGAAAAGCTCTCTGGCGAGTCCAGATCTGCTTTAAAAATATGTAGTTTCCAGATGAGAGTGGGGATTGAAAAAAGTTGGATACAATTTATTACAAAAATTAATTAAAAAATGTAAAACATTATAAATATTCTTCTTAAATTGTTTATAACTTTTTTGAATCTTAATTGTTTTCAAATCCCCACTCATCTGAAAAATACATATTTTTGAAGCAGATCTGTACCTGTTGGAATTTGGCTATCAAAGACATGTTGTACCTGGAATATGGCTGATATAAAAATTGTTTTATGTTTATAACATGATATACAAGCTAATACCATTACATAAAACATTATTAAAACAATGTCAAGTTAATAAAAAATAAAATTCAATTTTTCATTATTTAACATTTCAAAGGTGTATCAGTTCTCTTATAAATTAAAGCTCTTTTGTAGTATTTTATTGTAGTGCAATTTGAAATTTTATTTGTGCCTCGGAAAGCTTCGTAGTTATTATTAATCCAGTATTTTGACGCATTAATCTTTTGTGAAAAAAACGTGAAATGGCTCAGAAATATGGTTACTAGTAACTTTTCCCATGTTTCTCTGCACTTTTGACTATCTTTCGGCTACGAAAACTCTATAGCATTAAAAAAAAAGATTTCGATTTCTGGACCCCCCGAAAAGTGGATTCTTCTAGGAGAATTAGTCATATATATGCCTGACGCGCGGTCGATGCAAATTTATGTGGGATTCACACCGTTGTTATTGTTCAGCGTGGGCTGACGCTAATACGTTTACTTTCTTTTGTTTAATAATTCATTGTTATCGCTATTTTACACCGCAATGAATTTTTTTTTTCGAATGAATGCGCACCGATAAATCTGTCCAACTGCAAGTGCAGTACCTGAATTCAACTTTTTCTAAACTTTTAAGAAAAATTCTCTCCAAAGATAGATAAAGACATCTATGCAGTCCGTCTCGAAAAAACTCCAGCAAAGATTAAATCGAAGAAACCGGCTGCACCGAATCAATCATAAATTTTTTCCCTCAATTGAAAAATTAAAAACAACGCAGAGCATAATCAACCATATTTCAACGAAATCTAGAAGCTGCTGCCGAGATCTCCTGCTATACGTAAAAAAAGAAAAAACAAACATCGCCATATATCAAAAACACGTTTTGCCCTCTTTCAAGAAAAAAACCACTGCATTCGAAATTCCCATATATATACCCTCCTCCACACGAGGAAGAGGAGTAAAAAAATTCTCTCTCTCTCTCTCTCTCTCTCTCTCTCTCTCTCTCTGTACACATCGATATATTATATATATATGTATATATATATATCGCGAGATGCGCGAAAGGAGTCGGCCGCGTCCGCATCGCGAGCGGCGCTGCGCGCACTGGAGGAAAACTGAAAAGTCATATAGATGCGCCAAGGTCGACCGCTTATCTGCGCGGCTCGCGCGACTAGCGCGAACGTGACGAGTGCGCAGCTCGGTAGTTTGCCTCTTTTTTTTTTTGCGCGCGCGCGCGCGAGCTGACGCTCGATGATGTAACCCGCGGTATAGCGATTAGCGTAATTTCATTTGGCCGCTGAAGCAGCGGCGAGTGACGAGCTTAAAGGTTACGGCTGCGGCGCGTATAGACCATATGTGTGTACTGTGTAGTGTATATATATATATATGCATGATACAGTTTCAGGAGAACGTCGCCGCAGTGAGCTTTCTTTGCTGCGGCGTGTACGACGTGTGTGATATAATAAATTGACGGAATAGGGAGCCGATGACGCAGGGGAGCTTACGGCGCCGTTTTGAACGAATGAGCGACGAAGTATAAGCGTTTTCCATTTTGGATACGCGGGATGAGAATAGAAGAGTAGATAAGCGTTGTAATGATAAAAATAACTGCAGTTGTAGTTTACGCAAGTTTTGCATATCTGTATACCGAATGAGACTACACGTGTGCAATGACTTTAATTTATTTTATTCCAAGCGCAGACCGAGAGAAGTAGCAACTGTCGTACACACGTATATGACCAATTCTCCGAGAAACATCACTTTTCGGGGAGTCTAGAAATTGAATTTTTCTTTGAAAGCTAGAGGTTTCGGACCGACGAGACTTTCTTCTGTAAGCCGAAAGATAGTGAAAAGTGCAGAGGAACATGGGAAAAGTTACTGGTAACCGTATATTTCAGAGCTATTTTAGGTTCTTTTAACAAAAAATTAGAATAGTTTCGAGGCCCAAGTAAAACTTCAAATCACACTGTAATAAATTACAGTGAAAGAGCTTTGATTTAAAAAAAAAGTATACACAGATTCAAAATTAATGTTTAAAAATAATAAATAAATCAAAATCCGAATAGCCGATTTTCTTTTTTCTCCATATAATACCACCCCACGTTAAATTCTCCTATTCCATGTTTCCCACGTTCCTCTGCATTTTCGACTATCCTTCAACTCACAGAAGAAAGTCAGATCGGTCCGAAACCTCTAGCTTCAAAAAAAATTCGATTTCTGTACCCCACAAAATCTGCATTTTTCTACAGGACAATTGGTCGTATACATAAGACAGTCAATGTATAGCTTCGCGATCGCGTCAATCTTCATTCTCCCCATCAACCAAGTATCAACCGTCAGTACAATCCATTCTCCACTAAAGATTCCGCAAAATATGCAGCGAGGACACTCAACCGAAAAACCAATCCTTACTCTTGCACAGGCGTCAGATTATAGTACGTCTGCTGGTGCCTCTGCTGCTGCTGCTGCTGCTGCTGCTGCTGTTGCTGTTGATGATGATGCTGATGGTGATGGTAGACGCTGTGGGCAGCCGAGGCGGAGCCGGACATCCTGGAGGACTCGACGGCCTGCCTGGGCCTGAGCTCCTCGATCGAGATGAACTCGTGGCTGTCGTGCTGCTGGCGCTGCAGCATCTCGCTGTAGCTCTGGCTCTGGCCCTCCTGGGCGACCATGTCGCTGCAGCTGCTGCCGCTGCTATAGGCAGCTGCCGTCCCCGTTAAGCCCTGGCGCGTCTGCTGCTGCTGTTGCTGGCGGTACTGGGGATTGGCGACGACGACGACGGCCTTGGCCGCCTCCTCGAGGCAGTCCGAGAGACGGGCGCTGCTGCCGTTGCTGTTGCTGCAGCCGTCCAGCGAGATACCGCCCTCGTCTGCTGTGGGGGGTGGGGAGGGGAGGTATCGAGGCGAGAGTTTAGAGATTTCTTCGTTTTTTTGTTTTTGGGCGAATTTCGAGAAGGCGAGGGCGACTTGACTTGAGAGAGAAAAGATTCTTTCGCCGCGAGAGACGTGCAGGTATACAGTTGGAAAACAGTACACGAGCGAGATTACGAATTGGCAATCAAAACTGGTTTCGCGGAAGAAAATCGTTTTTGCGCGCAGCCCGCACGATTATATTACGCTCTCTCGCGATATTATGACAGAGCGTGAATTTTTCATCTCGGAGACACGTATAATCCACGTATTATATACAAGCGCTTACACGAGAAACGAGCAAAAAGTTTTTTTTAGCAAAAAAAACGAGCAAAAAATTACAGTATATAGCGTACGAGATTTTTCGTACACTTCTAACGCTATATATATCTTCGCCGTAATTGGACAATAGATATAATAAAGCCCGGATACAGAGTCGACACAGTTTTCATCTTCGGCGTGAAAAGTCCGGGGATTCAACGCGGAGAGGACACAGAGCGACGTTTAACGAACCGTGACTTTTTGCCGTGTGTCGCGGTAATGCGATACCGTATAATACATACAACTATACGCCGTATCAATCGTTAAGCGCGTACACACACGACTTTAACGCCGAAAGCGTGAAATCCTGCTCGCCAGGTTTGCGTATATGCGTGATACGCGTCCCGCGGGAAAACTCGTTTTTATCTAATTAGTTTAAGCAAGCTATGAAAATTCAAGGTCGCGACGTAGAGTCGGCTCGGCCGCAATGAAAATCACAATAATCATTACACTCGAGCGCGCTCTCGAAACGCGAAATTATACAAGAGCGCATTACACGTATGGACAAAAAAAAAATAAAAATGGACTTCCGGCTGTTGGCCTATGTCGACGTATACACACACAAGTCAAGACCCCCTCGCTTTCTCTCGATCGATCGATCGATCGACCGATCGGTATATAGAATCGAGGATCGATCCCCGGAATCTGACCGAAGAGCCGGTACATCCAGGTGGCGGCGGCTGCGGCGGCATCCTCGACGAGCAGCTCGGCAGAAGGCCCCGAGCCTTCTGCCCCGCTGTCCCGGCCGCGACGACCCTTCCTCGCCTCGCCGCACCAGCTACTCTGCGCCCCGACGCCCGCCGTCGAGACTCCCCCGCTGCAGCTCGTCGCTATATATACACACGTGTGTATGTATACAGTTCTGTTGTGTCGAGTGTCTCCTGTGTGGACGGCGGCACACGCGCGACCTCCTCCCCCCCCCGATTTTCACTCCCTCACATTTTCCACTCGTGCGCGGTGGATCGTATTACGTATATATATACACATATATATATATACAACTCGCAGCCGAGTCGAGAGGCGTTGCGCGGCGGGAGGAAAGCTTGCCGAGAGAGAGATAGAGAGAGAGTGAGCTCCTGGCGGCACGCGATCACGAGAGCGACTGGGTCGCGCGAGCGGTAGAAAGCGCGCGGGAAGCCCACGTGCGCTCTCGCGCCGGGGCTCGCAGGTGGGAGTGACTGCAACAGGCGGCGGCGATGGAAGGCTCGGTGCGCGCCTCGAGTGGACCACTGCCGCGAGACTCACCCCACCGGATGAACCCACCCCCCAGAGAGAGAGAGAGAGGGAGAGAGAGAAAGGGGGAGTTGCTCTGGGCGCGCGGGGGACGCATGCGTCGTCCTGCGAGCTTGCGAGCTTTACGTACGCGCGTATCCAGCCTGGTGGGAACTTAACGATAAATTAGCTAATTCCGTTATGAATTAGGGTAATTTATCGTTAGGAATTAGCTAATTTATCGTTAGGTTTTGTTTATAGGAAACAATTCGTATAGGAGGAAGTCGCGGAATTTTTTAATGAAGACACAGCCGTCAGACCTGATTTTTCTCGTTCCTTAGGATTAATTAATTAACAATAATTAGCCTAATTCATAACGGAATCAGGTAATTTATCGTTAAGTTTTATTTATCGGGAACAATTCGCAGGAGGAAGTCGCGAAATTTTTTGTCGAAGACACAGCCGTCAGACCTGATTTTTCTCGTTCCTTACGATTAATTAATTAACAACAATTAGCCTAATTCATAACGGAATTAGCTAATTTATCGTTAAGTTTTATTTATCGGGAACAATTCGCAGGAGGAAGTCGCGAAATTTTTTATTGAAGACACCCCCGTCAGACCTGATTTTTCTCGTTCGTTAGGTCGTTCTGAAAGAGAAAAAGTTCGTGTACACGGCCGATCGAAGGGTATACTCTTTTCCGGAGCAAAATAAATCACTCGAGAAACACGAGAAATAATTTAAAAACAAGAATTTGTAGAATTTTTTCTCGAAAACTGTGAATTTTTAAAAATATTTCATTAGAACAATAATGACTTAAAATTCGTCAAAGAATATTCTCAAATTTTTTCAGATTTTTAAATGGCCATTTTCGAAATTTCAATTATTTTTCAATTTTCGAAAGATCAAAAATTGCGTCGGATCAATCTGAAAAAATTTCACAGCATTCTTTGATGAATTTTAAGACATACTTGTTCTAATGAAATTTTAATAAAATTCCATAGTTTTCGAAAAAAAATCTATAAATTCCCTTCTTGTTTATTATTTCTCGTGTTTGCACTCCGGAAAAAAGTATACCCTTTAATCGGCCATGTACGCCAGCTTTTCCTCTTTCACAATCACTTAAGAAACGAGAAAAATCAGGTCTGGCAGGTGTGCCTTCAATAAAAAATTTTGCGACTTCCTATGGATAAGCACACATCGCTTTTCTTATTTTTCGAGAGCTTTTCAGTTCAATTCATATACCTACACGATTGATGCTTGTCCGACGAGGGTCGCCGCACATATGAGAAAAGTTTCTCGGCCGTTCTTCAGCTGTAATATATGCTGCAAGCTCTCGCTGCCCATAATACAATATACATATTGTACATGTGTGTATCCTGTAATGTGCATCACGTCGCAGAGGGCGCAGATCGAAAAAAATTCGAAAGAGCGTATAATCCCTCGGTCCAGCCGTCATTTCTCATCGAGTCCGAGCTCCGCACTGATGATCATTAAGTCGGGCTTATCTCGTGGAAAATCGTCAGTGCCTCCGGTTCGACCGTCTCTCTTCCTCTCTCTGGCCTCGTTAATTACCGCTGACGGCCGGCCGGCTTTGGCGCCAAACGTTTCAAGTGCGGGCATAACGTTTGTGCGTACACGTCGCCATATTAATTAGAGAGATGACGGCCTCTCTGCATTGCGCACAGGGGCTGTTGCGGGAATCCGTCGATTCGCGCGGAGATTTCGAGAATCCGACGCAGTGTGACGCACGGGCTTCTCGCTCGTTATGTCATTACCTCGAAATAATCAATTACTTTTTTCTTTTTTCTTTTTTTTTTATTTTCTCTCTTATCGTCGATGTGCATAGAGGTTGGGAGCGGGAAGCTCTCGCGTTTCGTCCATTACCCGAAAGCCGAGGATGGCAATCTCGATTATTTTCCTCGGGACAGTTCGGCCGCGCGAGCTCGATTGATTGGTAAAACGACACCGGCGCGCGGTGGTCACTCTTCGCCGCGGTCCTCGCCCTGCTTATTACTTCCACCGAGTTCTCAGGGCGATTCTCGGCCTTTCTCGCATTTATTCGCGGCAATATTACATTTCCGCGAGTATTGGAATAATTCAAATTTCGCGTCGCGCTATACGAAGAGTATATAGCTTGATTTAGTGATTGAAAATGAAGCGGGTTATTTTGCGGTTGTGAACCAATCACAGCTACTTCTTCGCCGTAAATCACATGGCATGGATGATATACATTTTTTATTGCACACTTTTCTGTACTCTCTAAATTTGAAACAGTGAAAATTCGCTGTTTTTTTAGTACATATTAACAATTTGAGAAAGTTTAATGGTGTAGCTGTGAACTAGAGAATAATCACAGTTTAAACAGGTTAAAGCAATGAACCAATTGAAAAAGTGTAGGACTACCTAAAATAGGAAATATGAACATTGCAAATAGTTAATAAAAATAATATTTGGGTAGCAATATACATTAGCTGAAATAGTGAAAATACACTACCTACAATGTTGCAAATACATTGGTCAAAATAGTACGTGGCCCGAGTAACAGGAGGCTAAGGGGATATAAATTTTCTCTTATTCTACAAGATCATTGTTAGCTAATTAAATAGTAAATTTTTCTCATGTTGCAAGACGATTAAGTCCATAAAATTTCACTTTTTCTGGATAATGGATTCTTCACTTGAATAGTGAATTTCTCGGATGTTAAAAATGTATAAGTATACCGAAAATTTCACTTCTCTGAATAGTCATTATGACTCATTGAAAAAATAGTAAATTTTCAGAATTTTTCAAGTTCACCTTTTGCTAAAGTGATTATGTAATGGATAATCAGTATTCCACTGACAATTTAAAACAAATACTTTCTACTGTTAGTAATTCGATAGTAAACACAATGAAATGAGCAAAATGATAACTCATTTTATAAACAGTGACTATTAACTAAGTACGTATACCGAATTATAATTTTTACAACAATGCACCGTATTAATTAGTGAATATTCACTAATTTGTAAAATGATATTTTTCGTACTACGTATAAATAGTGAAAAATCTCACTGATTGGGAGGTTAATATTATTTAACTATGAGAAATAGTAAATTTTTCGCTGTTTTAGATTTAGAGAGTATAGTATATAGCTCGATGCAAAACCTAATATAAAGCGCGCGGACCACGAGGACTTCCGCGTGCAGTGTAAGCTCGAGTCACGCGTTTGCCAAATAGAGGGAGAGGGACAAGAGACATGCATGTCCGCACGTGATGCGTCTCTCACTCGCCGTGTCCCATGATATACGGGCAATTCCACCGCCAACCGCGGAAATTTACGGGGATCTGAGAGAGCCGCAAAAATTTTGGCGAGCTATTACTTGTAGTTGCTAGAACCTCTATAAATGGGAAACTGCGAGGAGATATTGGTTATCAGTTGGTTGCATCCAGTTTTTCGTTCGGAATCGCTGTTTGCTCGATTTTTGCAAAATTTTTTTCAAATCCTCATAATAACGTTCTTTCACTACTGTATTCGAAGCAACTTAACTCTTGACCGGTTTGAAAAATTTAAACTTATTAATTTAAAGATTTTTCCCTCCACTTTCATTCTATACATATATAGTCATGGACATCCGCATATTCGCCGTTTCTCATCCAGAAGGATTCTAGAAACTAACGATAAAAGCTCTGATAAGTGCCAGAAGCTTCCACTCGGCCATGGAATCGCTCGTATACGAATGTTGTCGAGGGAATATGCGCTTACGGTGCTGAAAGACTCGCCTCCGATTACCGAGCACTGCACGAGTCGTCTTTGGCCTTTCGCGTGTGTTGCAGCCACGTTTTTCAAGCTCTGCATACGGATTCGCCTACTTGCACACTTTTCGGCGCAGAGAAGAGTTTAATGATCCGTGAATTCGACTTTCCGAAATCGAGATGATTTTCTCTCGTCTCTGGTACAAGATTTGGGTATCGCGTACGTTTACGGGAGAGACAAGGCTGATTTAAATATTTACCTTCAAACCTCGCTCGGAATCTCGACGTCTGGGCTTCATTGGGCGGCTGCTGCGTCGTCCTCTGCGACCTGTCGATGAGAAAGAAATTTTCATAATATATAAACAGAAGAGCAGATTTTTTTTCTGATACATATCCGTAAGATTAAAAAAAATCGCTACTTCTACTATACGTATACATCCTCATAGATACACACGTATACATCATATATACATTTTGCTCGCACGCGACGTAAAGCGGCAGCTGCGCTCGCATTTTTATTTCGAAACTTCACCTCGAGAGCGTCTCATATTTATCGGGAACTGCTAAAATAGAGGCGTCATCACAGCTCGTCGAAAGTATTAGATTCGCTCGGCGGCGAATTTTCAGCTCCGACAGGGTATATCACCTCGTCACACGTGCAATAACGCCTGATTCCTTTCACTCGAGGTAGGGTAAACGCACTTTTACGCTTAATCAATTATTACAATTTTAAAAATGCAAAAAACGACCAAACGCTTTTCGCAACGGCAAAAATAAAGTTTTGACATTTACTTTCAGTAAGAATAATTTTTTGAACATTTGAAAAATAGAGAAAGTCACCCTTCGTAGTCGAGGCTTCGTTCGCGTGATCCATAAGAAGTCTATGTGTCCATTCACTGCGGGTATATTACGTTTTTTCTCGTTTTTTATAATTTAAAGTGATTAAAATTATTATTAACGACTTAATTCTTTTTGCAATACAATCCTCGATAGTTTTTGAAGTAGATTGAAAATTTACTTGTACAAAAAAACTAATTTTGTATTCAGTGGACGAGTTTACGTTCGAATATTTCCTTAAGTGTCCAACTATTGGGCTCTTTACCTTATGTCGATCGATGACTATACAACGTATTAATATAGTGTAGTTGCGATGCTGTCAACGACAATGTAACTGCGTGTCTTATATATCGTAAGCTTCGTAGCAGGGAGATGAAAAAAGAAATTACGGGATCGAAGGGAATGAAGTTTTCTTCCCGATTGAGAGCATATTTGTCGCTTAATTGGCAGAGGCTCCATCCCGTTTTTTCCCTTGTCTTTAATTTTACAATTCAACGAGCTCGACGCTCCGTCACGCGATCAAATTAACGATCCGCCAATTATGAAGCGCGCCGCCTTATGCGGAATATCACTTCTCGTCGTCGTCGGAGGATTTATAATTGGGCATCGATGAGGATAATTTTTATATACTTGCGATGCGCATTTGCAAGCGCATTTCCAGCCTCGCGTGTGTTTACCGAGAAAAATCGAAATTAATACATCCGTTTAGTGTGATTGCGGTAGGTATATGTGCATATCTCGGAAATTTCGGAAACAACTCGGACGGAAAAGTTGCAAAAAATTTTCTCGAAGGCACACCTACCAGACCTGTTTTTTTCTCGTTCGTTGGGTTATTCTGAAAGAGAAAAAGCTATACCTTTTTCCGGAGCAACATCGACTCAAAAAATTGAGAAAAAATTAAAAAAAAAGGAATTCATAAATTATTTTTCTCGAAAGCTATGGACTTTCAAAAATATTTTCAGATTTTTAAGGATGATTTTCGAAATTTCAATTTTTTAGATTTTCGAAAAATCAACAATTGTATCCGCTCAATTTGAAAAAATTTCAGAGCATTCTTCGATGAAGTTCAAGACATTTTTATTATAATAAATTTTTATTAAAGTCCATAGTTTAAAAAAAAAAAATCTATGAATTCTCTTTTTGTTACTTATTTCTCGTTTTTTCGGGTCGTTTTTGCGCAATTTTTATTTGAACTGTTCACTAAAGTACATCATGAATTTCGTCATCGTACACAACGGTAACAAAATTTATAATCTCAGAATACAGTGAAATATTCCAAGTCGAGTAGATTTTCAAGCGAAACTTAAGACAGAAAGTAAACTCATCCCCCCTCCTGTTATAAGAGCTCGAAGTTCGATCAGCATCGCATACCCCACCAATCCCCCCCCCCCCGCCGTTGAACCCCCTGCAACCTCGAATTGCGCAACTGCACAACACACCTGTGCGTTATAGCATCCCCTCCAATTTCATCGTTACGCAAGTCTTATAATCGGACTTGCAGCTGACGGATTACGGCTTGTCGCTGACATGCTCCCGAACGTCTTCTCCTCTATAACCCCCTCCGCGCCGTATAGAATCGAATTCATTCAAACTGGTCATAATCTCAGAGACTGGCTAGTTAAAATGAATGGAATTTAGAGGCACTTTATACGTTTCTAAAGGTATAGCAATGTCTTGCCGAGCTTTTCTGTATAAGAGCAATAATTATCCCTTGTTTTACCGATGATGTAAGCTTCATTACAATTTTGCTTCGTTCAGGTGTTCTAACGGTCTTTCGTCCAAGCTTTCGTTTAATGAAATGCTTCGTATAGTTGGCCGAGAGCTTCGAGAAAAGTGGGTCAGGATGGAGAGTGTTTAAAATCTTATAAGATATTTATATGAGTATGTCCAGGAAATTTCGGAAACAACTCGGACGAAAAAGTGGCAAAAAGACCTGTTTTTTTCGTTCCTTAGGTCATTCTGAAAGAGAAAAAGCTGGTGTGCACGGAAAATTTTAGGGGGTATATTTTTTCCGGAGCAAAAACGACTCGGAAAACGAGAAATAATTAAAAAATAAGAATTCATAGATTTGTTTTCTCGAAAACTGTGGGCTTTTAAAAATATTTCCCTAGAACAAAAATGTCTTAAAATTCATCAAAGAATGCTTTGAAACTTTTTCAGGATTTTTTAAGGACACTTTTCTAAATTTCGATTTTTTGAATTTTCGAACAATCAAAGATTGTGTCGGATCAATCTGAAAAAATTTCACAGCATTCTTTCATCAATTTTAAGAAATTTTTGTTCTAATGAAATTTTCATAAAAGTCCATAGTTTTTGAGAAAAAAATCTATGAATTCCGGTTTTTTAATTATATTTCTCGTTTTTCAAGTCATTTTTGCTCCGAAAAAAACCATACCCTACGATCGGCCACGTACGCGAGCGTTTTCTCTTTCAGAATGACCTAAGGAACGAGAAAAAAACAGGTCTGCGGTAGGTGTGCCTCCAAGAAAATTTTTCCCAACTTTTTCGTCCGAGTTGTTTCCGAAATTTCCTGCGTACATACTCATATATATCGATGAGATTTATCGAGACAGGAAAGCGTTATTCTTTCCTTAAGGTTTAAAATTCATTTTCACAGAAAATTACTGCATAAAAATCACGGTAGAACTACCTAACGTCATATCGCGCGCGAATAAAGCCTGACGAATTCCCGGAAGCAGAGGAGTTTATAGATGGTAAACAATGCAACGTACGAGTATATTACTCTTACAGTATATAGGCTCTCCGCAAGCTCCAGAGAGGAAGAGAGAGAGAGAGGACGAAAGGCGCGTCGATATTCCACTGATGTAACCAGTATTTGCTCTTTAATTATGCCGCGTAACGAGCTCCCCCCCCCCCCTCCCCCGGTCTGAGGCACACAGAGCGATAATTGCAAAGAAAACGCGCGCGCGCATTTCGCGGCCGAAATTTCGTAACGCCGCGCGTTTAATCGAAGCCAAAAACGAAAAACCCATGTACCCATGTACACAGCCAATAATAGCGATCGATAGAATTCGATGGTCTGCTGCTGCTGCGCCGCGATGTGTGGTGTGATATAATGCATTACCTGCGACAATGTATCGCGTAATAGGCGCCGTTGACTCGCGTCATCGGTGCCTATATACACACTTGTACATCTATGTACATTGCATACACACACGTGCACACCTATATACACGAATATTACCGACGCGCGCTGCACTATGCGCGCGATAAATTACGTAACGACGTGTATAGCATTAACGCGAGCGCGCGAGTCGGCGAGGGAGTATATAGAAGTGGCGCGTGTATTGTATATATACAATACTCGCGGCGCAAAGCGCGAAACCTCTCGAGATCTCGTGCGCGCGACGACGCGGATATTATACCCAAAGAGTCGCGTGATATTTCTTTCTCGAGCGAGAGAGAGAGAGAGAGATCGAGGCTCTCGATGTATATACATGTATACAAGTGAATCATTCTTATATACACCTGCATAATAACGTTCAGCGACGCCGACTGTTACATACGCGAGGTGGGGCGGTCTTGTACGGAGTATATAAGCAGCGATTCCTTAAAACTGTCGAAGCTCCTGCGCGAACTCTTGTGCGCCCCCGCGATGATAATTTCAATTTGCTCGCGTTCTGTGCGTCGCGAGAAAGAGAGAGAGAGAGTAGAAAAGGAGTTGAGAAAACCGTGAAAATCGAAGGTTAAGATTGACGCGAGAAACTCGCGAGTATATGTGTGTATATATATACGTGTAAGGCGTCGCAATGCAGTCATCGTCTTCTCCTCGGCTATATAGGTATACTGCAGACACGTGTGTGCATACGTTATATATACACCAAGTTCCTGATGCACGAGCGCAGTGTCAAGGCCCCGCGACGAAGAGCCGTTTTACGCGTTTTCTTACATAGGCTCGCGTCAACGCGTTGCGCGTATATATATATGTATATAGTCGTGTAGCTTTGACGCTACACCGCCGCGTACATAGACACATAAATCAGTCTCGGTCTTTACTATTCGTGCGCATATGTATATCTCGTGCGTGCAACACTGTACTTGCACCGGTGTATTACGTAATGCACGAGGCGTTTGCTTTCCGCAAAGTCTTGTACATACATATACGTCGAATTTCAATGAAAACATGCACTTTTCTTTGGTCGAGAAATCGAAAAAATTTTTTTAAAGCTAGAGCCTTCGGACCGATCAGACTTTCTTCTGTGAGCCGAAAGATAGTCAAAAGTGCAGGGGAACATGGGAAAAATTACTAGTAACCGTATTTCTGAGCCATTTAACGCTTTCTTTACAGATAATTAATGCGTCAAAACACTGGAATAATAACAACTACGAATGTTCCCGAGGCACCAATATAATTTCGAATAACACTATAATAAATTATTACAAAAGATCTTTAATTTAAAAAAAAAATATGCCAAGTTTCGATGCTCTGATCAAAAGTTATGCCCATTTAAAAAAAAAATAATAAAAATCCGAATAGCCAATTTTCTTTTCCTCCATATGCCTCTCCATGTTAAATTTTCATATTCTATATTTCCCATGTTCCTCGGTATTTTTCATCATCTTTTGGCTTATAGAAGAAATTCTGATCGGTCCGAAACCTCTAGCTTTAAAAAAATTTTTTCGATTTCTAGACGAAAGAAAAGTGCATTTTTTCATTGAAATTCGACATATATATAAATGTATACGGCACTCGGTGCGCGCGTGCAATGCCTTTACGATGTACGTATCGGTATATATGCGCGTAACGTGTATGCAAAGCGCTCTATATATTGAAGAGTGTAAGACTATACTTTTTCAATTGTCCGATATTTACGCGCGCGTCGGTTTTGTTACGCAAAAATTAAGATAGTTTAGAGCCGTTGCGGTAAACGCGCCGCATACGCCGTGCGCTACATGTATGAAATCGATTAACCGAATCATCGTATACATGTGTACACTGTACGCGTATATATGTGCATATCCAGGAAATATCGGAAATCACTCTCCCCGAAAATTGTAAAATTTGTTTTTGAAGGCACACCTACGAGGCTTCGTTTTTCTCGTTCCTTAGGTCATTCTGAAAGAGTAAAAACTCGCGTGCGTGGCTGATCATAGGATATACTTTTTTACCGGAGCAAAAGACTTGAGAAAAGGAGCAATAATTAACAAAAAGAGAATTCATAGATTTTTTTTTCTCGAAAACTATGGACTTTTATAAAAATTTCATTTGAACAAAAATGTCTTAAAAATTCATCGAAGAATGCTCTGGAATTTTTTCAGACTTTTTAAGAACATTTTCCGAAATTTCGATTTTTTTGGATTTTCGAAAAATCAAAAATTGTATCCGATCAATCTGAAAAAGTTTCAGAGCATTCTTCAATGAAGTTCAAGACATTTTTGTTCGAATGAAGTTTTTATAAAAGTCCATAGTTTTCGAGAAAAAAATATCTGTGAATTCATTTTTTGTTAAAATTATTTCTCGTTTTCTCGAGTCTTTTTTGCTCCGGTAAAAAAGTATAAGTACCCTACGATCGTCCATAGCGCGCGAAGTTTTTTCTCTTCCAGAATAACCCAAGGAACGAGAAAAAACAGGTCTGGTAGGCGTGCCTTCAAAAAAAGATTTTTGCAATTTTTAGGGACAGTTGTTTCCGATATTTCTTTATGGATATGCACATATACCTATATTAATATGTTACCTATATACCTATATTAATTATAAGACGATAGATCGACGTGCCCGCGTATATATTGGATATATAGTATATATACACTGGAGATATTGTGCTCCACGCCGGCGGTATATACACCACGCTATTACCATTATAATTAAAAAGAAACGAGCCGGTTCCATAACCAGATTACAACGCGACTTACGAAAGTTTCATATATATCAGATCCTTATCGACAGGCGCGCGGTGCGCGCGGCGCCACAACCGGATTACCTTTGCTCTTTCTCTCTCATTCTTTATCTCGGCTTTTCAGATACAAAAGATGCAGACACACGTATATATGCATATAGAGTGCAGCGCTATGTGCCATGTCATTGCTTGATTGGCCTGCCGCGAGAGAGCCAGTGCAACATTACGCAATGTCGTTTATTGGCTTTTATTCTATGAGGAATTCCACAAGGTGGCCTTTTAGCGCTTTGTTTTTCCTACGCGAGAGTTTCTATACGTACACGCGACACAAGCACGCGCTCGCAAATATTCCGGTTCGAATCTCGCGCGCAAGTGCGCTTTTCACGCGACCCTGTATAAACACATGTATATGAGTATATCCAGGAAATTTCGGAGACAACTCGGACGGAAAAGTTGCAAAAAATTTTCTTGAAGGCACACCTACCAGACCTGTTTTTTCTCGTTCCTTAGGTCATTCTGAAAGAGGAAAAGCTCGCGTACACGGCCGAGCGTAGGGTATATTTTTTCCGGAAGCAAAAACGACTCGAAAAACGGGAAATAATTAAAAAACATGAATTCATAGATATTTTTTCTCGAAAACTATGGGCTTTTAAAAATATTTCATTAGAACAAAAATTCCTTAAAATTCATCATAGAATGCTTTTAAAGTTTTTCAGATTTTTTAAGACGTTTTCCGAAATTTCGATTTTTTTGGATTTTTGAAAAATCAGAAATTCTTTCATGAATTCTCGTTTTTTCGAGTCGTTTTTGCTCCGGAAAAAAATGTACCTCAAGATTTTTCGTGCACGCGAGCTTTTTCTCTTTCAGGAATGACCTAAGGAATGAGAAAAAACAGGTCTGGTAGACGTCAAGAAAATTTTTTGCAACTTTTCCGTCCGAATTATTTCCGAAATTTCCTGGATATACTCATATACATATATACAACCGACTGACTGATATATTGTGTAATGTGTGTAACATAATATCCGCACGTGTGTCTGTGTGCGTCTTGTAAAATTCGTCTCGGCGATTATTTCTATGTATATACACATATGGGAGAGAGTGAGAGGAAAAGAGGCAAAAGCCAGTGTTGGCTTGCAATATGAAATGAGGCGAGAGATAATACCGAGAGAGACTCCGTGAGAAAATGCAGGATCGAAACGTGTGTTATACACACACTCGGAGTCGACGATAATCCAGTTTATTAATAAGCGAGCTTTTGTAAAAAAAAAATAAAATACATGTACATACGTATATTTACGTTATAGGCGGCGCAGTGCGCCTTTTGCCATTGAACATTAATAAAGGCATTAAACGAGAGAAAGCAAACAAATAAATTCATCGAGACGCAAACTCTTGCGTAACTCCAGTGTCTGCCTCGAATACGTGTTCTGTCTCAATTTCGCCGGTGCAAGCGGCACGAATCTAGTATAAAGACAGAAAAATAATGTCGCTCTCTTTCTCCGTTGACGCCTTGGCTCGACGTACACCATTTCTAAAGGCGCAAAAGAAGCGTTATATGTAGCGCAGCAAAAAAAATATATATATATATAGACCAGTGGATACGTCAAAAGCCCCTGACTATCTTTTCGGGAGGCGTCGCTATATCGGAGCTCTGCGCGAACTCCTTGAATTTTCCCACGCAAAATTTATTCACAATTTTCATTTTTATTGCTCTAACTTTACGCATATCGTTGCTCATTCCTCTAATCGTATCTATTCTCGGGCTCGGTGTACAATAATGGCACATATAGAGACATTACGTGTCTATTGCCTGATTTTTTTTTTCCTCGAGTAGCCGATTAGCTCGCGAAGCATATGTCATATCTATATTTAATCTTTTTTTTTATTTAAAATTTTTGCCGGCGCGCGCGCATCGCTCGAAACCTGCGCGGTCGTAAAATCGTTTATTGCCGCACTCGGCGTTAGAAAAAAAAGAGACTTAATAAAAATTAATATATTTTTCATCTCTCGCGTCGCGCATATAGGTGCGCATTAAACACTATCCTGCTAATGCAATCCTCGATTCAGAATTGCTCGTAGATTATATTACCGTATTTCCTATATTCCGACAATCGGCAGACGAGAATCGCCGTAAATCCCGTTGCGATTTCAGCAAAAATTAGAAGCTGTTAAAAAAAGGCTCTTATATATATATATAAATTTTTGTCGCTCTCGTCCAGCATAAATCTTCCAATGTACAATGTGCGTTGCATATGTAATGGTCGGTTCGAGTGTCAGAAGGATAGCGTTTCATTAATGAAAATACAGCGGAATTAAAAAAAAACGCATAGTGCATCATTTATTTCGTAACATCGCTTCATAAGCGCAAGGTGAAGTACCTCGAGGCTCGTGCATGCGCCGGTCGCCTAAATACCTGCGTCATCGTGTCCATCGCTATATATATACATATGTATGTGTCGCACAAAGCGCACGTGAGGCAGTCGCGAGATCCGCCGACTTCGGCATAGGTGTATCCACGAGACGAGATGGTTTTATTGGCGCCTAACAGCCAGTGTTATGTATATAGTCAAGGTTGACTTTTCTGCAATATCAATTCGTTTATACGCCTCGTCTCTGCATCGGCGATTGAGCTTTTGACTAGTTATACTTTCGTTTGATTTTTACAACGTATTATTGTAGGCTGACGTTCGTGAAAAATTTTTCGCCTTTGTGTCCATACTGAGAGAAATCTTATAATAAATATTGCTAGAACTCTACGAAATATTGTTAGGTTTTTTAGTAAATGGAGGGATGACATACTTTCATTTTAATAAATTTTACTAAGTAACTTAGTCATTTTTATCGCGTTTGAAAGATTTAGAAATTCATTTATTTTTTTATTATTATTTGATTATCCATCCACGGGTTTCTTCAATTTATTATTTATATATTTATTATATTTTTTTTAAATTTGAAAATAATGAAAATTAACATAAAATTTTTTTCACCGCGACGGTAATTAAACCTGAATCTTTAGCATGATAATCAAGAACGTTATCCGTTTACCTAAACATAACATGAGTGAAGGGATCGCGATCTTAAAATATATACGGACGATGTGACACGTGATCTGTATTAATAAATCTTATGAATATCTAGCAAAAATTATCAAGTTACATAATAATCATATTTTTAAACTTCAACTGTGAGAAAATTTATTCGAATAAAAATAAAAATTTCTTAATAAACATTATACGAATGCATATATATGAAAAATTACCAAACTACAAGTAAAATTCTGTAAAAGGAAATTTTACCAAGTAATTTAGTAATTTTTGTTGGGCCTATAGGATAACAGAAATTCTATAAAAACTTAGCAAATTTGGTCATAAACCAAGTATGACCCCTCCTTTACTATAAGTAACTCAATAATTTTTGGTAGATTTCTAGCAGTTTTTATTATACCATTTTTCTCGGTGTCGAAAATCTTGGAGAAAACTCGCAACTTTGGTTCAGTATTGGGGAACAGAAGGAAATATCAGCAGCGGTGCGATTGCGCAATCGCAGCGCCTGTTTAGCGCAGATGCGCCTGACGTGCGAAAGGTTCTCGCGACGATCGATCATTGGCCGTTTTAATTATTTATGCAAGAGAACGTCGCTTAATTCCTTGCAATTGATCTTGAAAACGGCGTTTACGCGGCGCGAAGAAAAATCCACGGTGCGCATACGAAATTTTCGAATTTTTTTACAATGTTTGTTTATTTTCTTCATTTTTCAGTGATATATATATATATATATTTTAAAAATAGAAACACCATTTATTTGTAATAAAAATTGGGTAGACTTAAAAAATCGGAGTTTCTAACTTTGCTTAGTTCGAATAATGATTGCTTTGCGAATTGTTTGGCTTTGCCTACGTTAAAATCTTTGAGAACTTGAAAGAAAGACCAGATTAACGTACGCGATAAACATTGCTTAAAATCAATAAAAATTATAAATAAGTACGAAATTTAAGAAACAAAAATTATTGTCAAAGAAAATAATTAAAAATTTTGGTGAATACGTCAGTCAGTTTTAAGGAAGCCCGACAGTATCGGCGCAAAAACTACTAACGTAAGTGTATACCGGCTATTATTCGGCGCTGCGCATCGGCAACAGAGTCGAGGAAACGAGAGTGGCGCCGTCGACTCTTATCGCGTCGAGGAGTTGCTCGAAAAATCGAGATCGCTCGTGTCTACCGGCTGTGTATCAATACCATGTAGCAAAGTATACGAGAGCTTTCCTCTCGGAAAATCCTCCAGACGAAAACAAAAATATCAAATCGACAGGTGGTAATTTAAATGAAACTCTCCGATAAACGGAATAACAACTGTCTCGCGAAGCTCAATTCAATCGGTCCCTTCTTTTTCTAAACAATGACACGAAACGCTTCAAGCTTCGGATTATACAGGTATATATACGTGTGCTGCAGCGTCGCGATAAGGGATAAAAACTTCAATGTCGCATTTTAATCTCCGGTGAACGTTGGAACCCTGTGTGCATTGTGCCGTACGCACATAGCAATTGCACGCGGTTACGCGCACAACAATAATTCGTTCGTCGAAAGCCGATATATAGGCGCATATTCGACGTAATCTCGATCTAGCGTTCGGCGCTCGTATATATATATATAAGCGCGCGTCTCTTTGCGTCATATCTATAACTTTTATATATATAGTGTATACTCGACTCGATGCACATATACGGTGCAGCGAGCGAATTAATAGCTTGGAAAATTATTATGCGTGTGAGAGACCGGCTGATCTTCCGAGAGATAGAGAGGCATTATAAGCAAGTTTTGCCTGCTGGTCTGCGATGGCTATTATAGGCAGATTTCGTATACAGACTGTACATACAAGTACGAGATACGTCGGATTTTCAGTGCTGCGAATGACACGATGTCGGGGATTTCAGTCTTCGAGGATCGTCAGAGACACATACGTGGATGACAAATTCTCCTGAAAAAATGCACTTTTCGAGGATCCAGAAATTGAATATAATATACTAGTAGCCATATTTCTGAGTCATTTTACGTTTTTTTTTTTTTTTGTAAATAATGAATACGTCAAAATACTGAAATAACAGCAACTATATACGAATGTTTTCGAAATAAAATTTCAAATTGCACTGCACTGCAATTCTCATGTTCCTCTGCATTTTTGCCTATCTTTCAACTTCCAGAAGAAAGTCTTAATAGAATTCATCCTCTCCATTATGGTAAATTATTCGTATACAACAATTGTGGGAGGAAACCCTTGGATTTACTGATTAAAAATAATCAAGTAAAAATTAAAAACTTCATCTTTTCTGGCAACGTTTCGTCCTGTATTTAGGACCTTATCAAGCCTTTATTAAAAACAAAAATTATAAAAATGACATGTGCAATATATACATATAAATTAATGTGATACTCATACTGACTAGCCTTATGGGCTTCAATTTAAGTGCAATTATTTTATTATTGGTAAAAAAATTTTTTGTTACTTTGATTTTTGTTTTTAATAAAGGCTTGATAAGGTCCTAAGCACAGGACGAAACGTTGCCAGAAAAGATGAAGTTTTTAATTTTTACTTGATTATTTTTAATCAGTAAATCCAAGGGTTTCCTCCCACAGTTGTTGTTTACGAATAATTCCAGAAGAAAGTCTGATCGGTCCGGAAAGCTTTAAAAAAAAAAATTTCGGTTTCTGAACCACCCAAAAAGTGCATTTTTCCAGGAGAATCGGTCGTATATTGCGGTGAATTTTCGAATTCGCGTAAAAATAGTTTGAGGAAAAAAAAACTGGGCAAACGCGTATGCGCGTGTAGTATATGTATACTTTCATTGTTAAAAAACGAAATTCTATGCGCTTAGGCCTATATCGTGTCGAATACACGCCATCGCAATTCGCTTTCCTGCAAGTCGGCACTTTCGCTTTATTATTTTCGTCACCTTCTACTACGACCTTTTTTCCTCCCCCCCCCCCCTCCGTCCCTCCCCCAAAGTTCGCGCGCACGTGCAGGCTATTAATTTCAAGCGTTATACATTTCGATAATTATCTCCACTGTATAATAACGCGGCGAAAATGACGTATAAATTCGCGTATAACTCCGCGAATTTGTATGCGTGAGCACACGTGTCGAAAAACGGATAACGACGTAATTTGCAAAGTTCTTTAAAAGTCTATGCACACAGGCGAGCAAAATAGCGACGTAAAATTGCAGAAATCGAACGCTCGGTATGGTATAAAACGCCAGTGCTCTGCAATAAAACTGTGATGAATAAAATTCTAGCAAAATAAAAAAGAGCGTTTCCATATACTTCCTAATGGAAGTAAGAAACGCGAAAAAAAAGGAAGAAAAGAAATAAACGATTAAACGCCGCTGTTAAACTGCTCCGAAAAGAAAAATCTTTATAGTGTCCACGAAAATTGCGTAAAAAGAAAAATTACACATCTACGAGACAGTGCAAAAAAGTCAGGCTTAAATGCGTATACTCCACTGCCGTTCATCTCTGCCACTAACGTCGTTACGCTGGAAAAAGCGTAACGTCAATGCGACGAGCGCCGCGCGCGCATATAGAGAGCGATAAAACAGTGCGCGCTGAAATCGCGGCGCGCTGCCGACGCAGAAAGCGCAGAGTCGCGCGAAAAACGAGACGCAGCAGTGTAGACCGAGAGCTAAAAGGTCCTCCTGTGGGAAACCGAAATATCCGCGCGGACGACTTGTGAGAAAAAATTTGTTGTTTTTCCTTCTGTACTTGACAACACATCTCGAGTCCAACGAAACGTATTTGAAAGCGGAAACGAGGTGAATTCAAAAATCGTCGTGTACAGTACACGTATCGTAGAACTGGGAATTGAATCCCGTACGTCATCGTCGATTCTTTTTTTCAGTCGACTCCACACTGTTCCGACACGTCGTGACGTCCGTATAGAGAGTGTATTATAAATCTTAATTTTTTTATCGCTCAATAATTGGCAGAGTCCCCACTCGTCGCCGCGCGTCGGAAAAAATCAACGATTTATTCTACGCTATTAAAAAAAAAAAAAAAATATCCACGTACACGTATACTACTCATGCGATGCGACACAAGGCGAGACATTCGCGACTATGCGGCGTTCGATTTTCCCGACGCCGCCGCCGCTTGTAGGGATTCCCGCGAGCCGCGGTGGCCTTGCGTCGCGAGAAATTTTTCACCGGCCGCGAAAAACTCGCGAGAGCGGCGCAGCGCCAGCAGATAACGTTACATTTCGACGATAACGTATATAAATTGCCGTCGCGCTTGCAGTACCGCCGCGCGGCGGCGTTTGCGCGTATGAAATATTGTGTAATCCACGCGCTATAGAGCTGTTTGTTTCAGCGAAAATGTACAATCGTGTATGCGTATACGCAAGGCTATTAGTTTTTCTCTGTGTGTGTGTGTGTGTTGTGCACAGCCGTCGAGGAGGAAAGAAAATAAAATGTCTCTCAGCGTATTATTATTCGTTGTAGGAAAAATCGTCGCTTGTAGATTTAATTTTCGAATTGTAACTCCAGCCTCGACCGAAGCGTTTCTTCTGCGGGAGACGCGTAGACGAGAAAAAGACACAAATATATCCGGGGATAACGGTATATAAGCGTCCAGCGCAAGCTCTCCCGCGACTATAGTTACATATATGTGTATGCATCGCACGCGAAGCACTTATTACGCGCACTTTCGCGCATCGACGCAGATAAACTCGGTGAAAAATGAACGTGATGGCATTTCTATGCATCGCATAAACGACACTTGCGATGGAAGAGTCGTACAATACAGCATCGCGGACACTCACGTTCAGAGCGACGGGAGAAGGCGCAACAGGTCGTCGATCCCCATCGTCCCGACGACTTCGCTCTCCGGACGATCTCGATCCTCCGCTGAACGGCGACGCTGAATTCGTGTCCTATACACGTGTTCCAAGCACCGCCCGATCACACCCACGTGTAGCGCAGTACACGAATGCGCGGCCTCTCCTCGACGATACAATACACAAGTGCTATACGTATACGCTGCGACGGTCCTCTTCGCGCGAGTCGATCGCCGGGAGACTCGCGAGAGCGCAGCGGCCGCACGTCTCGAGGATGAAGCACACGTACGACAACTGCTGCGGAGCTGACGGACGCGCGCGCGCGCGCGCTCTCGCTTTAAGCCGGAGAGACGAGCGGCATAACGTAGTCGGCTCTCTGTCGTGTTGTTTGCGATAGTGTGCGCATCGAAGTTGAGAGAGAGAGAGAGAAAAATGCGAGGCGTCGGGCATCGGGGAGTTGCCGGTTGCATCTCTGCGGTGGCAGCACTCGACGGGATGAGCTTTGCGTCGCTGGCGCGCGAGAGCTTGCGGACTGAAATGAAAAAATGAGAGTTTGTTATTGGGGGCTTGGATGTGTCGTAGAGCTGATGTTGCGTTGCTTTGACGGACGTTTCGTTCTGTACGTGTGAATCGTTGCTGTTTTCGCTTGTGTCGCGGCTGTACGTATTGTACGAAGATTCAACAATGCGCGTATCGATTTAAAATGAAAGCTTTCTCAGTTTTAAAAATTTGTATTTCATAATTGTAGACCTACGTAGCTATACAAATTTGTACACTTCTTGCAGCTTCGTGAATGCGAGTGCATTTCTTAAAATAAGACTTAAAATTAAACTTCTAATCATTCGAACAAAGATTTTAATTGTTCTTAAAGTAGTGCGCTGAAAGAATTATTCAATTTGAATTCATCGTGGAACTCTTTTGTAACTGCGTAATTAATATTTTACAAATGTCAAATAAGTAAGTGTAATTATGCTTGTAGAACTGGTCTTTCGTATTTCCCTTGCAAATCTGTGTTTGCTGCTGAATATCCTGTACCTCCCTGAAATAAATTACATTATGTATTCAGTTGTTTTAATGATGTTTGATAATTTTAATCTATTTTTTAAATCATCGAAATTATTTTAATTACCCTTTGCAGAGGAATAATGTCGTCTTCGGTGAGTTTTGAGTTATCTAAAGGATTGATCCAATCCTTTTTGATAAGCTTTTCTACGCATTCCATCGTCACCACATCACCGCTGCAAAACAAAGTTATTGTACCAGAAATCTACTTCTACTGCAATCAATATTATAGACAAGGACTTGAGTAATGAATCTTACGTTGTTCTAATAACTGCACATGGAGTACTATTACTCAATACATCGTGAGTGATTGGACACATGTATCGAGCGCTCTTAACAATCAATGACTTCTTGTCATCTGGATCTTTTACTTCGGTAAATTTGATAGGCAGGAGATCTTTCATTTTAAGAATATTTCCACTGACTGGACAGTATATATTTTTATCTGGTTTCTGCAAAACTGCTTCCTTTGCCTCAGGCGTTTTTGATGGGATCCAGAAACTGGGAAGTTGCTTATCCAATCCATTACTCATATTTGACACCGATGATCCAGCTTCTTCATCTTTTGCAGATTTTTTGAAAACAATGGTTTTTTCTCCCTTAAGAAAATTTTGCAACTTTTCTAGTTCTTCGTTAGCTGTTTGCTCTTGAGAACTTTCCTACATTTGAAATGCAGTTTTAAGATTTGTAAGTAAATAATACAGTAACGAATAGTGAACTTGCCTCCAACTTCTTCTTTTGTTTTTCATACTCTTTTAGTTTTCGTGCATACTCCTTCTTTTTTGCTAAAATATATTCCAGCACAGCCTCTTTGTCGAATAAGTAACCGTCTTTCCTATCGTACAGAATTAATGATCGAAAAAACATTTGATTTGCACTTTATTTTTATCAAATACGATAGTACGTGTTGCAAAGCATAACTTACGTTATAACTGGGTTCCTGCACGGCTGCAATGACAAGCAACAACAATCAAAGCCCCTCAAAGAGTCCTTTCCAACTCTTTGACTGTTTGTACCATACCCTGACGCTGCTGCATCTTTTTTCTTCTCGTGATACGTATAAACTGCTCCAGCCGTACAGTTTCTAGCGTGACGAGTCATTTTCTTGATTTATTCGCACTATTTTCGTGAATAATGATTTTTACGTTCTTAGGATGCTCTCTTTACTGTACGACGAAGAGTAAACACAAACAGATCGTACAACATAACCTCAAAAATGAGACGTATTGCAGATTTCGACTAGATGTCGCTTGAACAGCTATCGCATGACAGTAACCGGTAAAGTAGAAAATACAAGATCTGCAGTTCGTCTTATTATCGATAAAGAAAGCCAAATGTTCTGAAAAATCTCGAAAGGTGGCTTGTATTCCGAAAAATTCAAATTAAAACTTGTATTGTCATCATCATCAAAATTGTTACAAAAATGTGTGAAGCATAAAAGATACAACTATTTTTGGGTGTAAGAAAATAATACTTAAAATATATTTCATTCTTGCTAAACTCACTATCTTCGTAATACAACAACTGACTGTATATTAAATTTATATAGCTTAGTAAAAAAGAAACTTGTTGGACAATCAAATCGCGGAATGCTGAACTCGACGGTATTTTATCATTATGCACGTAAGTATACCTATACTACCTCTACATACACTTGGTTATTATGCACAAAAGCATACGACGAAAATGTTGAAGTCAAATTATATTGTAGAATACCTACAACAATATCAATCAACAGACTTTCCCATTTTCTTTCATTTATAACTCGTGACGTACCTATATATATATTACGAATATTACGATCCATAAATTCTCATATATACATATACGTGTGATAGTGATAGATATACACATAGTCTATATACGGATATAGACTGTACATAACTACACAAGTAGGAGAGAAAATTTTGACATTAGAAACAGCGAAACAGAGCGAACTCGTGTTATATGGGTTTAGTTTGCTCCCGAGAGCATATGACCCGACTATAATACTGTTAGTTTCATTGGTTACAGTCGAGAGTAGCAGCTTACAATACTTACACGCGAGCAATTTGTTTTCTTCAAGGAGTGTTGTGTTTCGCGAAAGAAAAAACAGTTGTGCATCCTCGACAGTGATTGAAGACGACAGTGGCTATAACGAATGAATTCGGCGAGCAGGTGGTGGTGTCTGTGTAAGTGAGGTTATAATTGAAGGATAAGTGTGATGTAATGATGTAAACAGCGAGGATTACAATGTGTGTGTGTGTGCGTCCCTCTCTCGCTTTCTCGGACGCGTTTAGCGTAAATTTAACTTTTTAATTTCTCGCGCTCGTGAACAATACACACGTCGCATTAGAACGTCGGGCTGTAATACGCGAAATTGTTGTGTACACACTCGCAGTGCAAGTGACTCCGCGTGTATACGTCCTTAACGACTTTTTCATTTCTGCGGAGCCAAGACACAATTAGTCGCCCTCTTTCCCTTATATTTCGCGCGAAAAACGTACGTGACTTTTTTTCTCTTTTATTTCTCGCGGAGCCAAGAGCGCGTTATACGGCGAAATTACGTCCTACATTGTATCAGGCGCCATAAAACGATTTTAATATCTCGCGGAGATATATATACGCGCGGCGGAGTGTAGCTTTTACGAGCGTCGCGCGTCGGACTCGCGCGAACGTGTTTGCCCCGAAAAAAGAAATTATATCCACTCCTATAGGCGCCGCAAGTACGTATAGACATCGGTACACTTAAGTGTCCGGGCGAAGCTACCTCGAGAGTATAGGAGAGAAAAAAAAATGCTTGTACACGTCGAGAAGAACAAACGCATTGCAGAAAGGAAAATAAAGGCTGCGTGAGAGAAAGGTCGCGGCTTTACGGATCGCAGTATAGCGTGCAACACGCCTAATGAGAATTCGATGACCGCTGACAGATGATCGAGCGGAGAATTTAAATCGGATGACGAGTGACTATAAGCATAAAGGACACTTTATTTACAAAAACAGCGCATTATTCACGTTACCTCACCTCTCTCGCGCGCGCGCGGGACCGTGAGTAAGTATATATACAATATATGCATATATATATGTACATAAGTATACATAAACATTACGTATTACAGTCCGGATTTTCAATGTTTGCTTTCGTATCGGTTTTTACCCTTCATTAACGCGCTCGCACACGCGGCCCATTGTAATAAACTGCGATAATGCAGATTTTCCCCGTTTCCTTTGTTGTTCCGCTGTTTCGCCATGTCTCTCGCCGATTTGCTTAAGGCCTTTAATAATAAAATATTTCGATAATTTCGTTCGGTCGAACAATGCGCGTAAGCGCGTTTGTCCGCAGCTGCTGCCGCTGAATTTTATCGGCATTATAAATCGAGGAATACACACAGTCAAATGAATAACCAAAGAATAAATATTATTTCTTTTCCTTTAATTTGTTCAATATATTGAGTATTACGGTTTTTCGTTTGAAATATCGACGAACGTTCGTTCCAAAGGCTAAGAATGTGCATGAATCGTTTACTGGTGTGAGTTCATTGTCGCGCGATTTTAAAGTTAAGAAATTCAATTTGATTTTTAAAAAAAAACACACTCTGACCCTACGCTCTATTATCATTAAATAGAGGAGTAGATTTTCAAAGGATGGAAATTACGTAACTATCTTTCTTTCTTTATTTATTTTTTCTTTTACCAGACACAACACTACGTATTTTTCCCGATGTTTTTATCGGACTCCGAAGAAAAATGTGGTACACGCGATTTTTTTCATCGAATTTTCGTTACGTTTACATGTACAAAACGTATATGTAGAACTGAATGTAATATGTGCAGTGTGCACCGATTTATCGGACATCTGCAGCAGCTTGCAACAATACGTGTGTTTCGTTCCTCGGTGTAACGAATCGCTAGCTTTGAATAGCAATTGGCTTATCAGCTCGTTGCGTGGCTGCGATTTTTTTTTTTTTCAAAGTGACCGTATCCGAGGCTGTCACTTAAAACTCCGGCGTATACAAAAAAAAAAACTATGTAACTTCATGATTTGTTTGCGAAAGAGGATAGGCCTTTATAATAAAATTTTGCCGTTTACATGTGAGGCAGATTTCAAAATTTTACAGCTGTATTCTTCTCCAACTTTGATTCATAAAACTTTGCCGTTAATGCTTCTTACGCAACATAATCCTTTGGGATATATTCAGGGATTTTGGAAGATTTTTAGAAGTATACGTCTTGAACTACTGCAAGACATGACAACAAATAAATTTTCCCGTAAAGGTGGCATTTATTAATTCATATACGCATAACCGCATTTCGGGTATATATACATAAAGCAAGAGAAAATACGGTGTTAACGGCAGAGAAAAAAGAAATAAAAGGAGAAAACATCCAATTAATAAAAACGTGATTGCGAGCTAGGTTTTTTTCTCCTCCGTTCAAACTGTCTAATAATTACACATGCGGCGATAATTTTTCGAGACCTACATGCAGCGAGAGAGCGCCATCTCGATTTGCCAACGTATATACATATACACACGATAATAATAATAACCAGAAGGAACAAGAAGGAGTTATTCTACGCGAGTAATTACAAGGCTCACAATCATGCTCTCCTGACGTCGAAGACGCTTGAATTTTGCGTCTCTCGCTTCCTACGGAGGAAAAGTCGTTAAATAGTTGCGAAGTAGATTGCCTCTCGTGTTGCCTAAAAGCCAGCCGACGCTTGTTATGTAGATGTAATTATACTTGGGGTGTATATTATACGCGCGTGCGCGACTTAATAGTAATTTTGATTCGTCGGAAAAAAAAATAATAAGAGAGAGATAGAGACAGACGGAGAAGAAGAAAGAGGGGGGGGGGGACGTCATCGCGCGCCTCTAATGTAGTTGTAAACAAACAACAAGGTACATTAGAATCTCGAGACTCTCTGCTCGCAAGTGCATTAGGTAAGTTTTGCGCATTATCGCGAGATTGCCGCGCGTCAATTTGTTTTAATAAACATGGGTCATGAATAGAGAGACAGAAGCCGCTCTCTCGGACGTGTTTGCCGCGAGGGGAGAGTGAGCGCGCGGCGTATCGGACAGTGAACTCGCAATTCGCTCGGCTTAATCTTGATAGCCGGCGCGCGCGACCGGCGGCTTGGTTCTCTCAAAATTGGACTCGTCTTGGAAAATACATAGAGGCGAGAAAAGTTTTTCGCGACAGTCGTAAGCTGCTTTCTTTATTCGTCGCTGGGCTATGTAGCGCAGAAAGGGAGAGGAGGGTGGGGGAGGGGGGGTAGAGGAAGAAAATTGAGTTGCAATAAGATACGCTTTGATAACAATCTCTCGTCTTCCTCCAAACCTAAGTGTATACGTATATATATTCCATTTTAATCTCGGCGTGTAATATATCGTACACGAAAGGCGCAGAAATTCGACAGATTTATAGTTATCCGATTTGTGGTAAAGGAAAACCAGGTGTGGCACACATTGTATATAGGTATACATACCCGTATGTAATACGGCGATTGATATTTCGCGAGAAGTCGGTCGCAGAGACTGAACTTCAATCTGCCTGAAAACAAACAGCGTATATAGCACGCATCGATAACAATAATTGTCAACGCCTTTACGCTCCTTTCACACGTATATATGTATAAGCTTCACGGGCGCAGAGGTGAATCCAACATCTCGTCTCGCTCTCTCTCCCTCTCCACACCCCAATCAGCTATAAATATAAATACCTATATATACGCACTTTACTCGTGTGTCCTTACGAGAGGAGAACCATGGCCTACTTGGGGACCTTATCGCGAAAAGCATACGGCAGACTGTATATATATATAATATATACAAATAAATATATATGTATACACATAAGTATACACGCGCGCGCGCACACGTATATATACAGACATGCACATCAGGACTCGTTCTGCGCGTTGCGCATAAATAGTTACCTATATCCTCAGCGATCAACCCGTAAGTAGTGCTGGGACTTGACTCGGGAATTCGACGCGCGTCTTATTCATGCGCGAGAATCTCTCAAGAGAGACGATCGAGCGACTCTCGCCTTCGCGCACGAGGCGTGTCGGGATTGTATATTTGCATGTCTTCGCGCAAGACGTGCAATATAAACTGCGAGAGAAGAGCTTTACACATACACCGATATATGCGCGGACATATCTGTACGTGAGAGCTGAACACACTTTTCTTCTGTACATATACAAATACATAAACGTGTAAATCCACGAAATTTCGGAAACAACTCGGACGGAAAAGTTGCGAAAAATTTTCTTGAAGGCACACCTACCAGACCTGTTTTTTCGCGTTCCTTAGGTCATTCTGAAAGAGAAAAAGTTCACGCACATGGCCGATCGTAGGGTATACTTTTTTCCGGAGCAGAAACGACTCGGAAGAACGAGAAATAATTAACAAAAAAAGAATTCGTGGATTTTTTTTTCGAAAACTATGGACTTTTATAAAAAATTCATTAGAACTGAAAATGTCGTAAAATTCATCGAGGAATGCTCTAAAATTTTTTCAGATTGATCCGATGCAATTTTTTATTTTTCGAAAATTCAAAAAAATCGAAATTTTAAGACATTTTTGTTATAATGAAATATTCTTTTGTTAATTATTTCTCGTTTCTTCGAGTCGTTTTTGCACCGGGAAAAAGTCTACCCTAAGACTATTTTTTCCCCCAATGAATAGCGATTTCCGCCAATTTCTCCCTAAAAATCTCCGAAAGTAGACCTGCCTAAACGATCGTATTGCGATGCTTGCACAAATTTACATTTCGAAGTGCTTCTGTTTACACGTGCTCCCGTACATACGCACAAGTGCGATCCTTGATTTACTTCTTTATACATCAGCGCGAAAGTATAAATATCATACCGGCAGATTTATAGCCCGCCTTAAAACTTCAATTTACGATTCCGGACCTTTTTCCACTGATTGATAGCCGTATATAGCGATGCTCGAAGCCCATTACGTGACAAGGCTGATTCGGCCAAGCAGCAATATAATAATTCAGAATATTCAGTTACATTTTTTACACCTGTCATAACTTCACGCGTGATTTATCGCTGCCCAATGTACACAAATTGTCCATCAGCTACCAATTTTCTTTTTTTTTTTAGCTTCGCATCGTTTATCGGCGTGTATATTAATACACATGTATATTCATGATATTCGTACCTGTGCACACGCGAGCGTATAATGCAATTACTGCACTCGTCGGCCGTGTGTGTGCACCGGCCTCTATATATACTCGTGAAATCTTCGCTCGCGTACGTGTGCGAAGCCGCGAGCACGCGCCGAAGATAGCGCACGGTGTAAATCAACAAATTTTCGACCTGGAAATGGGCCACGTTTCGCTTTTATGGAGTCCGAGTTGTATTGTGCACATTGTCTCCCGCGCGAGTTATTAACGTCGTTTCCCTGCGCTGCGCGCACTATATATATATATAATATACACGACGTTATAAGCATAACTTCTGCTGCCGCTTCAGCAGCCAGTGCCCGGGCGCATTAATTTTTCTTTTTAGCTGAACGCATCTCCCGCACGCGGTTAGTTCGCATCTCATCCTCGGGATTGGCGCTTTTTGCAGCGAACGACACGGACTCCAACGACAAATGCACCGCTGGTAATGCAGAGCAAGCGAGCAACGTCCGACTATATAAATAATGCGGAGAGATGTGTAAGCTGTGGCGTAAGCGTTGTGTAATTTTAAGGGGGGGGCCGAAATCCATTAATGACGTGTCACTAACCATACGATATAAAAGTACTTAAATAAAATAAATAACGAATTATGCAAATTCAAAAGATAGTTACCCTCCGTCTTGGTATCATCTATCAATCTGCAAAGTTTGAAATCGAAATATTCAGGTATCGAAAAGAACGATTGGAAAGAAAATCAGTAGATGTAACCTGACTAACTAGCGTGTATTGGACCCCCTTAAGGGGGTCTGAAACCCATAGTGACCGGTCAGTAACGGTGCGGCAGAAAAATACTTGGATCTCAAATGATTTAACGAATTATGCAATGTATTGGCATTACCTATCATTATGAAAAGTTTGGAATCAAAATTTTTAGACGTTGGAGAGAAAAGCTTGTCCGAAAATCAGTAGTTGTAATATGACGTAATTTACTACTGCCGACAGCTACTGATTTTCGGACAAGCTTTTCTCTCCAATGTCTAAAAATTTTGATTCCAAACTTTGCTTAATGATAGGTAATGCCAATACGAAGGGCGAGTATCTTTTAAATTTGCATAATTCATTAAATTATTTGAGATCCAGTTATTTTTCTGCCGCGCCGTTACCGACCGGTCACTATGGGTTTCAGGCCGCCTTAACGACGTGTAAAAAGCACTTTCGTGGCTACCTGCGTTTTCTATCTTTATCATAATTCGATTAAACTTTCATTCGAGTTTATATTCAAACTTTTAACGATCGCTTGAAAAATTGATGGGCTTAAAAAGCATTTCTATATACTTCGTATCGTTATCATCGCGTTTAAAAAATTTACAGTTTCAAAACTATACCTTGATAGCAAGCAATAATAAATGAACTTATGCATAATGCTCAGTGCATTAATCGAACTGACTGGAAAGCTGCGTGGTAACGGGTATACCGCAGAAATGTGTAAAAGTAAATGTATATGACCAATTCTCATAGAAAAATGTACTTTTCGGGGTTCTAGAAATCGAAATTTTATTTTTAAAGCTATAGAGGTTTCGGACCGATGAAACTTTCTTCTGTAAGCCAAGAGATAGTCAAAAGTGCAGAGGAACATATGGGAAAAGTTACTAGTAACCATATTTCTGAGCCATTTTACGTTTTTTGTACACAACATTAATGCGTCGAAATACTGGAATAATGACTACTAGGAATTTTTCTAAGGCACAAATAAAATTTCAAATTACACCTATAATCCTATAACTCTATAACACTACACTAAAGTACAACAAAAGAGCTTTAATTAAAAAAAATATGCCGAGATTCAATTCTCTGATCAAAAGTTATGTCCGTTTAAAAAAAATAAATAAAAATCCGAATAGCTGATTTTCTTTTTTTTTTTTTCATATACCTTCCCATGTTAAATTCTAACGTTCCATGTTCCTCTGCATTTTTGACTATCTATTAGCTAACAGAAGAAAGTCTAATCGGTCCAAACCTCTAGCGTAAAAAAACAAATTTTCGATTTCTGGACTCCCGAAACGTGCATTTTTCTATGAGAATTGGTCATGTATAGAAATGACAAATTAGCTCTCGTATAAGAAGCACCGAATCAACGTATTGTCACTTGATTTTTAAAGTGAAACACACATAGCTCACGCTGTTTATTCGAAGTTACCCCCCTCATTATATTAACGTGTATATACCCTCGTCCCGTTGCTGCGCAGTGGCGAGAAATTACGAATGTAGTTTTGATGAAGCCTTGGGAAGGGCTTTGTTGCGATTTCATTATTTTGTACAATATACAGAGTACAAACAGTACTCAGAAGCGCTCTCCCGCCGTAACTTTCACTTCGCCCGCAGTACAATCACAATATTTATACAGTCCTCCAGACTTTCAAGTACCTTCTCGCATCGCGAGTTTATTCAGAAGTTCGCAAATAGTTACAAAACCCTTTTCTCCCTCTCTCTCTCTCTCTCTCTCTCATTCTCTCGGCGTATTTCTCTCTCGTTCGCCCGATGGCGCGCACTGTGCATCGCAAGCCATTCGGAAAGAGAAAAAAATCGGATCCAGCCGAAAAAACGAAAATCCCTGCGCGCAGCACAAGCGTCAATTTCCTACGTGTAATCCAATCAAAGGACACGTGTCTCGACGACAAAAACCGCACGTAGAGTCTGTATAGCCTGTATTGAACGCGCGTGGCTCCCGAGGAAACGGTGCGCGGGTTATATACACACACCAGACACTGCGGCGCAGAGACGATTTAGCGGGTAACGCGCTATGTAAGCGAAAAAAGTGCGATCGGATTGGGGAAAGTCCCTTGTTTTGTCGATGCTCAGTGCGTGCGCGGATGATCCTCGCGATGCGGTTCTTTGCGCAATATGTATATACACGTATGTAGGGATTGGTTCGCCGCGAATACGGCTTTTTTTTTATTCCATATTCTCTTTTTTAGCGCCAGAGGGAATTATTTCGTATAGATTGAAATTCCGCGTGTACACATCGTTTGTTTTTTCCACTGAATTTTTTTTTCCCCCACAGCCACATCGGCTCGCGTAAATCCTTATACGTTGCAGCGATGCAAATCCAAGTCGTAGCCGACGTTTCGGCGTACGTACGACGCGGGTTTAAATTTAAATCACTGCAGATAAAGGAGCAGCGTAATCTCCTCCTCGAACAGCCCGCGAGATAGTAGTTTTGGAGCGCGCGCGCGCAGGAGCCATAATTCACCGGGGCGAAATTAGCGCTCGTTGTTGGTTTACCTTGTCGTCTGGAGAGACACTCGTTTATTGTTTTCTCGCGCGGATCCTGCTCTCTCGATCTTATATAGCGTCGTTCGTTTTCTACTCGCCTCGCCGCGAAAAACATGCCAGAGCCAGCCGAGCGAAATCCGTCTAGTTTCAATTCGGGCTTTTATGACTTTGCCCTCCCCCCTCCGGCCCCGATGCCCTATAGGCATGGACTTTCACGTTTATACATGCTGCGCGTATATATAAGAGATACGGCGGCAAGAGAGGAGGCAGTGAAAGAACAAAGGGGTCGCGATTGGCTCGAGCACGATTCTTCTCCTCGAGAGTCTTTAGTTTACCCTGCGCCGGGATTGAAAGACTCGAGCTTTTTCGAGATCTAAAAAACAGACGGATGTATAGATATATGTGTGTGTGTGTGTGTGTGTGGATGGATTTTGTGAGATGGAATATACGAGCTGGCTTATTGTTATTTACTTTCTTCATGTTAAAAAGCGAATTTCACGATGCCGTATATAGGCAGTAAATAACGTAGATTTTTTTTTATTACAGTTTCATTTACGGCTAGTTTTTGTAATGAATTTTATTTTATTGATGCAAACTTATGTAGTATATAAATTTAATTAATTACTCTTTAAATATTTCGCAATGATTTTCCACTCCTTTCGGGTGATTTACTGCCACACCTTTATGATCGAGTGATATAATCACTCGAAATTTCAGTGTGATAGGCTTTGTTCAATTCACTCTTAAAAAGAGCGAAACTTCGACGCGTTGTTTTCTACAAAGTACGGGACCTCATTGCCAGCTGCATGTGCCTGAATCTGGGCTTTGTTTAAATAACTATTGTACCGCACAGAAAATTGTCAAGAATATAATGTCTCTAGTTAATGTACTGCCCGATGCAAGTAAAGCGTATCAAGGTTTTCTTGTGATTTTGTGTTCTAAAATTTGATCGAAAAGTTTTGAGGTTAGTGGTTAGGTTATCAATGACAATATTTTTATACATGACAAATTCATTTGTTCATGATGTGTGATGGAAATGTTTTGAGTGTCGAATACCTAAAATGAAGTATTTTGAATTATATATTTGTAATTCCGCACGGGGCATCCTGGATGCGCTATTCGAGAGTGAAAATTTTTTCACTCTCAATTAGAGTGAATAAATTACTCTTTTCAAAGTGACTTATCACTCTATTCCGACAGGCTCAGTTTTGTCTGGAAAATGTTTATTAGGAGGAGTGAAAAATCACTCCGAAATATTTAGGGAGTAAACTTTACTTGGCTGATAAAACGATAAAACATGAATTTTAGCGTACAACCGTTGCGATTACTCGCAGACAATTCAGACACATTGAAATTACATCGTACTCCATACGAGCTCGCTTTTAATCACCACTTCGACATTTACATTCCATATAATAAAAAGATCACAGACTTTCCACGCAATCTTTATATACAGTCAGCGCATAAAGTAGAGTTTCAACTTCTCGAAATAGGCTTCCTCTCTCTCTCTCTCTCTCAACCCTTCCCGATGATATTCCCGTATCGGAGCAGAAAAAAAAACTCTCGACACGCCGCGTCAATCAACGGCAGCAGCGGTACAATACGCCGCACACTTCCTATCTCAATCACGATCTGCATAATTACACTCGCGCATGTACTTCCTCTCGTCTGTCTCCTGCCCCTCTTATTTCCCTCTATCTCCTCCTCGCTTTTCCGTGACGTCAGCGATGCATCAAGATAGGACGGAATCACCCTCCCTCGCGAATGTGTCTGCGCGTCTGCGTCTATATGTGTCTTCGTACACGTCTGCGAAAGAGCCTCTCGTTCGGCTACAGTCTGACGGATTATATTATAGCAATTGCAGGGAGAGTGCTACGCTTTTCGGAGACTATCTCTCTCTCTATGTAGATATATATATATATATATCGACAGCTGTTTCGTCGCAAAGCCAAGTCTTTTGTCTCGGGATTGTGCGGATAATTTAATTTTCGAATTCGTGCATAATTAAAAGCAGTTTAAGAAGACAATGGGTTGTGCATTATAAATTGTTTTGTAAAATGCGCGACGTGCAATTTTTTTTGTTTTATAATAAACTTTTTAAATTAGGATACGGTTAGTTACGTACGTTAATAACTCCGAGAGCGCGGGGAAATTATTCGAATTGACTGATGATTCGTCATTGTGGAAAAAAAAAAGATGAGCGGTTCGAAGACGAAGAGTCGAAAAACCTTTTGCCTGTATTTATTGCATAATGCCGAGAGATACACAAGTATAATCTATTCTCCGTTTCTCTTTTCCTCAAACCCGGCCGAGGAGCTTTGCTGCACGCAACGCGCGAGATAATTTTTTGTTCGTTTTCACCGCGTGTGCGTCGCCGAATCCCGATAGAAAACGGAACGTTTTTGTTCATTACCGTGACAATGAAACGTAATGAAATTTTACAATTGAATCCGCGTCGTTAGATTTGAGTTAGTTGCGGCGGGACGCATTGTGGCGAGGAAGAAAATTAAATTTTTTGTTTCGACAATGCAGCAATATTGGCGTTTCCTCCGGGATTTTTTTTTCCTTGAATTAATTAAGACGGAACGAATGCGCCTTAAAACACGAAGTAAATTTTAACTTAAATTGACGTAAAAAGTCGTAGACTCATCTCCATCTTAAATCTATACGAGTGTTCCTTCATGTGCTCGACGTTAGTTCCGCCACAACTGCAAAATTCTAATTAACTCGTTGGCAGATGGAGAGAGGGGGTGGGGGGGGGGGAGAGAGATCGAGCGCGAATTAATGAATTTTCGCGTGCCTCAGTCGTTCCAGTATGCCATCTTTTGCAGCCGCTGCCGTGTACGGTGGGGAATAAGACGAATAAAAGGTTGCAAGAGAGAGAGAGGAAGACAAAGTTTATCGAAAGCTAATTAGCGCTGTTAAAAATTGCTGCTTGATAAGTAAGGAAACTTCTAACGAGAGATAAATTCTTATTATAATTACGTGTGATGCATTACGGGATGACTGGGATATATTCGACTGCTCGAATGTATTAGTATCAAAGTTATAAAACTAATTAAAAGAGCTACCATAGATTTTAATTAAGTCGCTAAGCGAGAAAAGATTGGAAGTTCCTTGGCGAGGCGGGCGTAGGGGGGGGGGGGAGGGGAGAATTAAATAATTTAATAAAAGTCATACAAGTGCATATCTTTGACTCCACTGATGGCTATTTCTTGGTATTATCAAGGCACCGTATCTTATACAGATTTTGAATTTAATAATTTATTTAATACAAATTTTGCCTTCTTCTTTTTGATACCAAATGGAATATCGATGTAAATCAATCAGTATACGAGAAAAATATTCATACTTTCCTTGGTACACGCAGAAAATTTTTGTTTCACAAACAAACCATTCGTAACGACTGATTGGACATTCTCGTCGATGCAACTTTTTTAATTACTCAAAATCAATAATTGATTGGCTAACGAAATGCTCGTAATCTTCATCTCGCGATGCAAAACAAAAAAAAAAGAAAGAGCGAAGTCTTTATTAATTTTCAAGCAGTGCCAGGAATAACTCGATACTTCGGATGTGCTCCGGAGTATTTCCAATAACATGAAATTTCTCCGAGAAAATCGCAGCCTCTCTTATCGTCCCGGCAGGCAAGAAAAATTTCTCGTTAGTTAGAGCTTCGACATGTCATGCCGCGAGGAAGATACCCCTGTCGCTTCCCGACGACTACCGAAACGCTGATAGAACACGACTTTCCGCGCTCGCTTGTTGATAACATTTTTCGCATTGCGTTACTGCCCGTCGCGCGTTCACTTTGCCGTTACAATATGCATCGATTTCGAGGCGGCAGCTATTACAAATATTTAATATAGAACGAGCGAGCATCATTTCATAATAGCGAGTTTAATAAAGCTGCTGAAATTTAATTTCCTCTATACCTTCGAGCTTGTATATTGCTATTTCAAGGAAAGAATCTTATTGAACTCCGACGATTGCACCACCAGTTGTTACATTTTCTTCGTCGCGACTCATGTAAATAAAAACACTGCCTTTATGAAATCTACCAGCAAAGCATTTGACCTCTCGACTTATGTACTGTATATTTTTTCAGTTCGTATCAACGTTACACTCGATTGATTTTTGTCGTTCGTCATTAATCTCCGCGCTTCGATGCCGTCGCGATTCTCCGAAAATTCGGCGTCTATAAAGGAAAATTATTTCTGACCTTATCCACAAATGGAATAATTAATGGCTCGAGCGATAAGGCCAGAAAAGCCTGTCGTTCCTATACGTAAGTATACGTGTCTTTGAAATTGTGCGTTTTAGAAATAATCTTCAATTTCAAATTCGTCGTAGTCGCGCGTCTCTTTAGGTCAAGGTCAAGGCTTTGTGCAGAATCACATAAAAACTTTAAAAAAAAGAGAGAGAGAGAGATAGAGAAGACTGTTGCCGTAGGGCAAAGAGTGTCTTGCGAACCGCCTGATGGTTTCGCTTCATTTACTCGGCGTAGAGACTTTTTTAGTATATGCAAATTAGAAGTTTTTACAGTTCGCCGGTGAAACAGTGTTTACAAGAAAACACATGGAGATGGCTTCGCTGCGGTACTGTCGGTATAGCGCGTAAAAGATCTTGCGCCGGCGATATGCTGATTAGTCCGAGCATTCAACCAAAATAGTATCTATAAAAGATTATTTTTTTTCGTGTGATATTTTACTCGTCTGATAAGCTCGCCACAAATTCATGAATAAGTATAGTCGATCTCACGAGGTAATAAATTATTTAGTTTATCAAATGGTGGAAAATGTAACGCGGGCGTTACCTAACACTTGTAATTATTTTAATTATTACCGTATGGAATTCCTTAGCCGTGATTCAGATTTGAATTTTTATTAAAAAGAAGTCAATTTACCAATATTAATTTCTTATTCAACTATATGCAAAATAAAAAAAAATTTAACGTTCGATTCACGCATTCCTACAGACTGCTCATTTCAACACTTGTCCGGCAAACAGGTTGCTTTATAGTTGTTAAAGAATTATTTGAATTAATTAAAAAGCCGTATGCGTATAATAAATTTAAAACATTATTATGCCATAACAAACACTCGCGAAGCCGTATTTCTCCCTAAAAACTTCGTAAGTAAAAACCCTGATTGACGTATTGTAAAAAGTTCACATTATACAAACTGCGCCTTTCACATCCAAGTCATACACTTTGCTCACACACAGATACCAATCTAGAACGTTAGATTAATTTTAAAATTTTAATCGCCGTCAACAATGAAATTAAAAATTTATTGCACAGCTCTCGCGGCAAGTACAATTTTTCAAAAATCAACAGTGAATACTTATCTCCCGCGAAACGACAACTGCGCGGAAACGCGTCGCTTCGGCAAACTCGATCTTCACACAAAGCACGCGGCGGCGGCTCGCAACGCGTCTTCCTGCAATAAAAGCTCGGGCGAAGGAAAAAAAAAACAAGAACGAACACCGGAAAAGGAATGTCAAACGCTCGCGAATCGTTTTCCAATAATTTGGAAAGCCTTCGCACGCCGGACACGCGTCGCGAATTCCGCTCACGCGCCGTGACAGCTCCTCGGCGCGCGCGCGCGCGCGCGCACCTAAGATTGAATCGCGTCCGCGTTTTACGATCGCGTCGATAAAAATAGTGTCAATTCCCCTGAAAGCTGAGTGCCCCCCCCCCCTCCCCCCAGCGATGATCGGCTGAAACGCATTTGACGCCCGGCCTATAGCGTATAGCGGCTTTTGTTCAAGGTCTATGTGCGTATGTGTCGAATTTCAAAAAATAAATGCACTTTTTTTTGGTCTTAGAAATCGAAATTCTTTTTTTTTGTTCCTAGAGGTTTCGGACCGATTAGACTTTGTTCTGAGAGCCAATAGATAGTCAAAAGTGCAGAGGAACATGGGAAAAGTTACTAGTAACCATATTTCTGAGCCATATTAAATTTATTTTATAAAAAATTAATGCGAAAAAATACTGGAATAATAACATTTACGAATATTGCCGAGGCACCAATAAAATTTCAAATTAATAAAAAAAAAATTTATCAAGATTGGATGTTCTGATCCAAAGTTATGCCAATTTAAAAAGAAAAATAATAAAAATGCGAACAGCCGATTTTTTCTTTTTCCTCCATATGCCTCCCTATGTTAAATTTTCATATTCTGTATTTCCCATGTTCCTCAGCGTTTTTCATCATCTTTTGGCTTACAGAATAAAGTCCCATTGGTCCGAAAGCTTTAGCTTAAACATTTTTTTTGCGAATTCAAAGAAAAGTGCATTTATTTTTTGAAATTCGACATATGAGTATGTCCAGGAAATTTCGGAAACAACTCAGACGGAAATGTTGCAAAAAATTTTCTTGAAGGCACACCTACCAGACTTGTTTTTTTTCGTTTATTAGGTAATTCTGAAAGAATCAATTTTAAGACATTTTCGTTCTAATGAAATTTTTATAAAAGTCCATAGTTTTCGAGAAAAAAATCTATGAACTCTCTTTTTGTTAATCATTTTTTGTTTTTTCGAGTCGTTTTTGCTCCGGACAAAAGTATTTTTCTCTTTCAGAGTGACCTAAGGAACGAGAAAAAACAGGTCTGGTAGGTGTACCTTCAAGAAAATTTTTTGTAACTTTTCCGTCTGAGTTGTTTCAGAAATTTCCTGGACATACTCATATATATATGTGTGTGTGTGTGTGTGTGTGTGTGTGTGTGTGTGTGCGCGCGCGCGCGCGCATATAGACTGCACATATAGAAAGTTTGCCTCTTCTCTCCTCGTTGTCAGGATGAATCGATTATCTCGTTATAGCCCAACGTTGTTTGCTCGTGCTCGTAATTCTCATTCAATCAAGGAGGTTTGCACACTCTTTCTGATATTGTACTTTCGTCGCGGATGCTTGTCAGCCGAGGGAACGATGTAACTGTGGTTCCCATTGAAAAAAAGCACAAACCTGTGATAAATTATCGTGTGGAATAATTAGTGTTGTATTTTATTAATAAATTTTAGTGGAAACTCACTTGCTTATTGTGGAAGTAAATCGTATTACGTACCTTCGATTTCAGTCCATAATTAAAGATGAGTAAATGCTGTTTATCATTCTGAGATGAACGAAGAAATTTCAGTTTGTAAAGTTGGAAAATTTTGTGCAACGGAGAAGCTCAATTTCTTGCTGTAGCGAATAAAAGCCAAATTTTTTTATATTCACCTGATAGGAACGAGGGGTACTCACAAAATATTTCAAAACAATTGCTTTTTTTTCATTACAATTTATTTACGCATAATTTACAGTACTAATTTTTCAATACGATAACTTTTCGTAAGCAACTAGAAGTATCCGCTCCGTTTGAGCAAAGTATAGGAGCTAAATAAATAATATAAAATGTGTCGAATCTCCGATCAAGTCGTCCGATTCATTCACAGGTACGCAGAAAGCCACATACTATACGCAGAAAAGGTCTGTCCACGGGTCTCCTTGGAAGGCTCAAATTTTTCAAGCTCAGTATATCCAAGCTAAAACAGATGCGGAAAGTGCTAATTATAGAGAAAGCTTAGCGGACCGACACTCGAACAATTAAAAACGAAAAAACATCGGACGCTTACGCTGTACAGTGATATACATATGTATTCCAGGACAGCATTGACCGACTTCCCTCAACGCGGCGTCGTAAACCTCCATTATATACATATCTGCTCGCGGCCGCACGCATTATCTTCCGAACTCCCCTGCACACACACACACACACACATGCTCACACAGGTGTAAACACAGAGCTATATTTGTAGCCTGCCCTCTCCCGACTCTTTTCTAAATACACAATAACATCCCATAAATACGAGCTGAGCACGTATAACGCACTGCTCGTGTATTCGCGCTCGCGGTTAGCGATCCAAGTTCAGGGATGTGTGTAAGTATAGCGTCGCGTCGCGGCGCGAAAAGGCCCGTTACGCGCTGCGTTTCCTGCGTCGATAATTGCGCGGGAGGAGAAGGAGGAGGAGGAGGAGGAGGAGGCATTATGTACAGCTGACGCCGCGAGATTACGATCCGAAGGCCGGAGAGCGCGGCTTTATGGTTGTAGAGACTGTCCGCGAAGCCGCTGCGCGTATACACACACACACACACACACACACACACACACACACATATATATATATCATGCGAAGCGCAAGGTCGACTCGTCGGTACTTTTTCGACTCGGGGGTACATAAAGCTCGCGTGAGCGAAGGCTGCGATGTGTGGAAGCGTATACACAGACGTACACGCAGACTACACATATACATATTTAGGGGAGGGCGGTTTTTCCATTCACAATGGAAGCTACACGTATATCTATGCGTACTTAGCCCCGGCAATCGGATTTTGATCGGAGGCACGCGTGACGCTTGGGATTTGTTTTTCTATTTTTTTTTTCCGTTTTATTGTGTTTGTTATGGTTCGGAGGATGTTCTATTATTAGCCCGCCGAGCGTTGTGTCTATAGGCGTGTAAAACTGCAGAACAATGAAGATTAACGCTGTGTCGAAACAAAAAGGATGACTCGCGTTTATTTTGCATCGATTTGCTGAAATAACTGTGCAGCGCGAGTCGTTTGTTATGTCAGTTTTCTCGCCGTGTACGCGCACAATCGGGCCGAAGGATCGGAAAAAGCTTTTTTGAATCGTGACGATGCGCCTCTATATGCTAATGTCGATTGACGGCGCTTTGCAAACTCGGAAAGCCCGACGATTTTTCGGGCCGTCCGGAAATTTGGCCGAATAAGGGAGAGAGAGAGAGAGACAGAGAAAAATCACGTCAAGCGTATGTGTATAACCCGCGGATTATCCCAGAAAGGATGGCCACTATAAATTTGCAAAGAATCGTGAGGTAGCACGATTGTTGAGCAGTGCACAGGAAGCTGTGAATAAATTGCAGGAAATTTGGCAATTTCAGCAATAGCAGGAAGTACTAAGCAGTTATTCTCAACTGGCTTTTGATCTACCACGTATAATACGTACTCGCCTATATTCGACGTGTACGTATAGCAAATGTAACAAAGTCTTTATGTTTCGTGACAATACACAAATTTTTTTTTTTCTCTCGCTGCCCCAATATTACAGTGGCCCACGATTAAGAATCTTCGCGGAATAATAATTCGTACGTTGTGCAATAAAAGGGACCATATCTCTAGCGAGAACTAATTGGACCGAATTTTACCAGGAATCGTCCTTTTCCCACGTGCAAACTCGAGCCTTTCCAATTCATGGCGGAAGTTTCAGCTACTTGATTAAAAATCTCAACGTATTCAATCGCAACAACGGCTGCCCATTAAACAAAATTGCAAACGTTTACGGAAATTCCATATACCAATAATTTTCAGCTTTATCCGCGAAAAGTCGTGGCTTCAACAGACGTTACAGTCATCCACGGGGATCATGTCGTAGTCGGAGCGTTGATAATACGGATCTGCCTATAGCCTAACTCGAGTAATTGAGTATTGCAGTCGACGGAGATCGGCTGTGATGCTCGAGAGAAGCGCTCGGCAACTCCTAATAAGAAATTACATATTAACGCAAGACATCATTACGAGCTTATCTACTTGCACGTAATGCACCAGTAATTTTCATGGTGTCCTTGTTTGTCCCGCGTGACGTGCACGTGTCGGCCGCTCGCGCGGCTTCGCGCCACCTCGCTATATATACATCAACGTTCCCATTGTTTGCAAGAAGTAGATACGCAAGTAAATAGAATTTTTCTGACTATATATTATTATTTCTAATTACGATAGGCATCTCGTAACTCGATTATTAAACTCCCTCGTCGTTAATCCAATTAAAATCATTTGTTGTATTTTCCTTCGTCGATAAGTGTGCTTGCGAGATAAGATTGTAGGGACCGCGTGTGTACCCTTAAAAAAAGAAACAAAACGAAACAAAACAAAAATATTTTTCTGGAAACTAAATGAAAAATGACTGATACATCTTCCTGCAAGATAAGCAATCGGTCATTTCCACCCGCTATTAGTCCGACGCACGAGTATAGCTACCTATACAGCAATTAATTTTAATATCCTCCACGCACACGTCCAACGCTCGCGGGGGTATATGTCTCGATTTTTCATCCCGAATCGCCCCCGCGTCGTCGACGTCGCGGAAGAGATCTCCGCTTACGCAATACGTTCTCGCGGATATCTCGCCTGTACGGAAGCCGGATGTGCGCGTCGAGTCGTTACAGCAAGTCCGCACATGCATATATAATATACGGCGCACGTCTCGGCCGATTCGAATCGAGGGATTTCCCGAAATCAGCAGTCGGCTGTGCGGCGATTTTTCATTCGCTGATTTCCATCGCGGTGTGTACACAGCAGTGTGTGTGTGTGTGTGTACATGCGTGTGGACTTCGCACGTGTGCGTATGCGTCGCTGTGCTCGAGGAAGATCGTTTTCATTGAGATGAATCGGATACGCCGGTTATGCCGCGGCGGCCCATTGTGCTCTTTTGCGCTCGCGCGGAGTTCTTTTTTTCCGCGCCGCGGCGGTAGATCTTTTCAATTGCACCGGAGATGAATGACGCTCGCGTGAGACGCGGCCGTTAGAAAATGGGAAAGACGAGCGAGATTTTCAGTTTTCTGTATTTATTGCTTCGAAAACTGCATTACCGCGGCGTACATATATATGGGTCGTCGAGATGGAGGAAATAAATTAGGTTTCGTCATACTGTGTATCGGTTATGTGGATCGTATGTACGTATCATTAAATTGTTAAATCGCAAATTGTTGGATTTAACGGCTTTGTTTGCTCTTTTTTTTTTGACTCATTGTATTATGACGCACCGATATATACGAGTGTTTCAATTCTAATGCAAGAACCGCGTGCACGTAAGAAAACAGAGCGCTTGCCGCAGTTTTTGCATGAAATGTAAGATGTAATTGTGCAATAAATTTAATGCCAGTGTATTAAAAGTATCGTTTAGGTGCATTAGCTTTGAGGCACTCGTTTTATTTCTCATTATCGGAGAAAAAAATTGCATTAGACAGATTGGAGTAATCTCCGAAGAGGAAGATAATGTTCTCTGTATGCAAACTATCTTGCATACTAAATCATACAAGCCAGCACAGTATAATGCTATACGTACTTACTCGAGTATAATAGGAGTTTGCGAGTTACAGTACCTCATAGACCTTAATTTTCTTTATAGAATCAATACATTGTATTTTAGATTGCTTACGGTATATATGCGTAAATCCAGGAAATTTCGGAAACAACTCGATCGGAAGAGTTGCAAAAAATTTTCTTGAAGGCACACCTACCAGGCCCGTTCTTTCTCGTTCCTTAGGTCGTTCTGAAAGAGAAAAAACTCGCGTACATGGCCAATCTCAGGGTATACTTTTTTCTGGAGCAAAAACGACTCGAAAAAACGAGAAATAATTTGACAGAAAGCAAATCATAGATTTTTTTTCTCGAAAACTGTGGACTTTTATAAAAATTTCGTTAGAACGAAATGTCTGAAAATCATCAAAAAATGCTATGAAATTTTTTCAATTGATCCAATAAAGTTTTTGATTTTTCGAAAATCCAAAAAAATCCTAAATTTCGAAAAATGTTCTTAAAAAATCTGAAAAAATTCTTTTTTGATTTTTAGAGCAAAAATCGCGGTCATTTTTTTCAGTTTTTCGTCTGTAGCTCTTTGTTGGCATAGGGTTTTGACTAATCACACACCGGTTTATTGTTTGAAATGAGCTACCAAAGAAAACTAGAATGGCCCGATAGGTGTGCCCTCAAAAATAAAAAAGTGCGATTTTTGGACCGACTTGTGTGCCACTTTCTGGTGGATTTCCACATATAAAAGCGATAGTAGTGCAATACATCTATTGTGTTATATTAGGTTTCCTTCTCGATCCTTCAATTAATGATTTCTGTTTAAATTCATATTTTTGCGTTTTCGAGTTTTTAATATATAGGTTTGTCGGTCTTTCTTTGTAGCCGCAAATTACAACGAAAATTTGCGAGTGTCTTCCACAATGAATTAGCTATTTTCTACTTTATCATTATTAATACTATTCTTTTATATCTACCGATGGCAACGACGATAAATCAGTTTACAGAAAGCTCGCGCCGCTTTATTCAAGTATATTTGCTCCTAATCTTCTGCTCCTCTCTCTCTCTCTCTCTCTCTCTCGCTCCTAACTCTGGTGTAAATTAGCCCGACTTTCGAAAGAACGACAGATCGTTCCATTATTGTCCCAAGAGAAGTTTGTTTCCAGTACATATATTTGCATTAGATACATAAAGGATCTTTGTTGCCGAGCGATGAGGTCGCGCGCGACTGAAAAGTATAATAGAGTCGATTCTCCGCAGAATCAGCCGCGGCGGCGGCGGTCAAACTCGTTCCTTACGCATCGGCGAAACTCGCGAAGGAGATCGACAAACGTCGGGGAAGATCTAAATATTTGGCCACAACCGTACGTATATATACTCGAGCGATAATTAGAGGCGAACGTGCGCCGGATAAACTTATTTTGTCAATATACAGGCTGACTCGCTCCATTCGAGTGTTGGTCAAATACACGCACTGCAGTACACAACGCGCCATGGTGTATTTAGACGAGAGAGAGGAGGAAGCAAGCCCGACGGAGACGCAACGATAGCGTGTATAGTCATGTCCATTCTATCTCTGCCATTGTGCGCGGGCCAGAGATTGAAAAGAGCACGTGGATCGATGTTTGCCAGCTCGAGGGTTTGCTTAGTCAGATTCGATTCGCTATATATACTGCAGCCGCGACGACTATAGCGCCTATCGCCTTGCGTTCGTTTATTTTTCCCGCGGCGCAACCGCAGAGCCTCGGCCGTCGTCGCGGCCGCAAAATTGAAACTACGGAGAGGTCCTTTGAGAAGCTACGCGAAAGTTAACTTCCGGCCGGCGGCGTTTGCCGTAAAATCCCGTGTAATACACGGAATAATGAATTGCACGCGCGGCAAAAGCCGAGAAACACGAGCGTCAAAAGAAACTCGTTAAATATTATCGAGAGCTCCGCAATTTCGAGCGAAGAATATTATTTTCCGCCCACAACGATAGCGCCGGGCGCTGTACGTGTATACCGCCCGCCTATTTTACATTCGATAATAAATTTTCATCAACGTCAGTCGCACGCTTCTGATTGCTTGTCAGCCGCACGCATCGAGCGGCGCAGTCGCGTTTCTCCAGAAGCGAAATTATTCTTTTTTTTTCTCTCTCGATCCACCGCGGATTATACCGCAATGCCCATGTATACGTACGCGTATTATAGTGTATAATAATTCTGGCCAACCATGCGTGCGCGCATATATAGGCAGAGCGATCGCGTTACACGGCGTTTCCTGGCCTGCCACCACGTGATCTTCAGCCGAATGTACAAAAGTTGTGTATACGCGGACTTTGTTTCCCTCGTTTGTGTATTTATGTGATGCATACCCGCCAATTTTCGGGAACAACTCTCCCCAAAAGTTGCGAATTTTTCGGAGGCACACCTACTAGACCTACTTTTTCTCGTTCCTTAGGTCATTCTGAAAGAGAAAAAACTCGCGGCCGAGCGTAGGGTATACTTTTTTATCAGAGCAAAAAAAAGACACGGAAGAAATGAGAAATAATTAACAAAAAATGAATTCATAGATTTTGTTCTTGAATACTATGGACTTTTATAAAAATTTTCATCAGAACAAAAGTGTCTTAAAATTCGTTAAAGAATGCTCTGAATTTTTTTTTCAGATTGACCCAATACAATTTTTGATTTTTAGAAAATCCAAAAAAATCGAAATTTCGAAAAATGTTCTTAAAAAATCTGAAAAAAATTTCAGAGCATTCTTCGATGAATTTCAAGACATTTTTGTTCTAATGAAATTTTTATAAAAGTCCATAATTTTCGAGAAAACAAATCTATGAATTCTTTGTTTTTATATAATTATTTCTCGTTTTTTGAGTCGTTTCTACTCCGGAAAAAGAGTATACCCTCCGATTGGCCGTATACGCGAATTTTTTCTCGTTCAGAATGACCTAAGGAAAGAGAAAAAGTATGTCCAGTTGGTGTCCCTTAAAAAAAAAATAATTACAATTTTGGGGAGAGTAATTGTTTCCGAAAATTTGGTGGATATGCACATATGTGCGTGCGGAGTTGCTGATTCTTGTTCGAAGCAGTATATTTATACATATTTTGGTTATGCGCGCAGCGGTGACGCGACGATGTCTCTTACTCCGGGTTCGCTGATGCTCAGCGTGTGGTCGTCCAATGTTTCCAAAAGAACGATGACGGCGAGCGAGTGTAGATATAATGTGATTCACGAATTAATTTACAATGCACTTGGCTTTATAGTATACGTAACCGCGACGAGCTACTGTACGCGTGGCGGTGCCTATATGGCCGATTCTCCTAAAAAATTGCACTTTTGCAAAAATGGGTCCAGAAATCGAAAATATTTTTTTAAATCTAGAGGCTTCGAATTGATCAGACTTTCTTCTGTAAGCCGAAAGATAGTCAAAAATACAGAGGATTTTAACATGGGGACGTATATGGAGAAAAAAAGCTATTCGGATTTTTATTAATTTTTTGTTTAATCGGACACAACTTTTGATCAGAGCATCGAATCTGGGTATATTTTTTTTTTTAAAGCAAAGCTCTTTTATTGTACTTTATTAGCATTGTATTTGTGCTAGGATCATTTCTATTGTTTATTTCAATTGTACAAACTTTTTAGAATGAATCATATTTTTTTAAAAAATTTCGAGTGGTATTTGAAATTTTATTGTTACATTCTAGTTGTTATTTTCATAATTCGACGCATTAATTTTTTGTAAAAAAAACGCAAAATGGCTCAGAAATACGGTTACCAATAACTTTTGCCACATTCCACTGCACTTCCGACTATCTTTCGGCTTACAGAAAAAAGTCTGATCAATCCGAAACCTCTAGCTTTAAAAAAAAAATTTTCGATTTTCGTACCCCCGAAAAGTGCATTATTTTTTAGGAGAATTGGTCATATATAAACTGCGCCAAATAAGTAGCCGCAATTGTTTCGCGTACGAAAATATCGCTCTGCAATCTCGGCTATTCCAGATATTTCGAAAGTACATAAATTTTCATGCGAAAGTATACTAATACGATTTTCTCGAAAAATGAAATAGCTCGCCGAATTCCGGCTGGTATGATTTTGGTCGAGCGCAGAATTTTCAATTTTCATGCCGGTGCGCGGCGCGCTTTCACATTATATTAAAAGAGCGAAAGCGGAAAGAGAGAAAATCCAAATAAGAACGGTCCTTTCCGAAATAAATCAATGCAGAGCATCCTCAATTACGCGCACGCCGTGGAGTCCGCTTTGCGGAAAATCCCTCTCGCCCTCCCCCGCAAACCCGACCCTCGGGAAAATCTCGTACACGTCGTGTACAAGTCTCGCGCGGTACGCAGCCCCCCTTTTTTCTCCCGGAGCTTCCCGAGAAAATCCTCGCAACCGCGAGTTTCATAGCCGCGTTCTCATTATCCCAACGAAAGAAAGTACATCCACGTTAATTTCTTTCTCATTGTTCGGGCTTACACCCGCGCGAATATCCCCGTCTCGCGCCCGCGTCCGCCGACGACGACGACTTATCTTTTTCTGCGGTTTCTTTATAACGTTTCACGAGGACGACGACGACGACGACGAGGCGCTTCGTTTCACTGCGAATAATAAATTATACGCTGTGGTTTTTATCGGAATAATGCCTGTTCCAATTCTAAATCTTCGCGAGAGATGGGGAGGGGGGGGGGGGAGAGGGAAGTGACAATTGGCTTTAGGACCGGGATCGTTCTGCGAACTTATCCGACGAGGAATGTGGGAGGAGAGGGCTCAGGTACATAATGAAGGAGACACGTTTAGCTGCCTGACATTGTTGTGCGACATTTTTTACGATTACCTCGTCCGCTCCATCCTCATTTTGCCGTCATCCAGGGGATAAGGAATATCTATTTAATTCGAAGAGATATTTTGTATACGAGTCGAAAAGGATTTTCTTAATTTTTATTTTAAAATAGTATACGTTGCGATGACGATTAATTTAAGGGGTTATGTCAGGGTTAACCGTCTAATAAAAGAATTTTTTTTTGGAAAGCTGTCAAAATTTCATTGTTTAGGCAATCATAAGGAATCTGCTTGTATTTTAAAGTGTTTATCGAGACCTTCAATTTAAGCTATTGAACTCTTAAAAATATTAATTTTTCATCTCAAAAATCTATTGTTATTAAGACATGTATTTTACTGAAGTTTTTTTTGCGGTGTGCACGATTCTAAGCGTTTGGGTTAAAGAAATCAAAAGTTTAATATCTTATTTTTCTCCTTAGAACCTGCACTACAAACTAAGCGGAGCACTTTTTTAATAAAAATTTTTTTTCCATTTTTTCAAACAAGTTTATGTCATTTTTTTCAAATTCGTTATTGTCATTAAGCGATTGAGTTGTGATGATAATGAAAATTCTAATGTGTTATGCACAGAAAAAGATAAGAAAGTCAGTTTTTTCTTAACTCCTGAAATCTATAATGAAACCGCAAACTAATAAGTGTAGATGCTTTTTTCATACAACGATGAAGTGCGTAATACTTTTTACAGTATCAAATACATATCTTTAAAGTATTTAATCATTCAACTCTTTCCTTGAAATTCGCGTGAATTTCCTTGAAATTTACGAAAATCAGCGGGAAACCACAAATCATTGTACAGCTATAACCTCATAGTTTTGCCGTCGTAAAAAATAGTCTGTTTTCTCCCCCTCGTTACACGTAGTTCTATACTATTTCCGCGTCCACAAGCAGACATCTATCTCTTGAATGCATAATCAGTTCGGTTGGACAGTACAATTCCAGAAGAAGCAACTTACATTTAAGATAATGTTGAAGAGCAAAAAATTCAGCTGAAATTAAGAAAAACCCAAACTCCGTAAATTTGAAAAGTAAAAATACATATGTATACTATATGCAAAATTCTTCGCTCTTGCAGACGGCATAAAGCGATCAACGATTGTTCCGGCACTGTAACACACAGAGCGCATGTACAATCGCGTGGACACAGGAGTCACAGCACGCATATTCTAATTCAGGACTATATATAGAGCTATGTAGGAAAGACTCCGGTGTCACGAAGTGTCAATCGTTTTCCTGATTTATGTAATGTAACGATTGCGTAATGTACACTAGAGTCGCGTCTCTCTCTTTCTCGATTTTCCGACTCTTGTGTTCTGGAAAGTCTCCCGTGTGCTGAGCCCGATCACTTTTATCCAGGACAGATATAGAAATTCGCTTTTTCATTGTTGTCCGTACGGAGATCGCGTATATACGCGTACAATAATACGCGACGATCGTGTACACGTTATGTGTAATTGCTCTCCGAGTTGATTATAAAACAATCATTTCGGGCTTTTCGAGGCCGATTTATATTGTCTCTGACGGAACGATGACGTCGGCGAAAATGCAAACCTCTTCTATATGGTATTCCAGGTGGACAAAAGTCGGAGTAAGTACGATGAATATTGAGAGACTCGGCGCGCCACGGCTTGAAAATGTGTATATATACGTGTATACTCCAGCCTTCGTCGTTCTCGCGCGCTTTTGTATATACTATACACACTGCATTCGCTCACACATTTTTTACGCCGAAATTTTTTTTTTTTTTGTTCATATCATCGCGCTCCTTTGCTTTCCGATATTACACACGCGATATCACAATATTATGCTCTCGCGCGAGTCTTTGAAAGTTTACTAACGAGCAATACATGCGCTTGTACATCCCTGACGTCACTTTACTGTTGCTCTCGCGTGATTTAGTGCATTGACGTCACCCCGCGCGGAGATGCGCGATGTGTATTTACATTCTGCAGTTCTTTTTTTTCTCTCTCTCTCTCTCTCGCTCTTCGCTCCGTCTTCAATTTCACGCGGTGCATGTGCAGGTGCGTTATTACAGTTATTAGATAATAAATTTTCCTTCGCTCGCTCGCGCGCGCGCGTTTATACACACGTATACGCGTCGCGTCTTATCACACTTTTCGCATCATCCCGCGCGCGAGTCCTTGCTCCAAAAGCCGGAGAGAAAAAAAGAATCCAACTCTCGTCGAGACGATTTTCAGCCAACTTCGTGTATCAAGTCTCCCTTGACTATTTGCCATGTCGTTCGCGAAACTGGAGCGTCTCGACCTTGTCCCGAGCGCCGAGGATCTTTCTCTCTCACTGTTTCGCGAATCGATTAAAGCGCGGAGAAGAGAGTGACTCCGGGAGACGGACGCAGGAGCAGGCGCGGGCTTTTCTCGAAACTTGCGGAGCAGCGTTTTTCGACATTGTACGCGGAAATATACGCACGAGAGGATATGGGAACGAACGTCTCGGAGGGAGAGGCGCAATACGCAAAGGTATACACGTGCGCCGCAAGTTTATATACGTATACATCCGCGTGGGATTAAACAGCTGTTTCAGAAATAGCCGCGGGCCGCGTAGTGTATTAGGTATGTCTCGGCGCTTACGCGTATGTTACATGGCCAATACTCCGTAAAAAATGCACTTTTCGGGGATCCAGAAATTGAGATTTTGTTTTTTAAGCTATAGAGCTTTCTTCTGCAAGCCAAGGAACAATAGCTGCTATGAATGTTTTCGAGGCACAAAAATAATTTCAAATTGCTCTACAATAAAGTACAACAAGAGAGCTTTAATTTAAAAAAATATATGCCCAGATCCGATGCTGTAATCGAAAGTTCTGTTGCTTTAAAGAAAATAAATAAATAAAAATTGGAGTTGCCGATTTTCTTTTTCTATTAAATTCTCATGTTCCATGTTTCCCATGTTCCTCTGCACTTTTGACTTAAAAATAAAATTCCGATTTCTGGGCCCCCGAAAAGTGCATTTTTCCAGGAGAATTGGTCATATACATATGTCCATATCCAAGAATTTCGGAAGCAACTCGAACGGAAAAGTTTCAAAAAATTTTCTTTAAGGTACACCTATCAGACCTGTTTTTTCTCGTTTCTTAGGTCATTCTGAAAGAGAAAGAACTCGCGTGCACGGCGGAACGTAAGGTGTACTGTTTTCCGAAACAAAAACGACTGGAAAAACGAGAAATAATTAACAAAAAAGTTTTTTTCTCGAAAATATGTACACCCGAGAACAACTAATTCTGCACAACTGACGGTCACCGATACGTATTTGGGGGAGTTTGCATGTAATATGTTGAAACGGAGAAAGTGGGAATGTGCGAAACATAATTTTTGAATGGTATAGTATGTTTATTGACTAATCTTGAACAGAAAACATTTATTTTTAAGTTTAAAAATGCAACTGCTTCCCATGAATAGTCAATAAACATACTATACCATTCAAAAATTCTCTTTCGCGCGTTCTCGTTCCAAATTTCTCTGTTTCAACATAATTACATGCAAACTCCCCCAAATACGTATCGGTGACCGTCAGTTGCGCAGAATTAGTTGCACTCGGGTGTACTTTTAAAAATATTTCATTAGAACACAAATGTCATAAAATTCATCAAAGAATGCTCGAAGTTTCAATTTTTTAAGAACATTTTTCCAAATTGCGATTTTTTTTGGACTTTCGAAAAATCAAAAATTGTATCGGATCAATTATCTAAAAAATTTCAGAGTATTCTCTCATGAATTTTAAAACGCATTTTTGTCCTAATGAAATTCTTATAAAAGTTTTCGAGAAAAAAATCTACACAAACCCTCTTTTTGTCAATTATTTTTCGCTTTTACGAGTCGTTTTTGCTACGGAAAAACGACTTCGAATGTTTCAGAATGACCCAAGGAAAATTGTTAATTTTTAGAAGAACTAATCATACGCATACACAGACACAGACGCGTCTACAGGCGTTCCAATGCACGTTACACACAGCGTGCAACGGAATGCCTTGCGTCTCCAACAAAGTTGAGGAGGGAAAACGGAGTCTGCGATTACACGCCGCGCGCGCGACTATACGCTGCGAGTCGAATCGAGTTAGTCGAAATCCTGTTTACGTAAACTAAGCACACGCGCGCGCGCTCTCTCGTCCTCTATTGTCCGTAAATTTTCGTTAAAAATAGAGAGAACGCGCGTACACGTATAGTATACATAGTATGTATACATACTATATATATACGTATGTATAACTTCCAATTCTATCTGCAGTACGAATCGAATGTAGCAGCAGCAGCAGCGGCGGTGGCGGCGACACGGGAGAGAGAAAAATAACAGAGTTCGCATGTATACGCTCGATATTGACAACCGAGTGTCGAACGCACACCCCTCGCGTGTATAGCGCTGCTGCAGCGCACATTCTTTATATATATTGCGTCGAAAAGCTTCGCTCGTCTCGACTGTCCCGCTGTGTCTGCGCTGTACACAAACTTTCGTAATTTGGTCATTAATCTTCAAATCTACCCTTTTGTAACGCTTTCCAGCCTATTTATAGGCAATAAATGGAAACCATTATATGACTTTGTTTATTCTAGAAGAAATGGCCAATATAAATGGATAGGTGAAAAAACATAACCTAACCTACAACCTAACCTCACAACGTGCAAATGAAATTTAGAGAAAAACATGGTTTTTAAGCAAAAATTTTTTGTGTTTTTGACGATAATCAGCTGCATAGCTGATTATCTTCGATTTAAATAAAATATTTGTAATAGATAATACTTAATTCACGGTACAACGTGGTGGGCACTGTTGATTTTATACATAAGAAATGCATATTTTTTTCTAAATTTTTTGTAAAATATTTTTTCCCATTTTATAGCCATTTATAATTGATAAGTAATAGCTATTTCGTATGGGTTGCGACTGAGTTATTTATTTCCCATAAGAAATACCTAAGATAAGGCAATTTCTTGAGCATTTAAATTTGGACAGTTCTATCCATTTTAAATTGCCATTTCTTGCCTTATTGCAGGACATTTTAAATGGGATAATTTCTACCAGGGTATGTATATTAGGGTATTGAGCTGCTCGTTCTTTCTGCAACGCGAAAACGCAGTGCATTTGCGTCGATTTCGGCTCGTCGCTATATATATAAAGTATACGCGTGTATGACCTGCGTATAATAATATAATCTTTGGCGCTCGAACGATTAATTTCAATGCGCGAGAGACAAATCAATCGACGAGTACGAGTGTTTTTCTCTTTACTTAGCGACTGTGTTTACACAATTGACGAAGATCGGGAGAGTTACGGTTCAGTCGCGACGAAGAAAAAAGAAACAGAAATTAAAACAGATTGGCAGAGCGCGCAGTGCACATACTTCCCTGCCATTCGGTTTTACTTCGCCTTTTTACCAAAATATACAGAAGCTTCTGGATGGAAAAATATCCGAGCACGTAGTAACGCATTGCGAGGATCGCAATGAGCTCTCGGGATTGAAGAAGCTGCGTGTACGGGGAAAAATTCAGTATAGTTGCGACAACGAGAGTATTATACGCATAACAAGGATATTTCGAGAGGCGGAAAGCTCGGAAAATATCGGGTCACTCTTCGCGATTAGTCATATTGTTTGATCGGGCCGATAAGCGCGCGTAAGAGCCGCAGGAGCCGAGAGAGATAATCGTAAAAATGAATAAAAACAGCCAATCGAGCTCGCGACTCTCTGCGCGCGTTAGGTTTTTACGAGCGGCGGATACAATTTAATTCGCCCGCGGAGATCATCGCCGAAGAAAGCTACTGCGCACATTCGGATGGAAAACCGCGGATCTCGCGTTATTGGCTGCGCGCAGCGCCGTAAAAGATAACGTTACAAGCCTCTCACCAAGATTATCCGGAGATGTTGGCGATATACCGCATGGCGTCACTTCCAGATATATAAATATTTGTGCGAATATCGCAGGAAATTTCGGAAACAACTCGGACGGAAAAGTTGGGAAAAATTTTCTTGAAGGCACACCTACCTACCAGACCTGGTTTGTCTCGTTCCTTAGGACGTTCTAAAAGAGAAAAAGCTCGCGTACATGGCCGATCTTAGGGTATATACTTTTTTCCGGAGCAAAAACGACTCGAAAAACGAGAAATAATTAACGAAAGACAATTCATAGATTTTTTTCGAAAACTTCGAAAAAAATTTCATTACAACAAAAATGTCTTAAAATTCATGAAAGAATGCTCTGAAATTTTTTCAGATTGATTCGATACAATTTTTGATTGTTTGAAAATCCCCAAAAAATCGAAATTTGGAAAAACGTCCCTGAAAAAGAAAAGATTTTAGAGCATTTTTTCCTTTGATGAATTTTAAGACATTTTTTTCTAATGAAATATTTTTAAAAGTCTATAGTTTTCGATAAAAAAAGCCTATTCTCTTTTTGTCAATTATTACTCGTTTTTGCTCCGGAAAAAAGTATACCCTAAGATTGGCCATGTACGCGAGTTTTTTCTCTTTCAGGATGATCTAAGAAACGAGAAGATATAGGTCTGATAGGTGTACCTTCAAGAAAATTTTTTGCAAATTTTCCGTACGAGTTGTTTCCGAAATATTATGCACATATGTATATGACCAATTCTCCTGGAAAAATGCACTTATCGGGGGTCCAGAAACCGAAAATTTTTTTTTAAGCTAGAGGTTTGATCAGACTTTCTTCTGTGAGCTGAAAGATAGTCAAAAATGCAGAGGAATATGGGAAACATGGAACATGAGAATATAACATGGGGAGGTATATGCAGAAAAAAGCTATTCGGATTTTTATTTATTTTTTTTGAACGGACATAACTTTTGATCAGAGAATTGAATCTCGACATATTTTTTTAAATTAAAGCTCTTTTGTTGTACTTTAGTGTGTAGTGTAATTTGAAATTTTATTTGTGCCTTAGAAACATTCGTAGTTGTTATTATTCCAGTATTTTGACGCATTAATTATCTGTAAAGAAAGCGTAAAATGGCTCAGAAATACGGTTACTAGTAATTTTTCCCATGTTCCCTGCACTTTTGATTATCTTTCGGCTTACAGAAGAAAGTCTCATCGGTCCGAAACCTCTAGCTTTAAAAAAAAATTTTCGATTTCCGTACCCCCGAAAAGTGCATTTTTCTAGGAGAATTGGTCATTTACAGAGTCTCGCGCTGTACTCCGAAAAACAAATTAAGACATTCGTTTTCTCGCGTTTCCATTAATCAAATATGCTCGCGAGTATTGTACACGTATACACGCGAGAGAGGAGCTCTCGATTCGTCGGCGGGGGGGGGGGGGGGGAATTGTTTGTCGTTGCGCCAGCCATGCGACGTTACATCACAAAGGCGCATTACGCTCTTGTGCGCGTGGCCTTTTACAATATTCACCTGACACGCTATATACTCTCGCTGATGCGTATACACATAGAGTTGAGAGGCAGCGAGAAAGAGAGGCTCCTGTAACCTGCAAGTCCTCCATTGATGCTGAAATCTTCAGACTCTGCAGACTCAGACTCAGACGACGACGGGGAGGAGGAGGCTCTGACGCGAAGCGATGTTTCACCTTGCCTTTCGCACAAAGATATGAATGTATAAGGTTCGCTGTGAGAGCATATATAGACGTCGCAAGTGTACTTGCATCGACTGCTGCTGCTGCTGCTATTTTGACTGCTGATCAAAGGGACGGAGAAAATGATTTCTGGCTGTGAGAGTTGCTTTATATATACTGATGCACGTGTGTGTATACAACAACCCCTTCGATTTCTGATAGATATATTATTCGATATACGCTCAATTTCGAGAAGCTTTATTCCAAGATGAAATTGCCGAGTAATATGTAATACGCTCGATTGCGTTCGCAGACCGCATATGTGTATTGTTCAGGTTTGTTCGTTAGGAGAGGTGAAATTTGTCCGGAGAGACATCGCGCGCGTATAAAGATCGGACTGACACCTTGTGCTAAATACGGACAACAATAGCATTGACCAAAACGCTTCACGCCGACGACGAGTAATTATTTTTCCAGAGCGAGAGACGCATTGCCAAATGCGATAATACCCCCCCCCCCCCACCCCCACCACCGCCACTCGCGTTTCACGCCTGCGCAGTGCGCACAAATATGCGTATATATTATTTACAGGACAATTTAATTAAAAAAATCTTCGATTGCTGCGCGCGCGGCCCTTAAATCATTGATCATGTATATAAGCGCGCGCTCGAAATTCGATCAAGGAACTTTCGACGACAAGGACTCGCGGCGGCGCGACGACCTTGCCGCGCGCATCAATTCATTATCCTGACGCCGGCGCAGCGCAAGAGAGTTCGATTACCCTTGAATTTTCAAAGAAGAATCAAGTGAGTCAAGTGCGCGATCGACTGACAATCGAATGTGTGTCAATTGTACGAGGTGGAGTTGCTCACCGGCGTGTCGCTTTTGCCCTTCGGGCGGGTGTCAATCTCTCTCTCTCTCTCTCTCTCTCTCTCTCTCTCTCTCTCTCTCTCTCTCTTTCTCTCTTAGCGAGAGAGACGACTGCTGCATGGGCTGATGGAGGAGGAAGAGCGTCGATTTAACGGTGCGTGCTGCGATTCTGGAATCGCCGCACTCTCGTTTCTTCTTCTTTTTCTCCGATGCGTGCATAGCATGCTTGTGTAAATATATATATAGCCGATTCTCCTAGAAAAATGCACTTCGGGGGTCCAGAAATCAAAAATTTTTTTTTTAAGCCAGAGGTTTTGAACTAATGAGACTTTCTTCTGTAAGCCGAAGGATAGTCAAAAGCGCAGAGGAACATGCTCGCTAAATGTAAAAATTTACTATTTTTCATAATTAAATAATATTAACCTCCCAAATAGTGAACTTTTCACTGTTTACACATAGTACAAAAACTATCATTTTACAAATCAGTGAATATTCACTAATTAATACGGTACATTGTTGTAAAAATTATAATCCGCTATAGTACGTATGGAATAGTCACTGTTTATGAGATGAGTTATTATTTTGCTCATTGCATTGCGTTTTCTATCGAATTAGTAAATATCTACTGATTCAAACAGTAGAAAGTATTTGCTTTAAATTGTCACTGGAACACTGATTATCCTGTACATAATAACTTCAGAAAAAGGTGAACTTGGAAAATTATAAAAATTCACTATTTTTTCAATGAGTAAAATTTTCGGTACTAATACATTTTTGAAAATGGACAATCCACCACCCAGGAAAATAAAATGTTTATGGACTTCATCGATTTGCAACATGAGAAAAATTTACTATTTAATTAGCTAACAATAAACTTAGTTAGAATAAGCGAAAATTTATGTCCCCTTTAGCCTCCTGTTACTATGGCGGCAACTATTTTGAGTAATGTATTTGCAACATTGTAGGTAGTGCATTTTCGCTATTTCAGCTAATGTATATTGCTACCCAAATATTATTTTTATTCACTATTTGCCATGTTTGTACTCACCATTTGCAATGTTCATATTTACTATTTTATAGTCCTTCTACACTTTTTCAATTGATTCATTTTTTAAACCTGTTTAAACTGTAATTATTCACTAGTTCACAGTTGCACCATTATAACTTTTTCAAATTGTTAATATGCACTAAAAAACAGTGAACTTCGATCGTTCCGAAACCTCAAGCTTTAAACAAAAAAATTTTGATTTCTGTACCCCAGAAAAGTGCATGTTTCCAGAATGTTTTCTAGGAAATCTGTCATTAGAATGAGAATTGAAAATCGGACGCGGAGATGTTCGCAGCAAGCGGGTACTCGAGGTGTTTGTGCATTATATTCATGCCTAGGCTCGCGGTTCAATGAAACGTTTCAGGAAGCAATCATCGATATAATAATTCAAGAAAGTAATTGTCAATACAATTACCGATGAAATATCGTCGTCCAACGATGGATTTTTCTCTATGGTCAACTGATTGAGCCGTACTTGGCGCGTACACTTCCTCAATCTAATCCTCGGCCGTTTCCGAACAAGGCGCTAATCACTTGTTTTTGAACTTGAGAGACAATTTTCTCTCAAATGCAACTTTCAGTTGTGTTATTTTCAAAGTTCCTGCGTATCCGAATTGGGGGTGCTTTTTAGCCCGCGTTCCACGACAATAACCGTAAACTCCTTTTCTCAAAACCTAACCATAGCGCAATAACCACTTCAATTAACCTTTACAACCCCCCGTCTGTATCTACACTCGGAATCCTCAGAATGAAGCTCGTAATACCGAGCGCGACATTTTCCAACTTCGTTAAAAGACCGGAGTTGGCAGACTGTAGACCTATCGAGAACATCATAACCGCGCGGAATGGTAGACTTAAAAGCTCAGTTCTGCGTTTTTTTTTCGTTTTACTACACTTTTTTACCTTTTTTCTTTTTTTTTTGATTGCCTATAGCTTTTGTAAAATTGGCTCTCGGCAATTATCAGAGAAGCTCGGCAAGTTCCGTACTTTTGCAGCCATTGTTTGCCGAGAGAGAGAGAGAGAGAGAGAGAGAGAGAGAGCTTTGCCTCCCGGAGATAAGGGCTTTGCGGTCGGTCGCGAAGTATTATCGCAGTGTTCCATGCATCGCTCGAAGAATTCAAGAGAGGGAGGCAGAGAGAGGGAGAGATATAGAGAGAACGCTCTAAGAAGAAGATAATCCTCGGCAAAGGTACATCTGGGGAGATGGTGGGCTTGATTGCTTTGTCGCGAGTGTGTTTCTTTGTTTTCGAATTGGAAGGACGGGGAAAGTGAAGATAATGGAGTTGGCAGGATTTAAATATAGAATATCCGCGGGGGGGATTAATTAGGGTCTCAGGTCGGATCCTCGAGGGGATTGGATCTTGTCGCGAAATGGATTTTAAAAAGGTGAGCGGAGTGGCCGTTCACTTATGCATCAGGCGCGTGTGTGCGAGGGGAAAAAAAGCGTTTTAACGGAGTGGATTTTTTTTTGCACAGCCGACTCTACACACGACTGTTCGATATATCCATAAACTCGATGTAATGTACTATTAAAATACTTCTGCAAACGAGCGTGCAGACAACATAAATGACGTTATATGTTGAGAAGCTCAATTAAAATTTGCGCTCAGCGATGATGGAATAGTATACAGGCTCATTTACGATTTTTCACAACAATACTAAACGAAGCACACGTACCATTAAGTAAACAATTGCAATAAGTTGTGTAGATGCTCAGAGTATATGTGCCTCACCTACTATGCATACAGCCGCGTATTAAGTTCAATGCATGAAAAGTAAACCATGTTAGCCAAGTCGAACTGCAGGTTTTCCCAGAAAGCGTAATGCATACCTTCACTATTTCGATTCTACGTGTCGAATAACTTGCACAATAAGTATAACTCGGCCGTAAGAGTACGTAACGCTGCGGCGAGTTATCCGAAAAAATATTTCGAGACATTTCGTTGGCGGGAAAGTGAGGAAAGGTCTGATAACTCTCTTTTCTCTTCTCGAAAACTACACACGACGCGTTTGCGAAAAAAGCACTTATCCATTTATCAATATTTATGGCTGTTTCTTACGCCGATAAATTGCTGTATCCTTGTCTTGTTTCACTGAAGGATTCAAAAACGAATATAGCAAAAAATGTTTTAGTATACGTATGGTGTTGGTAACGTGCAATTACGGCCCATTGTTGGAATTAATTTCTCGTGACGCTAAAACTTCCGACATAATAGGAAGGTAAAGCCGTCTCAATCCAACACACACACACACACGTATACACTTCACGAATTCACGAATTCACGAGCGAGACATTGTTGATATAGTAATTGATATTTCGAGAACGATCTTCAAATTATGAAAATCGCTCTATCTAACCGACATAATAAAGCGCCACTATGGCAAAGGTCATTCAAATATCTTTTATAATCCTATGACTAAGTACAATATGCGTATATAATTATTCCAGTCGCATTGCTATTATTATTTTCATAAATCGCTCCGGGAAAATACAAAAATACTTAACGTTTCGCATTAAATCATATAATATCTCGTAATTATAAATTATCAACAATTTATTTTGTTAAAAAAAAGGAAAATTTTTCCAAACCACAAATATACTTGCCTAATTCTCGTACAATTAACTTAACTAACCTTTACGCAACAATAAGCATAAGCCTCGACGCGATAAGCAAAATCGTAAAATCAAGGAAGATAGGCACAAGATGGTTATCGTCCTGGGTTACCCGTGACGTCATCTTACCCGTCCGCTGAAAAAGTGTCATTGCGCAGGTACGAGATTTTCTGACAATCGCCCTAAAAGAAATTTAGCAATTCAAGATGAGATCGAGGAGTTTGTTTTGCAAGTTTACGTACGTATGCACATCATTGGCGCCTACAGATCAGTGGCATTTCCAATTTTACGCAAAAAAAACCTTGAATGAGCAAACGATTTGATCGACTGTTTTATTTCTAAGTCATTTTGCGGTAGGATCCTTTACAGTTCATTCTGATCAGTTTAAAACTTGTGGCTATTTTCTTGTTGTCTTAGAAATTATTCAAAAACGTAATTTTCCACTGTAGAATGATGTTGCATTGGATGAGTGCAATTAAAGCTATACACGCAGCGCTGCAATTAAAGCACGGTTAAATTCGAATTGCCAGAGTAATATTGAAGACGGTGAATAGTGTTTATATAGCTAAGATTCTTTTTATTGCCTTTCGATAATTAATTATTTTCTTACAAACCGCAAGAAGGATGCCTAATTAGTCAAGTTTCATTCGTTTGTTTGTGTCACGGTCGCGAGACCAACGACTGACCCTTCTGTACACGCCGTATGTGCATCGTTATTTTTTTTCTCTTGCGTCTCTTTGTCAAACGTCGGAGAAAAATAATCAGAAAGCAAAAAGTGATGGAATCCTGATGCGAGAGGTAGGACTTGTCTCTTCGGTTAATTTTTAATAGAAGATGAATCGTTTATATGGTAAAGTGGGCATTCCGAAAATAAAACCAGCGGGAAAATTACTTAATGATCAAATCAAATTTCAGGCTAACACACTTCTTTCGGTGAGCAAATAAAAACAGAAATTTTATCTTTGTTTCGATAATGGAACGCAAATAAAGCTAATTCTGCTCAGATATGTCAGAAAGAAGAGCAAACGTGTATTTTTTTTATAGCTTAATTCAGATTTTAGAAATCATACGAATAAATTATTCTTTTATCTAGAAAGCATATTGCACGTTTTACGAAATCCTGCACACGATTTATTTAAACAAAAAATGAATGTGTACTTTTTGAAAAAAAAAATAAATAAAACGTTAATGGCAGCATTATGTCACATTACATAATTCGCAACGCACACGTGGAATAATAGTCGCACGTGTATTGAATTTCAATAAACAAATAAAAGTTAAAACATTTGTAATATTGATTTATGCATAAATAATAGTGCGAGTTTTAAAATTACTAAAGGTTTAAAATAACTCCAGAATTTCTGCCGAGCTCCGTCGCGTTATGTAAAAGAAAAAAAAAATTAAAAGGATGACGATTACAGTCATTATATATAGAAATATCCTTGAACTCTAAGCCCAAACTCCTGTGTGTCTATACCGATTCGCCTAACGAGATCCTTATCTCAAAATTCGAAAGCAGCTCTTAAAAAATATTCCCCCCACCCATCAATCGCAGAGAAAGAAAGATCGAGAGACGGGGGGGGGGGGGATCGGCAAGGAATAACCAAACAAAAAAAAACGAAAAAAAAAATCGGCGCTTAAGAGCAAAGCGCAGGCATACCGATCGCGCGCCGCGCCGCGAGAGAGACAGCGAGCAAGTGCGCGAGAGAGGGAGCGAAAGAAACCGTCTCGTGACAGAAAACGGAGAGGCAAAGCGCTGCAGAGATGCAGAAAAGAGAAGAAGGGGGGGGGGAGGGCGGCAGAGCAGTATAGTCGCCGATGTGGATGCTTTGGTAGCGCAGAGTCGTATCGCGCGCGGCCCGAGCAGCGCCTGCAGAGACGACGAGGAGAGTGTGTGTGCCCCCGGCGTCGGAGCCAAGAGAAGTAACGCGCGCGTGCCGTATACACCAGCCGCAGCCTGCAGCCGATATACGTACAGTGCGCACACGGAGCCAGTATACACACTTGTCGGCGACAAGAGATTATTGGCCGCGCGGTATTGCCGATCGGCTCGCTCGCTCGCTCGCTCGGCCCGGCCGTTCGCCGCAGTTGTCGCCGAGGCCTCCTTTCGTTCGGACGTGCGCGGCAGAGACGAGGCAGAGAAAGAGGCGCCGATTTCTCGAGCTGCGCGCGAGCCACCTGCCGATTTTCCCGCCGGGCGATCGTCGTGAATCGCCGGCAGATCGGCGAGAATCGGTACGGCTTTTATCGCCGATATCGATCGCGTGCACAGTTCGATACGCAAGTAAAATTGTTCGTGCAATATAGTGCCAGCGCTGAAACTGTGAGTTGGAGAAGGGGGTTGCCGGCGGACTCGGAGGACGATTCTGGGCGGCGCAGGAGGAGAAACGCAGCGAAAACGACGCAGGAGCGCGGAGATCGGTAGCGAACCGCATCGGGTTCGGATCAACCTCCTACCACGTGAGTGACGATCTGTATACCGCGTATCACTTGCGTTTCGACGACTTTTGCGGTGGGCTTTTTTCTTTTTAACTGTATGTACGTGACCGAGAATACCTTGCCGATTTTAGAGCCGATATTTTTGCATATTGGAAAGTCTCAAAATGGTATTCGAGGATAATTTTATTCAGTCTTGCAGGCCTGTGCCGATTTTAACTTTTTCGAGGAGAAATTCGCAGCGCGCAGATACACACGTATATATATACGGTTCTGCGCGTGCTTTTCAAGTATACAAGACAAAATTATGTGCCGCTGATTAAAAGTTCGTTACGAAGCTCTTGCACAAAGTAATTTAGTTTCCTCGGCGGTAATTTTAAAGCGATAAATTATGCAGCCTCCTACCAGCATAACAAGGATTATTTTTTTCTTCTCGAGATAGTACACTGAAATCGTCATTGACAATTCAATGAATAAATAAATATGAATAAGATAAAAAGGCTGGATAATTTACGACGCTGTAGTTGTAAAAGTAGAACAAAATGCTTGCTGCTTGGGAAAAAATGCGAGACAAAAAAAAAAGAAATTAATTTACAGCACCGCGTACAAGAGTTCGAACCGATCGCTTGATTATTGAAACACAACCGGTTTCTGATTTTAACATTTTATTATAATAAAATACGTTTTAGTTTACATAAGCGTTGACTCGTTAAAATATTGGAAGGTTAAATGCGGCACTTTAAATTGAATTTTGCACTGTACACACCGCGGCGATACAGTCCGTATCGGTTTGAATCCGAGTAAAAGGCGAATTTCGAAAGTTGTGTCGGATAAAGGCTTGCTTTGACAATTGATGGAGAAGAATTCGCGTCAATTCTCAAAAATAAATAAATTAAAAGCTCGAATACGCCGCGGTAACTAGATGGATGTGACGCGCGCTCGTCGCAAATTTCAACCCGAGCGAATTAACGTCAACCTGCCAGCGGAGGATTCTCCGCATTCGTGCGTGCGCGCGGTGCAATTTATGCGAGAATATATTTCAAAAAGTTGCTTACGATCAATATCGAGCCTCGTTCTAAGCCTCCCATTCATGCGGATCTCCATCGGCCTATTGTGCAACGTGTTTATTAGTGGCAAAACGATTTCAGGAGTCCGCGCGCAGCATCGAATCGAGAGATTCAGGGATGGCTATCAATAAAACATGAACGTCGCGGTGTGCAGAAGAAAACGGATGCTTTCGAACCGCATAGCAAAGCGTAACGATCCTTCGTTTCTTCGCCGATTAAAATTGTAAATTTAATCGCGAGCCATATCCCTTATCCGCTCGCGAGATCAACGACATTGAGCGAATTCAATTACCCGCCGAGACACCGATCAATTACTGCGAAAACAATAAAACAAAGTCGCATCTCCTCTCAATGACGCTCCGCGCACTCGATGTTGCGATAACAGAGCTCGGCGTCGGCTGCAGCGCGTTACAATAGAACCGCACACGCGGCGGCTCACTACATACATATGGTACACAGCAGAGCCTTTGACTCGCAGTCAAAGTCGAGCCCGCGCGTATATAGAACTACGCCGCCGAAGCCCTTGTCTCGCTCGCTCGCTCGAAACGATTTTTCCCGCTTCCTGGAAAACGCGAAGCTCCTCCCCCCCCCCTCCCCGACCCCCGCGTGACTCGAAATCGCCGCGGGAATCCGCGGCTGAACTATCCGGAAGTTTTCGGATTCTTCGCTCGGAGCCGCGGCTGTCACGTGCGTCCGCGTGCTTTCACTTGCTCGTGATGTACGTAAGAGCCTCTCTCTCTTCTTTCTTTCGCGGTTTCTCTCTCCTCCGCATCTTCGCCTCTCTTTCTTGTCTGCCTCGAGAGGAAGAAGGGGGGCAGGGGGAGGGGATCTTCCGTATAGACGTTCCCGCATCTTCCCGCGGACGACGATCGGGTATTTATGGATTTGATTGGTTTATTGGCCGTTCGTTCGCTTGGCAATAAATAAGCAAATTCAATGCGATGCGGCCGCGCGGCTCTCCCGCGGAACTTTGAGGAAGTCGCTTTAGCGCGGGCCGATCGTTGCTCGGCGCGAGATTGTGTAATATCTTTCTTGCGCCGATTATTATGCGGACAGACTGCACCGGCGACATGTGTGTGTGCGGCGACGTGGAGTGAAATTTCGAGGAGTTCATTCGGTATTGGCGCGACGGCGCAATGCTGCATGTATATTATATGTGTGATTATCCAGAAATTTTCTCCCCAAAATTGCAAAATTTTTTTTGAAGACACACCTACTAGGTTTATTTTTTCTCGTACCTTAGGTCATTCTGAAAGAGAAAAAAATCGCGGATCGTAGGGTGTACTTTTTTACCGGAGCAAAAAAGACTCGAAGAAACGAGAAATACTTATAACAAAAAATGAATTCCTTGATTTTTTGCTCGAAAACCGTGGACTTTTATAAAAATTTCATTACAACGAAAATATCGTAAAATTCATCAGAGACAGCTCTGGAATTTTTTCGGATCGAGCCAATGCAATTTTTGATTTTTCGAAAATCCAAAAAAAAATCGAAATTTCGAGAAATGTCCTTAAAAACTCTGAAAAATTCTCAGAGCATTCTTTGATGAATTTTAAGACATTTTTCTTCTAACGAAATTTTTATAAAAGTTCATAGTTTTCGAGGAAAAAATCTATGAATAAGCAAATTCTTGTTTTTTCATTATTTCTCGTTTTTCGAGTCGGTTTTCCTCCGGAAAAAAGTATACCCTAGGATCGGCCATATACGCGAGCTTTTTCTCGTTCAAAACGACCTAAGAAACGAGAAAAAGAAAGTCTCGTAGGTATGTCTCAGAAAAAAAAAATTTGCAATTTTTGGGGAGAGCTGCTTCCGAAAATTGGTGGATATGCACATATATACATATATACCTGCGACGCGCCGCGAATGAAAATGCTGTGATTTAAGAGAAAGAGAGAAAAAAAACGAACAGCCCAGTCAGCTCTCTTTCGCCGTGCGGCGCTGCGTTTCGTCTGCTCAGCAGAGAACATGCAACGCGCGACGGCGAATAATGTATATATAACGCACTCGCGCGCGTTTATAACCTCCACACCGAAACGACGTGTGACCCTTTTTCAGCTCAAGATTAACGAGTCATTGTTTTTCACTCGCGGCATGTAAATTTTATCACCGCGTCTGTGCGCTCATACTTTATATCCACACTGTATAAAATCGAAATCAATTAATCGCGGTGTAAAACGTTAAATCACGAGGTACAGAGACGAAGAGAAATAAAGCATTGATTCTCGCGCGATATCGAGAGAGAGAAAGATACGGATTGAAAAGAATGCCTACAGTCGACGTGGTTGAGAGCGTCTTGGGAGGGACCTTGAATTTCAATTAAAAAAATTTCTCCGTTAACAGGTGGAATATAATGTCACCGTCTCTCTATAGACCTGCGCGCGTGCGTATTATACGGTATAATTCACATGGTAATATGCCGTCGAGAATCGCGGAATTAATCCTGCGCGTCCGCTTTGCAGTGAAAGTTTACACACGTCCACGGCTTCGTTTATATAACAAAACGCCGATTCGATAGCCCCGCGTGTACTTGTTAAAAAAAGAAAAATATCGAATTCCAATAAGGATATTCGCAGAAACGGTACACATGTATAATACGCGCGCGGATGCTCTCCTCTCCGAGCCAACGCTCTATAAATAGAAAATTAACAAGCAACAAAATCCTCCTTGCTCATTAACTTCTAAATATAGAAGAGCGCCGAGCAAAAACTGTTACGATCCCGCGCGCTCAATATTTTCCTATCCTCCGTCGTCGTCGTCGTCGTCGTCGTCGTCGTCATCAATATCCCCGGCGTCGCATGTATACTTACACACGTATACGCGCGGCAAAGGAGAGAAAAAAAATTACGCTCGCCCATTTCTCCCGAGAGATCTCGCGCGTCAACTCCGCGCACTGCGCGGCGGCGCACGACTCGGAAGAGTCGAAGAAAAGAGGATCGCCTCTCGGCAGCCGCGCGAAAAAGGAAAAGTCGACTCGGGCCTAATAAGCACGCGCGGCTCGACGCAGGGGGATATATACCGGTCGCGCCTCGGTTTTTGCCCCGACGTGCCTTTTTCTCTCTCTCTCTCTCTCGGCGAAGCGATGCACATATACTTATACGCGCGATGCGGAGAAAAGGAAAGGCATAAGGAGAGAGAGAGAGAGAGAAAAAAAGCGACAAGTAGGCTTGGACGACGACCGGTGTCTATTCTTAGATCGCGAGATCGTCTTGGGAAAACTTGCGGCTCGCTGCTGCTGCTGTGCGCGAAAGAGTTGCGCCGCGGCTGTATGTATACTGCTGTATACTGCGCCTCTCTGGGCTACTGTATATATACGCGAGAAAATCGCGTCGCGCGAGAGTTATACACACATGTGAGAACGAGGATACGCACGAGCGTAATTTATTTGGATTGTTTGCGCGAACGCACACACACACACACAGAGGCGGGTTGAATGACATTTATTGCAGAAATTGAGCTGCGGCGATTGGTGTGTGGGGGGAGGGTACGTTATTGTGTATACACATCAGAGTCGACTCTTGAACGCTGGCATGAAATACAATCGCGGAGATAATGAGTACGATATAGCAGCATCACTATAGGCGGTGTAAGCAGCTTTTGTGCAATATATATGCGCGAAGAGATCGAAATTAAAACGTGTGAATAATAAGCGCTTCGAGATTCGAATTGATTTTGCGCGAACTCCCTACATAAACATGATCCGATGTGTAATATTTCCGAAGAAATTAAACTAAGACAGGATAGAGGGAAAGAGAGGCATCGGTATTATGTTGTAGAGACAAATAAAGTTTTTTTAGCGTTTATTAAGTACGTCGTAAGCTATCGATTAAAGGTGGTTGGATCAAGTTATCGTTCCATGGGCAATTTGGAGATGAATTTGAAATTTTAGACTAAATAATTTTGCAATAAGACGCCATTTTGAGATAGTAAGATCGGACATCGATTTTTAAATTATTCGTACCAAAACTCATCTATAGGTGTTCATCCAATGAAAAAAATTATTTTTTGTGAAATCTGTAGCAATATGAAATTAAAAAAAAAATTTTTTTTGTTTAACAATTTAACGATGAAAAAACTTAATTTCGCAGTCGGGAATATATGTACATTATACAAAATTCAATTCTGAACAACTTTCATCTCTATCTTTTTTTGCATAAAATGAGTCATAAAGAAGTTATTCACGAAAAGCTTAAAAAAGTGCATTTTTGAAGTTTATTTTGCAATAATAACAATGTTCCCGACCTGACCCGAAGTCGAGACTTTAAGGTTATTTTCAGTACGTTACCAATAACACATTTCAATCATAAAACTAAAGTTATAAGAAACTTAATGATATTCCACATTTGAACTCTCTGACGCCCGGACTAAAAGGCATTGTTTGTACATCACTTCTGCAGTGCGTATACGCTTTGAAATTCGGAATATTTTTCCTCGGTGACACGCACGCGCCGAAGCCATAATCAACGTCAATCCTCCCAAAGATAAAGAGAGAGAGAGAGCGAGCGAGTTGGAAATTTATTCGCGCGGCATTTTTCCCGAGAGGAGCAGGCAACGCGGCTCAAGTAATTGTGCTCATCCCTCTTCTTTAGCCGCGCCGCTCTCTCTCCGCGTCTATATATGCTTAATGGTAGCGGTACGCCTCTCTCGGACTATAAAATCCCTTTTTCAACGCTTCCCCCCCCCCCTTTCTCTTTTTGGCACGGGGAGGCTCGTCGCTCCTCGGCGAACGATCCATAATTCAGTCGCGCAAAGTTTCATCGGAACCGATCCGACAACGCGTGTGTTGCAGCAGCTCACCGCACGAAAACATTTTCATTAACGCGTCGGCTGTAAATCCATCGGGCGCTCTCGTTCGTTTTGGACGAGTTCCGGTCGCCGCTGATACGGGAACACACCTCCGTCCGTAACACTTTCGATTTTTCCATAAGCTCCAGCAGCAGTATAGTCGTCGCGTTGTAACATCGAGTCGAAGAGGCGGAATTTTACCGAGCAAACAAATCGCTTCGCGTTATCGCTCGCGCTCTTTTCTTCGAGCGTTATAGTCGTGTCTGTAAGCCGCGCGTAAACCGGGAGGTGAGGGGAAAAGAGGCTGTCGGGATGCCGCGCGCGCGAAAATCGGACGTCCTGGCGCCAGAGCGCGATCTGTGCTCCTTTTCTCCTTCGCGACGCTTAAGCAGCGCTCGGCGAGCGCATACTTTGCGGCGCTGCGCTCGTTTATCTCTCGCAACCTTAATGCGGCACGCACCGGATGATTTGCGAGTCTAATTAAGATTCTTTTTTCTCCGACGACTTGATGCGGTGTGCGCGTGTGATGAAATCCCATTTATTTGCTCGGCCGATTTTTTTTCTTCTATAAGTGCCGATCGCGCGCGGCGATTATCGCTGTGTATATATATATGCAACTTTCTCGAGCGAATCTCCGATATATAGTAGATCGAGTCGTTTACGTGTCGTATACCAGGTGTGTGTGCGAGTAGTCGTGTAGTAATGCGATGCAAAAAGTCCACGACTTGCGTATATATAGCGTGAATAAATCGCGCGAGAGATCGGTATTCGTCGCGACCGATTTGCAGCGTTATACACGTTGGTTTATTTATACTCATCGGTGTATACGCGCATATAACTCGCTTTGCGCAGCTCGTCTCGATCGCGACCCAAATATAATCGAAAATGCGAATCGTATAGAGTTTTTCACGCGTTGGAACGCGGTGCACGGGGTCAAGCGCGATAGTCGAAGTCGAACGACGAAAGGATAATAAAGCAGCGAATGATAAGGATACGCGGAGAGGCATATATATATGAGCATATCCACCAATTTTTCGGAAACGACTCTAGCCAAAAGTTGGAAAATTTTTTTTCAAGGCGCACCTACCAGGCCTGCTTTTTGTCGTTCTTTAGGTAATTCTGAAATAGAAAAAGCTCGCGTATATGGCCGATCGGAGGGTATACTTTTTTACCGGAGCAAAAAAGACTCGAAGAAACGAGAAATAATTAAGAAAATTGAATTCATAGATTTTTTTCTCGAAAACTATGGACTATAATAGAAATTTCATTACCACAAAAATGTCTTAAAATTCATCGAAGAGTGCTTTGAATTTTTTTTTCAAATTGATCCAATAAAGTTTTTGATTTTTCGAAAATCCCAAAAAACCGAAATGTCGAAAAATGTTCTTAAAAAACTGAAAAAATTCCAGAGCGTTCTTTGATTACTTTTAAGACATTTGTGTCGTAACGAAATTTTTATAGAAATCCATGGTTTTCGAGAAATAAAATCTATGAATTCTTTGTTTTTTAACGTTTTTTGACTCGTTTTTGCCGTGGAAAAAAGTATACCCTTCGTACGGACCATTTACGCGAATTATTTTTATAGTCTAGTATAGGTGTGCCTTCAAAAAAAAAAAAAAAAATTGGCAATTTTTGGGGAGAGTTGTTTCCAAAAAAATTGGTGGATATGTACATATAGAGACGTCGTGAGTGCGGCGTAGAATACAAGCTGTTGCACGACTCGCACGAAAGACCGGTCTCGCGATCGTGTATTCTGGGAGTAACTCACGTGCGCACCACGTGGCCTCGGCCGTGTATGCTTAATTAAGTAAAACCATGTATATATGGGCCGTGTGCGCCTGGACATTATTATTCGATATCTAAGACAGATCGACAATTCTGGGGCGCAGCGAGCGAGCGTCTGGTCGAATAAATTTTTCGGTCAAACTGGTTCAAAGTCCTCGTGAATCGATAAGTAAATATACAAGCTCTGTCTGTGTCATAGCGTAAGAAATAACTTCTTGATCCAGTGAGGCGTATATTTTATTCAAAGCAATTGATTGTTGTTTCCCGCGAATCAGTTACAGCTATTCGATCGATAAATCGAAGCGTTTTTAATTGAATTGTGCGGATGTATATGTTTATTTTGCCGTGTGAATAAATAATAACGATAAATAATTGATGATGCATAGAAATTTAATGAATTTTGCAAATAATTTATTGATTTTAATAAAAGTCTTTGTGAGTTTATTTTTGTTACTTTTTCTTTACGAAAAATGAATCAATGCGAAATTCATTTATAATTTTAGCAACGATAATTCCACTAATTTAAATAGAAAATTAATAAATATTTGTGCTTCACCAAAATAGATGGATGAAAAGATAAAGCATTAATTTTGGTAACCAAAAATTGTACAAGCTCACAATATGTAATTGATACATCATCGTATAACATCGTAATTTTAGTTTTTGTTACATTTGTAAACAAGTTGCTCAAACGTGGAAAAGATGCGAGATATTATCATATTTATAGCTTATAAATTAATACTAATATGGTTATCAATGCACTAAGAGATATTCTTCCCGTCTATATTCGCTTTATTTTATTTATTTTCCAGGAAGACTGTAACGTAACATTGATTACAATAAATAACACAATTTTTAGTGCATTAGCAGCATCGACGAGCGAGAAACAAATGCCTATAAATACACGTCTATTTCTACACATCTAAAATTGTTTCGTAAAGTCTTTCTCACGATACGCATAATCGCGAAATCGCAAAAATTTATTTTAAAAAGTGATCGTTCTATTTTCGTTGCAATTTAATCAACGCGTGTATAGTTTCGATCGACGCATTTTAATAAACGCGCTTCTCCAATGGCAGACAGCTCTTGGGCTCTGCGGCTTTGAAAAAATGAAGGGAGAAAAAATAAAATAAGAAGTCGTAATTGACGGTTGCCCCACTCAGCCTGATGAAAATTAAAACGCTTCCGCATATAGCTCGCGGATCGATATGCCCCCGCGAAGCGCTAATTCTTCCCGTCGCGCTTTTCCCCACACGCGAACTTGCAGTGCGACTCCGCGATCGGCTTCGAAAACACGTACATACGCGGCAAAGTTTCAAAAAAGAATTACCCGTATCCTCGCGTTTTCCGTCGCGTCGATCCACAACGCGTTTATACATACACACATACACACACATATATATATATGTAATAGCACACGTGATGTGTGTCGTGTAAATATTGAAAAATTATTAAAAAAAAAGGGAGCAGTGTACACGCGGCGATGGAAATAAGCGAGGCGACCTTGGCTGAGGAATTAACCTTCAAACGAAAATTTATAACTGTGGAATCGATCGTTCATCCCCGCGCGCTTTAAAAGTGTCGACGAACGGCTATAAATAGACCGCCGCCGCGGCCGGGCTGGACTTTACCGCGTATACATTATACGCGGCAGGGGGAAGGGGGCTAATACACGGTTAAAATCACCCCTTTAACGTCATTTTCTCGGCTCATTAAACTTTCAACGCGCCGACGACGACGACGACGACGACGACGACGACTGAAAAAAAGGGACGACGCAAAAGGAGCCGACAGTCGCGACGCGGACTTACGCGCGTCGAGTGTCCAATTCGCCCCGCGCCGCGCGTATCCTTCGGAGAAACATTTCGGGACGACAGCGAGAAAAAATTATTCCCCCGAAAATTTCGTTTCGCGCGTGCGCGAAATTTTCCGCTCGAAACAGAGAAAAAGAAAGATAAACAGAGTGAGAAAAAAAAACGCGCAAAAATCGAAATTGCCTTTCGGCCAAATGTGCAGCGGCGGCCGCGATGATTCATCGAGTCGCGCGTGCGCGGTGTGCATATCCGCCGAGTCCGCGTGTATAACGCCAGCGTCTATATAGGACACGTCGTGCGCGCACAATAGCGCAACACGTGCACACTTTTACGCGCGACAGGCGGACAGAGAGCGCGCAATTACGCTCGCGCTTAGAAAATATTTCAAACTATTTCTGTGAAACGACAATTCGCCTGTCTCTCGAATGGCCGCAGCCGCCGCCGCCGACGCCGCGATATGCATACAGTGTTGCTGCGCCGGAGCAGAAAACTTGGAAGGATATCGCTGCAGGTACGTCCAATCGGCGGAGCGCCCGCGTATGTGTGTGTGTACGTGTCTATGTGCACAATATATATGTATACCTTACCTATATATAAGAAGAAGCCGGGAAATTGAGTCATCGGCGCGTGCTCTGCCATATTTTTTTTTTTTTTTGTTCTCCGTAATGCAGATACGCATATTTATAACTTGAGCGATCTGCGAGCGACAGCAACAGGTATGTGTGTGTGTGTGTGTGGAAGCGGCTGTAGATACGGGCGTTGCACCCGCGTCACACGCGCCTGCTGTCAGTTCTCTGCGTGTGTATATATATATATATATGAACGTGTGTGTGCGTGTGTGTGTATAGGTGAGTTTGAAACTTTCTAAAACGAACGCGCCGATATATATGCAGTTTACGCGTGCATATATATAGATGTGTATACATATAGCTGTATATAGGCGTGCGTGTGATATACGGACCGAAGACGGGGGGGGAGACTCGAGCCAATTCTCTCTTAGAAGAGTGGAGGAATTTTTCATGCCTGTTTGCTCTCCTTTTCTCGAGTGTCGATTCGAGCGGGATACACGCACGCGGCGCGTCGAGAAACTACTTGTCGCCTATATACACATATAAGTACGCGGATCGCACAGCGATTTCGTATCAGTTCTGTAGGATACACTGTGAGGGTTGGGATGTGTATGGATAGTAAAAAATTTTATTCTTGAAAAAATGATCGATTACTTGGGGTGTACGTGAATCCTATTCTGGAAACAACTCACCAGAGCAAGTCGCAAAATTTTTCACACCTACCAAACCTATTTTTTCTCGTACATGGCCGATTTTTCCGGAGGAAAACCGACTCGAAAAACGAGAAAAAATTAAAAAACATGAACTTAAGAGATTTTTTTCTGGAAAACTATAGACTTTTGGAGATATTTCATTAGAAAAATAATGACTTAAAATTTATCAAAGAATAGTCTGAAATTTTTTTCAGATTTTTAAATGACAATTTTCGGAATGTCGATTTTTTTGAATTTTCGAAACGTCAAAAATTGTGTCGGATCAATCTGAAAAAATTTCAGAGCATTCTTTGATGAATTTTAAGATATATTTGTTGTGATGTCATTTTTGTAAAAGTCCATAGTTTTCGAGAAAAAAATCTATAAATTCTTCTTTTGTTAATTATTTCTCGTTTTTTCGAGTTATTTTTGCTCCGGAAAAAAGTATACCCTTCGATCGGCCATGTACGCGAGATTTTTCTCTTTCAGAACGACCTAAGGAACGAGAAAAATCAGGTCTGGTAGGTGTGCCTTCAAGAAAATTTTTTGCGACTTGCTCGGGTGAGTTGTTTCCGAAATAGGATGGGTATGCACATATACACAGTTCTATAGATGGACACTCACCAGTATAGATGGATACTTTTACTCTTGATCAATTATTATAAATTTAAAAATGCAATGACCGAATGCTTTTCCAAATGGTAAAAATAAAGTTTCGACATTTTTTTTCAGTAAGAATAATTCTTTGAACATTTGGATTTCTTGCGTAGAAAAATAGCGAAAGTCAGCTTTCGTAGTCGACGCTTCGTTCGCGTGCTCCATGAGAAGTCTATTTGTTCATCTACTGGGTATATTACGTTTTTTCTCGTTATTAATGACTTAATCCCTTTTTAATACAATCCTCGATTTTTTTTTACCTGTACAAAAAAAAACTAATTTTATACACACACACACACACACACACACACACACACACATACACACACACACACACGAAAATAAACAATAATCTATAAATCCAACTGTATCTCTTTGGAGCAATTAGATCTCTAATATACATGCAAAATATTCTTGTACACATTTGAAGAAAAAGTATTCTGACAACCAATCATTTAGACATACACTATATCCGTAAGTTACTTCTCAACATTCAATTAACACCTTGCGTGCAAAAAGCTGTGTGTATCTATCCTACACTCACTACATCAATCGCGAGCCGCAAAAAAAGGTATATCCAAAGTACTTATATTACACACGACATATCCGTCGACCGCGAGAATCGACAAGAAAATTCGACCGCAGGTTTTTCCGCGCTCACACCCAAACGGCCCGTGTCAAACCGTATATTCGCGCTAATGCCTCTCGAAATTCGTCGAGTCAACGCTCCGGGTCCTTTAAAACTATGCAATATGCACGAGTAACTCGTGGAACAGCTGTGCGGGTGAAAAAGCGTTATCCACATACGTATAAGTACGTAAGAAACGGAGCTGCTTGTGCGTCGAGTCGCACAGAGACAGAGAGAGAGACCAGCGAATTTCCCAACGGCAACTCTTTTTTCTCCCCCTCCCCTCCCCTCCTCTTCTTTCACTCTCTCGCGCACAGGTCGACGTACACACACACACACATAAACACACGCTTTGTATACCTATATACACGCATAAAACTCGGCGCTTTCTCGACTTCACAAGGCGACGACAGCGCCTATATATGCCCGTAATCGATATTAGCCTAATTTACGTGACGACGCGAGCGACGGCACAGAGACACACACACACAATGCGCTGACGCGGCGCACGCACGCACCTTCCTTTTTTTTCCCCCTTTCCTTTCTTCGCGTATTGTTATTATTCGAGGCTCGCGCTCCCGCGAGCGCGCACGTCTTTTTTTGGCGCTTCGCACGCGCGCGGTCCGCTGTATATATCAGCCGCGTATATATATATATATATATATATATATATATAGTATAAGTATTATAAATATATATAGTATAAGTACTATATAATAAGTACTTTGCAGTGTGTGTGTGTGTGCGGGTCTCGACGTGTTGTTGCGCGACTGTTTCTCTCTCGCTGCTCCTCGTCGTGTCCTATTGTGCGCGGTTTTCACGGTCCGCATCATAGTGCGCCGCGAGCGCTTTTTTTCGGGCAACTTTTTTTCGAGAGCGAGAGAGACACCGGGAGAAATTCGTATGAGAAAGTCGGCAAAGGGTTGCTGCTGCTGCTGCTGCTGGTGGTGTTTGATGCTGCTGAGAGGACTGCCTGGCAGACGTGAATGTGAGGATTTGTAACATGTATATGGGGAAATCCGCCAAAATAATTCGAAATCGACAAAAAAAAAAAAAAAATCTCGTGAGACTCGTCTGGGACAGCGTTTTTCTTTGTTCTACAGGGCCCCCAGAACGTGAAGAAAATAGTGTTCCCACGAAATCGAATGAGTGTTCTTGGGTATTTAGATATTTGTGTAAAAATTAAAAAAAAAAAGTTTTTTTAGAGGGAGAAGAATTTTATTTTTACTGTCGCAAATATGCGCAAAAGTTCACAAAATATCTGAGCTTTTCAAATTGGTCGAGCTTTTTGTCTTATGCTTTTTGTTTAACAAAATGACGGCGCTGCGAAACAGCGCGATGTTAAACTTTGTTGTGAGCGTGACGTTAAATACGATTTTTTTTCTCCAGAAATACAACCATAACGAAATAAATGTTCTAGAACAAAAAATGCTTAAAATTACTCGAAGAACACGCGTGAATTTTTTCAAAAATTTTCGAGCTTTTCTTTAACTTTTCAAAAAATGCTGAAAATTGAAAAAATTTTCAAATTTGCTGCAATTATCCGAATTATTTTCGGCGGATTTTCCCACATATAATCCACACATTTTTCATGACAATAATTCTGAAATGCACAATCCACGCGCGTTTTTTTTCTCCTTTCTGACGACTGCGTCTACGCTGCGGCAGTCGCAATTGCCCGCAATTAAGTCATCAATGTTTTACTTACGCCCCGCAGTGTAAATAGCCGCGCGGGCAATAGAATTCGCGAGCTCGCGGCGGTTTGCGTACTGCAAATTCCTCACACAGGTCCTCACTTATCTCTCGACGACAATCACCTTGCCCCGGGCTCCCACGTGATGGGTTATATATATATATATATATATATATATATATATGCATAATACCTACAAAATATTTTAAACGCGTCGAAAAGAACTGGCGCGCACTTAATTCGGGTTAACGGCATCGGCGATTCGCGTAGAATGTCCCTTTTTTGCCCTTTTTTTACCTCCTCCCCCCCCCCCCGTCGCGTATATGTGTACAAACACACAACGCGCTATATACTGCATCAGAGCCGCTCGTTACGCGCGGATGAAACGCGCGTAACGAAAAAGAGGAAAAAAAAAGAGAAGGAAGGCTATTCAAATGCGCGTTAATCAGTGCATAATTGGAATTAATCGTCGACGTATAATTGTCGACGTTCCCTTTGCCGCGCGCGCGAAAATGTTTACTCGTTATACTCGGCCGCGGCGGCGCTCGTTAATTTCGAGAAATATGCTTTGCCTCTATATAGTACAAGCGCGCGCGTGCACAAAGACGGTTATAAGCATCCTAATAAACAGCGGTAAATCACAGGACGAAATAGTGCGGCTGTAAATTTTCGAGATAGCGCATTGATCGGAGCGACGCGCGACGGAGGCAGAAGGAGAAAGAGAGAGAGGGAGAAATACCGAGTTCAATATTTACCGACAATCTCCGCGGAGTCTTCTGATAAGAGCCCGAAACTTCGCTACTCTTTCTCTCTTTCGAGTAAGAGAGAGAGAGAGATTCGCGAGTCGAGATATATACTTATTACGTGCGGGGGCGCGGCGGTGAATTTGTCTTTCGAGCCGCGAAGTAGAAAAAAGAATCTTAATAGTGCCTCGCGAGTCCGTACATGTATAATTTGAACTTCTGTCCAATATTAGCTTTCGTCTTTGTTCATTCGCTCGATTCTCATCCTCGTCGTAACCTCGCCGAGGAAGACGATAAAAAAAAAATTTGTTGAAACAAAAAAAGCACCGCTTGAAGTACGCGTTCTCTCGTAATATAAACAATAATCAATTTTGTTTCCTTGAGCGAAGCATCAAGTTGGACAGCATCCAACCGATGGTCTAGACAAACTTCCTGACTCTCGTTCTTGCGCTCTGTACGTCTCCCTTTTTCTCTCTCGCTTCGCGATCCTCGCAAGTTCTTGCCTCGGCTTGTATATATAGCGTCCCGTTCAGAATTCGCCCCGCGCGTTCCAGTCTCCGAAGTTAATGGCCCGTTGATAAATACGGGTTTTCAATACAAAGTACTTTAATTTAAATGTCTACATCGGCCTCTCTATATACACCCGAGGGGAGAGGGGGAGGAGGCGGTGGTATTCATTCAAATCGCTTTTTCTTTAATCGATACGATTTTTCTTTCCGCCCGGCAGAAGGAGAGAACTCGCTTCCTTGCCTTTCCTCCGCGTACACAATGCGCCGCTTGAAAGGAGTAAATCAAGCGAACGAATGGCACACCTTTTCACTTGCGGAGGCTGCTTTATACGAGTACGTCCGGGAAATTTCGGACAACGACTCGGACGAAGCAGTTGCAAAAAACTTTCGAAAGACCTGTTTTTTCTCGTTACTTATAGGTCGTTCTGAAGGAGAAAAAGCTGGCGTACGTGGCAGGTCGTAGGGTATACTTTTTTCCGGAGCAAAAACGACTCGAAAAAACGAGAAATAATAATGAAGAAGAATTCGTAAAGATTTTTTTCTCGAAAACTATGGACTTTGAAAAATATTTCATTAGAACGGAAATGTCTTAAAATTCGTCCACTGAGAAAACAGGTCTATTAATTTTTACTGTACTGTCGAGTAACGCAGCCGTATAGTGCAAAAACTAAAAATATTCCTAGATTTTCTAGAGTTCTAATAAAATTTACTAGACTAACACGTAAATTTTACCTTTCAGTATAGTAATTTTTGTGATTTTGACGCTATATGGCTGCGTTACTCGAAAGTATAGTAATTTTTATAGTCCGTATAGTGTAATATTTCATAGAACTGTTTTTTCAGTGTCAAAAAATGCTCTGAAATTTTTTTCAAATTTTTTAAGGACGTTTTTTGAAATTTCGATTTTTTTGGATTTTCGAATAATCAGAACTTGCATCGGATCAATCAGAAAACATTTCAGAGCATTCTTTCATAAATTTTAAGACATTTTCGTTCTAATGAAATTTTTATAAAAGTCCATAGTTTTCGAGAAATAAATCTATAAATTCTCTTTTTGTTGATTACTCCTCGTATTTTCGAGTCGTTTATGCTCCAGAAAAGGTATACCCTACGATCGGCCATGTATCCAAGCTTTTTCCCCTTCAGAATGACCTAAGGAACGAGAAATAACAGGTCTGGTAAGTGTGCCTTCAAGAAAATTTTTCGCAACTTTTTCGTCTGAGTTGTTTCCGGAATTTCCTGGACATACTACATACGTGGGTAAACACCGTTGGGATAAGCTTCACATATCATAATAGAAGTTCGAATAATCACGAGAGAGACAAAAAATTTTACATAAACTTTATAAAATTTGTATCAAATTTTTCCACATGGGGAGAGAGAGACAGATAGATATTCCTGTATTTTGCTTTCGAAAATAGCAAAAATATACAAATAAAATATATACAATTATATACAAAATACAAAAACACGATAAAATAAAAAAAACAAACAAGTTTCTTGTTAAAAATCGACATAAAATATAAAACATGAACTGAATATCTTTGGTCAAGGAGTATTGTTAACATCACAGTTTGGATCACAGATCTCGTCAATTTTAAAATTAAGACCTTAGGGGTCCAAGTTTTGAAAACAATAAAACACCTGTGAGAGAGAAAGAGAGTGAGAGAGAGAGAGAGAAAGAAAACGCAGTAAGAGAGAAAAAAACAACTGCAGATATCAGTGTTTATATCGTCCGGTTTTTTCCACGCACTCTCACGGCTGCGCACACGCGGTCTATGCGAAATCCAGGCCTTCCTGCGCGCGTCCGGCAACGTAACACAACGAAGCGTTTTTTTTTTTCCCGCGACCTTCCGAGATTATACCTGCACGTATAGCCACATCCACATAATGTGCTCTATCCATACGAAGTTTCGAGTTTGATTCCGCCGAGATCCGTACGCAAGTTCCACTTAGCGAAAATAACAGAGAGACACGACGAGTGATCCTTGGCTTCTCGACGCGCGCGCAGCGGTGCGCGCGAGGGAAAGACACATCGAGACGCTGCTGCTTACGCACCTGACGTCAGAAAACGTCGTCGTGTGTATGGTACTCGCGCAAAACCGCGAAAGCAACGAATATTCATTCTCTTCTTCGACGAGTTCTCGCTGTATATAGACTCGTCGCTCTTTCGTTATACGCTGCACGTTAGAGTCGGTCTTGTCAGTATATCGATTCTCGCGCATATATATGTCGAAGTTCAAAGAAAAACTGCACTTTTCTTTGGTCTAGAAATTGAAAAAATTTTTTTAAAGCTGGAGGTTTCGTACCGATTAGACTTTCTTCTGTGAGCCGAAAGATAGTCAAAAGTGCAGAGCAACATGGGAAAAGTTACTGGTAACCATATTTCTGAGTCATTTAACGCTTTTTTTACAAAAAATTAATGCGTCAAAATACTGGAATTAATAACAACTGCGAATGTTTCCGATGCACCAATAAAATTTCGAATTACACTACAATAAAGTATTACAAAAGAGCTTTAGTTTAAATAAAATATGCGGAGTTTCGATGCTCTGATCAAAAGTTATGCCCGTTAAAAAAAAAAATAAGAAAAATCCGAACAGCCAATTTTTTCTTTTTCTTCCGTATACCTTCCCATGTCAAATCGGCATTTTTCATCATCTTCTGGCTCACAAATGAAAGTCCCATTGGTCAGAAAGCTCTAGCTCGAAAAATTCTTTTACGAATTTTAGGCCAATGAAAAGTGCATTTATTTTCTGAAATTCGACATATACATACGTACGTACGTATACGGCACGCTCGATCCTCGCGAGGACGCGAGCCTCCAATCGCGAGACGGAGGAATGCTGCGGAGGATTTAGAAAGTGAATTTTCGTTATGAGAATATACCTGTATACGCGCGCGCTCCTTGAGAGTACACGTATAGCGCGTGTAATTGAGTGGTTTTTCGCAATTGCAGAAGCGTCGAGGGATCTGTACAAGCCATGTGTGCACTCGTGTGCGTGTGTATACGAGGAAAAATTATTTTTCTTTTGTGTGATAGAGTTTTTTAATGCGCCGATTTTATTTTCCTTTCGAGGTTCCATTATGTAATCTCCGAGGCAACTTATACACACTCCGAGAGAGAGAGAGATGCAATCGTGAGGTCATTTGTACATCGATAGAAACACACGTTCTTATGAATGAACTTAAAACACGAATGTTTTTTTCTTCGCGCACGAAAGCGAGGTAATTTTTCATTTTTCAGCGTCGATTCGTATACACAATCTACGATTCGGACGCTGAATATAGTGACGAGTTGAATCGCAATGTTGCCATTAATTTATGGGACGAACAGTCGATGGGACTCGGAATAAAATTTGTGCAAAAGACGTAATTGCTTTAAATTCAATTAGTTCCATTGAAACTAAAAATTATTTCCCTGATGTAGCCGCGCAGTTAAAGCGGGCGAGCTTTTCACCTCGACGCATATATATACAGCGCTCGCGCATCCACCTAATTACCGAAACCTGCCAGGCGGAAATTTATAATTACCGAAATTTCAAAGCAGCACTCGTCGCTAAAATCAAAGGCAGAATTAATTTCGCGTATCGTTTATATATATACAAATTTGCGTCGCCCGGCAAAATTCACGAAAAAAAAGAAGGATATAAATAGTATTTTTTTCGCGCGCGCGCGAATATGGAAGGTTTTTATTGTGCGCGTACATAATAGTTATTCGTATCGCGGAGAGATGAATCGGAAGCTATTTCGGCATGTCGTGAATGCGCGCGACATTCAAAGCTATTTCACGTGAAAGGCCGAAATTTGCCCATCGTCGAACAAATACAGACTGTAATTATGTTTGCTCGAGGATCGCGTGTACACAATTTTAATCCAATCTCTCCTCTCTCTCTCTCTCCGTCTCGCTCTTTTCCGATCTCTATATATATCTAGAGCTATTTTATTCAATTGGATGTTCGTTTTTGCGAATCCCCTTTTTTTTTAGCCGCAGCTGGGCAATGCATACCGGAGCTCTTTTCAATGTTTCAAATAAAACGTTGCAATTTTTTGTTTTGTTTGAAAAACCTTTAAAATATCTGACAATCGATACAATTGTTGACAAACATTGATAAATAAGCGACGAGCGGTGCATAAAGCGCGTTTACGTGTATTTTATTCCCGACCGAAAGGACGGCCGGAACGAAGATCGATGGACGCACTAAAAATACAATAAGTCGGAGCTGGCGGTGCGGTGTGCAATGAAAAATGGAAAGAAATTCTTCCCAAGTATCCGCGCTTCAAAATTGAATGATACCTTTACCGGAGAACAATCGATTTATCAGAAGATTTATCGAGTGAAATAGATTCTCGTGGACATCTTGCGGGAATATCCTTCGATATATACCCGCTGCGCGGGGACTTTAATAATATTTAAGAATTATTTATCGGCTGAAGTGTATCGTTGCTTTCATCGCGCGCATCAAGAAATGCATTATGCAACGCAGTCAATTTTTTGTCGCCGTCCCGATTAACCCGCGAGCATTTCATAGATCCAATGCGCGCTCATTGTATAATAGTGCGACAAGAAAAGACGGCGGAGAGAGAGAAAAAACGAAGCAGAGTGTATTATGGTAATAAAGCGATAAATTCCCGGCAACAGTAGCAATCATTATCTCCGTCTAATTGTGATGAATAGAGAAAAGTGAATCAAGCGCGAGTGACAAAGCGATTTTATTATTATTCCTCAAACTCGCCGTAAGACGCTGTACAATCCGCGTTTTACATACGCATAAGCGCTACGTACATTAACTAACGCGAAATCCGCGTGTTTATCGTCCTGAGTCTCGCGCAGCAGCTTCGCGTCTCGTTTTTCTCTCTCGCGCGCGGAGAGATCCTTTAAATCACATTACAGAGAGCTGCGCCGGGGAGCTTGCGATTTTCGAACGTGCAGCTCGTCCATTACCGAGAGGCTAATAGCGGCCCTTGATAAATGCGAGGCTCTCGCTTATGTTCGGCTGGCTCGTAAGTCAGACGCGCTCGCGTTGCTCCTCTTTATTTTATGGCTCTATTCGCGAGATTTATAACGAGCGGAACTGCCGGATGAATTAAATAGGCGACGAGTCAATCGAATGCGGGTGTCTTCCTCGACTGTAAGCGCATCTGGCGCAGCGCAAGGTGTGTCCTCTCTTTTCTCGTAACCCGAATCCTCGGAGGACTCGTATGTGATACTATGTATTATGCGCAGAAGGTTTGAGTATATATAGTATATGCGGTGAGAAGCTGCGCGAGCCTATATATAAATATGTGTGTGAATTCACCCTATTTCGGAAAGAAGTTGCAAAAAATTTTTTTGAAGGCACACCTATACCAGGCCTGAATTTTTTCGTTCCTTATATAGGTCATTTTGAAAGAGAAAAACCTCGCGTACATGGCCGATCGCAGGGTGTACTTTTTTTCTTCGGAGCAAAAACGAATCGGCGAAACGAGAAATAATTAACGAACAAAGAATTCATAGATTTTTTCTCGAAAACTGTGGAATTTTGTACAAATTTCATTAACAACAAAAATGTCTGAGAATCCATGAGAGAATGCTCTGAAATTTTTTCAGATTTTTTAAGGACGTTTTTCGAAATTTCGATTATATATATACCTCAAATACCTCGAATTAAAGCTCTTTTCTTCTACTTTCATTCTAATTGATCAGAATCAAAATTTTCTTATGTGATGAACTATATATGTGCTTGTCAAGTTGATCGTTTTTTACTCATTTTGAGAAGCATATATATAGGGTATCGCATGAGAAACTTAATCATGATCAATTAGAGCTTTAATTTCTTTAATTTTAATTCATTGGCTGGAGAATTTTGAAAAAAGCTTTTTTTTAATAACTGTTGGAAAATAAGCCTAATGCCAAATTTGATCCATGCGTTTCCAATGTTTAATAGTTCAAATTAAAGGTCTTTGCTTCTACTTTTTTGTGAGTTGGTCCAAAATTTTTAATAATATATAGTATGCTATATATATGCTTTTAAAAATAGATATACTTGAGAAGTATATTATAGCTCACTTCTTTCGAAAATTTTAATTTAGACTTATTGGCTGAAAAGTAGAAAAAAAGAGCTTTAGTTTAAGCTATTAACCGTTAAAAATGCATGCCTGGATCAAAAGATAAAAGGATTTAAAGAAAAAAAGCGTAAAATTGGCTATTTTCGTAAGCGCATTAAACAGAGTTCGTTGTCTTGAAATGCGCGTATCTTTTGATCAATGCATTCGATCCAGACAAATTTATAAACAAATTAAAGGTCTTTTAGTGTGCAAAAAATTATAATACCGAAGATAATGCGTGTTTTTTTATTTTTAGAGCAAAAATCGCGGTCATTATTTCTCGGTTTTTCGCCTGTAGCTCTTCGTTGGCATAGGGTTTTGAATAGGCACACACCGCGGTTTATTCTTTGAAATGAGCTACCAAACAAAACTAGCACGGTCCGATAGGTGTGCCCTCAAAAATGAAAAAAGTGCAATTTTTGGACCGACTTGTGTGCCACTTTCTGGTGTATTTCCACATTATATGTGTATACGAATGGGAGGCGCATATAACCGTTTCTTGGCCCGAGTTTCGCGCGCGACGGCCGCGTGCGTGAACATCGGCACACTTTCAAGGTCATTAAAAGTAAATCAACTAATACGCGCAGGTAATAAATTCTCGCGCGAGCTTTGCTGCACGCGTATATAGCAAAACCGCAGCCGGATTATAACGACTATATCGTCGCGCCGCGGCGTCTGCTCGACCTCCGCTCTTCTTTGCCTATGTATATGTATATACGTATCTGCATATAGGTATGTGGTATAAGCGTATATAATACACGTATGTATATAGTGCATTACTAGGTCCTGCACCGCGGCTCGAATAAATTTCGTGATTCTCTTTCTCTCTCTCTCTTTTCGAAAAATTCTGACCACTCGCCCCCGCACAGTATATTCTGTAACGCAGGACATTACAATTTGGGCGAACAAAAGAAAAATATAGTTACATCGAATCGCGCGCGCGCGCACATTATTTTCGCCCGAGGTTATTTGCCTTGATAAATTATAAAGGCGTGTGCAAGTTTTTTTTTTTTTGTTCAAATATCGCTCCTCTGTACATCGCGAACGGCCGCATCGATAAAAATCGCAACAAAGCAGCCGCGCGTATGGGTCCTTTGTTTTCTCTATTATACACAGTAATCATTCCCAGAGTATAGAATCCATTTTGCAATTGGAGCTATACGTATACACACGCGTGAAAGTACACTGTCCCTGAATTCGATTCAATGTTATATATTCTCCTTTTATTCTCACGTTGTGTACCATCATTGTTACCATTGCAAATCGGACTCCGTGCGGGCGAGCCTTAATTCTTCACGAGCTTCTCCTATGTGTACCCACGTGCACAATAGACGCATCAAAGACTGCTCGCGCCGGGCGTGTCCGACGTTCGGAGAGAAACGGCGAGGAGGCGTCTCAAAGGAGCTTTAAACCGCGTTAGTATCGGCGAAACGAGGAGGAGCTCGCGAAATATTTACCGAGGAAACACCCGACCTACCCCCCCCCCCTCCTCCCACGGCGAGACGTCGCGTCTTCTTTTTCACGCGTGCGTTTAATTTACCGTCCGACGCAGAGAGCCGCAGATGCGGAGACGAAAGATTTCGCGCGACTTTCCCCCGGCGAGAGAACGAGCTGGAAAGTCGTCTTCGCCGAGAGGATGAGACGACCCGACTGTGTGTCTGTGTGTGCGTTTGACTTACGCAACGCCTTTTTTTTCTTCCTCTATTTCTTCGCGCGATATAGATTCGCCACGAGTAGTGTGCGAAAAAGGGGGGCGCGCGAGAAGGACAATTTTCGTCGGAGAAGTTTTTCAATTCGATACAGTCGAAGCAGTGCGTTCGTCCTCTATATACATTTACGAGTCGTCTGTGTGTATACGCGAGCCTCTCGCGACCTCGAGGTGGCATTACAGCGGGGCGCGCGTATATATATATATAGAAAGGGACTATTGTGCGAGTTAATGGTTTTTATTAAAATTAATCGCTGTATCGGAACCAACGACGACGACGACGACGACGGCGGCGGCGACGACGGCGACGACCACGAGCGCGGACACCTATATATAGACGCGGACACTCGTGCGTCACGTGACGATGATTGCTGGACGAAAAATTTTCACGTAGTCATCGTGTAATCGCCGACCTCTGTCGGAGACTAATCGAAAATAAAAAACTTCCGTTATCGCGGTAATGAGAGACGCGTATTATAATGCCATGTTTTTCCTTTTGTTCTTCTCATCCTGATCGGATATAAGCGCTGCGCGGCGGACGCGCGCACTCCAATGTTTCATTTCGCGTTATGGACGTCCCTGGGACTCCCGCACAACTATACGTGGTATATACATGTGTATGTTACACACACGTATATATATACGTCTATATGTACGAGCGAGAGAGACTCGCTCGCGGAGAAACAGCTCGATAAGTTAGGTGGTGTGCTGCGCGGCCCCGAGGCTCCAACACTCTAATCTTTTACGGAAAGGTACATATACGTATACACGTACGCGATGTATATATATACGTATACGGGTGTGTATAGCAGGGAGTAGACGGCGGCGTCGCGGATCGGGACGTTTATTTCCTTAGCTTCGGAGGCAATTAACGTCCGGTTTATCGATCTGCAGCGCGCCGCACCGGACGACCGTTGGCTGCGGAAAAACAAAGTACTTTGCGCTTGGCTGTATGTATAGCGAATTACGGCCGTTTTTTTTTTTTTTTTTTTATTTTTCCCCGAGTCGAGAGCCAAGCGCTGCCGAGCGCGCGTATACTTATATGCCGCTTGGCATGTTTACGAGGATTTATTAACGGTCGGCCAGATAACCGGAGTGTGCGTGTGTACTTATCAATTAACAGTTTGCAAATCCTACGAAAAAACACACCGCGTTATCTCGCGCTCTCATTAGTCCCCGAAAAGTAATCTTTGCCTTTCTTTCTTTCTTTCTTTCTCTCTTACACGAGTATGTCCAGGAAATTTCGGAAACAATTCGGACGGAAAAGTTGCAAAGAATTTTTTTGAAGGCGCAACTACCAGACCAGTTATTTTGAGAAAAAATGAGAATTGATTAACAAAACAAGAATTCATAGATTTTTTTCTCGAAAACTGTGGACTTTTATAGAAATTTCAGTAGAACAAAAATGTCTTAAAATTGAAAAAATGCTCTGAATTTTTTTCAGATTGATCCGGGGCATTATTACGTGTTTGTAACGCATGCGTTAAGTCCGACTTTACGCCGAAAAATCGGACTTTACGCGTGCGTTACAAACACGTAATAATGACCCCGATACAATTTTTGATTTTTCGAAATTGCAAAAAATCGAAATTTCGAAAAACCTCCTTAAAAAATCATAAAAATTTAAGAGTATTCTTTAATGAATCTTAAGACATTTTTGTTCTGATAAAATTGTTACAAAAGTCCATAGTTTTCGAGAAAAAAATCTGTGAATTCTCGTTTTGTTAATTAATTCTTGTTTTTCGAGCCGGAACAAAAACGACTCGAAAAACGAGAAATTATTGAAAAACAAGAATTCATAGATTTTTTTCTCTGAAACCGTCGACTTTTATAAAAATTTCATTAGAACAAAAATGTCTTAAAATTATTGAAAGAATGCTCTGAATTTTTTTCAGATTGATCTGATACAATTTTTGATTTTTAGAAAATACAAAAAATGGAAATTTCGAAAAAGGTCCTTAAAAAATCTGAAAAAATTTTAGAGCATTCTCTGATGACTTTCACGACATTATTGTTCTATAATGAAATTTACATGAAAGTCCACAGTTTTCGAGAAAAAAATCTACGAATTCTCGTTTTGTTAATTTATATAGTTCTCGTTTTTTCGAGTCGTTTTTGCTCCGGAAAAAGGTATACCCCACGATCGACCCTTTTCTCTTTAAGAATGACCTAAGAAACGACAAAGAAACAGGTCTGGTAGGTGTGCCTTCAAGAAAATTGTTCGCAACTTTTCCGCCCGAGTTGTTTTCTGGACATACCGATATTTAAGTACCAGTGAAGCGTCGCCTCTCCTATGTATACCCTCATTACGGAATCGAGACTCATCAATCCTCGCGCGGCTCTCGAACTCGATCCAGACTGCGATGATGCGCGCTCTCGAGGCCTCTGCACATGTCCATTCCAGACACGAGCTCTGCAGCGCATCGCCGAGGCGCCTCACGCTCGTCCGTCCGTACGTACACGCTTCGACTATATATATATGTAGATACAGGTATAGGCGCCTTGTCAGGTCACGCGTGTCTCTCTCTCTCTCTCTCTCTCTATGTATATATGTATCTATCCGTAATGTATGTACACCAACGTACATAGATACATAAGTACAGACGGCGTGTGGCATCGGCAGCCGCGAGGCACACACGAGTTATTACATCGTTTGCGTGCCCGTACACACTGTACGTGCGCGGCTTTGGCGCCGTTACGCTCGCCCGCGCGCGCACTCGACGTGTACTCGTGTTTAGTGTTATATACGCGTATACGTACACAGCGCGCGCGTGTGTGGGTCTGTACAGCATTGTAGTGCGGGAAAAGATGTTGCCAGATTCGCCGCGTCAAATCGAGTTGTTGTTGTCTGTTGTACTTAGTATAGATATACACACAGCGAGGGTTATCGCGTCGTGTGCGTTTTGTTATGCCTGGCTTATCCGACGCGCACAAGTTCATGAATTATCGGGGCAGCAGTCGTGCAGTGCGCTGCGCGTTAATACACGTATATATGGGAAATGCCGTTGCGTATACTTATATTTAGCTTCGACGAGTATATACTCTGCCGGGAAACTCATTCGGTGTGCGTGTGAGAGCGCGTGTATTATATACTTATATATTGCGATGCGCGATATTCAAGAGAGCCGAATGTCAGGTTTTTCCTATACTCTGATGATGAGAGCGTGTGCGTATGCGTATATCGTCGTGAGATAGGAGATCATTTTTTTTTTTTTTGCAAATATTTTTAAGATACATACGGCTGCTTTATAACACAAGAGTTGAGGCGCGCGCACACGTGGCTTTTTTAGTATAAGAATTACTGTCGTTGTATCTTGGAAATTTATATACATTGTCGGCGCAGGCCGATACCAATAATGATAGTCGTAATTTTTGCGCGACACTCGTCGACGACACATCTGATATAGACTGTAGCGCATATATTATCTCGTTGTCTCTCTCTCTCTTTACTTTTTTTTCTTTAAGGGGCTTTGAAAGTCAATTAAAAATTCAAATTTCCCGCCACAACGTATATGTGCACATCCACCAATTTTCGGAAACAACACTTCCCAAAAATTGCAAAATTTTTTCTTGAAGACACACCTACCAGGCCTGTTTTTTCTCGTTCCTTAGGTCATTCTGAAAGAGAGAAAACTCGTGTGCATGGTCGATCGTATAGGGTACTCGGAAGGGAAGACTCGAAAAAACGAGGAATTATTAACAAAAAATGAATTCACAGATTTTTTTCTCGAAAACTATGGACTTTTATAAAAATTTTATTACAACAAAAATATTTTAAAATTCATCAAAGAATGCTCTGAAATTTTTTCAGATTGATCCCATATAATTTTCGACTTTTCAAAAATCCATAAAATCGAAATTTCGAAAAACGTCCTTAAAAAAATCGGAAAAAATTGCAGACTATTCTTTGCTGAATTTTAAGACATTTTTGTATCAATGAAATTTTTATAAAAGTCCATAGTTTTTGAGAAAAAAATCTATGATTTCTTTTTTTTTAATCATTTCCGGTTTTTTGAGTAGTTTTTGCTCCAGAAAAAAGTATACCCTTCAATTGGCCGTGCACGCGAATTTTTTCTCGTTCAGAATGACCATAAAAAAACAAGAAAAAGTAGGTCTAGCAGGTGCATCTAAACAAAAAAAATTGCAACTTTTAGGGAGAATTTTTTCCGAAAATTGATGGATATGCACATATGGGTGCGCAGCTGCACTGCGCTTGTATAGCAAATAATAAAATATAAGTTACAGCAAAGCAAATCGGGAAAGATTGTAGCCTTGTCCTCCGTTACGTGTAATTATACAGGCGTACAGTCACTGCACGCCGAGCTTTAAAAAAAATCACATTTGTCAAAGTTTATTAGCCCTGGCATTACGATATCAACTTGAAACATCCTCGCTAACCGCAGAGAACAATGGTACACGCCTATACTTCGTTTCTAAGCTAAGTAATTGCTTTCTGCCACCTATATACATAGGGAGCGTGACGCGCGAAGTTTAAAGTTTTAAATATCGAGGATCGATTAATCAAAGCCTTCGTGCGGATGACACGAATTCACTTAACATCCATCAAGAGTGAGAAAGAGACAGAGAACCGCTGCAAAAATAAAAAAATCGTTTAACGGTACACCTCCTCTTTCTCACCTCTCGTGTCATGCTCGATTAGCATAGGCAGCAACAGCAGCTTGCTTTCAAGCACGACTCGAACTTCGGAAAGCATCGAGTGGAATTTTTTTTTTTTTTTTCATATCGGCCACGCGGATAGAGTTATATATACAGTTACGTGTTTTGCATGGCGCATGCCGCGCGCTATTAGCATTTTCGCGCACAACTCGAAAGCTTCTTCTTTACATGTATACGTATAGATGTCGCCGACGACACTGTCGTTTCTGTTTTATTTTCTTTTAATTTACAACGCGTACGAACGGATTCCATTCCGATTAGCGTTATCGATTGTTCTACATTATTGAATATCGTTGCTTTATTTCCCTAAAAATGAAAATTCACGACAATCGTCAGTCGAGACTGAAGTGAGCGTCTCGATGGTCACACTCCCGTAAAAAAACTCTGACATATGCGTTAACGGTTAAAAAGCCAATGGTTTGCGGTGTTGCGGTCGACGCCAATTCCAGTTCGCAACGCGCCGAGAAGAATAAGAGGAAAACGAGACAAGACGCTACGTCTTAAACGCACCATCGGCGAATCAATCAGAAACGTCGGAATAATGAAATATCCGAGTTTTCAGAACAATCAAATTACAGTCACGGCGGCTCCGGGAGTTCAGCAAACCCGAACTCGTTACGTTGCCTTTTGAAGCATATTAAATCCAGCTACAAGTCAAAGTCCCGGACTTTCCCAGCGCCGTGGCAATCACTTGTATATACAGGTATACACTCGACAGCTTTGAACAAGGGGCGCGTGCCGTATGAAAATTCGAGGCGAACTATAATGAATATCCCTCCGCGCGGCTCGCGTCGCTTGCATTATGCAGCGAGAAAAGCTTTTCACGATGATGGATGTATCGGGAGCGTTGCGTAGCGCAAGAGGTCGTTTATCGCGGAAGCGCGTAGCCGAGCGAGAGAGCTGCCGCGGGTTTTCAAAACAATGCGACGATTTGTGAGTGTACAAGCCGCGCTCTTCGTATATTTATTAATTCAGCTCTCTGGCCAGAGCGCGACGACGTCGGCTGTGTTTGAAAACTGCTTTTGCGTATACTCGCGGCTTGAATTAACCGCGCGACGCGCGTATCACGTGCGCGTGGGTGGCCGCGCACACGCCCTCTACACTATAATACGCGGAAATGTGAACTGGGTGTATCGGTTTATCGATTTGTTCGGGATCGTTATTTTTAACGCGGCCGCGCGGTCGAGTATATACTGTGCACGGGCCGCGCGTAAAATTGGCCTTTAATAATAAAAAGGAGCCGCGAACTCGCGGGCAAAGTTATACAACGACGCTCGCGGTAAACCCTTAGTTCCCTAATAGTGTATAATCTAGGGGGAGAGGGGGGGGGGGTGGGGGCCTGTTCAGAAATTCGTGTATCGAGCGGTCGGCGCCCAGAGCAGCTTTTAGCGCGCTCGGGTCAAAGGATTCCCGAGGTGTTACGAAACTCGCGAAGGGTCTTTGTTTATTTAGTAATATCGTTGGGACAACAATGCTGCCGAGACGTGCCGTAAATATAAGGCGACGAAATATAGAAGTAAACGTCTGCTTTGGCGCAGATGTGTATAGGTGTAAATCCACCGAATTTAGGAAACAACTCTCGGACGGAAAAGTTGGGAAAATTTTTTTTTGAAGGGACACCTAACACACTTGCTTTTTCTCGTTCCTTCGGTCATTCTGAAAGAGAAAGAATTCGTGTACAGGGTCGATCGTAGGGTGTACTTTTTTTCGGAGCAAAGATGACTCGAGAAAGCGAGAAATATAATTAACAAAAAAAGCATTCATAGACTTTTTGCTTAAAAACTACGGACATTTATAAAAAATTCATTAGTACAAAAATGTCTTAAAATTCGTCAAAGAATGCTCTGGAATTTTTTCAGATTTTTTGACATTTTTCGAAATTTCGATTTTTTTTGGGATTTTCGAAAAATCAAAAATTGTATTGGATCGATCTGAAAAAATTTCGGAATTATCTTTGATGAATTTTAAGATATTTTTTCTGTAATGAATTTTTTATAAAAGTCCATAGTTTTCGAGAAAAAAATCTCTAAATTCTGTTTTTTTTAAAAATTATTTCTCTTTTTTCGAGTCGTTTTTACTCAGGTAAAAAAGTATACCCCAGTGTTTTTTCCCTTTCAGCACGACCTAAAGAACGAGAAAAAACAGGCCTGGTAGATGTGCCTCAAACAAATTTTTTCGCAACTTTTCCAATTTCCGAAATCTCGTGGATTTACGCGTATACCGTACAGTGTCAAAAACGAACGATTCAGCAATTTTTTCCACCCGCCGAAGCATTACAGCGCAGCCTCGTACAATGTATACAACGAAGCTCTCGTCATTATATACGCGCGCAATTCTACACACGCCATTACCATTAATATCTGCGCGCGAATTAAATGAAACGTCACTTTTTAACGCTCGCGCGCAATTTCGGTATAATTTTCCTCCTCGGCACCATTTTTCAAGCGCGAGACGAGCGCAGAGAAAGAGAGCGACGGGGGGGGGGGGGCGAGAGCCCGGGCTTTCGACAGAGCGAGCCTCGAGGAGGCCGTAATCGCGCGTTTATTATGCGGCGGCACGAGCGCGAGCGCTCGAAATTACAAATTAATCAATTTGTTCGCACGTTTGCGCGACACCGCACTGCACACGCGTGCGAACGTGACGTAAAATCACGGGGCCTCGCGCATACATTACAATAGCCGCGACGCGAGAGCGCGATCGAGGCGTGTGTATACAGAGAGAGCGAAAAGGAAAAAAAAATTTCCTCGCGAATTTTCTTCGTTACATTCTCTCGCGCGTGTGTACTTATACACAATGTGTATAGATTCGGAATTAACGAGGCGCAAATCTACTCGCTCGCGATTGTTGGTAATTATAATAATATTGGCGTTTCGTAACTCTCTCTCTCTCGCTCGCCGCCGACAACGTGTACGTAAACGGGCGTTGTAATTTACGCGGGAGAATTTAAATAAACAATTATCAATCCGCTGTACACAATCAGCGAAACATGCGCGCGCGATGTGTACGTATAGCGCACTGGACGACGTCGACCGCTATACGAGTCGACGCGAGAGTTTATATTCGCTCCGGCGTAAAATATTTTTCGCGCGGCTCGGGAATAATTACGCTTCCCGGTTTATTGACCCAAGTACGACGTCCCTGGCTCAATTAATAACCGCGCGCGCGTCGGAGGCAAGTGCGAAATTCGCTTCTTTTTTTTTCACTTTTCTCCGCTGCTGCTGCTGCTGGTGCAGCTGAACAATTGCCGGCAATCAAGTCGCGGACTACAGCGACGATCGAAATCGGTTGCGGTCGGTTTGCTCCGGACGAAATCAATGGGATGTATCGAGCAAATGCGTAATAATGTGTGCGAGCGCGAACGGTAACGATGGAATTTCCGGGAGTTTCGAAGAATTTTGAAAGCGGTTAGCGATCCCCGCGGCCGATTGCTTCTTTCGTTTTCCTTAGCGGCGACGACGACGAGCTCCCCGATGCTGACGCGTTGTCTTTTTGAGGTCGACTGTTTTATGTAATGGCTGCGCGAAAATATTGCCTTTCCGCGCGCGGCGTATTTTTTTTTCCTTTTCGCGCGCGATTCGCTTTGCGTAATGGGCGATATCGCGGGTATTCAAATGAGTGATCTCTCTTATCGGGTTTATTGTTTGTTTACGGAGAGTAACTTTCGTTCTGGGGAAAAACCGAGCCGGCCATTTCTATATACGTTGGGAGACGAGCGCTTTGTGATTAAGCCGAGCTTTCACTCTCTCATTGCATATTTATCATTTTTATTTATTACTTTTGTCAACGGGGAGAGCAATAATCGTCGTGGATCTAAGAGTGTTTCCAAGTAGAGTACGCGTATCCATTAAATTAATGTAGATAATAACGGAGTTTACTGTCGCGAGTCGTTTAATCCCTGTGACGAGTCCATTCGCAATTTCGCAGATGGAGGGTACTGTGGCATCAATATTTGTTTTATGCGTACAGAAGACTGACGACTTTTTTGGTTAGCTTTTTCACTGCACGGAAACATTTTTTAGCCAAAGTTCACGCAATATTACCTCTATATGTGATTATGACTGAGTGCCTAATTTGTTGGGAGAATAATAAATCTTTAATAATCTTAATTATTAACACATTTTTGAATTAAAACTGAATTAATCCTTAATCAAATACTATGTACCGCCATATATAGTTATACTAAAATGCATATGTATATCGTAGTTGGGAAAATACATTAACCTGAATCCGCTTTGTTATAATAATAAACATTTCTTTTATTTTGCGCATATTATTTTAGCCCCACTTTCAAACCTGTTATTATTTGCTGTAAGGCTGTATCGTACCTCTGAGTATCCTACATTATTACAGTTTCTTTACTCTGATTATTTAACGGAAAAGGTAAACGGATAAATACACCCTAGAAATTATAACAAAATTTTACAAAATTGCATAACACAAAGGCAAAGTGTAACGGAATCCTTCACCAACGCTCAAAAACGCCATTGATTCACAACAAAAGAATACTGTTGTTCGAATTGAACGATAAAATCCACCCGAATCGCATAAATAATTTACTTCGATTGTACAAATTCGTCGACAGAGTCAAAACTGCGTGTGGCGTCTAAAAAAAAAAGAAAGTCATACCCGCAGCGATAAGTGACCGCGCGTAAATAATAAAACGAAACACAGATAGAGACGCAGTAATGAGACATCGAAATTGGATTTCCGTCAACAGGTAGTCGCCTAGCAGAATGGTGTTGGAGAACAGCGGGAGCAGCCGGATCGGCTCTGGCGACGGTGGCGGCGGCGGGGGCGGAGGCGGAGGCGGCGGTGGTCCGCCCGTGCAGCGCAACAACAGCAGCAGCGTCTACTCGGTCTCGCCGTCGAACGTCGGCTACCGGAACAAGGGCTACAAGGAGGACGGCAGCGACGGCCTGCCGCCGGATCCCCAGAAGCCGCCCCAGCTGCCGAGCGACGAGGACGGCCAGTCGCGCAAGTTCAAGCTGTCGCGCAGCGAGAAGTGGCGGATCCTGAAGAACATCGGCACCGTGAGCGTCGCCTTCATGGTCCAGTTCACCGCGTTCCAGGGCACGGCGAACCTCCAGTCGTCGATCAACGCGAGCGACGGCCTCGGGACGGTCTCGCTCTCGGCCATCTACGCGGCCCTCGTCCTCAGCTGCATCTTCGTCCCGACGTTCCTCATCAAGCGGCTCACCGTCAAGTGGACCCTCTGCCTGTCGATGCTCTGCTACGCGCCCTACATCGGCTCGCAGTTCTACCCGAGGTTCTACACCCTCGTGCCGGCCGGCGTCCTCCTCGGCCTCGGGGCCGCCCCCATGTGGGCGGCCAAGGCCACCTATCTCACCCAGGTCGGCGGCGTCTACGCCAAGCTCACCGACGAGCCCGCCGACGCGATCGTCGTCCGGTTCTTCGGCTTCTTCTTCCTCGCCTGGCAGACGGCCGAGCTCTGGGGCAACCTCATCTCCTCGCTCGGTAAGTTTCTTTGTCTGTTTCTTTTTTCCAACTGAAAGATGCACCTCGGCAACCGGCGAAGATTACGTTAAGGGGTTATGTGACAGTGTTAACGACCGAAAAACAAAATTGTTTTTTTTTTTGTAAAGCTCTAAAAATTTCATTTTAGAAACTTTGTTGAATTGAACTTAAAAATATTTCAAAATATTAAAAAACAAGTTTTAAAAATATTTATTCATTTTTTTTATATTTTTCATCTCACGAATCTATTGTTATTAGGACATGATTTGTACTCAATACTTTAAGCGTTTGGGTAGATGAAATAATATGTCATTAATATGTCATTTTACTTCTCAAAACCTGCTCTACAAACTAGGTGGAGCACATTTTTAATAAAAACTTCTTTTTCCATTTTTTCAAATTCGTTGTAATCATTAAACATAACAAACATAACAAACAAGCATAACATATTAAACATTCGATTTCGTCTACCCAAACGATTAGAATCGTGCAGCGCCGCAAAAAAAAACTTGAGTAAAAAGCATGTCCTAATAATAACAGATTTGTGAAAATAAAAGAAGTTCCATTATTGATCGCATTTTGTTTCGATTGTCAACACTGTCAATTAACTCCTTAACGGAACTGACTTCAAGAAAAGCGCAAAGCGTATATATAATTTCCCGACATCTCCTGCGACTGGCTTAATTCACTTAGCTCTTAATGCTCGCGCATATGCAGATTATCCGTACGCGCGGTATATAGTTGTAAATCCGGATGCGCGTGGAATCATGTTTATTTATACCTCCTAATCGGGCATTTGCAATCCATATACCTAATCGAGCGTGACGCCGATGTACATGAATTATCAGACGCGGCTCCCGGCGTAGGCGCGAAAACGTTAATGCTTCATCGATATCCCTCTCAGCTGCCTCATGTGCACACGCAAGTCTAAACTATCGGAATAATTAATCTCCGCGCTATATACATGCGCCTCGCGCCGATTGAATAAGCAGGATCTTCCTCCGGCTGGAATTACGTAATGGCTAAAATACACCTGCAGCGCGCGCGCGAGTAACACAATAGCCTGGCCGCACGTATGCATATATATACATACACGAACACACACGCATATATACAGTAGTCCGGCTTAATAACCCCCGGCGCTCCAAAACGTACAGGGCGATGTACAGGTACCTGTGCGTATACGCGCGGAAATTGCAGGCATCGATCAGAAAAACAAATCGAAAGCCCGAGCTCGCTTCCTTTCCGTGAAACGGGCAAATGTACGTCGGCGAGCGCAGGAGAAATTCGAAACTCTCTGGCTCCGGCAGTGAAACGAGTCGCCGTGCGGTCAGCCGGTCGGCGGCCGTGAAAATAGCGCGGGAAATCGGATAGAGCGAGCGCGCGCGCGGAAACGCCGCCTGAAAATCGATATAGCGCGCGCAATCGACACCGAAACATCGGCTTTTCCATCGCGCGCGCGCACAGAGAGTCGCCGCACTCAAGGTAGCGAATGCGAGCACGTATACGTGTGAATCCAGTAATTTTCGGAAGCGACTCTCCCCAAAAAGTTGCGAATTTCTTTTTTTGGAGGCACACTTTTTCTTGTACCTTAGGTGATTGTAAACGAGGAAACATTCGACCGATCGAAGGGTATACTTTTTTCCGGAGCGAAAACGACTCGAAAAACGAGAATTAATTATGAAACAAGAATTCATAGATTTTTCTCTCTCGAAAACTATTGAGTTTTAAAAGATTTATTAGAACAAAAATGTCTTAGAATTCATCGAAGAATGCTCTGGAATTTTTTTCAGATTTTTCAAAAACATTTTTCGAAATTTTGATTTTTTCGGACTTTCGAAAAATCGAAAATTGTGTTGGATCAATCTGTAAAAATTTCAGAGCATCCTTTGATAAATCTTAAGCCATTTGTGTACTAATGAAATTTTTATAAAAGTCCATAGTTTTCGAGAAATAAATCTTTAATTTCATTTTTTCATTTAATTATTTCTCGTTTTTTCGAGTCTTTCCTGCTCCGGTAAAAAAGTATACCCTACGATCGGCCATGCAACCGTGTTTCTTCTCTTTCAGAATGACCTAAGAAATGAGAAAAAATAGGCCTGGTAAGTGTGCCTTCAAAAAAAAATTTTGCAATTTTTCGGAAGAGTTGTTTCCGAAAATTTTTGGATATGCACGTATACATGTACACTATATACATACACGTAATATTATTGAAAACTCGGCCACATGTCGAAGTGAAATTCGGCTGCATAGACGTGCGCTGCAGCCGCGCTCGTTGAGTAACGATCTCGTAAGCCGATTTTCATCGACACACTTACATTGTAAAGCATTCGAAAGGCGCTGACGATACGCATATCGCGTCCCCCCTCTCTCTCTCTCTCTTTTACCGACTGTATAATATAAACGTCGCGGCGAGAGCACGAGAAACGGCTGTTACAGCGATGCCCCGAGAGAATGATCGGGATTGAACCGGTGCGAACCGAACTAGAGTCGAATGCGCTCCTTCTCTCCCCATCCCCACCTCCTCACTTTGCCCGTCACCTCCTTCCACATTTCTGCGTATAGAGAGAGACTACAAGTATATATATATACTGGATCGGAGAGACAAGACGCGCTGAAAAGCCGAGAGAGCCCACGTGCTTTTCCCCCGTCGCGCAGAAATAGAGAGACCAGAGATACAGAGAGAGAGAGAGACGCGTATCGCTCGGAGGCTGGATTTTCTGAAAATGCGTTTTCTCGTCTTATCTCCTCGCCGTCTCCGCGTCGTATCCCGAGACTATATATTGGGTCTTCGGCGGGGGGAAATTATGCGATGACGCACGCGCGCGATGCACTTTCTTCGCGTATATAAGTGAGCATACAGCGACACTTATCTGGGGATGGGGATCGAAGAAAACTCTCTCTCTCTCGCTTCGCGACGCGTCGGAGCTGAGAGTGAAAAACAAAGTCTCTCTCGCGCGAGCGCGTTATCTTTATCTAGACCGCGAGCTAAAGATCTCCAAAATTCGTATTTCAGTGTATCCCCAGTGTTTGTTAGAAAAAGCGTCTCTGCGATATATATATATAGAATATAGATATATATGGAATGGAAGTAAACACTAATGAATCTTTTTTGGGAGATAACGCAGTTTCAGCATATTTTTCAACTATCTTTCGAGAGCGGGGCATTTTCTTCTCTCCAAGCTCTTCCGTCTCGTGATCCCGAGAGTCTGTCTGTCTCTCTCTCTCTCTCTCTCTCTCTCTCTGCTAGACTACTATATATATATATATATATATAGTAGTCTAGCAGATATATATATATATATATTTTTCCGCGAAAGTATACCCTCTCTCGTTTTATCCGTTCTCGCAGTGGCGTGCAGCTAATGCCAGGGCATCATCCCGTATATTATATGCAAAATGCATGAGCTTCTCTCTCACTCTCTCGTATCCCCCTGCCCCCCCTCACCCTGTAATACGCAGTCTCGTTAGAGTTTATCTTCTGTGTCTCGAAACAGACGAGTTTATTATACGTAAACATGCATTGCATAACGCCAAGTGCGTCCGTGCATTGTTTGAATAGCCGACAAGGGAGAGCGAGAGAGAGAGAGAGAGAGACGGGCGTTGTGCAATGGCTTTAAATTTTGTAAGAATAAATAAACGTAAACACGTGTCATTACTGCCGGAGCTTATACACACACACAGACACACACACGTTTCTCTAAAACGATTTGCATCGCAGAACAAACAAACTCATCTCCGCGCAGCCCGACACAACAATGCGACAAATTGTCTCCCGCGCCAGTCTAATCGCTTTTGCGCGCACGTGAAAACGCGAAGCGAATTTGCACAGACACACTGCGCGCACTCGTTTTTCTCCTCCGGAAAATTTCCCGGCGCTCTGCGGAGCGCCTGTATACATAGCGAGCGAAAATTCTCTCGAGAGAGCGGCGAGAGAAAGGCGCCTGCGTACACATTTCGCATTGCATTTTAATGGGTCAGGACAAACACGCGGACGCGCCGTGTTTACACACATACTTATACGTATCGCGGCTCTCGCAAAGGTCAAGAGCTCTCGAGTCCTTGGCAAGGTCGACGCCGATATGTAGGCGAAGGCCCGCGACGGGAGCTTTGTGTATATGTATACTCGCGTCGATTACACTTGTGTGCAGCATTTTTTTTTTCTCTTTATTTCCTCTCGCAACGCGACGAGAATCGGATATGTACTTGCAACCTCTGCTTCGGTGTGATACTTACGCGCTTTATCTCGATTCCGTGCGTCGACGAAATTTACATGAATTATAAGTATTTATATTCCGTTGCGAAAGTCCGCGCGCACATAGTGCGAGCGTCGGATAACCAAATATTCAGTGTATATATATAGCGACAATAGGCCGACTAGTTGTCCAGAATTTTACGATGAAGAGTGTATGACGTGAAAAATGTGCGGGGAATTTTCGTTGTGGAAAATATGACGTGTAACGGCGTGGATAGACGTTTTTTTGGGGGGAATTTTAAAATAGCGCGTTGTTCGCAAAAACGCACTGACAGAGAGTCGAGTTGCTTACAATGAAATTATGAAAAATTCATGTTCTTTTTTTTTGGTCTTCCGTTATGCAATTATTTACGGCCATCGCCGAGTTTCAAGTTCGTATTTTAATATTGTAACTAAAATCTTTATTTAGTCGGAGTAATGCGATCTTTTTTGCGTCGCTTTAATGTTATTCGCCCGGATTTTACAGCTGAAACTTGGAACTTCGCGTTTACGGAGGTCAACAAAGCGGTAGATTTCCACGGTTCGATTTTCATTATTTATCAAACATTCAAACGCCCTGACGCTTCTTACAATAACGCAGACAATCGAGTTAAAAAAATAATTGATTAAAACGAGTTCAAGAGAATAATTGATCTACGCCGCGAAACTTCCACGAATACTAAGAGGCAAGGCATTTCAATGATACGCGCATAAGTTCCTCAAATTTTTCTCCACCGTTTCAGAAGCTAAGAATTCTCGCTCGTACCGCATCGAGCGGAAAAGTCGATTCATCGGTCTCTGACGTGCCGCTGCCGAAGAAATGTTTTTTTGTTCTCGCGATTTCACTGTCGGTTCCGCGTTCGCAAAGTCATCGATCGCGGCGATAAATAATTCTTCCACTCGAAAATAAGAGGAGAAAAAACCGAAAATACAAACAGTCGCCCCCCCTCCTCCTCACAACAAAGTCGATCGTAAATAATTAACGATCGCGAAAAAAAAGAGCCTCGACGCTACTCAGTTCCGAGCATTTATCGAGCGCGTGCGCGCGTTTCATCTCTCGCCTTATCTCCCGCGTAGAATCGTTCTTAAATACACATTTTCTCCGCTCTCTCGGCCGATACAAGACACACTCGAGCGAAGCGTCGGAGTACTTAAGTATATCGAAACAGCTGACGGCTGACCCAAATTAAGGATACGACCCTGTGTCTCTGCTATGGCCGACGCGGCGCGTTGCGTCATTGTTTGGTGCGCGCTTCGCGATAAGTTGTATATTATACTTAGTGTGGCGAAGACGCGAGAGAGGCGCATCACGCAGCGCGCGAATGCGGATGAAAAACTTTTCTCTTTGCCCCCCCGACTCTCTCGAGTCTTGGGAAAAATGCGCTCGCTCGACTCGCCGCGGGACAAAGGCCAGATAAGGGCAAGCGCGCGGCTATGTGTATGCATAAAAGTTTCGAATTGCCGTGATAACGGCAGGCGAATGACGGGAGGGGGGGGAGGGGAGAACAAACGGCGAAGGTCCGGGGATGTGGCTCTCTCTCTCTTTCTCGTCGTGTGTGCGCAGCGCGCTGCTCTAATAATGAGGACTGAGATACGGAACTTTGCTTTTTTGCTGCTTCTTCTTCTTCTTTGTTGCGCTTCTTCTTCTTCTTCTACTGCTACTTCTACACTTCTTAGTTGGGATGAGAGTTGTGTCTTATTCAATTACCGACTGGAGGGAAACTGTTTCTTTTTAGGTGTATACGAAATTAAAGCGTGATGTGTAGAAGATGGTATGGCAAGTTTTCAAACCAGTTTTCTTTAATGTATAGCATTTTTTTTAATTACAGTGTGTAACTATATCGTTTTTCTCCAGCAGATTGTATATACACAGTGTCAGAGATTGATTTTGACATTACCTAGCAGTTTTAAGGGGATAGATACAGCTTTAAAATGTTAAATAATGGAAAATTGAATTTTATTTTTTATTAACTTGTCATTGTTTAAATAATGTTTTATATAATGGTATTAGCCAATATATTATTTTATAGCATGTATTTGCTATGGTAGGTCCAGATCTACTTTAAAAACATGTAGCTTTTCAGATGAGTGTGGGGATTTCCAAATAATTAAGATTCAAAAAAGTTAAATCCAATTTATTACAAAAATTAATTAAAAAATGTAAAAAATTATAAATATTCTTGTTCATAACTTTTTGAATCTTAATCTCATCTAGAAACTACATGTTTTTAAAGCAGATCTGGACCTGCCAGAGTGCTCTCCGATGCCCAGATTCAACTAAAGTCTGCGGTGAATGAAAAAAAATGGAATTCATGGATTTTGGCCTTCGAAGACATGTTGTACCTGGAATATGGCATATATAAAAATTTGTTTATGTTTATAACATAATATACAAGCTAATATCATTATATAAAACATTATTTAAACAATGTCAAGTTAATGAAAAATAAAATCTTAACCTTTTAAATGTATATCAGTCCCCTTAATTAACGTAATCCCATTTTTAAATTTGTCGACAAGAAATTTCGTAAAGAACGTGTTCGGCTTTTTATACCTAAGCGCGGTTTTGTCTCGCGGTGCTCAGGTTATAGCCGAATGAGCAGCAAAGTTTAGCTACACGGGAAGAGGGATCCGATATACTCTCTCGAGGGTCGAGAAAGTTGGCTTAATGAACAATGTGCGGAGTCTGGAATAGGTTCTCGCCTCTGCAGAGATGTTTCTCAGGAAGGGTATACAAATAGGAATTGTATACACAAGAGTATACTCTTTAAAATGAAATATTATACTCTTTTTACAATTAAATTCACTGATTAAAGAGCAGGAACGCGTGTAACATTATGAAATAATAAACAATTTCCATATGAATCAGTGAACTCTCAATAATTCGAATTTCTGGATTTAGTGCTATATACTTTTATCATTTTAATTTCATATTGTAGGTTGTAGGGCGAGTATACGAAAAGAAAAATAATTTTACTTACTAGACTCGTCACGATCGCAAAATGTGGAAAAAAAAATTCTCGATTCTTTACCAGAGAAAAAAAATTGCAGTCTTAACGACACAATCCAGTCCATTTAACTATAAAATCATTTCAGTAATAAAAACTCGGTAATCATCCGACATAGTAAATTAACAGGAAGACTTCCTCATTACTTTCTTCCTCTTCCCATATCTAGTAAAAAAAAAACAAAACACTTTACCAGAAATTACACTCACATCTATATAAACCTTCTGTTCTTAAAATCTATATATATCTGTCTTTCTTTCTCTTTGTCTGCCTCCCTCGCACGCGAGCGAGACTCATCGGCAATCCGCACACAACAGAGATTCCCAGAGCCGAAGGTCGAAGCTGTGGATCGTCCTCACGTAAATCAATCGTCCGACAATATTGTAATCTTTATTATACACGACGTTTGTAATTAAAATTGCGTCACTCACTGCCGATGGTAAAGCCCGTGGTATTGGCATAAGGACAAGACTCTTTTTTTCTCTCTCTCTCTCTCTTTTTCTCGCGATTTCGAAATCTCGCGCAGAAATCGCCTCGGATTTTGGAAGAAATTGCGAAAAATCGAGGATTCTCGCTCGATTATGGGTTAAGGTCGCTGTCGTGGTCGCGGCGGTTCGTTTCTCGATTCGAACATTATAAACAAGTTCGCGAATAATGTCCGGTTAAAATTGGAGATGAACCCGCGAGGCGCATAAATTTCCGCGCCTCATGGCCGATTCCCGTCACGACGCCGAAGACGAAAAGCTTTACGAAGCTATATATTGCGTATAGAGAACGAAAGCAGAGCGGAATGGCTGATTAGGTGCGTGCGATTATGTATACGGAATCAGGAGATATTGACTCGTGGGCTTTAGTCGAACTGCATAGAGCAGAAACTGAAAGATTCAGCTTGACTCCTGTGTACCCGGGGTACCTTGGCGTAATTTCGTATAAATACCAGGGACGCGCCATAAGCCTGATTTTTTGCCTCGTTTCTCTCTCTGCGCACATAATAACGCGACGAGAGATAAAGCCGTCGTCCGAATTCGCACGAAAATCCCTGAATTATATCGGTCGGCGAATTTTAATGTCCCGCCCATTCATTCCGAATATTTGTACAAACACACGCGCAAACAAACACCAGCATGATTATTCATAACGAACACACCGAATGCAAGTCCGCCGCGAGGAGATTTGCAAGCGCGTATACATGAGTACGTCCTGGAAATTTCTGAAACAATTCGGACGGAAAAGTTGCAAAAAATTTTCTTGGAGGCACACCTACCAGACCTATTTTTGTCGTTTCTTTTAGGTCATTCTGAAAGAGAAAAAACTCAAGTGCATGGTTGATCGTAGCTTTTTTCCGGAGCAAAAGCGACTCGAAAAAATGAAAAATAATATTAACAAAAAGAGAATTCATAGATTTTTTTCTCAAAAACTATGGACCATCAAAATTTCATTAGAACAAAATTGTCTTAAAATTCATCAAAGAATGTTCTGAAATTTTTTCAGATTTTTCATGAACGTGTTTCGAAATTTCGATTTTTTTTCAAAAAATCAAAAATTGTATCGGATCAATTTGAAAAAATTTTAGAGCATTTTTTCAATAATGTTAAGACATTTTGGCTCTAATGAAAGTCCATAGTTTTCGAGAAAAAAAATCTATGAATTCTTGTTTGTTAATTATTTCTCTCATATTCCGATTCATTTTTGCTCCGAAAAAAAGTATACTCTGCGATCGGCCATTTACGCGAGCTATGTGTCTTTTAGAATGACCTAAGGAACGGGAAGAAGTAAGTCTGTTAGGAGTGCTTTCAAAAAAATTTTTCCTAAATTTTCCGTCCGAGTTGTTTCCCAAATTTCGTGGACATAACGCATTAGACGAATTTTTAAAAAATGCACTTTTCTTTGGTCCAGAAATCGAAAAAATTTTTTTAAAGCTACAGGTTTAGGACCGATTAGACTTTCTTCTGTGAACCGAGAGCTAGTCAAAAGTGCAGAGGAACATGGACAATGTTAGTAGTAACCGTATTTGTGAACCATTTGATGCTTTTTTTACAATAAATTAATGTGTCAAAATACTGGAATAACAGCAACAACAAATGTTTCCGAGGCGCTAACAAAATTTTGAATTACACTATAATAAAGTATTACAAAAGAGCTTTAATTAAAAAAAAATATGCGGAGTTTCGATGCTCTGATCAAAAGTTATGCCCATTAAAAAAAAAAAAAAATTCGTCCGTTTAAAAAAAAAATATAAATAAAAATCCGAATAGCCAATTCTTTCTTTTTCCTCCATATTCCTCCCCATGTTAAATTTTCATATTCTATACTTCCCATGTTCCTCGGCATTTCTCATCATCTTTTAGCTCACAGAAGAAAGTCCCATTGGTCCGAAAGCTCTAGCTCAATAAATTTTTTTGCAAATTCCTTTTTGTCAGGAAAAGTGCATTTATTTTTTGATATTCGGCATACATAATGAATGACAATTTTCGTTTTCGCGCATATGTATATAACACGTTTTCCTCTCTCTCCTCTGTTGCAGTGCTGAGCGAGGGCGAGTTCGATGGTAGCTCGATCAACGCGACGACCACGACGGCTAAGGTGAGCAAGTGCGGCGCCAACTTCTGCATCATCGGCAACGGCGGCCACGAGAGCCTGCACAGGCCGCCGGATTCCGAGATCTACGAGATCTCCGCGATCTACCTCACCTGCGTCCTCGTCGCCGTCCTCATCGTCGCCCTCTTCGTCGATCCTCTCTCCAGGTACGCATTTTTTCCGAAAATTCTAATCGAAACTATCTGCGCGCAGTCTACGTGTGTGTGTGTGTGTGTGTGGAAAACGCTATAGGAAAAAAAGAAGAAGAAGAAAAAAAAATAATCGCGGGATCTTGCGCAATTCGATAATAACCCTCTCGACGAGCTCCACATAATAACAATTGATCCCTTACGACATAATCACAGCCGTCCGTCGTCCTCCTCGTCGTCGGCGGCTGTAACCTCGGGGATCCGTCAACTCGTCGGATAATTCCAACGTGATCCCTCTCCAGCCCCTCTCCCCCCCTACTGCCTCTCGTCCGCAATGCGAAAAGTATATCGCATTAAAGACAGTCGAATTACCTCCTTTCAACGGCTAATCTGCTGCAGCCGGGGCTGCATAATCCGGTAATTCGCGACGAGGAGGAGGTGGTGGAGGTGGAGATGGAGGAGAGGCTATACAAGGGCCTGACGTAATTCCTCCCGGACTGATCCCCCGGCTCCGCTGATATTACAGTTGTTGACTCGTTTACGATGAGTAGGAGGATGATGCGATGTGTCGCGCGCGCGCCTAACGACCGGCTCGTAAAATCGGCGCGCGCAGTGTCTTCCGGAATTTTATGTATATACATTATACGTGTCGCGGACAAATGTCTCGGATTCAATGTCTACAAGTGCGATGCGTTTCTCTAATTGGATTTCGTGCGTCCCGTTCGTTTATCCTGTAAACATATATATATACACGCCCGGACTATCGGGTATACACGCACTGCGCGGGCTCCGCGAAGCGTCAAACGCCCGGATCGTGTTTTGAATTTAGAGCCGCGCCGGCGGGCGATCGTTAAATTAGACTATCCGTTTTACGGCCGATCTAGCGCGTAAACTTTCCAGACGTACACGGCGCAGATCCTGTGTACCGAGTGAGAGGGCGCACTTCCCTTTTTCTCGTCGTCTTACACGCGGAATTGAAAGAAGCGCTCGAAGAACGGCCTTAATTGCTCGTAAACTCGTCGTTGCCGTCTCTCTCCCTCTGCAGTATACCAGGAGCGCGAACGCGCGCGCGATCGCGAAAAGAATTATAAAAACGGAGCGAAAAATCTCGGCGGCAAAAACGACTTTGTTATCGGAGCTGTGCGCGCGTGTGCAGAACCGGTATGAGAATCGCGTAACTACAACAACCAATTGATTTCCTGTATTACTGCACGTATTCTCGGAGTTGGTAAGCCCGCGCTTATTATGAAATTTTCCCGCTCTTTTAATATCGAACTTGATCGATCGATGCGAGAGAGAAAAAACAAAGCGCACGAACGCGCGCCAGAGAGTATAAATCTGGACTTTGGAAAAATGTCGAGTTTATATGTTTATATATACTATGTGCGCGCGCGCGCGTATGTAGCTAGCCGTATATGGAAGGAAGGCCGTGGCAATGCAAAAAGTGTATTTTCCGCCGGCTGGCTTTTATCGCTATCGCGGATCGCCGTATCCGGTCCGCGGCCGCTTTCGTAATAATTCACGAACCTTTTCCGGCCTGACGCGCGCACACGTGGCGCACCGCGACGAGAGAGACACACAGGCCGCGCAAAAGAGATTATTTATATGTGTATATGCATATTTGTGTGTGTGTGTGTGTGTGTGTGTGTGGATGCCTGTACGTATACATATAGTATAGCGTAGACTTTTTTACTCTATTGTACGTATGGCGTACTATACGTACACGAAGTGTTTTGTACAATTATGCTAATGAAATTGTTGTATAGCCGCGCTGATTATTTAACCGGCTGTATTGAGACGTCGGATATTCCTTTCGCACGAGGCTGGTGTATATGAGTGTGTCCAGAAAATTTCGGACGGAACAGTTGCGGAAAATTTTCTTGAGGGCACACCTACCAGAACTGTTTTTTGTTTCGTTCTTCAGGTCGTTCTGAAGGAGAAAAAGGTCGTGTGTATGGCCGATCGTATGGCATACTTTTTCCGGAGCAAAAACGACTCGATAAACGAGGAATCATTAAAAAACAAGGATTCATAGATTTTTTCTCTCGAAAACTATGAACTTTTATAAAAATTTCATTGAAATATAAATGTCTTAAAATTCATCGAAGAATGCTCTGGAATTTTTTTTAGATTTTTTAAGGACGTGATTCGAAATTAAAAATTCTTTCACGAATTTTGAGACATTTCCGTTGTAATGAAATTGTTATAAAAGTCCATAGCTTTCGACAAAGAAAGCTATGAATTCTCTTTTTGTTAAATATTTCTCGTTTTTTCGAGTCGCTTTTGCTCCGGAAAAAAGTATAACCTACGATCGGCCATGCACGCGAGTTTTTTCTCTTTCAAAATGACCTAAGGAATAAGAAAAAACAGGTCTGGTAAGTGTGCCTTTGAGAAAATTTTTTGCAACTTGTCCGTCCGAGTTATTTCCGAAATTTCCGGACATACTCGTATATACATAAGACTTGGAGCAGAGGCCTGTCAAGCATAGCAAGGAGAGAGCTAGGGAGAGATTCGGATAAATAATAACTCTTAAGTCTCGATAATTATTTCGTGCAATTGGATACATTACGAAACTAATCCGCAGGCGCGCGTGTGTTGAAATATTTATATACATATACGCGCTCATCTGCATAAGGCCGATCGGTGTACACAGGTATACAATATATATATATATATATATGCGTGTACTTTGAAATCGCTATATCCCGACGTAATTTCTCCGCACAATCATCGTAATCGCAATGAATTTCTCGCAACACGTGTATGAATACAGTGTCGCAATAATAATGAGCGATGAGCCTAAAAGAGAGAAGAAAGAGAGAGAGAAAGAGAGAGAAAAAAGATGCCGCACAATCAGAGGCGCGCAACGCGTCAGTATAAGCCTCGTCATCATACAGCGACGACGACTCGCACGCGAGAGAGGAAAAAAAATTTTCCTTTTTTTGCAAATTAGACAGATGTACGCCGGGACACGTATAGGCCGCAACACAGCAGCAGCAGCGGCGGCAGCACGTGACTTGTGCAACGCGTGACTTAGGCGATGACTCGGCTGCGAAATGATAATTTTACAGCTGCATTCGAGCACCGCTGCAGCGGCAGCGACGTCGTGGCGCGGATTGTCTCGTGCAGCGAAGCCAACTCGACTTTTCATCGAAATCAATCGATGACTTTCTCGTTTCTCTATATAATATACATACATACTTGTACGCTTATATATAAATATATCGTTCGCATACGTTCACTTTCTACCTGCGCATACAAACGATGCGTGAAGTTTTACAAAGCAAAACGTTCATCGCAGCGAGTAAACAGACACATATACGTATATAATTGTGTGCGTCTGTGTGTACACGTCGACTTAAGCCGCTATACTCCAATGAAATCATCGGCGCGCGTTATACGGCCGGGCTTTACGAGCAATCGGCCTTTATTAATAACCGTCAAACATCAACCTCTTCCAAAGCGATTAATAAACTCAACCTCTCGCATACGCATATGTCGAATGTCAATGAAAAGCTGCACTTTTCTTTGGTCTAGAAATCGAAAAAAAAAATTTTAAAGCCAGAGGTTTCGGACCGATCGGACTTTCTTCTGTGTGCCGAAAGGTAATCAAAAGTGCAGAGGAACATGGGAAAAGTTACTAGTAACCATATTTTTGAGCTATTTTACGCTTTTTTTACAGAAAATTAATGTGTTAAAACACTGGAATAATAACGACTATATACGAATGTTCCCGAGGCACCAATAAAATTTGGAATAACACTATAATAAAGTATTATAAAAGAGCTTTAATTTAAAAGAAAGTTCGCCAAGTTTCGATGCTCTGATCAAAAGTCATGCCCATTTAAAAGAAAGACAATAATAAAAATCCGAATTATAGCCAATTTTTTCTCTTTCCACCACATGCCTGCCCACGTTAAATTTTCACATTCTATATTTCCCGTGTTCCTCGGCATTTTTCATCGTCTTTCGGCTTACAGAAGAAAGCCCCATTGGTCCCAAACCTCTAGCTTTAAAAAAATTTTTTCGATTTCCAGTCAAATTCGACATATATACCCTCGCGTTCGAGAACGCGCAGGCGAAAAAAAGTAGTGGAGCTCCGAGAGAGCCGCATTATTACGCGGCGACATTACGAAACGCGCGCGCGAGCTCTAATGATAAGCGGCGGTCCTCCCTACCCCACCCCCTCTCCCCCCGACATTGTATATACCGCAGAGACTGTGGCGCAGAGTCGCCGTGCTTCTTCCTCCCGCACACGCGGGCCGCGCAGAGAGCGCAGAGCGCCATAAACATTACGATGCTCCTCTCGCGGGCAGCTCGCGAGTCGCTCGTGATTACAAAATAGCGCACATCCGACGATGCGCGCGGGATACGAGGCAGCTCTGCGTTGCGCAATCCGGTATAGGTGTCCGTATGTACGTGTATTATTATACGCGTGCAGTGTATTTCTCTGATCCTCGCGCGCGTTGTGGTGTACACTAGTCGCGATGCTTCCCATTATGTACGCGGGTCCGATGCGGCCGCGTGTATTAGAGACACGGCTGCGGCTGCCGAGGGAGATACGAGGGATGTGCCTTGATAGAGATATAGTCGCTCCGGCGAGCGATGCTTATCGATATGGCTTGTGTACATGGGTGTACTGTACGGTATTGTGAAGCTGTGTATACTGACCATTGATTGAAGGGATTCTCTGTCTCGGTTATCGGGGGGTTGTTAACGACTGCTTTAGGGGGGGGAAGGTTGTTACGCTTTCGCGGAATCGACGCGTTGATTTTTGGGACATCGTTGCAGTGTAACAGGCCTTTTACACCATATATAACGATTACTGTGTAGCGCCGGACGTCAATCGCAATTTTCGCTCTCGCGTCATGCACGTGACTCAGGCCTCCATTTCACAATTTATCATCGATTCTTTTCAATGCAAATGGTATCTCATTATCGGGTATGCGTAAAATTCAATAACGCCCGGCGATAAGCGATAATCATTGCGTCGCTAACGCGCTATGCTCCGAATAGCGGCGGCAGGCTCGTAACGCCATGCGTATATAATACACGCGTTGTGTAACAGCGTTTTCACGGATTTTTCGTCCGCTTTTCGGAAAGTGTAATCGAATGAAAAATAATCGAAAATACGCGTGTATCGGTATACGATAAAAATTTAACGACAGCTGATTCGTTGATTTATGTTTTTTATTTGGCAATGCGAATCTGGATTAAGTCATCCCGGAAGGAGCTTACACGAATTCCCAAATATATGTGCATTTCCACGAATTTTCGGAAATAAACCTCTCCAAAAGTTGCAAATTTTTTTAGGCCTATTTTTTTTTCGTTATTTGGGTCATTCTGGGCGAGTAAAAATTCGCAAGCACGGTCTATCGAAGGGCATACTTTCTTCCGGAGCAAAAACGACTCGAAAAACGAGAAATATAATAAAAAAAATAAGAATTCATAGATTTTTTTTCGGAAACTATGCACTTTTACGAAAATTTCATTAGAACAAAAATATCTTCAAATTCATCTAATAATGCTCTGGAATTTTTTCAGATTTTTCAAGAAAATTTTTCGATATTTCGATTTTTTTGGATTTTTGAAAAATCAAAAATTGTGTTGGATCAATCTGAAAAAATTTCAGAGCATCCTTTGATAAATTTTAAGACATCTTTGTTCTAATTAAATATGTTTAAAAGTCCATAGTTTTCGAGAAAAAAAATCTATGAATTCTTGTTTTTTATAATTATTTCTCGTTTTTTGACTCGTTTTTGCTCCGGAAAAAATATACCCTAAGTATTCCGTGCACGCGAGCTTTTTCTCTTTCAGAATGACCCAAGGAACAAGAAAAAAGATGTCTGGTAGGTGTGCCTTCAAGAAAATTTTTTGAAACTTTTCCGGCCGAGTTGTTTCCGAAATTTCCTGGATATACTCATATATATTATCGATTTGCAACTCCATTACGTTACGCCTACACGTAATCCAGCCATATTCATCGAATCAAAGAATCCATACGCACTTCCGAAATTATACTCGCTTACGCAGCGGCCGATATCGTCGCTCTCTCCTGTCTCGCGCGGATACTTCGTCCGTTACATAAATAATCCGCGCTATATAGCGCACAGCAGCGCAAAGCGAGCAACGCCGCTCGCCGCTGCATTGTTCAACGCGCGCCAAGTTAAGAGGGCCGCGTATATGTGTATAGACGCGGCGATAACGCCGCAGCATCGCCAAATAAAGTGCGAGTACGCGTTTCGCGAACGTGAGCCGACATTTCGAATGGGCTCTCATTGTTGGAGCTCGACCCGCGCGCTCTCGCCTTGTCGTTGATCCTCATTGTCGTCGCTTCCTCCCCGCACCCTCCCCGTTTATGCGCGCGCGGCTCCACGCGCTATCTTTATGGCTGTGCGGTAATTTTTTTTGTTTCTGCGTTTTTAAAATTTAAACGTATATCACGGTCTGTATATTATATAAAAGAAAATGCATACGCTTTTCGCACGTGCGCGCGATATGCTAATTCGAAATTCGGGCCGGTGAGTTGCCCCCCCCCCCTCCATCCTCCTCGGCGATCGCTCTAAACACTGACATTCGAGTGCGCTGCGCATTAGCCCGAGATTTATGCGTTCGGCCGTCTAATAACGTGTCATTTGGCCGCAGTCGGCGAGCCTGGAAACTTTTGCAAAAAGCTTTGAATTCTCTTTCCGGAAGCGAGAGATTATCGAGAGAACAACGAAAATCCCAGCGCGCCGCGCATGTGTAATATTTGCGCGACGAAGTGCGCGCAGGGGGAGAATTATCGCGGGTAATACGATCGGCCTGTATTTGTCGGCGCATCACACCTTGACCCACTTGCGCATCTCGCGATCGTTACGTCGGTTTTGTTGTTGTTGCTGCTGTTATTGTTGTTGTCGTCGTCGTCGTCTTTTTTTCCTTTTTATTCCACTTTTTTTCGACGCGCATCCTGAAATACTTGGAGATTCTCTCTCTCGAGAGCAGAGAGAGACTGGACGAGAAAGTTATCGTATAAATAACTCTTCTCTGAAAATAGAAGAAGAAACTACGGCGGAGGATAGAAAAAATCCTCGCGTGTCGTGTTATTTTGAAGAAAATCTCGCGCTTCGGCTTTGGAAAGAATTGCGATAATTCAAAAAGATTGTTTTGTTCCACATAGGAGAGCTGGAACAATGCGGGAAAAGAGGCTAAGGTTAGGAGTAGGCTACCGAGTTTGTTGTTTTTTTTTTTTTCAAAGATTGATAATGCGCGCCGAGAGGAATTATCAGCAGTCCCTGTAACTAAAAATATCAACTGCACGATGGACGCTCGAGTCTGTGTCCCTCTCTTTAATTATACCTATTATTAATTAAACCTGCACTGCATGTATACACGCGAAGAACGCATTATACAGGATATTCGTATATGATCAGTTCACCTAGAAAAATGCGCTTTACGAGGGTCTGGAAATCGAAAATTTTTGGTTTTAAGCTCAAGGTTTAGGTCTGATCGGACTTTTTTGTATAAACTGAAAGGTAGTCAAAAATGCAGAGGAAATCATGGAACATGAGAATTTACCATGGGGAGGTATACAAAGAAAAACAAGAAAATCGGCTGTTCAGATTTTTATTTATATATTTTTTTTAAACGGACATAACTTTAGGATTAGAGCAGCGAATGTGGGCATATTTTGTTTTTAAATTAAAGCTTCTTTGTTGTTTTTTATTCTACTGCAATTCGAAATTTTATTCGTGCCTCGGAAACATTCGATAGTTTTCATTATTCCAGTATTTTGACGCATTAATTTTTTGTAAAAAAAAAAACACAAAATCGCTCAGAAATATGGTTACTACTAACTTTTTTCATATGCCTCTGCACGTCTCACTGTCTCATCTTGGCTTACAGAAGAAAGTCTCATCGGTCTGAAACCTCTATCGTATAAAAAAAATTTCGATTTGTCGACCCCCCGAAAAGTGCATTTTTCGCATTCGCGACGAGACAATCGAGATTCAAACTTTACCGCGTGTGTAGCTCTTTTATTCAGCGACTGCGAAAAAGATACTTGTTTACACGCGGTATATATACTCATCGGCCTTTCCACACGGAGTACATAAGCTGATTTCAAGTTCTCGCGCTCACCGCCAAGTGTATCTGTATACGTATATATATTATATATATATATACATTATGCACGGATAGCCAGGCTATATATCACGTAACATCGAGCGCAAAAACAGCGCCGCGTTCATCTTTAGCGCGTTATAAAACGAAAAAACGACTTCCTCGCGCGCGCGACTATACATCGATACCCAATAAAACAAGTCGGCGCAAAAAATAAAGCCAATAACGCCGGGGCCGCACTTTTCCTTCGTACACACACACACAGGCGAATTTTTTGCCATGCACTATGCATAATGCTACCCCAAACGCGGAAGCGTCCGCAAACAATGTGATACGCGATATAAAAGTATATATAAAGCGCGTTGCACACTTTACAGGCGCTTCATCAAGCGCCTCTCCGCGCGGTATAGGTCTCGTCGCGGCGTTACGTAAAGAAAGTGACTATATGTATAATAATACACGTACAAGCGTCACGGTAAAATGGTATAATGCATTCGAGCCCCGTTAATGCATTATGTGCATAATAAACAACCCCCGTCGTCGCGGTCGCGCGTCGATGCAAACAATCGATCGTCGATCGGCCGATACGCCGATCGATCGGTTATACATATATATCGAACGGATCCGCGTATATATACGTATCGCTCGCGTTAGCAGTATACGACATTATGCGCATCGGCGCGACGACTCTCCGCGTGTATGTTATAATAATTCGCCTCGACCGACCGACTGACTCGGAGAGATTTTCCACTCTTTTTTTTTCGACTTCTTCGTTTTTTTTTTTTTTTTGTTACTGCATCCTTTAAGCGCGTTTTTAGAGGCGATTAATTTGTGCGGCGATTATTTATGCGACGGCAGCCGCCGTGAACTCGATCGTTAAACAGAGGTAGTTTTGCGGTAGTTGATTGCGGTTGCAGCGCCGCCGCCGCCGCCGCGAGTGAGCCGCGTCGCCGACGCGTATATACTTATATACTGCGCAGACACACACTCAGGAGAGATATTGCATTCGACAAAGGAAGTGATTAATGATTTTCTGAAAGGCGCGCGCGCGCGCGCGTGATCCGCCAGGTGTGTCGGCCGTTTTATTAATTCGCTGGAAATATTTTCTCGACGTGCGTATAAAATTGTATATATATACCTGTTTGTACGTACATATACGTATATAATCGGGAACATGACGCCGAGATTAATTATATGCGCCGAGCAGTGCGCGCTGTAGTATACGTACAGAGTTTTGTATATGCGTTACCTCGACGTATCGAACAATGCGCGCCGAAAAATGAAATATCGAATTTTATAATTCTCGTGTGTCGCGACGAGATATATAGCGAACGCACGTCGGTATTTCATTGGAAATTAGGCGTGTATACTTCTGTAAAGGCTTTTGGGACGACGCAATTCGGTGTATATAGTAGTACAGCGTATAAGACGTACGAGCTTCTCTCGAGCCGCAGGACAAAATATATTGCGTTTTAAACACAGATGTTCGGCGTGCAAAAGTGCCTCCCCCCCCCCCCCCGCGTCTGCGGTCTGCGGTCGGTCGCAACGACGACGACGACGCTCCCGTGATACGCTATTTACAGTGGAAGAAAAGTTCGTTTCTCCTTCCACGCAATATTTTCTCGTAAGTTAATACAGCAAAACGTCCGCTAATTATTGACCCCGTAATAGAAAATAAAGCCTATATCGCTCGCCGTTCCACGTGCGCAGCGATTATTCGAAGCGCGTTACAAATCTCCCCTTGCTCCTCCCCCCCTTACTGAAAGCTCGCAACCCTCCGTCAATCCGTCAAATCAATGCAGGGAGTCGAGCTTATTCCCTCCCGCTAAACGAGCTTTTGTTGTGTAAATATGCCGGAAGAGCCGTGTCGGATCCTCCCGCGCTATATAGATACACGTATATATATATACGTGGGATTACAAGCGCAGTTGTAGCTGTACATGCATACATATAGACGTCGGCATTAAGACACATATAGCGAGAGACAGACGACGCGTTATGTATATACCTATGTACAGAGAGCGAGCGCGAGATATAGTGTCCGCTCTCGCGCGCTCTGTGCCGTATTATAGTGAGCGCGATGGCAACGCCGGATTCACGTGCGCTATATACGGCGGCGCTTCTCTCATTACGCAAGTCCCACGTATATATTGCTGCCGTGTGGATCTCTCGCTCTCTGGTCTCTCTTGTAGCGTCTCTGGCTCGTGTAGTACGTATATACATGTATACTGCGGACGTGTATATACAGGTATATAAAGTCAAGGCTGCGGCAGATGCAGCGCTATCTGCGGTGTATTGTAACGGTGCGCTGATTATTTCTGCGTATGGTTTACGCGGCGGCGAAACGATCGTGATGCATATATGTGTGCATGTAGACGCGCGCGCGCGGGAGAGAGGGAGATACTCTTTGGTCTCCGTCTCTCTCTCTCTCTCACTGACGGCTGATGATATCGTTACGCGCGCGCGCACACATTGCGGCTTATTAAGAGAGCCGAGAGATAACCTACGAGATTTTTCTTTTATTTTTCTCGAGATGCGCACGCGCGTGTGGTTGTATATATATATATGTGTGCGTATCCACGAATTTTCGGAAACAACTCTCCCCCAAAAATTGCAAAATTTTAACTTTTGGAGGAACACCTGCCAGACCTGCTTTTTCTCGTTCCTTAGGTCATTCTGAAAGAGAAAAAGGTCGTGTGCATGGCCGATCGTAGGGTATACTTTTTTATCGGAGCAAAAGAAACTCGAAGAAACGAGAAATAATTTTACGGAAAAATGAATTAATAGATTTTCTCTCGAAAACTGTGGACTTTTTTAAAAATTTCATCACAACAAAAGTATCTTAAAATTCATTAAAGAATACACTGAAATTTTTTCAGATCAATCCAATACAATTTTTGATTTTTCGAAAATCCAAAAAACCGAAATTTCGAAAAATGTTCTTGAAAAATCTGAAAAAATTCCAGAACATTCTTTGATGAATTTTAAGACATTTTTGTTGTAATGAAATTTTTATAAAAGTCCATAGTTTTCGAGTAAAAAATCCATGAATTCTTATTTATTTTTAATTATTTCTCGTTTTTTGAGTTGTTTTTGATCCGGAAGAAAGTATACCCTTTGATTGGCCGTGCATGCGAATTTTTTTTCACTCAGTACGACCTAAAGAACGAAAAAGTAGGTCTAGTAGGTGTGCCTACAAAAAAAAAAATTTGCAACTTTTGGGGAGAGTCGTTTCCGAAAATTGGTGGATATGCACGTATACGACCCATTCTCCTGAAAACTGCACTTTTCGGAGGGTCCAGAAATCGAAAAATTCTTTTTAAAAAGACTTTCTTCTATAAGTCGAAAGATAGCCAAAAGTGCAGAGGAACGTGGGAAGAGTTACTAGGAACCATATTTTTGAGCCATTTTAAGTTTTTTTTTTACAAAAGAGTAATGCCTCAAAATACTGGAATAATAACAACTACGAATTTTCCCGAGGCACAAATAAAATTCAAATTGCACTACAATAAAATAAAATTTAATTTGATAAAAAAGATCAAAAAGTTGTCCGTCTAAAAGAAATAAATAAATAAAAATCCGAATAGCCGATTTTCGTTTCTTTTTCCCCGTATACGTCTCCACGTTAAATTCTCACGTTCCATGTTTCCCGTGTTCCTCTGGATTTCCAACTATCTTTCGGCTTACTCTGGCTATAAAAAAAAACTTAATTTCGAGAGCGAGCCGTATAGCAACGGCGAGAAAAAGGGCTGCGTATTCTCGAAGAACTCTCGGGTATAAATCCATTCTCGATATGGGTCGCCGCCGCCGGCAAATTGCGCTTTTTATACCAACTGCCAAGGCGCGAGCTCTGCAGACGCAGAAATAATTAATTTCCACGCGTGCGACTGTGTATGTGTGTCTATGCGAGTGAGTTAGGATGCCGAAAAACTGGCGCGCGCGCGCAGGGGTGGGAGAAAAGTAGGCGGAAAACGCGAAGCGTTTCAGCAAACGCCGCACACAATTTCGCTTGCTCAACGCTAATTGCGCTCTTAGCAGTGGCAGAGCCGGCTCTGCGGCGCGGCCATTATAAAAATCTTAAAACGCCTCTCGAGATTCTCTTTCTATTTCTCTTTCACTTTTTTTTTCAATTTGCATGCGCGGCGTACGCGCGCGACTTTGAGAATTTTTCTTGAAAAGAAGAAAAAAAAAGAAATGGACAACGCTAAGCGTGGAAAAAGTGCTCTTGATATATATATATATATACGTACGAATGCACTACGCTACACGCGCACACCTATATACAAGCGCGCGAATGGTTGCGAATCTGCGCCTAGAGCTGAGGCAAACCACCTTTTCTAGTTTCGCGGCTACTTTTCCAAGCGACCGATACATTGCGAAAAGCCGGCTTTACGATTCGACGAGAGCCTGTAATGCTCCGTACATACATCACTGGAGCCATATACTTATATATATACACACACACACACACACTTATATATCGCGTTGCGCGTTTTCAACTATATAAATGCCTGCAGATATACGCAAATGTTTAGTTTATCCCCACCGCGCGAGATTAGTGTAAACACTGCGTATTACGCGCCTTATGGAATAATATAAAAAATTATAAATCGAGCGTGGAATCGCGAGGCAGGCGCGTGTACGGCCTTTGCGCACACCGCAAACGCGAGAATCAGCAAAAAGATTCGCGGCCGACGAGAAGAGACTCCGGCCAGTAATACGTATACGCGTATATATACCTATATGTACATGTAAATACTGCCAATCAGCGACGGACTCATCGCGGGTCGTAATCGAAACCACCGCGTTATACACGTGTATGCGTAAACTCTCATTCGAATTACATAACGCCTGCCTATATACACATACGTATACTGCACCTGACTGCTTTTTCTGACTCTTTCTGCTTCGAGCGCGATCATCGTCCCGCGGGACGTCTCGTATATTACTTTGCGATTAGTCACAACTTTTTTTCTCCTTCACACACACACACACACACACACACACACACACACATCGGCACACAAACGCAGCAATGAGAAACTGCGCTCGATTCATTAGCATACCACCTATATATATATATATATATGCCATTTTTCCGCGGGAAGGCATTGCACTCGATTCGCGGCCTCGTGCATCTGTCCGATACAAGTGTGCAAGTGTGTGCAAGTATGTGTGTGCGTGTCGCAAGAAACCGCTCGCGCCGCGTTCTATACCGAGCGAGCGCGTGCTCGGCCTTGCAAGGTTGTCTCATCCTCTCTCTCTCTCTCTCTCTTTCTCTCTCCTTCGTGTTCTTCTCATTCGCCAACGGACGCAGAGCGTCCGCGCTTCTGAACGTGTGCCGAGTGTGCCGCGTAGTTTTCGGAGATCGTGGGTATAGTGCCCAGTGTACGCTGTACAATGTATATGGGCTATTCTTCGAAAAATGGTGTTTTTCTATGTCAGCAGTGTAGAAACGAACTTTTTCGAAGCTTTTTCATTCGGGAAACGGATAAAATACTTGTACTGAATGTACTTAAGAAATGAGGATACTCGTGCGAGCAGTTTCTTTAATCGTGTATCGTTGGTTGCGGTTTGTAAGGCTGTAATGTCATTACCGTAACATGTCTCCTAAGAGAGTTATAGTAATGACAATACTGCTAGACTTCGGATATGCAAATAAATACCCGGCAAGCCGTGGGGTTTTCGAAAGGAACATATTATTAAAGAGTTTCTCTAGGTTAATCCTTTATATATCTGATTTTATGCATTCCTGTAGCCGTACAAACTTAAAAAGTTAATTTTGCAGTTTTAAATTTCGCGCCTATTTTCCATCAGTGTTGCCATCCTTCGTCGCGAAATCGATTTAGGCCAATACATTTCAAATTGAGTCAACTTAAGGCATATTTTGTATAACTGCTTTTTTTCGCATTGCTGTTTTAACAGGTTTTATGCAGACTAGAACAAAATTGTCATTAACGCAGGCTAGCGCGTGATAAGTGAATATATATATAACCTAAATGAGGGAAAAATATTAAAAACCTTCTTAAAAGAAAAAATTCGCAAGGAACTTTGATTATTTATTAATCGCTCTTTACAGCCTAACATTTAATAGTCAAATGTCAATAATGTAACATGTCATTAATGTAGCAACCCCTCCGTTTGCCTATGTTAATCTTATGGACAAAACTTAATCACAGCTGTAGTATTTTCCAAATAAAGTATGCTTTCTTATACCTTCAATAACAAAAAGCCACTATCGGCTATTCTCAAATCGGTCTTTTCTATGTGGTCTATTTTTTAAGATAGAAAACACCACTTTTGGAAGAATGACCCCTATATGTGTATTGTGTATATATAGCCGAAATTTCGTTTTTTTTTCTACGGCGCCGTACTCGATGCGGGGGGCCAGGCAAATGTTTAATGCAGATTTTAAGGAAATTGCCACTTGTCCAGAGAGAGAAAGAGAGAGAGAGAGAGAGAGAGAGAGAGAGAGAGAGAGAGAAAGAGATAGAGAGAAAGAGCCGACTGAAGAGCTTAATTCCGCTTTGTCTGGGAGATAACAAAGGCCCTTGTAATTAGGATGAAAGGAGGCTCGATCAACTTCATAATTTTACGGCGGGGCACATGCGCGCAGACCGGAGTTAAGGCTATGAATTATTCCGTTAAATGTAAAGTAAAATATTATTGGCTTTTCAGCGCGAACTTTGGAAAAGATTTTCTTCGAGACGGTCAAATGGAGCGTGAAATTTTTCCGCTTGCGAATTGAAAATTCCTGTAATTGCTAGCGGAAAAGCGGATTGCCGGTTGAGAGAGAGAGAGAGAGAAAAGGGACGAAATATTCCAACGAGTTCGACTTTTGTACTGCAGTTCTCGAAGATATATAGTTAAACGCGCAAGCTTTTTGGCTATTGATTTTCAACTTTCAAGGTTTACAAAAGTGCGATGGAATTTTAATGACTCTTTTCGTTTCAGAGAATTTCTTCTAACTCCCACAGATACACCTGACATTTTCGTATTCCCCTGCGTAAACTACCTCTCGTCAAACTACCTCTTTAAAAACCCCTATACTACCCCATAAGTGTACCCATAGCCAACTTTTTCCAAGTTCTCTCGAACTCCCAGACAGGAATACGTGCTGCGTCGGCGGAGACTTCGAAAGCGGCTCCTCCTCTCTTTCCCAGTCCTCTCTCTCTCTCTTTCTCTCTCTCTCTCTCTCGCGAGGTAAAGAATTAAAATCGAGTTAGCATAATAAAAGAGGCTCGACGACTCTATAATACACATCTCGGCATCACAGCGCAATTCCGCAGCGCCACACCTCCGAATCTTTAGCCGCGCGCGGCGAGCACGTGGCAGTAGAGCACGGCGCGCTCGGCCGAGAGAGAGAGAGAGCGACATCGACGGGGCAAACGTGTTCTGTGGAATGCCGTTCGGGAGGAGGTGGTTGGCGGGCATTGCCACCCGGCGCGCGCGGATTTATTTAACGCGATCGCGGCGTCCATACTCTCATTGTTATCGGATGCTGCTGCTGCTGCTGGTGCACAGCCGATCGAGCGGTGTTGTATCGCAAAGGCTTTCGCGCCCGAGGGGAATTTTTTCTCGCTCGAGGTGCGGTGCGCGCGCGCTATCCTCGAGGCTCGATGAATACAAATGTTTATGTATGTAAATCCTCGATGTATACGTGTGTGTTGCAAAGTATGCCAATGAAAACGGAGGTGCATATCCAGCAATCTGGAAGAAACTTAACGATGAATTGGCTGATTTCGTTGTGAATTGGCTAATTTGTAACGCGATTAGCTAATTTATCGTTGAGTTTCTACCAGGACAATTTTCGAAAACATAATTCTCCCCAAAAGTTGCAAATTTTGTTTTTTTGGAGGCACACCTTTTAGACCTACTTTTTCTCGGTCCTTGGGTCGTTCTGGACGAGGAAAAATTCGCGTACACGGACAATCGAAGGGTATTTATACTTTTTCGGAGCAAAAACGACTCAAAAAACGAGAATTAATTAAAAAAAAAAACATGAATTCTCAGATTGTTTTTATCGAAAACTATGCATTTTTATGAAAATTTCTTTAGATCGAAAATGTCTTAAAATTCATCGAAGAATGCTTTTCAGTTTTTCAGATTTTTCGAAATTTCGATTTTTTGGATTTTCGGAAAATCAAAAATTGTATCGGATCAATCTGAAAAAATTTAAGAGCATTCATTGCTGAATTTTAAGACATTTTTGTTCTAATGAAATTTTCATAAAAGTCCATAGTATATGAGAAAAAATCTATGAATTCATTTTTTGTTAATTATTTCTCGTTTCTTCGTGTCTTTGTTGCTCCGGTAAAAAAGTATAAGAAACGAGAAAGAGTATGTTTAGTAGGTGTGCCTTAAAAAAAATTTTCATAATTTTTTGAGGCGAGTTGTTCCCGAAAATTCGTGGATATACACAAGAAAGTGAATTACAGGGACTCTTCTAAATTCAATATTTTCATTTTCCTCCGGACACTTGGCAAAGTGGGTTGACGCGAGAGAAAATTAAATCGCTGCGCTTTAATAACTGCAACCGCGAAATCTTCAAAAGAACTGCGCGTAAGAGTCATCTTTGACCATCCTTTACACGCTCTATACCCTCGCGTCGCCTTAATCCTCTCCTCCGAGCGTATAAATCGCCTACTCCCCCTCTTCCCGCGACCAATTGCTCTCGCGTACGCGTAAATATTTCCTTGAAATTCGCTTTTTACCTTTTTTTCGCCCTCCCTCCCTGCGTTTCGCCCGAGTACTTCTCTTCTCCGTTACGCGGTAAGGTGTACACTGTACACGTATACACACGTACATGTACTATGTATATACGAGTACGTGCGCGCAGGAGCCCCGCATGCAAATTCCCTCGGCCGCAAGCAGCGACGGGGGCTGCGAACTAATGTTCGGGTCCTCGCTCGTTGCGAGTAATTAATACGACGCGGTTAATCTTTGTTTCCTCGTATGTTCCAAATGAGACTGCTCGGTTTTTTGTTTTTTATTTTTTTCAAGGGAGGGAAAGAAGCGACATTAAGAGTTATTTTTTCACATTTTTTTTCGTTACCGCGTTGCTCAATTCTTTCCAGAATTTTTCGTGGCTTCGGGGTGTGAACCACACAGGGTTACACGCAAAAATATTGAAAATTGGAAAATTCCGAGGCTATATGGGTATTCAGCGTTGTCTTTTTCGCTTTATATAATGCGGGTCTATCGATTGGAGGTGGACTGCGAAAATTACGAGAAGAAGCACACCGAATAAACAATTTTCAAAACAAGCCTCGTCTCGAGATCGATAAATGTCTATGATACCTTTCGTGAAACCGCTGAAATATGAAAGACTTCGAAATTCGCTTTGAAATGTCTCGAGCCTCGCGTACAGCAGTCTTGAATAATACCGAAGTATCGATGCATAAACAAAAGAAATTCCCGCATCATCCCTCCTTCGAAATGCATTTTTCCTCTCGCCTGACAATTATTACACGCCTGCGCGCAAAGAACCATTCTCCAGTCGCGTTAAAAATGAAAAATTTTCTCCGTCCCTCTCCTTCGCGCACAAGAACCCGCCCGTCGACTCCAGAGAGCTATGCGGTGTGTGTGTGTGTGTGTACATAATACATACCTTTACAGACGGAGGAAAATTAACGACGTGTCTCCTTGTTGCAGGTACGGCGAGAAGCAGAGGCGGAACGACAGCACGGAGCTGAGCGGTATTCAGCTGCTGTCGGCGACGGCCTATCAGCTGAAAAAGCCCTACCAGCAGCTCCTCATACCGATCACCGTCTGGATCGGCATGGAGCAAGCCTTCATCGGCGCCGAGTTTACGCAGGTACTCTAGCCGTAATCAGCATTGTTATAGCGACTACGTCGCGCAGGAGGGGAGTAGGGGGGGGGGTGATGGGGGGGACTATGATTAATTAACACGGCCGTAATTAAAAACTCGACGGCGACGACGACACCAGACACCTGAAATATATATATACGCGATTGCACTCGATGCTATACATCGATCGGTATATAATTACTTTTTATTAGCGTAGAAGAGACGCGCGAGGGTCGCGTATAGAGCTGCGGGGACTGTATTTTTCTTTTTTTTTCTTTATAAAGAAATACAAAAAAAAAAAACAACTTGCGACAGTTCTAAACGATGTTTGCTGTATCACACTGTACACGCGTCTATTCATCAACTTCGTGTATATAGGAGATGTGTACTATATGATTATCGATTACGGAGATGGAAAAAAAAGTCGACGGCAAAAAATTGCGCATACGCGCTTCTCTCTCTCTCTCTCTGTCGTATTTTCAATCAAGTCTACGCGGACCTTGGAATAAAATCGTATATACGTATACAGTGCAGAGGAACATGGGAAAAATTTCTTGTTTCTGAGAACCATATTACTGAGCCATTTTACGCTTTTTTGGCACGACCGCAACGCGGGAATGCCTTATTTACAGAAAATTAATGCGTCAAAACACTGGAATAATAACAACTACGAATGTTGCCGAAGGACCAATATAATTTCGAATAACACTATAGTAAAGTGTTACAAAAGAGCTTTACTTTAAAAAAAAATATGCCTAGTTTCGATGCTCTGATCAAAAGTTATGCCAATTTAAAAAAAAATAATAATAAAAATCCGAATAGCCAATTTTTTCTTTTTCCTCCATATGCCTCCCCTTGTTAAATTTTCATATTCTATATTTCCCATGTTCCTCGGCATTTTTCATCATCTTTTGGCTTACAGAAGAAAGTCTGAGTGGTCCGAAACCTCTAGCTTTAAAAAAATTTTTTCAATTCCTAGACCGAAGAAAAGTGAATTTTTTCATTGAAATTCGACATATATGTGTGCTAATCCACGAAATCATGGAAACAACTCACCTCAGAAAATTCTAAAATTTTTTTATTGAAGGCACACCTACTAGACCAATGTTTTATACTGAAAGAGAAAAAACTCGCGTGAATGGCGAATCGTAGGGTATACTTTTTTCTGAAGCAAAAAACGCCTCGAAAAATGAGAAATAATTAACAAAAAAAGAATTCACAGATTTTTTCGCGAAAGCAGCTACAGACTTTTATAAAAATTTTATGAAAACAAAAATGTCTTTTAAAAATCTAAAAAAATTTCAAAGCATTTCTCAATGAATTCTAAGACGTTTTTGTTTTCATAAAATTTTTATAAAAGTCCATAGTTTTCGCGAAAAAAATCTATGAGTCCTTTTTTCGTTAATTATTTTTCATTCTTCGAGTCGTTTTCGCTGCAGAAAATAGTATACCCTACGATTCGCCATTCACGCGAGTTTTTCCTCTTCCATTACTATCTAAGGAACCAGAAAACACAGGTCTAGTAGGTGTCCCTGAAATAAAAAATTTTACAATTTTCCGAGGTGAGTTGTCTCCACTATTCCGTGGATTAGCACATATACGTAAACGCCTCTGTTGCAGGACTCGGAACATACATCGCGCGCGAGTGATAATCGTCCCTCACTCTTCCTCCCGTGTACGTAAGGAGGCACTTGATTTAAGCGACTGGCTCTCTCTCTCTCTCTATAAATACGGGGTGAAGAAGATGGGGGGGGGGGGGGAGTCAGTGACCCGCTCAAAAAAAAGCCATACTGCAACTGCAGGGATTCTTTTCCGCTTACGCATTCATAAATCAGCCCCGATACGTCGCCCCTCGGCCAGTATAATACACACGCGCGCAGCCTCTCCTCTCGATCGCGCGAGGCAGCTCTCATATGCAATTTTTCATTTTCGGCGTCTGCAAAAACGCCAAGTCGTTACTTATATACGTATGTACGTGTATACGCACGCGCGCACGTGTCCCATGGAAATCGACGAGTGCATGCGCGCACGGGAAAAAGCCCGACGATGTGTTTCCTCCTTCATTCGTTTTTTTTTCTTTTTTTTCTTTTTTTTGTTGCTCCCGCGTCCGACGCCTTTGTTAACGAGCTTTATATATATACCCTCGACCGGCGGATATAAAGGGCGGCCGATGCGCGCGTTGTATACGAGCGATACACATATCCCGTCAATTATTCCGCAGTAATAACAACGCGCGCGACGACTTTTGGATTCGGACGCGCGCATCGGGTCGTTACAACGGGATTACACGGCGCGGAGTGTGTTGCTACGGTCTTTTCGAAATATATAAATATTTACGAGCTTGTACACACACACATATAGCTCTAACTCTCGGCGGCGGCAAATACGAGTCGCTTAGGAAGAAAAATCGCGTTAACGGCGCGAGAGATAAGTACACGCGGTTATACGGCTTTTTGTCGAAGCTCATTATTATTAAGCGCATCGGCGCGCGATTGTCGGTTATGTGGAACGCGCGCGCAGTGTAAAACGAGAAACGGACGTATTTTTATGAAACGAAGATGCGCCGCTCACTCTATTTTTATACAAGTGTGTGTGTGTGTGTGCGAGTGTACGGCTTGGAAAAATGAAGTCATCCGTAATAAGTGCATCACGCCCGTCTCTTCCTCTCCGATCGGTTAGTTAATAATACGAGGAAAATAATTTAATCTTCCACGTATCGAGATTTCATTCGATCCATATATCCCCGGGAGCGGCACATAATGAGATATTTAACGTTTCCCGGCATGAAGCGTTCTATTATAAGAGTCGAGACGTGTCCCTTAATTCAATCGCTGCGGATTATCCCGTCAATTAAAAATCCGTTTCGTCCTAGCATTCGGCGCGACGCGACGAGTGAAACGATAAAATCCAAATTACAAGCTCGCAAAATAGAAAGCGTTTACACGAATAAGCGGCACATCCCCGCGTATATATATACAACACCGAAATATATATAGTCGCGCGTGTTTTGCATAGCTCTCTATCCGAGATTTATCTCGTCCCGCGTTCTTGCCCTCCTGTTCAATACTGCCGAGAGAAAGAGGGAGAGAGAGAGAGTGTGTTTTACCAGTATAAGCGCGGGCGTTGGTTGTTTCGTAATCTACGGCGCGCTTCTTCTGTCGCTCTTTCTTTCGCCCCCCCCCCCTCCTCTAACGCTCTCTGCTGCAGCGGCACGCGCGCGGGGATTACAGTCGCGAGAGCTGCTGCAGCGGAGAGCGTTTTTCTCGTTCCATTTTGCGCGGACGCGAGCAGAGAGAGAGAGAGAGAGAGAAGAAAAAAGCTTCTCCGAATACCATTAACGGCTTCTGCGAAGAGATTCCTCTCTGTGTATCTCGCTGTATTCCTCGTTGCGAGAGAGAGAGAGAGAATATTTATTAGTTTAAGCAAACGCGACGACGCGCTCTTTACGATGGGCAATAAATATTAATTCGTAATTCATACGCGAGCTCGACTATCGACACGATTTCATGCATATGAGCGTATCCAGGAAATTTCGGTAACAACTCAGACGGAAAATTTTCTTGAAGGCACATCTACCAGACCTCTTTTTTCTTGTTCCTTAGGTCATTCCGGAAGAAAAAAAGCTCGTGTGCATAGTCCATCGTAGGGTATATACTTTTTTCCGGAGCAAAAACGACTCGGAAAACGAGAAATAATTATATAAAAAACAAGAATTCATAGATTTTTTTTTCTCGAAAACTATGGACTTTTAAAAATATTTCATTAGAACCAAAATGTGTTAACCTTCATCAAAGAATTTTCTGAAATTTTTTCAGATTCTTTACGACGTTTACCGAAATTTCGATTTTTTTGGATTTTTGAAAAATCAAATATTGCACCGGATCAATCTGAAAAAATTTCAGAGCATTCTTTCATGAATCTTAAAGCATTTTCGTTCTAATGAAATTTTTATAAAAGTCCATAGTTTTCGAGAAAAAAAATCTATGAATTCTCTTTTTGTTAAATATTTCTCCTTTTTTCGAGTCGTTTTTACTCCGGAAAAAATATACCCTAAGATTTTCCGTGCACGCGAGCTTTTTCTCTTTCAGAATGACCTCAGGAATGGAAAAAAACAGGTCTGCTAGGTGTGTCTTCAAGAAAATTTTTTGCAACTTTTCCGTCCGAGTTGTTTCCGAAATTTCCTGGATATACTCGTATACACGAAACGAGAGAGTTGGCGCGTGAGTTTCCAAGCGCGCGCGCGTATATATATATATATGTATATTGTATATACTCGTAGAATCGCGACGGTGGTGTTTGCAGAGAATATTGAGAGGAAGAGGCAAATTTAAGGGGGTCCGAGAGAGCCGCACTTGAAATGCAGAGACAACAATCAGCGTTCGGAATATATATACATACACAGACTGGGTATTGTTGGTAGACGAAATCACTTAAGCCCTCTTATAAATTTGTTTCTTATAGGTCTATACGGTTGCAGTGTAAATTAACGTCTGCTGCCATGATAACGGACACTTCTCGTTTGTCGTGAACCGAAAAAATTCAATTTTCTTTTTTTTTTTAATAAAAGGAATTTGTGTTCAGACGCGAGTTAAAAATTTTTAACGAATCCGCGAAACATTAAAAAACAAACGACAATATTCGAAAATTCGAGCTTTCACCCTGGGCTTTCCTACACCGCCGATGGAAAAAGTGTGCTGAATTGCGCCACACTCGAATTTCCCGAGGATTCAAGCCTCTCAAGAGTCGAGGATGTAATTTTATCCGCCGTACACAGCGCAATGGCAAACATCTCGAAAAGTTCTTGCATTCCCTTACGACGCGATCCCCGTTAATACTCCACGAAATTAGTTGGAAACGAGAAAAAGCGTCGCAATTTAAGCCAACGGGGCATCCGATCGCGCCGCCGTTCAATTCGAGGGCGGACCGTATAGGGCGCTCGAACTCGTCGATCAGGACGAATCCCCTCCGGTTTCTTCTGCCGCCTTCTCTCCCAACTTCTCGCCGATCTCGAGAGAAAAATCGGGCGCTCAATTTACCTTTTTCATTCCTCGCACTTGCGGAAGTGAGAAATCTCTCTCTCTCTCTCTTTTGCTCTTTCTCCCGCGCGATTCGTATAATTCAGCGCGGCTGCGAGAGCCGAGAGTTGAAAAATGCCGGCGCGAGATAATTCTCCGAGTCGTCTTCGATAAGGATGTTTGAGAGGATCGCACGTCCGCCAAGAATTTCGGCGCATCGTCACGCGCTCGAACGACGCAGAAGTTTTCCGCGAGAGAGAGAGACGCAGTAGAGCCGCGAATAAAGAGGAGAAAGTCGAGAAGAAAGAAGAAAATCGCTCGCGCGTTATATATAGAAATTCGAAGAAAGATTATTGCACGGAGTCGTCGCTCCTCCCGCGGCATTTAATGTAACTTTCGCCTATCTCTCGCGTCGATGGGGGCAAAGTTGTCCTCCTGTTACGGGCTCGTCCTGTCGCTCGATGAATATAATACAACGTAATTATCGCTTCGTTAAAAGTATATAATTGCGCGAGAGAAGTTGCTGGCGAGGCGTAAGTCCTCCTTTTTCTTTGGTTTAACAAACTTCTCCCACAGCCGCAGCGGCTGATCTTTCGCTGTATTCTCGTCGGATGATTTAACGAGACGAAGCTCGCGTGTCTCGTTCCGAATATATTCGGAGCGTCGGACACGCGCGTGACATTTCCTGTACGTCTGAATTTCACTTGCCGGCGCCTCAGCTCTACACGTATACCGACGCCTCTAAATATTTAAATTTACTCTCTTGGCGTTGGGCTGGCTGGAAAAGGGCTCTTACGAAGAAAGCATTTTTGTGTCATTCTCTCTGTATTTTTTGCGCGCGGCTCCGCCAGATTGATTGACACTGCGCGATATGAAATTCTTTCGCGAGAGCTACTCTCGCTCTCGGAATTTATATTTATCGAGGAAAATTCCACGACAATCTCGATTTTCCGGGAGGACGAGCCGAAAAAGGCGCTCGCCAGAGAAGCTCGCGTTATTACAATAGAGCGCAGTGCGCGGACTGCCGCCGATTACATTAGACTCGCGTACACTGCTATTATTAGCTTTTCTCGGGCGCATATCGCGCAGAATAACGGGAGAGGACTCTCTCTCTCTGTAGTGCATGGCTGCGACGGTATAAAGGATCTCATTTAAAAAAGTGCAGCCATTACCGCGAAAGCTCGCGCTGCGCGGACGACCGTATCTCCGTCTCTCTATACATATGAGTATGTCCAGGAAATTTCGGAAACAACTCGGACGGAAAAATTTTCTTGAAGGCCCACTTACCGCAGATCTATTTTTTCTCGTTCCTTATAGGTCAGTCTGAGGGTATACTTCTTTCCGGAGCAAAAAACGCCTTGAAAAATGAGAAATAATTAACAAATAAAGAATTCGCAGATTTTTTTTGTGAAAGCTATAGACTCTTATAAAAATTTTATGAAAACAGAAATGTCCTAAAATTCATTAAAAATAATGCTTTGAAATTTTTTTCGATTCTTAACAACTCTGAAAAAATTCCAGAGAATTCTTTGATGAATTTTAAGACATTTTTGTTCTAATGAAATATATTTTTAAAATTCCATAGTTTTCGAGAAAATATCTATGAATTCTTGTTTTTTATAATGATTTCTCGTTTTTCGAGTTGTTTTTGCTCCAGAAAAAAGTATACCCTATACGATCAGCCATGTACCCGAGCTTTCTATCTTTCAGAATGACCCTAGGAACGAGAAAAAACAGGTCTGGTCGGTGTGTATTCAAGAAAATATTTGCAACTTTTCCGTCCGTGTTGTTTCCTAAATTTCCTGGACATACTCATATACACGCACTCTTTTGTAAGTATTACGAGCAGATACGCGAGGTACGTACACGCGGGTACGTATGTGCGCGGAGACTCGCGAGGCAAGTCGTCGGGCTCGCAGGGGAGCGCCGCCGAGGAAAAAGAGGACGGGAACTATCGTCGGCCTTATAGGAAGTCACGCGACGTTGTCCGACAACGACGACGACGACGACGACGACGACTACGTCGGCGACGGCGTGGAGGAGGACAAAAAGGGACAAGAAAAAAGTGCGCGCTATATACGCGAGGAGACGCGATCGATCTCGAAGAGCTACGAGGAATTTCGCGACGAGCTTTCGAGGCTTTTCGGACTTTTGCGCTCGCCCCTCGCCCCCCCCCCCTTTTTCCCAGTATCTCGTCGTCCTTTTTCTCGCCGCGACGACTCGAGTTATATAGTACGGGCCGCTCTACTCGCGCATTGTCCCGCGTATATAGCCCAGAATAAACGATCTCTCCCCCCCCCCCCCACCCGCCAACTTCTTGCTCTACGTCGAGTTTAGATAAACTATCGAGTGCTGCTGCCGCGTCTGCGAAGTTGAGCTTAAGGGCCCGCCCGCAGCCGAAAGTTAATTCGAAATTCAAATTTCGCGCCGTATTTCTGTATAATACACGAGAGTAACACACGCGCTCGTTCGGCTCGGCCGCGAAAAAGCGGGATATGACGTTTTGGGGAAAGAGCGTGGAAAATGCGGTGGTAAATGAGATGTATAGAGAGCAGCGTGCTAAAACTACACTTCAATTTTTTTTTCTCTCAGAACAATCCCGAATTCAGAATATATTACGAATTAGAAACCTCCGAGCAAATCTCTGCGCCGCGGCACACCCTTCCGCGAAATTAAATTTTTTAATCGACGCCGCGCTTCCTTCCCCTCCTATATTTATCCAAGATTTTCCCTTCTCTCGCCCCCCCTCCGCACAACGAGATCCTTCGGCGCCAAGAAAATGAAAGAGACGCGCACCTCCTCCTCCTCCTCTCGCCCACGGGCGCAAAAACGCGAGCTATACATAGCCGGGGCGAGAGCGTCGACCATATCGTCGAGGTTACGATGAAAAAAAAGCGGAGCCGGCCCGCTCGACATTCTATAAATAGCCCGCGAGAGAGAGTCGCATCGCTCTTATGTATTAGCGTCGAAGCTCTCGCGCATAGCGCGCCGTGAACCTGCTCTCGATTCCGCGCAGGTGCCGGGAGGGTTGGGCGCAGCTCTCGATAAGTATATATAAGCGCGAGTATATATAGAGGCTCTGCTCCGCGAAGAGCGCCTTTAATGACGCGTATGTATACGGGCGCGAGAGACGGAGGAGCAACTTTTTGCCGAACGCGATTACTCTCTCTCTCTCTCTCGCGGCCGCGCCGCGCAGCTGATGCGTGCGTAAGCGCACCTTTGTGCGCGCGCTGTGCGTATATACCTATATATAGGACAGGCGAGAGAAAAATCGAGTATGCGATGCGTATGCGCGATGCTAAGCATCGAGGGTAAAACAACTGCGGCGCAAGTATACGTACATCCGCTCAAGAATGCAGTAGCGGCGGCGGCGCAGCTTTAGAAAGTGCATGTATATAAGACACTCCACACCTGGTCTCTATATACGTATACCTGTGTGATATATCTGTATACGCGCGTCCGCGTTGATAGCCGTGTAATTTCACGGGTGGCGCGATGTATAATCGTCGGTTACAGAAATAGACGGATTTTTGCCGGCTCTTCCTCCGAACGTGCGACTGTATGTGTATATATATATACTGGCCGAGCTGCATCGCGGCTTCAAGCAGTACCGCTATACACGCGCGCGCACGCGAGCATCAGGGAAAGCGTATATATCGAGCGCGTGATGTGCGTATAGCTTTTTTAACTTTCCATTACAGCTATTTTTAGATCCGCGCGCACGCCTCTCGATAATTGTCGGGGATATACACACTGCACTGCTGCTATACGGTATGTATATATATAGTTGCCATCTCGCGAGAAGGCGCGCACTTTTCAATCGGCTCTCGCGCGACGATATAATGCACACGTTGAACCGCGAAGAATTCGGGATCTCGAGCACGCGGTACGGTGTATACGTCTAAATCCGGGAAATTTCGGAAACAACTCGGACGGAAATGTTGCGAAAAATTTTCTTGAAGGCACACCTACCAGACCTGATTTTTCTCGTTCCTTAGGTTGTTCTGGAAGAGAAAAAGCTCGCGTGCACGGAAAATCTTAGGGTATATTTTTTTCCGAGGGAAAAACGACTCGGAAAAACGAGGAATAATAAAGAAAAAGAGAACTCAGACTTTTTTCTTGGCAACTATGGAGTTTTGTAAAAATTTCAATAGAACAAAATTGTCTTAAAATTCATCAGAGAATGCTCTGAAATTTTTTCAGATTTTTAAAGAACGTTTCTCGAAATTTCAATTTTTTGGATTTTGGAAAAATGAAAATTGTATCGGATCAGTCTGTAAAAATTTCAGAGCATTCTCTGATGAATTCAAAGACATTTTTGTTCTTATGAAATTTTTATAAAACCCCATAGTTTTCGAGAAAAAAATCTATGAATCCTTGTTTTCTAATTATTTCTCGTTTCTCGAGTTGTTTTTGTTCCGATAAAAAGTATACCCTACGATCGGCCATACACACGACCTTTTTCTCTTTCAGAATTACCTAAGAAACGAGAAAAAACAGGTCTGGTAGGTATGTCCCTTCAAGAAAATTCATTGCAACTTTTCCGTCCGAGTTATTTTCGAAATTTGGTGGATTTACCCATATACATACACAGCGATATAGAATTGTTGAAAAGGAAAAATTTTTTCTCCTTCCTCTTCTCGTTCCGGAGTCCACTCTCGTGCGTATGCCAAGCTTTGTTTGTCGTGCTCGCGCGGATTCGCTAACTTTCTTCCGCGCGCTGCGACGAAATCGGTTAACGAACCGCCGGGGCCATACACTGCGTGCATCCGCCCTCATCCATATTCACAAGAATTAAAGCTCGCGCGGGCATCAAAGCTCCCGCGCGCGCATCCCCCTGATTGCTCCTATGTATAGAGCGTAGTACCACATGCGCTGCATCGTCGCCGGCTTTTATATATGCCCAACTATTTACGCGCACTCGGCCTCATCGCCGGTCGCAAGCTCGCAATCATCGGCGAATCGCATAGACTCGACTCGTTATCTATATGAGCATGTCCGAGAAATTTCGGAAACAACTCGGACGGAAATGTTGCAAAAAATTTTCTTGAAGGCACGCTTACCAGACCTGTTTTTTCTCGATCCTTAGGTCAGTTCTGAAAGAGAAAAAGCTCGCGTACACGGCAAATCTTGGGGTATATTTTTTTCCCGAGCACAAACGACTCCAAAAACGAGAAACAATTAAGAAACAAGAATTTATACAGATTTTTTTTCTCGAAAACTATGGACTTTTAAGAATATTTCATTGGAACAAAAACGTCTTAAAATTCATGAAGGAATGTTCTGAAATTTTTTTAGATTTTTTAAGAACGTTTTTCGAAATTTCGATTATTTGGATTTTCGAAAAATCAAAAATTGTATCGAATCAATCTGAAAAAATTTCAAAGCATTCTTTCATGAATTTTAAGACATTTTTGTTCTAATGAAATTTTTATAAAAGTCCATAGTTTTCGAGAAAAACATCTATGTATTCTCTTTTTGTTAATTATTTCTCGTTTTTCCAAGTCGTTTTTGCTCCAGAAAAAAGTATACCCTACGACCGGCCATGTACGCGAGCTTTTCCTCTTTCAGAACGACCTAAGGAACGAGAAAAAACACGTCTGGTAGGTGTGCCTCCAAGAAAATTTTTTGCAACTTTTTCGTCCGAGTTGTTTCCGAAATTTCCTGGACCTACTCATATACACGTATAGACACGACGCTGTACGGCTGGTGCATTAGGCTGAAAATGCCGTGAGCGTTATCTGTGCGCGCGCGTATAACACCTTGTCTATCGGTACACAAAGAGAGTCGACTCTATGGACGGCGAATGTATGTTAATCGAGAAGCCTTGCCCGAGGCTAGACCATATCCAAGTTGCGATCCAATCGGGCACGCGTGTCTTGCCAAGTGGAGAGCGCGCTAGAGCGAACTTTCAGTGCTCGCGGGCACGATGCTGTCCAGGTTTATACTTAGTCGCACACGGCTTTGGTCAAGTGCGCGCTACGGGGAAATTGGAGGTTAATCTCGCGTGATAAGCGTATGCGCTTGTTAGCGGCGCGTGTATGTATACGTACAGTTTTGAGAATTAATAATTCGGGGGATATCTCGTCGAGATTTTGGGAGGAGAGTGTGGAGTAGTGGTTTTTTGGATTTTTATTGCTAATTATAATCGAGATTTTTGTACGTACACACATATAGGAAATGACAAAATTTTCTTTTAGAAATTGTAGGGAACAAAAGTTTGTTTTCACCTTCCAATGCAGACCCAACTTATTATTAATTATATAATAATAATAGGAAACAATATTTTTATTATTTATGTTAAATAATAATAAAAAATAATAAAGCGATAAATAATAGGGCGATAGACTCATTTTATTCTATAAAAAATAATAAAGAATAATTTGAATGTTTTAAACGTATATTAAATGTAGAGTTAGCCGATGCTTGAAAAATTCGATTTTAATGTCACACGATTGACAAGTAAAATATAGATTTTTTTTTTGCCGTAAGTGATGAAAAATGTTACTTAAATTACTTACATTTCCTTCTTTTGTTAAACACCTGGAAGTTTAGGTTTTGAGAAAGTTTAAAATAGCGACTATTCGAACGCCAGGAACATTTCAAATAAAATATTGCCAAAAATAAATTAGTTAGCATTCATTAGATCCTGAATTATAGTGTTGAAAAAAAACATGTATGATCACACGGATATATTTTTCAGTAAAGCTCGCCTACGCTCGAAAAGCCATAAATCACACAACAATAAATAATAAAATAATAATGGCATATCTTAATCTCTTTATTTATCGAGTCTCCCATAATAGAAATTTGTAATTCTAAACGTATTATATACCACCGCTCGCGTATTACAGCGACGTCCTTGGCGATACGGTGTATTACTTTATTGCAGAGCTCTGGAAATCAATAATTCAAAGCCGCGCGTATTATATCGTAACATTTCTAAAACTCGCCGGTCTTCTCAGGGAACTACTCGGAATGTGTTATCAATTCGCGCATCAGAAGCGCACTTAATAACGATAACAATCGGGCTCGATCGTTATTAGCGAACTATATAATTCGAGGTCGCCGACGAACGTGTATGTTTAATTGAAAATTTTTTAGCTCCCGTTAATTTCCCTTCATTAACCGAACGATTGTCTTGCAAATTGTACCGATGCGATACGGATCGGCTCGTGCGCGCGTGTAATGTATATGTATATATAGTCGAGGCGGGCTCTCCCGCTATAAAAATTATCGGAATTCGATGCAGCTCTGCCGAGAGAATCCCCGGTATTGAGGCGCAGCTAAAAAACTATAAGTGGCTTAAAGTCATCATACTGTGTTGCGCGCGCGCCTCGAGAAAAATAATTAGTGTATGGCTGTCTTACGTACGTGTACGCGCATAAAAATGAATAATAATTTGTACATCCTGAATATCGCGCTTTCCATTCAATTTTTCTTTCTCAAGCGCGCAATGGGCTGCGACGGTAAAAATTTAATAAGTTTCAAAGTGCGCTTTGAAGGTCGCGCACATCGCCGGAAAAGTGTCGGAACTTTGGTTAATGCGGAAGGGCATACTTGCGAATATTACGGTGCGAAAATTGTTTTCGATCTGCCGCTAAAATAGTTATTCAATATCGCCCCCCTGTCGTTGTCGAAATTGTGAAACTCCATTTGGGAGCCGTGTCTTAAATAACGAATGCGCAAACTTATGGCCTGATTTAACCGAGAGAGAGAGCTTTTTCGCAACAACAGTTCCGCAGTTCTTTCAAATTCTCTCGGACGCGTCGACGTCCCGAAACTCATATTCGCAGTGCCTTGCGGGTGTATTATACGCTGTAGATTTCTCTCTCTTTCTCTCGAAAAAAAAGTACACTCGCAAGAATGTGGGCCCAGTCGTAAAAAATCCTCTCGACGACTCCCCCATTGTACTCTCGCGCGCACCGACGCAATGAAAGAAAGTTGCGAAAAAAAAAAAGAAAAATTGAGGGGCGAGGATAATAAAAACTAACGGGTATTTTTCGGGTCAAAAGGGACGCGTGCGCTCGGGCGGACAGAGAGAAGAGAAAGAGAGAGAGAGAGAGAGAGAGAGAATGACCGGAGATAATTATACAACGGCGAGTAATAACGCTTATCGTGATTTCGAGCTATTTTTCGAATTTCGCGCTCCGCGCAGCGCGAATTCGAATATTCACCGCGGATCATTATACGCATATACGCCCAAACAATCGCGCACAATAGCATTACGGTATATACAATCGAGTTATCCTGATGCGGCTCGCTTTGTGAATAAATAAATAAGCCTATAAATACATACGCGTCGGATAATCGAAAAGCCATCGTCGCAGCCGCGACGTATGATATTGGAATTCCTTGTGGTATTTCATCGGGGAAAGCTCGCTCAAAAGCATTGCACACACGGGATGCGGCGAGAGTGAGGGGGAGGGGTGGGGGGAGGATGGCAGAGCGTCGAGCTATTCACCAGCAGATTTATGTGTCGAGAAAACGATTATCTCCCTAGTCCCTCTGATGGATTCATATCAATCGGAAATTATTGCCGCGCGTGTACAATGTACAATGTATATACGTATATACTATATTTAGATATATGTATATATACGTATATATACGTGTGTGCGTGGGGACACGCCTCACGCCGTCGTCGCACATATATGAGTATGTCCAGGAAATTTCGGAAAGAAGTCGGACAGGAAAATTGCAAAAAATATTCTTGAAGGCACACCTACCAAATCTGTTTTTTCCCGTTCCTTAGGTAATTCTCAAAGAGAAAAAGCTCACGTGTATGGCCGATCGTAGGGTATACTTTTTTCCGGAGCAAAAACGACTCGAAAAAACGAGATATAATTAACAAAAAGTGAATTCATAAATTTTTTTTATCAAAGAATGCTCTGAAATTTTTTCAGATTTTTTACATTTTCCGAAATTTCGATTTTTTTGGATTTTTGAAAAATCAAAAATTGTACCAGATCTAACTGAGAAATAATGAAATTTTTATAAAAGTCCGTATTTTTCGAGAAAAAAAATGTATGAATTCGCTTTTTGTTAATGATTTCTCGTTTTTTCGAGTCGTTTTTGCTCCGGAAAAAAGTATACCCTACGGTTGGCCATGCTCGTGAGCTTTTTCTCTTTCAGGATGACCTAAGGGACGAGAAAAAACAGGTCTGGTAAGTTTGCTTTTAAGAACATTTTTTGCAACTTTTCCGTCCGAGTTGTTTCCGAAATTTCCTGGACATACTCATATATATTATATATATAATATATATGTATGTGCGTGTGTGTATATATATATATATATATATATAGAGAGAGAGAGAGAGAGAGGATTCGCCGGAGGCGAGAGCTTTCACGTAAAAATCGCCCTTTATTGTTGCGTCGATCTCCGCTTTTTCGCTCGAGCTTTATATACCAAGCGCGCTGTGTGTAGGAACGATCGATAAAGCGATTGCGACGCTGTCGCGAGTGAAATCCAAAAAAGATTCGTCGCGCTCCTGCAGCTGGGTTATATACGATAACCGAACACACTGTGCGCAGTTGCTATATATATATACGTGCTAACGGGAAGATAGACTCCGATCTAGTCAGACTCGAAGCGTTTTTATACGGATGATTGGAATTTATCGATATTTCATTGTGCTCCTATATCACAGTAGGAAATTTTGGAAGAATTTCCATGGGTGTAACGCCTTGCACCAGTCGAATTATAATATAGGGGCGTCGTCCCCGCTGATCTTTGACTTTTAACGGAAAATTTCAATTGACCGATCGCACATATTGCGATTATTATATATTGCGCGTGAAATCGGTATTTTCGCTCGATTAAATCGCATACGTATATACGTTGCGCATAAAAAAATAACGATCTTGCCCTCCCTCCCGTCCCCTTAAAAATATTTATTCACTGCCGCGGGAGCAAAGTGATGACGGAAACAATTCCGAACGACACGACACTTTACCCCGATATCAAAATATCAATCCGTCAACGGCGAGCAGCGAATCGACGTTTCTACATATATATAGTAATAATACGCGGCACGACAGTATAAACAATTGACACGAGCGCATCGGCGCCGCGCGAAATGAGTTTGTACTTCCCGCGCGATAATTCAAGCGCGATGCGCATATACATCGCGCGGTCGTAAAGCGACGTCCGTTTCGCGCGCGCGCGTGTACACACGCGCTTCTCTCGCCCTCTCCGCGCGCTTAATTGAAACATCGCGTATAAATCACCCGAATTACACGGCGGAGACCTCTCTCGCCTCTCCTGGACGAGCGCGAAAATGAAAGAAAGAAAAAAAAAATATGGCAAAATAAAGGAAGAAATTAACAATCTCCTCGCGCGCGCGCCGCTTCAATGCGGGCGGCTATATCGAACAAAAAGAAGGCGACCGAGAGAGAGAGAGAGAGAGAATAAACACGCGCAGCGAACCGTCGTGAAACATAGTAATTACCGAGCGCGCGCACGGCCGGGCCGCTCTCATCCTGTGCGCGCGCTTACGCAATGGACTCCTCGCTCGCCTCTCCTGCATCTGTTATAATCCGCCGAGTCTCCGCGTCGCGTGTAATGCCATTTATCAAAGACGAGAGCTATTGTGAAAAAGAAATATATATGTATATAAATACATGTACGCATATAATTGGAAAAAATACGGCTGTTTATTTCGTGGAATTCGGTGGATTGTGTCCATATACGTAAGAGCTGTATACAGAGGCAAGCGATTAAAAAATTGACGTTCCCGCGGGGGATGATGTGTGTAATATAACGGGTGGAATTAGCTGGACGACCGGGAATTCGATGGTAATTGATCAAAGAGAACTATACGCGCAGAGAAAAGCATCGGGTGGTATAGTTTTCGGGTAATCAAAGCCTTGTCGACGCGCTCGCGACTCTTACACAGTGTTTCTCGCTCGCTTCGCGCACTCTGCGCGCATAACGATGCATCAGCCGTCTTGGGAATTTCGCGCGGCTCTCGTCGCATATATATATATGAAAATATTTTTTTTGAAAAATTTAGAAAGTTTCCAGAAAAAAATGTTATATGTCTTTATAGTGAAAAATGTTTCCCTGAGGCCTTACAAATTAATGAAAGTAGTCAGAAAAAAGCAAAAAAACCTGATTTAATCAACTTTGACCCTCTGTAACTCGAAGATATTTGGTGGAAAAAATCTGAAAAAATTCTGGGATACTCACATGTCTCTTAGGAACATTTTCAAAATATTTTTGGTTAGGGTCAAAAAATTGACCGCTCGATTTGTCAGAGAACCACCCATATATATATATATCTTTTGATATTTAAGAATTCGCAATTAATGCGTTCCCCAATTAGTCGGTGAGCGTAGCCTTGTGCCCGTGGCCTCTAATGATTTTCGCTGTGGGGCTGCGCTACGCGCGCGCGCGCGCGTGGCGAGTTTGAAAGTTTTAATTAAAATTCGCGGGTATATAGACATACTGCACGCGTAGGCGCGCGCGCCACGTATATATAGGGTAAATATAATTTAAAAAAGTACAACGCGAGACAGAGAGAGAGAGCGACGATATAAACACGAAAAGTTCCGTAAGAACAGAGAGAGAGAGAGAGAATTGCGCGGGCGCTTTTTCGTCGTCGTCGTCGTCGTCGTCGGAGGCGCGCTTCTAACCCGGGAAATTCATTAGCGCGCCGCGCAGCAAAGGGACTGCCGAGCGCTCGAGAGAGAGAGAGAGAGAGAGAGCTTCCGGCTATACGTAGCTCGTCACACGTCGCTGATTCTCGGCTCTGCTAATTTTTCCAGGAAACTCAATTCCGGCTCCTTTTAATCAGTGAACAGCTCGGCGGCGGCGGCGGGATCGTTTATCAAAGGCTCGTCGCGCCAGCTGATGAATTCCAGCCCTTAAAGAATGTTGCATTAGCTCGCGGGGGATTAAGTATGGACCGCGTGTACAGCGCGCGTGTATGTATGGTGTATATAGCGGGCGCACAACACGCGGAAATGATGAATTAATGAAAATTGCCGGGAGATTAAGAGTAACGGCGCCGGTGCGCGAGCTTTCGTCGCGCGGCAACTTTGCGCGCGATCGAGGAGAGTATGAAAGCTCCGCGCACCCGTGTGTTTACTTACCTCGCTATCGCGTTCGCCGAAGGATAATTGGTGGCTGTGATAAAATTTTGGGATAATAATTTTTTGTACTGTTCTGTACTGTAAGGCCTTGACCAAACACTATTGTATCGTATTGTAATTTTCATCGCAGTATTAGTATATTTATTTATTCAATGTATCACAGACCTGGCCCTCGATATTGTATTTTTATACATTATGGGGATCCAATAGCCACTAATGACCCGTCACTAACGGTACGATAAAGAAGTGCTGAGATCGAATAAATATAAGGAATTACGCAAATTCAAGAGATACTTGCCCTTCGTCTCGGTATTACCTATCGGCATACACGGTTTGGAATCAAAATGTTCAGGTATTAGGTTCGGTATTAGGGAGAAAAATGCGAACGAAAATCAGTTACGTCAGGTTACGGCTACTGATTTTCGTTCGCATTTTTCTCCCCAATACCTGAACATTTTGATTCCAAACCGTGTATGCCGATAGGTAATACCGAGACGAAGGGCAAGTATCTCTTGAATTTGTGTAATTCCTTATATTTATTTGATTTCAGTACTTCTTGATCGTATCGTTAGTGACGGGTCATTAGTGGCTATCGGATCCCCTTATAATTCATTGTGTACTTTTAAATTTTTGCTACTAGCACACAAATAAAGGCCTATATATATCCATCTATCTATAGATTTCTCTGGCCCCGGCGTTTTTCCTCCCGATATATTCTCCGCGCGTCTCATCGGGCTCACCTTCTCCGATCTCGCTCTCTTTCGTCGGACTATATAATTAAGGCGATTGACGCTCGCGATTCTCCAATTTTCCCCTCGCGGACGACGAATTACATTTGAGCGAGTCGTCGCGCTTATCGCTCGCGCGCTCGCCGATGCAAACGCGTTGCATTAATTAAATTAACTCTCGTCGGAGCTAGAGAGAGAGAGAAAGTCTCGCTAGGTGTATATACCTACACACAGTCTCCAAAAACTCTCGAGAGTTCGCGACCAGCGCAAAGTCCTTCTCCTCCTCCACCACCACCACCGCCATCTCCTTCCACTCGAGGGTGTGATCGAAACGGCAAAGATAGTTTCGCAGATATACTCACGATGTATAGGCGTCGCGTCCGAGGGATCACTGCGGAATCCCGTGAATTGGTCAGAATTTATTTTTATTTATTTATTTATTCATTTATTTATTTATTTTTTTTTTTTTGGAGTACCGAGAACACACGCGGATTCAAAGAGATTCATTAACTCGCGCGCAGATTGGCTCGTCGATAAATCGAATTCCGCTGCTCGCGTATTGTGTGTACACACACACAAAGTTGCGCGCTTCTCTCTATCCCTTTGCGGGCGTTCGCCGCGGCGGGAGCGAGGGGGAGGGGGGGAGGAGGGAGAAACAGAACTGTGCGCGCGTACACATAAACCGAGTGGCCATATCACTCAAAATTGCCGGTGGAGATCAAAGAAAAAGCTCTGGGCGAGCCCCGGCAAAACTACCAATTAGCATGGGATTCGAGCTTAATTAGAGTAACGGCGTTCTCGTTTCTGCTCTCCCTCTTTCTCGCGCTGCTCTCGCCTGTGTGTGTATATATATGCGCGCGCCTAACCGCGTTTGTTCTCTCTTCGGCGATGCGCGTTCGAAAATTGTATGTATACATAGAACCGCGTAATTTATAATCGATTCGTTCGGAATTCCGTCGAACGCGTACGCAGCGGTAATTGTATACACGAATTGAACTGTTGTAATACGGTATATGCGTTTTGACGCGTATGCAGTGTTCGTAATCGTTGGGGGTTCTCGCGACAATGAGTAGGTCGAGGATATAGTGTATCAACGAAGAATACGCGCATTGTCGCATGCGATTAACGCGTAATTCGCATAATGAACAATGCAAGCAATTCGATGGCTCGGTGCTGGAAAAATCTCTCCCTCGCAGGAGGGTCGAAGCTCGGCATTTTTTTGCCGTCCGGAACAAAGATAGAGGCGTAACCTTCCGCTCGCTCGATTACTACAGTGCCTTCCAGCATCCACCGAGCTGCTCATCCGTCCGACTGGCTTCTCCGCGATAAAAAGTTGAATTCGTTCCTTTTCTCGTATTATTAGTGTGTATAGGATAGCAGCAGCTCTCGAAAGCGCGCTGGGGTTGTCGGGAGGGGGGGGGGGAAGGGGGAAAAAAGGGCAATCAAGGTGCAGTATCGCAATCAAGCCGAGTAGCCGAATCCCCGGGCAGCAGCAGCCACGCGCAGGGGAATTTCATTAGAAGTATGGCTGAGCGGGTAGAGAGCAGCGGAAGCAGTGGAATATCTATATGTATAGAGCGATTGGGCTTTCTCGACTGTTGCAGGCGTACATCTCGTGTGCCTTGGGGGTGCACAGGGTCGGCTACGTGATGATCTGTTTCGGGGTCGTGAACGCCGGCTGTTCCCTGCTCTTCGGCTCGGTGATGAAGTTCGTCGGCCGACAGCCACTGATGGCCCTCGGCGCGGTCGTGCACGCCGCCCTCATCGGCGTGCTCCTCATCTGGCGGCCGCATCCGGACAGCGCCTACGTCTTCTACACGGTGTCCGGGCTCTGGGGAGTCGGCGACGCGGTCTGGCAGACGCAGGTCAACGGTGAGTACTGGTATACGCATGTATTCCGCGAGGGATAAATGTATGTGGTGCTGGGGCTGCGGAATTTTGCAGCCCGCAGCACTTTGGCAACTTTTTAGGTACGTGTATACGCGTAAATCCGGAAAATTTTGGAAACAACTCGGACGGGAAAGTGGCGAAACATTTTATTGTAGGCACGGCTACCAGAGCTGTTTTTTCTCGTTTCTTTAGGTCGTTGTGAAGGAGAAAAAGCTCGAGTACTCGGCCGATCGTAAGGTATACTTTTTTCCGGAGCAAAAACGACTCGGAAAAACGGGAAACGATTGACAAAAAGTGAATTCATAGATTTTTTTCTCGAAAACTATGAACTTTTATAAAAATTTCATTAGAACAAAAATATCTTAAAATTCATGAAAGAACGCTCTGAAATTTTTTCAGATTGATCCGACACGATTTTTAATTTTTCGAAAATTCAAAACTATCGAAATTTCGAAAAACTTCCTTAAAAAATCTGAAAAAATTTTCAGAGCATTCTTTGATGAATTTCAAGATTCTTGCACTAATAAAATTTTTATAACAGTCCATAGCTCTCGAGAAAAATAATCTATGAATTCTCTTCTTGTGAATTATATTTCTCGTTTTTTCGAGTCGTTTTTGCCCCCGAAAAAAATGTACCCTATATACGATCATAAGAATGCTCTGAATTTTTTTCAAATTGATCCGATACAATTTTTCATTTTTCGAAAATCCTTAAAAAATCTAAAAAAAATTTAGAACATTCTTTGACGAATTTTAAGACGTTTTTGTTCTAATGAAATATTCTTAAAAGTCCAGAGTTTTCGAGAGAAAATAATCTGTATAAATTCTTGTTTTTTAATTATTTCTCGTTTTTCGGGTCGTTTTTGCTCCGGAAAAAATATACCCTAAGATTTGCCGTCTACGCGAGATTTTTCTCTTTCAGAATGACCTATAAGGAACGAGAAAGAACAGGTCCGGTAGGTGTGCCTGCAATAAAAAATTTTGCGACTTGCTTTTGCGAGTTGTTTCCTAAATTAGGTGGATTTGCACATATACATACACGGACAGTTTGACGGACTCGCGCTTGTTTTTCACGCGGCTGTCGTGCGCCACGACCCTCCTGGTTTAGCCGCGGACGTTGATAAAGGGACGTTTCTTCGGCGGTTTCCTACTGCGGTGCGGCGCGAGTCCGAGCGTAGAAAATTCATCTGTTTTGCCGTTGACACTTTCGCCGCGCTATCGGTCAGATATGGCTTGTAAAGTGTACGAAATAAATTTCGCACTTTATCTCCCTCAAGAAACTGCATTTTAGTCTGATAAATGATTTTATTGAGTAATCGGTTGTGTACAGTTGGCGATTTTTATTCGCGTCTCACCCCGGGAATGAAAAATTCTTTCGATCATCGTTTACGTATTCGATTTGCGATAGAACAAGAAAATCCTTTTATACTTAAAAGCCGCACTGGAGGTGTTAACAACTCTTTCCGCTATAATTCGACGTTTCTTAACGAAAAAAAATCAACTGGAAACGGTAAAACCATTTTTTTAAAAAAGAATTTTTCGAAAGCAATTTAAAAGCGCTGCACTGTCACACATTTCTCTTCTCCAGTTCGTATTGACTTTGATTTTATTTTCGAAAAGCAACGATAGACCGAGATATGGGTTTTGAAGTTTCTTTTTTTTGACAACGTATATTTACATTTTCGACACATCGATCGATACACATTTAAATTCTGCGATATTCTTTTTTAGAATACACACGAATTTCACTATAAAAAAATTCTTTTCCCATACATCGAAATCAACACACGAAGTATGGCTAATTATAAAAATAAAAAAAAGAGAGAAACGCTCACCACTTCGCGGAATCCGCGTTGCAAAGCTCGGGCTCCTCTGAAACAAGGGTTAAATCACGTATCCGCGCGCGCGTATGTGCGCGGAATTTAATTTCCGAGTTAAATCGGGGTAGATTAAAAAGCTCGTCTGTGCGCGAGCGCCGTAATCTAAGAGGGGAATCTCGTCGTAAAATGAATTTTCAGTGAGCTCGAAAAAAAAAATTCGCGGGAAGAAGAAGCGGGGAATAATAATTTTAAGAGCGAAATCTGATAACGACGCGTCGTTTAAAGGCCTCTAGCGGTGAAAAATCCGGAGCCGCGGATCGGGACAAGATCGAAATATATAGTCGGGCTAGATTGCAGGCCTGCGCTGAATGACGTTCGATACTCGTATATACGCGTTTTTGTAGATATGTACACGCACAGATTCGTATCCCGCGAGATTTTCTCTGTATGCGCATTGCGTATACGCCCTACGTGTATACATTAGCGCTGCAGAGAGACAGACGAGAGAACATCACCGTGTGTGTATATATATATAACGCGCACGCAGTGCGTCGCTATCGCAAAGAGAAAATCGCGATGTATTTTTCCCGAGATATATCGCGCACGCGATATACTCGCATACAAATGCGCTCGACTATATCGCGCTCCGATTGCTATATGGGCGCCCGACGAGCGCTTTTTCGAAATACGCTTTCATACATACATACATACATACATATATATATATAAATAAAATTAGAGAGATAAAAAATCTCGCGGACAATGCTCCGCGTAATCTTCGAGTGCGTATCTCGCCGGGATATAAAAGCATGCGGGCGACCGTATAGTGCGGACAGATAGCGATAATACGGCGATGATATACTGATATATAGTAAGTGTGTATACCGCTTTTGCGGGAATGCGATCGATCGAGGTCGGTACTTACGCACTTTGATTTTTCGCGCGCGAGCGAGAGGGACCCGTTTTTGCGCGCAAACCGGATCTATATATACATACACACACACACACATACATAGACGCGCGTTTATATACGACTGCGCTTTGCTAACCCCTTTCTTCGGGGTGTACATAGCGCGCGCAGCTGTTCGCTCGAGAACCCGATCTCTATATCGCGGCTTTGTTCTCGTCCGGAGCGTAACTCTGGATTTCGCGCGCCTCGTGTGCGAGAAAGACAAAGAAATTATCCGCGCGCGCGCGCGCGGGAAATTTGAATTCAAACGGCGCAAAGTCGACGCGGAGTGTCTTGGCCGCTGCTGCTTCGTCCTCTCGCTCGTCGCTGTCTGTGGTGCGGGGAAGAAGGAGGCTCTTTCCCGATTTCTTTTCCTCGCCTCGTCTCGCCAATCGAGTCCACTGCCGCGGAAGATCCTCTTTCGCGAGGCCTCGGAGCGGAAAAGCCCTCGCGCCTTTAATTAAAAAAAAAGGACCCAAGCACACAGAGACATGCGTCGCGCGCAAAGCGAATTCGATTCGTCGTCGCGTGTACGTATGCATTGAGAGGAAAAATAATTACTGTTCGCGGCGTTAGAGCTCCTCCCTGTTTTACGTCGGGTCGTCGCGTGTGTTTAACGGCTTGATTACAAAGCCGTCATTTCGCTCGGGATATAACCAATGTGGAATTATGATAAATATTTGATCGATATATGCAGGTGTAAAATGCTAGAATAATTATTAATTCAATAGAGGGCAGCGCTTGATTATTTAGATAACGAATTATTGGTTCCTTTTCAATTATTACACGAATATATTGTTATTTACTCTGTGAAATGTCGATCCTGTGCGCGTCGAACGAATTAATTATGAATTTGATTTTTTTCAACCTTTCCACTTTCAATACCATGTATTATTAATTGACGACGTTGATTAATTATTCGAATTAAATAGATCCTATTCCAAATGAGTCGAATAATGCATTATTGTGAATTTATCTCGATTCCGAAATAAATTTAACCAAGTTTATAATAGCAATTAAATCAATATTATATTATTTACATTACACGCGGCGGCGGCTGCGCTGAATTATAAAACGTTTCGAAATAATTTGACCAAATGAACCGAATCGTTCGATCGATCGCGCGCGCAATTCGCCATTATTCTCGATCGATCCCTTTCTCTCTTTTTCTCTCAAAAGTCTGGGATCGTCCGATCATCAATATTTTTGCAAGTTTCTTGCAAACTTTAACCAGACTTTTTTTAACACGGAGATCCCCTCGAATTAAATAATGTACATTTCGCTCACTAGGGGGGGGGGGGAAGCTTCGATAATTTTTTCTTTTTTCTTTATCTCGGTGCACGCGCACTCCTGAGTTTAGAAAGTATCGTCGCGCTCACGCTTCGTCGAACGAAAATGCATAATGAAAGGTTCTCTTCGAAAAGACGACTCCACGCACTGGTACAATACACTCGACTGTCTCGAGCTTTTGCACAATGAATTTCTCTTTCTCTCTCGCGCGCGCTTTTCTGCGCGACCTTTTAATTGCTCTCTCGCGCTCTTTCGCGATAGAGACAAATAAAATCTCCAAGCTGTTTAGTTGGAACAAACGCATCGACTCGTTCGCTATCGTTACTCCCACAGAAACGCTGTGGGACGGCGTATAGCTGTCGTTGTTTATCGAAGTACGTTTATACTCTATAGAGCGCGCGCGAAACGAGGCCAGGAGGAAAATCATTCCTCGGGCATGAGACGTACCCCCGCAAGAGCGGGAGCATTCATTAGCATGAATTATCTCTTCCGCACCCTTCGCTCGCGCGCCTCACACCTCTCGAGCGTGAAAACGCACGTGCGCGCGCTTTTTCCTCTGTCTCTCTTGATCTCGTGTCGCTGGGTAGACGCATACCTGCGCGCGACACCTGCGACCCGAGAGCTGCCGCCGCCGCGTGTATATGAGTGTGTCCAGGAAATTTCGGAGACAACACGGACGGAAAAGTTGCGAAAAATTTTCTTGATGGCACGTTTATCAGACCTGTTTTTTTCTCGTTCCTTACAGGTCGTTCCTTACAGGTCGTCCGGAGTAAAAACGACTCGAAAAAACGAGAAATCATTAATAAACAGAGAATTCGTGGATTTTTTTTCGGGAAAACTGTGGACTTTTGTAAAAATTTCATTAGAACGAGAATGTCTTGGAATTCATGGAAGAAAGCTCGGAAATTTTTTCAGATTGATCCGAGATAATTTCGAAATCGAAATTTCGATTGACGTTATTTAAAACTCTGAAAAAAGTTTCAGAGCAGTCTTTGGTGAATTTTAAGATATTTTTGTTGTAATGAATTTTTATAAAAGTCTATAGTTTTCGAGAAAAAAATCTATGAATTCTTGTTTTTTAATTATTTCTCGTTTTTCGAGTCGTCTTTCAAAGTGACCTATAAGAAACGAGAAAAAGCAGGTCTGGTAAGGGTGCCTTCAAGAAAATTTTTTGCAACTTTTCCGTCCGAGTTGTTTCCGAAATTTCCTGGACATACTCATATATACAATATATGCATGAATTCTCCTAAAAATGTTCACTTATCGGGGGTCCAGAAATCGAAAAATTTTTTTTGATTGTAGAAGTTTTGGACCCATCAGACTTGGTCCTGTAAGTCAAAAGACGATAAAAAACTGCCGAGGAACACAATTGGAAATATGGAACATGGGGAGGTATATAGAGAAAAAAAGAAAATCGGCTATTCGGATTTTTATTTATTTATTTTTTTTAAACTGATATAACTTTTGATCAGAGCATCGAATCTGGGCATATTTTTTTAAATTAAAGTTCTTTTGTTGTACTTCATTGTAGTGTAATTTAAAATTTAATTTGTGCCTTGCAAACATTCGTAGTTTTTATTATTCCACTATTTTAACGCATTCATTTTTTGTAAACACCATAAAATGACTCAGAAGTATGATTGCCAGTAACTTTTCCCATGTTCCTCTACATTTTTGAGCATCTTTCGGCTTACAGAAGAAAGTCTCACCGGTCCGAAACGTCTAACTTTAAAAAAAAAAGTTTCGATCTTTGGACCCTCCGAACAGTATACAAATTTTTAGGAGAATTCGACATATACGCGTTATACACACTCGTATCGTACCGTTTTCCTCTTGGCAGCCTCGCTCTCGCACTTCGCCGGGAGAGAGAGAGGGAAAAAGTCAATATCACAGTAACATTCCGCGATCGCAGAAATATAACTGTATAACCGAGGCGAGAGAGAGAGAGAAAGACACGCCTAAGCAGTAGCCGGTTTTTCCCGTGCTCACGTGCGACTGACTACTCGACTTTATCTTATCTTTCACTCGGCGATCGCACGAGACGTTCGCAAAGTATGAGAAAGAGAGAAAAAAACCGATTCTATACAGATCCCGGACCTTTCGAATCGCCTTTCGGCAACGCGACACCTTCGCCTCAAAAATCACGATTTTTATTTTATTTTATAGCGCTCCGTTAAACCAACTCTCGTGGACAGTATACGTGTGACTTTGGAAAATTACTTTGGTCACTGGCACGCGTGTGTGTGGTCCGAGCAATTTTGCCCCGTGTTTTTTGTACGGTGACTTTTGCTAGAATTATAATAGAAATTTTATTGTACCGCAGAGAACATTTACTCAGCGCACTTACTCAGCATGTGTAGCAATATTTTTTATATTAGGTCACTTTACTCGACGCGAGCGCGCAAGAAAATACAAAAAGCTCGCGCTTTCGAAGATTGACGGTTAGATTTACTCTGAAAATAGAGTCTTGATTAAAAACTCGCTCGGGCCGGGGAGTTTCTGTTTTTAGTCATAATACGCGGCACCAGAGCTTTACTCTATACTGTATCAGAATACAGTCGATTATAATAACTGTACACTCTCTAAATTTGGAAATTCACTGGTTTTTTAGTCCGCATTAACAATTTGAAAAAGTTATGATGGTGCAATTGTGAACTAGTGAATAGTCACAGTTTTAACAGATTTATAAAATTAACCAATTGAAAAAGTATAGAAGGACTATCTAAAATAGCAAATGTGAACATTACAAATAGTGAATATAAACATTGCAAATAGTGAATAAAAATGCACTACCTACTAATAGTGTGTGGTCCTAATAACAGTAGGCTAAAGGAGACATAAATTTTCGCTTATTCTACAAGTTAACTGTTACCTAATTAAATAGTAAATTTTAATTTACTATTTAATTAAATTAATAAGACCGTAAAATATCACTTTTACTGGATGGTGGATTCTTCACTTGAATAGTAAATTTCTCGGCTGTTGAAAATGTATAAGTACCGAAAATTTCACTTAAAAATCATTATGATTCATTGAAAAAATAGTAAATTTTCATAATTTTTAAAGTTCACCTTTTGCTAAAGTGATTATGTACTGGATAATCAGTGTTCCAGTGACAATTTCAAGCAGATACTTTCTACCGTTTGAATCAATAAATGTTTGCTAATTCGATAGTAAACGCAACGAAATGAGCAAAATGATAACTCATTTCATAAACAGTGACTATTCACTACGTACTACAGCGAATTACAATCTTTACAACAATGCACCGTATTAATTAACGAATATCCACCAATTTGTAAAATGACAGTTTTTGTTTCGCTATTCGGGAGGTTAATATTATTTAACTACGAGAAATAGTAAATGTTTGAAGACACTGAAACATAAATAATAAAACAAAGAATGGCAAAACAATGGATAACGCAACGATGTAATTCGCAGGTCTCTACGGCACGCTGTTCCGGCGCAACAAGGAGGCCGCCTTCTCGAACTACCGTCTCTGGGAGTCGGCCGGCTTCGTCGTCGCTTACGCCTACAGCACCCACCTCTGCGCCCGCATGAAGCTCTACGTGATGCTCAACGTCCTCATTATCGGCAGCGTCGGCTACATCGTCGTCGAGCTGCTGCACCGGCGCAAGCAGAAGCGGCTCAAGGCCATTGCCGAGGACCCCAAGGCCGCGCAGGCCGAGGCCAACCAGCCGGAAGAGACCGACGACGAGAAGGACGACATCGACGATGACATAATCATCACCCATCTGTGAGGCCCGGAGTCCTCCGTCCCTCCCTCCCCCCCCCCCCCCCACCCCACCCGCCTTGATATCAAAGCGCGAGTCCCTCCGTCTCGTCGCGACCGAGTCGAGTGTAAATGTGCGCGTTAGCGAAAACGAGAGAGAGAGAGAGAGAGAGAGAGAGAAATCCGTCCAGCTGCGCGTATATCGTTTTCTCGGCAGAAAAAAGCGCGGCATTGTCTCACGAACCGCCTAATCGCTATCGGTTTCAAACGCTATAATGTATACACGCGTACAATGAGCATACACACGCGCAAACGCGCGCTCGCACACGCATTGAATGCACGTATATGACCAATCGCGGAATTTCGAACCGATTGACGCACGCGCGCGTCTGTTAATACACACACACACACACACACACACGCATATCAGCCATGTTTACAATGTGCGTATAAGTATATATATATATCGCTCCGAGAGCGCAGGGACCATCCGCAGAATTTTTCTTACGTGCGCGCGATGCGTGTGCTGTACACGTATACATATATATATAATAATAATAATACCGATCTCGCCGCGCGATCGGCGGGGAGATTAGAGGGAGAAAAGAAAAAATTTTTTTCTTTCTCTCTCTCTCTCTCTCCTTTTGTTTTTTGTGTGTAAATATATCGATGGGCGCGTGAGACGTTGCTCGAGAGCCGCGCGTTCGCTAATTCGCCTCGAGCGCGATATGCGAGTGTATATCGCGACGATGCGCGCGTACATATATACCCTCGGATAAAGAGGAGGAGAAAAAGAGACGATTTCCGCGACGACGACGAGGACGACGACCACGACGACGAAGACGACCACTAAGACGATAATAATGATGATGATGATGATGATGATGATGCTGAATGCCTGGAAATGGCTGTGATGGGGTGAAGATTGGCCTTGCGTTCGGCTCCTCGGTTTTGCTCGACACGCGCGTACTTAATTAGCCCTCGCGAAAAGCGTTTTAACGATCTGGACTATTATCGCAAGGATTTTTTTACCTCAGAACTACCCCCTTCCCTCCCTCCCCCACCCGGACTATATCTCGTGTGTATTTTACCGCAAAGGAGAATACGACTGTTCTCTCTTGACGCTTGACAACCAGCGGGGCGATTATAGCGATTAGACGCTTTCTAAATTGCTTTGTAAATTGTCTCCTCGCGCACGGTGTGCCTCGATGAATGCTTTACAGCGGCTGCGCGTGTCCCTCATGAATATCGTTGTTGTTGTTCATCTACTCTTGTTGTTGTTTGTTTTTTCGTCCCCTACCCCCTCCCCCGCCCCTAGACACCCGAGAGCCGCGACAATCTCCAACGAGCTGGTTAATGTTTAGCGAAACTTTTAAATTGCAAAACGACGGACGCGCGAATCCGGGCATCGATTCGCGTTGCTCCAACCCTCGGTCTGACTTGCGAGACTCTATGCTTGTACACTGCGTCGCGTCGGCAAAACCGAGTCGGCGTGATCTCACGGGAAAAGTGCGGGAAAAATGCGCGAGAGGCGACGAGAGAGAGAGAGAGAGAAACGTAACGCACGAATAATAAGTAATAATACGAAGTAAAAAAAAAACGAATAATGATAACGCACAAATAAACACACACACACACACACACAAAACGAGTGCGCGCACAGCGAGAGGACGTGTAATAAAGGTGTGTCAAAGCGTGAATCTCGTACCTAATGATACAATTATTTTTGTATGCGTATCCGAAAGAAAGAGAGAGAGAGAGAGATGTATAGAGAAAAAAAGTAAGAGAGAATGTGCGAGTCCCTCTGTAATTTTTGTCTTCTTCTTCCTTGTTCCGTGGAACGCTATGTGTATACACGGAGGCGCGCGCGCGGCCCGTGCAACGAACCCTCACAAGACGCCTATATATATTATATACGTTTATACCACACGCGACCGTCTCGATCTCCTTCCTTCGTTGATTTCCACTGCATCTGTTATACGTTTAGCCGCAATTGTCGTAGCACGCACGTTCGATTTTATATAAATATATATATATATACATATACATAGACATATACATACATATTCGTATATACATATATAAGCATATTGAACTATGATCATTATTATTACTTTTACTATATTATTATTATTATATAAACATACTCTACTACTATGCTACGTAGTCGTCGGCTCGCTGTAATGAGCCGACGAAAAAAACCTTGTACAGTACATCCCGATCCTCCGGAAGAAATTTTTGAATATTCATGAGATTTCACGGAGAGGAGAGACGATGATAAGAGCGCACCATATGCTGCATTGTTTTAACGTTAATTATTTTTTTAAATAAATGAATAAATAAATAAATATATATATACATATTTCTCTGTTCACTAGGTAATGATATTCGCATTATGCATTAATAGACGTAATATAAAATGATCTTTTATTTAGTTGATCGATAATATCGATGCAGATTATTCAATGATTACGATGTATTATTATCATTAGTATTACAGTGTAGAAAGCAGCAGCTGGCAGCAGCCTCTCGTTTGATGATTTTACCCGAATCACAAGGACAATATATGTATATGTTGTTTTGAATATACTTATCGAATTTTGATTTTGTGTAATTTTCGCGGCCTCAACTATATATTAGATATATTGAACACAATTGTACATGTATTTGCGAGAATCGCGAGATATCATCGATTGTTGGATCGACACGGTTATGACTACTTTTACCATTGCCCTATTCCGCCCCACCCCCTCTCCCTCCTCACCTCTCACATTCGATTCTGTCACCACCGCAACTATTCCTTTGATTTTAGTCTTATTGTTGCCCCCTGTCTTTACGTTGTACCCAACTTAATGTCTAAGGATTCCATTGTTAATTATATTTAGTCGCGAAGTATTGTTATTATTATTTTAATTATTATAACTATTGTATTTTCGACACCGTAATGTTATTCTAGAGCCGATTAAAACGAGTATGATTTTATTAAAATTGACAAGACAATTTGTTTTACTTTATTTATTGGATCCTCGAATGTGTGGATTGTGTATACTTCCTCGCGTATCCAATCGTCGATCGTCGATTCAAATTGAAATGAAAAAATAAAGCTCGAAAAGAAATGTAAAAATGCAGGTACGTGATATAAACATGTAGCTGATAGTTGGAGATGGGTTTGAAATAACAAGTCTGCAGTGTTCTGTTCGAACAGGCTTGAATTTATTGTTTACTTCACAATTGTTTTTCGATCGCTTTATAAATAGAATGTACATAATTATTTATACTATTATTAAATATTTCATACACTCCTAAAGTTTTTTTCGCTTTTGTTTTTGTCTTTTCCTATAAAAATAACGATCGCGTCGGTGTCGTTACTGTACAATAATAAATGTGCTTACATGGAGTAGACTCTCAATCCTTTTCTTTTTTTTTTATATTTACAGTAATCATTCGAAATTTGAGAGGAGAGTTTCCGACTACTCTCTACTTCCGTACATAATGGTTGACGGCAGAAATTTTGACTTTGCAAATCATCGTGTGGCAACTTGTACATAAGCGTTTTCGGTAAAACGTTGAAAAAAAAATCGATTATCGGAGATCTCTGTGCCGGCGGCTAATCTTGCAAATACTCTTGCCTTAGCAGTACCTAATTTCACTCTGTCTTCAACAACAATATGCAAATGCCAATTTTCACTTTTACATATCGTTCAACTGCATGATTCGAATCTTAACAAAATTTTCATCTGGAAGGCCACAAAGTGCGAGCAAAGCGAAAAAAGAAAGAAGACTGGTTTTCTCAATAGATTCGAACCGCATCTTACCGAGTACATTACATTTTCACTTCTTAAATAATTTTACTTTATACGCTCAAGTCGTTCGCTTGATTTTCTTTCTGGATTTTCTTGTATTTTTAGGTTTCTCTTTAATTAGGAAGGCCCTTCGATCTCGCAACTGCTATTCCGCTTAGAAAGGTTTTCACAGGCATCCGACGTGATTTCTTTTCTATTTAAACCTATCTTGTCTTATTTCCCTATAGATTTACAAACGTAAACGCGTCGCTTTTTCGTTTTGTACAATTCTTATGAACTCGGTAATGACATTCTCGTCGAAACCGTTATTTTCTTGTACGTCCATTACGATTAGGAAAAACGTCATGTCTACGGAGTTTAAACCATTGTTTTTCTCTATAGGATTGCGACGATCATCTCAGCTCAAATATATTTAACAGACTTAGATAACATTAAATAAGAAACTTTTTCACGAGCCAAGCAACAGTCAAACAGCGGGTTTTCTTTCTACAAAGTATAAATCTTTATTCTTTAAAGCTTAAATTATTAAGTTTCACAACGTGACTTATAAAAGTAAAGACGGAAAGAACGTATACATGGTTTTTAGTTAAATTAAGTTACAATTTCTCAAAGAACACGAAATATAAGTTATAATATATATATAACTACAAACATGACTTAAACTTTATCAGTCTTTCACTCGAGAAGACTAATCGTACATATACGCGACATAAGAACTCACATACTATAATTTAAAAACTAAGAGCGTTATGTATAATGTTATCTGTATTTTGACGGAAATAACAGGAACAAACATTTCTATTATTACTCTTCTGCTTACGAGTTTTTGTACATGATAAACTAAAATGCATTATAAGTATTTTATTTGCTTCTAAATATTTATATGTATTCTTTTCCTCTTTACTTTAACCATTTTATTATAGAGAACTCACTAAAAATAGTGAGCCTTCGTTTTCTCGTCCCTGAAGATGGATTACGTATTTGGCAATTTGATCGTACTATCGAACAGCTGCAAACTATTTTTACTATGAGGTATGAGTGTCAATAAATTCAACGTAAACGTTGGACAAAAAAATACGAAAATCAAAACATTGCAGGCCAGAGATATAATGCATTGGAAAAAACCAGCTATTCAGAATCAAATTTCAGTTAAGGTAATAACGTTCAATACGTCATAGCGTTTTGACTACGATCAATACCTCTTATCTTTCTCTATAAATTCTAATTTTTACACTATCGGAAAACAACGGGTACTTTTACTTTTCTTTACTGTCAGCCTTTTATGTTCTTTTATTACTATTACTATTATTTTCTTATTTCATTTTAAAAGCAAAACAGAAGACATCTCATTAATCGGAATATCACATGAGTTGTCGACTTGTCGACTTTACGTATATGGGGGTTTCATTCGTTATACTGGATATCTTGCTGATGTTGTTGCTTTTGATTGGCACATATGATAACTTTTAAGTTTGCGTGTGGAATGGTAACATAAATCTCTTTATACATGCATTAATAGTGACTACTAGGAATGTTCTTGAGTTTTTTTTTTAAATTCGCGCATTTTGTCAAGTGAAGAATTAGCGCTTAAAAAATGAGGTTAGGGGGCAAATGCTATTATTGTGTCTCATAATACTTCATACTAGAGACTAAACTCAATTTTTTTTATCATTTACTCACTAACGGTTAATTTTTGATCTGAGTATTAACATTTTTCTGTTTACTTTTTTTACGACACTTCTTTTCTTCGCGTTATACATATAAGTTGAATATCTGCACGACCAACAAGATCGATTCTCTAATTGAACACTTGGATTGCCTCACTCCGCAAATCCTCACTGTTGACTAGTTTTGCTCTACCTTAACTTTGTAATGTCATTTTATTATTTTACTTTAAACTTATTTCATTTAGTTTTTGCATTTTAATTTCGCGCCGAACGAACTACGACCAGTCAGTGCACACTTCTTACTGCGGCTCGTCTGCTAACACACTCGCAGAAACGAACCAGATAAAACTTTCTGCGCGAGCTGCAAATAAAGATTACTATCGACTTTAATCACTCTTCGTGTATACTCTTATTTGGCAAACGAACTGTTGACGATTCTAACGCTAATCTGACTTGTGGCTATTGCAAAACTGCCTTGGAATTGGAGGTATACAACTGTTTCTGTATAAAAGACACCGATATCTGCAACAGAAACACATTACCGCAAATGAGCGATCAGGAGTACTGAATAAAATGGTCGATGCACAATTTCATTCTCAAAGATATACTCACTCAAACGAAAAATTGTTGGCACTTGCTGGAGTTTTCGCGTACCGAATTGTTTCGTTCTTCGTATCCCAGCAGGTACGAAAGGAATTCCATACTTTCATTTCTCTTGAGCTGCAATCGGCAATTTTCCTTTTGCTCTTCTTAAATTATTTACTGTTGAAAAATGCAAAGTATTAGTCAAAGGATATTAATTTGAAATACGATGTTTCAGTGAGTAAGTTTCTGACATATTTCAACGCCTGAATACCATGATAAAAAAAAAATACAAAAAAATATGCACATAGATAGATCAGCGTCATCACCAACTTTTTCAAAAATACAAATCTTTTTTTTTTCAATTAAGACACCCTCCGCTCGCCCATCAACTCAACTAACATTAAGTAATTTGCATCTCACCTTTGTTTGCAATGTTGTTTAAAAGCTTCAGAGTCGACAGTAACTTTAGTATGCGCGCGCGCGCGCATAGAAATTCTATTTACAGAAAACAGTTCGGTTCCGGATTCGTAACGGAAATTTCTTAAAAAAAGAAGCAACAAAAACCGATTGACTAACTCCAACAAGTCGTGTATACGCGGACGCGTACGTAAGGCGCAGTGAATATACGCGTTATTCGAGTAGGAGGAGAAGTGAAACGATTTCGCGCGCAATAAATTTCAGGTATTCGAGTTTTCCTTTCGCAACTTTTTAACGTATAAGACTCAAATCAGAGAGACAGACAGACATAAAAACAAATGCATCTTCCTCGGTGGCTCTCGGCACTCGTCTTCGAACGCTGATAAAATCTTCGCTTCGTTGATCTCGAGTCGCTCTCGTCCCTGACACTCGCTGGCACTATTTACAAGACGAACTCAGGCAGGTGACGATTCCGCGGCCCGGTGAGCCCGCGCAATATGTACAAGGTTGATGTCCTCCCGCCCCGTCGTCGTCGTCGTGGTCGTCGAGCTTTTTACCTCGTCTTCGCTTGGGACGCGGCGGCCGATCGAGCGGTCCTCTTCTTCTTGCGCTTGCCGGACGGATTGCACTCGGTGTCGAGCTCGGGGTAGACGTAGTTGACCGTGGGCACGATTCTCCGGGAGCTGCGGGTCTGCTTGGCCCCGCCGGACTTCCTGGGCTTCTTGGGGGGGCTGGCGCCGCTGTTCTCGACCTCCTCGTCCGTGGAGCCGAGCCGCTTCTTGACGCTGCCGGGCTTCCGGGGAAAGCAGTTGGGCACGTTCTGATTGTTGATCTTGGTGTTCATGGCGGCCTTGTCCTTGCGGGCGGCGCGGCTCTTGGCGGGCTTGGCCGTGGCGGAGGTGACCTCGACGACGGCGCCGAGCTCGAGGGGCGAGCCGTCGTGGGGGTGCTCGGCGATCTCGCCGGCGGGCAGCATCACGTCGGCCGGATAGACCGAGAGCACGGCCTTGTTCTTGAGGGAGAGGACGACCTCGCGATTGTGCGACTCCTGGAGCATCCTCTGGGCCTTGAGCCGCTTCTTGAGCGGCAGGGTGCGGCTGCCGAGCTGCTCGAACTCGCTGCTGGCGAGCCGAGCCTCGCGCGACTCCGCCGCCGGGCCGTCGAGGGGCCGGCCGGCGGCGCTCTGGCCGTCTGGGCCCGCGTTCGATTGAGCGTCGTGGAGATCGGCGGGCTGGGCCGGCGGGTCTCTCTTCGCGTCCTGGACGGCTGGATTGCTGATTTGTACTGCCGGCAGGTAGTAGTCGACGTGCTCGTACCTGCTGATCAGCTGGGCCTTGGGCTCGGCGGCCGGCTGCTCCTGGCGCTTGCCGCCGTCCAGGAGGCTGGGCTCCTTGCCGGCCGGGGGCTTGAGCTTCTCGTCGTAGAACTTGGCCATCACGGCCGCGTCCGTCTTCTTCTTGCTCCTCTTCTCCTGGACGGTGGGGTTGCTTTGTACTGACTGGGCCGCGTGGCTGGCCGGCAGGTAGAACGGCAGCTGGTGACAGTAGGCGCAGCTGAGGCAGGCGCATCCCGTCGACGGATGGTGAATGCTGGCGTAGGTGCAGTAGCCGCCGGGCGGGTAGCCGGCGTAGTGGAGCTCGTAGCCGGGCTGGCTGGGCAGCTTGGGGTCGTCGGGGCCGCCGGCGCCGGGCTTGAGGTCGGGATAGTCGGGATCGGGCTTGATGGCCCGGCCGCGCTGGAGGACGTCGTCGGGGTCGTGCTTTATGGAGATGCCCGGCTGGCAGCACTTGCTGTCCTCGTAATCGGCGAGCTTGCCCGGGTCCTCCTCGTCGCTGTTGTAGTTGAGCTTGCTGCCGCCGAGATGGCTCTCCACGGCGGCCTTGTTGATGATGTAGAGATTGCTGTTGGGCGACTTCTGCAGGAGCATCACCGTCTCGCCGTTGAGTATGACGTTGGCGTTGTCGTTGCTCTCCAGATTGCTCTGGATCGTCTCGTCGATGATGTAGGAGAGCAGCTCGGACTTGGCCGGGCCGCCGCCACCGCCACCGCCACCGCCGCCGCCGCCGCCTCCAGACGCCAACGACGAGGACACCTCCATCTGGAGGGCGACCTTGTCGAGGCAGTCCTCCGGGTACATGCCCACGATGTGACTAGTGATTGTCTTGTTATTGTCCTCCTCTTTGGGCTTCTGCTGCAGGCTCGTGTAGGGCTTGACCTTGATCTCGATCTTCTTGCTGGCGGCGCTGACGCGCTGCTGGGCCGAGACGCTGGCCAGCAGTGTGAGGCCGTCGATGCCGGACTCCGGGATGTCGTAGTAGCCGTTGGACGCGGGGGCGCCGGTCGGCGCCTCGGAGCCGCTGGCCGCCGCCGCCGCCTCCTCCTCCTTCCTCTTGTCCTCGGCGCTCGGCCGCCGGCCGCACTTGCCGGCTCTCGCCTTCTCCTTATTTACACGCCTGTGGGCCTTGTCCTTGGGCTTCCGGGGCGAGGGCTGGCTTTCGTTGCTGACCGACGGGGCTGGACTACTGGCCCGCGCGGGGGCCGCTTGTACTTTCGGTTCGTTCGGATTGTCATCAGTCTTGGATGAATTGGAATTGACGCTGGCCGGCCTGTCGGGGAGGCCGCTCGGCGGAGGGGGACGCCTGGAATGCTTGCGGATGACCGAGCCGGTGGGCACCACCCCGTCCTCGGGGGCTTGCAAGGCTTTCGACGGGGCGACGCCGTCGGCTGGCCGTTTGCGACGCGGCGAGTCGACGGCGTCGTGCAAGGCACTGACTTTCTCGCCTCGGCCCTCGGCGACGGCAGTCGCGGGCGACGGGGCGTCGGCGACGACGACGCTCGCGGAAGTCGTGGGGGCGATTTTCGCGACCGGCGTCTCGCCGGCTGCGCTGATTTTCGAGGGGCGGACGGGGCGGTCGCCGAGGGTGGGTATCGGCGAGACGGCCGGGGGACTAGATATCGGATCGGTTTCCGGATCCGTCGGCCCGACGGACTCGCCGACGGCCGACGACGGAGCGCTGGATTCCGAGGGCGGCCGGGCGTCGGGGCGAGAGCGCTCCTGAGCGCTGCCGCCGCCGCTGCCGCCGGCGGATCTTCGCGATGCGTTCCTCAGCTCCTCCTCGAAGATGCGCTCGAAGTCGCGCTGCTTCTGCTTGCGCTCCTCGTCGCGCTGCCTCTTCAGTGCGGCAATGCGCTTGGCGTCCTTGACGTCTTCGAGCCAGCCGACGGGCCGCCGCTTCTTACGCTTGACGATCTTCGTTACCTCCTCGTCCGTCAAATCGATAAAGGCTATCTCGTCTAATCTCTCCTTGAGCGTCTTGTGCTTGTAACGCGCCACCGGCGACTTGTCGAGTTTCTTACTTTCTACGCAATTACTACCGGTACTACTGGATTTCGCGCGCGAGTCCGGACTTTTAGAAAATTTATTATTTAACGACTCTACTTTGTTGGTTTCGGAGGTAATAGTACTTTTCAGCTGGAGAAAAAATGTTCAGGCTTTATTATGTGTGTTTCTGCGTCAATTTAACGCTACGCTATACACAACGCTATCGGTATATAGATTGAACGATCGTTCAACGCGTGATACCAACGCTGCGTAATCGCAAAGAGATACCAAAGCTGCACAGACGGAGCTGTGCGCATGCCTGCGTTAACTCGTCTCCTTTCCAAAAAAAAAGAAAAAAAAATTCGAGACAAAATACCGAGCAATACCGAAATGAAAACATACCCTCTGATCTCTCTCAGTGATATCGTGAGCGGCGTCGACGACGACGACGTCGGCGCTCGGCTCGTCGGTCCCGCTCTGCCTGCAGTACTGCAGGAAGTTGCCGCAGGCCCTCCTCAGGTCGAGGTGCTGGCACAGGTAGAACCTCGTGCTCTGGGACTTGGCGAGGGTGGCGCTGGCCGCCGGCAGGACCTGGGCGAGCAGCGCGGCCGGCAGGTCATCGGGGCTCGAGGCGCCCAGGGACGCCAGGGCGCTCGCGTTGATCTGCCGCTTGACCGCCAGATTGCTGTGGACCTTCTTCCAGAGCCTGTAGACTAGGAGGTAGCGCACGTACATGAGCTCCGTCTCGGGCTTCGCCGGGACCATCTGGATGATTTTTCTGTCGAGGGGTGGAAGGGGGGGGAGAAAATAATGCGGATTATATAAAACGATGAAACTCGATATGCTTCCTTCGAAGAGACGTGTGTGCGTGTGCGTATGACTTACGAAATCACGGCGTCCAGTATCTGGCAGTGGGTTTCGTTCATCAGTTGAACTTTTATCACGGTGTTCAGCATGTGCTCCGTTGATTTCTCTGCGGGGAAGAAAGAAGAAAAAAATTTCGTTCGCGTTCTCTCATGCGGCTGGGATATTACGCGCGTGTGTGCCAAAGTCGATAAGAAAGTTCGCCCTAAGTAAACTTGATATTACGCAGCGCCAACTCGCAGCGGATGTGTTTCACGTGTATACAGTATGTGTACGTGCATACACCTGCGCGCATCCTCGCAGTCGAGGCGGTTTATCTGATTGGCGTGAATTTCCATGAACTTTTGAGGCGGCAAGCGGCAGAGGCAGAGAGAGAGAGAGCCGAATTCTCCGGATCGCAAATATTGCAATGTGGACGTATATATACACAGACTCACCGAGATACACGTAGAGACAGGAAACGAGCCTCGCCGAGATTTTCGCGTGCTGCGGCTCCGCGTCTCGCTTTGACGCGACCAGCTCCAGATCTATGTACATTGCCAGGAGGTCTGACATGTGCTCGAGGTAGACAGCACGATTCTGATCCTGTGCGGGGCGAGAACGAAAGCGAGCATTAGATTAGTTTAGGCGCGTTAAATTCGAATGAAGTTTCCTCGGCGGGACGGCGATGGTTGTGAATCCAGGAAACAACTCGGACGGAAAAGTTGCAAAAAATTTTCTGGAAGACACGCCTACCAGATCGGTCTTTTTACCGGAGCAAAAAATTCCTATGCGATTTTCTTCGCGAAAACTATATGGACTTTTATAAAAATTTTATTGGAACAAAAATGCCTTGAAATTCGTCGAATAATGCTCTCAAATTTATTCGGATAGATCCGGTAGAATTTTTGATTTTTCGAAAATCCAACAAAATCGAAATTTCGAAAAACGTTGTGAAAAAATTTCAGAGCATTTTTCGATGAATTCTAAGACATCTTTGTTGTAATGAAATTTTTATAAAAGTACATAGTTTTCTAATCTATGAATTCTTTCTTTGTTAATTATTTCTCATTTTTTGTCGATTTTTTGATTCGTTTTTGCTCCAGAAAAAAGTGTACCTTATAATTTGCCGTTCATGCGAGTTTTTTCTCTTTCGCGTTCCTTTATGGTCTAAGGATCGCGAAAAAATAAGTATAGCAAGTGTGCCTTCAATATAAAATTTTGCCATTTTCTGGGGTGAGTTGTTTCTACTTTCGTGGATTGGAATATATGACCAATTCTCCTGGCAAAATGCACTTTTCGGGGGTCTAGAAATCGAAAAAATTTTTTTTGAGCTAGAGGTTTCGGACCGATCAGACTTTCTTCTGTGAGCTAAAAGATATAGTCAAAAATGCAAAAGGACATGGGAAACATGGAACATGAAAATTTACCATGGGGACTAGCATATGGTGAAAAAAGAGAAAATCGGCTATTCCGATTTTTATTTTATTTTTTTTTTGTTTTTAAACAGACATAACTTTTGATTAGAGCATCGAATCTCGGTATATGTATTTTTTAAAATCAAGCTCTTTTGTTGTACTTTATTGTAATGCAATTTAAAAATTTATTTGTGCCTCGCAAACATTCGTATAATAGTTATTATTCCAGTATTTTGACGCATTAATTTTTTATAAAAAAAAAAAAAACGTAAAATGGCTCAAAAATATAGTTACTAGTAACTTTTCCCATGTTCCTCCACACTTTTGACTATCTTTTGGCTTACAGAAGAAAGTTTCATCGGTTCGAAACTTCTATACCTTGAAAAAAAAATCTCGTTTTCTAGACCCCCGAAAAGTACATTTTTCTCGGAGAATTGGTCGTATATGCATACGCGAACGAGCGACTGACGCTATACGCTGTGCAAATTCACCCCAGTCCGCTAATATCGCGCACTGATTCGGAAAAAATGTTCAGCTGCACTCTCGCTTAACAAATTGAACGGGGGCGCATAGCGAGTCGCTCGAAAGTGAATTCCGTCAATAACCATCGAGCCGTCCAACTTATCTTCTTGGGTGTTTCTCTTCTTTTTTTTTTACCTGCGGTTGCTCGAAACGATGAAAGTACACGAACAACAGCAAAACTTCTTTAATGAGCTCCTTCAATTTCGCCGCTCGCGACGACTTTTTATAGCAGTCGTTAACGTTCGAGCTTACGTTCCTGCAATCAAGGGAGAGAGAGACGCTGCTTTAGCTTGTGTTTTGTTATTTTAAGCAATATGTCTTTTTCACAATTTTTTTTCTTTCTCTTTTTTTCCAAAGCATCAATTGCCGCGTTTCGTTTGACCCGCGCCTAGAAATTGCGCAATACTTATTTTATTATTTCTTTTTTTTCCCCCTCGTCAGAGGCGGGCATCTCAGCGCGCGCGCGGAAAGTAATCAAGAACATAATAAGTAATTTTTGTGATTAAAAGATTTTAAATTAACGTCCACTAATTAGCTTCACAGCGGAGACAGTGCGTAATTTGAAAAGTTCCAATCTGTTTTTTTTTTATTTTTCCGCTTCATCGTTCGAGTTATAATCTATTGAGAGGATGATGTAAAGTCGCGGGAAATTTATTTACGCCTTTGAAGTTGAAGTTTATTTTTCGATTTGTCACAGTACCTCTTGAACAACGTTATGAGCTTAATTAAGGATGATGGATCGTGCGACAGGATCGAAGAACTGCACTGCTTGCGGAATCCCGATATCCAAGGAAACTGCATGTCGATGACCGCCATTTTTTTGTCCCCGGCGTCTAACTGCTCATGTCTGCTTATTTTGTTGTCTACGGCTTGCGCTAAATCTGTCGGAATAATAAAAATTTTATTTAAACGTCGAAATGCAGAAGCTATCATCAGGTCGAAAACTCGTTTGGCTGATATCCTTTCGGAAAATTATATATGATGGGGTGACATTAAAGTATATCGGATCGTCGAAATGATTTCACATAGCAGTTCGACTGCGTTCAGCGTTTCAAGCCAAACACTCAGAATATCAATGCGGTTGCGAAATAAAATTGAAAAAAATTACACCCACAAGTCCCTAAATTATTTCCCATAAACATTGCGCTCAAATTTTTTTTAACAGCGTTAATCGTGTGGCATAAATCTGCATTTACATCGAATCTATAAGTGGCATATGTACTGCTTGACGGCACTTCGCTTGCGTCACTATTCTATAGGCGCGACGACGTACTTATGCTAATTAAAGTTACAAAACAGTACAAAATCATCAGTGCCTCGTTCAATTCGTGGCGCCGTAAACTCAGACGCTAATCCACGCCATGCGATAAAGTGCTACTTATGCCACTATAGACCCGTAATGTACCGCGATGATTTTTAAATCTATTGCTCTCATTTCTTTTTTAACTACCATTTTGTGGCCTCCGAGATGCGAGTGTTAAAGCGCTTTGAGGAGCCTTCGTTATACCTTTTGATCGGCGCGCGTGATGGTATAAATAGAGCAAAGGCGCTCCGGCCTATAGATATAGTAAGTGCGCGTCACAAAGTTATAGGCTTGCCGTTTATGCTTCGAAACTCCACGCCCCCATACAGCTTTCTGTATGTATACATTAAAATTAACTCGATATTTTCTACGGACCAGAAAACTGCCAAAACAACTGTAACAGGCGTAGAATTATATTTGATGCGCACCGGTTTGACCGGATTGATGTATTAAAACGTCAAAAACACACGACACCGTAACGGATAACGTACGTTTTAATTAAAATATATGTAAATATTATAAGTAGAGCCAGAAAGATTATTATTATTATTATCATTATTATAGAAAATCTATAAAATTAATTAAGTTTTTGGGATACTGTAAATTAAATTACGTCTGAGTCAATTTTGCCTTATAACTTTTTATAGCATCCATGAAATCGAACGAGCAAAAAATATGTCTGCACATTTTACACTATATTTAATCATTTCTGTAATACCATATTTACTTTAACATTTATATATTCAAATATACAGGGTAAGTGTAAATTTGAAATATTATATAACACATTTTTTTTATTCGGTATATCGAAAATTGAATTGTAATTTTATGCAGTCAATAAATCTTGAAGAAGAAAAAAAGTTGATTAACGGCGATTCCGGCAGAAGATGATTTAAAGGCGTGGTTTCCTATTTTGGAAGAAAGCGTATTTGGAAATTCAAAATGGCTGTTGCGTCCTAACGGACTTTCCTTCGCTACAGACACTCTCCCGGTTTTTCTCCACCGGACATGACTATTTAAATGCGAGTTTGCCTTTCCGCAACTAGACCGTAACATTTCAAAGACTACAGTGTAGTCAAGCAGGTTTGAAAATTTATTTAGACGCGAGTATCAATCAGAGCACAAGCGAGTTGATACACAAACGTAATCTTTCGTAAACATTGCATCATACTACGCTTTTTAAACAAAGTTGTACACGTGTGCTTCACGAAAAATAGCAGTCCCACGTATAATTATCACCCTTTCATCGGCACTACCCGCGAGGCAGCTATCTTTCATTGTGAATCGGAAGGCAACCGTTACACAGAAAGTATACGCGCACAAAGAAAAGCAAAGCAAACAAAGAATCATTTGAGAATAATACACGCACAAACTGCGCGCCTCCGAAACTAATCGCGTATGCGTCCCACGCAAAGCAGCCTCACATTCATTTTTTTATTCCACGATAAACGGATTTATTCCACGCGCATCTGCTATTATCTTAACAACGCGCTCCATCACTCTGTACAACCCATCGCCTCGGCAATGTACGATATGAGCGAGCAACAGGGTTATATACATCGATTTTTCGCGCTGCGCTACAGTAATTACAAAGCGTACGTACGTCCGCGCGTGTCTCGCTAAAGATATGTATACGCGCGCAGAATGCACAATAGCTTCCCGCGTATATACGGCGCGTTAAACTATTTTTGTCTAGACTTTCTCTGTATACGCGTCTCGCTCGCTCTGTTTTGCACACCGTGCAGCCTTTCTCCTTTCTTCGCGCAATAATCCGAGCATTCATATTTTCCTCACACGAGTTTTTACCCGCTCATACATCACTTACTCATAATCAAAACACTCTTGCAGAACAGCAGCAGCAGCAGCAGCAGTCGCAGCGGCAGTAGCGCCTCTCTTCGCACGGCGGTCTTTGTGTCGCACTTCCAACGCAATGATAAATGCACCCCTCGAGCGCGTGTTTAGAATCCCTCCCTTGGCTACGCTCGGTACGCACGTACATATATGTATTATGTACACTATATAGTATATATATATATGTACAGAGGCGGCAGACGTAAACTCGCGCGCGCGCGCATTCACGGCTGAGAAAACTGCGTAAAAATAGTGAGGCCGCTTTTAGATGCACTGATATATACACGAAAGCCAAGAGAAGACAGTATGTACTGCGCCTGCAGACAGGGGCAGCGGCGGAGCTCCGCGGCTGCAGCGCTCTCGGCTGCGCTGTCCGAGCGTCTGACTAGCTTCCTCACGACGACGAGTGCCGAGCGAGCGTTTGTGCGGCTGGCTCGTCGTTACAAAAATGTATTACGCTGCTGCTGCTGCCGCCACCGACGCCGCTGTAAACCGAGAAGGTTTTCCTGTCTAGCGCAGTAAAAGGGACACGGCAGCGCACGGCCGGCTTTCATTTAGCAGGAAAAGCGCGCGCGCAGACACACCGACATCTGCCCTAACCTTAACGGCAGGTGCTGTTGCTCGCAGTGCGTGAGGGGCTGCGGCAGGCAGGCAGGCAAGCTCTCTCTTGTGTATTGATGGGGGGAAAGCGGAGAGAGAGATAGAGAGACAGAGGAAATTTTGCCTGGAAAAGCCAGCCTATCCCGAATAACCTGCGTACGCCCGGCTGCGTCTGGGGCATTTGTGCCGCTCTCGCCATGTGCTCGACGAGAGTGAGTGAGAGAGAGAGAGAGAGAGGCCGGCTATCCTCGATGGCTTTAAAAAGTATTGATCCTTCGTCTCTCCCTCTCTCTCTCTCTGGCTTTCTCTCTCATTCACACTTGAGCGTAGGGTCGGAGAGCCTGACTGCCAGTAATTTTCCGTTGCCCATGCGTATTCGCGTTTTATATACTTGCCGAGTATTTTTGCGGCATTGCGCTGCAAGGGCTACGACCGGCAAATTAGATGATTTTAGTGGTTTACGAGGTGGGGGCAACTGCTGTGGGGCAACAGTTTTAGGATAACTACGGTTTCAAGGTCGTCGGCGGTATGGATTTGCTTCCGCCTGTCTGTACATCCTAGAGCATTTCGGAGGGCGTTTAAAGAGACGGCGTTTTTCATTGCTCGAATATAAGTTTCGGAGCAAGTTTGCCGTTTAAACGCAGCAATGCGTTTGACGGTGTCTTACTGATTCTTTTAGGGTCGGAAAAGGGAGATATAATGGCTAAACAAATAGTTCGTACATGAGTAGAGCTGGAATCGAAGTTCCATTTGTTTCAAAAAATTTTATATTATATTGTGAACATGGACCTTATCGAGGAACTAACTGAATTATTGTTATTAATGTAGTATTCGTCCTGGAGATATATATATATATATATCTCCAGGACGAAAATTAGATAGAAAGAACAATAGAAATTGCACACAATGTAATCAGTATTTTATGCTTCCAACTTCTACTTTTAAATAATACTAAATCTTTGGTTTGAAGTTCTGAGTAACAGGCTCAATGGCAAATAATACTATCGCGTAATCGTAAGGATCAATACAGAAACAAAGCACTCAGGCGTGTTAAGAAAATATATGTATGCGCATATCTACAATGCGTGAACAAAAGTAATTTATACAGTAATGCAATAAGAAGACATGGAACGAAAAAAATATCGGCAACCGCACATAAATAAAACATTTTTTCAAACTCTAAAAAATTTGAATTTTCATTATACATTTTAATTTTTATATAAGAATAAATTTTATACCTATATTTTTTATGTTCGGAAGATTATGCGCAGACCGCATGAGAACATTTTAATGTATTTTAATATTTTTACGTTTTCGCAACGAATCAGTATACAGGAAGACGTCAATCAAGCAAATTGCTCCTAAATGATCTACCTAATTTATTTAATTTAATGTGCAAGGGGATGTTTGCAAATAAATGCTGGAAGAACTAACGGAACGAATATAATTTGTTCCGCTTATTATGTTTTGGCATTGCAACCTTCTTTGAAAATAATTAAAGAAAATGATAAGCATAATCATAAGGGGAATCTTCATGCTTCTTTACTTCCCTTTTTTACGACTATAAGAATTTTATGTTTTATTTTTCACTTTAATTACAAGGTTTAGGATTAATTCATAAACTGACTTTACGTCGTGGTTAAATGACAATTTCAACGAACTTGCGAATTTGAGGAAATTGGATGATATCAAGAATTAGTCGCGTTAGTTGGACTTTCAAAATAATAGCGAAGAGGTTGATGATCTCTTCAATTAAATTATAAGAAGAATTAGTCACGTTTGTTATAGACTTTAAAAGTGATAGTCAAGAGGCAAATGATCAATTCAAGTCAAATTTGAGAAGCTTCCTTTTTTACGTTTTAATCAAATAATAAATCTGGAAAGTACTAAGTAATTTAAGAATAATGAGCAGTTCAAGAGTTATAAGCTCGGTTATAAGCAAAAGAGTCCATTTCATGAATTTCATGAATCCTGCAATTTTTTGTCATCAACAGTTAAATATCCTAAATTATGCTACACAAAGGTTTTAAAGCAATACAAGCTATGCTTTCTTACTAATGCTACTTTCTTGGCTACTTTGACGATACTCACATAAAGCTAATACTTGTGATTTTCTGTCAAGGTTACTAATTGTTTGTAATTAACCTTTCATTAAAAACAAGTATAAATTTGATCACCTATAACTTATTGATCATATGCATTGTTCAATGTTCATAGAACATCACATTTTCAAAAGCTCAAGGGTCTACTTTACTGCATTTCTATGTGAAAATACAAGTTCACTTTACACTACTAATTTTACAATTCCACTTTGTACAAGGATTAAAATTCACCACAATTTAATTGATTTTATAACTAAATTTTTTTTTTATAATAATCAACGAATCCTTGGAAGGAGTAAAATTTTGTATAACCATGAATGTCACACAATAGGAAAGATCACTTTATACAAAACTATAATACACTATAGAAGTTACTTTTAAGGCCAACAATCCATCAAATACTCATTCATCTTCATTATTCAATTCAGCATGCAAGCTTGGTTGTGTACTTAATCATGCACGACTCTTTCTCTCCGTTAAATGCTCCTTCACTCAGCATCACAGAAAAATCTTTTGAAAACCAGGAGCACAAACAGAGGCAAAAATGGAGTCAATGTAAACTAAGTACTATGTTACTATTGCAATTACAAAATAATAGCAACAGAAAGTAAAAAATCATTACGTGTTCGTATTCGACACGTCCCAAAGAGACGTTAAAACTATTTTCCCGATCAATTTTCAAATTATAGAAATGGAAAAAAAACATAATTGGAAAATTATTTTCAATTTTAGGGAATATGGGAATATTAAAGCTAAGATCGATTATGACCCTAGCTAGAGTAGTAGTTATCATGGTTTGCTTAAAACTGATTGCTTTTTAGTTTTGAGGTTAGGAAAAAAGCTGATTTTAGTAAATTACTAAGGCTCTAACATCCCATCATTATTAATTGTAAAGTAATCCCGATCAACATAGATTTTTTTATAAAGTGAGTAGATACTTTTAATTGCATATTTCATAATACAGCTGCGATAAAAAATAAAATGAGTAATGTTAATTATAAAAATCCGAGAATAATTACACGTTTCATCTATAAAGTTCCTTATACACGTTCTTTAATAATATTAACATAAATATCAAATAACACAATCATTACTTTTATAACATGAAGTTTTAGTTATGCTAATTTTAGCAAGCCATTAAAATTTTGTATAAGTTCTGCGCGTTGTCGAACCTTCTACTCGACATTATGAAACTTGAGAATGAGTATTTTATGGATTAAAGTTCATAAAACATTCGTATAATCCGTTCCTTTGCATCGGATAGCTTTTTTGTGATGTAATAATTTGAATTTTACGTTAAACATTCAATTGAAAACTGAAATTCGCCAACTGTCATGAAAAATCCATCCAACTATTCACCCAAAGCATTTCAAAAAGAGCCTTCATTCTAAATCGCATTTGCAATCAAGACTGGCAGTCTGCTGTATCTATCGATTTCCTTATAGCTTTTCAATAAAAAAAGAGTAGCAACCCACAACCAGTCATATTGAAATCTCTCTCTCTCTCTTCTTGACCCCTAGCTTTCACTGCGTTTATTGTACTGCAATATTTGTTATATTTCATTTTTATGAATGATTCTCTAAAACATTGAGAGGTAAAGAAATGAATATTGCTGTAACTTTTAGAATATGTTAAAATAGATTCTCATGATTTTCTGTGAAAGATTTCAAAATTTTTTAATTGAATCTGTTCGAGTTGCAGACAGCAAATGTCGTAAATTTTAGTATCTTTTGATTTTTTTATATAAAATTTTACTTAGTCTTCAATAAAAATACTTTAAAGTCATGTAAAACACATCAAAAGCCATATATGTTATAAATCTTATAGACAAAATAAACTTTAAAAGCAATAACAGTAAAACTTTGATTGATCATTTTTTAACCTAAAAAATACATTAAGTTTTTGAAATTTTTGAAAGAACATAGGTTTTGAAAAACGTACAGTTTGATTCTCTCAAAAGTTTCAAACAGAAAAGTATTCTTGACGTTTCTGAAAAATATACTTCCTTTCAGAGCTAAAAATCCCTGAAAATTGGTAATTTTAGCAGTTATATAGAGCAAAATATTGAAAAATGTCAAGAATACTTAAAATTTTTCATAGAGTATAACTGTATTTTCTTCAAAACCGTAGATGTTTTTGTTTAAACTTCAACAATTCATATGTTTTTTTTTGAATTTAGAAATGGTCGAGCTTCATTTTGGGACTAACATAGATGGATTGAAAAATGGAATTTCTATCATTGATTGTAATTAAAGTTTGAATTATATGTATAACTTTGAATGTATTTTTGCAGAACTAAAGAAAACCTTATAAAAAAATATTGTATGCGTTTACAGTGAAAAATGTTTCATTGAGGAGTGCAAATGAATGAAAATACGAAGAAAATGCAAAGACAAAGAATTTCACGAACAAAAAGGTACTTGATGAAAAAAAATTGGAAAATTATATTCACAAGACATTGCGATAACCTACAGAATATACTCTGAGAGTTACAGAATGTCATGTATTTTTTCTGCTTCTCGATATCACTGAGACTCACTTTATACATTAATTTCTTTTTTCTTTCATATGCTAAAACGCCTCGTAAAATGCAAACTTTGCAAAAACCAGAAACGTTAAAAATCGCGACAACTAAACAAACTGCCTTGACGAGATCTTTATTTCTATAGGGATTCCCTGACGGTGTCGCTTTACGCATTTTATTCCGATTCACACTTTTTACTACTCTCTCCTGCACGATATTCGCGTTTTACTTTCTACGCGCAGAAAAAGTGTCTCTTTCATCCAGATCACCGCCGACTTTTTTCCCCTTCGTTCGACCTTCAATATTTAATGCTAAAAACTACACGTCCATCTCGCGCGCGGATGAGCCTGCAGAAACTTGCGAGACCTTACACGGCCGAGTGCAGATTGCATAAGGCATTGTCGATGAGGAGACAAATAGGTATTAGAAAGCTCGCAGATCGGCGCAACGTAAAAAAACGTATATACGGGTGCTCGAGACTGGCTGGTATTCGCCGCGGCGAGAGCGAAAAAAAGCGGAGGAGAATGAGAGAGAGAGAGGGATTGCAGAAACTGCACGAGTGAGAAATTCAGGCCGGAGAGTTCGTCTGCTATGCATCTATGTACCCCCCTCGGAGAAGCGCGCGCGCGAGAGAGAGAGAGAGAGACTGAATACTGAGGGAGCGAGAAAAAAAGGGGGGACGCAAGAGGGACCGTCAACAAAAGACCTCGTCGCCGTCGTCGTCGTCGTCGGCTTCGCTGCTCTCGTCTCGGGACTGAAAGAGCGCCCCGGAAATCGATCGTCGTATATATTCGTTGTAGGCCTGCTATATAACGTTTCTCTCTCTCTCTCTCTCTCTCACTCTCTCTTTCTGGCGCGTGGGGACGCCGGCGCGTAAAAGCTCATCTCTGCGCGTGGCGATATATATCTACAACAAACCGCGTGGCCTTGGAACCAGTTCTTTGTATTCGGAACAAGCGAGCGCGATGGAAATTGCATTATTCCAATAAATCGGGCGAAATTGTTAGTTCGAAACTTTATCGGGCCGCGTTCCATAGCACTATGAGCGACAGAACGAGAGAGACGGAAGAATAAAGTTTTGAGCGTATAAACAGCGCGGGGCGTATGCAGCTCCGTCGAGCCGCAGCAATGTGATAGAAGGGATTGACAGGAGAGAGAGAGAGAGAGAGGAAAGCGATATTGCGCGATGCATGGAATCCGTGTGCAATCGGAGCGGGAGATTCCAATCAGGCTTCCGTCGGGACTGACCTTTACAATTGCTCGTACGATCTGCAATTAGGTGCGAAAATCGTTTCTGCGGCAAGTGGAGCGCGAAAGAAGCCGAGTCGATAGCACCCTGACCCCCCCCCCCTCCTCTCCCGCAGTTATTGCTATGCGACTCGATAAAAAAAAATCCGACGCGTTCCCAAACCCGGAGAGCGATCCAAAAATTTCCTGTGCACGCACGTAGACGCTGCAGACACGCTTAAACGAGGAGATAAAGAGCACTAGTCTCGCTCTCTCGACAACCCTCCCCCTAAATACGTTTCTTTTCCCCTCAGTTGCAGGGGTGAGTACGCATGTGCGTCATGACGCGCGACGAAGAAGCAGCAGCAGCAGCAGCAGCAGCAGCATAGCAGCAGCGGCGGCATAGCAGCAAAAAGAAAATAGGCCAAAGCGGGCGCGTGTGCGCGCGCGGGCAGCGCGAAAAGAAAATAAGAAGCGAAAGCGTATTAACAGAAGAATCGCCGACACTCACCTGAGTACCTCGTCGCCAAGGCGAAGGACGAGGAGGACTCCCGCCTGGCCAAGACGTCCCGTTGCTGCTGCGGCAGCAGCTCGACGACGCACCCTTTCCTCTCCATCATCCCCGCGTGTGCTCTCGTTCGCTCTCTCTCTCTCTCTGGATTTCTCGCTCACGTATCACGTATCGCGTGTACCATCCGGCTCTGTACGTGTACAGCAATACAGCATGCGTAGAGCACACACACAGCCGCGCACTTGTCTCCTCCTCGGCGGCGAGCGGGTAAAACGCGTGTATGTACGCGCGTATCGAATAAAATTTTAGCAGCGACACGCGGCACTACGAGGCGCACATGATAGTCGCGACCGGGGAGGTGTGTGTGCGCGGGGGAGGGGAGGGGAGGACGAACACGCGTGCCGACGCGTGTTACGTAAAAATACAAGGATCGACGATATGGCTACTGTGCCGTATAGAGCGCGTGCAGTCTCTATGCGGGAAGAGCGGCGGCAGGGGAGGGATGCAGTGTACCCGGAAGAAGAGGAGAAGGACGCCACGCGCGACGGGCTTGCGAGAACGAGTGAGGGCCGAGAGCTGCTGCTGCTGCTGGCGGCAGGTCTGCACGGCATGCCCTGCGCGCGTCTAATCCCCGGAGCAGAAGATACGGGGGGCCTACGCCGACGTGAGAGAGTCGTCGTCGGCGGCGTTGCGGAGCGGCGGACGCGGCCCGCAGCAGCCAGCTCCGCTCACGGCAACGGCCATATTGACACTGACGCTTGGCGCGGCGACCGTGCGGGGTCGCAGTACACGCAGATTGTATAGTTACGCGCACTCGGCCTCGGCTCTATATTCCCGCAACTCTCTCCCAACGTCGTCGTCGCACACGGCTCGATTCTGCGCAGACAGAGCCGCCGCTGCTGCTTCTGCCCCCCCCCCACTTCCACTTCTCTGCTCTCTCTCGGCGGCGCGCGGGCGGCGAGAGAGAGAGAGAGAGAGAGAGACGAGCCGCCGAGACACACCGTTTGGGGGTTATGTGCGCTGCTCTCCGCAGTTGAGGCTGTTGAGGTATATGAGTGCGAGAAAGAGAGAGAGAGAGACGGGCGGACAGACAGAGGGAGAGAGCGAGAGAAGAGTTGGATATGTAACGAAGGTTAGGTATATTAGGTATTACCGTGTGCGAGGCGTGAGCGCGTATATACTCGCATATAGAGCGAGAAGGATGGATCTCGGCGAGCCTCGTTTATCTTTTTTTTCTCTCGAAAAACGAGAGAGAGAGAGAGAGAGCGAGAGGAGATATAAGGAGCGAGACATGCTCGATGCCCTCGTGTGCCGCTGCATCGGACGCGCGGATTACATTCGTCAGTTACTTATACAGAGTCAGAGTGTGTATACGCTGCTGCGAAGCGGCCAGAAGAGAGCTCGGCTCGGCTGCTCTCATATATATCTCTCGCTCTCTCGGTGTTGCTATACCGGCTGTATATACCTATAAGTACTCCCCGGCCCGGCAGATCGATGCCTCCGGGAGAGGTAGGGATGCGCCGCAGAGAGCAGCGAGAATCATCGCGAATTGTCCGCGAGACGCCTATATATGCCCTGTGTATATATAGCGTGGAAACTGGAAAAGGGAGAAAAGGTGTATTATGTGTAAGGCACTCGCGAGCGAATTCGCGTGCGTCTACTTGTAGGTGTGTTACATACGTATGTGTACTACTTATAAACGGCTGAGAGCTTCTCTCGCGGATCGCATGCGATTCGACCTTTTCGCGAGCAAAGACAGAGAGTGTGTTCGAATCGGTGATTTTGCAATTACTTATTGTTCCTATTCGTCGCGCGCAATTACGTATCATGTGTCGCACATCTCTCTCTCTCGCAAGTGTGAAAAGTGTCTCTTACGCAGACGCATCTCGGAGAATACACGTAATCGCTCGCCACGTCGCGTAGAATAATCGCTTGCCCTCCCGCCCCTGCTAATGATGATTGCGTGTCTCTGCTTTACAGGCGATGGCTCTTTGTTCTTTCTCCACGTCGATTCTGACTGTCGGGGCGGAAAGTGCCGCAGCCGTGCGCACGGGAGGCTGCACTCGCTGCTGCTACCGCTGCTGTTGTCGAGGTAAGCGAGGAGAGAGAGAGAGGAGACACTTTTTAATCCGTTTCCCCACATCCGGCGCTCGACGACTTGTTGTATTTTTATTCGGTTCACCGGAGATAATGCGCTCAGCCGAAGATTTATACATTTCAGAGAGCTCCTTTCTTACCTCAGACGAGCTCTCGCGTAATCCGCTCGCAATTAATCATTTGCGAGGGTGGGGGGGGGGGACTCTTTCGCGCTTTTGCGATAAAAATTCTTTATTCGCGCGCGTGCACGTACTGCCTATACCTATGATATCCGCACCCCCGCGTTCTCGTTAATACGTATATGAAAGTATGTAAAGTTCGCCGTCGATGGTAAACATGTAATTTCGTTGTTTATGGAAAAGACGTATTTACATTGGACGGGGCAGTCGGATCGCCATGAATATTCGATTTTCTTGTTGTGGCGTAAATAACTCGGTACAGCCGCGTCGTCGCGTGGAGCATAACCTTTAAAAAAATTTTCGCGTTAAAACTCATTCGGGCTGTTTAGTCTAAGTATTGGGATTCTCTCTCGCGCGTGTACACACTGCGTTTTAAGTGTTGATACTCCTTTATGGGCGTAAGCATGTCTTGTTTGAGCTTTTATATTCACGCGTAGCGTTGCGGGTGAACATTGAATTTTACAGTGTTTGCATTAACGCTCGACTGCCCGCAATGAGCGTTTCAGTGTCAACATTTCCATAAATCTATATATAGTTTAAGCTTTTACACTTGCTATTGACACACGTGTGCGACGATTGTTGTGCGGCGTGTGCAGAGTCCGTTTGTTATGAAACGCAACGAATAAAATGGAAAATAAAGAATTTGCAGCGTAATATTGTATTGTTTTTACTGCGGGCGTTCAATTACACCTGCGAGTCTTGGGAATCTTCAGAATGCGCATATTGAATTTCGAAAATGTTTCTCATCGGGAATATTTTTATTTTACAAGGATATTGTGCTATCCGCAAGACGGAGCGAAATAACCAAAAACGCATACATACGCCGAGAATTTCCCGCAGTAAATCTCGGGGCAGAATGTTTTCGCGCAGAAAATATGCGTGCGGGGATATTTTTTTTTTTTTGTTTTTTCTCCTCCTCTTTTTTCTCCTCGTTCAAACGTACACATTTTTTTTTCTCGAGGAACTTGCGGAGAAGCCAAATCGACATTCGAGACGGAAATGTATGCGCACCTTGAATTTCGCGGGCTGTCTGGAAAAATCAATCCAACTGATAAAACTCGTGAGGGGATTTAAAAGTGCTTGGAAAAATCGAACATGCAAATCGATTTACCTGCGGGAAAGTTTAAAATTTTCTTTGCGGTTCGCGCGCGCGTTCGTCCATTTGTTCAGAGCCGTCACGACACAGAGGGAGAGAGAGAGACACAACATAAAAAGACTCCCGACAGCCACAGGGAAATGCAATATTCTCTCTCTCTCTCTCTCTTTCGCTCGCGCTAATGAAATTTTCGCCTATTTACAACTGCGGGCGAGCGGCACGAGCGTCAGATGAAAACTCGCCCCGCTAAGAAACGCCGCGCGTACAGCCTGTGTTCCGCGTAAATCATAAATTAGAATTTCAAATAAAACCTCTCATCCGTCTTCGGCCGCGCTGTCTCTCGGTATAAGCCCCGATATTCGCCGTGTAATCGGCTCCCGGCCCGAAAACTCTTCTTTCCTCTATACGTCTTATATATATACGCAAATGCATAAGGCCGCAATAAATTATGGCTGATGCGCTTGGCAGGTGCGAAAGTGTAGCTTTTTCCTCGCTGCCCGAGAGCTTTTTCTTTATTTCTCGCTCCTTCGGTATATACACGGTATACACGCGCTGTATAACACACAGACTGCGGTGCGCGGCGTCGCCAGGTGACGCCATCCATCCAATTCTTTTCGAGTTTTAGCGCCCGGCGCTCAGACAGTCCTATATCCTATATAGATATACACCATAGACACCGATGGCAGGCCGTTTTCCACCTCCTCTCTCTCTGCGGGCGCGATGAAATTCCCGAATGGAAATGGTGGAAGTCAATAAGTTGGAATGAAATATGAAAATTGGCTGCGACGACTTTTGAATTTTCGATATTCGGGAGAGAAAGAGCTCGCGAGAGAGAGAGAGAGAGAGAAATACGACTGTAAAGTCTACGTTGGCGCAGCCTTATCTCGCGCGCCACCCCTTTGGGGGGAAGGCGGGGGGGGGGGGGGCTAGATGTAGAAAAAGTCCCGGCGAACTGATGGGCGAATCGATCTCGAGCGGAAATACCGCCGAGTCATTCATCAAACCTTGAGCGAAAAAGGTTATACCTGCAACGCTGTGTATTGTGGGCAAAAGTGCCCCGTCATTCGCGTTTCATCAACACACAGGGGCTTCTTTGGATAATAAAATGCAGTTTCACTCGCGCCGGCATCAATCACCAAACCTGTATATATATGTATATATAGGCTTTTACCTCCCCGCGTTACAAGGCAATTCCGATTTGGTGCGCGCGTTTTAACAATGGATATATATATATCTGCTAAAACGCGTTGATGTATACATTGGTATACACACTGCGTGTAAAAAGCGCATCGCGCGTTCGGTTAATGCAGTGTTGATATCGCATTGAAGTCGTGCGGCACGTTTTATTTTGCTCAACATCGCGAACTCGCTGCGCCTCTGTATACCTGTCGTTTTGCTTTTTTTTCTTTTTTTTTAACGAAAGCTATCCTTACGACAGATTGGTCATTCTCGAGTCCCATACATATATATATATACATATATATTTAACGCCTATATAGATATACGTTAGAAAGAAGTATATGGACAAAAAAAGTTCGCAGGTAAAGAAACGCGGCTATAATTACTGCATATATACCCCGACATCTTCGATTGAACATTAATCTCGCGGTGGGTAATGATTACCCTCGAGTTTCGAGCTCGATTTCGGACTATTCTCGTCGAATTTCCACGTCCTTAACGATTGCGCGCCGGGCTCATTTCGAATGCGCATTCATTAATCGTGCAGGCGCTCCGTATACGCCGCGGAGTCTTTATCCCGAGCGAATGATTCTGGGCGTAACTTTGCAATAAAAATGAAAGACAAAATAAAAGAACGAAAATACGAAAAAATTTCTAGCATCTCCATTTCTCACAGCGCAGCTTTACTCGATCGTTCAGTTAGATATGCCCTTGGATTGTGCAGCTCCTCTACTCCCTCGGAGCCGCAGAGAGCGAGAGAGAGAGAAAAAAAGCGGCGATTTCTCTCGTAAATCAAAGCACTGCTCATTTCTTTCCAGCTCCCTCGCGCGCGCGCGCGCCGCTGAATTATTTCGGCCGCGCGCAGATGAATGCGATGCAGAGTATACGATGAATGATGAAGTAGAACTTATTTTGGCAATGCCGGCGCTCGCTTTTTTTTCGCTCTCTACGGCTCTCTCGGCTTGGCTTTTGTTTTGCATCTCTTTTTCGCCCCCCCCCCTCCTCCCCCCCGACGACGACCGGGACGTGCGCGCGGTTTCGCGCAGCGAATCGCGGTACAGACGTGCCTCGGCCGTACAGCAGAGGTTTTCGGGACACACTCTCTTTGCGAAGTCGAGTCTATTTCGAACGAGTTGCGCGCGCGCTCCGCCTAAACGCGTGTGCATATACGCACGCGCTCGCTCTCGCGGATCCCCGGGAGATTTGCGTAAGCGTTCGTAAATGCGGTGCAAATGTGCGGAACGTTTTTTTTTTTTTTGTTTTTTTTTGTTTAAGCTTACGCGTGCGCGATGTGAAAGTAAAAGCAGGATGCATAAGTCCAATGGTTTGGGTTCTATCGGGAAATGTTACCTAAATTTTACGCATGAAAAACATTTGCTTCAGCGTAGGAGGGGAATCTGTTGTTGATACCGTTTTTGCGCTTTGGAAAATTAACAGTGAAATTGATAGATCAAAAAGTTAATGTGTATAGCTTGATATGAAACTAAATTTTTTTTACATTAGGTACGCTGATCAAAAGTTATCTGCGCGTACATCGAAAGATTATAAATGTCTAGGAATTTTTTTTAAATATTTCATGTAATTAAAGATTTATTAATTTCTATAAAAGGTTTATGTGCGCATAAATGTTTGTAAAAATCATCAAAAGAGATAAATAGCTTCTGACGAATGCAACCTATGTGGACAATTTTTTAAAACCAAAACTACATATTCACGTATATTTTTATTCTACAAAAAAGAGTTCTGCTCCCTGTGTAAAATCATAGCAGATTTTCTCGCGTTTCATTTAAGTTTCACATACATTATGGAACATAAAAAAAAAATTAATAAATGAGCTTTTTAAAACTATTAATTTTTTATGTATCTTCATAATATGCGCTTGTAAATATAAGGATACGTTGTCCTTTCACTTACTCATTTTCAGGCTTATACTTTCTCACATAACTCCAAACGCAAATTACAGGTTTTATGTATATTTATTTACAATTTTAATCTGTAGATCTCAGTAATTACTTACTAAAGCCACCTTTACATAATTTATTTTCGCGTATTTAGCTAATCCTGCTGTTGGGAGGTAAATCAAAAATTATAGAATAAAGAATCAAAATCAAAATAGAGAGACGTATAGACAGGGAGGGCGCGCAAGATAACAATAATTTCTTATCTAGCGCGGCGTCCCCTCAATCATACCATTATGCGGATTCAAACTGCGCCGATAAATCGTCGGACCGCCTGACGTGGCAATTTTTATCTCGCGGACCGCGTGCGAACGGGCATAAATTCAAGAAAACCCGTTCCTCCACGACATTCGCAACGGATCATCGACCCGCTCGAAACTTATACCAGCTGAAATTAATTCCCTCTTACCATGTACGTACACGCTTGTTATAATCGATTTGCGGATCGGGTAAATACTCCGCTCCAAGCCGTCGTAACCGCTGCTCAGTTGAATTTTGCATCTAACAGAAAGTCGTTTTTTCCCCTTAAAAGTAGAATCAAAGTATCTTTTCTAAATTTGCTATTTAACGTTCAATTTTTACTGTGGAGTTATTATTTTACGGATATTCTATTGTTTACAAAATATTACATCACAGTTTTATTACTTTACAAATAGAAGTTAAAAATTACAATAATTTTGTCAGCGCGATTATAGTCGCAATTTTTCGCGCTCACGCTTGTCAACGTATATGACGAATTTAAAAAAAAGTGCACTTTTCTTTGGTCTAGAAATCGAAAAAATTTTGTTTAAAGCTAGAGGTTTCGGCCTAATTAGACTTTCTTCTATGAACCGAAAGATAGTCAAAAGTGTAGATGAACATGGGAAAAGTTACTAGTAACCATAATTCTGAGCTATTTTATGCTTTTCTTACAAAAACTTAATGCGTCAAAATACTGGTATAATATAACAACTACGAATGTTTCCGTAGCACCAATAACATTTCGAATTACACTATGATAAAGTATTACAAGAGAACTTTAATTTAAAAAAAAGCCCAGATTCGATGCTCTGATCAAAAGTTATGCCCGATTAAAAACAAAAATAAATAAAAATCCTAACAGCCAATTTTTTCTTTTTCCTCCATACGCCTGCCCATGTTAAAATTTCATATTCTATAATTCCCATGTTCCTCGGCACTTTTCGTCATCTCTTGGCTTACAGAAGCAAGTCCCATTGGTGCGAAAGCTCTAGCTTCAAAAATTTTTTTGCAAATTCTAGACCAAAGAAAAGTGCATTTTTTTTTTTTTTTTGAAATTCGACATATACCTATACAACTCTCGCGAGCAGTTCCCACACGCGCTCGGGCAGTTTCCAATGCAGCTTCAGAGTGCAGGTTTCACTGACGATTTCGAGTCTCGCGCCTCGTCAATTCTACGACTCCTGTTTCCACCGTGGTGATCGGGTACAAACAGCGCGCGCGCGATCCCCAATGTATTTACACTCGGGCAAAGCGAGCGAGTCCGCGCGAAAAAAGCGCTCTCGCAATATTTCCGAGCGAGAGCGCGACGCGCTCGGAAAACCAATTGGAAATTCGCGTTCTTCGATTTTTCCAACCGCGAACAAAAAGGTGTGCGTATATGGGAAAATCCGCCAAAATGATTCAGATAATTGCAGCGGAAATCGACCGAAAAAAAACCTCGAGAGACTCGCCTGGGGCAGCGTTTTTCTTGTTCTACAGGACCCCCAGAACACGAAAAAAATAGTGTTCCCGCGAAATCGAAAAAGTGTTTTTGGGTATTTAGATGTTTACACAAAAATGTACAAAAGAAATTCGATTTTTAAAGCGTTTTTTTTCAATCCGAATTTTGCCGAATTTTGCCGTAAAAACTGCCGTAATTTTGTTTAAAAAAATCATAGACAAAAAAGCTTGACTAATTTGAAAAGCTCAGAAAATTTGTGAACTTTTGTGTATATTTGCGACACTAAAAATAAAATTCCTTCTCCCTCTAAATTCGGATTGAATAAAAAACGCTTTAAAAAACGAATTTTTTTTGTAAATTTTTGTGTAAACATCTAAATACCCAAAAACACTTTTTCGATTTCGCGGGAACACTATTTTTTTCGTGTTCTGGGGGTACTGTAGAACAAGAAAAACGCTGCCCCAGGCGAGTCTCACGAGGTTTTTTTTCGGTCGATTTCCGCTGCAATTATCTGAATTATTTTGGCGGATTTTCCCATATACAGCGCGCATAGCCCGCAGCGGAGTCTAGACGAGATGAAAATAAAAAAAAAAAGAAAAATCGCGTGTCCACCGAAGCGAAGACACTGTGCGTTAACAAAAGCCGCGTGCGCTCGGCTCAAAAAGATCGCTCAAGTCACGCTGGTGTGTACAAAAGTATATGGGCGTTGCGCGCTCGCGGCCAATTGCAACCGATGCGTCGAGCCAACGGCCAATCCAACGCTTTGCCCAATTAAACGAGCGATCAGAAGCGCGAAACTCGCCGGCGCGCGTGTTCTATTATGACGTATACATGTATGTATCCGGGCGCGCAGCGTGACCGGCAAATCCGCACGTGATGCGCGGCACACGTGTGCGAGAGGAAGGAAGGACGCGGGGAGAGAAGCGAAATAAAAAAAAAAAGGCGAGCCGGATGGGGGGTATCAGGTCGATACGCCATTAATATAGATTGTCATAATAAGTTGGCCGTTTCGGGACGTGATGCATCCCAGTGTGCAACCGGCGGTCCTTCGGGAGAGCGGGGCACATACTAGTTTATTATACGCGACATTGCATGAATCTGTAATTCGCTGGGAGGGAGAGAGAGAGAGAGAAGTGATAGGCGAACGCTGTGCGCTTGATTTTACGGGGGAACCGCGAGCACTTCCGCTGTACACGTAATACGCATATATCTATATATATATATAACTTTTTTTACCGCGCGCGCGCACTATACAGAGCGAGTTTACTCTGCATAAACTGTCGCGGCAGCAGTTTTGCGAGAGAGAGAGAGAGAGAGGCTCTAATAGCCTGGCTGTTTGCCTTTCGCTCACTCGATATTTGTCGTGCAATAACACTCGGGCGAAATGCGCGCCCGCGAGTGTATATAAGTATGTACACTGTGCGCACACAGCGCGAATAAGAAAATTTGGAAATTTGTTTCGGACTGCGTGTAGGCTCTTATACGCACACGCGCTATATACGCCCCGGGTATACACTCGCGAGAATTGGTATAAATCAACAGAAGCTGCGCGAATCTCGAGTCTTCTCCCCCACCCCTCGCCCTTCAAGATAATAGGTGCAGCAGCAGCAGCAGCTCACCGTCCCCGCGTGTCTCCGAGACTGCTCGCAATTGAAATCCAGTGCAGTGTCAGCTTAATTCAATATTGATTCGTTCCCAAGTTGGCTACATTGACATGGGGCAAAGTTATTGGAACGGAGCGCGCGCGCGCGCGAGGCTTTGTTCCAATTAAATCCAAACAAATTAGAAACTCTACTTTTGAGCGCACATAACTGCGCGTATTATAGAGAGAGAGAGGGGGGGGGGGAGAGAGAAGAATGCAACGACGTCGTTCTCATCGAGCGCAACGCGCTCGGAGCTCCAGAGGAGAAAGAGAGAGACATAGAAAGAGAGAGAGAGAGTCCCTACACAGTTTTACCGGGCAAACGTATTGCCCCCGCGGCTGTGGAGCGTTGCAGCCTCGACATTGCGCTCCGGTACGCAGACACATTAACAACGAGCAACAGCAGCGGCAGCGGCGCAAATGCCCCGGTATAAATTGATCGGCTCTAGGCGCGCACGTGTAACCAAGTACTTTCGGCTACTGTGCCGAGAGAGAGGCGCTCGCGCGCTGCGCGTTTACGTATATATACATACACGTATATATATAGCTGATGCGCGCGCGAGCGCCGAGGGATAGATCGTTATACGCTCTTCTCTCTCTCTCTCTCTCTCTCTTCCTCTCGTTCACTCGGACCAAGATAAAGCGATAAAGCGACGAGCCCCTCCCGGCTTCTTCTTCAACCCCTTCGCGACCTCTCACTCGCCGTGTGCGGTGTCTCTCCCGAGATGTCTGTACGTTATATACGTAACCTATACGTATATTCGTGTATATACATGTGTGTGTGTGTGTGTGTGTACGTATACCGAGGGCACACACGCTTCGGAAATTAATGATCAAACGCTTGGTTAACCGCTGCTGCTGAGCAAAGCCACTTCCGAAACTGTATACGGAGAGGCTATCTTTTTTTCAAAGGGTTGCCTCTCGCCCCCGCGCGCACACACACACGTATAGGCGATGGAGAGAGAAGACCGATGAGCGGATTATAGGTAGTTTAGAGGAAGGTTTATTGCCACCTCTTGAGTTATTTCCTAACGAGGATTCGCCGTACATTGACTCTTTATTGATTCGGTTGGGGGTGGGCTGGGTGGGCAGTTACTGCGCGCTCATTTTTTTTCTCCTTCGACATAGCAGCTTGCCTGTACATATATATGTATATTGTATATAGAGAGAGCCAGAGAAGTCAGTCGTTCCGACTTGGCGATTTCCCATCGACCGATTCTATGATCCGTTCGCAGGTATATATAGCTTGTAATCAGAATTTCAAATTCCCCGCCGCTTCTCTCTCTCTCTCGACTCTCTCGCTCTCTCGCAACGCGCGATGCGGGATTAAAGTGCATAAACCGCTTTACCGGTACAAACTTCATTTTCCTTACACATAAATTTCTGAGGCTTACGCCGCAGAGAAAAGCCAAAGAGTTAATTACTTTTTCTTTACTCAATAGCGGCTCTACATCAGCCGCCTCGCGTGCCGCAGCCGCAAATAAATATGCCTCTCGCGAATATAGGGGAGAACGCTCGGCGTCGCAGCTATATATATATGTATATGTATCACACGTATACTCTATAGTCTATATATACCTGTGTGTATATTGTGCACACGTACATCGCGGGAGTCTTTCGAATCGGCATAATTTGCATCTCGGGGGCGCCTCACCTATATAATACATAGACTCCTCCTCTTCTCTCTCTCTCAGTTCTCTCTCAATATGTAGATGATTGTGCGCGTATATATATGTAGCTCTATATACGAACGCGCGGGCTTACAGAGGGATTTGACTTTCCCGGCGATTATTACGTCATCGTAATTCGTACGTGAGGAAAAGCTTTTGTACCCAACTCCCCGCGTCCTATATGCATATAGCGAGAGAACATAACTCCCAAATATGAAATTCCCTTCTAGTTACAGTTGCCCCTGTATGTATATGGCCGTGATTCGTCTATATGCGCATATCCAGGAAATTTCGGAAACAACTCGGACGCGGAAAAGTTGCAAAAAATTTTCTCGAAGGCACAGCTGCTAAATCTGGTTTTGCTCGTTCCTTAGGTCATTTGTGATAGAGAAAAAAACTCGCGTACACGGCCGATCGTAGGGTATACTTTTTTCCGGAGCAAAAGCGACTCGAAAAACGAGAAATTATTAAAAAAAAAGAATTCACAGATTTTTTCTCTCGAAAACTGTGGACTTTTAAAAATATTTCATTAGAACAGAAACGTCTTGAAATTCATCAAAGAATGCTCTGTAATTTTTTTCAGATTTTTTAAGGGACGTTGTTCGAAATACGATTTTTTTTTTGGATTTTCGAAAAATAAAAAATTGTATCCTATCAATCTGAAAAAATTTCAGAGCATTCTTCAATGAAGTTCACGACATTTTTGTTCTAATGACATTTTTATAAAAGTCCATAGTTTTCGAGAAAAAAAACTATGAATTCTCTTTTTGTTAATTATTTCTCGTTTTTTCGAGTCGTTTTTGCTCCGATAAAAAGTGTACCCTACGATCGGCCATGTAAGCGAGTTTTGTTCTGTTTCAGAATGATCTAAGGAAGGACAAGAAACTGGTCTGGTAGGTGCGTGCCTCCAAGAAATCTTTTTGCAACTTTTCCGTCCGAGTTGTTTCCAAAATTTTTCTGGATTTACACATATATGTATTGGATGGTTATGCTCGAGCTTTTCGAGCTTTTTGCGCTTAATTGGAAACAAAGTATTGCTTCGCTTGCAATTCAACTGAGAGCCACGTGTTCGAACTAAATTTTTTATTGTACCCTCGTTATTATATTTATATTGTTTATATGCATAGCAATTTATAACAAGACTTTGCGGCGTGTACACACAGGATTATACTGTGTGTACTTCTTTTAGAATTTCCCAAACTTTTAGTAAAATTTACTGCACTCTTTCTCTCTCTCTCTCTCTCTCTCTCTCTCTCTCTCTCTCTCTCTCTCTCTCTGTCTCCGTCTGGCTCTCATTGTCACGAAAGGGACAAATTCGCCGCGCAAACAACTGAAAATTACGACTGTGGAAGTCTTGGCTGTGCTATCAGTCAGCCGTTGGCTCCGAAATCCCCTCAAGATGCAAAATATAAGATTTACGATTAGAAAACAAAGAATATCAGTCGAGGAGCGAGAGCGGCTTTCATTACGGCGCATGAACGCGGCGACTTCTCTCTGGCGGCTGCCGAGAAAAAACTTTTTTATCAAACGGATTTGCACAACTTTTGCGATTAAAGTCGGCAAGCTCTCGCGCGCCATAGCCCGGCAAAAATAACTTTTGGTATTTGGAATGCGCCTGTCAGACAGGACTCTTAGCCATGTATCTCTAATGGGAGGTGTTACGGCTGACGTTTCTAAATGTTCAAAAGTTATATTAAGTCGTCTGCGCGCTGATGTACAAATTCGCGTGAGCGAAGTGCAGAACTTCACTTGTGAAGATCGAACGCATGCGATACGATATAGTATGTATATAATATTACTTTGTTATGGCCTTTACAATTTTTCGAAAACATATACATTTGCGTAAGAATTATTTCCAATATTTCCAAGTTTCTCCGTATACACTTTTCCCACCACAGCTGCAGTCTGACAAATAATGTATTGTATATGATGCTTTTCTGGCTTTCAAAACTTTCGCGGGCTTTGGTGTGTCAACATTCTTCTTTTTTGAAGAATGCTCTCATATATACTTTCGATATACATTTGACGTCGATCGAACCTTTATACGGCGCGCCGCAGCGGTTGGGGATTACTTCTTTTCTTTTTTGCTGACATTTTCATGACGTATAGCGCTTTGTCTGGGGCATAATGCAATAAAGTTTTTTTCATCGATCAAGTCCACATCTTCTATGAACTTGCGAACGCCGTATGTGAATACGAGAAAAGTCCGCGGCTTCTCTCGAATGCAGAACATTGTAGCGTTCGAACATTCCGGCTAATGGCGTTATTAGTCAGACACAGAAAAAAAAAAAAAAATAACAACCGCGGAGTGACAAATGTAATTTTAACACGACACGATGCTTCACCGCGGACAAATCGCGCGGAAAGGACGGTCGGATTTTAATTTGGTTATCGAAGGTCTGATTTCGTTTAAATTTTTTCACCCTTATCACACGGCGTATTAGCATATTCATACGTTCGTCCCATTGAATTAATGCTTACCAACACTCGAGACGTCTCAATTGACTTTCATTCCCGAGTGCGCTGTTTACTAAAGACGTTGTTAGAACCGCTGACAAAAAAAAAAACGCGCAGTACGCGATAAATAAAAATTTTAAGTGCACGACGCATTTTTTTTTCGTCAAAGCCAGCAGTAACCAAGTTTAATCCATTAAACCAGACGAAAGGACAGTATACGGCTCGAAAGGAAAAAGAACCGCGAGTACGGAAAAACGTGTCAGACAATGGTGTGGCGCGTTCTCGGGTAAAAACGCTCGGTGCGCAAGCCTCTAAGGAAATCGCGAAGGAGCCCGACGAAACCCCCTCCTCACCGCCGTACACGTTTACACACACGTGTACGTACACGTGTGTGCGTGTGTGATGTGTATATATATATATACACGTTACACCTGCGCGCGCATTCCAAACGACTTGGAGGCGCTGCAACGATCGCGCGGCGCGCGACGACCTCGCAGATACTGAAACGGGTTGAGCGAGCACTTTTTTAGGGACATCAGAGGAAGTGCTCTCGGCCGAGCGAAGAAGAAGGTTCATATCGGCGCGCCGAGTCGGTCCCTTGAGACGCCATGTTCCGCGCGCTCGTTAGACTAACTCGTCGGCGCGCGAGGCGCTAAACATCGCGACTACTGCGCTGGGACGTGTGAAAAGCTCCGAGAGAAAAAAATGTATATAAATGTATATATATGGCGAATTTCACTGAAAAATTGCACTTTTCTTTGGTCTAGAAATAGAAAAAATTTTTTTAAAGCTAGAGGTTTGGGACCAATGTGACTTTTTTCTGTAAGCCATAAGATGATGAAAAATCCCGAGGAGCATGGGAAATATAGAATATGAAAATTTAACATGGGCAGGCATATGGAGGAAAAAGAAAAAATTGACTATTCGGATTTTTATTATTTTTTCGTTTTAAATGGGCATAACTTTTGATCAGAGCATCGAAACTTGGCATATTTTTTTTAAATTAAAGCTCTTTTGTAATACTTTATTATAGTGTTATTCGAAATTTTATTGGTGCCTCGGGAACATTCGTAGTCGTTATTATTCCAGTGTTTTGACACATTAATTTTCTGTAAAAAAAGCGTAAAATGGTTCAAAAATATGGTTACTAGTAATTTTTCCCATGTTCCTCTGCACTTTTGACTATCTTTCGGCTCACAGAAGAAAGTCTGATCGGTCCGAAACCTCTAGCTTTAAACAAATTTTTTCGATTTCTAGACCAAAGGAAAGCGCAATTTTTCAGTGAAATTCGACATATATATAACTATATAGCTATACGTTTGGTAAAAGCTTATACATATAGCGATGTATACGAGCGGAGGGAATAAAACAGACGAATATGACCAATTCTCCTATAGAAAAATGCATTTATCGGGGGTCCAGAAAATTTTCTTTTAAAGTTAGAGGTTTCGGACTGATGAGACTCTTTCTTCTGTAAGCGGTAAGATAGTCGAAAGTGTAGAGAAACATGGGAAAAGTTACTTACGTTAATTTTTTACAAAAGTTAATGCGTCGAAATACTGGAATAATAACAACTATGAATGTTTCCGAGGCACAAATAAAATTTCAAATTACACTACAATAAAGTACAAGAAAAGAGCTTCAATTTAAAAAAAAAATATGCCCAGATTCGATGCTCTGATAAAAAGTTATGTCCGTTAAAAAAATAAATAAATAACAATCCGAGCCGATTTTCTTTTTTCTCTATATATCTCCCCATGTTAAATTCTCGTGTTCCATGTTTCCCATGTTCCTCTGCATTTTTGACTACCTTTTAACTTACAAAAAAAGTCTGATCTGCTCGGAAGCTCTAGCTTAAAAAAAAAGAATTCTTCGGTTTCTGAACTCCCGAAAAGTGAATTTTTTTCCAGGAGAATTGATTATATGGATGATACAGATGGTATTTTATGCAATTTGCAAGTTGCAATGTTTTAGAAGGGAGAGGAGTAAACCGTATCATGGATTGTTAGGATTATTTTTGTCGTCGGGCATGGAGTTTCAAAATATCGATAGTGTAAATATCTATTCATATTTAAACGGTGCATGATGTCCTGAAAATCCAGTTACTTTCGGTACTTCAGATACTACAAATAATATAATACTGCAGCGTATTTATATCCCCTCTTTTTCAAGAATTATCTCCTATATGCTTCTTTTATTCTAGACTTCAATTCTATTTATACATGCCAATTTAATAACATTTCATTTTCATTTATTAGTCAAATTAGTTTTTTGAAACTAACCTTTTTTGATTTTTGATATGTTCTACGAATATTTTTAACACTATATTTTTGATTTATGATTCGATATTGATGTTTTACAACAAAATGAACCTCCCCCTTGTCTGTCACAAAAATGACAATTCAAAACACAATGTAAGAAAAATTAAGAGAAAGTGAGAGAAATAGAAGTTGTAATAATAGATGAATATGTAATCCCTATAACAATGTATATACGTCATTGTAATGCCTTTAACAAATTTATCCGATTGTATCCATCATATTCATCGTGTATATACGATTAAATTATTCATCAAATTATATTTCCAATCGAATTTACGCAAATGAAAGCACTAATAAATCGAATGCAAAGCGAAGCGATCAATATGAATTAGTTTCTTTATTCTTCTGAAAGTTTATCTAAAGCTATTTCTACATCTGACCGACCAATTAATTCAGTGATCGAATAACTGCAACGGTATCCTCTCATTTACAATCGAATGAATATGAATATCCAGCCAATGACCATTAAAAACATCAACACCTTTTTCAAGGCAGCATTTTCTATCAGAATAATTTCATTACAGCTGTTGACATTACTTTTTCTACGATTATCCAGATACACTTTGCAGTTTCGTCTAATAATATCATTCGTGATTAATGCCCCGCACGAATTATAATTCCCACATCGAAGCCTCAATGTATGTCAATATGTCACGAAGGACAATACGTTCAATTAACGAATCGTCCCCGTATATCCGCGTATACTTCCGCACCGAGCGATAATTTCGTTTGAAAAAAATTTACACGCGAGTACGTCTATATACAAATTACAATTGCTCATTATTATAATAAATCGCACAATCGCGCACAAACGAGCGAACAAGCAGATTAAAAGCAGAAATTCTATTAAGCCGGCATTACGTATAGCGGCGCGTGCAGTGCAGCTGAATCGATGTCGGTACGTAATCGGACATTAATTCACTAATTCAGGGATCGACCGCATCGGGAGAAAAGCGGCTTTCCCCGTTTCGCAAATCGACTGCATTATACAGATATGTACAGAGAGGGGGGCGAGGGGAGGGGGTGAGAGAGACAGAGAGCAAATTAATTAAGTCGCAGGGGTAGTAGAAAGCCTCCCCCCTCCGCTCGCCCCTTGATAAACAGCGCCGCTGGAAATCCGTCGAGAGACAAGTGCGAGAGTCCGCGCGGGAAAGGCACGGCCTTGTACATAGATTCGAAAGAGTAAATCGCAATAAATCGGATTGTCAGGCCGGCCGGCCGGCGCGTTTCGGGGTGAGGCCGGTATTTGACTAGCGGTTCGACGCAGCGGCTCCGGTGGGCGCGCTCGCGTCGAGCCGCGAGGATATATTGCCTCCGCGACCGTTGCGACTTGGCCATTGGCCATCGCGGGGTGGGGGGGGGGGGGGACCGCCCGGAAAAACCATGGGAAATCCCGTGGACGACTTCCGAGGGTATAACTATATATACGTCCACAGCCGTTATACGGCTCGTACGTCTCGCCGAAGCCGTGTGCGCGCGGCAGCGCCGGGCAGACGATTCCTCGGCTGCGAAAATGAGAAAAAAGGACTGAACTCGGGCCGCCTGCATCGTACATATATGTATGTGTGCGTGTCCCAGCGGAAAAAAGACGCATAGTGGTATTATAGGAGATTCGGCGCGGGGGGGGGGGGGGGGAGCATTTTTGAGAATTCCGCAGAGCGTCGCGCGTGGCGATCGATGGAAAATTCTGTATGGGGTACGGGCGAGCGTGAAGCCGAGCTTTCTCGACGTCGAGTCGAACGGGGAGAGAAAAAGTATACGTCGAATTTCAATGAAAAAATGCACTTTTCTTTGGACTATAGAAATAGAAAAATTTTTTTTTTAAGCTAGAGGTTTGGGACCAATGGGACTTTCTTCTGTAAGCCAAAAGATGATGAGAAATGCCGAGGAACATGCGAAATGTAGAATATGAAAATTTAACATGGGGAGGCGTATGGATGAGGAAAAAGAAAAAGTTGACTATTCGGATTTTTATTATTATTATATCTTTTTTTAACGGGCATAACTTTTGATCAGAGCATCGAAACTCGGCAAATTTTTTTTAAATTAAAGCTCTTATGTAATACTGTATTATAGTGTTATTCCAAATTTTATTGGTGCCTCGGGAACATTCGTAGTCGTTATTATTCCAGTGTATTGACGCATTAATTTTCTGTAAAAAGAGCGTAAAATTGTTCAAAAATATGGTTACTAGTAATTTTTTCCATCTTCCTCTGCACCTTTGACTATCTTTCGGCTCACAGAAGAAAGTCTGATCTGTCCGAAATCTCTAGCTTTAAAAAAATTTTTTCGATTTCTAGACCAAAGAAACGTGCATTTTAACAGTGAGATTCGACATATACATATACATACACGATGAAAAATCTTTGATTCCACGGTACACTCGAGCCCGCGACGGACTTGGACAATTCCCATGACAGAATCGGCTTTCGCGAACGGGAGCCTTTTTTTATACACGGCCAACGCACTGCAGCGTCGCCCGAATGTGTCAGGAATAACTTGTCAGCCGAAGTGTTCAAAGACGAGGAATGCGTTGTCGATTTGACGATCGCGCGGCGTTGACGCCCTGAATTATGCAGCGACGACGACGACGAATCGGCCGTGAGCGGAAGTCGTAATGAAAATTAATTCAGCGGCTTTATTAAACTTTGTCCCCAATGCATTCGTCGCCACGTCGACGCGAGAGAGAGAGAGAGAGAAACGAGACGAGACGTAAATACGATATATTACAACTAGATATTCCACACTGAGTCATCAATAGCGGCGCTAAACGAACTCTGTATAATCAAGCGCGCAACTAGTCGAATAACATTACACAACGCGACCCCTCTATATATCTATATACATGCACGCGCGCGCGCCGAGAAGTCTAATGGCCCATAGCTCTCTCTTTCTCTCTCCCTTCTCGAGATGTCAATATTATCGAAGCGTAATCCCGCAGCGGTGTATACCTATGTAGAGACGAGCTGGTCGATATCCTCGCGGTAGGACATATATATATATATATACATTTAGAGTGAGCGAGAGAGAGAGAGAGAGAGGGAGGGGGGGGGAGGGTGAAGGCGAGCGGACGGCAGTGAAAAAAGCTACTTCTTTCCGAAACAGCGCGGCTGTATGCCAAGATTTATTCACGGCCCGCGAACTCCTCTCGATGACGTCGGCAACGAGGTGCAGATAAATCGCTCTCGTCTCGCCGCAAAACAAAAAAAAAAGCCAAAAGAAAGAAAAAACAAACGACTCGCCCTCCCACTCTCGCTCTCTATCCGTCTCCTCCCCGTCATATCCCAAGGGTCACTCGCAGCGGCGGCTCTATATACGTCGAGAAAGAAAGGGAAGAGTGTCCCTCTCTCTCTCTCTCTCTCTCTCTCTCTCTTTCCGTCTCCATTCGGGAAATGCCGCTGCGGCGGGCGTCAGCGCAGGACACTCGTCTCGTCCCGCGATATATACATATATAATATATATATACACACAGCGAGAGAGAGATAGAGAGAGAAAACGCGCGCACGTAAATGGCCGCGCGCAAGCTCCGAGCGGCGCGTGCGCGTCCCTCTCTCTCTCTCTCTCTCTCTCTCTCTCTCTCGACTCTCTCGCTCTCTTTCTCGGCGCTCTCCCATACTAGCGCGCGGGTCGCGTCTGCTCTCGCGCGCGCATCCCTGTTCAGTGAACCGGTGTACAAGCGCCGCGACGAGAGCTGCTGCCGCTGCCGCTGCCGCTGCTGGCTCTGCGCCGCCTCCGTGTGCTTCTCGCGCCGCAGCCGCGCGCGCGCTTCCCTCCCTCCCTCCCTCCCTCCCCCTCGCCCCCGTCCCGCCTCCGAAGCCGCTGTCGCTTCCCCCCCCCCCGCGCGCGCGCCCCCGTCTATTCTCGTGCCGCGCATGTACATACGTCCGCGCACACCTATACACAGCCACACGCGCGACGCACTGCACACACACACATAGTCAGGCGCCGTCTGCGTGCGGCGCACACGCGCACGGGCGTATAGCGCAGCAGCAGCTGTGCGGCCTCCCGCGTTAATACACACGGCGAAAACACGCGCGCGCGCGCGCGCCCGCGCACGCCTCTGGATCGCGGAGAGCGCGGAGCGTAGCCTCGGGAGGCAGAGAGTGCGGACCGACGAGGACGACGGCGACGACGTGTTGCTCCATCTCTCTCTCTCTCTCTCTCGCTCTGACTCGAGCTCCGATATATTCGCGGCGTCCGCAGTTGCTGCGCGTCAGCTGTGTCCAGTCGCCGCGCGGGACGACCCGTCTGTCCCCGCGTCCGCCGCAGTGTGTACGCGTGCAGTGTGTGCGTGCGCGTGTGTGTGTGCGAGTCAGCGCGAGAGAGGCGCCTCGTCAGCTGGGCCGATACTCCGCCGACGTTTCACGTATGTATATAGTGCGTACAGTGTGTATATATAGGTATGTGTGGGTACACCTGTGGATACACGAAGAGAAGAGAGACAGAGAGAGAGAGCTTGCAAGCTCGGACGATCTTCCACGGGGAGAGTCTACTCTGTGTTTCTCTGAGCCGATGGCGGAGAACACGCGAGATGCACGCGCCGGTTGAGTCTAAATCTCTTTCTCTCTCTCTCTATTTCGGAACGGATTCGCGCTGCAGCCCTCTCCCCAAGCCAAATCGAGAAGCTCTCGCGTTCGAGTGTGCATTAGCGACGATTGGCCTCGAAAGCACAAAGTCATCGCGCGCGCCTTCGTTTCATTCACCCTGCACAGAGCTCGCGCGCGCGCGAGAGAGAGAGAGAGAGAGAGAGAAAGAGTCAGCTGCGCCTTCGCTCCGCCGCGAGTACACGCACTTACCCGTGTATTGAAGAGAGAGAGAGAGAGGAGGCTGTGTGCGTATATATATAGGTATACGCGGAGACGGAAAGCGAGAGAGAGAGAGAGAGAGAGATTGTATTTACGCGGTGCGGAGCCGGCATCGATCGCGAAGCTCCAATGTACACACTGCGCCGCGCACGCACACTTCTCTCGCTCTCTCTCTCTCTCTCTCTTCCTCTCGGAGGAGAGTTGTATCACGCGCGCGCGAGAGCGAGAAGACCGCGCGCGCAAGTAGATACGGCTCGGCACTGGTCAGACGCGCGAGGAATGACAGATAGGCCAGTCTGCTGATCGCTTCGATTCGCCTTTCTCTCTCTCTCTCACGACACAGACACACACACACACACACACATGTGCACGTAAGCACACACACACACACACGGTGGATATACGGGGTGAGTTGGCTCATTCAACGTTTCACGCTACGCAGGCCTGTATTGCCTATATGTGTGCGCGCTTCTGTCTCTCTCTCTCTCTCTCTCTCGAGGACTTTGCACGTGCGGAGAAAGCCGAAGACTTGCTTCGATCTCGGGATAGATAGCTGTAGTCCGTTTCGTCCGTTTCGTGTCTATGGTTTTTACATATAGCCTTTAGTTTCTTTTTTTTTTTTGCTTCTGTCACGACCCACCCCCTTACCCCCCCCCCCCTCCCAGAGAGCCGCGCCGAAGTATTCAAGGGTGCAGACGGTGTCGCCGTGTAATTACGCCGCCTCGCGCAACTGTGTATATCGTGTGCAGTATCAGACCGAATCGCGCGGGAGAGGTGAAGTTCAAGCCGTGTATATAGATCGCGTTACCCGTATAATGAGAGCGCGGGGTCGAAGGGGCTTTTGGCAATTCGCCCCTGGGATAGTATATACGTTTATGGGAATCGCGATCGCGAGGCATCGCCATTACCCGGAAGCAACCTAACCTCACTACCCCCTGGCCTCTGCAGTATCCCTTCAATTCCTTTGTAGGAATATATATATATCTATATATATGTGTGTGTGTGTGTGTGTGTGTGTGTGTGCGCGCGCGCGCATGTATATCGTGCACATATATACGTACGTAGAAGCGGGCTCGATTCTGCGCACACAACCCCATGTAGCCGCAGCGGGGCGAGAGAAGCGATAACTTAGGATATACTCTTCCTCGGATATTCTTTCGATTTGCTGATGCAGTGGAACGGGACGCGATATTTCTGCGCCTTTTTTTGCTTGTTTTCCTTTTTTTTGGCCCTGGTCGGGCATTGCTTCCTTTCCGAGGCAGCTTTGTAACAGTGAATTGGGGGGAGGGAGGGATACCGTGAAGGTTAGCCGTACAAGTGTGCGTTTTGTGGTATTTCTGTATTGATTGAAATTTAACGTTCTCGAAAACGACTTTGCGGAGGAGGATGTGTTTATTCAATTTCTCGTGATTTTGTTTGTTCGAGTTTTTTTTCTTCGATTTTTCCCCTTTTAAAATGAATTCCGTGAAAAGGTGTCGCAAAACGCATAAAAATACTTTGCGTGAAATACGCTTTTTGCTGCGCAGTAGTTGCTTTGAGTAAAAAATGTGTTTATAAATCCTGATGACGCAATATCAAATAAGCATTTTATATAATAGTTATCTGTTTGATCTGATGTTAAATTATAACTGTTCTACTTTATGATTTTAATATTTGAAGAAAAAATTGTATGGTTTTGATAATTATATTTTTATGACCATTTACAAGAAGGCTAAATTAATTTCAAAGATATATCTTAGTAACACTTTAACAATATATTGTACTATAATATAAAGTGTTAATCAAATAGAAACACGCCTTAATCTCAATATTAAACTTTTTAAAATAACCTTTAAATTAATCACTCTGGATTATATTAAACACCCGTTCGATCCAATTCCGTATAGAGTCGTGATCTTCATCTTTCTAAGCCTCAACCGAAATGTCATTCAAATCACAAAATAATCGATTATCGCCCGGAACGTTCGGAGGGTACCTATGCCAATTCGCATTTTCTTAACCCCCCGCGCAATGCGGAATTACGCTTCACGATTTTTTCCTCTTTTACATTCGCCTTTCGCGCATGCAATTTGCCCCCATCCAGTTTATACAAAACATAACGGCATTGCGGGGGGGGGGGGGGGACCTTGCCGCGCGGCATGACTCACGCGTTTTAAGCGCAGGGATTAAGATGCCGGGCGGAGATTCCGAGAATAGTCGATACTTTCCCTGCGCGCGTGTGCTTACACACACACATACGGAGAGCTGGAAACGCGAGAGAAAAGTCGCTTTTCTTAACGAGCGCGCCCCCCCCAAGGCCCCGCCTAATCGGACACGAGCATCGCCAACGTCCTCTCCGCGAAAGCCGCGCAAGGCTCTCGAGATTCGCGCGAAAATTGATGATCCGCAAGGACGTTGTGTAACAGGCGTGAAAAAAAAAAAAAATAAATCACCCGATTGCCCAGCCTCGTAACAGAATTCTTCGGGGGGAGGGGGGGGGGGGGAAGTCAGCAAAAAGTCGCCGAATCGCACGCGCGCATAACGACGCGGAGCGAAAAAAGCTCCTCTCGACGGATGGCGCGGCGGAAATCCCCCTCGGAAGTGCCATACACAGCGCGGCGCTATACGTCGTCCGATCGGCGCACCGCGGGAAAACAATTTTCTCGTTCGCGATAAGGAAAGGGGGGGGGGCGGGGTGGGAGAATTTTTTTCTCCCTCCGGGTCGCGCGTAGGAGAGGCCAAACGACGTCTCCGAGGTAGAGAGTTTATGATACGGTCGCTTTGCCTTGAACGATGCGCGCCGTCGACTCGTCGTATGATAGGGACAGTTTCGTTATATATATACATATATACGTATACGTGCGCGCTGAGAGCGATAGCCGCCGGCAGCTTTTGACTGATAGCGATCTCCCTCGTCGCAGACGGAAAATTGCCGAGGATGTTGATCGCTTGGTGTAAGGGGCGAAGGGGGGGGGGGAGGAGGATAGATGTGTAGTCGAGTTAAGAGGGAGAGAGGTATGTATGACTTGATAGCCTGATTGCAATCGAGACCCTCTCGTTTCCCGTTTTGAGACGCTCGTTTGATATAGTCATGTATACAGGAGCTTGGGAGAGGGGAGTCCGTGACCTTTGCGATTGGAGCGATTAACGTGGATTCTCCGAAAAAGTGTGTAGCGTATAGGTAATTTACTCTAAAAAAATGGAATAATAAAAAGTAAAATTAATGATGTTACTTAAAATTTGCTAAGTATTTATATAATTTTCTGTTATTAAGAAATGAAACAATTCTCATTTTTATTCTAATAAATTTTCTCGTAGTTGAATTTGAAAATATGATTAATTATTGTGTAATTTAATAATTTTTGTTGGACATTCATAAGAGTTATTAATGCAGATCGCGTGTCACATCGTTCGTGTATATTTTAAGATCGTGATCTCTTGACACGTGTTATGTTTAGGTAAACGGGCAACGTTCTTGACTATAATGCTGAAGATCCAGTTTCGATTCCCGTCGTGATCAAAAAAATTTTCTATATTAAGGACGTTCTACCTTTACTGCACTAGTAAAAGTGTAATCTTTTTTTATTTATGGAATATTCGTAATATATACTGCTATCAGTGGCTTCCATAAATCAACTTAAACCAAATAATGATTATAAATTCAATTAATATAATTTTATGAATCTTGATTATTTATAAAAAGTTTCGTGCCTTCGCTGATTCGACTCATATTTTGAGGTTAAATGTATGATTTTGGTATTCAATGAGGTTTAATTATCTGTCCGAGTTAATGACAAAATTTTTGAAAAATAAATAATTTTCGTTATGAATTCCTTTTTATTCAAAATAAATTTGGACAAAATCTCAATTTTTAATACTTTATAGTATATAAATTAGTGTAATCTGCGCAAAATAAAAGAATTCAAATATCCGCTTCTATGCTCTGTAACCTTCTGAAAATTTACATGAGTGTTTCTGAGATTTATACCTAGCTGCATAAAAAATTTTAATCATGTCTCGATTTTAGTTCTGTTACGCGTAGAACCTCCTTAATTTCATTATTTTCAAATTAAATAAAATATAATAAATATAGAAATAATAAATTAAAGTAACCCGTGGATGGATAAATTAAGTAATAATAATAATAAAAAAAAATAAATTTTTAAATCTTTCAAACGTGCCAAAAATTACTAAGTTACCCAGTAAAATTTATTAAAATGAAAGTATGTCCCCCCATTTACTAAAAAACTTAATAATTTTTCGTAGAGTCCTAGCAATATTTATTACAAGATTTCTCCCCGTGTACTTATCGCCGACTCGCCAGACTCGAATAAACAATTTTTATTTTTCCAATGTTTGCCCCCACTAAGGCACAGTCAAATAATTCTTATAGACTTTAAAAAGTTCTCACAGCTTATTTTCGTCGCGGGAATCGAAAAGCTCCGAGAGCCACGAGCTTTTATCCTCGCGGCTTATCGCCGTCTCTCTCGCCGCGTGTCGAGCGTTTTTGCATCGTGAGATTGCGAAATTCTTCTTTCTTACGTACGTCGCCGCCGCCGCCGCCGCCGAAGAAAACGAGGGCTTTTTCGGCTTGCGCGCGGTTTTGCTGCACAAACAGCGAAGAGGTGTGGAAGTTAATTAACGCGCAAACTTGACCCAAAAATAAACTCGGGAGCCGGGGAGCGCGTATAGTTTTTTACATTAAAAGTTTTAACGACTGCGCGCGCGCGCCGGGAAGTTGGCCGCGGGAAGACCGCGGTATAAAGTTCACGGGAATTATAGCGATAGTTCAGCTATACGTACACGTTACACGCGTTATATATATAGTATATGGGCATATCCAGCCTATTTCGGAAACAACTCACACGAGCAAGTCGCAAAATTTTTTATTGAAGGCACGCCTACCAGACCCGATTTTTCTCGTTCCTTAGGTAATTCTGAAAGAGAAAAATCTCGCGTACATGGCCGATGGAAGGGTATACTTTTTTCCGGAGCAAAAACCACTCGAAAAACGGGAAATAATTAAAAAGTAGAATTTATAGATTTTTTTCTCGGAAACTATGGACTTTTGAAAATATTTCATCAGAACAATAATGACTTGAAATTCATCAAAGAATACTCTGAAGTTTTTTTCAGATTTTTAAATGACGGTTTTCGAAATTTCGATTTTTTGAATTTTCCAAAAATCAAAAATTGTGTCGGATCGATCTGAAAAAATTTTGAGAGCATTATTTGATGAATTTTAAGACATATTTGTTCTAATGAACATTTTACAAAAAAATCTATAAATTCTTTTTTTGTCGATTATTTCTCGTGTTTTTTCGAGTCGTTTTATTTACTCCGGAAAAAAGTATACCCTTTCATCCGCCATGTTCGCGAGGTTTTTCTCCTTCAGAATGGCGTAAGCAACGAGAAAAATCAGGTCTGGTAGGTGTGCCTTCAAAAAAATTTTTTGCCACTTGCTCGGGTGAGTTGTTTCCGAAATGGGATGGATATGCACATATATACACGTATGTGTAAAAAGCTGCGTGACGCGTGTACGTAACTTCCTGATGGTTCTCGTGCCTATCGAGAATGAAAAACACCACCGCGCGGGAATAGGGCGTATAACGGGCAACAAACATGTTTGCTCTAAGCGCACTTACAACCCCATGGCAAATTGTTGCTCGAAGTAAGCTCGCCGGGAAAAAGAAATGTATGGCTTTGGCTCGCGCGGTATACATGATGTACAGCCTAGGGGGTGGGTATGCAATGAATTTGCAAATGACCGTTGTCTGAACCCGCCAGGGGCATCTGGCATAAGTAATCCGTAATAGGGGCATTATGGGACAAGGGACGACACTAAAGTCGTAGATCATTCTCGCGCGGGAGGGTTTACTGCCACAGCGAGCCAAGCGAGGAATCATCCGAGGTCGGAATGATCGACTTTAACCCCCTTCTATTGTTGCACGCGCGGAACTTCAGTTTACGGCCACAATTGCAATTTTTATACACTTGCGCTGTTAAAGCGCAATCGCTCGATATGTGAATAGCTATAATTATACCGATTGGACAGCCGCATCGATTTTCGCCGGCAGAAACCCACAACGCATATAGCCATTCGTTATATATACAAAAAGTCGCGAAAAGGTGCGGCAGCAGAAATGGGGCTGGAGGACAAAGTGTCGATACCATCGAGAGCCCATCCACGGTAATTCTTTCGCGCTCGCTCTCTCCCTCTCCCCCCCTCTCTCTCTCTCTCTCTCTCTCTCTCATAACGGCCCGGCGGCAATAGCCCTCTCCAACCCCTCCCCGCGTGACCCCGTTCTTATCAAGCCGTCAGTCGCGTCGAGCAGATTCTACCCCTCGACCTCTCTCTCCCTATCTCTCCCCGACGGCTGCAGTATACGCCAAGCAAAGTCTCATCCATCTGTACACGCGCCTTTTTTTTTCTTCTCTCCTCTCATCCCGTACGTGTGTCCTTTGTGCACCACAGGTGAGGAACGCCGGGGGCGGACAGTCGCGCAACTGGCAGTGGCATAGAGCGCGACACGTATATATACATATATATATGGGAAATCGCGTCCGGGGATCGACGCATCCAGCGGTAGGCGCTTGCTCTCGACCTCGTGCTGCTCAGTCGCTCCACGGAATCCAGCGCTTCTGCTGCGCGGATGCCCCACTGCTCGTGTCGAGGATCCCGTCGTAAGCGAGGAGGAGGAGGAGGTGGAGGAGGGCGCCGATAGAGTCTCAATTCCTGCGGGCGCTTCGATTAATCGGTGAGTCGCTTTTTCAAGGCTATCTTTCGATCTTACACACTAGACGTTTTGCCCGGTTGTGTGGAAGATGTGTAACTATGGCTGATTGTACCCGCGGCCGTTACTATAGCCACTATTTATACGGATCAACAAGTGACATTGTGTGTTTCCGGCTAGAATTGCCTGATGGCTGGTTTAAGGTGGCCTCGATCTCAAGCTTACGATTGGTGTAAGAAAAAAGTGTGTTTCCGATCTAATTTTGAGAGCATGAGAAAATAGTAAAATTATACATTACGAGTTCTCGTGGGACTCGATAATAAATCCGACCTCACGTCCTTATAGAAACTTATACTTCAAAATAGAATGACGGATATTATAGCATTTAATGAAGATCACGTTCGGAACAAAAAAAAATATGTTTCCGTTGAAACATAAAAGATATCAGGAAGAAGCGGTATTCTGCGCACAAACGAGTGCAGAAAGTAACGTCTGTTTTACCAATTAAAGAATAATTTTTTATAATTAAGCTTAGTTTGAACGATACATTGAAATAAAAAGACACAAAAAATTTAAGGTTGATACGGTACCAACCGCTGAAGCAACCTTAATTTCAAAGTGACGCTCTCTTTGAGAAGTCAAACTGGACCTTAGAACATAAGAAACGAGCTCGATCTTAAAATTTCGTCGAATAACAATCGCCACCCTATACTTCGTCGATTAGTTACATATGTACACTGTACAGCCACGATTTGATGTGCCTGTCCAGCATCGCAAATACCGGACTGTTTCATGGACGGAATCGTCAGCGAAACATTTTATCGGGGATTCTGCATATCCCGGCAGCAGAGATGTAATTATTTGATTCGGTTAATTACAAGCCGCTGTTATATCGAAACTTCGGGATTCCGAGATTGCCGGCAATCTCCTTGACATGTTCCAATCGAATTTAGCTGATCTTATACTCGGCAGGTATTTAGGGTTAACGGTTCAATATCCTATAGTTAGTTTGCGTTACATCGGCTGTTGGACTCTTGTTGTTCGACAAGACACTCTTATATCGAACGACCTCTTGATAATGGCTTTGCCTTTGAATTTCAACAAGTCCCCCGGTAATCAACTTTACGAGGGACAAAGCTTGGTTAACGTTTGGCTGTATTTATATGGATCGGTCGAAACTAGCTGGACCAGTTGAATGCGGAAGGGTTTTGGAACAATCCACAACTTCTCCAGTACGGGGGGGAAGCCCGTTAAAATTGGTTTAGATTTCGGGTTTACAAAATTTAAAATAATATATCCTCGCTATGTATGTACATTGCCAAAATATGGATATGTTATGCGGAATTATAAAAAAGCAATGCCTTTTTGCTTTCTAAAAAAAGCTTTGCAACTTATAAAATCCAAAATTGTTGTTCAGTTCATCAATGTTTTTTGTAATTCAAAATCAATTTCATTTATTTGTCGACTTTATCGATCTCTCCGAGACAGTGGTTCAGAAAGGGTTTAAGAAATAAAAATCCCTTTATTATAAAAAAATTTTTGATCTCTGAAACCCTTTCCGAACCACTGCCTCGGACAGATCGATAAAGTGAACAAAGAATATAATTAAACCAACAATACCGACGGATAAAATCATATTAGATACAGTGTATACACACTCATCTAAATACTTTCAATTTCATTTACTTTGTAATAATAAATAGTCAAAGGACTGCACTTTGAATCCCAAAAACCAAATATAAATTTTATAGTTTCCCCCACATAATTACGCGCGCAATACACGTTCCCGAAAATTTACTCGTCAATTGGCACTTGCCGCGTCGTTAGCGAATCCCCCAATCGCTTGTCTCTTTTTTCTCTCTCTCTCTCTCTCTCTCTCTTCCCTCTTCGCAAAGAAAACGAGGTGCTCAGTGACGAACCGCCGCGGCGGCATGTGAAACTCCATAAATATCCCGGAACATAATTAGAAATTCAAAACGCCGCGTTAAAATGCACATTCGTACGGGCGTAAAGGCGCCGCTCACTGCGTATACCACACGTCCGCCGAAATGTGTAACGAAGTGTTTGCTGACGCGTGCGGCCCGCGATGTTTTTCCACATGTTCGAACGCGCGAATAGCTTCGCCGAATGCTTTCATAAATATACGTCGGGCGCCGCACAAGAGCCGCTGCTGCTGCTGCTGGCCTGACGCATATTGTGTTCGAAAATTTTTGATCAACCGGAATGCTGGAAAATTGAGAATTTAAATATACGACTTGCCGTTACAGCCGATAAGTGTAGACGAGGTGTGAAACGCAAATGTTTACGACGCCGCGGTGCGTTCGCTTGTGCGACTTTCTTCGTCGATTATTTATTTTAACGCGCGGTGTGGATGTTGTTGAGAGGCTTTTGACGGCGCGTCGGTGAAATTGTTAAAAGCGCAATGAAACCGGATGAAAGCGCGCTGTGTATACTGTCAGCGGCCGATCGCGATTATGGACACTTCGTTTTAAAGTGGTTCGGAAATTGATTCTGACCAAAAGCGCGCTTCCTTTTAATTAACTCATTATAGAGGGGGGACCTTCACTGATTTTTCTCGTACCTGTTGCTTCGTGCGTTGCCCTGCAATCGCGTTATAAAATCTTGATTGCAGTTATTACAAAAGATGATTATCGATAATTGTCGTTGAAATACGAGGTTTTCGAGAGAAAAAATCTGGACTGCACCGAAGAGTGGACTTTCGCGAGGTATACGGCAGCATGGGAAACCGGAATATCAGATTTTACAGATAAACGGCGTTAACGCGATACTTTGACGAAGAAAATTCCGAGAAAATTCGAGCGTTTTAAGATTTCCGATTAAAAACCGTGTAATACGATCCCGGGGGTATTATTCTGTGTTTTGTAACGCACGCGTTAAGTCCGACTTAACGCCGAGAAAATTGTCGCAAATGTGCGACTTTACGCCAATAATTAACGCTTAACGCTGGGGTTATACGGTTTAACGCGTGCGACAAAGAAAAAAAATAGAATAACGCCAGCGTTAACGTCAATTAACGCTTATTTTCAAGCACGGGTCCAAATTTGGTTTTCATACCTTTGCGCATGCTTTAATCAATGATAACGCTTGTGTAACGATAGAAATCCCAATTATGACGATTAATGCTGGCGTTAATATATATCGTTAAAAATGAAACCGCATCGAATGAAAGAACTTATTTTTACGCTGTTAATGCGTAAAATTTCTTAAACGCACTAGAGTTCATTTTTACGCTATTAATGCGTACAATTTTTTTAACGCACTAGCGTTATAGCGTAAAAATAAATTGTTTCATTCAAGGAAATTACGCTGTTAGTGCGTAAAATTATTTTTTTTTTAATGAAAATAGCGACGTTGCATTTACGCTTCGCGACGGCGTACGTTATACTGTAAATTTTCAGCGTTACAAACACAGAATAATGCCCCCGGAAGTCGAGAGCCAAGCTCGCACCCGAATTTCTCAGGTAAATTTCGATTTTCCCATCTTTCCATTCGAAGCTAATTATTACCTCCCGTATATATATCAGATCGCCGCACGATTCAACCTATACGCGTATAATGCGGACGAAGCCGACGATATGCGTATAGAGACAGCTTTTACAAAGAAATCCGTAACGATTTCCTCGCACAAGGGCGTCGATCAGATAGCGCTTAATACATATACAATTAGCAATTCGCGCTAATCTCGGGGATCGCTCTCCTCGTGGCCGCGCGCGTATACGTATACGCGTAGAGGAGTGAAATAATTACGGCCGGCAAAATAAATTCATCAGAAAGACGAAGTTGCGCGCAGGCCGTTGTACACCGCGAGAGAGAGAGAGAGCTGAAGTGCAGCGGGCGTTGCATGATAGACGTCCGGGCGGTATAGAGGCGCGCATTGCACTGACAGTATCGTTATATCTTCATCTATGTATCTTCGCCTCGTCGTCCGGGGGCATCGCGTGCAAGCGCGCGCCGAGCTCGTCTGTCACTCTGAAAATTATTTTACATTCATTAACGCGGCATTATACACGTCCCCCTCTGTCCGCTGGTATTTCTAAATGATCTATAGGCCGCCGCGAGATTAAACGTTCTTTTGTTGCGAGCGCGAGCGCTATACCGCCGCGATCTCGTTTTTTCCGGGTGACGAATCGCTTTAATGGAGGAAAGAGAGAGAGAGAGAGAGAGAAAAAAGTCGCTCAGCAGCAGCTCGCCGTAACTTCATTTCTATATTTGCGAACGGCTCTCCGGATATGCGATGGATTAATTAATGTAAACGAGAGAAATCGCTCGGTTCGCTAAGTTGGATTTTTTATTCAAATGCATGGATGCGTGAGTTCGGGAAATTTCGGAGACTGCTCGGAAGGAAAAGTTGCGAGAAACGTTCTTGAAGACACACCTGTCCAGAAACAGAAAAAACTTGCGTACACAGGGAGAATCTTGGGGTATACTGTTTTCCGGAGCAAAAACGACTCGAAAAACGAAAAATAATTAAAAACAAATTTTTTTCTCGAAGACTATGGACTTAAAGTTCATCGAAGAATGTTCTAAATTTTTTTCAGATTGATCCAATATAATTTTTGATTTGTCACAAAAAAATTGAAATTTCGAAAAACGTCCTTTACAAATCTGAAAAAATGTCAGAGCATTCTTTGATGAATTTCAAGACATTTTTATTCTAATGTAATGTTTTTAAAAGTCCATAGTTTTCGAGAAAAAATCTATAAATTCTCTTTTTGTACATTATTTCTCGTTTTTGCGAGTCGTTTCTGCTCCGGAAAAAGGTATACCCTACGCGATCGGCCATGTGCGTGAGTTTTTTCTCTTTCAGAATGACCTAAGGAATGACAAAAAAGACAGGTCTGGTAGGTATGTCTCCGAGAAAATTGTTCCGTCCGAGTTGTTTCCGAAATTTCCTGGAATTGTACACATACTTTAACATGATCCTTGATTTTAAAAAAAATTAGTCCCAGCGAATCTTCAATAAAAGCAAACGTACGAGCTTCGAGTAACGAAAAAAAAGTGTCCGAAAAACGTCGAGCGAGTCACACGGAGTAAACTGGACTGATTCTCAGCGAGACAAGCGCTGCGAGCGAGCGATCTTTTTTCTCCCCTTACAATTTTAACCTTCATAATCCACCTCGCGGTTCGAATTAATCAATTTCAGGACGAGAATAGCTTCTCCAAAGTTTCGCAACGCCCGAGCTCTTTAAATAAATGGCAACGCGCGCGTCCAAAGCCTCATTGTGCGAATAATAAACTGGCTACATCGCAACTGTCCGTGAAAATAAATTCAACTGCTGTACAGGTCTTATCTCGCGCTAAAGGAGGGGCAAAAATAAATCGCTTAACCCTGATCTTCCCGAAATGCAGTCGAGGGCAGTGGGGGGCAGAGGGTGGCTATACAGAGGCAGCGAGAGAGAAGAAAGCGAAAACAAGAAACTCGACCGCTCGTCAAAAGCAGAACGCTCTCGGGTCCTTTCGGGAAGATGAGTGTTTCTGCCAAATGCCAAGCGAAGCGTGTGTACACACACCAAGCAGAGAGAGAGAGAGAGGGAGATAGTCAGGCCAAAGACTCCGTGTCGGCCGAGTCATAAATAATACGCGAACGTCTACTCTGTAGCCTCTTTCTTACACTCTCTTCTCCGGAGAAAGAGAGAGAGAGAGAGAGAGACGCGGGAGCAACGACGCGAGGTAAATGGCCCTGTCACTGACAGCTGCGGATACGTATAGCTATACACAGAACACACACCTCACATATATATATATATATATATATATATATATATATATATATATATATAAGCTCGTTATGCATATTTATATATATATATACATACATAAGGTGAGGCGCGAGGGACGTTTTTCTTTTATGCATACATTTACCACCCGCGGGCGGCGTTAAATCGTCGCTGCGAGATTTCTTTCTGGGGCTCTCTCTCTCTCTGACGAGCTCCGCCGCAGCTTTCCTGCGGCCCTTTTGTTACAGCATGCGGTCCCGGAAAAATTTTTAGCAATCTCTCTCTCTCTCTCTATAAATTTCGCTGTTCGTCTTTCTCTCTCCCGCAGCCGGTTCTTCTTTTTCCACTTTCTTTTCTCTTTTTTTTCGTTCATCCGCGCGACGAGCCGCCGATGGCTTTTTACGAGCTGTCGTAAGTCATCGGGCTGCAGGCGGAAAATGAGCCAAATCGAGCGGTATCGTTAACGAGATTACGCGCAACGATCGTCTCCCTGCGCCTTGCGGCCGCCACACACGTGCCCACGTGTCTATACGTATACGCGTATACTCGCGGGTAATCGTATATACGGTGCAGTGCAACACGTATGGGTAACGCGTGGAAAAAAAGGACCGCGTATAAATCTCCGTAATGCGCTCTTAAATCACGCAAATATCGCGGGGGTTTCAACTTTTTCCCATAAATTTCCGCGGAATATGCCGCGGACAAGCGTGACTTTTTCGATCTCGACACTCGCTCGCTCTCTCGCTCGATCAGCTACTGCTTTCCCGAGTTTTATTCCCCGAGAGTGAGTCGGACCGTCAATGTTACACATAGCTGCGCGAACGGGCTCCGAAACGGACTCCCATATTTATAGGCCGAGAGGAGGGGGGGGGGGTGTCTTAAAATAGCCGATTTTCTCGATTACGCGTGTAGCGGCCGCCTACGCGCGTGTGGCTCTCGATGTCGTCGTCGAACGACCCCCCGAGCTTCATCTTTTTCAAAAAAATAAAAAAAAATAAAAAAACGCAACGGCGCCTATACCGCCGTTACGCATTGATAGCCAAATACAGCTCTCGCGAGCGGTTTCGTGCGGTTTTTAATTAAACTCTCGTGCGCGCGCTCGGCTCGCGCGCGCGGGACGTGTTTTCTGCGAAATTTATTTCCGGCCTTTTTTCGCGCGTTACAGCGAATAAAGTAAACATTCCGTAACGAATTACGAAGCGCGCACGTAATATAACGTTGCGCCTCGTTTCGATTATGAAATGATACCTGCACTGCCTCGGTGAATTTAAACAATTAATTTCGCCTCCTATCTTGCGAATATCGCCTCCGATACAATGTAACGCCTGACAAATCCCTCTCAACCGAATAAATCACCTTTAAAAATCTATCTCTCTCCCTCTCGCGTTATATAATGTAATCTAACAACTCGGATAATCGGCTTTGCCGCTCCGAAATCAAATTGATTGGATGGATTTAGAGGCATTACAGGTGGCGTTCGCGCTCCCCCTCCCCCTCCCCCCTTCCTATAAATACCCGCTCGAGTATAAGATTGCGATCGTATATTCGTCCCTAAATATCTAGGGAGCCGCGGGAACGCATTGCGCGTCACAATGGCGAAGGAACGAGCCGCGAAAGCTCTCGATTTCAATGCGCGCTCGTGATATTTATGACAGTGAAATATTGGATGCGCGTCGAGGCGCGCGTGCGTTGCGCTCCTTGAAAGCCCCTTGTAACGAATACATGTAACCGAGTTTCTTCTCATCTCGCGAAAGTGAATCTTTATTGTCTTGCCGATGTATATGCTTATCGCTCGATTATCGCGAGGAATTATAATTCCGACGGCGTTTTAGATCGTAAGCGAGATCGTAAGCTTACTCGACTATCGCTGCATTTTTTTGTTTCATTAATTTTATTACGTAACGGTGCCTCGTCGACGCCGAATTCGAGGTTCGATTCGCTGATAGCGATGTAATCGGCTTGAAATATTCGATCGAAAAACGCGTGATTTCTTTTCAATCGAAAATAACAACATCAAATTAGCAGTTCTTTTTTGCATCGCAGAATAATCCATTCTGAAATGTGGAAGGTTATTTTTCTTGAAAAGCAAAGCCGCTATTACCGTAAGGCGATGCAAAAAGTTGCGCGAAATAAAAAATGTCTTATCGAACCGATGTTTACGAGTCTTTCATCGTCGCGGAATATATTGAGCGAGTCTCTTTAAAAGAAAAATTTCATTTCGCTGAATAGGTTAATCAAGTGTGTGCGCGCGCGCGCGCAGTGAGATATATAGAGAGAGAGCGAGAGAAAGAGCGAGCAGGGGAGAAAACCCTCGGAGTAGCGCGAGTCTGAAAATAAAGCAGCGCAATAACCAACGAGGCAATTTTAGTATATTCACCTTCGAATGCGTCTTTTATCACCGTCGGCGGCGCCGAGTCACCATAAAATACGCAAACGATAGTCGTAATCGAAGAGAAAATAATATCTGACAATTGCACAGTACGCTAAACGACGCGAGAGGCTTCATATCTATATATATATATATATATACGGTATAGTGTATTTATTGCGCGAATCGCAGGAAACGCAATTACTTTCGAGCGTTATTTTTAATGGTCAATAAGAAAAATAGGGGCGAATCTGTGTTTCGCTCGATCGATATCCGCTTGGCGAGGCTATATTAGACTGAGAGCGAGGGAGAGAGAGAGAGAGAGGCAGGAGGGAACTCAGGAAGCACATAAAGCGTTAAAAAAAACTATGAAGTGAGTGTAATTGGTAGGTGCGTTATCAGCGACCGTCTTTCAACGACGTTTCCACGAGTTTTGAATGGCGTCGTATATCAATGCGTCCTTCCACCGGTAATGAATCGTTTTTATTTTTTCTGGTTAACGCGCGTTAATTGAATGGAAGCATTACGAGAGTAAAATAATTACGCTCTTCCGAGGTAAAGTCAAATTTCACTAATTCATTTGAGATTCGCGTTGACGCGACGTTTTTATCGTTGAAGCCAGTGGATAATTTTGGCCAACGTAGACTATTAGCGTTTCTCTGTAATCTATGAATAAGACGGACGTTCTGTCACATTGATTATCTCTCGATTGATTTAATCGGCTTATTTCGAGGATGTACAATATATTTGTGGGGATACAGAAGAAAGTCTCGGGAAAAAGCTCAACAACCTGAAACAGTGCGTATATACCTCCTGCGACGTTTCACAAGCGATTAATCGCGAGGCGGAAAAAAAATAGATTCAGTTGTCAGACAAAGTCACGAGTGACATGAGGAACGACGGAAAAACTGGTCGCAGTTGCCTTACCTTTGTTTGCCGGACTCGAGCGCAAGGCGACTCAATTTCCTTCGCTTCTTCTTCTCCAACATCATATCGCGCAATAATAGAACTTTCGAAACTATCCTGGACTAATCCGATGAAATGCGAGTATATAGTTATAGATCGATGGAAAATTATAGAAATTATCTGAAGTGTAACAGAATGCAAGAACTTTATTCGTAATCATAATTTATTTATACACTAAGTTATTCTCCCTCACATCGCATTACTCACAATACACAACTTTATCCGCAACTTTCGATCTTTCGCTCGATGTTAATGCCAACCGGAGTAACTGCTCGCCGGCGCATTCGTTCCGACATCCCCGAGGAGAGCATTCGTTTACCGGCACCTCGAGTGATTCTCTCACTTCATCAATTCCAATTTCAATTCCGCAGTACACAGAGAGAGCAGTTAACGCTGCGAAACGTCTCGCCGGCAGTCTCGCCGAGAGAAGCGAAAGACAGAGAGATAGGAGAAAAAAACGTACTCGCGCGAACGCAAGAGGTCGTCGTCGACTACGTCCTCATGCATATATATATGCGCTAATCCACGAAATAGTGGAGACAACTCACCTCAGAAAATAGCAAAATTTTTTATCGAAGGCACACCTACTGGACCTATTTTTTGTGGTTCCTTAGACCATACTGAAAGAGAAAATACTCCCGTGCATGACCGATTGTAGGGTATACTTTTTTCCGGAGCAAAAACGAGTCGGAAAAGCGAGAAATATATTTATAATTAACAAAAAAAGAATTTATATAGACTTTTTTCTCGAAACCTATAGACTTTTATAAAAATTTCATTAGAACAAAAATGCATCTTCAAATTCATCGAAAAATGCTCTCAAATTTTTTCAGATTAATTAATTTTTCGGAAAGTCAAAAAAAAGAAAATTTCGAAAAACGTCCTTTAAAAATCGGGAAAAATTTTCAGAAAACTCTTCCATGAATTTTAAGACATTTTTGTTCTAATGAAAATTTTATAAAAGTCCATAGGTATCGCGAAAAAAATCTGTGAGTTCTTTTTTTGTCAATTATTTCTTGTTTTTTTCGAGTCGTTTTTGCTCCGGAAAATAGTGTACCCTACGATTCGCCGTTCACGCGAGTTTTTTCTCTTTCAGTATGGTCTAAGGAACCAGAAAATATAGGTCTAGTAGACGTGCCTTCATTAAAAAATTTTGGAATTTTCTGAGGTGAATTGTTTCCACTATTTCGCGGATTAGCACATATATATATATATATATATATATATATATATACACACAGTCGAGGAGGCATCAAGAGCAACAACAACACACCCCTTCATTTCGCGCAAGAACTGCAAGTACGCATCGGAAGAAAAGCGGCGGTGCGCGAGTTCGTTCTCCGCAAATAGCCTCTCGTATCTCTCTCTCACTCTCTCGTTCTCGTCTAAGCTCGAAAAAGAATTTAGAAGAAAGCGCCGAGCGCAGCAAGACGTATATACCTATACATCCCCCGAATCCTCGTGTCCCGGCGAAACGTACTCGGCATATCGATTTCGCACAGCTCACGCTCCATTACTCGGGCGAAAATGTCTACTATCCTTTAATCTTCCCTCTTCCTCTCCCCCCCTCCCTCCTCTTTCCTGGCGCTCGAGCTCTCTCGGCCGAACGCTGCATCTCTATATACGTATACGTATGTATATGTATACATCACACCGGGGTGTAGGCGAGCGATAAAGCGCGTTAAGGTATCTCTCTCTCTTTCTCTCTCTCTCTCCCACCGGCAAAGAGAATAAGCGTCGAAGTCGAGTGTCTAGGCCTTCTTACGCGCTTCGCGATGTATATATCATGCAGACGAGCGAGCGAGCGAGGAAGCTCGTAAATTTTACCGGGATCGCCCGGCGTCTCCTAATTTATTTATCGTCGCGCTCAGGTGTGCGGCGGCGTATACAGCCTCGAAAACCCCGCGGAGCGCGAAATTAGCAATGCGCCTATTGAATTAGAAGTCGTTTATTACGTATTTATCACCACACCCCCCCCCCCCCCCGCCCCTCGCGCTGCGTCGGCCGCGATAATCTATGGAATTATACACACGTATGCGTACGCGTATTCGTCGGATTACTACACTCGGAGGGCGCGAGAGTGTCGATGCGTATGTGCGGAGGGTGTGGGGAGGGGTAGAGTCGTGTCTGGCTGCGTCAGGGATTTTTCAATCGATTCCAGGCGCGCTGCGCGCGCTTGGCTACGGCTGATACGAGCTTACCGGTTTTCCGCCTGAAAACGGAAGAGGGATTATGGCCGCGGCCCATAGTGCATATACACACACACATATACGTTAAACGTGGGAATTTATTCAGTCTCACGGCGATAAGACCGGGCAATATTGCTACGGCTCTGATTTATTGTTGTTAACATGGCGCGGCTCTGAGCCGTTGTTATCTGCGAGCCGCCGCGTGTACGGAGGGACAAACGGAGCGTGTTCTTGGCGCGCGCGCCCGCGTGTTCGCTAATTAATGCGCGATTCTTCGCGCGTCGTGTATTTATCTGCAATTGCTAAGTGAAAAGCTGGGTGATGAACGAGGAGTTGGACGTCGGGCTTGAACGATTGCGCGCTTTCTATATACGTGCGTGTGTGTATACACCGGAGGGCGAGTCGTATATATATATATAGAAAACGTACGAGTGCGCGCGTAATTTACCGTGTGTTTGCGTCGGGTAAGACGTATGGCGAAGCTTCTTTAGGAAGGAAGGAATATGATGTATACGTGTGCGTGTGTGTGCGAGAAATTCATAAGCTTGTTTGATATTCATCAAATAAATTATTCTTGGTTATCGTTCGTAAAAGTGAACTCGACGCGAGTAGAATTACTTCGTTAAACTGATGGTGCTTTGTTTTTAATTGAATTTTCTTTAATATTTATTCACAAGATAAAAAAATATATATTTTAACATTTTATCAATGTTTGAAAAAGTAATTGCTGCAACAAATCACTGCGAGTATACGTAAATTTATGTTTTTACTCGAGATCCCTTTCTCCTAACCTTTAGGCTAATTCAAACCACCAATAATCAGATATAGTTAACGGATGAATGTGGAGTTTATAAAAAGTTATTGTATAAAGGCGTTATAATGGTTAAAAAACATGTTTGAGAAATAAAAAATCGTATACAAATTTTGATTTTTTCGTTGTGTAATATTGCCTAATAGCTTAACTTACATAATATAGCTTTTTAGGAATTTTGAAGATTATTAAAATAAATGGCGTACTAAACCTTCGTATAAAATAAAAAAACATATGCTTGATATCTTAATCTCTCGGTGTATTGCATTTTTTTCACAAAAGAGTGAATGCATATCGATCTTTCTACCTCGGGGTAAAGAGCACGAAGAAGAAGAAGAAGAAGAAGAAGACGAATAACGAGAAGAAAGTCAAATTAAGACATTTTTTATCCTTGAAGTTTCTGAAAAAATTAAAAACTTTCGCCCGTCGTTATACGCTCGAAGAAATAAAGGGAAAAAAATTAAAAACTCACAGTACGCTTCTCGACGCATTCCCTATACAACAATTATTTCACACGCGCACCGCAATCCGATTCCGATTCACCTCTCACGCACACAATCTGATTATTCAAAGCGCGCAATCCGTCCTCTCAACTTAATAATAGAAGTCCGGCTCTCTCTCTCTCTCGATCGATCTTCCCGGGGCAAATTTGCTTCTTATTCTCTACACACAGCACTACACGCAAGTTCTACACCTTCCCCCACATCGCGCGCCGCGTCGAAGCTAAAAGTCATCGCGGGGCAAACCTGTCCGCGCGGACAGCATCTCCCTCTCTCTCGCACACAAAGCTGCTCTCCACTCCACAAGCCACACTCCGGCTACTTAACATCGGCAAAACTTGTTCCGATCATCGTCGAAGCATCGTCCCGCCGACTACGTTCGCCCCATACACTGCACACCACTCGATCCGTTCCACTTTGTCGAACTGCAGTGTCATCCGAGCGCACGGCCCGAAATTATAGAGCCTATACGTATAGTGCCTCCTATACGGCCAATAAAGCGCACTTTCGACTTATTAAAGCGTTAATTAAGTAAACGCGCGGTAGGCCTCGCGGCGCCAACACAAAGAGCACATATACTTTAGCCCGAGCATCACACACAGACATACTCGTACACGCACAGATCGTCGGATGGAGAGCTCTGCGCTCGCTAATTGGAGGCCCGAAGACAGAGAGATAGATAGATAGATAGAGAACAAAAATTATCTGATTTATGCCGTATCCGCCGCGTATAGTATGTCCGTCGAAGAGATCTAGAGTATATACACATCAGAGTCAATCTCATTCTCTTTTCCCTCGAAAAGGGAATCCAGCGCAATTAAGGATAATTGCCGTTATAACGCAGTGTGTGCACGAGCGCGCGCGCGGGAGGCCAATTAATATTTCAGAGATCCGCCGCGAAATTGAAACGCGTACGCATATAGCGAACAGGCGGACGTCTCGTCTCTCGAGAGGGAAGAGATTTGAGGCGTCAGCCGGTATACGGCCGCATTGTATGTATAATACACATGTATATGTATACAGTCTGTATATACACGCGTATATAGCGGTATACATACGCACGCATACGCGAGCGTCGGCGGCGGCGGCGGCGGCACTTCAAAGGTGCGAAATCGGGGAGCGCGCGCAAAGCGTCCGCGAATATTGCATTCCAGGCGATACGCTTCGGACGCTAAACTAGCCGTGACAAGCGAGTTCTCTCTCTCTCTCTCTCGTCTCTCTCTTGGGAGAGTCGGTGCGGCTTCGGCGGCCGCTATAACGAAGCCTTATATCATGTTGAAATATATATTATACGCGCGGAGTACGTGCGGGAGAGGTCGTCTGCAGGAAGCAGCTTGACGATGTGAGAAGTAGAGAGCCGTGAGATACTCGGAGGACGTATATATATAAGCTATGCGAACGATCGACGTGATGCGCCGCGCGAATGCCGGACCATATACTATATATCCTGCGGGAGACGCGGAATTTTAGCTCGAGAGAGAGGGGGGGGGGGGTAGGAGCTGCTACCGTCTCGAGAGATCCCCTCCGCTCGACTTGTATTATTCACTTATTCGCACACTGCACTTAACTCCTTGGAATGTCATTTTACTTTTATTGCCAGCCTCTTGTGTCCATCGCGTAGTCTTTGTGCGCGAGCGTGTGTGTGTGTGTGTGCTATTATTCGAGACATTTTTGCCTTTTCAAAGGGAGGAAGTTTTGCGTACTGCAATTTTGAGCCTCGTCGGCTCGGCTCTGGAAAAGTACGCTCGTTCGACGAGGGAAGTTCGCGTCGGACTCTTGTGTGGTTTTCTACACGAGAGTAAGCTGTAGAGCTTCAGTTTGGAACCTTTAATTAATTTCGTGCATTAATTACACGGTTGATTTTTCATTTTTTGTAAACTCCTTTACTGCGGCTTCTAAACGATGTAATTCAAGTAGTTGGTTACGAAATTGTTGAGATATGATTGAAATTTTTTTAATACATAGCTAGGTATAAATCTCAGAAACCACTCATAAATTTTTAGAAGGCTATACGGAGCATAGTAGCGGAGATGTGAATGTTTTTACTTTGCACCGATTGATATGGGCTGTTTTGGTGAATTACACTAATTTATATACTATAAATTATTAAAAATTGAGATTTTCTCCAAATTTATTGTGAATGAAAATTAATTCATTAAGAACATTATTTATTCTTTAAAAATATTGTTCATTAGCTTAGACATGTAATTAAAACTTATTGAATACCATCATACATTTAACCTCAAAATATGAGTCAAAATTAACGAGGTTCTACAGTGAATAGAAATAACGCCAAGAAAATGAAAAAAAAATTTGTATAAGTTATTTGATGTTCCAGAAACCCATACGTAAAATTTCAGATCGCTAGGATACTTAGAATTGGAGAAATAAATGTTTTAATTTTGCTCTTGTTAACACAGGCTCTTATGGAAAAATGCGTTCCTAACCTGCTTAATTTCATGTTACAAAGTGATTGCCAAGATTGGACTATGAATTTTTTATATAGCAGAGAAATATCTGATGTATTGATTCATTAAAATCTCCAAGGGTACTTGTATATTTAACAAATAAATTCAAAACATTGGAAAAGTCACGCTTGCATCATATATACAAATATACAAGCGTATCCCATGTACTACGCAAATCGAAACAACAGAGTTTTGTTTTGACTCGCATAGTTACTGTATGGAACCTCCTTAATCAATTGCTATAGTTACGTAACGGATAAAAGAACGTGCAAAAGAACGACGAGTCGTCGAAATGCGGGCAAAAAAGTTGAGAATCGAATGCCGCTGATTCCCGACGCACACGTCTTAAGCCATACATCTGAATGAAATTGGCTTCGCCGTGAATGCTCATTGGATTGCTCCGACACGTACTTTAAAGAGTGCGAGAGATTACTGCTTTGGCAAGGGGAATCGTGCGCGAAGCCCCGCGCAGAAATAGAAATAGTGTTTCCAGTCTCGGCGCAAAGTCTTTGCGCTCCTCTTTCTCCAAACTTGACACTAAAGCCATAGAAACGGCGCTATCGACCCTTACGCAGCAGCGAAAACTATATGCCAAAGCTCTGCTTAACCTTTGGGAATAAATGAAAACAAGTTTTACACCGAGATCAGAGCGAGAGCTATGCTTGAGAAACTATCCAGGTTTTTCGGCTCCTCGAATCGACTTTCCCTTGTGTCATTGAATATCGAAGTTATTTCGCCCGATACGTGGGGCGATCCAAGCTTTTTCGATTAAAGCTTTCGACGTCATTGTAGCTCTTGTGAATAGAGAACTACAATGGTGAAACTCTGACTTAATTTGGCGTTATATTTTGTTCGTTCAAAAAAGAACGTAATATTTTGAGTTTGTTATCGAAATATTTTTGAATTTATATCGAATCTTTTACTGATTCGACAATATTATTTTACCATTTATTTCGAGTAAAGTGTTATACGTGTACAAACATTTTTCAGCAAACGATTTTGTTGTGTAGAGACGGTATATACGGCTATATTTTATTGTACATATTTTAATAACCATTTATTGCTAGTCCTAAAGAAAACAAATAACAATTGACACTACACGGTAACAGAACATTTGAACAAAAATAACTGGATGTATAAAAAAAAACAAGACTTATTCCTGTAGTTGCTGATGTTTGCCTATAGTCGGCGGTCCGCTCGTTGGAACTCAAGTCCCTCTGATTGTCTATCTGCCGGGAAGCTTCGGGAGCTGTTGGGCTGCAATAAAACCCTCGCCCGCAGGTAACTGTCCTCTTCGCTTCTCTCGCAATAAACCGGGAGCTGTTGTTCGACGCGCGAAAAAGTTTTTATCTCGACAGGAGCGTTAAATATTCTGAATTATTATTAGCGCGGGGGACACGAGGATGAATTCGTCGGCTTCGCACATAATTATCAACCAATATATTCGTGTACCAAGAAAAATCAACGCCACCGGGTATTTCGAATTTCAATGAAAAAATGCACTTTTCTTTGGTCTAGAAATCGAAAAAAATTTTTTTAAGCTAGAGGTTTGGGACCAATGGGACTTTCTTCTGTAAGCCAAAAGATGGTGAAAAATGCCGAGGTACATGCGAAATATAGAATATGAAAATTTAACATGGGGATTTTTAATATTTTTTTTTAATTGGGCATAACTTTTGATCAGAGCATCAAAACTTGGTATACTTTTTTTTAAATTAAAGCTCTTTTGTAATATACTTTATTATAGCGTTATTCGAAATTTTATTGGTGCCTCGGGAATCATTCGTAGTCGTTATTATATTCCAGTGTTTTGACGCATTAATTTTCTGTAAAAAAAGCGTAAAATGTCTCAAAAATATGGTTACTAGTAATTTTTCCCATGTTCCTCTGCACTTTTGACTGTCTTTCGGCTCACAGAAGAAAGTCCGATCAATCCGAGACCTCTAGCTTTAAAAAAGTTTCTTCGATTTCCAGACCCAAGAAAAGTGCATTGATTCAGTGAAATTCGACGTATCCGCGAATCTTCGTCTCTCACTCCGAGCTCGTCGGCTAAATAATCCCCCCCCCCCTCCCCCGAAAACGAGCACGAGAAACATTAGCATCCGCCCCGCGAGCGAACTAATTTCCTCTTCCCCGGGCGCGCGCGCTCCGAATAATTAATTAGAGTGTATATCCATCCACCGAAAGCCTCTGACATTTAGGAGCCCGCACTCGCGGGCTTTTCCATTCGCGTGATTGATCGACAAGTCGTTAATCCCGTATCACACAGCGTCTCTAGCCACCCCTTTTTCGCTGGCAAACGCGTACTCTCAGCTCGAACCGTCGCTCAGACCCAACATACGCTGCTGCTGCTGCTGCTCGGGCTGAAATGTGTGTGGCAATAGGCGAAAATGTGTGCGCGTGTGTGTGTGTGTGTACGAGCTCACGTGCGGAAAATTCTCGGCTCGGACCCCGAGAGCGAGAATAAAATTTGCATAGCAAAGGGCGCGTCCGTGCGCGCGAGCTGTGTACAGGCTGCGCCGACCTGGTTGTAGGTATATACGTATGGACGCGAAATTTTGAGTCGCTTTCATATTCCGCGCGCGGAATACCCTTCCCCCCAACCCCCGCCGTCGGCGTCGCCTGGGCCACGCCAGGAGTGACAGAGATATTGTGTATTAGCGAAGGTTCCGCAAGAAATCTTGAACGAATAAAACTTTGCCGTTTAGCGCGGCCGGATGGAGCTGAGGGATTTGAAATGGAAGTTGATTTCGAAGCTTTCCTACATACCTATATACGTTGGAATAAATTGAGAGTATTGTGGAAATTTTGAATTTGCGAGGTTTTAAGATGAGCTTGAATTTTGCGTTTCTTCTTTTGAATGCAGTGTTTTGGGGAGAGAATAAACATTCTATGGGATTTCGATGGAAAGGCTTACTGGTCGAAAAATAAAAATTGCAGTGTGCAAACAAACGCGTGAATAAATGCACAATTTGATGAGCAATTAATTTGTGTAACCATTTAAAAGCATTTTTAAAGACTGTATTATAACTGACATTTTTATCTTGTTATTCTTGTACTATTAATAAAAATAATTATAGATTGTTTTAAAGTTCATTGTGTAATAATAAGTACATGCAGCTATGTATAGTAAATCAACCTTTGGAAAAGTCTTCTTCGATGTCCCAATTCAAAATATGCTTAAGGTAAACTGAAAAAAAAGATTTGCACTTTTAAAAATTGATAGACACGCTGTATATGCATATCCACCAATTTTTGCAAACAACTCTCCCAAACAATTTGCAAAATTTCTTTTTTAAGGCTCACCTACTAGAACTGCTTTTTCTCGTTCTTTAGATCATTCTGGAAGAGAAAAAATTCGCGTACACGGCCGATCATAGGGTATACTATTTTACCGGAGCAAAACAGACCCGAAAAAACGATAAACAATTAGCAAAAAATGAATTCATAGATTTTTTTCTCGGAAACTACGGATTATTATAAAAATTTCATTACAACACAAATATCTTAAAATTCGTCAAAGAATACACTAAAATTTTTTCAGATCGAACCAATACAATTTTTGATTTTTCAAAAATCCAAAAAAAATCGAAATTTCGAAAAATGTTCTTAAAAAATCTGAAGCAATTTTTATAAAAGTCCATAGTTTTCGAGAAAAAAAATCGATGAATTCTTTGTTTTTAATTATTTCTCGTTTCTTGAGTCGTTTTTGCTTCGAAAAAAGTATACCCTTCGATTGGCCGTGCACGCGAATTTTTTCTCTCTCAAAATGACCTATAAGGAACGAGAAAAAGCAGGTCTAGTAGGTGTGCCTCAAAAAAAAAAAAAAAAAATATTTGCAACATTTGGGGAGAGTCGTTTCCGAAAATTCGTGGATATGCACATATATCTACACCGTTGCCAACTCTGCACCATTGCTTAACGCATTACCGCAACAAATTGAGGGGAAGGGAGGCGTAAATTTCAATTATTCATTTTTTGACAATTTGACGTGCATCCTCGCGTGTATCGGCCCCCTTACAGTGAATTTCAGCAGTTGTCAGATAACTGTCCGTAGACACGCATTTACTCCGCTTGGCAGAGAAAAAAAAACGGCTCTCGTAAATAATATGCAAATGATTGACAGCTTTTATCGAAGCACTTTATCGGCGTCTTCCACGCGAACCTTTTATCAGAGTGCAATCGATGTGCTGCGTTGTATATGCAACAAGTCGCATAATACACGAATCGCTGTACTATATGCATTATTGAAAACCGAATGCGATTGCGCAGTGAGAAAAATACAAATTTTTAACAAATTTTTTACAAACATAGTTTATTTTACAAGACATTGTTTGTAAACGTATATAGGCTTTTGTTTGCGTGCACTGAATTAATAAAATTTAAACAAATAATTAATCAACCCGATGGAGAATACACGGAGAGAGAAAGCGCTGCTTCAAATGCAAAATCCAACCCATAACTCTCTGCGGAATGAGAAGTCAGACCCTTAACCGCAGATGACGTTAATGCGTGAATATATGCGGTGGTGTTACTGGTCTTTTGAACCTGTACTCGAATCAGCTGCGTTTGCGAAATTACGAAATTGATCTTAAAATTATTTCGTCCTTATTATTATATTGATTTTGATTTAGCGCGTAGCAATTCTCGTGTATATACGATTGAATAATAAATAAACGAATAAATTAATAACAAGTGTAATAAATTTAACAATAAATTTACTACATTTTTATTGAATTGCGCTGAATCGAACGTTTACTCAGTAAAACTGAATAAACACAATGATATTTATTTTGCCTGAGTGATCAAATCACTGTACGCATATCCAGCTAAATATCTCCGACCTTTCAATCTACCGCAATATCTTTTTCTAAAAAGCATCGAAATTCAAGTACTACGCGTATACTACACTTCAAAATTTTCAATTTTTCCATCAACCCTTCACAATCATCCCGTAGTCTAGACTGGATAATGGCCCTGTATACACATAAAAAAAAAGGTGAAAATTGAAAAACTCGTCTCTCGCCTATCGAGCAATAATCGCAACAATGAAAACACCGGACAACCGGCCGCGCTCGATCTCGTTAACGCCAGAGCTTTGGCAATGAATTACCGCAGCCCTTTCCGGATTTTATGCCCTCCGCTGCATTCCACTCTCTCCCTCGCTCTCTCTCTCTCTCTCTCTCTTTTCGATGCGCAGAGTCGATTCGAAATTAATCTGCCAGCCATCAACCGAAATCACCTGGCAAATCCCGATAATCGGAACGGATTTTCGCTCTCTCTACCTTCCAGCCTCCGACTGGGACGAATTTTCGTCGCCTCAATCGCGTTACCCGTGTGCCGCGATCACGCCGAAACTTTTCGCGCTCGCTCACGCGCTAAATAGGGATTTCGCGTGGGTGTATACACGTAAGGACCGAGAGAGAGAGAGAAAGAGAGAAAGAGAGTTTACATAAACCTGGAAACAATGCGCGACGGCTCTGCGGCGCGTCAAAAAAAGTGACGATCGAACTTCGTCTCCCTTCCGAATTGTCTCGCGCGATATATATATATACATATAGCTGTACATGGTGTATACGCGGTGAATGGCGCGAAAATAAATCTGCGCAAATACACAATAGACGCGGCATGTAAACGGCGCCGACAATAGCGAGGAGAATGTCAAGTGTAAATTTTGCACCCTCTGCTCGCCGCATATTGTATCGTATTCGCGTGTGTGTGTGTATATACTATGTATACATATATATATATGTGTGTGTGTGTATTGCGCGATCGCGAGTGTGTGTGGATTAGCCTATAGGCGAATTTCCATAATTGAATTCTGGGAATGCGATTGTGCAATGCAGCGCACGCGAGAGGCGCACGCGATAATCTGCAATACTAAGCGAGGCTAATCAAGCGATTTAGATCTTTTGCCGGACGTTTTCGATACATAACTTACATACATATGTATAATAAGTGCATCTGTGTGGGCGATCAATGACAGGGGGGAAGAGGGGGGGGGGGAGCTGAGGGAGAATGATGTATTGAGCAGAGGCTTTGGGGCTACAGGTGCACTGGACTGTGAATGCGAAATGAATCGGGATATAGGAGGCATAGAGCGACGCTTGGATTTCGAAAGGATTTGGATGATGGTCTTCGAGATAAATGACTTTTCAGGAAGCTGCGCTCCTGTCAGTGAATTCCCCGCGGGTTTTAGATTGTCATCGCCGTTTCAGCCGTTTATTATGCCGTCACACGACTCCTTTGTCTTAGAAAAGAGACGAGCGTTAGTTTAGTGCCGTATTGGATTTAGCCGGGCGTTCAGTTTTAACAAATGAAAATCGGAGCATACCGCGATTGGTGCGTAATATGAGACGTTTAAAAATGTATTTTTTAAATATATTTAATTTATGGTAGGCTTCAAAACGAGCTAATGAACGTCTAATATTTACTGTAGACAGACAGTACAGACACAAACAGAAACAGCTGCAATCATTCGTATAGATGCGTATCCAGTATATCCAACACGTTCGAACAGAACTTTTACAGATCTATAGTTATATATATATATATCTTTTGCAATCACAGATTTATACAAATTACTTATTATTTCACGTCGCAGATTATCTTCACTGTAATTAAAAAAGCACATTTATTCATACATTCTGGCACAGACAGAATTTTCAGATAAAAATTACGAATTTACGGTCAGTTTCATTTGATTTTTCGTATATTTTCGTAATTATTGTGGTTGTAACTTTGTACTGCATCATTTGGTGATTTTACTGACATTAATTGTACGAAAAATGGATCATTTTTACCTTGTTAACAAAGTTAATTGAGTAGTCGGAAATAAATATCGTCAGTGTGTTTGACAAAAAATATATAATCCGCAAGTATAATTTTATATAATTTGCCACACAAAACCCAATGTAAAAGGAAAAAAAAAATTGAGAGAGAAATTTTACTTTGTACCGATTAAAAACAGAAGTAGATGGCGCTGTATCGCAGCTCCACTGTGGAGCACGGTAATTTTTACAGTAAATTTTTAGATAATTTTCAAAGTAATATTCTGTTCGTGCACCGGATCCTATTAAAGTCCAACAAAATTAAATTTCATTCGCGTTATTTCCATTCTCAACAAGCGCATTCCGTCCACGCTCTATTGAAAATCCGTCTCGAAATGACTCAAGCCCCCATACCCTTAAGCCATAATCGCAATAAAAGTTAATAAACGTTTCCGAGTATTTTTTTTTTTTTCAGTAGCAACTGCAATCGCGCTGTAATTACATTCTTTAATTAAAGGAAAATTCATTGCGACGAGCAAAAATTCCCACGGCCAGCCCTGCGCGCATTTTTCCTTTGATCTCCCCCAAAGTCAATAAGTTTGGGTATAGCCTCGCGACGACAAAAAACAAAAGTGCCCGATGAAAAATCTCGCCAACAAAAGAGATCGCAGGCTAATTAAGTTTACGCGATGAAACGCAATACGGGCACTTGTCGGTCTACAAAAGAAAAATATCGAGAGCCTCAACAACACGTATACATCGCTATACACAGCATCGTTAGCGTTTAATCGGAAGCTATACACATACGTTCTCATCGCTCACCGCACGATCCCTTTCCATGGGAGCCGGGAAGCGCCTACGAAGTTTCGAAAGGATTGCATTTTTTCAAAACCAACGGTCGTTCTCGAGGGTCGATCCGCGCAGGTGTCTGCGATTATTTTTTTTCCTCGAGTGTATACAGCGCGCGCTACGTCTAGGTATATAATACACCAAGGCGACAAATACCGGGGCTCGTATAACACGCGGTTGCGACCCTCCCGGAGAGACTCGAGTGTTTTATTGTCGTTGCTTCTCTCGCGCGCAGAATGTGTATATATACGCGAGCGCTACAGACTGGACTCGGCGTTTACGTAAACAAAAGCACGAAGTCTATACGTATACGCGCTGTCGTTTACGCGGAGAGTTTGTGTGTCTATAGACAAGGAATACGTGAGCAATGGGACGTTGTATCCGTTTTCGCAATAGTCGCGAGTGTAGACGTGCAAAACAGCGTATCCGTTTTCCAGAAGAACATCGATTCGCGCTCGTATATAGGATAATTGATGAGTTCGGAGCTTTTGTTGAGAGAGAAGCCTGGAACTATAAGCTTGGATATATCGCAGAACTCGGAGAGTTGCCGCGCGCTCGAAGGAACTTCGTAAATCCGGAGTTGGCCTTTTTTTGTTACTTCGATTTCCTTTTTGTGTGTATACGCGGTGATGTTCTATGTATAGCACCTGATGATTCTACTTTGATGTACCGGGTGCGCTCGGTCGGAAATCACCTTGGATTCGGCTTAAAATTCATCAAAGAATGCTCTAAAATTTTTTAGATTTTTTTAGGACGCTTTTCGAAATTTCGATTTTTTAGATTTTCGAAAAGTCAAAAATTGTATCGGTGAAATCTGACAAAATTTCAGAGCAGTCTTTGATGAGCGCAAAGACATTTTTGTTCCATTGGAATTTTTATAAAAGTCCATAGTTTTCGAGAAAAAAATTTACGAAATCTCTTTTTGTTAATTGATTCTCGTTTTTTCGAGTCATTTTACTCCGGAATAAAGTATACCCTATACGATCAGCCATGTACGCGAGCTTTTTGTCTTTTAGATTGGCTTAAGGTAGTACGACCTAAAAGTCATTGGCCGTACCGATTTGACTGAAATTTCGCATATAGTTAGATGTAACTAAAAGAATGATCCAGTTAAAATTTGGGAAATCTTTGGAGCGAGAAAAAAAAGTTATAAACATTTGAAGTTTCGTAAATCCGCATATTTTGCTTCAGACGTACATAATGAAAAATTGACCGTACGAAATTGAGTAAAATCTTAGAGATTCATAGTCCAAACACTAATGAATCGTTTAAGTATTTAAAAAAAGGAATTTGGAGTCTCTGAATAGAATAATAACTAATTGAAAACTCAATATCACGGTTCTGGAGCTGTTTACATATGAATTATGCGGAGATGTGGCAACGTTGCAATAAGAGTTCGAATGTGCGCGTGATTCAAAAGCTCACCTACTTGTAAGATTTAGATGTACGCCATCGAATTAAATAAACTTCTTTTAAACACACTTTCTGTTACTCGCTTATTATTTACGAAAAAAAACTTGGGCTTCATTTTCGTTGTTCTGTAAACACGTGTTCTTTGTGGTTATGTCCAAACAGAAGTAACAAACAAAACATTACAGCTGAGCCTACTGTATACCTATATATAGTATATATATATGCTTTTACCTACGCAATGTTGCCACATCTAACTACTGCCGAAATCAAATATCGAAAATTCTCGCTTGACTAGCTACGTATAGGTTGTACTACCTTAAGGAACGAGAAAAAAAACAGGTCTGGTAGGCGTGTCTACAAGAACATTTTGTGCAACTTTTCCGTCCGAGTTGTTTCCGAAATTTCCTGGACATACTCATATGTCGAATTTCAATGAAAAAATGCACTTTTCTTTGGTCCAGAAATCTAAAAAAATTTTTTAAAGCTAGAGGTTTCGGACCGATCAGACTTTCTTCTGTGAGCCGAAAGATAGTCAAAAATGCAGAGGAACTTGGAAAAATTACTAGTAACCATATTTCTGAGCCATTTTACACTTTTTTTACAAAAAATTAATCCGACAAAATACTGGTATAATAACAACTACGAATGTTTCCGAGGTACCAATAAAATTTCGAATTGCACTAAAATTAAAAAAAAAATTTGCCGAGTTTCGAAGCTCTGCTCAAAAGTTATGCCCATTAAAAAAAGATATAATAAAAATCCGAATATCCAATTTTTCTTTTTCCTCCATATACGCCTCCCCACGCTAAATTTTCATATTTTATAATTCCCACGATCCCCGGCATTTTTCGTCATCTTTTGTCTTACAGAGGAAAGTCCCATTGGTCCGAGAGCTCTGGCTTAAAAAATTTGTTTGCGAATTCTATAGACCAAAGAAAAGTGCATTTACCTTTTGAAATTCGACGTACAACCAACGAATTAATCGAATAGTCGTACAAAAACGTTAAAACTTTCCGAATTCGGTGTCCGGCTCGATCTTCTTTATATGCAAGCGGATTCTCCGAGTTACGGGATTTTCGCATATATAACCGTTTGCCCAGTTGTACGAGGTCGTTCCTCTTAGGCGTCGATACACGGAGCGCGCGCCGACAGTGATTTACGTTTGAATATCGAAGTTGAGCGCCGTTTCGCGCTCACGATGCATATTGATGATTTTCCCGGTTATTATTTATTGATTATTTGCAAAGCATTAGTATTATTTATGCAGCCAGAGGGAATGCGCTGCGCAGCGACGCTGGAAATTAGCGCTGCGGAATCGTCCGAATTTCTATTGCAAATACAGGCGCGCTTTGCAAAGCGGAGATTGTGAGTGTCGGGAATATTCGACAATTAGGTTATGCAAATAAACTCTTCCATCGCCCCATCCCCCCTCCTATTTACGAAAATACATCGGACTACGCGCGGCCGGCAATCGAGTTTACAATTTCGCGATGCCGAGAGAGCTACTTATATACTTGCGTTAATTAACGCGCACTTGCATAGCGAAAAACTCGGTGTACGAGTGCGGCGCGCTTTTGTTCTTCTGCCCATAATACAGCACACAGAGGGCAATATTTTCGAGAGACACAAAGCCCCGTCGACAAGGTTTCTTGGACGGCCGGCTCGGGAAGACTTGGTCTCTCTCTCTCTCTCCCTTCTCTTTGGGTCTCGGATTACCGATCTCTTCCCCTCTCTTTCTCCTTCTCGTCTTATATTGCTCTTGTTTGTCACGTAACTCGATAGCCGCATCGTCCGATGTATACATATACACATATAGGTACAGGACGTTATAGCAGTCTTTCTCTCTTGTGGTGTGTGTATATACATACACATCGGGGATCGTTGCACGAAGTAGTACAAGATACAGTTTTGTCAGTTGCAATTTGCTCGCTGCATGGAATGCGAAGACAGGGAGATATTGCCGCGGCTCTCTCTCTCTCTCTATGCACATCCGCGCAGACGTCGCGCGTATGCGGGTCGAGAGCGGAGTACGGAAAATAAAGTACGTGATGTAATTTCACGGTGGCGCGAAAAATCATTATTAACGCGCTCGCTGTCCGCGGGTTACTGAATCGACTGCGCTCCGTTCGCAATTACGATGTCTATTGGAAATTCATTCGTTTCGACTCGAGATCCATTATGTTTCCACTTTTCTTTTTCCTCTCTTTTACGGAGGTATCGTATAATGCTTTATTGCGATACAGGAGAGTTAAGTGTCCTAGTGCACGGGGTGTACTGTTATAGATATAGATGCATCGCCTGTATTAGTGCGTTTTACTGCAACGAGTTTTCCATACAACTTTGTCAATATATAGCTGCCTATGCCTTGTCCGGCGAATGCTTTTCTGCTCTTTACAGTGCGAGCTTCATTTTAAAATTTTTATCATCATCAGATATCTGGGATGGAAAATGTACCCGCAAAGCCGTTAATTTCGTGTTTTACGTTGTTGACTTTTTCGAACGTCCAATTTGACTTTTCACGGTAAATTAGTTGAAAGATACGTATCAAGCATAATTGCTATGTGTGTAGCCATGTCGCGCAATGTTGTTATTGTTGAATTGTTTGCCAATATAATTTCACCACTAGATCAACATTACGTTAATGGGTGCAATTTGTCAACTTTCCACCAGTGTCAATATTTGCTCTTCAAGACGAACTGTGAAATAAAGGATAAACAAACTAATTTATTTGATCAATTACGCGCAACGTAAAGTTTTGTCCCTCGCATAATACACCGCGAATTATGAATTTCAAATTACCCTCCGAACATACTTATCTTATTAAACCTTCTGATTACAACCGCCTTCATCCAACGGCCAATTAAATCGATAAAATGCATAAAACATAACACGTTTGCCTAATTATGGAAGCAATTTTAATTGATACATCAGAACGTTCTCCGCAGCGCTCGTCTCATGAAAATCATAGCATAGTCATATCGATCGCTGGATCATACGCGTTAGGCCTCTAATGAGCCATCTGCCCGGACAGAAGACGAGCCGGAAGAAAAATAAAGTAAAATAAAAAAATAAAAACGAGAAAAAATTGAGCTTTTCAAGGTCTGCTTGGAACGCGCGCACGTGCTTGGCGCCAGGCCAACGAATTCCCCTGCGCGCACTGCACGCCTTTGCTAATTTCGTTCGCGCAAAAAACGAACGAACGACAGGCAGACGGACATTTCTTACCCGATACGATCTACTCCCCCCGGCCCTTGCACTACACTCTCCTCTAAGTATTTTCACGTACGCGGAAGGGCAGAAAGTATTGAATGAATACGATGGGCATCGTCGAGAGTTGTTTTTCCCCTTTTGTATATGACCGATTCTTCTAGAAAAATACACTTTTCGAGGGTCCAGAAATGGAAAACTTTTTTCTTTTTAAAGCTTGAGGTTTCGGATTGGTGAGACTTTTCTCTGTAAGCCGAAAGATAGTCAAAAGTGCAGAGGAACATGGGAAAAGTTACTGGTAACAATATTGCTGAGCCGTTTACGTTTTTTTTTTTTTTTTTTGTAAAAAATTAAGGCCCTAAAATACTGGAATAATAAGAGCTACGAATGTTTCCGAGGCACAAATAAAATTTCAAATTCCACTAAAAATAATTACGATAAAAAAAATTAGATTAAATTAAATTAAATGTTAATTAAATTACAATAAAGTACAACAAAAGAGCTTTAATTCGAAAAGAAATATGCCCAGATTCGATCCTCTGATCAAAAGTTATGTCCGTTTAAAAAAACGAAATAAATGAAAATCCTAACAGCCGACTTTCTTTTTTTTCCCCACATACCTCTCCATGTTAAATTCTCATGCTCCATGTTTCCCATGTTCCTTTACATATTTTACTACATTCCCTTTTTTTTGAAACCTCTAGTTTTAAAAAAATTTTTTCTGGACCCCCGAAAAGTGCATTTTTCTAGGAGAATTGGTCGTATATACGTCATTTTCGAGGAAAAGTCACTGTCACGCGCACACGCGACTCTCTTATACCCAAAGCGAATAATAACGATTGTTCGCCGTCGTGCGTGCCGCCCCATCAAAATTCACGCAGCAACTCGCGACGCAGCCGCAGAGCCACGTGGGGCAATCATCCACCTTACACAACCGACGTGAACATACTGCACTCACTTTTCCGTATTCCCTCTTAAACGTCTCCCGGCGCCTCTAATTTATCATTCTCTTCATCGTCCTCGCCTGTATATAGGTATATGCACGCGGGTATACGGGAGCGCCCCCCGTATCGCTCGGAAAAAGGACTGTATATATACATATCATTATAGCCGGCAACTTCGAGACGGCATAAAAGGGAAATCTATCGTCGGGAAGCGACTAGGGATTTATCTCCTCGGAAAAGGCACGAGAGGAAGAGAGAAGTCTAGAGAGAGAAAGAGAGAGGAAATCGACTAAACGAAGCGCTATAGATCCCAACTCGATGCACATACATCGCGAGTGAAGTATACATGTACATATTTCTTGCAAAACCGCCGAGTATGCGCGGTTCGTCGTATGGCGAAATGGTGATTAAAGTGGGCGATGTCGAGAAGGATGAAGAGCAAGAGAGCTTTCGTTTTGTCAAAGGAAAACACTTGTAAAATTGAAAAATAAAACAACAGCATATTTTTCTAAATGTTCTGAATTTTCGTGGTAGGGTAAACAGCTCCCAGTAGATGGACACTTTTATACGCTTAATCAATTGTTATAAATTTAAAAGTGCAAAAAACTACCAAACGTTTTTCACAATGGTAAAAATAAAGTTACGGCATTTATTTTCGGTAACAATAATTTTTTCAACATTTCAATTTCGTGCGCGGAAAAATAGCAAAAGTCGCACCTTTCGTAGTCGATGCTTGTGTTCATATACTGGGCATATTACGTTTACTCTCGTTTTTTATCATTCAAAGCGATTAAAATTATTATTAACGATTTCATTCTTTTTGTAATACAATCCTTGATAGTTTTTTAAGTAGGTTAAAACTTATGCGAAAGGTCCGAAACAAAAGGAATGTCTGCATATTACCGTATACGCGCACCCGTGAAACAAGTACGTCGAGTGGAGCAGGGAGCCACGTAGCTCATTTGAGAGAAGAAGACGAAGAAGAGCATTTTTGCGCCTACTCGTGTGCAATGACGGAGAATTGATCTCGATGTATGCAAATCCCGAACTGCCGCAGGCGGTGCGCAGCTAATGCGCAACTGCGCGGACGTGTTCGCTTAAAAAAAAGTGTATAATTTTCCCTTCAAGAGAGTATACGGACAATAAACGCAAGACGATATAAATTCGCCTCTCGTTATATCCTTGCAATGCAACAACGTCGAGACAATTTCAACGTATTAATTACACACGGAAAATACTGTCTTCCACAAACTTGAATAAGCAGCCTCTGTAGTAAGTTTTCATTATACAACCTTTACGGGTATTACGAAGATTAATGCGGACTAAAGCGTTGGGTCAGGAGCAGCGAGCGTTGAGTGGATTTGTGTAGTTTAGTTATTTTAACTCATTATTGCGTCTCGGGGCGCATTAACAATTTGCCGTGTGTACTCGTTGCACATCAGCGTTCTATATCTCGCTGTATAAGCCGAAGGGAAAATAAACGATGCCACTTTCCACGTGGTTAAAGGATGATACGAAAAGCGAACGAAAATGTTGCAATATCTTTTCATTATTCGGAGAGGAATGACATTCGTTTTGGAAAATATTTTGAATGTTGCGTCAGTGGAGAAAAGGAGAAACGGCAATGAACAATTCAGAAAAAGAAAGAATTTTTCAAGGATTCGACTAGATCAACTTTTGGGACACCCAATGCCAGTCTGGCGAGTATCCGCATACTCTTCTGCGAAAAGGGCGTCGAAACCTGCAAGGCCGAGGCGTCCAGAAAAAAAGACGTTCCATTCTTTTTTCTGCGCTCGGTGTGTCTCGGGAAGATCAATCAATCTGATGGACTCCGAGATCCCCTCCGAGAATATCTAGCCCCCTACTAAGCGAACGGCTGCACATGGTATGCAGTCTGGATAAATTTTAAAACGATTTTCAATAATAAATTTAATTCGATGATGCATACGAGTATGTCCAGGAGATTTCGGAAACAACTCGGACGGAAAAGTTGGAAAACATTTTCTTGAAGGCACACCTGCCAGACCTGTTTTTTTCGTTCCTTAGGTTATTCTGTAAGAAAAAAAGCTTGCGTGCATGGCCAATCGTAGGGTATACTTTTTTCCGGAGCAAAAACGACTCGAAAAAACAAGAAATAATCAACAGAAAATGAATTTATAGATTTTTTCTCGAAAATTATGGACTTTTAAAAATATTTCTTTGGAATAAAAATGTCTTAAAATTCACGAAAGAATGTTCTGAAATTTTTTCAGATTGATCCAATACAATTTTTTATTTTTCGATAATCCAAAAGAATCGAAATTTCGGAAAACGTAAAAAATCTGAAAAAATCTCAGAGCATTCTTTCATGAATTTTAAGACATTTTCGTTCTAATGAAATTTTTATAAAAGTCCATAGTTTTCGTTTTTTCGAGTCATTTTTGCTCCGGAAAAAAGTGTATCCTACGATCGGCCATGAATCAGAACGATCCAACGAACCAGAAAAAAAACAGTTCTGATAGGTGTGCCTTCAAGAAATTTTTTTCCAACTTTTCCGTCCGAGTTGTTTCCGAAATTTCCTGGACATACTCATATACCTACAAACAGATTAATTTTTAATCCAAATGGAATGCATACAAATGGACTCATCAGCTGGAAGTAAGGATTCCACTTTTGCGCGTGTCGGCTCCTTACGTTCCTGCACTGGTTGGCCGACTGGTGGCCCCCTCCCCCCTCCTTAATATGCATGCACTGCCGCGAGCATTCACTCGCGAGATGCAGATTTCGGTGTGGAGCAGTGTGCCGCAGTCGCGGCAACGCAGTCATTACCATTATTGTTATGGGTACACTTAGGGAGTCTAGAGCGGATTTTTTAACGCACGAAAAATCTGAAAAGTGTTGATTTCCACGTTATGCGCGCTCGTGAAATCTTAGAAGGGTCTGAAATTTTATAGCCGCGCCTATATATACGTATGCGCACGTACGTGCGCGCGCGCGCGCGTGTTTATGCGTATATTGAGGCATTTCCGTGCGCAATCCCTGAAAGGCGAAACCTTTAAAAATTGAAGATTGAGAGCAGGGAAAGAGCGCTTGAGGATAACGCCAGAATTATACCGGCGGATCGTGTAACTCGTGTTTTTATAAGACTCTCCCGGCGAGGAGTCGGACGGCAATCAAAGCCTCTCCCGCTCCTCTCAAAGAAATCAAGCCCGAAATCAATGAAACTCGAAATCAAAATGCACCTCTCACGCGAATCGGCCCCGAGGCCTTCGATTTCCATTCGTTTGCCTAAAATAACAGTTGCGTATACATACACACGCTGTACTCACTCTCTCTCTCTCTCGCAGCTTTACGCGCAATCGAATCACTCGCGGCAGCTCCGGCCGGTGTATATACACTCGTTCGACGAGAGCCAAAGGCTTCTGTGCCGCGTACAATGCAGTCGGAAGAAACTTCAACACCTATTTAGCCGGCGTTTACGTTCGGATGACGGTAACAATGCAGCGCTGCGTATACATATACATACGCGGTCTGTAACTTTATACCCGGGGCAATGCGCGCGGCCTATGCAAATGCGAGCTATCGAGCGACATCGCGCCTCCTCTTGGCTTCTTTGTCGGAGTGTACCTGCAATCCGGGAGACAATCTGGTTCAAAAGTTTCGCCGGAGTGCGTATACGTGCTTGGATTCCAAATGGTTTTACGCCCGAGCGCGAATTTCCGGGGAATTTCGCGGATATGTGTGTGCGCGCGAGAGAATCGCGAGCGCGTCAAGTCGCAATTGTTTAAACGTAAAAAGCGGACTGTTAAATTAGGGATACTTACTTGCGCCCTGTTTTACGCAGTGTTTAAACTTGCACGCTGATTTATGCCCTCTACACGCGAACATCTTTCCAAAGACCCGAACGCTTGTCTCCATTTAGACCCTCGTTAACCCGCAACATCTTGTGTCTACCGATATCGCCCTTCCTTCCAGGGTTCCTTTATCGTCTTCATTTCCCTTCCCGAACGCCGAGACCCGCCATCTACACCAGAATATTTCACTAGATACCGTTGCGCTTCCAGCGGGAAGATTAACACATTTCTGAAAACGTATAATAACCGGAGTTATTGATTTTAGGGGCTCAGCGCAATGCGCGATGAGAATTAAGGTGGCTATACAGCGACTTTTAATGAAAACTTATAATAAGTCCCTAAAACTTTCGGAGAATATTGTTAAAATCTCGAGCTTTCGATTGGTATAAAAAAGAAGTATGGTTTCCGATCTAATTTTGATGAAGCATTTTTAATTAGTTCAGTTCAAATGATGCATTGAAATGAAAAGGATTAAAAAAAATGCAAGACCCCATCGGGGCCCCAACTTGATACGGTATACCAACCGCTGAAGCCACCTTAATTAAGGCTGCAAAGCCGACGTTGTCGACTTTTCAAGGAACAATTTTGAAATAACCATTTCGCCTTGCGCTTTCTCAGAAAAAGTTTTTAATTTCCAAGCGGAGCGGCAAAGCCCTTATTAAAAAATTGCGATAATGCGAAAATAATAATAGCTTTGCGCTGCGAAAACTCCTTTCTGTTCGCTAATTAATATTATCTACACGAGCCCTTTTGAAGCGCTACGTATAAAGATAATAATTTCCCGAAGACCTCGCAGCGGGAGGCTCTGATGTTTGAGGCTAACATGTGTACACACTTGAAGGTGAGCCGTTCCATTCGAGATAAGAGCCTGCACAGCATGTATAGCTGGAGAGGACAGCGGCTCTTGGATGATACAGTAGAACAAACGTAGGGGTTACAACATGAAACTCAATTACCGTTTTGGCGCAAAGCTCTGCGCGCTCTGCCACGAAGGCTTTTGGTTTCAAGGCACTCTCGCAGCCTCGATTCGTTCGACTAACTTTAGATGATGTTTGCTGCAGGTGATGCGCAGACATTCGGCAGTCAAACAGCTTATAAGCAGACGTGACGATACGGCGCAGAACGTTTCTAATCTAAATCTTGTGTATAAGCAGTGTACAGTGCGGAATGTATGCTTCATTATCAAATCCAAGATGCGATTTCAAAGTTTTCGCGTTGGTGTACGCGTCTGGTTGTGTTGTAGGTGGAATAACCAGTTAAATGGGAGGAATAACGAAAGAAGCAAGAAATATTGGAAACACGGCTAATTGAAACTTCCTGGCAGTAGAACGATCGCGACAATTACGTTCTAATCTGAGCCTAATGAGGCGTTACAGTTATAATTGGTATCCGGATTAGCTACAAATCTCTAAGGACACTTTGCAAACTCTTACAGCGGGATACTCCGGGACTGGCAAGAGGCCAAGATGTCTATTACATACTTGTTAAAAGTTATATGGAGAAGACGAGGTAATGCGTTGCTACGTGTGGGTGTTGTTCACTTACTGTGCGACATCTTTTTTATTCATTCCTTTTCTATTTCGCTTAAACGTCGCTCTCTCTCTCTCTCTCTCTCTCTCTCTCTCTCCACTGTTTGTCTCTGAAATTTGCCAAGTTAAAAGTACAGTTGAAAAGTTGCTGCTATAGCGGTATGAAATTGAAATTGACACTTGTCGTCTTGAAGTCGATGTGAACGTGAATGCGTTAAGAGTTAAACTCGTTAAATTGACGTGCCTTCCCGCAGGATACGACGACGTCTATTCATTCCTCGGATGCCTCTGCTCACATGACGAGTCTCCAAGGCACTGCAGTATCTTGTCTGGCACGCTATGCAGATACGGAAAGCTCCGTGCCTCAAGCTGTCAATTATCTATCTCCTTGTTCAATGAATACGAGAGATAAGATGAAATCAATGATCCGCTTGGAGGTACACATTAACATACCCCTGCCCATTCACCGGTATATGACTCGTTGCCCTTTGATCAACTAACTGTGGCTTTCGTCAAGCGTTTGATCATAGACGCTTTGAGGGGCCCACATTTTGATAGTTGTTAATTACGTGAAGTGTCCAAATTGTGATAAAGGTCTCTATATGACGGAAATGGAACATGATAAGAGAATAACGTTTGGACGCTTCCTTGTTTATCTGAAAATTGTGAAATAAAATGACTACGTCTAATTAGTTCAGCAAAATATGAAGTAACTGGAGTAATATTGCATTATTACATATCTCATCAAATGTAATTCAAAATTTGTTAAATGTGGCCCAAAATTTGAATATTCCCACAGTTCTGGGAACAACCTTAATTGAGACACTGCCACACTCCTGGTAAAAAGCCACGAATCATTTCTGTTAATCAAAGAAATTATCTGCGAAATAGAAACATGGCCAAAATGAATATTGAAATTTCATTAAAAGTATCTACAATTCATGTCGCATTTGAAATTGAATGCTTCCGTCTAAAGGCACCGGAGAGTATAACATTATACTCTTTTCTCCGAAACCACTTGGACCGTCATACGAAATTCTCTCGCTCGCGGTAACAAGGCGTCCAAATCAGAAACAAAACCATCTCGTTCTCGAGAAAAAAGTGCCCGCAACACACCAAGACAAATTACCAGAGTAATCAGCGAAAATTATACGGCGCGTGTTTCTCCTATACCAACTGCCTCTATCTTCGACTCTCACCAAAGCCATATTCCCCATATATACTCGCGCGCAAGAACGCGCTCAGAGGCGCCGTGTCAGAATGACAGGCTGGTCGTGGTGGTGGTAGTGGTTGTGATGGTGGTGCTACTACCGCCGCCGCCAGTGGTGGTGGTGGTGCTACCCGTCTCGAATAGAGGACCTTTCCATTTCTCGCCGCTCTCTATACACACTCCCTGCTGTACAACCTATCAGCTACGCCCTATCGTCTAGACGCTCCGTCTCTATCTTTCTCCCATTACTTATTCCTCTCGACAAGGAGGAGAAACGTAATGTCGCTTCTGCATGCCTAACTTGCGATCTCCTTGATTATGCAGATGGCTCGAGTCGTTCCGATTTTTCACGCGGGCCGGCCCCGCGCGCGCAAGTTTCGATTCCGAGTGGGGATTCGGCTGATGCGATATCGGTGTGACGGCGGGGCGGCGGGTTCGGCGACGTCGGCCTTGCGTAAGGAGATTCCGAGAGGAAATTTCATTGCTCTCTCGGGGAGCCGCTCGCGCGCGAGAGGCAACACGGCAGCGCGCCGGCATTATCGTCGTCAGTCTTCGTTAGCGCCACGTCGAAAATAAATTGAGATCGTATAAGCTGACGGCTTTGCGGTCTGTTCATCAGTGTATTTTTTCTGCTCCCGCGGCCCCTCTCTTCTTATTTCCGTCGCCGCTTCGCGGAATTGACCTGTATTTTTTTGTCGTCCGTATATACAGAACGCCGCGCGCGCGACGCGGAGAAACTTGTTTTTTGCCGAGTTTCATTTGTCACGTGTCATCCGCGAGAAGAAACCGTAGTACCGTATCCACTTTCTCGCCCGGGGAGTAAATCACGAGCTGCCTATATACATCGGCCTTGTTAAGATTTTTGCCTTGATCTCAAGAGCGAGACGCGCTATACGGGTGTACGAGAATTATAACCCGCCGGGGCGGTCGAAAGCCTTAGTTTGAATAACAAAGAGAAGCTCTTAGTCCGGACGAGCTTTCGAGGTTTACGGGTATGTGTATATATATATACTCGATTCGCGCGATGCATTCGAAGCATCTGTATCTATAATTTAAGGACGTTCTACCCTTACTGCACTAGTCGAAATGTAATCTTCTTTTATTTATGGAATATTCGTAAAATATGCTACTCTCAGTGGCTTCCATAAATCAACTTAAACCAAGCAATAATTATAAAGTTTGTATTTAAATTTTTGTAATTAATAATGTATTATTTTTACTCCTTGGTTTGACTTAGCCTTGATAAGGATCTGGAACAGATCGAAACGTAGGTGAATAAAAAAGAAAATTTGGCTCGAAGAGATGTCTTAATCCATTTAATAATAATTATAAATTCCATTAATATCATTCTATTTGTCTTGATTATTTATAAAAAGTTTTGTGCCTTCCCTGATTCGACTCGATTTTGATGTTAAATGTATAATTTTGGTATTCAATGAGGTGTAATATATTTGTCCGAGCTAATGAATAATATTTTTGAAAAATAAATAATTTTCGTTAGGAATTCATTTTCATTTACAATAAATTTGGACAAAATCTACATTATATTAAGATATATATATATATAATGGAAATCGATAAAACTTCTTATTTATTTATAAATTAGTTAAATTTTTTATATTTTCAAATTTTTCGACCATTTTTTTAATAAATAAATGTTAAGTTAGTTCCTTTTTTTAATCGTATTGATTTTTAATATTTTTAACTTTTAAAAAATGTTGAATTCTTGGTTTTGAATAAGATATGTATACTGTTTAATGAAGATTTATCGTTCACTATAGACTGCAAATTGTACTGTGTATCGCGAGCGAAGCGAGCGATCTTCGCTAGTATCAATTTTTAATGCTTTATAGTGATATTAATTAGTATAATTCGCCGAAAGAGCTCATGCTAATCTGCGCAAAAACAAAAACATTCATACCTCCGCTTCTATGCTACGTAGCCTTCTGAAAATTTACACGAGTCTTTCTGAGATTTATACCAATAGCTGCATACAAACTTTCAATCGTATCTCAATTTTAATTCTTTTACGGGTAGAATCCCCTTAAACCTGCGTCTAACAGTACCTATATATATCGCGCGCACGGAGGCTGTACTTAACGGTATATAAAACATATAGAACACGCGGCGGCCGAACGAAGATTCGCATTTACGGGATATCGATAGGCGCTCGTGCGAGTAAGCTCCGACACTTAACAGAGACTTGCAATCTCCTCTAATTCCCTTATAGCATCCAATTCAAACATAGATCCCCCCCTCCGTTCCTCCTACCACCCGATATAACCCGCATGAAATTTTTAGAGTGTTCTGAAATCCGCTTTCGGCGAAACTAAGCTCGCCGGATTTCCCGAAGTAGCCCACGCAGACCATTATATGCATATTTAGATAGGTCCTCCCTGCGCGAGCCTCCCTTCATCCCCCCCCGCCACTATACATATATGTATGTCCATTGTCCATGTGTATATACGCGTGGTGCCTAACTACCTGGGCGCTGAGCTAGAGAGCGTATATATAGCTCCAGCTGAGCAAATGGATTAGCTAAGGTAGCGTTGCAGTGTAGTGTCTCGGCGCAGAAATATATCGGGTGGATTGCAGTGATAAAATTTGGGATTTACCGCGCGACGGTAAATATTGGCGTAACTTTGACGTACACGAGAGGCAAGCCTTCGCGAGATCGAGTTGATTTTTTACTTTTTGTGTAGACTTCGCTATGGATTCACGGGTGTACTCTCGTATTCTTGTGTACTTCGTCGATTTGTATACGCATTTCCAAGCGGAGAATCCATACATTTCTGCATCATATATATGTGGATGATTTGCAGAAAACTGGCATTTCACCGTCCAAATCGAAGGAAAAAAAAGTTTCGTTTGGGGGACAAGTGATAGTGGTTTTTTATCATATAAAGTATAAGAAAACATAGTTTATTCGGAAACAGCTGCAACTATTATTAAAATTTTTTCCATAAAATTAACATATGGAAATTTCTGACATTTTCACATTAATAGTTATGATGTGAAGAACCATTACAATTAGATAATCAAATACCCTATTAGGTACTTATTTAGTTTTATTTTTATAACATTTTGACTATATTTAAGCAACGAATACATGTACTTACGACTGCAATAACAAGGGCTTCAAGAGTGACGTTTTTTTTACCACATCACATCCATGCAAAATATAACCGTTTTAACATAGTGCAAAATTCAAACCGCATGGAAAAATTCGAATTCAGGCTACAAAGATTTAAAAATCATTGACTGACATACTGGCCGAAAATAGGCGGGAAATTCAAAATACGAAAATTAAATTTTTAATATAATGGGACTCAGAAAAAGGGAGAAAAAAATATATATATAAGATATTGCTAAAGAAAATTATAAATGACATCTCTCTTTAACAAATTACTATATTTTGCGAAAGCCTATAGTCGATAGATAAAGTTTAAATACAGCAGTGCAGGGGGTGGCGACGTGCCATATGCCACTTTTCTGCAAATCACCCATATATGTATAAGCACACGCGCGCGCGCAACGAGACCAGAAAGAGAGCGCGCACGCGGGAAACCGAACGACCAATCAGAGGATCAGAATGAGATCGTTAAAATTACAGCGACCAATCAGCGAGCAAATAGAATGATTACTCGGCTCTTTTTTCTCTCTCTCTCTCTCTCTCTCCTTTTTCTTTCGGAGCGCGGGAGAGTTTCAATTTACGGGGTAATCAACCCTTCAATAATAAAACAAAGTCGATGGCAATCTGGCTAAGAATTGCGCAATTGTAAACAAAAGATTTAATTGGGAGGGGCCAGCGCCGCGCCAACGTTGGCGACGACGTCTATGCCGCCGCGAAATTTAACGATTTTCCGCAGACTTTGCGTTATTCGCCGCGGCGACGCGATCGCGCGGGGCAATTCCCAAAGGCTTTCCAAGCGGTTTAAAGCAGATGAGAATATACAGTTATTGCCGAGAACGCCCTCTTCATATTTGTCTAAGACAAAGCAATGCGAACGGAGTACATATCTGCATTTAAGGCGTAGCGACGCGCTCGTCGAGATTTATATATTCGCAATTTAGAGGCTAGCGCTCGACTGTACGCATCGTTAACACGTCGTGAAGCAACTTAATCGCTTGAATATTTAAACTCTCGAGCGAGAGGACACCGTATATGTAGTGTTCGCGCAGTCGTGTTCGGCGTCCGAGACATCGGATTAGTATCCCTTGCGCCAAGGCCGAGGATGTGTAACGCTGAAACTTGTGTCGGTCGTCGTACAACCACACCCTAGTAATAATGCCCCCTCGGTCCAATACTATCGCTAAATACTGGTAGATCGTGGAGCAGTACTGTCATAATGGTAGTCAGTGACATCCCAATAAAATATAAATATATTGTGTATTGTCCCAGTAAAACGCTCCTCTAACTTTTCACTTACACTTGGATTATCTTCTCTACCTTTGCTCTGAATATTATTACTAGTGCTGTCACTACTACTAGAAGTTAAACTCATATGAGCTCTTTTACAAGCCTTTGAAATCATTGTCTAATCTCGGTGAGAGTGAACATTCGACTGAATCAGTTTTCAAGCTTGTTACAGTAGTATTCGGTAGTTGTTTACATTAGAATTTACAATAGATAGAGCATAGAGCTTTATTGGTACAGCATTGGCCCGACGTTGGCCCGATCTGGACAAACTTTACTGTGCCAACACCGTAAACTTTAAGCTAAATTTTAACTCTGGTGTAAACTTGGTCAACTTTACTGGATCAATGCATTTTCTCAATTCTGGCCCGTTCTTATCAATCCAGAGTAAACTCAGTATTCTTCCATTACCGGATAGACGTCGTACTGGCCAGTACTGCCGGACAGAACAAAATCATTACTGGTCCGCCACGGCAACTCTTACCAGGGCAATGCAACGTACGATTACAACACCGAACGCTCGTATACAAACCCGAGGAATAAAGAGAAGAAATCAACGTTTATTACCCAAATTAAATCAAATCGCGCAGCGCCATTAAACCGAAAGCAGCGCGCGGCGATTTCCAAGAGCGCCGAGCTTGCAACAACAGCGTTACACACCGCGTACGCGCCTTTTAATCGAGTACAGCGATCTAAATTGATGCCGATCCAAAGATTAATCCTCGATACCCATCGCGCGCTTATATTGTGCGTATAATGCCTAGCGGCACTGCCGCGCACGCAATACACCCGGCCGCCCGTATATATACATATACGTCTATCGCGGCGACATTAATCTCGACGATAATTGTTCGCCGTGAGATCGTTGCGGGCGATTTTTAGATCGGGCGCGCCGCGCAGTAATTGCCGGATAATGGCGCTCGGTTTATCAAGAAGCTAACGCGCGGCGAAACGACCGCGGGATACTCGCGCGCGCAGACCGATGGCGTCATTTCGCGCCGTCGAGTTTTTTCGCGAACGGGCAGCGCTGCTCCGACGCTGATGTATACGCGCCGCCCCCTCCTGCCGAACCTGCCGGAGCCAATTACGAGGTCGAGGAGAAGCCGAGAGAAGAAGACGAGGAGAGTCAGAGAGAGAGAGAGAGAGGGAAAAACTGAAAGGATTGACTTGGAAAAGTGAGGGCGATTTTGCGCGTTAAATTGCACAGGATATAAAATCCTAATGCTTCGAGCTGATGAGCCGCCCGCGAAAACGCATACATTGCGCATAGGACACGTGTCTGTATAAATATAGCAGAGTATAGGTTCCGGTTTCCGTTTTTAACGGTGCGCGAAATTCGTCGGCTGTATCGTCGCGTAATGACGATAATTCCGTCGCGGTGTGCCCGATACCGCAAATTTATTTGTACAAAAGAGCCGGAGGTATACAGTCGTGTGTCATCTCTCTCGCTTTTACGCAACGTATCGGCCTTGTTTCGAAATGCAAATCGCGCGTATAATACCGCACGCCGTCGCTCCTTGTTTCATCGATATATACATATATATATATGGGTGGTTCTCTGACAAATCGAGCGGTCGATTTTTTGACCCTATCGAAAAAAATTTTTAAAATGTTCCTAAGAGACACATGAGTAGCCCTGAATTTTTTCAGATTTTTTGCATCAAGTATCTTCGAGTTACAGAGGGTCAAAGTTGATGAAATCATGTTTTTTTGCTTTTTCTGGCTACTTTCATTAATTTATAGAGCCTCAGGGAAGCATTTTTCACTATAGAGATATGTAACATTTTTTTCTGCAAATTTTCTAAACTTTAAAAGAAAATAGTTTTGATGTCGTATATATATATGTTTTTAAAAAGTTATAAGTCATTTAAGCTTTAAAATCAAGTTTTAGGAAAGTTCGATCATCCGGATCATAACCAAAAAATTCATGAAGATACCTTATTTCAATTCAAAAAAGTCTGCGAAAGACCCAGAATGTCAGAGGCCTTGGTTTCTCTGTAAAAAATCATTATATCCGTTCATATATGAAAAAAATTTTGTTTTTTTGCTATATCGAAGAATTTAACCAATTTTATCAATTACGTAAATTTTTTTATAATTATTTCAATCATTAAAAAAATGATAAGGTTAGTGAAATGCTTCGATATAGCAATAAAACTAAATTTTTTTCATATATGAACGGATATAATGATTTTTTACAGAGAAACCAAGGCCTCTGACATTCTGGGTCTTTCGCAGACTTTTTTGAATTGAAATAAGGTATCTTCATGAATTTTTTGGTTATGATCTGGATGATCGAACTTTCCTGAAACTTGATTTTAAGACTTAAATGACTTATAACTTTCTTAAAATATATATATACGACATCAAAAATATTTTTTTTGAATAGCTTAGAAAATTTGCAGAAAAAAATGTTATATATCTCTATAGTGAAAAATGCTTCCCTGAGGATCTACAAATTAATGAAAGTAGCCAGAAAAAGCAAAAAAACATGATTTCATCAACTTTGACCCTCTGTAACTCGAAGATACTTGATGCAAAAAATCTGAAAAAATTTAGGGATACCCATATGTCTCTTAGGAACATTTTAAAAATTTTTTTCGATAGGGTCAAAAAATCGACCGCTTGATTTGTCAGAGAACCACCCATATATAATATATATATATATATATACATGTGTGTGTGTGTGTGTGTGTGTGTGTGTGTGTGTGTGTAGCCAAACTGCGCTCGCGTGCCGAAGTCATAAATATTGAAATAAAAAACGAAACATTCGCTCTATACGCGTATACGCGCAGTTGCGGATTTCAACAAGCGCCGGTCCGTTAAAACACTCGTTTCAATGCCCAGCGGACTTATTATATTTTCGGCCGCGCGCTACGCGCCCAGTTGCTCTATATACGCGTATTGGCGCATACGTAGACGTAGCACTCCCCGGACGAGCCGCAGCGCTAAAAGCTTAATCTGCAATAAAATCGAGCTTGCGCGCAAGCTCGCAAGCACATATGCGTCCGCGACGTGTCCGCGAGTGCGGCGCGTATACGCGTTACAATTACACCAGTGCACATAAGCAATTTTATTGCGGATTAAGCTATATTGGGATGCATGAGAATCGCGTGGTATTTGCATAAAAAAGGGATTTCGGCGAAAAAAAAGCACACACGCGCAAACAATCCCCTTTTCGACTCAGCGGAAAAATCGAGCAATCAATTCGCTCGGCCTGCGGTGATAGAAATCGACGCCGACGCGCAAGCTCGCGTTCGGAAAAGAGAGAGAGGAGAGAGAGTGGGAGGGGAGAGACGAAAAAAAGCTCCTATCCATCTCGTTTTTCCGGTTCCGCAAAAATTTGCGTTCCCTTAGGTGCTTCGCCCCGACGAGAGCGGCAGAGAGATCGCTATTCGATTTCGCCGGGGAGAAAGAGCTCCGCGTTGTTTTTGCGCGACTGCTCGGGCGTTTTCCCGCGAAATGTTTTCTCCGCGAGAATTGCGAGAGGAAGAGCGGGGAATCGAAGGAGAGAGAGAGAGAGAAAGCTGCCGCTGCCGAGAGCGTTGCGGGAAAATTGAAAGTGAATTGTATTACGGTGTGCCAAGAGTTTTGAGCTCGCGCGCGCTGTGTACATCGCGCTGTCGAGTGCAGATTCGTTAAATTTGCGGCTGTTATCTCGCAGCGAATAATCTTCCTTTTTCTTGCTTTTTTTTTACATCCATACCGCGAGGAATATTGGTTTTCAGTAAAGATTGGTTCTGTGACAATCGCTGTCTATTCGATTGTCATATAGGTCGTATTTCCGATAGGAGATAACGGGAGTATATTGATTTTCATTGCACACCTCCCCGGGGCGCGCTCGTATAATTTTCTTTCGCGCTGATTGCGAGTATAATCGACGAATAATTTTCCATCGAGATATTGAGAGTGATCCACCGCGCGATCATCACGCCACCTACGTCAAAAAACGTTTTTTTTTGTTTATTATGATTAATATTGATCAACTTTAAATGAACAAGTCGAGTTATAGAATTGAAAACTAGCAACTCGGCATATTTTGTCGCGATACAATGTAGCGATGAACTACCGATAGTATAGTTTAGGTCATATGCCTGGTAGAATTGTTCCCGATAAGCTACCGATAATATCTATGCTTTGTTTACTTTTAGAAAAAATATAATGTTTCTTAATAATAATTAATTATAAATTAGTTTAAATTAAATTATTTTTGTATTCTAATAAAAAAACTGTTAAATCATCGTTATTTTCATAATATTTTAACGTTTATGTATATCGTTGACGATAAGTTCCGGCATAGCCTGCTCAGAAAACGTCGCCAGGTAACGGAGTTTCTGGCGATATTTTTCCCCATAATCTATCGACAGACGATAAAATAAGCCATTCTGTCGGTAGTACATCGGGAACGATTCTTGCAGGGAAAGAACGTTTTAAAAAAAATTGCATTTAATAAAATATAGTAATAACGACGTATTTCGTCGGACAAAATCAGAATGCGATTCCCAAAGTCTCCGCTAATCATCCAAATTTGTCCGACAAAATAAAATTTTAATTTTGACTCTTACCCCATAAAAATGATTTTACCACATCCTTAGATACGTGTTACAGGTGGCGAAACTAAGTAAAACTCATTTTTCTTTCATTAACTTTGCTAAAATAATGAAAAAAGATTGAGGTGCAGTGTAGAGGGCGCTGCTAAATTTCTCGGACTTGCCGGAAACAGGTGGAGCACTCCTAACCCCAAGCGTACGAGATTTAATTCTGTTCACATATACTTTTCTACACTTCTGCGCTTGTCTACGTACGCGTAAAGTCCATTTATTCGAAAACGCGCATAGGCTCAAGAGCAAACTCGAGAACGCGACCAATTTACTCGCAGGGCCGATAATAGAAACGAAACTGCGGCGGTGCTCGCGTGCACGGTCTCCGTTTTGCTAATTAAGTGAATTTGAATCTTATCAGAAGCAAGAGAGAGCCCGACGCCTTGCGCTCAAATTAGCGAGCTGTACACACAATGAGTCTGGATTCGAGCGTGACTGCGCTGACCTGTACGTGTGCTTTGATCTTCCAATTATTCTGAGTACGCGCGATTGTCTTCGCTTTCGAAATTATTCATGGAGCCCCCTCCCCCCGCCGCCTGCAGATGTCTCTTGCGCTGTGATTCAATTTCGACTGAGCTTTAAGCGCGAGGAAACTGAATTACTCATTGCGTGCTGTAGTTGCGTCGCTACGGTGTGCCACAAATCACGCTTTTTATTCGCTAATCAACGGGATATGATTCAATCTTGGAACACTTGCCGACGCGTCGCGAAACGGAAAACGTCGACTGCGTCTCTTCTCTTTTTTTTAAAGGGTCTTTTCAGACGTTTCGTAACGTTTCGTGACGTTTTCTAACGCACGTAATTTTCCAGTTTTTAAAAGAGCGATAATTGCCATGTTGAGGCAGGCAAAAATGAAATGCGATTGGCTCGCCAAAGTAAAGTTGTGGAATTAGCGAGTCCGCAGGAGATAAACGGTATTGAACATAACGGGCGGAAAAAAAAATGAATAATAAATCGAATTCGCCTTGCTGCGCGCGCTTAAGGCGATTTCTCAAAATAAGCTCCACTTATGTATAGTTGATCGATTATTGCATAGCAAACCTACACTTTCGTTGAATGGAACTTTAAATCAAAACAAGACCTGTTCTGTATTGCTCGTACATATTAATGGGGCACTCGACGGTCCAGTATATACTGCTCGTGTATAAACAATGTAGAATTGTTGTAATTTCTAGTTCAATATTACGGTCGATCACTACGTGTATACTTACAAAATAATTAATTTTAACATAACAAGTTTTAATAATTGCCCGACTGATTGGAGATTCTTTTTATTCGACGATATTGAGCGTACAATAATTTCAAGGATGAAGATGCACAGCAGACGCGGCGTAACGACGCATAAATTAAACATTCTTTTTTATTAAAAGCTCGTTATTTGTGTATATCGGCGCTCAAAGCGGAGCGTAAAATTAACCCACACGCTGTATACCGAGGGAAGCTTAAAATTTATGCTCAAACACCAGCGGCTCCCGGACTAAAAAGGATTCAGTGCGCATTACGGAAAATAAAGTGTGTAGCTGAAACGCTATATATTTAACAGATAAGCAACCATTCGAGGAGCTTAATTAATTTTAAGGCCAGCGCGTTATTCACGCACTGACGATTGCTCGGAACGTTTACCTTTTCATTTGCAAAGTAGCTATTTATAGGACTAGAATATTTCAGGCTCGCCAACGCTTTATTACCGCACACGAAGCGCCGCAATGCCATTTTCAACTGCAACATTAATCAGCTATAGTACAGCCGTGCAGCTTCCGAGAAAATTAAATGTTCCGGCCCTATAATCACGCGCAATCATGAAGCTATTATTGCGAATAAGCTGATTGCCGATTGATAGGCGCTGATGACAATTAGCGTTTATTAACTGCACGCAGGTGCGAGCGACGAAGCTTTTTTTTCCCCTCAACTTGGCAAATTTATCACACGCTTATCGGGGCTAATCTCGAAAACTAAAGCGAATGACTGCCAATCAGGAGTCGCGAGACACTCGCGATAATTCGAAATGTTTCTTGCATGTTGTTCGGAACGTGTCGGAGAAGTGTGATAACTGACAATACGTGTACGAAATGCGTACTGCAGGTGAAAATTATATTTATCTGTAGACTAAAACTTTGATTGCCAATACATAGTTGTAAATCCACGAAATAGTGGAAACAATAAATCATACAAAAATCGAAAATAATAAAAAAATGAAATTTTTTGAAAATTTTTGTTTTTTAAATCGACTTTTCAGATTCTTTATAGATTTTTAGATCCATATTCAAAGAATCCGTGGTGCGTTATGATCAAAAAATGTTTTTTCAATAAAATGGTGGTCTATATGAACATTTTTTGGTTTTATGTTTACAGATTTTTTTTCCGAAAAATATGAACTTTTATAAAAATTTCATAAGAACAAAAATGATTATTTGATTTTACGAAAAGTCAAAAAATCGAAATTTCGAAAAATGCCTGATAAAAATCTGAAAAAATTTTAGAGCATTCTCCGATGAATTTTAAGACATTTTTGTTCTTACGAAATTTTTATAAAAGTTCATATTTTTCGAGAAAAAAATCTATGAATTCCCTTTTTTTGTTAATTATTTATTCGTTTTTGCTTCGTAAAAAAGTATACCCTACAATTGGCCAATCATGCGAGCTTTATCTCTTTCAGAATGACCTAAGGAACGAGAAAAAATAGGCCTAGTAGATAGCAGAGGTCGAGTAGATAACAGTAGCACCTTCAATAACAATTTTTGTAATTTTCTAAGGTGAGTTGTTTCCACTATTTCGTGGATTTGCGCATATGTCGAATTTCAATGAAAAAATGCACTTTTCTTTGGTCTAAAAATCGAAAAAAATTTTTTAAAGCTAGAGGTTTCGGACCGATCAGACTTTCTTCTGTGAGCCGAAAGATAGTCAAAAGTGCAGAGGAACATGGAAAAATTACTAGTAAACATATTTCTGAGCCATTTTACGCTTCTTTTACAGAAAAATAATGCGTCAAAACACTGGAATAATAACAACTACGAATGTTCCCGACGCATCAATAAAATTTCGAATAATTCTATGATAAAGTATTACAAAAAAGCTTTAATTTAAACAAAAATATGCCAAGTTTCGATGCTCTGATCAAAAGTTATGCCCATTAAAAAAAAATAATAATAATAATCCGAGTAGCCAATTTTTTCATACTCCATATGGCTCTCCATGTTAAATTTTCATGTTCTATATTGCGCATGTTCCTCGGCATTTTTCATCATCTTCTGGCTTACAGAAGAAAGTCCCATTGGTCCGAAAGCTTTAGCTTAAAAAATTTTCTTCTGAATTCTAGACCAAAGAAAAGTGCCTTTATTTTTTGAAATTCGACATAAATACATCATCTGAAACCACTGTAAGCGTATATACGCGCGAGCAATCTGAAATATTTCGTCGACAGTCGCGCGTGTAGCGCTGGTGTTCGAGCTGTTCGCGCTTCTCAACGGCGATAATTCCATTCGAAGAAAAATACTTTCTTCCGCGCCATTAACTTCCTCATAGGTTGACCTGAAACTTATAGTCACTCGAAAGTTGGCTCGGTTATCCCCCTCGCCCGCACTCCACCTCCCCCCCCCCCCCACCACCCTCTCGCCTGCGCGCCATACCGCAGAAACTTATCCTCCTGTACGAGCGATCCTCAACTATTCCAAGTGGAGGCAATAAGTCGCCGGGGCGACAAGTCCTAAATCTATTTCCCATGAATTCCTGACACTTCAATTCAGCAACACTTCATCCCACGGGGGCCGAGCTGCTTGTCAGCCCCGCAGTACTTCCCGAACTCCCCGGGACTGGGGAAATTTAAAGAGATATGCGCGACTCGCCATAGCCGAGCCAACTGCGAGTCGGGGAAACAACGTGAAACTCGAATTTAAACATTTTTGTCGCGCTCGCGCACTCACACACACGCACGCACACACGTATATATATATGTGTGTATGCGTGTGTGTGTGTGTGTGTGTAGACTCGGCGGAGAGATGAGACTTTTTATATGAACTCTTGGGGCATTCTGCGTTAGGGAAAACATTTGTATGCTATCGCTTGCCAAAAATTTTTTCTCGCCTCTAAATGCCGCGCAAGAAGCTTGATGCGACACTATTTTTTCTGAGTGCTTTTCTCTCTCTCTCTGTCTCTCTATCTCTCGTTAGCAGATGTTTACGCGAGCAGACGCACGCAAATCCTTACGGACAAAAAATAGTAGATATTTTTTAGAAGTATACGTGAAAAACATATTTTTATTTACAGCAGTGCGTTTCGATGAATATATTGCTCGCAGCTACGCTATGTTGTGAATATTCACTATTCATCGAAGTGTACGCAGGTATTGCGCGTTGTCTTACACGCGTTCGCTGTTGACCCGGTGAATATCAATTTATATACCTGAAAAAATGTTTTTTTGAAACGAATGTTTTTCGGATTAAGTTATCGCGCGAGTGTCCAGTCGTCAGGAGGAGAAGGTATAAATCGAACAAAAGCTTTATTAACAACAATGACGTCGATTTTATTTCTTTTCCACAACACAGTAATGTATAATAAAACTTAATTATAGATAAAAAGCACCTTTTGAATCGCAGCCAATTCTGCATTAGGCCGTTGAATATTTTACAATCGCGGCGCGATTGTTAACTGCTACGTCTATGCGGTGAATCTTCATTGCTTATATAAAAAGGCATTATGTAATATTCAGTAGCGGCTGATAATGGATTTTATTTATAAAGCATCGTCTCACCGAGAAGAATTATTAGCTTTCTCCGAGTGTTCTCCTAAAAATACCTCTATATCATCCGGTTGGCGAGAAGCTATATTCGCCGACTTCGCAATTATAACGAACCCCCAAGCCTCTCACCTTAACGAGTAAATATTTTATTTAAATTACTCGACATAATACTCCGTCAAAGTTTCACATTCACTTTGTTTAATGTATGTTTTACAAATTCAAGAATACCGTCTGTTTCGGAATAGTGTACTCTCACTTTGCGCCAAAATTTTCCACAAGTCCCAATAGAAAGAGTATATACATTACATATACCATCTAATATGCGCGCACGCGTGTTATGCGACTATATATATATATATAATGCCTCTCTCTCCCTCTTCCGCAGGGGTGTCAGAAACAGCAGAGGGCTTTTGCGAGAGCTCTCTCTCTCTCTCTCTCTCTCTCTCGCCTCCTCCCGGCCACTCGATCGGCTTTCCGTGGTCGCTTTTGGAATGCAAATCCGGCCAACGAAGCGCGCGAGCTCGCATTAAGCTAAATGCTCTCAGCCGCTGCGCCTCGCCTCGTCTGCCTATGCTATATATACGGGAGAAAAAAAGCTGCTGACATTGATACTATTGTAATTTCGCGGAGGGGGGGGGGGGAGGCGAGTTACGTTGCACTTTCGCCTGGCACTACAAGCTCATCCGCGAAGCGCTCTCTCGACGAGAGTATAAGTTTGCGCGCGGTATCCAAGGGGTGGCGAGAGGTTTTATTCATTCGAAGGGGGGAGGGGAAGGCAAGGGTTCGAGAGATCGAGGCTTTTCGTCTATACGGGTGCGTGACAAGTGTCGGATGTTGCCGCGGCGACGAGACTCGTTTTGAAAATCGAGGGAATGATTTTGTGATTTTTTTTTCTCTCGCTCGTATTATACACGTTTGTTTTGTTGCTGCTGCACACATGATGAGAAATTGCGCTGGAATGACGTGCATAGGAAGAATACCACGGTGCATACTTCAGTGAATTCCCCCATTAAAATTTTACTATAGGAGATACTCGAGCGTAAATGTGTACGTGTACACACGTGTACACAGCAGCGATATACGCATATAAATTGAATTTTTCAGGAATATTAATCTTCCTAGCCGCGCGCAGACGTTGCGCAATTTTGCGCTTACATCATCGCGCGATGCACCGCCGCAAATGCAAGAGACACGCAGCCGCCTCTTCGCTATATTTGCGGTCGTCTGTATGTGTGCGCACTGCCGCGGCTGGGCTATACGCGCCGACTGGCAATCCTGTGATTTTACTCTGTTTTGCAACGGCTGCACGGTTAAGTTCGAGTGTGCTTCAAATTTCCAATCGCATATTGACTCGTTACTGTTTACCCCGAGGTCGCGCGACACACGCGCAGCCAAGCATGCGTAAATTTGCATACAAGCATGTATGTCGAATTTCAATGAAAAAACGCACTTTTCTTTGTCTAGAAATCGAAAATTTTGTTTTAAAGCTAGAAGTTTCGGACCGATCAGACTTTCTTCTGCAAGCCAAAAGATGATGAAAAATGCCGAGGTACATGGGAAATATAGAATGTGAAAATTTAAGATGGGGGCATATGGAGGAAAAAGAAAAAATTGGCTATTAGGATTTTTATTATTATTTCTTTTTTAATGGGCATAACTTTTGATCAGAGCATCGAAACTTGGGATATTTTTTTTTAAATAAAAGCTCTTTTGTAATGTAGTGTAACTTTGTTATAGTGTTTTTCGAAATTATATTGGTGCCTCGGGAACATTCGTAGTTGTTATTATTCCGGTGTTTTGACGCATTATTTTTCTGTAAAAGAAGCGTAAAATGGCTCAGAAATATGGTGACTAGTAATTTTTCTCATGTTCCTCTGCACTTTTGACTATCTTTCGGCTAACAGAAGAAAGTCTGATCGGTCCGAAACTTCTAGCTTTAAAATAGTTTTTTAGATTTCTAGACCAAAGAAAAGTGCATTTTTTCATTGAAATTCGACATATATGTGCATATCTAGCAATTTTCGGAAACAACTCTTTCCAAAAGTTGCAAATTTTTCTTTTCTTGAAGCACGCCTACCAGGTCGACTTTTTCTCATTCTTTAGGTAATTCTGAACGAGAAAAAAATTCGCGTGCACGGCCAATCGAAGGGTATACTTTTTTCCGGAGCAAAAATGACTCGAAAAACGAGAACTAATTAAAAAACAAGAATTCATAGATTTTTCTCTCGAAAACTATGGACTTTTATAAACATTTCATTACAACAAAAATATCTTAAAATTCATCGAAGAAATCTTTTCAGATTTTTAAAGAACGTTTTTCGAAATATCGATTTTTTGGGGATTTTCGAAAATTCAAAAATTGTCTCGGATCAATGTGAAAAAATTTCAGAGTATTTCGAGAAAAAATTTATGAATTCATTTTTTGTTAATTAATTCTCGTTTTTTCGAGTCTTTTTTGCTCCGGTAAAAAAGTATACCCTACGATTGACCTCGCACGCGAGTATTTTTCTCTTTCAGACTGATTTAAGCAATGAGGAAAAACGCGCCTGATAGGTGTGCCTACAAAAAAAAATATTGCAATTTTTGTGGAGAGTTATTTCCGAAAATTGGTTGATATGCACATACATACGAGCACAATACTCTCGAGTTCGCAAAAAAACGAAATAAAAATAAATGAATAAATAAATAAACGAGTTGAGCTGTACCATTAGCGAGATCAATTAATTAAGCACTCGTCGCAGTGGTTGAGAGAAAATTGCGCAAACAGAAGCCGAAAATAAATCTACACGCGCGCGTATCCTGCTCTTAACGCACAAGCCGAAATATTCGCAATTACAGCGTAATACGTCCAGCCGCAATTTGCACACACGGCTCACACTTTATATATGTATACACCTATATACCCTTGCGCTCCGATCGACTCGTTCACACGTCGTCCGCAGAGCCTCGCTCATTTTTCTTCTCGACCCTCGTGCGCGCACACTATACTCGCATCCCGGCGAGCGGTGGCGCGATAACAAGCAAGAAAATGCAAACGACGAAGCAGAGAGAGAGAGAGACCATCGAATTAGGCTTCCGAGACACTCACACACACTCTCTCTCTCTCTCTCTCTCTGTCCAATGCCTCGCGGGACGCGCTATATATATATATATATATCTGCGCCGTCCGAGTTCTGTAATATATTACATTCCCGTCCGTTAACGCGACTGTTTCCCACAGGGAGTGCGCAATTTGCATAGACTTCTGGCTTGGCGTCCGTTAGATTTTCGAAAAATCGGATGACGAAGAAACGCGTAGAGAGAGCATGTATTTTAGTGACCGCAGTCGTCGTGACAAATTGACTCTCGTCGCGCACGGGCCTCGCCGATATGTATATATGTAGCTTATATATATATCCGCGCGTAGAAAGGACACGCGCGCACACCAAAGGGGCTGCATCTCCCCTCCCCCTCCCCCCCGAATGAATTTTTAACCGAGTGCCATCGCATTCGGGCTCTGCACCCGTCGATGCAGTTTGTATGAAGTCGAAACGGGGGTGGGGCAGGTCGGGTATGGATTCCTCGTACCGCTCCGCGGAAGGAAACGTATATATAGCCGCCATCGAGCGCTCTTTTCGAGTATAGAGAGAGAGAGAGAGAGAAGCGAGAGCGCCGCGCGTGTTTGCCGGCGACGTGCGGCATAAATACGCGCGTCATGCGGAATCGGGTAAACGCCCGAGTGCTTTTAATGCGATTGATTTTCGTCCCTCTCCTCTCGCTCGCGCTCGCGACGACGAGAGCGATCGTTTCATGAATGTTTCATGTCTGCTTTTCAGCTGTTTGCCCGAGCCTCGAGTCCGCGTATATGCCATCGGACTCGATATTCCCGATATACGCGGCTACTGCTGCCGGATATTTTTTTTTTTTTTTTCGTCGCTTTTCTATACGTAATTGCGACGAGCCGCGCTGCGGTGTGTTTTCGCTCGCAAGTGGTTATACGTATAGTATAATAGCCGTCCCGCGCGGGGCCAATTGAGCGGTGTGCGCGACTCGTTAATGATGTGCGCACAGCCGAATTATTCCGTTCGAATATCGCGAGAGCGATGCTCTACTGCGGGAGGCGGGACACGCGAATGGCTTCTGTGGAATCTACGCGCGTGTGTATATCGAATTATTCGATGGAAGGGGTGGGGGGGGTGGGGGCGTGTGCACACCGTCGACTGGGCATTAATGCACCTTATGCAAACCAAGTTTTCCGCTGATTCGCGACAGTCGGATTCGTGCGCGGAGAGATGAGATTGAAATCGCTCGATTTCCAATTGTGGGCGATAGCGCGTATTGTATATTGTATGGCAGAGACGTTTTCGCAATCGCGAATTCAAGGCCCCACAATGCGAAATTCGGCTTTTCGCGGATATCGAGCACAGATAGCCCGGAATGTTGCATTTTACGACTGCTCTTTCTCTCTGCCAGCGTCTGTCTGCTTATACTCGGCTGTCGCGCTTCACGTTCGCGTGGCCTCTCGCGAGACGAAAGTTTCCGGTTTGACGTCTTCCGGTAACTTGCATTATTGATAGTCCCTCGGCTCAGGTGGCGGCAGGTCCTTCGCTCCTTCCGGGTTACGTGACATCATTATTGCGCGATGCGTCTCGGAATTTCGTATTCATATAATTCAGGGGCCGTAATAAATTTTGCAATAGTGCGTGCAGAGCGCATTAGTAATGAGAGGTATGAAAAAAAAAAATAGATTAATATTAATACGAAAGATTGTTATACATATATTAAACTTTTTAATTTTACTCAAATAATCAATTACCACCCTCTCTTAAACGTAAGGCTACGCTGACAGCAGTTAAGAAAGTGCTGAAAGAGTATTTACTCGATTTAGACTAATATTTTAATATTTTACAAAACGACTGACAAAATCTGGGATGAATTCTATATAATTAACTGTATGTAACTATGTAAAAATTACAACTATGCTGTAATTATGTTTTTTTTTTCTTGGCTGTCCAAAATAAAGCTATTATATTATTATTATTAGCGTTGTATATATCGATGATAAATTATAACGTTTCAATCGCACGTTAAAATTTTAAATCTTAAAAGTAATTACTCAAGCGACGTTATATGGAACGCTACACTTATAGCTGCAATCGACGTGATTAACGATGTTTCCGAATCAATCAAATCCAAAACAGAAGCGCGCGGCTTGGCCAGGAAAGCCTCGCGTATTACGCAGCACGTACGTATAACACAAGCGCAATGAAAATTCGGCGCATTAAGCATTAATCATTTTCCTATTCTAACGCGGAGGCGGCGGTGGCGGCGGCGCGCAAATTCTATTATTACGGCTCGCGATTCGTTCGTGAGAAAATTAATGCTTAGCTCTGTCGACGCGGCTCGCAGGTGTAGCTATAACTTTGCGCGCGCGCGCGCGCGATCCACGCCAGGTCGTGACGGGCGCGTGTGCGTGATAATTGCTCGCTCGTATAGGTGAGCTTAGAGGGTATACACCGTATATAAGCGGCTGAGGGAGCATTAAACTGTTGCGTAAATCATCCGGCCGCGATGTACGCGCGCAGTGCGGACACGCGCTAAATCATATCGCGCAGCTGATCTCCCCCCTCCCCGAAAAAGTCATTAAAAAACACTTATCCTGTCTCTCGCGCGCGGAGAGAGGAGAAATCATCGGTATAGCGCGAGCGAGCTGGAGCAAGAGCTCCCCCCGATAACTCTCTCACCGACAGCTGCCGTGGCCAACTTTACGGCTATATCGGCCGTGTACGCGGCCGCTCGAGACATTCGGAGGCCACACGCATCAGGGCCATTACTCACGACACGTCTCGGATAGATTCAAACGATGCAAATATCTCTTGGAGGGAGGGATTCGGATCTCCTCTCGCACCGCGTGCGCTCGAGCCGGCGGAGATGCAGATCTATGGACGCGGATGCAACGCGACTTATGCGCGCTTCTTTCCCACAACTTCCTTCCTTATTCCTTTTGGCATCGAGGACGAGGTGGGGGAGGGAGGGAGGAACTTGTTCCTCGCGGAGGAGAGCTCCTTTGGGAGCTGACCAACATCGGCCCAGTGGCTTTTGCCTATGCTGTGTGTATCGAGGAACTGCTGTTGCTCTCGAGGAGCTCTTCTTAAAGACGTGCAGTCGTCCCTCGAGACCCGGGTCTTTATTGTGAAACATTGATTGGCATCTTATTGGAGTAAGAAGTGCGGGAGTCTCGCGGGCGAGCGAGGGATTTCGAAATTGCTTTGGAAAGGCAGCGAAACTCACCTCTGTGTATACGTGCATATCCGCACGAATTTTCGGAAACAATTCTGCCAAAAAGTTGCAAAATTTTTTTTGAGGTACACCTACTTGACATATTTTTTCTCGTTCTTTAGGTTGTTCTGAGCGAGAAAAAATAGCGTGCACGGCCGATCGTAGACTATACTTTTTTCCGGAGCAAAGACGACTCAAAAAACGAGAAATGTAATTCAAAAAAAAAAGAATTCAAAGATTTATTTCCTCGAAAATTATGGACTTCTATAAAAATTTCATTAGAAAAAAAATATCTAAAAATTCTTCAAAGAGTATACTCTAAATTTTTTTTCAGATTTTTTAAGAACATTTATCGAAATTTCGATTTTTTTTTTGGTTTTCAAAAAATCAAAAATTGTACTGGATTAATCTGACAACATTTCAGAGCAATCTTTGATGAATTTTAAAATGTTTTTGTTGCAAAGAAATTCTTATAAAAGTCTCTAGTTTTTGAGAAAAAATCTATTAAATGATTTTTTGTTAATTATTTCTGTTTTTTTCGAGTCCTTTTTGCTCCGGTAAAAAAGTATACCTTTTTATAGTATAATTTTTTCTCTTTTAGAATGACCTAAGAAATGAGAAAAACAAGCCTCGTAAGTGTGTCTTCAAAAAGAAATTTTGCAATTTTTGGGGAGAGTTATTTCCGAAAATTGGTGGATATGCACATATACACGGGGAAAATACTCTCGAGTTCGCGCATATGCGAAATTACACCGCTGCGATAGGTAAAGTAGTCGAGTTGAGTTTTACGCTTCGTTTGACTTTATTAGAGCGTAATTTTCTAGTGTTATTATATCTATCTAAAGTCTCGTATATATTTATAGAAATCCACACATTTACATTTCGTCATTTTCACGTAGAATTTACGGTCGAGTATATCGGGCTTGTAATCCAGAGGTCCTGGATTCAAGCCTGGCTCTCGACGATTTTGGAGACACCTCTTTGTTTACAGAGTGTCTGTACATCTGAGCTCCAGTGGTTTTGGGTTCCACCCTGTACAACGTGTACGTTTCACTGTACATAAAACTGCAGGTCTCCATTCCTCTCTGCGAGTACTTAAACAGTGGATTCAATGCACTGAAATTAAATACTCACAAGCGTAAGCAACGCACAGCCATATAAGACTCGTATGAGGACTTATTGTACGAATATTAAAAAAGAAAATTGTTATGCGTCGTCTCCTAGCAACAGTAAATAAACTACAGCATCCGAAGTTTTGAATCTATAAATTCATACATAATTGAATTTATAAATTGAATTTATGAATTTGTATACGAAATTGAATTTATAAATTGAATTTACAAATTTACAAACAAATCCGTATACACAATGAAATTACGTTTGTTCACAAACAAATGTTCGAGTCACATCCCTTTTGTTTATCAAGTATACACGCGCAATCGCTGAAACTCCCGTTATCGGACTCCCCGGCAAAATCCCCCAAATTAACGCTCTCGTAAAGCAAACTTAAGTGCGCGGTGCACTCAAGAATAGCGCCAGTAAAAATTTGCGACTATTTTTCCTCTCGCGAGAACAGCCTTCGCGAACTCAACTGTTGCGCTTTTTTACGGGCATAAAACGCGCACTTGCCGATAATAGGACAATGTTGCTCGACGAGCTATACGTATAGGCAATCGAGAAAGGGAGAGAGCGAGAGAGAGAGAGAGAGAGAGAGAGAGAGAGCGAGAGCACGTACGTGCCCTCCCGCGCGCGCAGCGCGAAACTTTCCAAACGGGAAGAAATCAGCGACGTCGAGGATAATCCCTCCCCCCTCCCTTCCCCGCCCGCACAGCCACGAAACGCTTCGCACTTACTTATATACATATATACGGCAGCCGCCCGAATAGCCGTCGGGGGCTGCTGCGCGTAAGTGCGCGTGATTGCGGAGCACCGCTAATTGATCGGTCTCTCGCGCGCGCTCGAGGGCGCGCAGGTATATACCACACCTCCCCCTTCCCCCCGCCGTCCTTATTTTCAATCGCCACTTGGCTCGCCGCGAACTCGAATTTATTTCCACCGAGAGTCTCTCTCTCTCTCTCTGTATATATACGTGTATATGTACGGTCTCGAGAACTAATCGATTGAATCGGTAGCTCTCGCGAGCAACAGCCGAAAATCATTCCGACAAAATTGCTACGATAAACAAAAAAAAGCCGATAAATCCTCGGGGATTCGCAAATATCACGGACAGCGGGAGGCCGTGTAGGTATGTGTGTACAGTGCACGTCTATATAGCTATAGAGAGAGAGAGAGAGAGAGAGAGAGAGGTGGAGGAGGAGGAGGCGGGCAGGCGTTGCGCGCGCTGCCGTCGTAGAGTCGCGCTGGTCCCCGGCAAAACGTCCAATCAATACAGCTTCCCTTCCTCGACCCTCGCCGCGGCGGCGGCGGCGGCGGCCGCGAACTCCACTTCGCCCCCGGCGCGGCGCGTCGTGTCTGCTGCTACGCCCGAAGCTCGTCTTCTCACACACCCTATTCTCTCGCCCTTTCTCTTCCCCGCTCTCCTCCTCCTCCTCCTTCTTCTTCTTCTTGTTCCTCTCTCGTTACAGTACCTCTCTATCTCCGTAGCTCTCCCTCTCTCTCTTTCTCTCCCGGTTGATATATAAAGGCCAATTTTTTCTTCGATAGGTCCTTCCGATTTCCTTAGTTTTCCTTACTTTTCATTTTCTCTCATTTTTGTATACGTACGTATCGTTGCGTCCGAGACGTGTACGCCAAAAGGTTATACCTGGGCAGGGCGGATTCACTCGCGTTTTCACGCGCATTTTCCGACAGCTGCACATACGCGAAGAGAGAGAGAGAGGAGGGGAGGGGGGGGGGGGGAGAGAGGGCTCCGGGCGATACTTCATCGCATTCGAAATTGTTTTCCTTTAGCACTCCATTTTTCACGCGCTCTTGGCCGGATCCTGGATGTATATTGTATTTTATCGGGACACTCGCTTGGCAAGTACAAGGGTCCACCCTTTATAAATTCGCCTCCCGCGCTTCCTATATTTTTCTTCATTCCCCGGATATCTTTATCTTCGTTTTTCGCGCCCGCGCGCGACACCCGATATGCTATATATATATATATATATATATATATATATATATATATACGTATATATACACGCGCGCACTTATACGTGTGTGTGTGTGTGTGTGTGTGTGTGTGTGTGTGTCGGGTATACGCTGACCTCGAATACTTAAGACTAGTCCCCGCAGCTCCAGGAATCTTTCTCCAATTTAATCCTTCGCTATATCTAACCTATACCTCCGCCTTCGCCCCCCCCCTCCTCTCAGCACACCTTTTTTTGATTCCCGCGTGACTCTATACGTATACGCCAAGCGCTGCACACATCTTATTTCCTCCTTTTTTCGTCCGGAGTATATCCTTATATGTAATGGCTCCCCACTGTTTTTCATTTCTCTTTTAGCGGGGCGCACACTATACGCCCTCGTTTCGACCCTATTACTCATATGCGATATGCCGAGACCGAGAAATAAGGAGAGAGAGAGAGAGAGAGAAAGAGGAAGCGACTACAGTCACGTCGAGCCATGCATGTGCCCGATAGCTCGTCCCCGTATACACGAAGAAATCCCAATTTTTCATTGGACTCGCTCGGCTTCTGCCAAAAAAAAGAAAAAAATTATTTTTCTATGCGAATGGCGATGACACGAGTATTAATTGCGGGTAGAATCCGCAATCTCCGGGTCGTGGATCTTGCTTAAAACGTAATGGAAAACGATCAATTATTAAAAAAAGTGGAATATACTACGCGTTTCGGCGTTTTATTCAATGGGTCTTGATAGCCAAGACATTCATTTATAGATATATATACTTATACGTAAGAGATATATCTCATCTATGCTATATCTCATCTTTATTCAACTTTATGATAGGATAAAATCTTGAATCACATTTTTTTTTATCAAAGAATCATCCCCGCACTGTCTCAGCCAAATCTAATAGAAAATGCCGTTAACGCGATAATCCGCTTAGTGGTTACTGGAATATTACTGGATTTTTCAGAATAAGTGATGTAATCCCTTCTTGAAAAAGAAAAGACTGTCACGCGACATTGTAACGTGCATACTTAGTTACAATTTAAAATGCGAGGTGATTATTGGATTTGCACAGTCGCACGAAATTTAGAAATGTAAAAAACAAGCAAACTCGCGCCAAACAAATTTCCTCCAATTGTAAAAAAACATTGTCGCCGGCGAGCGAGTCGTCAGGACAAGCCGCGGCTTTTATTTTATTTATTTACTTTTTTCAACCAAAACACCCCACTAACCATTCCCGCGCGCCTCCCAGAAAAAAATTGAGATTTACCCGTGTATACGCGCGTATAAGAGGTCGATGAAGTGCCCTAGGCAGAGCGCTCTCCATACCTTTTTCTCCCTGGCAACTCACGCGTGTAATCCAATTTTCTCGTTATTTCTTCCCGCTTTCGACTCCACGAATGCACATATACGTACACGTATGTTTCGTCGACACTGCGCGCACACCTTCATTTCTTTTCGCAATTAAAAATAGTCGTGCGCGCGCGGCGTACATTATGTGTGCCCGCGCCCGGCGACAAGTGGCTGTCAATGACTGAGCTCACTGTCTGAATGCAAATTGCGGCCCTCGAAAAGTCGCGTGCGTTAGTCGCGGGGGAGGGGGGGGTTGGGAAACGCTAATTCACAAAGCTCGAGACTCAGAATGAGTTAATTACACCCGCGGCTAGAGTTAGAGGCTACGTTACGTGAATTTTCCCGGGAGTGGAAGCTTCCGTGCGAGGCACACTCTCACACACACACGTTAGACGATGTGTACACGCGTATACGGAAAAGCGCATGTATATACGTGTAGACGCGACGTATTGCGCCGCGTAAAAATGCGTATATAGCTCGAAAATTTTCCGTATTATCGTAAAGTCGAGAACGACCGGCCAGACGTCCATAAAAAGCCGTATAGGTATATGTATATAGGCGTATAGAGAGGGTAGAGATTGTGAAAGCCACTTTAAATTTCTTATAGCCGGGAGAAATAAATTTCCAAAGGCGCGCTCGCTCGCTCGCTCGCTCGCTCACCGAGTGCTGAATCACCGATTTACGTGTTAATGCGACTTTATATATTCACGAGTGTAACTTCTGATTAGACTGGAATTTACTCGAGCGAGATTATATATAAATTTCACTTTGCCCTGCGCTCGCTATGCTCTCGCTACTGCGCGAAATTCTCTCTTACGCTCGGCGCTCCTTCGTTATAGGTGCGGCGAGGCCAAATTTTTGGATGAAATTAGCATTTCGCCCCGTAAGTGTAGAGAGAGAAAGAGAGAGCGCGGCGCGGAAGGGATTTATGCTACAGCTGCGAGGCGGCTTTCCTCTAATTGACCGAATGAATTTTTGCTACATGCGCTCGTTTGCGGAAATGAAAAGTTAACTCTAACGAAATTCATCCGCGCCCAGCGACGAGATCTCTTCCGCCCTCCCCCCCCCTCCCGCGCCAGCGCGTCTCGAATAGAATCAAAGAGCGATATAAATGTAGATGAGTTGCCCCGTATACTTTCGGCCCTGTATCTACGTATACGTCGACCGCGTGTAACTTTGGAATATATATACATAATGCGCGCGTGATATGAAAAAGGTAATCGAAATTCGGCGGAGCTTTCGTGTTGGTACACGGCAAGTTTCACTCGGCTCTATACCGGACACACAAATTCCCGACAAACGAAAACAGCAAGTCTCGCGTGTATTCTCGATAGATGAAATATTTAATAAACCCATCCACCATCCGCGGATGTATTCTCTTGAAATTAAAAAAGAGCTCTCGAATTCGATGAAAAACGTTCTATACACAGTACACATACGCGCGAGCGCAAACATTCGATAAATTCGCGCATCTCTTTCTCTTCCTATCGTTGCGCTGTATTGCCCGTACAATGCGAAATTTCAATAAAGAAAGCCGCGCGCGTCGGCAAAAAAAAAAAAATATTTGCATACATAGCTACGCGGCGCCGCAGCGGAGAGTTCGGCTATTATAGTCGACGCGTGTCCGTCTCTAATACATACAACGAGAGCGAGCTGACGAGGCGGCGCTCGGCCTCGCCATTTAATATCCCGCGTGTGCAGGTGTGCCTGATGACTTTTTCGTGTATAACACTCGCCGGAGGCGGTGCAGATACGCACATACACAGCGCGCCAGAACAGTCGTATAACCGTAAGCATTATCCCCTGCGACATTGCGGAACAAAGCCGTAATGTATGGGCGCGGAATCCCCGGTCACGGATTCGGGGGCGCGGCACTGCCGCTAACTGCACCGCCGCAGCGCGGAAAATCTCCCGGTGAGACGCTATCTTAGGAGAGAGCGTTTGTTCCCTTCGGGCTAGCTTGGAAAATATTATGGCGAAAATCGCGGGAGAAATTGATATTTGAGCGTTTTGAAAGGAAGAGGGGGTTGGGGGTGAGGGAGAGGGTAGCTGCGACTTTTCCAACTAAAAGTGAATTCCGAAGGCATCGATAAAAACTTAAAAACTCGTTTAGCCCTCGTCACTTTCTATATGTATACGTGCTAATCCGCGAAATAGTGGAAAACAGCTCCTAAGAAAATGGAAAATTTTTTTTTGAAGGTACGGATACTAGACCTACGTTTTCTGGTTTCTTAGACCAGACTGAAAGAGAAAAAACTCGCGTGAAGGGCAAATCGTAGGGTAAATTTTTTACGGAGCATAAATTACTCTAAAAATGAGAAATAATTAACAAAACAAGAACTCGTAGATTTTTTCGTGAAAACTATGGACTTTTATAAAAATTTCATTAGACCAAAAATGTCGTAAAATTCATCAAGGAATGCTCTGATTTTTTATCGATTTCAACGGCCGTTTTTCGAAATTTCGATTTTTTTTTTTTTTTTTTGACTTTTCGAAAAATCAAAAGTTGTACCGAATCAATCTGACAAAATTTGAGATCATTCTTTGATGAATTTTAAGACATTTTTGGTTCTAGTGAAATTTTTATAAAAGTCCATAGTTTTTGAGAAAAAAATCTGTGAATTCCTTTTTCGTTACTTATTTCTCGTTTTTTCGAGTCGTTTTTTGCTCCGGAAAAAGTATACCCTAATACGACTCACCGTTCAGTATATGGTCTAAGGAATCAGAAAACATAGGTCTAGTAGGTGTGCTTTCAGTAAAAACAATTTTTCCATTTTCTGAGATAAGTTGTTTCCACTATTTCGTGGATTAGCACGTGTATATATGAGCAACCCGGATCATGCCAGAATATCTTCCTCGCGCGCATCCGGCGAGAGCGCGAAAATTCACGTCCCTCTCTCTCCTCTAGCGCGGTTGTCGCTTGAGGGTGAAGCTTCATAACTACAGAGAGACAATTAACCAACTAGTTGTATATTTTGTCAACAAATACCTGTTCAAATACAGAAAAATGAATTGCATTGGTGATTCTAATTTAACTATCTATATTGAACTTATCACTGTGAACTTCATGGCTTTAGCGTCTAATTTTATTCAAGTAAGTATCAAAAATGAAAATCAACATTATAAGTTTTTGCGTAATGATAATTGCATGTATAGATTTAACATGTTAAAACAAATTCATATGTCCAATTTCAGCTCTCTAGCTGTGATAGATTTTAAAAGAGTGCGAAGAATATAATTGAAATAAGTAACCATCCTTCGGTTACGAAATTGCATTATTGGAATATTCTATTCGTCGGACTCATTCAAAATCTATAATAGCTAGAGGGCTGAAATTTGGTATACAAATTTGTTTTAACATCTTAAAACAATAAATGTAAACAACTTTATCTAATAACTTATAGTTTTAATTTTCATATTGATACATAGCTGAAAATTTAGACGCTGAAGCCATAAAGTGTCAATATGAAAATTAAAACTATAAGTTATTAGATAAAGTTGTTTACATTTATTGTTTTAAGATGTTAAAACAAATTTGTATACTAAATTTCAGCTCTCTAGCTATTATAGATTTTGAATGAGTCCGAAGAATAGAATATTCCAATAATGCAATTTCGTAACCGAAGGGTGGTTACTTATTTCAATTATATTCTTCGCACTCTTTTAAAATCTATCGCAGCAAGAGAGCTGAAATTGGACATATGAATTTGTTTTAACATGTTAAATCTATACATGCAATTATCATTACGCAAAAACTTATAATGTTGATTTTCATATTTGATACTTACCTGAATAAAATTAGATGCTAAAGCCATGAAGTTCACAGTGACAAGTTCAATATAGATAATTAAATTAGAATCACCAATGCAATTCATTTTTCTGTATTTGTTAACAAAATAATGTAACTTACACAAATTCAATTTATGTGGCACCATAATAACAAATTGACTTGCAGGTTATGGACCACATACAGTTGCAATAAGCTTATTATCTGGACAGATTCTGTGGTCCAATATATCTCTTCACAGCCGTGTTTTCTGCGCAGAATCTGTCAGATATTCTGCCCACTGAACAGAAAATTTGATAGATTCTGCCTACTAGCTGCTTAATTTTCTCACAGGGGGATCATGCCAGAATATCCTTCCTCGCGCGCATCCCGGCGAGAGCGCGAAAATTTCAAGTCCCTCTCTCTCCTCTCTCTATAGCGCGGATAAGGTGTCCAGCGGCGCTTCGCTCCAGGCCTTGATGAGTGAGTGTATCGGACATCTTCCATTATACACAGGAGATATAAATAGACGGCCCGGCGAAGCAAGAAGGCCTCTGCATGACTTACCAGCACGTATATATATACAGAATGGTATATAATGCGACGGCGAGGCTTCAGAAGCTTGCGCGCTTTGGAGCGGGATGGGGTGACGGGGGGTGGGGGGGCATCAGCGGCTAATGACAAACATCAAACATCATCGCTTAATTGAGTGCAGCGGATAATGTCCCCCGCGAATTACAAGCCCGTGGGCTTGGGTTATATATGCGCTTGCGAGCGAGTGACATTATCGCCGGGGAGTAAGAGGAGAGCATCGACCGGTGCATGTATATTGCTTTATACATATACTACTCGTATGTACATGTACACGAGCTACTGATTGCCTCTTTATAACTCTGTCTCTCTCTCTCTCTCTCTCTCTCTCGCTCACTTCGCTCCTCGTCGAGATTCGGAAATTTACTTGACGTGTCGCGCAGTGGCCGCGGCCCACGCGACGTGTCGAATCCAAGCCCCCCCCCCCCTCCCCTCCCTGCCCCCTTTTTTCCCGCCGAATTCGCGCCGATTACAACGGCGCACACGCGGGAACGGCAATTACGCTTTTAATGAAATTCCGCAGAGTCGCGCACGACAGGCCACCGCCGCCGCCTCCGCGTTTTAGCTCTGACGCGGTGTACACTCTGCGCTATGGCCTGTACGTATATAGCAACCCACGCGCGGATCACTGGCTCGGAAATTATGAAACAAATGCGCAAAGGCTAACGAACCGGCAAAGCGATCGGCATTCCATTGAATTATACGCCCTTTTCGCCTTTTTCCAACGCTTCTCCGACGCCGCGCGGCTCACGCGGATAGAGCGAGAGGGATACACGTGTGCTAATCCACGAAATAGTGGAAACAAGTCGCCTCGGAAAATTGCAAAATGTTTTATTGAAGGCACGCATACTAGAACCGTGTTTTCTGGTAACTTAGAGCACATTGAAAGAGAAAAAACTCGCGTGAACGGCGAATCGTATATAGGGTATACTTTTTTCCGGAACAAAAAAGACTCGAAAAAAAACGAGAAATAATTAAAAAACAGAGAATTCATAGATTTTTTTCCTCGAAAACTGTACTTTTATAAAAATTACATTAGAGCAAAAATGTCTTAGAATTCATCGAAGAATGTTCTGAAATTTTTTCAGATTTTTAAAGGACGTTTTTCGAAATTTCCATTTTTTTGACTTTTCGAAAATTCGAAAATTGTATACCGGATCGGTCTGAAAAAATTTGAAAACATTCTTCGATGCATTTTAATACATTTTTGTTCTACTGAAATTTTGATAAGAGTCCACAGATTTCGCGAAAAAAATCTGTGAATCCCTTTTTTGTTTATTATTTCTCGTTTTTCCGAGTCCTTTTTACTCCGGAAAAACGTATACCCTGCGATTTGCCGTTCACGCGAAGTTTTTTCTTTTACATCATGATCTAAGGAACCAGAAAAAATAAGTTTAGTAGGTGTGCCTTCAATAAAAGATTTTGCCATTTTCAGAGGAGAAATTGTTTCCACTGTTTCGTGGATTAGCACATATATATGGAGTATTGAATAAGGGGTTCCGGCATACGTATGGCTTATGATTGAATAGCAACGAGTGGAAAAATGCCGACGCTGCACGCGAGTCGTTTACACCTTGGTGCGTTACACTTTCGAATCGATCCTCGACGAGTCGACAGTTCTCAACTTGCGGGCGTACATATATGTATACGTATAATACCTATACTTTGTGTGCATACGTGTATACAGATATATATATATATATATATATTGAGCGAGGACGAGTGAAGGTATGCCGCGTATGGAGAAAAGCTCGGCGTTATCTTGGGCACCCTTAAACATATCGATCGCAAACACGGCACAGAAACTTCTCTCCTCCGTTGATTCTCCATGGGAATGAGAAAACATGGGCGTGTGTGTCTGCGCCGTATAATGCATACCGTGCTTACCGAGAGGCTAATCACATAATCAATAACGGAATACAAGGGATCATAAATAAGACGTGTTAGAGAGAGAGAGAGAGAGACTGAGCGCAAACTATGCATATACATAGCCCTCGCAATGTGTTTCTCTAATGTATTGATCTCGCGAGTTGTATAATACGTATATATACATATACACATACACGCATGCACACATCGCGTACGAACACATACCTGCGGGAAACGACAAAACTTCCCGACGATATCGTCGTGCGTCTTGGGAATCGAGTTGATGAAATTAGTTGGCCGCGAATCGATGTATTATGCATTGAGATTCTCCGGGACGTCATGGCCCATCTCCGCGCGCGCGCGCGTCCCAAAGTCTATACATACGAGTATATATATATATATATACCCGAATCCCCGCAAGGTTACATGCAAATGCCATTTCCATATATACACACAATCGCATTGTCAACAAATTGGATTACTCATTGTATACATCTTCTCTCCGCGCGACGTCGAGCGAACTTTACGACACTTCCTCGTCGCTCGATCCTCCTCCTCCTCCTCCTCCTCCTCTCGTTAACCACGTGCGCGCCCGGGCGCGCGTATCACAACAATTCGCTCCTGGGCTCTTAATTGATCGGGGGGCGGGGGGGGGGAGGGGGGCTAATGGCTATAACCCATCCCGTGTTACGCTTCAATTATCGAGGCGGTAAGTGTGTTTTCAGCGATTTATCGATACGCCTCTTGACTACAAGCTCCCTCCCCCCCCCCCACCCTCCCTTGTATAACAATGCAATATATCGCTGCGTCGTCGTCGCGCGCGCGTATACACGCATACGCGCGGTCGCATCCGACCGTCCGCGGTATACTAGTTTCAATTTCAAACCGTATACAAACAGTAGTTTCCGCCCGCGTCTGTACCGCCACATTACGTCCGAATGAGCAATAGAATAATGCGGTCGTCCGATCCCCCCCTCCGCATCGCTGCGGCGCTCTATTCGTGTATATATATATATATATATATATATATATATATATATATATATACGTATACGTCCGCAACTTTGCGCGCTATCGAAAAACCTATGCGCGCGTATGCGAATACGATATATATACGGCTATATTGCCGCAGCCCTCGGTATACGCGCGTTTCTGTGGCACTATTTACATACGTGGTGCTGTATACGCGTGTGTTTATTATACGCGTGTATATGTGCCAGGATGCAGTTATCCAATAATGCGAGGCTGCGCGAAGTAAACGTCGCTGCAATATATACACATGGCTTGTTGACCAACGTATAATATATATATATATTTACGCGATGCATATTCACGAGCCCGTCGCATATCCGCCTTCTATACATCTAGATATCATTTCGGCAAAATATTCAACGTGTGTAATATACCTATGTGTATATATATGCGCCCGGGCGCGTGCATATGGAGCCCGATGTGTGCGCATATATATATATATATATATATATACTCCCGCGCGGCCGCGGCACATATGTTTAAACGAAAGTGCTCGTAGATGTAACTTCTTCTCCTCGTGGCTCCGAGGCATCGTATAAATTTTTATGTTTAAGCTTGTTACTCCCCAGACTTATGCCTTTGCCAATATTTCATTACATTCCTTGACTAGACATTTTTCTTTTCCTTCTTTCCTTTTTTTTTAGAAGGAGAGCCGCGTTTTTATGTGTGAGAGCAAGAAAAAAAAAATATAAATGTACGACGGCGAGTATGTAATATATAGGTTGTCGGAATGTCCCATGAATTTTTCAGATTTTTCCCGCGTGGAGTACGTCTCCGAGAGAGGTAGTCTCGCTCGAAACTTTATTGCAAATCACGTGTTCCCAACTGCGAGAACAATTAATTATGACGTTTTACGCGCGCGAAAAATATGCAAATCAAATCGCGAGGGGCGTGCAGTATATGCATTCGAGATAAAGAGGGGATAGGTACGCTCCAAGATTTTTTTGGGCAATTATCCAAGTTACTATTAGAGCATAACAAATATTTAAGGGCGGCGCTGCTTAAATATTTGTCGGCGAAAATTTGCATTTTAAGTGGGGCAATGCGCTTTCATTGCCGACTTGTTTGCACTGAATGTTAAACTAGTTCCATATTTTTTTTTTTTTTGCAATACCCGTATAGTTACGGTTATTCAACCATTACACACTCGCCGTGTTATTACGATTTTTAGTTCTTGTTAAAAGCTCGGATCCATTCGAAAAATTCACGGGTGAACATAAATATAGTTTTACATACGGGTAAGGTTAACGTTCACGAATTTCCGAATGTATAGCCTACATTCACGAATTTTTCATGACGACTTTTATGCGTTTAACGGAGAGTCGCACATATACGTGTATATGAGAATGTCCAAGAAATTTCGGGAACAATTCGGACGGAAAAGTTGCAAAAAATTTTCTTCAAGGCACATCTACCAGACTTGTTTTTTCTCGTTCCTTGGATCATTCTGAAGGAGAAAAAGCTCGTGTGCATGGCCGATCGCAGGGTATACTTTTTCCGGGGCAAAAACGATTCGAAACTAGCGCGCCACATTCGACCTTCGGCCCTTCGGGCCTTCAGGTCTCAGTGGCTTGCCGCCTTGCATCGCTTCGCGATGCAAGGCATGCAAAACGCGAAACGAAACGCGCTTCGCGCGTTTCGCTTCGCGTTTTGCATATAAGGCACGACCGACGCTCGCGCTTCGCGCTCGCCCACTGTTCGCGCTTCGCGCTCACCAGATCCCCCTACGTTCGCGCTTCGCGCTCACCAGATCCCCCTACATTCGCGCTTCGCGCTCACCTGGTTTGAAATTTTAAAAAATGCTCGCATATTTTTTGTATGTATGGGATCAAGCTCAATTTTGTTCTGTCACGATATTAGCATAGGGAGAGATTGTAAAAAAAAATTTTGCTCGATTGGAGTTAATGTCGCAGAGAAAATCGAGATCAACTGAAATTTTTATTTAAAAAAATTAGTTTTAGGGTTTTACAACATATTGAATTACTCTGAACGTATAATGATTATAGTCAAAAATTGTATTTTTAAAAATATCTACAACTTTTATGTTGAACATTTTTATGTAAAACGTATACGTAAAAAGTTTTATTATGAAAAACGAATATTTTAATGTAAAAATTTGATTTTAGCTTGTTTAAGTTGAATTCTTAGCATTTTCGAGTGTTCAGTTAATGGAAAAAGTTGTATTTTTTAAAGATGTACAACATTTCCATTTAACTTTTTTGTGTAAAATGCTTAGAATTTGAAGTTAAGGACCAAAAAACCGTTTTACATTAAGCATAAAGTGCTGCCATTTGAAAATATGTCGGTATCGGGACACCGAAAAAACCTTTTTTTTGTCCTTACGCGTTGTATGCTCCTAAATTTTCAGCCTGTGGTCGAGAAAATTGGCTGAGATATCGCTGGTTACATTGGCGATGATATAAGGCATTCCGCCTGCGTCGTGCAGTATAACGAAAACAAATGTTAGATTTTTTCCTCGAAACTATGGACTTAGCCTAAAAATTTTATGTAAAACGAAAAATGTGAAAATTCGATTTTTGCACTTGAAATTTTCGAATTCATGATTTTAAAAGTAGTTTCGAGAGAAAAAAATCTATCAATTGTTGTTTTTTAATTATTTCTCGTATTTCGAGTCGTTCTTACCCCGGGAAAAAGTATACCCTACGATCAGAATGACCTAAGGAACGAGAAAAAACAGGTCTGCTATAGGTGTGTCTTCAAGATCATTTTTTGCAACTTTTCCGTCCGAGTTGTTTCCGAAATTTCCTGGACACGCTCATATATAAATTTCTGTGTGTACGATTGAGAACCGGATATTTAGCGTTCCGGCGATTTTCCGTTCTATTGCAAGAAACAAGACAGTTGCGGAAGCGAAGGAGTATACAAGCTCACTATATATATGTATAAACATCCCGCGCGGATGAGCCAACTTCTCGGCCCCGTTGCCCCGTATACGTATAACGGATAAATTCCAGAGCGAATGCAACAAGGCGAAAAAAACAAGAGGAGTCGCCGAGTTATAGGTATATTATCGAGTGCACAGCGGTGTAGGCGTATACGTATACGTATGTATCGAGCTTAGCACTACAGTCTACGAGCGAGGGAGGGAGAGGGAGAGGGAAAAGCGAGGAGGAAATAACGAAGAGGACGGAATTGGATTATGAGATATCGGAGGGGGTGCGTTATACTACTGTTCGTCGGCGAAAGAGCTATCTTCCGTCACGGAATAACGATCGCCATCGACGTCGTCCCTCGAGAGACGCCGAGGTCGACGACGACGACGACGACGACGACGACGAGTCCAACGTCATTACGAGAATATCGAGTTGGTCAACATCGCGACGACGACGGAGTTTCTCAAACGAAGCGTTCACGCGGAAAAATTGGAATTCTCTCTCTCTCTCACTCTCGCTATCTCGCTGCGCTGTTTCTTTGCTCCGGCGTGGACACAATGATTTACAAGCGCTGCACCGTGTGTACGTGGCCGGATGGCTGTTGCCGTTTGCTTCTGCCGCTGCGCCGTTGTGTATAGGTCGAGGGCTGTGGAAGAGATGTGGTGGTGTGCTGCTGCCGCCGCTGCGCACGTCGGCGAGAAGATAGATGCGAAGTCGGGCTGATGGTCCGTGAATTTCGTTAACGCGGTACCTTGGGAAATTCGGAGAGATGGATACTCGTGTTTAACTTTCGCTGCGCTCGTTCAGCGGGAATCTCGGGGAAAATCTCCGGGAAATTTTTATTCAAATGTATTCCGGGCTTAACGTAATCCATAAGGCGCGCGCTCCAGCGCGGAGGGGGGGGGAGGAGAAGAGAGAGAGAGAGATGCCAGTGCATTCTTTTTTATGAAATTGTTCATGGCTACGGCTATTACGTGCGCCACTAACGCCCCGCGAGAGAATTTCAATTTTGCAGCCCCCGCGCTTTTTAAAGGGGATGAGCCGAGAGAGAGAGAGAGAGAGTGGGGGGGGGGGGTGAGAGGGAGAGGTTTGGTTGAGAATTCAAATTTCCCACCGGCAATGACGGCTGCACAGGTGTGCGCGGGGAAAACAATCGATGCGCGCTTGCGACCCGGCGCAACAATAGAAGCCAAGTGTATAACAAACTGCGGGATGATTGCCCGCGCTGCACTGCGTAATAATTGCAGAGTTGTGTCCGGTGGAAAAGCTTCAAATTTATACCGTAACAATTGAATTTCGAATAATGTTAAAGAAAGTCACGTTGTTCCGAACTCTCGTTTCTCCGAGGTATACGTCTCGCAAAGTAAACTTAAGGATCGCATTAGGGCGGGAAAATTTGAATTTCCCAAAACGAAACATTAGCATAATATATACAGCCGCGTGTGATCTGACACGCGGACAGCCGCAAGTGACAGTATTGAAATTTTCCGCTGAAAAAAAAGCTTACATAAAGGGGGGGGGGAGGGGCGATCCAATAAATTTTTATCCAGTCGCGACGACCTTTGAAGGAATACATAAAGGACACAGCAACAGAGCCCGCGCGGGGTGTAACGAGCCGTGGCAGTTGACGCGCTATAAATGGTAATAAACGTCAGCGGCACTACTTCCAGAAAGTCAAAGGCTAAAGACCTGCGCTATATACGTGTACGCTCGCTCGGCACAAAGGCTCAACTTATGTGCGCATTCACAAAAGAGACGCCCGGGCTGCAAACCCGGGCAAAACAGGAATTTCCCTCCGAGAGAGAGAGAAGAGAGGGATCGAGTCTCTTAACACCGCTAATGTCGCCGGCTTTGAAGCTGCGCGCGAAATGCGCTCGATTATTAGAGCGACTACATTTTTCGTGCGGCGCCATTTGGGGAGAAGCCGATGCTGCGTTGTTACGCGCACAGCGTTAAATTCCATTAAGTTTATAATTATTTATATTTCCTCCTTTTCGTCGTATAACTCAATTCTCTTTGTTTTCTCTGTTTTCCAGGTAAGTCACGCACTGCTGGGCTACGCTCGTTTTTCCGCCTCGCCTTTCGGCTCTCTTCCGTGAGTATATACGCGTAAATCCAGGAAATTTCAGAAACAACACGGACGGAAAAGTTGGAAAAAATTTTCTCGGAGGCAGACCTACCAGACCCGTTTTTATCGATCATTGCGTCGTTTTGAAAGAGAAAAGACTTGGGGGATAATTGTTTCCAGAGCAAAAACGACTCGAAAAACGAGAAAAAATTACAAAAGCAAAAAGAATTCATAGATTTTTTTCTTGAAAACTATGGACTTTTATAAAAATTTCAATGCAACAATAATGTCTTAAAATTCATCGAAGAAATTTTTTCATATTTTTAAAGAATGTTTTTCGAAATATCGGAAAAAATTTCCGAGCATTCTCTCTTGAATTTTAAGACATTTTTGTTCTAATGAAATGTGTTTAAAAGTCCCTAGCGTTCGAGAACAAAAATCTATGAATTCTTTTTTTTAATGTCTTGTTTTTCGAGTAGTTTTTGCACCGGAAAAGGTATACCCTACGATCGGCCGTGTGCGCGAGTTTTTTCTCCTTCAGAATTACCTAAGAAACTAGAAAATAACAGGTTTGTTAGGTGCGTCTTCAACAAACTTTTTGCAACTTTTTCGTCAGAGTTGTTTCCGAAATTTCCTGGATAACCAGATTTGTGTGCATATATATATTACATATACAATACATACACACGTTCCTAAGAACTTTGTTAACACGTCGTGCGCTAAGCGCAACTCTTTGCAAGCCGCTCACGGCTCTCTCTCTCCAGCGTGTAACGCGTGGCAATGGCAAGAGGGAACATTTATAATGTACAGGATGATTAGCATAAGACGCGGTGGTGCACGTGCGCGCGATTGAAATAGCGCGTATATACCTGTGGCTTACAGGAAGAACCACTTAAGTGACATTTTCGTGTTTTCGAGAAAAAGCGATTTCAATGTTTGGAGTAATATGTAAGATCGAAATGTCAGAGAAAAGATCTAAGTATTGGCTCATTTGATTAGGTATCTGATACGGATACAACCGTAGCATTACATTTGTTAATAGTTTCTTTCTCGACGCCCAAGCTAAACAAATTACTCGAGTTAAGTGGTTCTGCGGGAACTTTGCAGATAAGTGGTTATGCGGTCACTTTCTTTGAGGGCTCGTAACTAATGTAATTTGCGATTAAAAAAGTTCGGGCGGGGCATATTTTTAAAGTTTAACTCATGCCCTTTCCAATGGTATAATTAAAATTTTCGAAAATTGTTATTAACTATGAGAAAAAAAGGTTTAAAGGAAAAAAGCACGGTTTTTCTACAATATTTTGTTTTAATTCGAGATTTCAAGAACGTTTTCATTTGCAATGTATCTGGAACCCCTCTAACCAATGGGATAAATGTCCAAACCTAAAAGATACGTGATTTGGGGATTGATTTTGAACCTCGGTATGGTGAAACTGGCGCATATTATAATTGAAAATTTTTTACGAAGACTTTTATGAATTTTTTATTCAGAAACCACAAACTTTCGGAAAAAATTTTCAAGAGTAAGAAGTTCTTAGAATCAGCTAAGGAATACGTGTGAATTTTATCAGAGCGATTCCAGTAATTTTTTTGTTTTTGGAAATTAACAATTTTTGAAAAATTTAAAAACGTTAAAAAAATTTTTTTTAATTTAAAAAAACCGACGAATATATCGGTATAGGTAATTAGATCTATATTATACCGCTTTAATGTACTCCACGCGGTGTATCTCGCACAAAAATACAAAAAACGAGTGCACTTAAGTGGTTCTGCGGTAACATTTTTACGAGAGACGCAGTTAAGTGATTATGCAATCGGCTGGCATTTAAAATATTTGTGCATTTCGGAAATCCTACTATTGTACAATGAAAAAGGGTACTAAGAGTACCTCGAATTCGACATAAAAAAGTTTTTCGCAAAATGTCACTGCAAGCCACAGATATATATATCGATAAGTATATGGAATCACACAGCCCCTGAAAGTACGAGGGAATCGTAAAATTGCTCGCTGTATACAGCGCGGTAATTGGTTCTGCGGGCGCATTATTCGCGTTCGGCACGCGTTCCCGTAATACATGCGCAAATCGTTGCAAATATACGTATATACAAATGTACGCTCGAATTCAAAGCGCACTTTTTCCTATTCGATCGCGTTATCGCGGCCGCGTACGCTGCATTAAAATTGAATTTAACTGCGCGAGCAAAGCAGCCTCCCATCAGAGCGTTAATATATCAACGCAATAACATCACGAAGGCGAATCGTACTCTATACATTTATCAAACATTCTCGCGTGAATTCGAAGCCGCGCGCACGAAAGTATCGCAATTGTCACATCGCGTCGTACACGTCGTCGAGGGGCAATATAGCTCTTTCGACAGCGCGCGTATCCGTCGATTACAGGCCTCGTACCTATATATACATACACGGCGCACACGGCGTATCGCACGTCCCTCTCCCTCGCAATTCAAGCCTCGTGCGCGCGCGAGCGATGCTTCCGCTCTTTAAAAAATCCCGCACCGCAGCGGAGTAGGCGGCAATCGCAAATCGCCGCGCCGCTACTCGTCATACCGAACACGTAGGCGAGAGCGCGCGCGGCCAACAATGCCCCGTCCTCGTCGTCGTCGTGCGCTCTCTCGTCGGCGCGCAGCTGCCGTTTCATGCGGAGAATTGAAAGGCCCTTGGCTAACTCTCGAGGCTACAGCGCTAGTAGTGCAGCTCTCCCTCTCTCTCTGCCAAAAAGACGCGGCCATTGTTTCGCCGGGCTTTTTTTCCCTCGACTCGCGGACTCTCCGAGTCGGGCTTTGTTTACCCCTTTGCCTCCCCGGCATTGTCGGTATTAAATTATGTTCGACGCCGGACAATGCGCGCGAGCCATGAGAAATCTCATAATGGATCGTTTTCGGCTGTCGCGCGCGCTCGCAGCGCTGAGTCCGCGTTATGTATATGTGGAGATTCGTGTGCGCGTGTATATTTACGAGATTCTCTAAACGTGTGGTGTGAATCTCGACAAATGTTGTTTTGCTCGGAGAAGTGCGAGGTCGTGTGTGTTTGCGAAAATTTTCCGCTGATTTCGCTTTGTATAACACCGAATATATCACGGATTATGGATGTTTCGCGTATATATAACTGATGAATCGGAGCAATATATAGATTTCTAGAATTGCGTGAAATTCGACGCGTCCGAAAGGTGGTGTCTCGGCGTCGGCTTTGAAAATCATAATTTTTTGATAACGCAATAATTGAGCAGAAAATATTTTTGATTTATTATTTCGCTTACTCTACCGATGCTCAAAAAGTAGACTGATATATGTTCAGAAAATAAATGCGTATTTTATTTAAATAATGTGTTGCGCATAAAAAGTGCATTATTCATAAATTTTGTATAACTCGAACTTTGAAATTCGAATTTTTTGCCGTAAAATATATAGTGAACGAATAAAATAAAAAAATTCGCTTGTAATTATAAATATTTGACTTTCATAAAATTTTTTGCTCACGCGAGTATTCTTCGACGCTAAAAGCTTGAATGATGTGACTTTTTAACGTATTCAAGCTTTTTTTAATGTCGTATTGTCACATAAAACTAAGATCGATCACCTATAACGACGACTAATCCTAAGCATCGCCTGATTATTCGTTACAATTTTCTTTCCAACACCTCGAGTTGTAAGCCAAAAGTAATTGTATTTTTCGTCTACTATTTTACGGCGCCAAATTTAAATTTCTATAATAGACCTATATTCTCCCCACTATATCTAATCTCATCAGGTCCGACAGTCTTTCGACTCAGCCAATTCATCTCGCAGCACAGTTTCCCCGTTGTAACCTCGACTTTAACGGCCAATGACGTCGATATTCTCGCACGTCGCACACCCCCGCGATAATGCAATATACATACAATACGTGGCGCGAGTGCGTTCGAGCGATTGCAAACATAATGCGCAGCCCATACGCGGGAGTAGAACCAGAGAGAGAGAGCGAGTGGAAGAAAAAAAAGCGCATGACATATAGAGGCAATTAAAATTCTGACAAAAACATCGGCATCGCGCGCGCTCTCTTTCGCCGCGACAAACGCGCGCGTCCGCGTAAGCTAAAACAGCAGAGGGAGAGTGAGAGAGGCTACGCCCACGCGGACAAGAGGCGAGCGATTTAAAATTTTATTTGGCTTGTCCTGCCAGGCACGTCTCGGCCCCCCGCGCATATATCCCGCTCTCATAAAACAGAGCCGTTATATTGCACATGGAATATAATTCAACGGCGTCGGGGAATTAACAATTTAGAGCGTACATTGCATTCGCTCGCGCGCGCGCGGCTAAATTTTTCAAAACGCGCGCCTAGACGCGACGCTGCGGGAAATGCCTCGTGCGCACACTTTGATGCTTATGGATGGGCTAAGCACACGCGCCGTAAGTCTCTCGCGGATGCGCGCACTCTCTTTTCCCGGAGATTTGTTTATTTCAAAAGGCCGCGCCTGCGTTAGAAATCCCTTAAACGTATGAGATACATTTGTCTGCTGCCGCTGCCGCTGCTGCTGCTGGTTGTTGCGGCGGCTCTCTCTCGCTCTCGCTTCTTATAATACATTCTCCGAGCGTATTTCTTCTGCACTTAGACCTTTCGAAAACTTTAAAAAATACGCCCTGTGTTTCCGAGGCCATTTTTTATCTTGCTCTTTAGAGGCTGCGCCCCCTGCGAAACTCGCGGGGGCGGGAAGGGGGAGGGGGGAAACTGCATTTCCACGGAAACGGGAGAGATCTCTAATGTAGTCTACTTTATGTACATGTTAAATGAAGGGGGGGAGTTCTACAAATTTTTCGGCTAAGAGAATCATTCTCTCGTATTTTTTACTGTCGTCGGCGGACAAAAAAGAAGGGGGAAAAAAAAAGAAAAAAATATCGTGCGTTAAAATGCACACGCGCGGAATACAGTTGAGAACTGCGTGTGTTCATTCGTTTGCGGCAAACGCAATTTTTTTCGTGCGGTGTCTCGAAGATCGAGAATCGATAAGGGGGGATGTCGGAGCCAGCGTGACGGGTTGTGACTCCGGCCGTTCACGTTATTTGTCGAGCACGTGCTTGATATCGTCAAAAATCGAATTGATAATTGTTCGTAATCGTACAAGTTATACCTCGGTTAATTTAGTTAATTTTTAAATAATGAATTTATTGCACAAAAACAGTGACGGTCACGTTACGGACTTCCAAAATTCATGTCGGACAGCTGTTCCCATTATTCGGAAAAATTATGAATATATACAGAAATCTGAGATGGAGTAAATATAAATAATTATAGTAACTACCTCGGAACACACTGCAATCAACAAACAAGAGTATCTTCTTGCTATTTATGATCAAATACAATTTTTGAGGTTATGCAACATCTTATTTAATTTGCGTGGCTCCGACCTCCCCTTAAATGTAAAAAAAAGAGAGAAGAACAAATGTCATTTTTACGCTTTTTCGAAAAAAAAGTGCGCGTATACACATCCAATGTAAACAAAACAGCACAATCAAGCGCATTCTTTTAATTCCAATTCTTTCGCAGGCACTACATACACACACACAGAGACCCTCAGCGTCCGCTAAATCTCCAACGTGCAGTTTGTTCTGCGCGGCGAACGCCTCATAGTACGTAACGCAAAATTTACTTTTCTCCCGCGCGCGCAACACTTGCTGTTTACCTTTGAAATCTCCAGCGCCAACGCACACACACACACACAGAGGGACAACCCCACACCCACACAGATATATATATATATATATATATACACACAAAGAATCCACTCAACTCCGACGAGAGAAAATTTGTAAAAATAACAGCGACTTTGTTCCAGCGGGGCCTAATAAAGCCTCAGCTCCAATAATAATTTCTCAAGCCATTGTATCTTCCGGGCGCGAGAGCGAAAGGAAACAAAGAGTACATAGCCGCTGGCGCTATATATATATACACACGCTCTCTTTCTGCTCTTTCTCTCCTCGGGGCGGCGGTGCGAAAGTGACGCTGTACGCGAGTGTCCCTCGTCCTTGTCGGACCGCGTGACTCTTTTTCTCTCTCTCTCGCGCCGAGAAAGAAAAGGAAGAGACAGCAGCAGCAGCCAAGAAGCGAAAAGGGCAGCAGAAGCTCTCCCCCTACCCTCCGGGCGCAATTTTCCCTGCTGCGTGCCGATGTGTACGGCCTCGAGGGGATAGCCCGTTAAACGAACGTCGATTTGCAATTAGGTTAAGAGCAGCTCTCCGGGTTTGCGGATTGCTCGTAACGCCCTCTGACCTGCGCCGCTCGAGATAAGTTCGGCGGCGGCGGCGGCGGCGAGAACGAGCAAGTGCACGCCGATAAAACCCAATTTGCATACACGCCTCCGCGCCGGGCTTCCGTCCCTTCTTCGCTTCTTCGCGTGTGTATATGGGAAAATCCGCCAAAATAATTCAGATAATTGCAGCGGAAATCTACCGAAAAAAAACCTCGTGAGACTCGTTTGGGGCAACGTTTTTCTTCTTCTATAGGACCCCTAGAACACGAAAAAATAGTGTTCCCGCGAAATCGAAAAAGTGTTTTTGGGTATTTAGATGTTTGTGTAAAAATTTACAAAAAAAATTCGTTTTTTAAAGCGTTTCTTTTTCAATCCGAATTTAGAGGGAGAAGGAATTTTATTTTTACTGTTGCAAATATGCACAAAAGTTCCCAAATTTTCTGAGCTTTTCAAATTAGTCAAGCTTTTTTGTCTATGATTTTTTTTAACAAAATGACGGCGGATTTTGTGAAACAGTGTGATGTTAAACTTTGTTGTGAGCGTGATGTTAAACATGATTTTTTTTCTCGAGAAATATCAACTTAACGAAAAAATGTTGTAGAATAAAAAATGCTTAAAATTACTCAAAGAATACGTATGAATTTTTTCAAATAATTTTGAGCAAATTTTGAATTTTTCCAATTTGCACAATTTTTGAAAAAATAAAAAATGGTTCAAATTTCTTTGAAAAAATTCATACGTATTCTTTGAGTAATTTTAAGCATTTTTTATTCTACAACATTTTTTCGTTAAGTTGATATTTCTCGAGAAAAAAAATCATGTTTAACACCACGCTCATAACAAAGTTTAACATCACACTGTTTCACAAAAACCGCCGTCATTTTGTTAAAAAAAATCATAGACAAAAAAGCTTGACTAATTTAAAAAGCTCAGAAAATTTGTGAACTTTTGTGCATATTTGCGACAGTAAAAATAAAATTCCTTCTCCCTCTAAATTCGGATTGAAAAAGAAACGCTTTAAAAAACGAATTTTTTTTGTAAAGTTTTACACAAACATCTAAATACCCAAAAACACTTTTTCGATTTCGCGGGAACACTATTTTTTTGTGTTCTAGGGGTGCTATAGAACAAGAAAAACGCTGCCCCAGACGAGTCTCACGAGGTTTTTTTTCGGTCGATTTCCGCTGCAATTATCTGAATTATTTTGGCCGGATTTTCCCATATACACAAGCGCGGACGACGCGCCCGCTGGGCTGCTGCTGCTGTACTGCATCCTCGTACGGGCGTAATATGTTAATGCGTAAGTGCGCGCGGCTGCTGCGGGGATATTGTGCTCTCTCCGGCGCTCGGGATGAATGGCAAGCCGAAGCTGACGCTGGGCGGACGTTTTTTGCATTCTTCTCTGTCCCTCTCGTTTTCTGCGCGCGCGGCCCACGCGTATAGGTGAAGATGAAGGAGCTGCTGCTGCTGCTGTGCTGCGCACAATAGCCGCTGACACAAGACGAAGTTTCTCTCTCGCAGTTTTAGAAGAAAGGATTTGTGATGAACGCGCGCGCGTGCGCGCGCTTTTTTATGCGCTCGGGCCCCCAAGAGAGACTGAGAGAGAGGGAGCTGCCTCCTCCGCGAATTTGCATATGCGTTGTGCAGCGTATAGGTGCATATCCGGGAAATTTCGGAAACGACTCGAGGGCACTATACCTGCCAGACTTGTTTTTTCTCGTTTCTTAGGTCATTATGAAAGAGAAAGAATTCGTGTACGTGGTCGATCGTAGCTAGGGTGTACTTTTTCCAGGGTAAAAACGACTTGAAAAACGAGAAAGAATGGAAAGAAAAGAATTCATAGATTTTTTCTCTGGAAAACTATGGACTTTTAAAAATATTTCATTGGAACAGAAACGTCTTGAAATTCATGGAAGAATGCTCTGTAATTTTTTCCGATTTTTTAAGGAACGTTGATCGAAATTCGATTTTTTTGGATTTTCGAAAAATCATAACAATTGTACGGGATCAATCTGAAAAAAATTCAGAGCATTCTTTTATGAATTTTAAGACATTTTTGTTCCAATGAAAATTTTTTTCAAAAGTCCATAGTTTTCGAGAAAAAAGTCTATGAATTCTCTTCTTGTTCATTATTTCTCGTTTTCTCGAGTCATTTTTGCTCCGGAAAAAATTATACGCTGCGATCGGCCATGCACGCAAGTATTTTCTGTTTCAGAATGAACAAAAAAACGAGAAAAAACGGATCTGGTAGACGTGCCTTCAAGAAAATTTTTCGCAACTCTTCCGTCCGGATTGTTTCCGAAATTTCCTGGATTTACGCATATACACACGCGCGACTGATGTGTACAGTGTACATGGGCGCTTTGAGCGAACGGTGAGCGTGTATAGCTGGAATCTCGAGGATTAATGTGTGTAAGCTGTGTATGGGTAATAGAAAATTCAGGATTTCGACGCGACAGCGCATTTTTTTTCCCGGTATGACGTTTAATTTTTTTAGACAGTGAAGAAACGATAGTTTACCTGTAAATTATTCAGAATCCTGCGACGGAGGTCATCAGAAATTCTATTCAAAATATTTCTATAGAATTAACTTGTATAGATTATATACTTGAACAGAAAATGCAAAGGGCCAAAATGTGTTTCCCTCAGCAATTTCACAATTGAATTGCAAGCGGAAAATAATTCTAGGAATTAAATTCTAAAATAAGGCAATAAATATCATCATTATTATATCGATTTAATTCAAATCAATATACAGAGTTTCTGCGTGTACAGTCTTTATTGCACTATGCAGCTATAACGTATACGAACGAACTTGTCGCACATTTTCCTTAAAAAGAAAAGTCAAAATGGAAAACAGAAACATATACGCGACATCCCCCGGTATACCCTTGGCATTCCACATCGAGGACTTTCCAGCTCGCGCGCAGCTATATATATATATATATACACAGTATACCATTTTTGGCATGAAAAATGCAGCGACAGCCTTGAAAATAACGCGATACAGCTTTCTCGAGCACGCGAAAACGCCGCGGATATTAAATCACAATGGGGAGTCTAAACCAGCAGCTCGCGATGCAAGCGTCTCTTTGGAAATTCAAAGAGTCACCCCCATTCATATAAGTGTCAAGCCAAGAGAGGCTCACGGCTAGATGAACGTCCCCTGACAAGTGTGACAGCCAAAATGAATGTCAGACTCTCTCTCAGCTCTCGCGGGGTAAGTTTAAACGATATTGCGGCTTGTCACTCCGAATCTCTCCCAAAGCCGCAGCAGAGCAGAGTATCATAGCGTCACCCGCTTTCGCGCACCGCAGTTTTATTACCTCGGCTTGTTAAGGGCGTAAGTGCGAGGCGCACGATAAAACGCAGCTTCGTAATCCCTCGTTCTCGCAAGACTTTTCGACAACTCCTTCAATACCTCCCCCCGTCCCGGCGATCAGCATAGTTGCCCAGCGGCGTCGTCCAAAGCACGGCGCATTCCCGGGGAACAATGACGATCGGCCCGCGATTAAAATGTTCGCCTCGCACCCACTACTACTATACTGTCGAGCTGCGCTCGTGGCTCGAATCTCAAGGCTCTATATCGCCTACTTCTCTCTCTCGGAAAACTCGCAGCCGGGGAGACAATTCTCCAAGTTGGGCAAAGCGCAGTGAACAAGTCTCTCGACTCTCGCGAGATCAAAGCCGCGAATTCCGACGGCAGTTGAGAGAGAGCGAGTAAATTCGACGCGAGAGACAGCGCGACGGTTTTTAACAATTTTACCGCGCGTTGTACACGTGGCGGCAGTGCAGAGGAGAAGGGCTCTCTACACACAAGCTGATGCCGTATACGAGAGGGGAGTGTAACAAAGTGCAATATGTGACGGCCGCTCGCGAAATGGGAATAACAGGATTGCGCTTCGAATGCGAATTTCGGAGAAGAGAGGCGCGCGAACGTAGGTGTATACACCACATGGAACGTACGCGAATGCAGATACTCGAGTCCTCGCGGGTAGGTGTACACCTACGCATATGGGATTCCCCCTGCAGTTGAAGCTTGCGCTGGTCGTCGTGTGCTTTCGCTGGCGAAAGTACCCTCTTGGAGGAGCAGGCGGAGATCGACGACAATTTACGTATACACACTGTGCGCACTGTATACGTTATACCCGAGTATGCGGTTAGCGGCTTTCGACTGCGCGAGACGACGAGCGTCTGCCCTTTTTCTCGCCGCTGCGCTGCAGCTTTTAACGAGTTATCGCGCGCGCGCGAAGCTTATTTCAGGGGAATTTCGCGTGGCGCGCGAAGCGCTTTTTCACTTATGGCCCCGGCAGCGCGAGAAGTGCCGCTGCGCGTACATAGTTCGGCTTAATTAGCTCCGGATGACTGTGCTGGCTCTTGGCGACGGGGAAAAATTACTTCTCGCCGCGCTTTTCCGCATTAGTTATTCAGGCGAATCGTAAAAAAGAAAAACAAACTTTTCTTCTCTCTCTCTCTCTCCGCGTGTGTGTAACACAAGAGCGACGTTGAAAATACGAATTTCATGTGCCATCCCCCATCGGGACGAACTCGGCGTTTCTTCATTCGTGTAATTTCCCGGAGGACCTGTAAAAAAATAATACCGCGTAGACAAACTATTTAAAGGATTGGACGTCTCCAGGAGGGAGAGAGAGAGGAAGAGCGTATATTCCATTTGGCGAGGCGCCTTGTTTGGGCGCTTGTGCAGCGCCTCGCCGTATCGAGAGACGAGCGGCGGAGGCGCGCTATAGGCGACTCGTCGTTTATCATTCGATTCTGAATGAAATCGAGCCTCCCCCGTCGCCGAGAGAGCGACGCGAACAGCTGCGGATCCGCAGATACCGCGGGCAGCAGCGATGAAAAGCGTTGATGGAAAAATGCGAATGGCGCGTATACCTGCAGTACTTAATTATATATCGTTAGGTATATATATATATATACGTGATGAGACTCGTCGGAGATAAAAACGGTGGAGGGAGAGAGCGAGCGCATGAGACGAGGATGTTAATGGAGACGGCGATTGCAGGGAGACAGATAAAAAGACGTCAAAGACGTCGCCGGATTGAATTGTGTATAAGGGTAGACGCGAGGGGTGAGGGAGGGGGGGGGTAGACGCTCGCAGCTTTTGTTTGCGAAGTCGCGATGAAAAGCGAGCGTTGGTTTTTGGTCGTAATCTTTCGCCTCCGAGCCCCCGTCGATTCAGTGTTTCCCTTCGCGGAATATCTTATTTTCCCTTCTTGTTTCCGCCAGTCGACTATATATACGTTCAAGTAGAAACGCTCGGCTATGGTCAGACGCGGCGCCCCGGCAACGAGACACTCGTCGCGGTATATCGCATCGAAAATTCGTAATTACAAACTGTGCACATGAATATTTTCAAAGGCAATTAACTTGCCGTAAAACGCGAGTGCTTTCGAGGGGTGCGGATAGAGTCAATTAAATATGATCCATATGATTTCGCGCAAAGTTTCGAGCTTCTCCCCGCAGTGCCCGAGAGCAATCAACGTTGAATTATGCAAAAAATTCGCATTATTCCAACTTCTTTCGTTCGGGCATTACAACGCAAGCTCGAAACTTTTGTAATATTCTAGATTATTACGGAAACGAAGGTGCGCGTAATTACGTATCCAGTGCGTTCTTTTTGCGATCCCGCTTTTGTTTCCGAAAATCGCGAAACGGTCTCGTTTCTCAATCGGCAAACTCGTCCCGATTTTCAGCGCAATTTTCCTTTAAAAAAAAAGAGAATCGTACAACAAATTTTTCATTCGGTTAACACATTGACCAACTCAGCTGCAGGAAAAAGCAGAAATCGCGTCGCCAACAGCACAACGTCGTATATACGTATATACGCGCGGGATCGAAAGTTCATTAACGCGGGACGCGACACGCCGGTGATTCCCGTCTCCTCGACAAATACCGCGCGTCGGTTGTTAAAGCCACCCTTACGCCCCCCCCCCCACCCCACCCCCCGCAGGCGTCGCGCGAGCGAGAAATGCACACGCGTGTGCAGCGGAAACAGTCGGTGGAGGCGACTTCAATCGAAAAAGCAGGAGAGAGATAAGCAGACGGAGAAAAAAGGAGTATATAATGGTACGTATATAGCGTACACGCAGGGACAAGAATTGATTGGTTTTGCACCAAGTGTGCGCCGTGTATATACAGAGCTCTTTCGCGCATTGAAAAGGATTGGAGTCGGTCACCATGGCGACGCGGTTCACGCGTAAATCATGCGAGCGTTGCAAGTTTTTCGCTGCTTTTCACCCCCACCGGCCCTCTCCGCGTACTTTGCCATTCGCGTTACCGCGCGCGCCCTATTGTGTGTCTTTAAAGCTGCTGAAATATTTAATGGGATCGCTCGGTGCACCTCGAATATTCTTCCCGTTGGCTTTTCCGTACAGCGCGCGAGCGTTTCGCTCTAATGCTCCTGATGAATAAGCTCCGATCCGCTAATCCCCTTTCCTCACCCCGCGAGACGCGACTTGCTCACTTTTGGAGTATACGTGGGTTACACGCTTAAGAGTCGGGGGGTAATAAGCTATTGACGATGTAAGTGTCGATGTTGTACTGTGCGTAACGCAGTTTCTCCGCGTTTCCGATAAATATTGTTTAGCATTGCGTGTATCTATATTAAAAAATAGTACATTACGCATATATATGCATGTACACGCTATATGTATAGAACTATGAACATTAGCGGAAAAAAAAGATACTTTACTCCCGCTTTTCAGGAAAAAAAGTGTCTATTTCAGGGGGTGGGGGTGTGCGTATAAAGAAATTCTTCATTTACGATATTACCACCCATATTATAAATTTATGCATTAAAGGGTGCGAGCCGACGTCGAAATCGCGTCAACGTCGGCTCGCCTGAAAGTCCTCGTCTATCTCTCTCTCTCTCTCTCTCTCTCTCTCCCGCGGTTCTTTTCATACGCAAATTGCAAGTAAAGCGCATCTATAATTCAGCGGAAACAAAGACACCCTAACGAATTCAGACGCAGGTCCCGGGCTGGAGCTCGATGTTTTGTACCTTCGGAAAATCCGCTCGTCCTCATCCATCACTCGCGCATCACTTGTTTTTCTTAAAGCCCTAATCTCTTGACAAACACGTAATGGTCCATTACCCGAGTGCGCGTTTTTGCCGAGGGTTGCGCTGCTCGTCTGCCGCGAGAGCACAGGAGACACAGGATATAAAAGACGCGCAGAGCAGACAGATTCTCGTGTAGCCTCGAACCTCTTGATATCAAAGTACATATAGGTGTGTATATATACGTGTCTGTGTGCGGGTATAAGTGTAGAGAGACAGCGGCGACAGTATCCCGGGAAACGAAGAAACACCTCAGGACGAGACAGAGAAAGACAGAGAGAGAGAGAGATCCTTTTCCCACTTCCGTATAGTACAGGCTTTTATTGGATTACAGGGCTTTAAGAGTTATGTGGGATATAGGCTCTCCTCTTCCGTGCCTCGCATTTTTCCGGATCTCCATCTACTTCATGACGGCGGCCGGGCTTAACGAGCAATTTTACCTCCCCGCCGACCCGAAGAAGCTCTTCCCCAAGGCTCTCTCTCTCCCTCCCTCCCGTCCCCTCCGCCGGTTTAGTTTTCAGCTCCCCGTAATTAAGCTCTTTATAATTTTCAACCCCCCCCCCTCGATTCCTTCTCTCTATCTCTCTCCTCTCTTCTTGGTGCACCTAACGAGTGTTATCCATTTTTCGGGGCGAACAATGCGCCCGCATCCGAAGACACGGCGTTCCAGCCCAAATATTCATTCGTCCTCTCTCCTCCTCCACTTCGTCCAGGAGGCTGTGTACAACAATAGAAGAAAGCGCGCATTACTCTCCCCTCTCTCTCTCTCTCTCCCTCGTGCAGCCGCGACGCGGCGACGTTATATTTATCATCTTGGCTTGGACGAGTCGTGAAACATTTATTTCTCATTGAAATCGCTGCGCTTTCAAAGCCGAGCGCCGGACGGGCCGAGCCAAGAGCCGCACCGAAAACTCGATGTGTCTCCCTCTTGGCCGTGTGGCTTATATATATATATATACGCGGGAATTCAACTGTAATATTTTTCCTTTTTTTCTCTCGTCTTGTACGTTTCTTTTTTTTTTCTGCGCACAAAAACGAAGCCGTCGGAGGGGGTCTCCCGACTTCATTTTCGCTTTTATGCGGCTTTCGAAAGTCATTGGCTTCGTCCGCGGCGCTCGCGAAATCTTTATAACATTTTTCGTCGCTGGACTGAACTCGGAGAGCAGCAGCGTCGTCGTCGACGTCGTCGTAGGGTAGATTTTGTCGGGGCGAGGTTTGATACGTTGAGTCAGGGGGCTTCCCGAGGATTTTCCGCAACGTCGACTGCGCGCGTCCCACTCTCTCTCTCCCTCTGTGCAATAAAAGTCAAAGTAGTTCTCATCAATTCGTATATACCGGTTCTCGACCTCTTTGATGTCCCGACAGTCGCGCGTGTGACGAGCTCGTTATATTGGCCTGTAATTAGTTTTGTACTTTCCGGCGCATTTGGCTTTGAACTTTTTCCCCGTATGTAATTCATAAATTTCGACTTTGAGCCCCAGCTCTGTCTCGCGTCACACGGGATTAATTGAATGGGATCGAAAACCTCCCACCCCCTCGTCGCCCGCTACAATTTTCCATCGACGCGTGTAAAAGAGATATGAATTAAGCAGGCGGTAGTTATATTTTTACGCTCTGTCTCTCTCGTTCTCTCTTTCTCTCGCTGCACTCGGAGCCTTTTTCAAACGAAAACCCCGTGGACAGGTTTTACGGCCGCTCTTGCCCCCCCTACTCCCAGGAAGCATTTCTAAAATACCATTTTTCAGATGGTTTGCACAAAGAGACCTAAACGAAGAAAAGAGTTTCTCCCGCACAAAGACGCCGCGCGGCAGCGGCAGCAGCCGGACCTTCATAAAGTAGCGCCATTACTTTTCGCTGCTTACAAATCTCAATTCGCATTACAGCACTGGCTTCGCCCTCCCTTTTCCCTCTCCCTTTCCTTCTCTCTCTCTCTCTCACTCGGACACCTCTCGCTTTTTTTCGAGTCAGCTTTCACGACGCTAAAACCCTTTTAAAGCCATCAAAGCTACACCTTAGAAAATCTATATATCCAACTCCCACCCCCACCCCCCCTCTCTTCGCCCTAGTGCGCGTTAGTCTTTGTGTCCAGTGCTGCTTGGAACTGGTGTGCGATGGTGGGTATATGTAACCGCGGCTCGGGTTTACCAGATTAAAGCTTCGGACACGTCGGCCCCTCCTGTGTGTATATATATATGTGTGTGTGTGCGGTCGGCTCTTTGCCGAATGAGGGAAAAAAGCTGTGGTTCTGACAGGATTTCTTGTCGAGACACACTTGTTCGGCGGCGGCTGCAAAGCGTCGGCTGCGGCTGAAATCACGGGAAAATCCTCGCGCTGTTTTTGTTATTGTAATCGATACATACGAGCTAGTACTTATATACCGACGAGCACAAAGAAAAGTGCTTCGCCTGCAGTTTATTCGTCTGTTACATATACGAGTATGTCCAGGAAATTTCGGAAGCAACTCGGACGGAAAAGTTGGAAAAAATTTTCTTGAAGGCACACCTAACACACCTGATTTTTCTCGTTCCTTAGGTCATTCTGAAAGAAAAAAAAGTCGCGTAAATGGCCGATCGAAGGGTATACTTTTTTCCGGAGCAAAAACGACTCGAAATAATTAACAAAAAGAGAATTCATAGATTTTTTTCTCGAAAACTATGGACTTTTATAAAAATGTCATTATAGCAAACATGTCTTAAAATTCATCGAAGACTGCTCTCAAATTTTTTCAGATTGATCCGATGCAATTTTTGATTTTACGAAAATTCAAAATTATCGAAATTCCAAAAAACGTCATTTAAAAAACTGAAAAAATTTCAGAGTATTCTTTGATGAATTCCAAGTCATTTTTTCCCAATGAAATATTTCCAAGTCCATAGTTTTCGAAAAAAAATCTATAAATTCTTTTTTCTTAATTGTTTCCCGTTTTTCGAGTCGTCTTTGCCCCGGAATAAAGTATACCCTTCGATCAGCCGTGTACGCGAGTTTCTTCTCTTTCAGAACGACCCGAGGACCGAGAAAAATCAGGTCTGGTAACTGTGCCTTGAAGAAAAAATTTTGCCACTTGCTCGTGTGAGTTGTTTCCGAAATAGGGTGGATTTACACCTATATGTGTATACGCGCGCGCGTGCGATGATTCCGATTTGAAGTTAACTCTCTCCCCCCTCTCTCTCGGGGTAGTTGCGCGAGAATTCGCGCTGTTTAGATATTTACTCTCTCGAAACTTCCAAGTCCATAGAGCCAAGTTGCGAATCAATTATAAAGTTTACCCCGAGCTCGAGCGCACATAAAGAATCCCGCGGTGTTCGCTGTGGATGCGAGCTTAAATTGGCGGGGCGAGTGCAGTTGCGTTCGAAGCTTCTAACAGTGACGTGCATTACAATAAAGCGTTTTCCAAGTTGTGCTGTATATATACCACAACATTCTGACTTCGAAGCGTCGATAACGCCGTTGTTTATATTTTTACATGTTTTTCCTCGCGATGTCACGATAACTCGTAAATCGAGCGGAGTCTGCTTGTGCCATACTTCGCATACAGCTGAAACTAGCGGAGTCGAATTCCTGGATCTGATGGAGCACACCTGCGCCTTCCCTTGGGCCGCTCCGCGCACTGCGTGCCGAAGACAGGCTGTTATAGATGAAGCAGCGGTTCCTTCCTGCTCGACACCCCGCAGTCGACTGCTCCGTGAGAGAACTGCTGCTTCGAGCTTCCTCTTATATATATATAACAAGTGCCGCCCCTTATATTCCGCGACATTGCTCTCGATCGAGCTTTCCAAATTCGGTTGTCGGAACGAGTCCCTGCGCGCAAAAGAAATTTGAATTTCACTGTGTATCGAGCGTCACTGTAACTCGATACAGTCGCGAGCGCGGTCGAGAACAAAATCGTCAGACTACGCGAACAATAGGTACACGACAGCAGCGTCCTTAGTCTGAGCCTCGTTAGCCGAAATATGACACGGACGGGTGGGATAAGCCCAGGATGGACGGAGGTATATGCTTGTCTTGAGGGATGAAACCTTCGTGTACTCGCTTGCTTACGTTGTGAAATTTCAGGCGCATCTGGTGTGTAACACTCTTTTTTATTGGTGTATACGTGAGAAATCGAGTAAAAATTTTCCTATGAATTTATTCGCGAGTGGTCTTCGACTGCCACAACGGAGAGAAGTTATTCTTGGAAAAGTTCTTACCTCCATCTCTCTCTAAATTTCTTAAACTCAGCCATCGCAGTGAGTCGAAATAAATAATTTGAGCGTTCCGAGCTTTTAAGCTTGTAACACAGGCTTTTGGAAGAATCTTACAGCAGAGAAAATTAAGTTTCTTTAAAAAGTTTATTCGAAATTTTAAACTTAACAAATCCGCGTATATTATTATAGGTTCACGCGCTTTTGTACTCCCTAAATTCTTCGAATAATCTCTCTGTAAATTGTTTGTATCCTATTGTAATTCGGATTGGATCAGTCGCACCCGTAAATGCAACGAGAAGCCACCTAATTGGGTTAAATAATAAATAGTACAGGTTTTAATTTATACCCACACACACACATATGTCTCGAGGTACACGAAGAAGCGCGTTACGTTTGATCGACACCGCGCGTTTTCTGCGCCAGCTTCGGCTGACGTTTTGTGTTTATAGTGCCGCGTCGCTTGCGTCGACGTGATGGAAAACCAATCAATTCCAGATAACCATCCGATATTACACGTCGAAAGGCGCTTGCCCTGAAAATAAATTAAATCGCGCGCGCGCAACTCTGATAAGTAATTAATTTTCTAGTACACATATAACTGCTGCATTTAAATTAACGGTGCGGCCGATCCGATTATAAATACATTAATCGTAGCCCGGTATACATAATAATTGAATTCGCGCATTACACGATCGCCTATATCGTCGAACGAAATCGTGGAGTTTCATTTTTTTTCTCCCCCCCGCCGTCGCACAGCCCCACATAATTCAGGTCTGTTTAACTTGCCGAGAGCGAAGCGCTGCAGACGCGAGTAATTAACAAGGTATACACACGCGAGAACACACGCGGTCTGATCAACGAGGCACTAATTGCTCGTTGAAAATTTCATAGCCGTCTAAGACCGCATAATGCAGTATTTGCGCTCAAACTTTGGCTCTCTCTCTCACTGCCTATCTCGTCTAAACGACATCGATGCGCACATAGAGACGCCCTGACGAGGAGTGGGGGAGGATGGGTCTGTGTATATATATAAACCGACATACATCACGTGGCTTCGTTAGACGACCAATTTACACGTGTACGCTAAATACACGCGGTGTATATAGACGCGTATATAAAAGCGAGGTCCATCTCCCTCTGCATTATGAAGCCTTTCAGCCTTTACGGTGTTGCTTTTAGCCTAAGCGTTTTGCTGCGAGATTAAAGTGTTTTACGATTGGACAACTTTTAGGACTGCGGCCGTAGACTTTCGCGCGCGCGCTCGGCGTCCTCGACATTGATGGCCGAGTCGTAAAAGAAATGAGGTTTTATAAGCGTTCGCCGAATGGATTGCGAGCTTATGCAACCAACTTTACGACTTTTATACATATTAACGGCAGTTGATTAGTCCGCCCGGGAATACGCGATTTTTCGTCCGCGCGCCGCGTTGTACGCTTTTATTTTTTTTCGCTTACGCGCGACTCAACAAATTATACTCGCCGGATGCATGGATGTGGGTTATTTGGCGGTTGTACACGTGTAAATCCGGGAAATTTCGGAAACAACGCGGACGGAAAAGTTGCGAAAATTTTTCTTGAAGGCACGCCTACCAGACCTGTTTTTTCTCGTTCCTTAGGTCGTTCTGAAAGAGAAAAAACTCGCGTACACGCGGCTGATCGTAGGGTATACTCTTTTCCGGAGCGGAAACAAATCGAAAAACAGGAAATAATTAAGAAAAAAATTTATAAATTTTTTTTTATTTATTAGAGAATGCTCTGAAATTTTTTTAGATTCTTAAATGACGTTCTTCGAAATTTCGATTTTTTCGAATTTTCGAAAAATCAAAAATTCTATCGGATCGGTCTGAAAAAATTTGAGAGCATTCTTCGATGAATTTTAAGACATGTTTGTTCTAATGAAATTTGTATAAAAGCCCATAGTTTTCGAGAAAAAAATCTATGAATTCTTGTTTTTTAATTATTTCTGGTTTTTCGAGTTGTTCTTGACCCGGAAAAAAAGTATACCATAAGATAGGCCATGCACGCGAATTTTGTCTCTTTCAGAACGACCTAAGGAACGAGAAAAACCAGGTCTAGTAGATGTGCCTTCAAGAAAAATTTTTTGCAACTTTTCCGTCCAAATTGTTTCCGAAATTTCCTGGATATGCCCATATATACGTACCTGCAGGGTAGCTCTTGTATTCGCCATTAAACTCGTTACTGTAATTATTTTCGGAACGACCTCCGCGACGCGGACAGTCATTCGATGCGCTGTATGCGACTCAATCAACGCAGAGATTGATAATGGAAATCAAGCCGAAATTACCGGCAGGCGAGCAGAGGAGATACTCTCCTGCTGCTCCCAAAAGACTCGAGGTTTATAATGCAAAATCGTAGATTGAAGGTGGCGCTGTACGGGCGGAGCTGTTATGATTTCGAAATGTGCGCGGAAAATGTACGCTGTAAAAGCCATTGCGCCTGAAATACGCTTCTTGCGCAGAGTATAACATACACTGCGGGACAGTAGTAAATTTTAGCGATACAGCCACCGCGTCGAGGACGCGCACAAATCACCCGCGAGCGCGCCAAAACGATCGCTTTATACTTCCAAAAGTTTTTACGTAGAAAAATTTTTCGTCCAATATTGTTTTTTATTTATTTTTTTTTTATTTACTCGAAATTGTATCTTGAATCGGCGCGAGAGCGTCGCTCCGTGCACAGTTTGAAATATTGATTATACATCTCTCGCATCCATCGTCGAATATGCGACGCGTTTTTTATTACCGGGTACTTCGCGCGGCCTCTATACGACTCTCCGGCGCGTCTAAGCGGACATAATTTTTTTTTACTCATATGCGCCCATACTCGAGCCCCTTCAGAGCTATAATAAATTTATTTTTCAATGTTCTAAAAATGCTGTAGTTGATCTCGCGGGTTTATTTCCATTGGATGGAAGGATGGCGATCAGCCACTCTCGAGATCATAAATCTTGCGGTATAGTATATTCAGCCGTGCCAAAAAGAAAAAAAAACGCTCGATATAATCTTGGTATACGCGTGCATCGTGTTCCCGCTACTGTAACAGCGGCAGCGGTAATCGAAAATCAGTCCCACAGCACAAGTCCCCGCCGTCTATCTTCTCTCTGTCTCGTCGGCTTGCGGTCAGCGGAAAGTACTGGTCATCGAGCATTCGCCTCGAACAATTGCTCCGATCTCCATGGAAATTTCAGCTTCCATTCTGCGCTATACACGTCCCCGAGCATCTCCATCAAGGTATACAGGTATATTGCTCCGAGAGGCGATCAGTGCTTGATTTGACACTGGAAAACGTGTATATACATATATATGCGTGAGCCTAGAGGGGGATGTAGAAAGGAAGCTCTTGCAAAGGACGGACGTCCACTCGGAATTTCTTGGTTAGCGGCGATGAAAGCCGCGCCGATTGAGATTGCTCGATTTGCATCGCGCGCAATTTCGGCTGCCAATTTGGAAATGGGTTTTCGCTCGGCTGCGGGAGAGAGAGATGGAGAAAAGTCTTTCATCCCAACCGCCGACATCTGCATACGCTGAGAGCTGGGCGCGCGGTGGGATTGGTTTTGCCGGTGAAATTTTTCAGACAGGTGAAAATCGGCTTAGTAAATGGAGCTTGGCTCGCGCTCTTTGGGGAATTGATATCATACACGCGGAAATTCGAGTGGTGCGCTTATGAGCTCGGGGAAAGCGATCTGAGCCGAAGTTTTTAAAATGCCTGGGCTACAATTTCGTAAATAAACTTAAGTAGTGATATTTTTCGTAGCTCGGTGCGACCCAAATTCGACCTGAGTTGTAAGGTTCAAAATAAGAGAATATGATTTATTCATCTGCAAAGTAAGACTATACTTAAGGGGATGTCGTAGCCAAAGTGACTGTTTGTGACCACACCTCGGGCCGTATTTCCCATTGTTTGCTTACTATTCATTTCATACTGTCAAAAATCAAATTGGTAACTATTTATTGTTGCATAGGCTACCTCGGAGCACAGAGTTGATTCAGTTGATTCAGTTACTGAAAAATTTAATATTATTAAATATAATAATTAAATGTGACGGTCGTCTTACTCTTCCATCCCGCGACGTATTTCTCATTGTTTATACGAACACGAGAGTTACTAAACATAAATAATTATAACAGCTACCTCAGAAGACTCCGTTTTAATGTAGTAGACAAGATTATATACTTATTATTTATGATCAAATACAATTTTTGCGGTTATGTCTCATTTGATTCGCACTGGCTTTGATATCCCCTTAACCTATGTAAATATGACTTTTTGTGCTCATATGTGACATATATGTATCATACTTCATTTTGGCACACAAAAGTTGTCTATGTAGTGCTTCTGGACTCCGATATCGCCCACTGCCGTATAATCATCCAATTCCAACATTTTAAGTCACTTACCACGGGTTTTTGAGCCAACCGGCCATTCATACTTATCAAAGCTATAGGCTTAAAATTTTCTTTATGAACAACCCTATATAGACTTTACGGATTACTTTTTTCAAATAATTCTTTATTCATTCATTTGACATACTTATACGAGATATTTTACTATTATATTATTAGCTTACCTTATATAAGTTGTCAAATAAATGAAAATAATTAAGTATTATTTTTAAAAAGTTATAGTAGTTTAAAAAAGTTTGTAGTGCTATTTATAATGAAAATTTCAAGCCTATGTTTTGATAAATACGAATGGCTCGTTGGCCCAATAACCCGTACTAAGTGTCTTAAAATGCTGAAATTGGATGATTACGACAGTCGGCAATATCGTCAAAAATGAAATAAATCATTTTCTGTTATTTTCAAGTCACACACTTACATCCGTGATTTAAGAAGCCGATTTATTTCATCGCGAATATACCACACACTCGTCGCTACGCTCGTGCGCTAACTTCACCGCGAATTAATCGAGTGCCATTGTGTCACGAATAATCGTGACTGCGGATTCAGTTACGCCCATATACGTATACATCGCACAGCGTGAGAATGACTCTGCGTCCAAGGCATGGGAGCAACCGCAGTTTGATAAAATATATTATCTGATGTAAAAATAATAGATCATTATCTAAGCAAGCACATCTCACACGAGCCGTTATACACATCATTTCGCATCGTAAATCACAAAGACGAATCGCTCCTTCCCTCGCCCCCGCAACTCCGCCGAAGAATTTGAATTTTCACCCGAAATTTCGGCAAAATTTAATGCGCTTAACGCAAACAGAAACGTCAAGCATTTAGCTCGTAGACTGCGCGACGCGGAGACACATACATTCGGGGGTGTATCCGAGTATACAACAGAACTGTGCACCCCCCCCCCCTTCCCCCGGATTCGCGATAGCGGTGTAGCTCTAGAGATACATGCGGCGCGTCTAGACCGGCATAGAAGCGCTGATACAGCCGTCGTACTTAGACAGAGCGAATCGAGAAGCCGTGATTTAATTGAAATGCGCGAGCGCGCGTCTTTAAAGGCGTGTGTTGCGATAAAATTAGAAGATTCGCTTTTTAATTAACTGCGCGCGCGCGCAGAGATACGTATATACAAGTTTTCCAATCGCGTCGCGCGCGAGCGCAGCTATCTGCACTCGCGCATCTCGTTGTAGGCAGCGATGTTCCAGTCGAACGAAGCCACGTAGCCGTCGTAAATCATTAAGTTATATCTTACTTTGTAAATAACTCGCCCGCTGCAACGCGTGATTAATTGATTATATGCAAGAATGCGAGCTGGTATTATACCATATACCTGTTATTATATACGACGCGCAGAAAATTACGCGTCGCGCTATGTGTCTCGTGAAACATTATAATGCGTACACGTGTGTGTGCATACATGTATACATGTATATACAGCCTGCGTAATATGCAAGCTATTACTTCTCCAAAGTTTAAACAATGGCTTATTCTTCATTGTCGTATAAGGTATAGGTGTAAGCAAGGGAGGCTGCGCGTGTTTACGCGCAACTCCGGCACTTTCCCCATCTCTCTCTCTCTCTCACACACACACCTCGCGCTCTGGTGAATTATTCAATTCGCGCAACTGTCAAATCCACTAAAAATTCAAACAGCAGCTCGTCTCGCATCCCCAAAGTTCGCGCGCGGCGCAGAGTCTGCCTGCATTAATGAGCCCGCGCGACGACGTTCCCGCTAATCGTTCTGTGAAGATTTTGCGCGCGAGCGCAACAAACGCTTGCGAGAGAGACAGAGACAAAGCCCTCCTCACCGTGCATTATGATAATTTTCCATACTGGAAGATACTCTCTAATCCGAGGTAACAGCATAGCAGCAGAAGCAGCAGCAGGTGAGGTGTTACCTCACGCGCTTTTCTTTGCCACGCGCTGCAGCCTCGCGTATAATGAGAAAATCGCGTCAGCTTGCGCGTCTAATGGTTCCGCGGAGTTTCAGCCGCGAGAACAGTGTATATACGTGTATACAGCGTATGCGCGGCGAAACGAAGCTGCTACACACTTCGCGCGTATATGATACGCGTGTAATATACGGGTGTGACGTGTGACGCGCAGTGCGCGCGCGCCTCGTCTTGACGTCGAGAGATCAGTCGCGGCGAGAGGAAACAGAAATGGATCGAGAGAGTTTCCGGGGCGGGAGGAGTAGTGTATACGCGCAGATCCACCAATTTTCGGAAACGACTCGACCCGAAAAATTGCGAAATTTTTTTTGAAGGAATGATTGCCAGGCCTGTTGTTTCTCGTTCCTCGGGTCGTTCGGAAAGAGAAAAAACTCTCGTGCATGGCCGATCGTTGGGTATACGCTTTTTTACCGGAGCAAAAAGGACTCGAAAACATTTTTTTAACCGCAGAAATAATTAACGGAAAATGAATTCTGGGATTCTTTTCTTTTATGAAAATTTCATCACAACAAAAATATCTTAAAATTCATCGAAGAATGCTCTGGAATTTTTTTCAGATTTTTTCAGAACATTTTTCGAAATTTTGTTTTTTTTTAATTTTTGAAGTCAAAATTGTATTGGATCGATCAGAAAAAAATTGTAGAGCATTCTTTGATGAATTTCAAGACATTTTTGTTCTAATGAAATTTTTATAAAAGTCCATAGTTTTCGAAAAAAAGAATCTATGAATTCCTTTTTTGTTAATTATCTCTCGTTTTTTGAGTCGTTTTTGCTCGTTCAGAAAGACCTAAGGAACGAGAAAAAGTAGGTCTAGTAGGTCCGTCTCCAAAAAAAATTTTTTCAACTTTTTGGGAGAGTTGTTTCCGAAAATTGGTGGATATGCACATATAGGAATCTTGGTAGTGACTGCGCGTACAGCAAGATCGATCACAAAACGAGTATTGGAAATGCATATAAGGGAGTAGCCGAGGGAGTCGTCGTTCTCGGCCTGGACAGTTTGAAATTGAGCGATCGATTATTCCAGGCTCTGCGCGAGCTCTGCAGTGCTGTGTGTAAGTAGTGCTTCGTTGTGTGTCCGATGAAGACGCAACGATAAACCCTCGAGACTTTCAAAGTGTGCTTTCCAACTAGTCGTACGTCCTAATCACTGCGAGCGTATGTCTTCGAGAAAATTTCCGTGTACACAAATATCTCGCGTGAATATATGTGTAAATCCATCAAATTTCGGAAATAACTGTTAATGTCTTAGGGTATACTTTTTTCCGGAGCAAAAACAATTCGAAAAACGAGAAATAATTGAAAAAAAATAATTTAGAGATTTTTTTTCTTAACTTTTAAAAATATTTCATTGGAACAAAAATATCTTAAAATTGATAAAAGAATGCTCTGAAATTTTATCAGATGTTTTAAGGACGTTTTTTAATATTTCAATTTTTTCGAATTTTCGAAAAATCAAAAATTGTATCGAATCAATCTGAAAACATTTCAGAGCATTCTTCGATGAATTTTAAGACATTCTTGTTCTAATGACATTTTTATAAAATTCCATAATTTTAGAGAAAAAATCTATGAATTCTTTTTTTGTTAATTATTTCTCGTTTTTTCGAGTGGTTTTTGCTCCCAAAAAAGTATACCATATTATCGGCCATATACGCATGTTTTCCCTCTTTCAGAATGACCTAGGAAGCGAGAAAAAACAGGTCTAGTAGGTGTGCCTTCAAGAAAATTTTTCACATTTCCGTCCGAGTTGTTCCCGAAATTCGGTGAATTTGCACATATATATGTAACTGCATCTTGGAAAACGACTCGAAATGAATCGCATACCAAATCTACCGCCGCAGACTCGCGACGCGCCTCTGAAATCCCATTTAACTTTTTTTTTTACATCAGACAGCCAGAAAGAGAGAGAGAGAGAGAGCCTCCGGTACATTTTAAATGTGCTTATCTCCGTTTGGTGCGCGGCGTGTGCGCGGAATGTGATAAGAAAAATGAGATGCCTCTCTGCCGCCCGCGCGTGTGGTGTGTCCCATTCAATTTCCGCGCCTTTTACAAAAATGTACCGCGCGCGTTCTTTTGAACTTCAACTCTCTGTGTGTCTCTGTGTGTGTGCGGGTGTGTATATACATATATAGTGTGCGTGGCGCACATCTGTACACAATATACAATACATACCTATATATATATAGCTGGGTTACAATCAGTTTGCCGGAGCCGCGCGAGGAACGAGGCAGCTCTCGCATGTTTTCGCGTAGTTGGCTACTTTCCGGAAATTTTCATTGTGCGATCGGCGCTGGGGGGGGGGGGGGGATCGAGGCGAGGCGCGCTTTTCGCCGGGAAAATTGAATGGCGCCTATAGCGCGCCTATGGAATTCGATGCATGCGAATTATTTGATTTGATTTTATTCCCTGATATACCGCGCGGCAAAATTCTGATGCGTATACCGCGCGCATTATTTGAAATTTTCTTCCAAAACACCGCGCGTGTCTTTCGCCCTCCCCCCCCCCCTCCCCCTCTCCTCTGCGTAATACACGCTCGGGCGCACAAGTTTTCCCTTCACGTATGCGATGTGTATACACTGAGAAAACTGTGGTAGTAAAATTTAATACATATCTATGGAAAATTACTATTTAAGATGGTAAAGGCGCGATATACTTGCAAGATATTAAAAATTACCATTTTGTATAGTAATTTTAACAAATTTTTTATTTATGTTTATCTGTTTTATACTTTGTAGAACATTATTATTTTATAATTATTGTTATTCCTCTTTAAAAAAAAATGATGGCCTTTGTTCTGAAGAATTTAATACGTGATTCTGATTGCGGTTGCTAAGTAAACATGATTATGGTTACCATACTCGTAGCTCATCACTGCTATATACTTATAAAACCAATACATAACCCAAATCACCCTAAGTTCCTTGTATATAATTAAATTAAATTGAAATGTGAAATTAAATTTTTTTGACTCTGGCGGGAATGTAGTCGGAAGCGCTAACCACTCACCTAAACAGGATTCTTTCCCGTAAAAGTTCGGATCTAATGTATAAAAATTTAATGTATTCATAATATTAAACAAATAATAAATAATAATTATAATTAAATAATATAAGTTAAACATATTGTATAATTTCATAATATCAAATAAATTAATTAAAAGAGTAAACTAATCTTTATAAGCCGTATAACCTCAAATTTATTTCAAAAATAATTTTTCCTACATACACATGATAAAAATTAATATATCGTAAAAATTGCTACTTAAACATCACGCGGTTACTATTTTTTACAGTAATTTTTCGTAGACATATGTATTAATTTTTACTACCACAGTTTTCTCAGTCTACACACACGTGTAAACACACGCGCAGACCCACTCGTAGACTATCGTATATACACAGCCGCAGAGAGGAAGAAATCGCGTTTAATTTTCCGCTAAGCAAACAGCATCAAAATGTTCGCCACGGCGATTCCGCGCCCGGGGATCTGACGTAAAATTTCGACTCGTTTTTGCCTTTATCTTTCGCTTGCTCTTTATCCCCTTCCTCTCTCTCTCTCTCCGTATATACACACACATACTGCACACACGCACCCAGAGAGAAAGAGAGAAAACAAGTTAAAATTTCCGGGTCGTTGCTGAGAGAGCGAGAGAGAGAGAGAGAGATGGTTCTCTGCATAGAAAGTCTCGACTGCGTCTGCGGGGGGGGGGGGGGGGAGTGCAACACAAGGCGACGGGGGGAGTAGACGAGAGAACGCTCGGGCGCGGCGACTCGGCAGTTATGAACGACTACCCGGCACAATACACGTATACATATATACACCCCTTTTCGCAGATGTGTACAGACGCGAAAACGTCGCGCGGAGGGCCGTTTACACAGACGCGCGTATACGGTGCCGACAGAGAGAGAGAGAGAGAGAGAAAGGGCCGCGCGATCCTCTCGGCTTCTGCCAAATTAAGAGCTGCTTCCCGGAGCTGCCGGATTTAAACGCGCGCAGCTTTTGCCGTCAGCGCGCGCAGGGCGAGCTTTTTAATTGCGTGATGTGTACGTGTATATACACCGATATATATGGTCGGAGCTACGGGAGCTGCTTTCGCGCTGTTGTGTGCAGTCGGTTTTGTGAAAGAGTTGTTCTTTTTTTTCTCTCTCTCTCTCTTTCTCTCTCGTGTTGTCGATCTGCTCAGCTGAGATTTTTTTTCTGACGTCGCGCGCTTTGCCCCGGCAAATCCTCGGAAAATGACTTCGCCCTTAAGAAGATGCTGCTGCTGCTGTTGTACAGCAGCGTGTATGTGTGTATTTGTAGAGAGAGAGAGAGAGAGCTGTGCTTTTCGCTGTTTGCGAAAAATACAGACTCTGCAGGGAGAAAACAGAAAATTGACTTGATAATGGCTTGTCGATATTTTTTTTTTACTTTTACAATATTAGCTTACTGCATTTGGAAGTGGGGTGTCGCAACATCTATATCGTATGTACCCCCTTAATTAGGGAGAAAAATTCTATCTATTTCTTCGCGATGAAAATACTTTATTCATGCCAACGATTCAGATGGAATTATCTTTTCTCATTCTCCCTCTCGAAGCTCTCCGATTATCATAAAAAATACATTTTTGATTTTACAACGTTACATTGTTCGAAATTTCTCGACTTCTCCGTAAAATACGTTTCTGCGCGGTAATTTGTGTAAAGCCTTGAATAAGGAGGACGGCTTAGAATTGCTCTTCTTTATTAACATAACAATGCAACATTGTTACTAACGACGCTCGCCGGTCTTATATATACCAAGCTTTTCTAAGACGGCTTAAAAATTTAAAAGCAAAAATCCCCCCAAAAGCGTCACTTCTAATTTCCAGAGCATTTCACGAAATTCGCTTCGGCGCGTCAAGGCTTGTACATAGTATACATACTAAACTTGCAAACGGTGTTCTTGTGGGCGTGTACACTTCTCTCGTCAAAAACAGGAATGATTTATCTTCCGCATCAGCTAATTCAAAACCGCATCAACTGTCCGAGTGTTTCGCAAAATAGCGTATAGCGCCCTGAAATTACAATTCACTGTATTGCCCGTCGCTGTATCCCTCGCGTACACCCACTGACCCGACCAACAATAAGCGCACACGCATTTATCAAAGTCACGCGTACAATAAGATTCAACGATGCACGCGCACATACAGGTATATGCGTAAATCCACCCGATTTCGGAAACAACTCTAACGAGCAAATCAAAAAATTTTTTTGTTAAAGGTACATCTGCTAGACCTACTTTTTCTCGTTCCTTAGGCCATTCTGAAAGAGAAAAACCAAAAATTATTCGAAAAACGAGAAATATTTAAAAAAAAAATGAATTTATGGATTTTTTTTCTCGAAAACTATGGACTTTTCAAAATATTTTATTAGAACAATAATGACTTAAATTTCATCGATAAATACTCCAAATTTATTTCAGATTTTTAAATGACTTTCTTCGAAATTTCGATTTTTTTTTAATTTTTTGAAAAAATTTGAGAGCATTGTTTGATGAATTTTAAAGCATACTTGTTCTAATGAAATTTTTATAAAGGTCCATAGTTTTCGCGAAAAAAATCTGTGAATTCTTTTTCTGTTAAATATTTCTCATTTCTTCGAGTCATTTTTGCGCCGGAAAAAATTTTTTCTCGTTTAGAATAACCTTAGAAATAAGAAAAATCAAGTCTGGTAGGTGTGCCTTCAAGAAAATTTTGATTGAGTGAGTTGTTTCCAAAATAGGGTGGATTTACACATTATACGTATATGCACGAGCAGTGTAGGTATACCTACTGCCTACGCGAATCCCTCTTTCTTAAATCCCTCGATTTCCTGCGCGCTCTCGTGTCCCTTCGTGACGAGACGTACCCGCGCGAGAGGAAGAAGAGGAAATTTTTTGACTGCTATATGTGTCTTCCCGAAGGAAAAGGGGGAGAGTGAGTGCGTTGACTTCAAATTGAATTATCAAACTTAGAAGCCGAGTCCCGCGTAGTTTGCATACACGAGTTTTCTCACGGCTCGGATAAAGCTCTCCGCCGTCGCAGTATAGCGTTAGACAAAATTTCGTCGATTTCGAATCCGAGAGAACGGCTTTTTTTTCTGCGAAGATGTACGATGTATATATCTATATTCTATGCATACACCTCGAGCCAGTTCGTCGCGTCGCTCAATTTTTCTCGAGTCGCGCGCAGCCGTCGGTTATCTTGCCTCTACTCCCATACACATAGGTATATACGTATACTCTCACCCTCGAGAATATCTCTCGACCACGACTGTATTATATATCAGCGAGGGAGCGATGGAAAGTTGCGCTTTTCCAGAGAAACTTGGTCGACTCTTTTTTTTTTTGCTGCGCACACGTCCCTATATATATGCATCTTTCCCTGTCTTTCGCTCTCTCACTCTCTGCAAAAAAAAAGAAAAAAGGGAGAAGTAATCGTAGGAGTCGAAGTTTGTTGTAAGTCACCGCGGATAGAGCGGCAGTCGGAAAGTCAAAAGACTTTGAATATATACGCGCCGAGTGCCTTTGAAGTAACTCGCGCTCTCTCAAAGTTGGATATAAAGCCCATATGTACGGTTGTTAAGTTCGCCTTTTCTCCATTAAGCACACGTATACCGTGTACACGTTGCGCCGTGCGCAATACGACGTGATTAAAACGAGTTTCGGCTGAAGGTTCTTGCCGCCACTCGCGCGTTGTTTCTCCATTTCGCCCCTCTCGCAAGGTATACACAACTATATGTATACGTCGAATTCTACTAAAAAAAAACGCACTTTTCGGGGGTCCGGAAATCGGAAATTTTTTTTTAAAGCTAGAACACGAAAGATGATGTAAAATGCAGAGAAAAGCGGGGAAAGTTTCTAGCAATCATATTTTTGAGCCATTTCACGTTCTTTTTTTAGAAAAAATTAATGAGTCAAAATACTGGAGTAGTATCGACTGCAAATTTTCCCGAGGCACATAAGTAAAATTTCGAATTGCACTACAGTAAAGTCCAGTAAACGATCATTAATTTAAAAGAAAAATACGCCCAGATTCGATTCTCTAATAAAAAGTTATATCCATTAAAAAAAGTAATAAAAATCCGAGTAGCCGATTTTCTTTTCTTCTCCACATACCTCGCCCATGTTAAATTTTCATGTATTCCACGTTTCCCATATTCCCCAGCAATTTTCATCATCTCTCGGCTTACAGAAGAAAGTCCAATCGGTCCGAGAGCTCTACAGCTTTAAAAACAATTTTTCGATTTCTGGACCCCCCCCCCCCCTCTGAAAAGTGCATTTTTTTAAGGAGAATTCGACGTATATATAGAGCGCCTCGACCCGATCGTCCGCGCGATGTGCGTCGCTCTCCGGCTCCCGTTCGGAAACGGCAGAGCGCGCTGGCTTTGGAAAAATTTCCGAGGCTCGCGTCCGAGTGAGGGAAAAATAAAGGAGAGAGCAAGGTCCTCAGCTCGACAATTGGAAAGCCGCGCCAGAAGCGTAAAAGTTGAAGCGGAAGCAGCGCGCGCGGGGACCGCTGTGTCGCGGGGCCACGGCGATTTCGGAAAAAGGAGCCGAGGCACGGCTCGCTACGCTCGGCTTAATAAGGGCAGCCTTATCCGAATTTCCTCGACGAGAAAGAGAGAGAGAGAGGGAAAAAGTTTTCTGATAGAAGTCTAGAGCCGCGAGCCGATGTATATAACGGCTCCTGCTCCGGTTTGACACGCTCGATGAAGTTTTTCCGGGACGGAGGCGGCGTCAGAGTGTATATATACTTATATACACTCTGACGTATATATACGTGTATATATGCGTGTACAGGGGAGTGCGATGAGGTTTCGGCGACTGACGGCTAGATTACCTTTTTTCATGGATAATTTTCGCCTGAGCCGTTGACGCGCAAAGTTGGGCTTATATTGAATTTCGAAATATTTTCTCTCTGGATGCCTATACACGTACGTATACGTATGCGTCTGTGCACACGCGCGGATGGCCGGGTTTCGGCTGATGCGTATCCGCGCGAGCTTGCGTTGATTAAAAATTTTAATTCCCGAAATTCGCGCGTGCTTATATAGACAAAGAATTTCGATTTTGATGTCGCGCACGACGACAAATCCAATTATTCGTGAATTCAATTAACCTCACCCCACGTACCGTAATCGCCGCGTTGTATATGTACATATCCGCAGCAATTTTCGGAAACTAACTCTTCCTAAAAATTACAAAATTTTGTATGCCACCCTAACCTAAAAATCGCAGCTTCGTTGCTGATTTTCAGATTATAGTAGCATGAAATATCGTATGGAACTAGTACGTAAAGGGTTTTTTTTCGAAACTCGTTACAGTACTCGCCTTCGGCTCGTGCCGTAATCTCTCGTTTCGTAAATAAACCCTTTCCGTACCCGTTGCATAATGTACTATTTTTGCACACTGTCCAGGCATGGTTTTTCTCGTTCCTTAGGTAATTCTGAAAGAGAAAAAAAAGAGTGAACGGCCGATCGTAGACTATAACCGGAGCAAAAAAGACTCGAAAAAACGAGAAATAATATTAAAAAACAAGAATTCATAGATTTTTTTTTCATAAACTATGGAATTTTACAAAAATTTCATTAGAACAAAAATGTCTTAAAATTCATCAAAGAATGCTCTGAAATTTTTTCAGATTGATCCAATACAATTTTTGATTTTTCGAAAATCCAAAAAAATCGAAATTACGAAAAACGTCCTTCAAAAATCTGATAAAAATTCCAGAGCATTCTTTGACAAACTTTAAGACAGTTTTGTTTTAATGAAATATTTTTAAAAGTCCATAGTTTTTGAAAAAAAATCTACTAATTCTTGTTTTTTAATAAATATTATTTCTCGTTTTTTGTGTCTCGTTTTCTGCTCCGCAAAAAAGTATACCCTACGATTCGCCGTTCGCGCGACTTTTTTCTCTTTCAGTATGGTGCAAGGAACCAGAAAACACGGGTCTAGTAGTCCAAAAAAAAACACTTGCAACTCTTCAGGAGAGTTATAGAATTGGTGGATATGCACGTATAGTATTACTGCGCGAGCGATATAACCCAACGCAAAGGAACGAACATTTTAAATGTGCATTAAAAAAAAAGAAGAAAAAAAAGAGTAGAAAGAGAGTTAATACTCACTCGTTACACATTATGTGGAGCGCGCTCGCGCAACGATAACGCGTCCATTTAATCAACATTCCCGAGAGTTTTAATCACATCCTACTCGCACTAATTACTTAATTCTAGCGCGCAGCAACGAGCCTCGACGTCGTGTCTCGTATAATACAACGCCGCTCTATGACGGAGAAACTATATATACCGCCGGAGGTCAAATTCTGCATTTCTAATTTCTAAGCGCACAATTAGCATCATCCCGCGCACAATAAACCGCCTCCTCTCTCTCTCGCGACGCGACGTCCTATTTGTTCGGCAGAAATAATTTCCATTTGGAATAATGCGCTCGGGGTACAAGTGCGCGCGCGCAGATGCATCCATTATTCGCATTGTATATACGGCATAAGACGCGCGTGCTTATACGCGCGAATGCGCGTGTATTATCGCGCGCGCGTTGATTTTTAGCTTCGCGTGCAATAATAATACGTATACGTACGTGTACGATCTACATATGTATATGCGCACGCGAGATGGCGTGAAATGGTTTGGAACGTTAAAGCGACGAATCGTGATTTTACGATTTTATCTTGCGAGTACGAGTGTTGTGCTCGCGAAGTTTGTGTTATTTTTCGATTGAATATCTCTCGGCGCATGAGTACACCCCCCCCCCCTCTGCAATGGAAAATATTAAAATTTTAGCGCGCGACGCAGTGAACAGTTACTTTCTGAAATTAGCACTCGCGCAGCTATCGCGGGTAGAAATCTTAAGTGTACTATCGGCCGTTTAGTTGATTGATTTTGAAATTATATAAAAGCCGTCGCGTAAAGGTAATTACTCGAAGCTATATATACCGATGATGGGAATTTAATTGCGAATGCGCATGATCGTAATTATACGGTGTTGTATACGTATAAAGTTTTATAAAAGTTTTTAGATTAAACTTTAATTACACAGCGTCGTAAGCAACAAAAATGATTGACGCGTTTTAATCAGACCTGCTGGAATTTTCATTTTCAATATGTATCCTGAAAATAGCGAAAATTTTCTTTTAAACATTCATCTGCACGCATGTATTTGCAGACGTATAGCTCAGTTTCAAATGCACCAGAGTAAGCCAGGAAAACGTCGTTTTTTACTCGCAACTTTTAAAATAACAGCCGCGCCTACTGTACCTAGAACGTTTTCTAGGTCGTTCGAGTGTATAGGTGCAGTCGATATTTCGAAAGTTCGAGAGAAAGAAATTGCACGTTATTATACTCGGCAGAGATATTACACGTTTACACCCTATCGTGCACAAAGCAAGTTTCCGAACATTGGGATTACATTATGCATAGAAAAATAATTATTTAAAAATACTCTTGCAGCTGCGATCCCTCCGATGTATAAATAACCCTCTGTTTCCGGGACCAATCGTGTACACGCTACTCTCTTAAAATTTTAGAATGATTGATTCTCTCTAAGAAAGAGTGACGACTCATAATCATCATTATGACTCTAATGGAGTGATGATTAGACGTCGAGTGAAATTTTAGAGTGAACAATTTTCGAGTGATATTAGGCGAATGCTGGAACTAGACTATGAGTGAAAAATTTCATTTGATATATAACCAAGTATAAATCCAATCCAAGACCGAGTAAAAAATTAGAGATTAAACTCTGAATAGAGTAAATTGATGACTGATATTTACTTTTTCTTAAAGTTGAAAAGTAATTTATCTCAGATTGGGATGTCACTCTACACCTAGCCGCGCAAATTCGACTTTAACAATAGAGTGAAAACTAACTCTATTATAAAGTATATTTTCACTCTAAAATTTTAAGAGAGTACAGCACCGCAGTCCAACAACGAGAATAAACGCACGTGTCTTGTAATAATGTAATTTCCGCTGCCAGTAGCGCATCTCCGACTCTAATTAAAATATATATTTTAGTCTCTCTCTCTCTCGCTACACATATCTTCATCGAGTGATTTCCTGCCCCCCCCCCCCCCCCCCCGAAAGTCTCATTGTAAATTCAAGATATTCCGGGAAGTGGGTATACATAGGAGATGAGGGCACGCGCGCGCGCGCGCTCGCATTGCCGGCAAGCATCGGCGCATCAAACACGCGAGCAAATTCAGAGGAGCGACGAGAGCGAGCGAGTCTGCAATTCAAGCAGAGGCGATATCGCATGTCCAAAAGCCTTGATGCGCCTGATGGCACCCCCTCGCCCCCTCCCCACCGGCACACTTGGGATAAATGTCGGCGAGAAAGCCGGGTCCTTGCAGAGTTCGCCATTGTACTCTCCTCTCCCTCTGCTCACATATGCATGTATATCGCGCGTATACACAGCTATACACGCAGAGCGTGTGATGTGTTATATATTATACAGGGGGGAGAGTGAGCGAGAGAGCCGGAGGAGACAGGAAGCCACTCGAGCGGCTTTCATCGCCGGCGCACACGGTGCTAGACTTGACCGACGTGTTCGCCGCGTATACAGGCTTGCTGCGCGTACATAATACACCAGAACCTGATCCCCCGGCTGACTTGCGCGCGCCACGGCTCGAAGGTGCGGACGTGAGCGTATTGCGCGCGCGGTGTACTCTGGATCTGCACGAATAATTTCGTGACGCGCCCGAGGACCTCGAGAGAAAAAGCCGAATGTATATCTCGTCGAGGTCTATATATATATATATATACGGCAGGATGACTTGCAAGTTTCTTAATACGAATTCGTCAGACGTTTCTTCTGTGCAGCGATATTGTGGTGGTTAAGCGAACTCGTTTAAAAATCAGCCTTGTCGTCGGACAGCCGCGAATAAAGCTCGCCTCGCCTTCTTCCTTCCTTTCTCTTTTCTTCCGTCGATTGTGCACACAGACGCGGGCCTCGGGTGTAACACGTAATACACGCGCTGTGTATACGACGAAAATTCGCGCTTTTTCGGGGGGTTTCGAAATCGAAAGTTTTTTTCGAAGCTGCAGAGGTTTCGGTTACCGGTCAGACTTTTTTCTGGCAAGCCGAAAGATGGTCGAAAATGCGGAGAAACGTGGGGAAAAGTTAGGAGCAACGATATTTTCGAGCCAGTTTACGTTTTTTTTTTTTTTACAAAAAATTAAGATAGTTCTACACGGGGTTGGGGGTAACCTTTTGGAAAGTGTATTTCTACTCCAGATTACTGAAAAGTAAATATAATCTAAAAGGAGCAAGATACTAAGATTTAATTACAACCGGTTGAGTCTTTGCGTGCCCTAATAATGCTCATCAAACAAAAAATTAACAAAAAATTTTTTGCAATCTTTTTTGTTTTTCATCCGATTTAAGCGAACTATATCTTATTTTGTTCCTTGGTACATTTCAGGATAAGTTACCGTAGGAGTTTTGGGAATAGCATTTACAGGAGAAGAATACAATTTTTTACGTGATTCTGTACGATTCTTGCTTGTCTTTACGATTTTTACTATGGATACTCCAATGGTAACTCATCCTGAAATTTTCCAAGAAACAAAATAAGATAGAGTTCGCTTAAATCGGATGAGAAACAAAAAAGATTGCAGTGTTTTTGTAAATATTTTGTTTGATGAGCATTATTAGGGCACACAAAGATTCAACCGGTTGTAATTAAATTGTTGTTGGTTCTTAGTATCTTGCTACTTTCAAATTATATTTTATTTTTTAATAAACTGGAGTAGAAACAGATTTTCTATAAGTTACCCCCACCCCGTGTAGAACTACCTTAATAGGTAAAAATACTGGAACAGTTATAAACAACAAAGTACAACAAAAGAACTTTGATTAAAAAACCAATATGCCCAGATTCGATGCTTAATTGATAAAAAGTTATGTCTGCTTAAAATTAAAAAAAATAGTAAAAATCCGAATAGTCGATTTTCTCTTTTTTCACTGTCTACCTACCCTCCCAATGTTAAATTTTCGTGTTCCACGTTCCGTATGTTCCTCAACAGTTCCCATCATCTTTTGGCTTACAGAAGAAAGTCCGCTCGGTTCGAAAGGTCTATACCTTTAAACAAATTTTTCAATTTCTAGACCCCCGAATAGTGCAAATTTTTAGGAGAATTCGACATGTATACGCACTCTCGGTTCAGCCGTTCCTCTACCCCGCTCCTCTTTCCGCCACTCGCGTGCGCGCACCACTCGCCGCTCCGAGGCTTTTAAGCGCCGGAAAGTCTTTTAGCTGCTCCCCCGCTTTGGTTGTGTATATAACATATATAGTATATGCATATACTTACGAGAAAGCGCGCGCGCCTCCGCAAGGAGGGCGTCGATGCGCCCGAAATTGAGCAATTTTTTCACGCGACTACAGCGCGATGCTCCGCACAGATTTCGAAGCTGTTAATTCGAAGCTCGGCGAGGAGTCGACGGCGATATCGTCCGTGTGCGTGTATATATGTGCTAATCCACGAAATAGTCCGGAAAATTGCAAAATTTTTTATTGAAGGCACACCTACCAGACCTGTGTTTTCTGGTTTCTTAGACGATACTGAAGGAGAAAAAACTCGCGTGAACGACGAGTCGTATAGAGCATACTTTTTTCCGGAGCAAAAACGACTCGAAAAATTCGAAATAATTAACAGAAACAGAATTCACAGATTTTTTTCGTGAAAACTATGGACTTTTATAAAAATTTCATTAGAACAAAAATGTCTTGAAATTCATCAAAGAATGCTCTGAAATTTTTTCAAAATGAAGTGAATTCTGTTTTATATGTTAATTATTTAGCATTTTTCAAATCGTTTTTCGCTCCGGAAAAAAGTATATCCTACGATTCGCCGTTCACGTGAGTTTTTTCTCATTCAGTATGGTCTAAGGAACCAGAAAACACAGGTCTAGCAGGTGTGCCTTCGATAACAAATTTTCCGATTTTCTGAGTTAAGTTGCTTCCACTATTTCGCGGATTAGCACATATACTCGTCGGGGCTAAAAGCGCGCACCGGCCGCGCTCTCTTTTATTATTCCAAGGGGACACGCATATACGTATACGTATATACTGCCGTCGATGCGATTGTTTGTAAACGGCTACGAGAGAGAGTCCAGAAGCTTAGAAAAGCTCTCTCCGACGAGCTTTAGTGTACGTATATATGGAGAGTTTGTGTGCGCGCGTATCCTAAAAGTTCGTAAACGCTCTCGAATATATAGCTGGAAAGTTATTTGACCATCCCGGAACTTTCAGGACACCCTGAATATGGATACAGACAGGTGGGCGCTCTTTGTTTTTATTATTTTGTTTTTCGAAGCTTTTAAAACCGGCGGGAGAGGAAAATCGATGAGCTCGCGTGCTTTTTTTCAGCTTCTTCGGTCGAAGTCGTGAAACCGAGGGACTCTCGAATTGTTTGGAAATTAAGTCTCTCTCTACTCTCCCTCTCGCGAATTAGAAATGGAACTAGAGCGAAAAATACAAGATGTTCGCCCTTATTCAACCAAAGTTTTACTCTCGCCCTGGTATAATAGCCGGACGAGAAAAGTCGAGCTTCTTCGCGTGCGCATATATAAAAGTATCATCACGCAATTCAAACTTTCTTCGCGCGCGCGCGCGTCACTGCAATCTCGAAACTTGTTAAACCGATGGCTCATCGCATGTATAACTCATCCGGCTGCCGCCGCATGACGACTCTGGAAATTTGAATTTCCATTCGACTTCGACTCCCATATACGCCCCTTAATGAAGTGCGCGCGCGCCGGGGCCGAAGAAACTTGATCGGCAATAGTTGAAATTAAACTAAGTCCTAGAACCGAATAACTTATTCGTCCTCCTATGTATATTCGCGTGTCCGCTCGGATAATCCATTTAGTCCCGGATAACTCGCGCATTTACATTTCATTGGCGTAGTGCAGCCCCCCGCGGCCGTATACAGCCTGAAACATCAATTTCAATTAACATCACAATCGCCGCCGTGTATACATCTCTTCGGCTCATAAAAAATTCATCGGCTACGAGCCGGGCGTGTAAAAATGGAAAAAGAGGGGGGAGGGGGGAGGGGTCAGGGCCGGTCACCCAACAAAAAATTTACCGGCCGGCTCTTACGCGATAAAAAAATCATCCGATCAAATGTACCGGCAGCGAGGGCTGAATTTTTCAAAGTCCCACACGAGGGCGCGCATCCCTCGGTTTGCGCCCTGTACTGCAGCGAGGAATGCGTTGTGTATATATGTGCATATCCATCCTATATCCATCCTATTTCGGGAACGACTCACCAGAGCAAGTCGCAAAAAATTTTCTTGAAGGCACACCTACCGAACCTGATTTTTCTCGTTCCTTAGGTCATTCTGAAAGAGAAAAAGCTCGCGTACATGGCCGATCGAAGGGTATACTTTTTTCCGGAGTAAAAACGACTCGAAGAAACGAGAAATAATTGACAAAAATATGGAATTTTATAAAAATGTCATTATAACAAATATATCTTAAAATTCATGGAAGAATGCTCTGGATTTTTTTCAGATTGATCCGACACAATTTTTTATTTTCCGAAAAATCAAAAAAACCGAAGTTTCGAAAATCGTCATTTAAAAGTCTGAAAAATTCCAGAGTATTCTTTGATAAATTTTAAGTCATTATTGTTCTAATGAAATATTTTTAAAAATCCATAGTTTTCCAGAAAAAAAATCTATAAATTCTTGTTTTTTAATGATTTCTCGTTTTTCGAGTCATTTTTCCTCCAAAAAAAAGTATACCCTTCGATCGGCCAGAGTGACCTAAGAACCGAGAAAAATCAGGTCTGGTAGGCGTGCCTTCAAGAAAAAATTTTCTGACTTGCTCGTGTGAATTGTTTCCGAAATAGGATGGATATGTACATATATATACACATACGCCAGCGTTTTTCTGTATAATACACAACGAGCAATGTTATATAGGCTCCATTACGCGCGAGTCGTCGACAGCCGTGTGACCAGATGAATTTCCGGAGTCGCCTCGTCGGCGGCCTGTAATTATGTTTGTCTCTGCCCGGCAGCCGCCGCCGCCGCGTGCAGTGCGCGAGAGCATCCACGTTGAAAGTTTTAGGGATGACAGCGCGGAAAAAGTTGTCGCTTCGTTGCCGCGCTATCTATTTGAAATTTACGCAGCAGTCGTCCCCGACGTCGTCCCCCCCGATATATATATATAACGGAGTAATTGCGATTGTGCCTGGAAAATTATTATCGAATCGGATGCCTCTGTTCGCGAGGAATTTCCAGCCGATTGTACATTTTCGAATGATATTGCGCGCAGCCGCGTGAGAAGTAATTATATGCTTTTCGTGTTCTATATATATATATATGCATAAAGGCGAGCGCGCGAATGAAAAAGGGCGGATTCATCCGCGATTTTCTATTCCTTTTCCATGTATAGGCGCGCATAAAAGGATCCATTCATGCCCTTATCACGGCGTGCACAATGTGCAACAAGGAGGAAAATGGCTTTTTCAGAACCGGATGATATTAGAGCGCCCTCGACTGAAGCGGCACTCGTGCCTCAAATATCATCCACCGGTAGAAAAAGCCAATTTTGCCCCCTAGTTGCACAATATACTATTTTTTTTATTGCGGGGATTCCATACATATACGAGTAATATCGAAAGTGCCTGCCGCATCTGCTCGAGGGTGGCAGGGAGGGGGGGGGGAGGGGCTCTTCGAATTCGTTTCGAATTTTATGATCTCGAATCAAATCCTATCTAAACGAATGGCTCTCGCCATCTTCGAGCTGATCTATTTCTTGCTCGATTGGCTGAGAACGAGACGTTTATATATAAATTTCGTGCAGTGTACAGGATTATGAATAGAATTATGTATGTTTAATATAAGTATTATTTTTGACTGATTTTTTCTCAATCGTTATTTTTAGGTTACATTTGATCAATCAATGCCAATATATTTACAATATCATAACACCTTAAAAAATGAAGTGTAAAAAAATCTATGTGTAGTTGATGGGTTTTCTATCTCAGAAAAAAAAACAATGGCAATCGGTTGAGCAATTCGATAAGTCCTATGGTCAATCTTCCCGTTGAGAGTTTCTAGATAGCGTTGCGGACCACCAGTTACTCCCATTAATCCAATTTGGTGTGCACAACCTGCCAATTACACGTAGAATTAAGAGAAGCAATTGTTTCACGTTCTTTAGAAAAAAAAAAACAGTTGTTGATGTTTTTCATTGTAGCCAAATTTTGATTCGAGCTATTTATTTATATGTATATTTTTTCTTTTTTTTTTGCTTTCTTGTCAAAACCAGCTTCTGAAGTTGTCCCTTCAAATGAAAGATACACATGAAAGAGCGCATATAATGTTGGTTTTGCATTAATTAGAAAAGTTGACGAACTCGCGACAATGCTCGCGGCAAGAGCGCAGAAGAAGAAAGTTGCCGGCAGCAGTTTTCTGCATAAAATAATTGAAGTCGCAATGCCACAGCAATGTGCGCCCTCTGTGCCGTATCTGCGCGTTAAAAGATACCGTAAGTGCATAATCCCGCCCCGGAATACTCTTATATCTACACTTGGAATTTAAGCTGTAATCGCGAGTTAAACTTTTAAGATGTATTAAATTCCAGGTATACGATATCGCGTTACGAGAATGTCGTTGAATATTTTCCTGAAATTTATACGCGACTATAATATATATACGTGTATATACGCTGGAGGGGCGCGAGAGAATATCATCCCAATTTTCTCGGCGATCTCATATATATACATACACGACTCGCTTTCAATCATATGTATACGTGCATATCCACCAATTTTCGGAAACAGGTCTCCTCAAAAATTATAAAATATTTTTTTTAAAGCACACGTACCAGGCCTGTTTTTTCTCATCTCTTAGGTCAATTCTGAAAGAGAAAAAATTAGCGTGCACGGCCGATCGTAGGCTGTACTTTTTTACCGGAGCAAAAACGACTCAAAAAACGAGAAATAATTAACAAAAAATGAATACATAAATTTTTTTCTCAAAAACTATGGACTTTTATAAAAATTTCTCTGCAACAAAAATATTTTAAAATTCATCAAAGAATGCTCTGAAATTTTTTTAAATTGATCCAATAATTTTTTTAAATACATCCAATACATTCTTCGATGAATTTTAAGACATTTTCGTTTTAATGAAATTTGTATAAAAGTCCATAGTTTTCGAGAAAAAGAATCTATGAATTCTTGTTTTTTAATTATTTCTCGTTTTTTTCAGCCGTTTTTGCCCCGGTAAAAAAGTAGACCCTTCGATTGGCCATGCACGCGAATTTTTTTCTCGTTCAGAACGACCCAAGGAACGAGAAAAAGTAGGTCTAGTAGGTGTGCCTCCAAAAAAAGAAATTCGCAACTTTTGGGGAGAATCGCTTCCGAAAATTGGTGGATGTGCACGTATACAATACACCGCTTAAAAACGTCACTTTGACATCGTATTTTCCGGCGCTCGGGCGTCAAATGCCCTTCTCGCTTAATATCGAAAGGCAATATACATCCGAGAGAGTAAGAGAGAGAGAGTGAGTGAGCTGACGGCCGGAGGGAGAGCGAAAAAACAATGCGTATAATAAAGTGCAGGAGTAGCGTCGTTCGCTCGCAATATCCGTAATTAAAGGTCATTTTGCGCGCGGAGAGTGCATTAAGGCTCGCCTACGCGCTCGTATAATACCGCGACGAGCAGCAGCAGTGGAGCTCCTCCCTCTCTCTCGAAAAGAGAAAAATATAACTCGCTCTCTCTCTCTCTCTCACTCTTTCTTCTCGCGATCGTCAGAGAGGCCGCAATTTAATAAAAGTCTGGAGGCGCGCTTTGCTTTTCTTTATCGCCGCGAGACGCTGTACTCGTATACTATATAGCGTGACTCGTCTCCGTCCATATAATACACCAATATTCCGCCTCGACTCTCTCTCTCTCTCTCTCTGTCTACATATATATAGTGCACGTATACATAAAGCGCTACGTGTATACCGTAATACACACTTACGCTTGATCGAAGGGGGATCGCGTGTACGCAGTGCATCGGCTATTCTCCTCTCCCGGCGCGACGGCCAGGGGATTCCCGGCGTAATTTTAATACATTTTTCGAAAAAACACAGCTCTTACTCGATAAAGCGCGCGCTGTCTCGCGCGAGCGTACCACGTGCAGGCACGCGCGCCCTGTATTCGAATAGACCGTAAATTGGTCGGGAAGGGGGGGGGGGGAGGGGAGAAAAAAGAAAATCGCGCAGCCATTTGCGTGCATTTTTAATTTGTCTGGCTCACTCTCTCTCTCTCTCTCCTATCGCATAATATACGTGTCGCTTCATCCGTCAGAAGGGGGAGGAAAAAAAGATCGCGTCCCTGCGCTGAAAAATAACATTTTCTCGCTCGAGATATTATATCCCGCTATATACGGCCCCGTGTTTCTTTTTGGCTGGCAACACACACACACCGAGGCTTTCGCGAGCGACTATATCCGTTGACAGAGGCGCGGCGCAGGATATTAAAGCGGATGTTTTGCTCTACCCGAGAGAGAGTGAGAGAGAGAGAGCTAAATCACGATGCAGAGAACGAAGCGCTCGCTCGCGCGCAAGTGTACCTATAGTGTATACCTATATGGATTTTCTCCATTCCGTACATGTATCCGTAATAAAGCGTTTTTCGATACAACTCCAGCTTTTGTCTTCGCTCTCTGGACTGCTCCGCCGCAGCGAACCACCCTTTTTTCTCCTCGTTATATATATATATATATATATATATATATATATATATATATGTGTGTGTGTGCGACGGCGAAGCTTTAAATTAACCGGGAGCTTTATAATACCCCCTGCTGTGCGTCTGTTTCGACAGAGAAATACGACGATAACCGCAGCAGCGCAGTGTAGTCTCTCTCGTTCGAGCGCACCGCGGGAGAAAAGAGAAGCTATCTGATTTATCAATGGAAAGTCGCCCCCCCTCCCCCTCCCTCCCGCGTGAAGCTTTATTTTTCGCTCTTTTTCGCGCCGGATTGACTTTCGCCCGATTGCGAGATGTGTAAGCAGCCTTTTTTTTCGCGTCTTCGACGCTTCCAGGTCGTTATATATACGCGCGATTTTACGCGAAAAATGCCGATGGCTTTTAAATGCAATAACGACGTCTTGATGGAGAGACACGAGAACGCGAGACTCGTTTACAATTACTAATTCGAGGCGGTACGTAGAATTCTCTCTAATAATCAATTTTCTCCGTCATTTAACTCGAAACCCATAGGGCTTTAATTGAGGCAATTACGCGACGCGAGAGCCCCGACGGAGAATATTTTTTTTTCCTCCTGTGTGTGTGTGTGTGTGTGTATACAGCGCCCCGTTCGATTAATCGCGCCCACGAAACGGTCGTGTCATTACAAGAGCGAATTGATCGTCGTTCTTATTTTGCTATTCCCATTATGGGGTCGATGATTTGCAATATATACTCTGCCGCGTAGTATATAGCCGCTGCTATTTTCGCATACATATGACAATATCTCGAGCGAAATCTTTGAAATGCAAAAGCAGCATGACGTGTTCGGGAGATTCAGTTTTTTCAATTCATTATAGGTTATGCATACCTTCGTAAAACTCAACGATATTGATTTATCGGGTGTGCAGTCGAATGTGACGAGTTAATGAAATAACGATGTATATAACCATGTGGAAATATTGCAACTCGCTTTAATGTATAAAAAAATAGAATGAAATACGCACACGAAACAAAGAATCGTATTTCCCTCATTGTTACGACGCCGGCATTGTATTCAAATTAAGGGTTTTATTCCACGCAATTTCTACCCCGTAATACGATTATCTTCTGTGCCTACAACAATAGCAGAGAAATACAGCTTCAATTCTCGACTTCTCTACTCGACTTGATTCGCTCCGCGAGTGGCCCTTCAAAATATCGACGATACGTATACATACCTCCATAGCCTTCGAGAAAAGAGCTTTCGTCCGATATAGAACTCGCGCAAAAATGTACAAAAAAAAGGAGAAGAAAAGAGCAAAGCGCGCATTCGTCGCTGCGCCAATTAGCGAAAATTCTTCAACGACGTAATTCTCGAAACTTGTTTCGGGGCGAATTACCCTCGGCGCGAGTAGTCCCACCAATTATGCACTGTCGGCGAAATTTCGCGAGCAGTTTTATCAATGATCTCGGGGCTTCCTTCGGGCGCGACCGCGAAATCCAACGTGACGCGCAGGAGTTGCGCGCAATGCGCAGACCCGCAGGATTATGAGGCTCTTGCGGGTGAGTTATGGGAACTCGGTTTATGTTAAAGTTGCCTTTCTTATGACTTGTACGTCGCGCAGTCGCAAAGGATTTATAAGGACGCTTAAATTGGACGGTGCAAATGTTTGCGGGGAATGGCACTTGCGGGAGCAATGCGAGCTTACCAGCGGCAATATAGCGCATTTTTCAACGTTTATAATTTCAATTTTATCGCGAGCGCGTGCAGTTCTGCCCCGTATGCTCTAGTCCTTCATTTCGCATTTCTTCTGGCCGCATTGCTTGTGTAAAAAGAAAAAATAATAAGTCTGGCTAAAGTCTGGCCAAAGTCTCGCTGATGGGACGATCCCAGACTGTTTTGCAGACGCACGTGAAGAAGTCTGGGAAATTATCCAGACTTAAAGCTACCCTTCTGCCAAGACTTTTTAGTCTGCACAAAAGACTTTTCAAGTGAAAAAAGTTAAAAAAAAAAATTTCTCCAGGCGGGATTTGAACCGACCATCTTTTGCTCAGTGGCCTTACTCTGAGTCATTGTTTTGTTCTCGTCATTCTCGTCATTAAAATCAATGTTTAGGTTAAAAAGGCAAGGCCGAACGAAGACACGCGAATTATAACCTACATTTAAAATTATTTGACAAGAATACATCAATGGCTCAGTGGCTAAAGCGTAAGTCGGTTCAAATCCTGCCTATATTGACATTTTTCCAGACTTTTTAACGTATAAATATGTTAAGTCTGCAAAAAAGTCTGGGATCGTCCCACTTTTGCCATCAGACTTATTTTTTTTTTTTTTCCCACGGGTCGTCGTGTATTGCACGCTATACCGAGCGATTATTATTAATTACTGCAAAATCACTCGACGCAGCGATTAATCGCTTGGAATTCTATTAGCGGCGGGATGAGCAAGCGAGCGAGAGTCCCCAGACACAGTCTTCGTTAACCAGCGCGCGTCACGCTGTTTCAGCAGCGACATAAACCTCGTCTAACGGTCCCTAAAACAAAAAGGAAACTTCATCACCGTCTGACCACAAACGTCCAATTTCACTTGAAGCACACGAGAAGCCGGCTGCGTCCAGACTGCATCCCGAGGGCCCTCCCCCCTTCCTCTCCCCCCCCCACAGGAAAATCCCATCTACACCCTACAGCGTCTGAGCCAACGCACTGTATATGTACCGCAGCTCTGGTAATTTCGCATACGACGAGCGTTAACATCTATTAACGGAGGCTCGAACCGGCAGTATAGTGCGCTGCATCGCGTTACCTTCTCTCTCTCTCTCTCTCTGTCTCGTGGGCAGCAGCAGCGACGGCAACGTCACCGCGACTCGGCCGCGCCTGGCTTCGGATTTGCGGTCGCCGCAAAAATATACGATTACCGCGCTCTCGACGTCGGCTATATATACTGCGATCAACTAGAACCCCCCACATTAACTGCACCACTGGCTATTTATGCCCCGGTAACTTTCCCCGGTCTCTCCTTCGCCTTGCTTAAGACTGCTGCAATTTATCAGCGGCTCGCGCGCGGCGAAGATATATATATATATATATAAGAATGCTCGTTATATGTATCGCTCGCGTATGTGAGCGCAGGAGTCGATGGCGAAATTTATTGCGCTTTGGATTTTCAGAAATACAATGCGCAGAAGAATGCGTAATGAAATGCGCTTTCTTGGCGGACCACCATGTGCGCAAATTTTGTTTTCTTTTTTAACATAATATAGCTGTAACAGTTGACTAAAAACTTCGTGTCGTTTAAGGAGATATCGAAGCCAATGTTAATCAAATGAAGTATTACATAACCTCAAAAATTGTATTCGATCATAAATAATAAGTGCTTACTCTTGTTTATCACATAAAAACGCAGTGTTTCGAGGTAGCTACTATAATTATTTATATTTAGTATGTCTCATGTTTATATAATTTTGTGTTTTTTTTAGAAACAATGAGAAATACATCGCGAGGTGGTAGAGTAAGGCGATTGTCACATTTAATTACTATTCGCAATAACAAATAGTTACCAATTTGATTTTTGACATTATGAAATGAACAGTAATCAAACAATGAGAAATACGGCTCGAGGTGAGGTCACAAACGGTCACTTTGTATACGACATCCCCTTAAGGATGTTGCCCTGTTTTATAAAATGATTACAGAACTTAATGTAAAGTTAGAATACGAAAGTTAAGAGTCTCCTGAACGTATTGTCATTGTTTCTAACACATGTTATAACACTCAATTCCGAAAAATATCAAGTTGAAAATGCTATGTGTAACATAGGCTCTTATGAGGCAGTCTCTAAATAACTAATAAAAACTGTGATAGAAATAACACATGTGAACAACCGCCAGAGAATTGATAGAAAAATGTTAATAGAATAAAACTGCAAATAGTTTGAGCTATGTTACAATGTTTTTTTTTTTGAAAAATATTAATTGAAAACAGCTCTCGACGATAAGGTTACGTTTGAAAACGGTTTTTTATTTTATGTAGCAAGCTATCCTCAATTATTATTTTCATTCTCTAATTGATAAAACAAGTGTCCGGAGATTATTTGCAAGTATTTTCATCTTTTCATTAATGTTTTTTAACTTTTGAAATTAAATTTTGTATCGATAATACAGGTCGCTATTACAATTCTGAACTAGACAGGGAAACATCCTTAAGCGGGAGTTGGAGCCATGCAAATTAAATGAGGCATTACATAACCTCAAAATTGTATTCGATCATAAATAGCCAATACGTAGTCCTGTTTATTGCCCTAAAGCACAGTTACGCAAAGTAGTTATTACACTTATTTATATTTACTCCATCTCAGATTTCTGCATATATTCGTAATTTTTGCGTTAAATTGGAACGGCTATCCGATATGAATTTTGGGAATCCGTAACGCGACCGTCACTTTTTTTATGCAATAAATTCATAATTTAAAATTTTTCAGATATTGAATAAAAAAAGCTTTGTCTCGCGAGGTAGCCTGTACGATTACGAACAATTATCAGTTTGATTTTTGATGATATAAAACATGTGCTTAATAAAAAGTTGGAACTGCCAGAGACATGACCCGTCACGCTAGCTCCGACATCCCCTTAAACAGTGACAAAATTTTCAGATCAACGACCAATTAAGCCAATAGAGCGTCAACCACAGCCGAAAACCAATTCGTCCTTATTTCTTCAACAAGTTTTTTTTACCCTGCGCACGCGAATTTCAAGAAGTATAAAATTCAATTCTCCTCTCCCCGCGCACGAGTTTCTTTGCGATAAAAGAGCCGCTCCTCGCTCCTCGCGTCCCTTTAGGAAAAGTGAGACGAACCGAGCTCATCTATAATGTTCCCGCACAACAGTTTTCCTCGCAATATCCCCGGCTTCGATATATTCCCCGGTACACGTATACGTATATACATACACATAGCGGACCGCTGCAATAGCGAGAGAGACGCGTTTCGCGCCTGTCCTTTTTTCGCGAAGCCAATATTCCTTTGGACCGCGCGGCGCCCGGTCTCGGGATCTCGTCAACGCGGCGGAAGACATCGATATACCCGCCGTCGTCGCTCGATTCATTCCATGCAAGTGCAAATGCCATCGAATTCAATAAATAAATGTATACATATATATACGCTATGTGCATGCACATATAATATAGCATGCGTGTATAGCTATATATATACGCCGCGCGGGAAGGGGTTTGCGAAGATCGATGCGCACAATGGAGCAGACGTGGATAGATGTAGAGAAAGCGCGCGCGCGAACGGGCGGACAAAAGGTGTTGTTACCGGCTGGAATGAAACCGATGTAATTTTCCAAAAAACGCACGCGCGAATGCCGGCCGCCGCGCGGGATTGAATCCGACGCTGCGTGTAGATGAATAAGGCTCGCCCTTTTCAATGGCATTTCGAGCGAATTGGTTAGGGCGAGCTGCGGTGCGGTTGGCGGGGGTATTAGCTTTTTTCAGTTGCTCGTGGGAAATATGACGTTTTTTTTTTTTCATTTCACCCCATCTTCCCCCCGCCGAGAGCCTCGAGGGAGATATAGAGCCTATACGGAGAGGATAAACTGCCCGATGGCCATTTTGATAACGGCGCGGGCTTTATCATCGGCTCGTTAGTTGGTCGTTGAATTTTCGGTGTATATACGTATAACGATGTCATAGATCCTTTTTTTTCGCTTAATGGGCTTATCTCGGCGCTTTAATTTCTGCCGGCCGAATTGAAAAAATTGACTCGGATGTATATCGCGACTCGGTGCATAAGTTATAGCGGTCTTTTTTCATTCAATTACACACGGAATTTCTATATATATATATAGAATAAAACATATATATATAAATTCTGTATATATATATATATATATATACGCGGCGCGAGCATTAACCACAGGCGCTCGGTGCTGCAGCCACCCGGTAATTTCCCTCCGAGAAGAATCACGACGCGCGCGGACAGTGAAAAAGGGAAAAAAGATATTCGCAAATTAAGCCTAATACACACGCCCCCCCCCCCCCCGACGAATTTCTACTCGGCTGACCTTAATGGGAATAGTTCGACTGCGGTACATCCAATACGCACACGCGCGAAGCTCTGTGCGCTGTGCGTATTGCGTGTATGTGTATATAGTATAGCTATATGTATATAAGCGATCACGAGCAGACACGGAGAGGGACCGAGGTATAAGCGCCAGACGCGCGAGACGAAAGTTTACTAACCCGAGGGTACGTTACGCGGGGAAATCTCCTCGAAAACTTCTTGTTCTCACCGCGCGGCGGTCCTCTGTCTCTCTCTCTCTCTCTCTCACTTCCCGAACACTACGGCCGGTGCGCGCATAACTTCGAGACGCTCCCGATTACACATATATATACGCGCGTATGTGTGTGTGTGTGTACAACCCCTTACGCGCGCACTTCTTTATGCGCTCTTGTTTTAATTCGATTTCCCGTTAATCCAAGCGTCCTCGAGGCTTAATTGACTTCAAACTTCGATAAACGAATGCGCTTCGATATATATATGCCCCGCGTATATACTCGCGCGTTTATATTACACGACGAAATTCCTCTCGAGTCGGTCGAGGGAATTTCCAATTCGTTCTGTTCGATGAAGCTTCAAGTACGCGTTGGCGGTACATGCGGTGGAGAGCGACGGAAGGTAAGCGCGCGTGTGGTGCCGCGGTTTCGGCTCGGCTGTAGGCGATGATAAATAATAGAGGACGAGTAGGGCGTCGCGCGAAGCGACTTGGCGCTGCAATTGTCGGTCGCTTAAAAGAACTTTCGAGATTATACCTATACGACGACGGGGGGAGGGGAGGGTAAAGTTTGATTGACGCGCGCTTCTTTTTATACACATCGAGAGCTTGACTTTTCTCCTCGAGAGGCTGTATCGTATATATATAGCGCGCGCGCGGCAAGAAACTTGAAACTTTGGGAAAATTGTAGATAAGCGGGTGAAGGACGGGTTTCACCTTGTGATTTATGATAATTTTAGTCGCTAAAATTTTCTGTTACAAGAAAGGTAGGTGGTTTCCCGCGGCGGGTATAGAGAGAGAATGTGAAAGAGAGAGAGTGAGAGAGAGTCCCAAAATAATATTGTGTATAATATACAATAAGCAAGAAAACGAATTGGACTGAATAATTCTCGTCTCGTCGGAGAAATTAATTTAAGGAAAATACGCACCCAAGCAGACGACAATATCTCGACGCGCGCAGCTATAATTAACGTTTGGAAAATCGAAAGCACTGTAAACAAGAAGCTTCTCTCTCTCTCTCTCTCTCTGTGTCTAGCTTATCAGCGAGGGTGAGAGAGAAAGATGGGGGGAGAAAGAGAAGCCAACAGCATAATTATATACCTATACGATGAATTAAGTAAGGACGACAAAGGTGTATCAGTGGCTGCCTGCGCCGCTGCGCTTCCGTACATAGCTTCCCAAGACGCGCACAAAGTGTACCGGGAGGGCGTATATATACACGTATATCAGACGCAGGTGCATTCAACTCGTACATCGTCGCGTATAGACAGCGACAGACGGCGCGAGACGTTCCAAGTCAAAGCCTCGGCGCCGCTCGTCGTTAAAAGTAAAGCTGTACGCGCGTCTCTCCCGGAGGCTCCGCCATATATATATATATGCATACACGCGCTATGTACATCGCGGGCTTGTGTATAACAGCTGGTATACAGCAACGACGACGGCGGCGGCGGCGGCGGCGCTGCAAGAACACGTGCAGGAGCGGAAAATGAAAATCCGGTAAAACGAAAGCGGCGCCCAGACAATAAGCCCAATTAGCAGGAGTGGCCGTGACTGCACACCGCTCAAACGAACCTCACCTGCGCGTCTCATCGTCTCTCTCTGCAGCAGCGGCAGCAGTAGCGAAACAATTTCATCTGATTACTAATGCATCAAAGGGGGCGCGCCCGGCTATACGCGGCGTTGCGGCCCTCGTTATTCCATAGCGATGCTGTGCTCTGCCACGAGGAGAGAGAGAGATATATAGAGAGTACAGAGGCCGGAAAAGTGCTGCAGAGCTGACGGAAGCCGGTGATACAGCTATATAGAGCGCTCTATGTGTGCCCCGCGCGTTTACGTATATAGCCCCATTTTCCATCTGTGCTGTACACACGTATATGTATATGTGTACATTGTAGATACTATATATATAATATACGCGTACGTAATTTATGCATATACACATGGTCCGTATACAGGGGCGTTGCTCGCCGACGTTCCGCGCGCAGTTCTCGATAAAATTTGGCTGCCTTTCAAGTTTCCCAGGCAGGCGAACCTGCTGCCCCCGAGAGAGAGAGAGAGGAAGAAGCTGCTGTGGCAACGCTGCGGAATTAAGGGAAATTGATATAGAGGAGGGATACGCGCGGGTAAAGCGTCCGGATGAGGAGCCGGGAACGTCGCTGAGTTTTCACTGCCGGGAGGGATGGAGAGACAGAGAGAGAGAGAGAGAGAGAACAATACGCGTATACGTGTCTACACATATGCGGAGGCACTGACGCAGTCACATGGGAACTTTACGATATTGCTTTACACCCGGCGACGCCGTTGCGTTTCAGCCTTTAATGTAACTCGCTTGTAGATTATTATCTTTTCGAGGTGTGAAAGCTTCTATCCCGATGCTTTTCATCGCGCTGTATTGATTGCAAGAGTTCTCTGTTCTCGGGCGTTAAATTGAACTTGATGAATTTTTAACAAAACGCAAGGATCGCGTTCCCCCTTTTGACGATTGTACGACGGACTGATTAGCGCGTGTTATACACGCAATTTTTAAAATGTTTGCAAATAGAGATTCAAATTTGTAGATAAGTTAAAGTTTCGTTTTTATTTAAGCTTTTTTACTTGGAAAGTCCAGCTGATAAACGTAAGTTAAAGTTATTTTATTCTTGTATATTTTATAAGAGCATAATTTTTAATAAAAATTCATAAAAATTGAGGGAAAAATACGATTTAACTTCAATTTATTCACGACATTATGTACGGTAAGCTTGAATTTCAAAGTCAATTTTTTTTATAGTTAATTAAAACGCGCATGCATGAAAATAATAATGCCCAGGAGCTACAGTGTATTACCCGGGCGCACCGTCGAAATAAAAGGCGCCTCTCGCGTATACCCGTGTTTGAAGGGAATAATTACTTATTCGCATGTCCGCGGCTTGAATCGCGTTTTCACCTAAAAGCTCGCATAAAAGCTTTCGATATTACGTATCCCGGCGCGCAAATAAAAAAGCGCGTCTCGCAGCAGCGGCAAAACAACGGCCGAAAAAGTATAATTTTACCCGGCTGAAAAAATAGAATTAAAGAAATCGAAGGGCCGCAGGAACCCAAAAGAGACGCCGAGTATATATGTGTAAATCCACCAAATTTCGGGAACGACTCGAGCGGAAAAGTAGCAAAAAATTTTCTTGAAGGCACACCTACCAGACCTGTTTTGTCTCGTCCCTTAGATCATTCTGGAAGAGAAAAAACTCGCGTTTATCACCAATCTTAGGGTACACTTTTTTCCGGAGCAAAAACGACTCGAAAAAACGAGAAATAATTCATCACAAAAAAAGAATTCATAGATTTTTTTCTCAAAAACTATGGACTTTTATAAAAATGTTATTAAAACAAAAATGTCTTAAATCTCATCAAAGAATGCTCTGAAATTTGTTCAAATTGATCCGATACAATTTTTGATTTTTCGAAAATCCAAAAAAATCGTATTAAATAAAATCGAGTATTCTTTGGTGAATTTAAGACATTTTTGTTCTAATGGAATACTTTTAAAAGTCCATAGTTTCCCAGAAAAAAAATCTATAAATTCTTGTTTTTTAATTATTTCTCGTTTTTCGTGTCGTTTTTCCTCTGGAAGAAAACTATACCCTACGATCGGCCATGTACGCGAGCTTTTTCACTTTCACAATGATCTAAATAAGGAACGAGAAAAAATAGGTCCGATAAGTGTGCCTTCACGAAAATTTTTTCCAACTTTTCCGTCCGACTTGTTTCCGCAATTTCCCGGATTTACGCATATATATACGTATACAGATATACGCGTGTATCAAAAAAAAGGAGCGAGACAAACGCTCCGGGAGAGCCCGAAAAAAGCGGACTTTTCCTCCCGAGCCGTCGGCGGCGGCGGCGGCAGCTGCTGCAGAGATTGCAACAAGTGCGCTAACCCCGGGCATGGAACGGCACGTCGATACCCAGTTAAAATTCAAGAGCCAGCACTCTATTCTCTCCCTCGACGCTCTCTCTCCCTCTCTCTCTCCACTGCTAGCGCGCGAAATTCCAAGGTATGCTCTACTATACGCAGCCCCCCGATGCCGATCCAGATTAGGAGCCTAATGCCGCCCGGGACTAAAACGCCGCCGCTTATTCCGTGGACTCGCCGGTAATTCGATGCGAACGACACGGCGCGAAGCTGTCTCCCGATCATCTTTTCTTTTTCCTCTTTTTTTTTCTCCAACCGACGAGAGTCGCCGCACAATCCGATTACAGCCGAGAGGTTTTCGACGTATTGCTATACGCCGCGCGCGCGGCCTCCTTTCTCCCTCTCTCCCTCTCGTATATATATAACAATTCGTCTCATGCGCGCTATGTGCATTCGTTGAAACAATTATGGGCGACGATCGACGCGCGTTTCGGCTCGTCGACCTATTATACGAGGGGCGTGTCCTTCATTCCTTTTGCGAATGCCTCAGCGTACACGGGTGTAGCGGAACGAAAAACATCTCTCGGGGCTCTCTTTCCCTCTCTCTCTCTCTCTCTCTCTCTCCTCCGGAGAGCTTGCGATACGCGCAGACCCCGCGTGTATACACGCCGAGCTTAAATTACTGTTATATTGTGTAAATTAATTATGTGTAATTTAATCGTTGCGTATAGAGGCGAAACTGTATAGCGTCGAACGAGCGCCACACGGAACAATCCGTATAGTATAGTAGTCGCAAGCTCGGAACTGCGGCGCTTACATATATATGTGTGTGTGTGTGTGTGTGTGTGTGTATAACTATATACGGTGAAAGCAGCTGAGGCTCTCTGCGAAATTGCAAAGGCAGCGCGAGCGAAAGTCATCGGCATCCCGCACACAGCTTCTATACGCGCGCAGACAAATAAAGAAATTCAATTTCGCGCTCGCGCAATTACGAGATTGACTGAACCGCACGAATTCTCGCGCGTATATATATATACACATGTATCTTAGTCTCGCCTCCTCGACGTGAGCTACGCTATATACGTAGCGAGCGAATTTCAAAGGCCGAGTAAGTAACAATGATGCGTTCGCGTATAGGTGGATTTTGAGTGAATTTCCTGCGAGCTGCTTCACGATGAAAGCTCTCCGATGTATATATACGTATTCACGAAGATGCGAGACGTGTATGTAGATGAAAGTGCAGAGCGAATTGTTGAATTTTGAAAAAAAAGGAAAGCATTCTGTTATAGAATTCTGGTGCGGGAAGTGAATCGAAGCTTTGTCGCAGACGCGACGTTCTCCGCTGAGGAATCTCTTCCAAAAGCTCCCGAACACGAGCTTTATGTTATACATTGGCTCTACTTTTATATATATATATTTATTCTAGTCATTATTTAAAACAAGGAAACATATATGAGTATGTCCAGGAAATTTCGGAAATAACTCGGACGGAAAAGTTGAAAAAAATTTTTTTGAAGGCACACCTACCAGACCTGTTTATTCTCGTTCCTTAGGTCATTCTGAATGAGAAAAAGCTCGTCGATCGTAGGGTATGCTTTTTTCCGGAGCAAAAACGACTCGAAAAACGAGAAATAATTAAAAAACAAGAATTCATAGATTTTTGTTCTCGAAAACTATGGATTTTTAAAAATATTCCATTCGAACAAAAATGTCTTAAATTCATCAAAGAATACTCTTTTCGAATTTTCGAAAAATTAAAAATTGTATCGGATCAATCTGAAAAAATTTCAGAGAATTCATTCATGACTTCTAAGACATTTTCGTTCTAATGAAATTTTTATAAAAGTTTATAGTTTTCGAGAAAAAAATCTATGAATTCTAGTTTTGTTAATTATTTCTCGTTTTTTCGAGTAGATTTTGCTCCGAAAAAAAGTATACCCTACGATCGGCCATGCACGCGAGCTTTTTCTCTTTCAGGATGACCTAAGGAACGAGAAAAAACCGGTCTGGTAGGTGTGCCTTCAAGAAAATTTATTGCAACTTTTCCATCCGAGTTATTTCCGAAATTTCCCGGACATACTCGTATATATAATTCCAAAATATCTTCGTCAAAGAAAATACTTTCCAAGCCGAAGAAATTACCAGAAGGAAAGTACTATACGCAAGCTTCGCGTAGCTTTTCCAAGCAAATAACCTCTTCGCTCCTAAATATTTTCTTTTTTATTCTTCCCGCCAAGCCAAAACTTGACTGCTTCTCCCTCTATATATATATATATAATTGCGTTCAATTCCGAATGAAGACGCAGAGGCCATATACATATATGGAGCAGCGCGCGACCGCGCGTACACAGATTCGGCACGAAATTATGAGATGTACACGCGGCGCAATAAATCGCCGAAGTGCTCTACGAGACGCGCGACGCGCATGAAGTATCATAAATTCTTTTGTTTCGCCCTCCCGCGGAGCTCGAGCGACGCGCCTATATATTTTCTATTCTCGCGTCCAGGAAATTTATAACCGAATAAAAATAAATCACTATCCGCGAGTATTAGCTCCTGATCTACACCATATATATATATATATACAGCGCGTCCCCGACGTATATAGAGGAGGCGCAGTATGAGAGAGAGAGAGAAAGCAACTGCGGCTGCAAACTTTCCACCTGCGCGCAGTGTTTGATTTACAGTTGGAAACCGCATCTCGACGCCTCTTTGCCGTCGAGTGCGCGGCTCGCGATCGAGGGAGTTGGGTAATTGTGCTGTATTGACTGTTGACCGAAGGCATTGCGCGCACAAATGCCGCCGCCGCCGCCGCGTCGCTTTCCTCTTCGCAACAAACCGATATATATATATATATATATATATATAGTATATACAGTATGTATATGTATACATATATATATACAAAATATATGTGTGTGTATATATATATGCAGAGACGTATTTATATTGGGATGCTTGCATTAAACGGAATAGCATTTCCAGACTCTCGCTTAACTCGGCCCGCGCGCGCGCGGTTGAATCAATAGTAGTTAAAAGTTGCCGCGGCTAGAGCGATGTAAATATGCTATAACCGTTTCGGCTTTCCTGCGGCTTCTTCGCGTACTTTATCCAAGAACAACTGCGACAATACGCGCGGCTGTTTGGAAAAGTATCAAAGTGCCCGGAATCGGGAAATAAATGTAGCGAGACGTGAAGGGCTACTGTGTGCGTGTGTATATAGCTTCCGGGTCGTGCGCGCGAGGCTCTTTTTAAAAGGTCTTTAACTTTTCGTTCGATGTTATTGTCTATACAACGATGTATACGAGTAAGTCCAGGAAATTTCGGAAACAGCACGGACGGAAAAGTTGCAAAAAATTTTCTTGAGGGCACACTTATCAGACCTGTTTTTTCTCGTTCCTATTAGGTTGTTCTGAAAAAGAAAAAACTCGCGTACACGACCGATCGTAGGGTACATTTCCGGAGGAAAACGACTCGAAAAAACGAGAAATAATTAACAGAAAGATAATTCATAGATTTTTTTCTCGAAAGCTATGGACTTTTAAAAATATTGCATTAGAATAAAAATGTCTTAAAATTCATCAAAGAATACTCTGAAATTGTGTCAGATTTTTGAAGGACGTTTTTCGAAGTTTCGATTTTTTTGAATTTTCGAAAAATTAAAAATTGTATCGGATCAATCTGAAAATTTTTTTTATAAAAGTCCATAGTTTTCGAGAAAAAAATCTATGAATTCTATTTTTGTTAATTATTTCTTGTTTTTTCGAATCGTTTCTGCTCAGGAAAAAGAGTATAACCCTTCGATCGGCCATGTACACGAGCTTTTTCTCTTTCAGAACGACCTAAGGAACGAAAAAAAAATCGGTCTGGTAGGTGTGCCTTCAAAAACAATTTTTGCAACTTTTCCATCCGAATTCCTTCCGAAATTTCCTGGACATACTCATGTACACTCGACGATAATTACATACGAACACGTGCCTTCCCAAGAAATTTTAATACTCACTCTTTTATCCCGGCAAAAATAAACTTCCGTTTGCTTAATTGGACTAATTACCGTCGTACATCTACATTACAGGGCTCACACACACACACACACTTTTAATAATTCCGAGAGGGTCGGGAATAAAATTTGCCACTCTCTACGTTTACAACCGCGTATATAATATTATATATATATAAGACACACAACCACGCGGTTTTATCTTTCACGAGCTTTCAGCTCGCGAACATTAAGTTACGCGGATATATTTCGCCGCGAAAAAAAAATTTTACCCCACTATGCGGTACTCCATGTACAATATATAGTATACAAGCCGCGCACTCCGTTCCGGGAATAAAGCTCGTTCTCCGCGTTCTGTACACAGTATACGCACACCTTGCCGCACACGTCCTCGGGGTTGGGAGGGGGGGAGGGAGGGGTAGCAGGCCATCAATTTACAATCGTTGCGCGCCGCTCGACTGGCTGCGCGTAACGCATTTGTTCCGATAGCACGAAGCGCGCGCGCGCTCGCTTAATTAAAACGAATTATACCCCTCCCCCCCCCTCTCCCTGTTCCCGAACAATCCAACTGTTCGCGAACAATCTGCTTTCCATAATAGGGAAGTATGGGTTAGACGACGAGTCGAGGCGAATTTATGCAACATTGACGATGCCGCCGCCGCCGCCGCGCTGCGCTTAATTAATCGCCCGTGAATAATTGAGCGATAAAATAAGCGACGCGCGAGGAACCCGAGAATTTTATATATATATATATATATAAGTGTATACCCGCGAGAGCGAGATCCCGATGTTCGAAAGAACTGCCGCTACGCGAAAACAAAGTGTACGTGCGCGCGCGCGCGCGCGAGAAAAGTCACGCTGTATATATATATATATAGGCGTGCGATGGGGGTTAAGCCACTCGGCCCCTTCCTCACCTGAAACTAATTCGATAAATCTAATTCAAACTCCGCACTCTCCAAGTAGCTGATCTAACTCGGAAACTTGGGCGTCGGGAGAGAGGGGGGGAGGGCGGGAGAGGGAGTGTAGGGCGAGTTGCTCTCTCGCTCGCCTTGGGATCCTTTGAAATTGTCATTCTGATCCTGCGAAGTTTAATTTATTTAATCGACCTTCGTCACTTAACAGCATCACTTCGGCTCAGCGGCCTTACGGTCTGCGCGCTCTTTTATTCGCGTGTTACGCACCTGGCACGCGACGGTGTGTATAATGCGATTGTACGTTTTTGCGTTGACGCCGCGCGAAAAGTCAGCCACGAAGCAAATAATCCACTTTCTCGCGCCACAGTACGCAGTCGTGAATAATGCGTGAGCGTCGGAAAATCGTGCCGTTCTTGGGGGAAGGGGGGGGGGGGGAAGCCGATTTTAATGATTAATACATCGGCTATACGGTGAATCGAGGACAGGATGTAAGCGTCCAATCGAATAGCGCATAATTATTGCCTTTTGATCGGGCTGTCGCTCCGATTTCACCTGTCGAATCAACAGATTCGCGAAATGATTTTTCGCGTATTATTTCTCGACAGCCAGAGCTAACTTTAGCCGACGAGAGGAACTGACTAATTCATCAGCTACACCTTCGCGAACTCAAATATGCACGAGCCGAAATTATTCAAGCGTCGGTGAAGAGGCGCAACGCTTGTTATAAACATACCGATCGTCAAATATAGATTAAGCGAATGCAAAATCGAGGTATTGGAGATTCCCTGGATTTTGTCAGTCACTCGTCGGACGGCATAAATTATTAGCTGACTCAGCTCGCTATAAATTGCGTCGAGCAAAGCAGTATATTAAGAGTAAAGTACGGACGGATTAAAAGTAAAGAAATACAGACGAGAACACGCGGCTCTGGCTTGATCAATTTGCAAAATTAAACAGAACGCCGTGTCGTCGTTTTTTCCGCCGGTGCGAAAAGCGCGCAAGAAAAGTCAATTTTTTTAGCGGCATCGCCGGAGAGTCCGTCCAAGGTGTAAATACTTTGTTCGGCAATTAAATTACCTAAAAAATAAAAGTAGACTTACATATTTTTTCGGCAAAGTACTTAAGATAAAGTGCCGGAGATAGAGCGTCGCCTCGAACCAGCAACCGAGGGCCAGGTCGTTCTTTAAAAGCAGCAGTCGAGATAGAACGCTGCGCAGGCGGCTACCCTGTAGGTCGATGTTCCGCTCAGCCGTCGATGTATATATATATACGTGTACATATACGTTATACGTACACCCCTTATCAAAGAGTGCTGCACCTTTTTTCGCGCTATTGCTGAAATAATTTTTCTGTTATATTCGTAATAGCGTAAAGCAGTGAATTTTTAGTATTTATGAGACGCTAAGTAATTGCACAAACAGTATAATTGTATTCTTCAGGTTATTGGGAAGCAATCACAAATTCATGTACCTGAATGTTGGTTCCAACGAAAATTTCTTTTTTCAATTTCGAAATTTTTTAATAGGTTGCAGAGTACTAGAATGGTATATATATGCCATTCGCAGCAGTTAAAGCTGCAAAAGAATCTCTAGCGAACAGCAACTCCTGTTTGCGAAATATATATACCAATGATTACAAAACGTAATATTAAAAATATCCTGGAACGTAAGCTTTATTATGGCGTAAAAAAAACCGGGATCACTTTTGCATATTTCACGAAATAAACATGATCATAATATGTGGGAAATCGATGTTTTGCTGATGTTTGTCCACAATAAAACAGGGGCTTACATTTTGGAACATAAGCTTTATTATAGCGTAATTAAAAATCGGGATCTTTTTTGTACTTCACGAATAAATAATCGATACCGTTTTGCAATCATTGGTATACCTTTCGGAAATTGAAGTTGTTGTTCGCTCGGGGTTGTTTTGTAGCTTTAACCGCAGTGGAATGGCTTGCATACCATTCTAGTCCTCTACTTCCCATTAAAAATTTCGAGATTGAAAAAAAAAACTTTCAGGTACACATTTACTTATTTTCACTACCCTGGTAGAAACTTAACGATAAATCAGCTAATTTCGTTATGAATTAGCTAATTTATCGTTAAGCTTCTACCAAAGGGTATAAAAAAATAATACTTTAAAACTCGACTCCCGCAAACTTAAAACGTGCAAACAAAAAACATTTATTTTTTTCCACAATCTCGTGATAGCGGCGCAGCTTTACCAATTCAATTCCGCGCCCCATCGCGCGCTCGCGCGGCGCACGCTGCACCGCAAAACGATAAATAATTCATAAAATCTATCTTAAAATCTACATCGACGTCCGCGCACGCACGGCTATCAAGAGGATTAATTTTTGCAGATTAGATCCCCCTCCCCCCGCCCCCTTCCCCAGAGAGCTGTCGAACAAGCGCGAACTGCAGCGCGGCGACTCGCATCATGATTAATTCGCCGCGTAATTCCGGCATTCGCGATTAACTCGCGCATTATCGCACTCCAGTGCGGTGCGCTTCTGTCTAGCGTCAAAGCGGCTTTTTAATGGAATTAACGCGCGCGCGCACAGCCGCGCTGGTATATATATACAGTGTGCACGGCGCGACGACCAAAGTTACCACCGTTATATAAAAAAAAAGTTGGGTTCGATCAGCCGAAAGTGTTCGTGACGCGCCCGAGAGCTGCACGCTATATGTATATCCCGGAAAAGTCGACGGAAATTTTTTTTTGTTTTTTTTCTCTCTCTCTCTGTCTCGCTGCGGTCGAGCAGGGGATGTACGTCTCTCATTTCGTAATGATGCGTGACGGAAAAGCATTTCGCTGTTTTTGATTGGAGGAGGGGGGGGGGGGTGTGGCGCGGCTGTACAGGGATTTTCGCTGATGAGATTGCTTTTTATTTCCGCTGTTTTCTTTTTCGGAGTATACAGGGATATAATTGTATCTTAGCGCAAAGTTTCCGCCGCGGCGTTGTGATTTATATATATATATATATATACACACACACACACACACACACACACATACACGCGCGCGCGCCGATTCCAATTCGCCACCTTTTAATCGAACTGAGAGCCGAATGTGTTGCGCTCTGGATATATATATAATATATATATATACACACGGGGATAATCTTGTAAACGGGGAAATTTTAATTTAACACTTTTTGTGCAGTTAATTTAATTTTTACAGCGGGTTAATCCTAATTAATGGGGATTTCATTATCCCGACGCTAAAAAATGGTATACAATGGCGAGATGCGCAAAAATTAAACGCTTGATGTATATTATAAGGTGGCCAATGAAAAAAAAGGGAAAGATTTGAAGCACACGAAAAAGTATAGAATTAAATTATCGTCGGTCGAATAATGGAAGTAAAGCGTTATGCGTATATATTCCTTTTAATTTCTCGATTGACTGCGCACCCCGAATAATTTGCGATTCAGGTGTACACAATGGGGAAAGCGCCGCGAGATAAAAGGCTTTTGTTTTAAGAATACCATGCGCGTTAAGCTCTTTCGCGTCCATTACATTGACGTAATACGTATACCCCAGCATTATATATATGTATATAAATTATCCCGAACGCGCAGAATTTTCGAAAAAGAGAGGAGTATCTCTCATTATAGCGTGTGTTTTCGGAGTCTTGATAAATGCGCGCTTCAAAAGTCATGAATTTTCATCGGTTAATTTAGCCCGACGCGCCATAATAAATATGCAAAAGTTAACATCGTTAACGCCGTTACGTCCTACGGCCTAAATACCTTTTAATGCATCATTATCTCATAAAATTCAATTTATCTGCCGAAATTACTCCGACGCACATTGCGTCTGGCCTTCGCCTCCCCCTCCCCCTCCCAAATAAATGGCATAAGTTACATCGAGCACCGCAAATCCGCGGGCGCGGCAGTTTCCAAATTTCCCAAAGTGAAATCAGCGAAAAAAAAAGAGCGGGAGGAAGGAGGAGATAGACTCTGCCATCAAAAGTGAGAAAAGGCAATCGTGGAAATGCGCGCGGACGAGGGCTGACCTTCGAACTCTCGCTTCGCGCTCGAAATTTTCAGAGAGGGGGGGGCGAAAAGCAAGTTAAAAAGTGCAAGGGGGCGTAATCGGACTTTTGAGCGGCTAATTTGCATGTCTTATCCGGCGAGTTACGGAGGAAATTTCAATTTTTACGGCAGTTCCTTAAACTCGAATCGCGCGCACATGCGAGAGAGAGAGAGCGAGAGACTCTGCAGCAGTAGGGGAAAAATTGGTTTTTCAAAACTTAGAGGCGCGCGCGCGGCACTAGTCCACATGTGCTCCGGAGCCCATCCCAGGCCGCCACCCCTTTGGGCCAAAGTAGAGTGCACGTCGGCCGACTGTACGTCGCGGGGGTAAATATATTAGCTCGAGCACGTTTCGTCTGGCGGCGAACGACGACGCGACGTGAGTGCGAAGTTAGCCCCCCCCCCCCCTCGAAAATCGATAATCACTTATACCTATAGACGTACTTGCGCCGCGCGCCAGTAGTTTTGCCTCTGTCTGTGGGGTGTATATACATAGTGGCAGCAGCCGGCATTCTATGCTAATTTCCCTTGTTGATGGAATGCTCGCCTCGAGTGTATTTCAATTTTAAATGAGAACTGCCGAGATTTTCAGGGCTGTGTACCTGGCAATTAAGGGAGAGCAAATGTAAAGCTTGTAAAAGCTATAAATTGCGGGGGAGGGGGGGGGGGAGGGCAAGTGGCAGGACCGCAATCGCCGCGCGATTCCAGTCGCACGAGCGGAGAAGCTCGATATATTCAAATGTAAAAATAATAATGTGGGCTATTGTCGCGTCAATTTCAGGTACAATATATTTTCAAAGAAATCCGAATACTGGATGAAAAAGTTATTTATTTTCCAGGTATAGTGATACGGCACTCTGTTTTATTGACTTCAATTATTCGTCGTGCCTTTTTTTTCAAAAGTTTTGCTCGAGGATGAAAGCACCTTCAAAAATCACGTTTTTCCGCGCTTTGAAACAAGTATAAACCACTTCTACAAAGCGTATCAGAATCGACGTTGAAAAAAAAGATAGAAAACAAAAAAAACTCGTAAATGCATATGCAATCAATGTGTACATGTTTACCAAGAAAAAGTATATTTTTTATATAACCCTACATATAAACTACCTCCACAGTACGCAGAATCATTGATAAACAAAATAGAATACAAAAAAATACTCGAAAACGCTTATGCGATCAATGTGTATAATGTGTACCAATTAGAAAATAGTATATTACACACTTAGGGGCGAAAGTTGACTTTTTCAAGCGAGGATGCACAACATATTTATGCATGTGTATTATGTGTAAATTTAAAAAATTTTGAAAATTTTGAAATGTTTTAAAGTTCTGGAAATTTTGAAATTTTATTATTCGATCATACAGATGTGGATACGGTGTCTTATATTTATTATATGTATGTATGGATGTGTACATATGTATAACTCGCAGCGGGAGGTAAACATTTTTACCTCCCGCTCCGACACTGCATAGAAAAACTCGACTTTCCACGGATTTTTTTGAGGAATCGAAAGAGCCCTTTCGACGCACGCGTTATAAATAGTATTTTTACTATTTAATTAATATTTATATCTCTATATGACTTCTCCTGGTGAGTAATTTCATTTATTGCAACCAGGTTAGACATCACCATAAATTTATATCTTACCTCGACAGGTGAATGACGTGAGCGGCGTACGGACGACGGCGCGCGCCGCGTTGACGGGCCTGGGGGTGACGACACTGGCCGACGTCCTCAACGGCGTCGACACCGACCTGTCGCTCGAGGAGGCCAAGAGGCTGGCCGACGGCAGTCTCAACATCTCGCCCGTTACCCTCTCGTCCGACTGGTCGCGGGTCGTGCGGCTCCTCATGCTCGCGTCCCTCGCCGTCGTCGGCAGCGTCGGTAACGTCTTCATGATATCAGCCGTCATGGTCGAGGACCATCTGAAGAAGCGAGGTAAACACACGTGTTGTACGGACGTCGATAACGTAGATATTGCGCTTTGCGTTTTTTACGCGAGTGATTTATTGCGCGTTGTATACGTCGAATTTAAAAGAAAAATAATGCACTTTTCTTTGGTCTAGAGATCGAAAAGTTATTTTTAAGCTGGATCGATTAGACTTTCTTCTGTGAGGAAGACAGAGGCTCCTCTGAACGTGGGAGAAAATTACTGGTAACAACGCATTAATTTTACAAAAAATTAATGCGTCAAAATACTGGAATAACAGCAACTACGAATGCTTCCGAGGAACCAATAAAATTTCGAATTGCACTATAATAACTTAAATTTAAACAAAAAAATAATAAAAATCCGAATAGCCAATTTTTTCTTATTCCTCCATATGTCTCCCCATGTTAAATTTTCATATTCTATATTTCCCATGTTCCTCGGCATTTTTCATCATCTTTTGGCTTATAGAAGAAAGTCCCATTAGTCCGAAACTTCTAGCTTAAACATTTTTTTACAAATTCTAGGCTAAAGAAAAATGCATTTAATTTTTGTAATTCGATATATGTGTAAATCCACGAAATTTCGGAAACAACCCTGGACGAAAAAGTTACAAAATATTTTCTGAAGGTACACCTACCAGACCTATTTTTTCTGGTTCCTTAGATCATTCCGAAAGAGAAAAAACTCGCGTGTACAACCGATTGTAGAGTATAATTTTTGCCGAAGCAAAAACTACTCGAAAAAACGAGAAATAATTAACAAAAAAAGAATTCATAGATTCTTTTCTCGAAAACTATGGACTTTCATAAAAATATTTTTCGAGTCGTTTTTGCTCCAGCAAAAAGCATACCCTATATTTCAGAATGACCTAAGAAACGAGAAAAAACAGGTCTGATAGATGTGCCTTCAAGAAAATTTTTTGCAACTTTTCCATCCTATATGCTGTTTCCGAAATTCGGTGGATTTGCACATATGTACAGCGATTGTGCTTCGAGTATACCTATAATTAGTGAAAATTATTACGGGTTTTTCGTCTTGCTTTGCACATAGACATAAGGTACGTGATTAATTCGAAGTACACGTGTAATCGAGAAGGATTGAAATATGTTGGTGTAACGATTAGAACGATAAATACGTAATCTACTCAGCGCAGACGCACTCGTGTAATGCAGTCGTGTATCTAATATCTAATATATAATTTATCCGAGAATATATGTCCGATGTATCTATTGGCTTAGACAGCAAGAAACTTCTATCTCCTAGACCGGCTCAAAAAAGCTCCTATCTTACAATTCGGTTCGTGTACACGTTTACGGTAGATAGGGGCTTTTCGAACCGAATTCCGAGACAGGAGCTTTTCCGAAACGGAGCCCGAGATAAGCCAGCTTCTTATATTACAGCCGTAAAGAAATCATTCTTATTGCTGTACCGCGTAAAATTTGTCCCTCGACCTATCTCCTCCCAAAAAAAAAACAGAAAATGAAAACGAAAAACATATTTTTAAAATCACGTCCTCGTCGGATCGCGCGATATTGATAATGTAGTCGCGTAATTTTCAATGGGGATTTTCAGCTGCGAGCTTAAGCGCATTTCCCTCTCCTGCATCAGACGGATTTTCCGGCGAAAATTCCGCCCTCGTCAAGCGCGCGGCGCGAGGCTCTCGTTGGCATTATAAAATTTATGTACACAGAGCTAGAGCGAGACAGAGACAGAGAGAGAGAACAAAATTAATTTAGTCACTTTACATTCCAGTCACACGCTCGGGCTAAATATGTACTTATGCCTTTGAATCCCTTGAGATTCATGCAAATCGGCCGCCCTGAATCTTTGTAGCGCCCCCCCCCCTCTCCCCTGGAAAATTGTTACGCGAAAATTCATCTATTTTATGGAAAATTCCAGACGATGTGCGGCTGTCGTTTTTATAAGCGCATTAATTACAAACGCGCATACGAGGAGGGTGGGGTGGGGGGTTCGACCGAGGAAAATCCAAAGGAACTGCTCGGAAAAGAGTGTACGAAAGGAGCGATTGGTCGAAAGAAAGCTTCGTTAAACCGGCGAAAAGCCTCTTAACTCTCGAAGCGAAAATCACGGTCTTGAGCGACAAAGCAGTAGTAGTAGTAGTAGTAGTAGGCGTAGATCCGCCCAAGCCCTCGAGCTCTCCTTCCCAACAAGCGGCTATTTATCTCCCCCGCCGAGTTAAGTGCACGAGTCCAGCTATACACGTACATACACCAGCAGCAGCATCGAAATTAAATGCCTCGCAATCGCATCTTAATTTTCTCCTCACGTCTCCGCAGCGCCTCATCGAGTCGCGGCTCGCGGAATATCGCGTCTCTCCCCGATCGACGATCTCGATTTCCCGCCGCGGCTTCCCGTCTAATGCACTCTCTCGATCGAGCGGCCCGCATTAGCCGATGAAAAATCGTGGCCTCCTCTCTCTCTCTCTTTCCGCGCACATAAATTCAACACACCTATACACAACACGGCGCGGCCCACCCGCAAGACCGGGACTATTTAATATACGTCTACCCCGGGAGCGTAATATCGTTCTGACGCCGGAAATCCGCTTTTACGCGCCCGAGCTCTCGAGTTTTTCCGTGAGGCTCGTAAAGCCAAACTATAAACCGAGACCTGCCGCGGCTGTGTGTATACATGTATATATCCGTGTATGCGTTCGCGCACGTGTGCCGCCGAGTGTACGCCCGCACGTGTGTGTTTGTGTGTGCGCGCGCGCGCGCGACCCTCTTCCGGAAAATATCATCCGTATACGAGGACGCTTCGTTATATATTTCAGGAGTGTTTTTGCCGCGGGACCCTCTCTTCGAGTGCCTCGGCGCGCGCGCTGCTGTTTTTCTTTCTAACCCTACGTTCTTTTTATGTACTCCGTCTCTCTCTACCTCTCCAACTCTCTCTCTCTCTCTCTCTGCTTCTCCGTCGGAAGCGGAGGTTAATTAGCTGGGCGTCGGGTTGGACGCTCGTAAAAAAATTACGTCGCGGCTCCCTTTAACGGAATGGTGGGCGGGGGGTGGGGGAGGGGTATTATAAAATATTACTTTGTCTCCGGTGCTCGCGCTGTGCCAAATTAAAAAAGTATAAATCCATTATTTGCATATCGAGCCGCACATCCCCGCGGCTAAGTGCGCAAGCAGCGAGTGTATACGTTGTATGTATGTATATATGTCAAATTTCAAAAAATAAATACACTTTTCTTTGGTCTGGAAATGGAAAAAATTTCTGTTTAAAGCTGGAGGTTTCGGACTGATCAGACTTTCTTCTGTAACCCGAAAGATGGTCAAAAGTGCAGAGGAACATGGAAGAAGTTACTAGTAACAATATTTCTGAGCCGTTTTAAATTTTTTTTACAAAAGATTACGTCAAAATACTGGAATAAGAACAATTACGAATGTTTCCGAGGCACCAATAAAATTTCGAATTACACTATGATAAAGTATTACAAAAGAGCATTAATTTAAACAAAAAATATGCCGAGTTTCGATCTTTTGGCTTAGAAAGTCCCATTGGTCAGAAAGCTCTAGCTTAAAATTTTTTTTGCGAAATCTAGACCAAAGAAAAATGCATAGTTTTTTTGAAATTCGACATATGATGTAAATCCACCAAATTTCGGAAACAACCCGGACGAAAAAGTTGCAAAAAATTTTCTTGAAGGCACACCTACCAGACCTGTTTTTTCTCGTTCCTTAGATCATTCCGAAAGAGAAAAAACTCGCGTGCACGGCCGATTGTAGGGTATACTTTTTTCCGGAGCAAAAACGACTCGAAAATGCGAGAAATAATTAACAAAAAAAGAATTCATATATTTTTTCGCAAAAACTATGGGCTTTTATAAAATTTTCATTATAACAAAAATGTCTTAAAATCCATCAAAGAATGCTCCGAAATACTTTCAGATTGATCCGATACAATTTTCGATTTTTCGAAAATCCAAAAAATCGTATTTTCGAAAAGCGTCCTTTGAAACTCTTACAAACTTTCGCAGAGCATTCTCTGGCGAATTTTAAGACATTTTTGTTCCAATGAAACATTTATAAAAATCCATAGTTTTCGAGAAAAAAATTTATGAATTTTTGTTTTTTAATTATTTCGTGGTCTTTCCACGTTCCAGTAAGTATGCCCTACGATCAGCCGCATGTACGCGAGTCTTTTCTCTTTTAAAATGACCTAAGGATCGAGAAAAACAGGTCTGGTAAGTGTGTCTTCAAAAAAATTTTTGGAACTTCTCCGTCCGAGTTGTTTCCTTTTGGTGCGGATTTACATATATAGTATATTATACTGTATTATACATTATATACCAAACGTTTCGGTATAATTATTTCCCATACACTACTGCACGGTAATGACCGTTTGCTTGTGCAGACTAATTAATTGTGGCCTGCATGGTTGTGTTGTACGATTGTTCTAGGCAACGCATTCCTGGTGAACGTCGCACTGGCCGATCTGCTGATCTCGGGTATGGTGATACCGGCCTCGGCAATCTTGATACTCGCCGGCCACGAGGAGTCGCCCCGAGGCATCTGCAATTTCGAGTGGACCCTCGAGGCTCTCTGCTTTCTCGTGACGGTTCTCACCTTGGCCGCCATCGCCGTCGAGAACTACATGCGGCTCTGCTGGCCGATCGAGAGGTTCGTTGCACTTTTCGACTTTTGCAATAATGTATACGCCTGTATAGTGTATATATATATATCTGTACGTATGATGCATATAATACACAGACACCTACTCGTTCGCGCATACGCACATATATCGTTGGCTGTAGATGCATATACGCGATATACATGCGACATGCGAGCTCGGCAATATGCCATACGGGATTTATGTACTTTATTTTGATGCGGTCGGGATAAAGCGCCGTGTGGCAGCTGCGAGTTTCGAGTTTCGGATTATGCAAATAACGAGGAGGAGGAGGAGGCGGAGGACCGCCAATTTTTCGTTTTTTTTTTTCCTTTGTCGAGCGTACATTCGACTTATCACGGACACGAGCCGCGAGGATCATTAGCAGACATTCTCCTTGACGCGCGATAAGAATGCATAATCCCTGATTTGAATATAAGCTCGAGTCTATTATACTGGCAGATAGAATGAGGGCGTGACGATAATTTATTTATTTATTTATTTATTTATTTATTAGAGAGTATGTCTTTGAATCAAGTACACGTGGAGAGTAACGTAAATATATGCGTAGACCTGTCTTGAATAAAGTATGAAGGTACGCCTATTACGACCGGATTTTAGTGATTTTCATCAATTATTAGACGAGTTCTTGAAAATTTCTACTTAACGATGGCAAATCACCGTAATTTGCCATTGAAAAATATAAGCCTAAACCGAAATTCTTGAAAAACAGCCAACGCACACACCGCCAAAAGCGAAATATTAAATTTTCAACTCCACTTTACGGCTGGGTACGCTAAACGTACATTTGCCTAGGAATCCGAGCCACGCGGCGCCGTATCTTTCCAACATCCAGTATAGATAAGCTCGAGAGTATCCCCGTGTATATTCCACATACGCGGAGCTTCCGAAAAAAAATTACAAAATAAAACAAAAAAAAAAAATACATACTCTCTTGCCGTCCGAGACGCATCGCTCGCAATTCGCACGTCCGATAACGTTTCGTTCCGCTTCACTTGTCCCTGGGCCATTGATAAGTCAGATCGCGCGGTGATCTCCGAGAGAGAGAGAGACGCCGTGCAAGTATGAAGCGCAAGTTTATACAGTGACTCTGCAGAATTTACTCTCTCTCTCGTCTCTGGCGGCCTGGAGAAGAAGGGATGGAGGGAGGGGCAGGGGGTTGGGGGTAAAGAGTGAGGTAGGAAATAAATGACTCGGTGGAAGAAGAAAAAGCGCGCGGCGCGAACTTGCTCTTTTATATATATATATATATGCGATGTAGAAATTACGTGCATCCGAGCGTCAGCGCGCGCGCGCGCATCGCGTATATAAATCGCATGGCCGAGCGTTATCGCGGCGCAACATGACTTGCCGCGATACGACTAACGGCGCTCCCTTATACACTGATGCTCTCGGTCTCTTTGTACGTATATGTACCTGTTATATACACAAGTATATGTGTGTGTGTGTGGCAAATGGCTTCTTCCACTTCGATTCATTGCCAGAATTGATGAGCCGTCGGCGATAGGGGGAACCGGACTAAGCAGCGCAATATCTCCGGCTATTTCGCGTTTTAAGGAGGATTTCAAAGTAGTTTGCATATTACGCCAGCTTTCGTCTCCTTTTTCATTCTCTCTATCCCGATACGCGGATAAATCCCGCGTCGCTTATTCTCCCGCGCGTTAATCGCGAAGATACGGGCTATACGTGTACTTATATTTTCTTCGTGCGTAATTAACTCGTGGCTTCGGGCCATATTGAAGCCCCTGTTATTCCAAGCCAGACCCCCCCCCCCCCGCCCCCTGTGTTCCGGCATAGCTCATCTTCTCAGTAAACACGTCAATATTGGCTCATTGCTTTATGTATAGATTAAAGGGCGCGTGTTTGCTTTGTATTATATAAGGTGCGCACCTGATATCGAGTTCGCTTTTAACTGAACAACTTGAAATATTACGTTTTCTCTCGCTCGCTCTGTTGTTGTGTATATGTGCCTATGCCGTTAACTGTCTCGGCTGGGCTGAAATCAAAGTTTTAACGTCGACTCGCCGAAATCCAGGTCGAAAAATCGCGGAACTCCGCTCGCGCTCGGGAATCGTCAAAATTTTGCTTTAATCCTCGAGGGCTTTCGGATTTATATTGACGTTTCGCTGCGCGCAATTCGAGAGCAGTGTTAAATATCACACGGAAATTCAGCACCTCTCAATTTCTCGATACGCGCGCCGTTTCGTTTATTCTGAAAATTTGTTTTTTATTGTATTGTTATTGAATTTTTTTTGTTTTTTTTTTTTTGAAAATTTTTGTTTCTCTTCTGCTGAAAATTTTCGAATCCTCGCAACTTTTGTAACCCGAAGAAGAACTTTGCCCACGACCTTCGTTTGAAATAGAAGCTCTTTCACGGTTTGCTTCCTGTATAACGTACGTAATGTCAATTGTTGTCCGCAAAGCAAAAATAACTGCAGTCAGCGACGAATCAGTACAAAATTGAACAATTTTAATAAATCAATTCCAAAGTTCATATATTCAAAAAAAGCTCATACTTATCAAGAACTTCGTCTTATCCATAGAACAATTTAAAAATCACAGCGCATAAACACTTCTATCTTGTCGTCGACCTGCATAACAGAATTGCAAAAGTTTTAGGTTGTCTATACGTATAACTGACCGGAGAAAGTTTGGTCGATCGAGTAACCCTGTAATTTAAGACTAATCTTAAATTGGTCGCTCACCTCTCGTGAGAATCTAGTTTCCGAGCGATTAGAGTTATAGCGAGCATCGTGATATATAATACACACACAGACACACATATATATATACGTTGTAACACCAAGTTTGTAATCGTGCCTCAAGGCAAGTTACGAACCGTATTTTATCTCTCGCCGGTATATATACAGGTACATGCTGTACTACGCTCTACACGTGTTATACTTCGCTTACTCGTTACCGATACTAACGATTATTGCTCCGATGCACGTGTACAGAGGTGTATGCACAGGGGGTCAAACATCTTCCATTGTCTTGTCGAGATAACAGTATACAAGTAATGGCATATAGTACATAGAAATTCGCTTGTTTCGATACAGTTCGTTTCGATTGTTATTCCACGCGGTAGTGCGTTGCTTTTTTTTACTTTAAATATTCTGGCCTAGCTCTCGTTCGCGTATCAATTGAAAAGCGTTGCAAATTGAAAGCGGAGGCAAATAAAGCGAAAAATTGTACTTGCAGTTTGTGAAAATTCATCAGGATGTATGTACAGTAATTGGATTTTAATATTAAAGAGGTTCTACTAGTAACAAAACTAAAATTGAGATGTGATTGAAATTTTATGTACAGCCAGGTATAAATCGCGCAGTTTTTATTTTGTTCAGATTAGCATAGGCTCTTATGGCGAATTACGCTAATTTATATACTATAAAAAATTGGGATTTTGTACAAATTTATTGTTCATTAGCTCGGACATACAATTAAACCTCATTGAATACCAAAATCATACGTTTAACCTCAAAATATGAGTCAAACCAGCGAAGGCATATAAAACTTTTTATAAATAATCGAGATAAATAGAATATATTCATAAATAGAATTTATAATCATTATTTGGCTTAAGTTGATTTATGGAAGCCACTAAGAGTAGTATAATGTTTTACGAAAATTCCATAAATAAAAAAAGATTACATTTTGACTAGTGCATTAGGGGTAGAACGTCCTTAACAACGAAAACCGAACTTATACCAAACTATAACCAAAAAATAATCTTAAATCGACCGTAAAATTCAGCGAAAATATATTTCGTATACGCGCTTTCGTCAATTACAGTATATTCTGTAATAGTCCTCGTTTTAATCTCGCGCGCCGCACTGCGCGCATTTTTCCGTTGAAAAAAAAAATTGAAAATCGCGAGACATCGGCGGAGATTATGGATTTTTCGCGAACATTCGGCCGCCTCGCGCCGGTAATTTGTGCAAATGCCGCTTTCATGCTGTATTTTTCGATAGAAAAGTCCGCTGAAAATACATGAAAAATTCAGCGTCATATTTTACGCTCTGAACGACGGTAATGGCTTTGCGCACACGTATATACACACTCATACACGTACGCGCGCTTTCCGTTCGTTCGCTGCGCGAGCGGATTTGCATTACACCTTATGCAGGACGGCTTTAAATCTAGGTGCAACCTAATATGTCACCTATGAAAAATTCACTCGCGCGCATACATATACCCAGCCAGACGTACTGCATAAGTAAACGCACGTGTTTCTGACACACACAGCACACACACACACACATATATATAGATATACTTATATATACGTATAGACGTGCCTAAAAGAAAAATAACGCTTTCTAAAGTTACTTTTGGGAATAAGCTCTCTCTCTCCCTTCCTGCACTCAAAATTCCAAGCCCGAGAGTTGTATTCGCGAGATGGAGATAGGGTCAAGAGATCGAGGGAAATATACCTTTTGCAGCTCCTCGTCGTCGTGCTTTATTATGCCTATTACGCTTCTGGCCCCGGTCCAAGCGTTCGATGTATATATGAGTATGTCCAGGAAATTTCGAAAACTGCAACTCGGACGAAAATGTTGCAAAAAATTTTCTTGAACGCACACCTACCAGACCTATTTTTTCTCGTTCCTCAGGTCATTCTGGAGGAGTATACTTTTTTCTGGAGCAAAGACGACTTGAAAAAACGAGAAATAATTGACAAAACGAACCAGAATTCAGAGATTTTTTTCTCTAAAACTATGGACTTTTAAAAATATTTCACTAGAAAAAAAAGTCTTGAAATTCATCAAAGAATATTCTGAAATTTTTTCAGATTGATCCGGCAGAATTTTTCATTTTTCGAAAATTCAAAAAAATCAGAAACAATTTCAGAGCATTCTTTGATGAATTTCAAGACATTTTTTTCTAATGAAATATTTTTAAAAGTCCATATAGTTTTCGAGAAAAAAAATCTATATGAATTCTCGTTTTTTAATTATATTTCTCGTTTTTCAATTCGTTTTTGCTCCGGGAAAAAGTATACCCTACGATCGGCCATTTATACGAAAGCTTTTTCTCATTCAGAATGACCTAAGGATCGAGAAAAATCAGGTCTAGTAGGTGTGGGTTCAAGAAAATTTTTTGCTACTTTTCCGAAATTATACGTATACTCGGCGTCTCTTGTGCTTCTGCGGCGCCTCGACGTCTTTAACTCTATTTTTTCATCCAAATAAAATTATACTTAGTATTGATCAAGTTATCGCTCGAATGGTGGTAGTTATTATTAAATGAATTAAGACATAAAAAAGAAAATTTGGCTCGAAGAGATGTCTTAATTCATTTAACAATAAAATTCTACTTTTTCAGCCGTCGTTTTGCCGCCGATGCGAGAGACGCGCTCTTTCATTTGCGCGGCGGTATACACAACTTTTCCGTCCGATTTGTTGCCGAAATTTCCCGGACATACTCATCAGCGGCCGCTGAGGTACTGGCCCTTTGACGCGCGCGAAAATCCACGTGTGTTATTGCGGCAGCTGCTCGAGATAATGCGGCCCTTTCGCGTTTTCCGAAAACGCAGAGCGACATAGGCGGCCGCCTCGGATTCGCGACGAAAAACAAGTCGACGGCTCGCGTCCCTCGGAACTATTAACTCGAGCATTATTCTCTTTGGCGCTTATAATTATCCTCCGCGTGCTATGGAAAGGCGTCTCTCTCCCTCTCTCTCCATCAACATCAGGAGCCGCTCGCTCGCGAGAGAGCCGACGAAAAGGCGGCATCAGACGCACATATACCGGGGCAAACTCGTCAGCGGGTCTTAATTAACCGGCGACGGGGTGTACGTATAGGGTCGGCTGCGGCGGCGGCATATTGTGCCCCGCGCCGCAAGCTCGACCGAACAAAAAGCCGCAGCAGCATATATTCAGGCGGGATTATCTTTCTTCATTACCAACTTCCAGGGCGCTCGCGCTTCCTGATAAAATCTGAAATTCGCATAAAGCGCGAGGGAGAGAGAGAGAGAGAGAGAGAGGCGAAGCTGAAACTCGAGATGATTTTTTCCTTCTCTCTACACGTGCGCGCCGTGTGTGTAACTCTCGCTATAGCTCCCCTCCCTCGGGGGTCGAACTGCGGGCGAGCTCGGATTTTCCGAATATAACCTCGCGGAACACAGGGACAGGGGACGATTGTAAATCGTACAGAGTCTCTCTCTCTCTCTCTCTATGCGCGCTTCGAATGGATATATGGTATATATATGCTTGATAAACGAGCGGTCAGTCAGAGGCGCAGAGGCGATAATAGCGGACGTCTCCTTTTTTCCTCGGGACTATGTGCGCGTATATTATATAGACAATAGATATATATATGTAATTCTATATACGTATATGGATGCGGCAGGAACACAGTGTGTCCATTATATACCTATATTATGTGCGCCGGGTTGGGAGCCGCGCGATGGCCCTATTGTTAACCCCGGGGGTGACACGCGTGGATTTTCGGTGCCGCGCGCGCGGGAACACGATTCGTCAGCGGGTCATCGCGCTGGAAATTTCAAATGTCAGTCCCATCAGTCTTGGACAAGGTTTTTCCGCGATATTTCGTGTATAACGACGTTATGCACGTCTCGTTATCGCGTAACGGCTTTTGCTCTCTCTCTCTCTCTCTCTCTCTCTCTCTCTCTCTCTCGTTTTCGCTTTTGAGCTTATCGCGCGCCTAATTCGAAGGCTGTACAGTAACTTGTAATATATACTTACCCGCTGAATAGAGAGCGCGGCGGCAAATTTTATCGGGCTATTCATTTACTCGATCCGCTCGCTCTCTCCATATAGCGCATATAATAAACTTCGTACATATATATATATCTATATCTATATCTATGTGCACAAACGCGTCCCGACGAGCGCTTATTCATGCAAATTATTAAATACCGCGAGCAAAAGTCTACGGCTCCATTAACCTGCGGGAGCGGATCTTTTGTGCAGCGCGCTCGGGGTAATTCCAGGGCTTCGCGCACAGCGACGTTATATTATACCTATATAAGCCCATGGCGCATATAATGCGACATCGCGAAAGAAACGATAATCGGAAGCGAAATTATCGATTCGTCCCGAGGCCCGGACTCCTATGTGTGTGTGTATGTGTATATATATAACTGCGCGCAAGATCGAAAACGCTTGATCCGCTATTGCACTTGGCTGAGCGGTTTAAGATTTGTTTGTACGCGAGAGCCGTTTCATTGTCTGCACGCGATCCGATCGGCTATAAATCCGTTAAGCTGTGCTCAAAGCCATTATGTATATACCTTTGTTATATTGTGAATACGTATACATGTATATATACCTCGACGCAATAATAGGGTGTATCGGACACACTGGGCTGGTATTGTTAAACAAGAGCTTGGAGGAGACCTTCTTGAGGAGGGATTAAAGTAATTTTTATAAATATGATCTTTCTGGCAAAAATTTTTCAAAATCGTCGATTATCAGGATTGACGACCAATTTTTCAAAAAGGGGGGTGGGGATCGCATATTTCACACAATTTATCTTGAAATGTAAAAACTGTCGGTGCATTTTCTTCGTATTATATTCACTTGATCCTGCAGTGAAGTGTACACTCGATGCTCGACTGCGACTCGATCTGTCACTACCAATAAAAAGCTATTCGCACGCGCATATACTCCAGTATATGGGAAAATCCGGCAAAATAATTCAGATAATTGCAGCGGAAACAACCAAAAAAAAATCTTGTGAGACTCGTCTGGGACAACGTTTTTTTTGTTCCATAGGACCCTCAGAACAAGAAATAAAATAGTGATCCCACGAAATCGAATGCGTATTTTTGGGTATATAAATATTTGTGTAAAAATTTAAAAAAATCATTTTTAAGCGTTTTTTTTCAATCCGAATTTAGAGGGAGAAGGAATTTTATTTTGTTAGTCGGAAATATGCACTAAGTTCACAAAATATCTCAGCTTTTCAAATAGGTTAAGCTTTTTTGTCTAGGATTTTTTTAACAAATTTTTTTTTCTCGAAAAATATGACCTTAACGAAGAAATGTTGTAGAATAAAAAATACTTAAAATTACTCAAAGAATACGTATGAATTTTTTCAAAAATTTTTGAGCCATTTTTTAATTTTTTAAAAATTATGAAAATTGAAAAAATTTTTAATTTGCTCAAAAATTTTTAAAAAAATTTATACGTATTCTTTGAGTAATTTTAAGCATTATTTATTCTACAATATTTTTTCGTTAAGGTCATATTTCTCGAGAAAAAAATCATATTTAACATCACGCTGTTTCACAAAAACCGTCATTTTGTTGAAAAAAATCATAGGCAAAAAAGCTCGACCAATTTGAAAAGCTCACATATTTTGTGAACTTTGTGCATATTTGTGACAGTAAAAATAAAATTGCTTCCCCCCCTAAATTGGGATTGAAAAAAAAACGCTTAAAAAAACCAATTTTTCTTAACTTTATACACAAATATCTTAATATCTAAAAACACTCATTCGATTTCGTAGGAACACTATTTTTTTCGTGTTCTGGGAGTCCTATAGAACAAAATGAACACTGTCCCAGACGAATCTCACGAGATTTTTTTTTTGGTCGATTTCCGCTGCAATTATCTGAATTATTTTGCCGGATTTTCCCATATACAGCCCTCCACCCGATGCACTCAATCAGGCGCATTAAATCGTGTCGATACGATAAAAATCTCGCAGGTATTCCGTAATCCGGTGCGGGTAAATTTAAAATGAAAAAAAAGAGTGAGAGAGAGACAAGAAGTCCCTCGAGAGGTCATATAGAGTCCCTCTCGGGAGTTAGCGCACGTCGTATAACGGCCGTGGCAACGTTCCTAAAGCGCGCGCCATATACATATATATACGCGTACTTATAGATAAAAAATATCAGATCGTCGCGGGCGGCGCGTACTTAGCCGAAAATTAAAAGCGATAAAATTTTATTCCCGACTCCAAGCGCCGAAGTATTATATGTATAGGCGCGCGCGCGCGCGCGCGCCAGCTCGAAAACTGTCCAATAACCATTTCCCCGGCACACGTGCGCGAATTCACCTCTTTCTCCCGGAGAGCTCTCCCTCTCCGGCTCCGACGTTTCACTTTACAAGTCTCCTAAAACCCCCTAAGAATCTCGCCGCGAATGACCCCATAAAGATCGGCGTAATTCAGCGCAAGCATTCATCTCTCGCTCTCCTCAGTTCCCCTCCTATATATCGTCGCATATATCGCCAATAGTCATAGCAAAGGGGCGCAGGAGGGGGGGGGGGGAAGGGGAGAAGGAGTTACGCCTCACCCCCCTACCGCGTAATTCCCTGCGCGCGCCGCGTGTGTAAATTCCAGGGATATCGGGGATTCCCTCGGTCGCTTTACTTGCGCCGCACGAATCGCTTCGGCAGCAACAGTAGCAGCGACTTTATACGAGCGTGTATACACATGTGTATATATAGATAGCTTCGCTCGCCGATGGATACCTGGACAATGCTGTGCCCCCCTGGAAGGGCTACTTAATTAGGCGCGAGGGCTTTGCTTTGACCCTGTTGGCAGAGGCTCGCCTGATTGAAATCGGCGATATCGAGGGCGAAGGGGGGGGGGGAGAGCGCGCGCACTTTCATTTAAACTTGGCCGAGTTATTGCTGCCGGGGAGAGCTGCTGCAGTTGCGCGGATATGAGAGAACTTTGCGATATGCGCGCATTATGATGTCGGCGCCGGGGCGAGTTGCCGCTTGATTGTAATTATAAGGCGAAGTGCGAATGAGCTGCGGCCGCGCGGGAGGGATGGGCTTGAAATTGAAATTGTTCCGCGGGGGGAGGTGGAGAGAGAGAGAAAAAAGGAGGCGGACAACTTCGCGCCGGGCACACGGTTACTATTAGCTGAATTTTACTTTTCCGTCCCAGGTGTTGCGCTTAAGTAGTTTTTACAAGTTTTACATGGAGTCGGGAGGGGGGGGGGCGAAAGAAAGAGGGAGAGAGAGAGAGACAGAGGTGTGTGTTTTATCAGGCTGGAACGACGGATGACGGTCATATTTCTTGTCCTTGGGAAATTTCACCTCCGAATTGAAAACTGTTTTTTGCTTCTTTTTTTGGGTAATCCGGACGCAGTACTGGTGGCCTTGTGCACCAATTTCGCGTAAAAGTAATTTGCTTGTTTAGTAGAAGGTAATAGTATATATGTTGCGTTAAATATTATATTTCGTAAAGTTTCGAACTTCTATTTTAATATTTAAATGACGAACGAAAAGTTTGAAATTTATTAAATCACTCAAACTTGCTCAATATTATCTTCAAACTTTATAACCTAGCGCATTTTTGCATTTTTATGGAATTAGAAGTTCATAGACCGCTATACCATTTATTGCTTTAAATTTATGCTGATGCTATTTTTCTGCAATTATTGAATTACCTGCACTTTGTTACGTCGGCTCGAGGAATTTCCAATTCAACGTTTAACGATAATCGATTCGAATCATAATCGAACCGCAGCGCATTGCGCTTTACAATTCCCTAAAATAAATGAACCCCATTCATCGCCCGTAAGCTCGAAATGATAAAGCTCGAAATTTTGACAAAGTGCCTCCAGCCTATTATCGCGAAAATGCCAGATAATTCAAGAATTTCTTTCCCTCTCTCTCTCTCTCTCTCTCTACCTCTCTCACTGCGAAACCTTTTTTTTCGCGCTGCTTTTTAAATATACATAATCTCGTGAGCTGCATTAGCGGACTCTCTGCATACTTAAAATGTACGTTAATGGCGGTTAAATCCGATTGAAGTTACAAGGAAAGTTTATCCCCGCATAAAATAATCTCCATCTCTCTCTCTCTCTGTCTCTCTCGCTCTCGCGGCGCATGTTTATCTACTCGAGGCGAACTTTTTCGCGTTTCCCGAGAAAATCAAGTGTCACTTGATGAAAGTAAACTTCTTCGCGGCGGCGACGCCGCCGCCGCGAGCGCGAGCTTTTTCAAAGGCGACTTGCGCGCGGCTCTCTCTCTCTCTGGCTTTCTCCTTTCGAAACTCGTCAAGAAAATCTCGTCTAAACATTCAACTCTTGAATCCTCGCGTAATTGGTAGCTCTTCGCGGCTATTCACACACACATACCTATATATATACACACACACACAAATGCATAAACAGCACACGCAGCCATTATATTACCGAGAAAAACGATATATATGTCCGATTCTCTTTGAAAAATGCACTTTTCGGGGGTCCAGAAATCAAACAATTTTTTTTAAACTACAGAGGTTTCGAACCTATCAGACTTTCTTCTGTAATTCGAAAGATAGTCAAAAATGCAGAGGAACGTGGAAAACATGGAACATGAGAATTGAACATGGGGAGGTATGTGGAGAAAAAAAGAAAATCAGGTATATTCGGATTTTTATTTTTTTTTTTTTAAACGTACATAATTTTTTATCAGAGCATCGAATTTGTGCCTCGGAAACATTCGTAGTCGTTATTATTTCAGTATTTTGACACATTAAGGGGTTATGACAGTGTCAAACGTCTAAAAAAATTTTTTTTGGAAAACTGTCATAGTTTTATTATTTAGGCAATCATAATAAAACTGTTTGTATTTTAAAGTATTTATTGAGACCTTCAATTTAAGCTATTGAACTGTTAAAAATATTAATTTTTTATCTCGCAAATCTATTATTAGTAAGACATGTTTTTTACTGCAGTTTTTTTGCGGTGTGCACGTTTTTAAACGTTTGGGTAAATCAAATCAAAAGTTTAATATCTCCTTTTACTCCATAGAACCTGCACTAAAAAATGGGTGGAGCACTTTTTTAACTTAAAATTTTTTTTCTATTTTTTTAAATAAAAAAATTTTTTTTTAGACGTTTAACACTGTCATAATCCCTTAATTTTTTGAAAAAAAAACGTAAAATGCTTCAGAAATATGGTTACTACTAACTTTGCTCACGTTCCTCTGCACTTTTGAGTATCTTTCAGCTTACAGAAGAAAGTCCGATCGTTCCGGAACCTCTAGCTTCAAAAAAAAATATGTGTGAATATGTGTATAACACAATATTCAAAGACTTTATCCCTCGGTGTTTTTTAATATTTTATGAAAGAGTCTATCGATCTCTCCGAGGCAAGTGTTGGTAAAAAGGTAAAAATTAATTTATACCATTTTTCCTTTTGTTTCAACGTTTCGGTGAACACTGTCACCCTCTTCAGCAAACTGTCAATTTTTATTTCAATAAATAAATGAGCACAATACAATTCTAATTTGTCACATATTATAATTGTATTGTGCTCATTTATTTATTGAAATAAAAATTGACAGTTTCCTGAAGAGGGTGACAGTGTTCACCGAAACGTTGAAACAAAAGGAAAAATGGTGTATAAATTTATTTTTACCTTTTTCCCAACACTTGCCTCGGAGAGACCGACAGACTCTTTTATAAAATATTCAAAAAAAAAAAAATTTCCGATTTCCGGACCCCCCGAAAACTGCATTCTTTTCCCCGTAGAACTGGTCATTATAAGCCTCTATTGTGTGTCCCGTGAAGCAGATACGCCGTGCTGACGACGAGCCGCGTGACCGGGGCGATCCTCTCGGTCTGGCTGATCGCCTCGACGGCGGTGGGCCTGCAGTCGTCCCTCGAGCTCGGGCCCAACATCTGCAACATCAACTGGCGCAAGCCCTTCACCATGACGACCAACACGACCGGCATAATGAGCGCCTCGATCATCGTCGGCGCCCCCATGTTCTTCACGATAATCGTGTACGCAAGGCTCGTCCTGCGCGTACGCAGCGCAATGCGCGGCTCCTACAAGCCGTCCGTCGCCTTCAACTGGGACTACGAGCTCACCAAGGCCAACATGTACAGCTTCTTCTTCTTCGGGATATTCTGGCTGCCGCTCGGCGTCACGTTCTGCATCAGCGTGGTGAGACACGACGATTTTTCCGCGACGCGTCTATACGAGGCGCGGCTTCTTTCGTTCGTCGCAATTGTAGGCTTCGCAATTTTCGCCAATAGTCGACGGCTGCGTGTACACGAACGAAAGGAAGCGCGCCTCTGAAGTATTTACTTTTTTTTGTTTTTAGAAAAATCCATGGACAATTTATTTGTTCGTTTAGACAGAATGCCTTTGAATACAAAAGTATAATGGAAAATAAAATTAAAACTAAAAATGAAATCGATGATCGCGAAACTTAAGTTATAAATCGTTGTACAGAACAATACTTTTACAAGACTACTCAAAACTATAGATTGATAATTAAGGAAAACAATAATTGAATTTGAATTTAGCTAAATAGCACATTCCATCTTCTTCTCGCGTCATAATTTTATTATTTTATTTATTTTGTCATAGCTTCATTTTTATCACTAACTTTTGGTAATTGTATGTTACAAGGATGTGCAAGATTCGAGTGTATTAAAGTTGATAAGCATTTCGTTGATCGCCGGATCTCAAAGACCGAGAAAATCGAAAGTTTTACCAAAGTTCTACTGGCAGCCAAACGCTGCGAGCGATATATCTTGTTCCTCCCTCTAACTTCAAAATCGCAACTTGGACGTGGACTTTTTTGTCTCTGTGTAGGAGGAGAAATACTGTTGGTAACTGGTGCAGAAAGACGTTTCATCGAAAAAAAAAGTCTTCTTTATCGCATGCGCCTAGAAAATACCGTTTCTCCCTGCCAATATAATGCGGAGCGAAAATATATGGTTTTTCAAGCGCGCGACAGAATGAAATTTGTCAAACGTCGGGTAATATAGTTCGAAAAAAAAGAGATTGTATAAAATAAATTATACGACTTGTACGGTCGAAAGGTAGTACGGACCAACACAGTTCTTTTTCGCTGCAAAAAATTAAATGGGCGAGCCACGTTTCTCGTTTTCCCATATATAGCTAATTCGTCTTTCTCTCGCATGTAAATGAAAAGGAATTAATTAAATTTCAGGCTCTCCCGTTGTAAAAGCTTTTCCCTGTAATAGCCGCGCGTTGCGCGAGCCAGCTTTAATTAAACTAAGACTAACGGAGAAAAAAAAAATTCCGGAAAAATAGCCAGCTCAACCGGAGCTTAGATCACATAGATTTCTGTAAATCCATCCTATTTCGGAGACAAGTCTCACGAGCTAGTCGCAAATTTTTTTTTATTGAAGTAGGTACACCTGATTTTTCTCGTTCCTTAGGTCATTGTGAAAGAAAAAAAAACTCGCGTACACGGCCGATCGAAGTTTTCCGGAGCAAAAACGACTCGAAAAAACGAGAAATTAATTTTAAAAAAAGCATTCATAGATTCTTTTTCTCTGAAACTATGGACTTTTATAAAAATTTCATTGCAACATATATGTCTTAAAATTCATGAAAGCTGCTCTGAAATTTTTTCAGATTGATCCGATGCAATTTTTGATTTTTCGAAAATTCAATAAAATCGATATTTCGAAAAACGTCATTTAGAAATCTGAAAAAGTTTCAAAGTATTCTTTGACGAAAAAAATCTATAAATTCTGTTTTTTTCTTTAATTATTTCTCGTTTTTCGAGTCGTTCGCACTCCGGAAAAAGTATACCCTTCGTTTGGCCATGTACGCGAGTTTTTTCTCTTTCAGAATGACCTAAGGAACAAGAAAGAGACTTGCTCGTATGAGTTGTATCCGGAATAGAGTGGATTTACACATATGACCAATTCTCCGAGAAAAGTGCACTTAGACTTTCTTCTGTAAGCTGAAATATGGTCAAAAGTGCAGAGGGAAATGGAAAACATGGAACATGAGAATTTAACATGGGAAGGTATATGGCGAAAACGAGAAAGTCAACTATTCGGATTTTTTTTAACGGACATAACTTTTGATCAGAGCATCGAATCTGGGTAGAGTTTTTTTAAAATAAAGCTCTTTCGTTGCACTTTATCGTAGTGCAGTTTGAAATTTTATTTGTGCCTCGGAAACATTCGTATATAGTTGTTGTTATTCCAGTATCTTAACGCATTAATTTTTTGTAAAAGAAAACGTAAAATGGCTCAGAAATATGATTACTAGTAACTTGTCCCATGTTCCTCTGCACTTCTGACCATCTTCCGGCTTACAGAAGAAAGTCTCTAAGCGTAAAGAAAAACTGTTCGATTTCCACACCCCCGAAAAACATTTTTCCAGAACAACCGCTCATAATACACGCGCATAATACTGTCGCGCGCCGAAATGCCAAAAACGACGAAAAAAAAAAATGAAAAGTAACGCAAAAATCCGTGCCTCGCAGGTCCGGCCCGTCAGCCCCAAGATCGTGGTCTACCTCGCCTGGTTCGCCCTCTCCAAGTCCTGCTTCAACAATCTGCTCTACTGCGTGGCGGACCGCCACTTCCGCAGCGCCTACGTCAAGCTCTTCCACTACTGCTGCTGCAAGACGACGGTGAGCTTCGCCCGCCGTCCCCGGGGCGACGGGGGCGGCCGCTCCTCCGGCGACGTCCGCCTCAGGGTCCACATCATCCACTCGTACGCCTCGCCGGGCTCCTGTCGGCCGGCCGTCGCCCGGCCCAACGGCCGCGACGTCTACGAGTTGTAGGGACACCGGTACAGTCGGCTGCAGCAGCAGCAGCAGCGACGCTCGCACTGAGAGGCTGCACACCCGCGGAAAGGCTTCCGTCGTCGCCTGTATATTTCCTCCCCGAGCCTCGCGTCCCGCTAGGGGTTTATTATTCTTTCGACGCGCCGCGTCGAGGCTCTCTGCGCTCTGCGCTATACTCGTGTAATTTTTTTTCTCTTCGTTCTTCTTTTTTAGCGCCGCGCGTCGAGGTGCTGCTCTATATACGCTCCGGACGCGAAAAATACTCACACGCCCGCGCACTTACACGTATATATATATATATATGTGTAAGTATATATATGTGTGCGCACGTAAGATTTACAAGGCCGTATTCTTTCTTTTCTTACAAGAGCTGTGTGTACCACAGTTCCAAACGCTCCTTTTTTACTCGAGGAGATTCTTTTATTACGCGAGAGCTTGTCCCTCCCTCTCTGTCCCTCTCGGGGGAGAAAACGAGAAATTCCGATAAGCTTTTCGCCCATTGTTTGTAAACGCGCACACGCAGACGACGTACAAATCGTTAAACGTGTGTATACGGCTTGTATACTTTCCAACGTTCGCCCCCCCGAAGTAGCGTTCGGGCAACTAAACCTGCGAAGATAGTAGTCTCGAGTAAATCGTTCGAAAACGCAAGAGCGAGAACGTGTCGTATCGTCGGCGCTGCAGGTATCGCTTTTTATATTCCGCTTATCGCATGCAGACGCTGACCAATATACGATCTATATATACTGCTGTGTACGGTGCATTTTGTTTTTTATTACTCTCTAAATCTAAAACAGTGAAAATTCATAGTCCATATATTAACAATTTGAAAAAATGATAACGGTGCAGACTGTGAACTAGTGAATAATCACAGTTTAAACGGGTTAAAGAAGCCAATTGAAAAATTGTAGAAGGACTGCCTGAAATAGTAAACATGAACATTGCAAATGGTGAATATAAACATTGGAAATAGTGAACAAAAATAATATTTGGATGGTAATATATATTAGCTGAAATAGTGAAAATACACTACCTATAATGTTGCAAATACATTACTCAAAATAGTTGTGGCCCTAGTAAGAGGAGGCTAAAGGGGACATAAATTTTCGCTTATTCTACATGTTCATTGTTTGCTAATTAAATAGTACTTTTTCTCATGTTGCAAAACGATTAAGTCCATAAAATTTCCCTTTTTCTGGGTGGTGGATTCTCCATTTGAATAGTGAATTTCTCGGATGTTAAAAATCTATAAATACCGAAAATTTCACTTCTCTTAAAAGTCATTATGACTCATTAAAAAAATAGTCAATTTTCATAATTTTTCCACCTTTTGCTAAAGTGATTATGTACTGGATAATCAGTATTCCACTGACAATTTAAAGCAAATACTTTCTACTGTTTGAATCAGTAAATATTTACTAATTCGATAGTAAACACAATGAAATGAGCAAAATGATAACTCATTTCATAAACAGTGACTACTCACTACGTACTATAGCAAATTCTAATTTTTACAACAATTATGCACCCTATTCATTAGTGAATATTCCCTAATTTGTAGAATGATATTTTTTGTATCTACGTGTAAATAGTGAAAAATTTCACTATTTGAAAGGTTAACATTATTTAACTATAAGAAATAATAAATTTTTCGCTGATTTAGATTTCGAGAATACGTACGGTTCTAATTTACTTTACGCACAATGTTTATCGCGGATCTCTGAATTCTACGCGCAACCCGTTCTCGCTTATATTATTTATCATCGTCGAGCCGCGGCGCTTAGTTGCTCCAAGAGCATAATTAATTCACGCGCCACGGCTTTCCAGAGCCGGTGGCAGCGTCTGCATACACACTCCGGATCATCAATCAAACGAGCAATTCGACGAGTCCGGAAAACGCGCGCGAAATTCCAAGTCTCTCCCCTTCCGCATAAGGGCTTGTTTTCCCCGCTGAAACTGTACACGCGCACGCGTATATATATAAGACGCGCATCGAGTGAGAGAAAGAGTGAGAGAGAGAGAAAAAAAACGAGCAAAACAAAATTCATAACTCAGTGGCACTCGCGACGTTTCTCCAACTTTCATTACTCCTCTGGACGCTTACCAAGAAAGCCTCGGCGGCTTCCTAAGACCCGGAAGTCGCGGGGAAGGGGGGGGGGGATGTGCTTGATACCAGAAATTACTCTTTTATTGCGCTAATAATTTCTCGCGCGCGACAAAGCGAATAATGCGACTTTACGCTGTTTAAATTACTTTGGCCGAGAGAGCCGAAAGCCATCCCTCAGTCGAGAAGCTCGCGAGCTTGCGCGTCGACAAAACAGCTCTCTACTACTACTACTACTGCGCGCCGCTGCGGAGCCCGCGCATTGTACGGATATAGGCTTTGTGCTGCGCGGCCGGTGACAAACGAGCCCGGATTTCATTCTCCGCGTGCGAGGATCTTGAAAGCTGTCTCGCTATCGTCCCTGCGAGCCTCTCCAGAGCCACCCCCACCCCCCACCACCACCACCCCTATTTCGCCACTTCCACGAAAAGTTGGCGAAACTTTGGATAATTTATAATCGGAGCGCGAAAAAATAGAGGGTGGAAAACAGGTTTTAATTAATCCGAACGCGCTGATAGCTATGTGTGTGTGTGTGTAACGTATAATCTCGTAACGGACTTCCCGGCGACGAGAAAGAAATTAAGAAATCGCCGTAATGGTCAGGAGGGAGGGGAGGGGGGGCTCGTAAAGCCGAGTCTGGCCATTAAAAATCTTGGTCTCTCTCTCTCTCCCTTACTCTCGTCGCCTGCAGTGCGCTGAACAAACGCTGACTCAAGGTAGTTCCACCGATAGGTACTTAGCCAGTCAAATGAGTGCGAGCTTTCTGGTTTTTCTTTTATCCGCGCAAATATAGCGGTGGGGGTGGGGGCGGAGAGCTCTAAAAATAAAATCGCCCCGAATCACGTCCTATAAAGCAACGATAAAGTTTCTCGCAATTTTCCGATAAATCGGCCGGAGCCTGCCAATTTGAAATTTTCATTCGCGCTATACGTCCTATTATTGGCGCGGTAATACCGCTCGCGCGGTCCCCGTTTTTTACGTGTATTACGCGTCGAAATTCGCGCCGCGACAAATTCGACGAATTTCGACAAAGTGCTTTTCCAAGTTAAATCCGCGCTTACCGAATCCTCTGAGATTTTTCCGAACCGACAAGCGCGCTTATGTATACCGCTGCGGGAAACCAGCCGCGAAGAAAAGCCCTGATCGATGGCCTCGCGTTTCCCTTTGAATTCGCGCGAGCGCGAGAAAATTGCCAGTCAGCTGTATAGACTGCGCGCAGCTATAGCTGCACACGTATATGACCGATTCTCCGAGAAAAATGCACTTTTTGGTTTCAGACCGATCAGACTTTCTTCTGTAAGCTCAAAGATAGTGAAAACATGCAGAGGAACATGGGAAACATGGAATATGAGAATTTAACATGAGGAGGTATATAGAGAAAAAAAGAAAATCAGCTATTCAGATTTTTATTTATGTTTTTTTTTTAAACGGACATAACTTTTGATCAGAGCATCGAATCTGGGCATACTTTTTTTAATTAAAGCTCTTTTGTTGTACTTTATCGTAGTGGAATATGAAATTTTATTTGTACCTCGGAAACATTCGTAGTTGTTGTTGTTCCAGTATTTCGACGTATTAATTGTTTACAAAAAAAAAACGTAAAATGGCTTAGAAATATGGTTACTAGTAACTTTTCCCATGTTCCTCTGCACTTTGGACTATATCTTTCGGGTTACAGAAGAAAGTCGAAAAGTGCATTTTTCTAGGAGAATCGGTCATATATATAGCACACGGCGTTGCGGCGGGGACGCAATGAAATAAAGCGAAATTCAGCACGCAAATATTGCTTCACGAGAGCAGAGCGCGCGCGCGCGATCGGCACCGCGGGAAAGTTTCAAAGGAGAGCCGGCCATTAAAGCACCGCGCTTGAGAAGCTTTCCCGATTCGCTTATCGCTCGCGCGACGGCTTGATTTTTCAGCGGATTAGATCCGGTGCGGCGGCAAGGGGAGGGGGGCGGGGGAGTAAGTGCGGCGCCCGTAGTGTCTACGAGTCGTATATATATATACAGCTCGTGAAAGCATATAATGAAAAGCTAATATTTGCTCCCGAGGCTAGTCCGACGATCCTCTCCATATTATTTCGCGCCGTTAAGTTCCTCTCGACTTAATAATCAGTTTAATCGAGAAGTGCATAACGGCTAAACTATTAGTATATATAGCCAACTTTTCCCGCGCCGTGAAAACAGGCGGCTGCAGTTTCCTCTCTCGCTCACTCCCTCTAATTCCCACCCGCGACCAAAAACACAGAGAGAGAGAGAGAGAGCTCTCGGCTCCTTAGCGCGTAGCCTATATATATAACACATATATATATATGTATACACGCGCGCGCGCGTCTCCGTAGTTTCGGAGCTTCCGCTAATGTAATTGGACTGTAATTGCTTAATGAGAGACGCTCGCCCCCCCCCCCCACCTCTCCGTCGAGTTTTATTACAATGGCTCGTTAGGAGGTGAAGAATCCGAGCTTAGATTCCGAGGGGCGAAGGCCCCGACGAGAAAGCATTTCGTTGCACATATATACACACACCTCTCCGCCACTGTGTGCAGCTGATCCGCTCGCGCGCCAATTGTTCCGTCGGTCCGAGTTGCGCAACTGCGATTTTTCACGAAGCTCCCGCGCGGCGTCGCGGGCCCGCTGGGAGAACGAGAAAAAAAGGAAGAAAAAAATTCGAACGGCTATTAATCACCGGCTCTACTCGCGCGAGTTACATTGAAACGTCGGAGCATCGCTATACAGCTATATGTAGTGGCGGAATGCGCGGGGAAGGGAGAGTCTATACTTATACTTCGACGTACACAGGCTTGATTGTTGAGCTGGAATAAAAAATGAGATTCTCGACGAGGCGAGCGTTGAAACCGGCGTATCCGGTGCGGAGCCGGTTTCGTTTTAGTCTGCGCTGCGTTGTAAGTATACGCGATGTACACGTGTGCGTCCACATGTGGCGTCCGCGGTAAAAATTTGAATTTCCCGCCACGCCGTAATACCTCTTTGTTATAAGCGCCGTGTTATATTTCTCGCCTCTGGCCGCAAGTTATATATATATATATATATGTATATATGCTCGATCGAGGTACGAGAGCCGCGCAGCGCACTTTAATTTACGGGCCATTTTCAATTTGCTCCTCGATCCCTCTCCGACAATGGACGAATGAATTTTAATTTACAGTCCTTATGCATTTTTGCGCCCTCGACATACAGTGCGCGCGAGAGCATTTAATATATATAAAAAATTAACGCGTGTAACAGCCGCGTCCGCGCGTATATACAATTCGTTCGAACTGATTTCCGGTATACTCGTCTGTTCACCTCACTTTTCAGCAGCTATGTACGCAAAAACATCGTCCCGGAAATCGCTCCTCGAGTGTATATATATATATCGAAAAGGTATACGACCCGTCCGTGGAAAGCGCAAGCTCAGCTTAATTACCCTTCCACTTACATCCGAGCGTACATCATTCTTGTCATTGCATTAAATCCATTAGCGTCGGTGGAACCTCCTTAATCTCGTATCCGTACGGCTACCCGTGTATATATATATATATACATATATAAAGCACAGCCGGGCTCGTTAAAGCGCGACTCGCTCGCTCCGCGTAGCTCGACTTTCTCAAAGGTTCTGTTCGCGCGGCTGCAGGGGCTGATATAGGTATATATATACATACATAGGTATACGTATATATATATATCGCGCGCGGCGGAGTTTTGCCTTTGCGACGCGCACACGGCGGCAATAGCGCCTGCTGCGCCTCGCGGGAAAAAGAAAGGATTTTTTCCGGGAAAAACTTGGGCGCGTATCGAGGAGACAAGAGTGGGGCCGAAGAGGGGGGGGGGGAGGGAGAGAGTCTGCGAGAATTCTGGATTTCCCGCTGTAGAGAAATTCGCGGCGCGCTCGAGTTCGGAAGTCGTACTCTCTCTCTTTGCCTCGAAGAAATATACCGCTGACTCCCGTCGTCTATACGCGCGCACCGCGCGGATGCTCAGCGGACGGGAAATATCGTTTGATGTGCGCGCAGCGGCGGAGCTTTTGTACTTTTACAGCTTAGTTTCAATCCCTTTGAAATCTACCTTTGCGCCTGCAGCGCCATTACGCGAAAGCCGCGAGTGGACGGGTGGGGGGGGGGGAGAAGGGGGGAAGCTAAATTTTATACACCCGATTATTAAGCTCGGGCGCGTTGAGAGCTTTCGAAGCGACTCATTTCTCGTTTGGACGAGTTGACGGGAGGGGTGGGGGAGGGGAGGAGGAAGGAGTGAATTATCGATAGGATTCCATTTCAATCCCGCGCGACTTTCCACCGCTGTTCCTATTTTATTCTTCGCCGCAATTGCCGAGATGCATACTATATATATATAGTGCAGCTTATCCACCAATTTTCGGAAACAGCTCTGCACAAAAATTGCGAAATGTTTTTTTGAAGGCGCACCTACCAAGCCTGTTTTTTCTCGTTCCTTAGGTCATTCTGAAAGAGAAAAAACGACTCGAAAAAACGAGAAATAATTAACGAAAAAAGAATTCATAGACTTTTTTCTCGAAAACTGTGAACTATTATTAGAACATAAATGTCTTAAAATTCATGAGAGAATGCTCTCAAATTTTTTCAGATTGGTCCGATGCAATTTTCGATTTTTCAAAAATCCGAAAAAATCGAAATTTCGAGAAGTCTTCTTAAAAAATCTGAAGAAATTCCAGAACATTCCTTGATGAATTTTAAGATTTTAATCTCTTCGATATGCATATATTCATTTTTTCCTAACCACCAGTCGAGCGATAGAAGCAATTTTAACAATTTTAAGACATTTTTGTTCTAATGAAATTTTTATGAAAGTCCGTAATTTTCGAGAAAAAAAATCTATGAATTCATTATTTGTTAATTATTTCTCGTTTTATCGAGTTGTTTTTGCTCCGTAAAAAAAATACACCCAACGATCGGCCATATGCACGCGAGTTTTTCTCTTTCAGAATGACCCAAGGAACGAGAAAAATCAGGTCCGGTAGGTGTGCCATCGATAAAAAAATTTTGCTTCTCGCTCGTGCGAGTTGTTTTCGAAATTGGATGGATTTACACGTATACAGGCGCGCCAGCGGACTATACGCAACTTGTCGCGAAGTCCGCGCGAAGTCTCTTTCTCTCTCCCGACGCTGATTAATAACCCTTCCTTTCCCCGCTGGGAAATGTCCTAATTCGGGAAAATGTACGAGTCCCCCCGTCTTTTTTACCGTATAGGTATATACGAGCGGTGCACGCGAGGCTTTTGTTTCTCTCTCTCTGCTCTAGCGACGCAGCTGCAGCACGTCAGCTCTTAACGCGGCTTGCGCGCGCATATTTACACGGGACTAAGTGCTTTTTTAATTTCTCGCGTTTCAGCAATGAGCCTCAACGCTTTTTTTTCCCCATCTCGGCTCTCCTTCCCGCCCTTTCGGGAAAGCCACTTCGAATTAATCACGTTGAACGACGTTTTAAGGTGGCCTCTCTCTCTCTCTCCCTCCCTTTTCTCAAATTGCGAAAGGCTGAGAGAGAGAGAGAGAGCGCGAAAACGTTATATTATAGTAATTAAAAAGTTCTGAAAATTCCTATTTTTTCCTCCGGAGCGCAGCTTCCTTTTTCCCCTCCTGCCGCGCGCGCGCGCGCATGAATAATTTATGCGCCAAAGTTAGCAAAAGAGAGAGAGTCGACTGTGAATTACAGGTACACGCGCGCGTGCGCGTAGTACAGGTATATAGAGTCTCGAAGTTTGAGTTCGCTTAAAAAAAATGACTAAACAATTTTCGACCTGCCGAGAGAGAAGTCTGCAGGGCTTCGCCTATCGAAAGCGACGCTCCGCCCGGCGAGAGCAACATTACCCACGAGCCGCCGCGAAACGGACGGAAAGCCCACTGCGGCCCGCTAATTTACATTTTAAAGCATCGCACCCACCGATTTAATAACCCTAATACAGGCAGCAGCGCGTCGCTCGTCAATTATACCGCTGGTGTATATATAGTGATAGCCTCGCGTAAGCTACCTTCTCCTATATGGCTAAAAAGAAAAAAAAATATCCCCTCCCGTGTACAAAAGTGTACGCACGCACTCACGCACACGCGTACGTATACGAGTGTCTCCGGGAAATTTCGGAAACCATTCGGACGGAAAAGTAGCAAAAAATTTTCTTGAAGGCGCACCTACCAGACCTCTATTTTCTCGTTCCTCAGGTCATTCTGAAGGAGAAAAAACAGAGAGAGAATTCATAGATTTTTCTCTCGAAAACTATGGACTTTTATAAAAATTTCATTAGAACAAATATGTCTTAAAATTCATGAAAGAATGCTTTGAAATTTTGTCAGATCGATTCGATACAATTTTCGAGAAAATTCATACGTATTCTTTGAGTGATTTTCGGCATTTTTTATTCCACAACATTTGTTCGTTAAGGTCACGCATTTCTCGAGAAAAAAAATCACGTTTAACATCGCGCTGTTTCTCAAAAACCGCCGTTATATTGCTAAAAAAACAAATCATCGACGGAAAAGCTCGACCAATTTGAAAAGCTCATTTGCGGCACTAGAAATAAAATTCCTTCCCCCCTCTAAATTCGGATTGAAAAGAATGCTTAAAAACACGATTTTTTTTTAATTTTTACACAAATACCTAAAAAGACTTCAATTTCGTGGGAACATTAGGGGTACCACAGAACAAAAAAAAAACGCTGTCCTTCACGAGTCTCGCGAGATTTCTTTTCGGTCGAGATTTCCGCCGCAATTATCTGAATTATTTCGCCGGATTTTCCCATATATATACGCGCACGGCGAGTTGCGCGCAGCTCTGTCCCAGGGCTTCGAGGGGCGCGCGCGCAGTGCCGCGTGACGCGCGGTCAACCGATAATGACAGTGATTTCTCTCTCTCGCTCGCTCTCTTCCCGCGATCTCGCCGAGGCCTCTAATTCCTCCCGAGCTGCAGCCCATCCTTGTAATTTGGCACGATCGTTTTCGTAAAGCGACACATATTGCCGCGTCATCGTGTGCGTGTGTATGATATACGTATAGTATATATATATATATACCTATACAGCTTATAACGTATTCGACTGCGCGACGAATTCTCCCTCTATACACGTGCGCGCGCGCGCATTATAAATATCTCGGCGACTTTTGAATTTTCCCACGCAGAAGAGCCTGACGGCGGCTGAAACGACGGGCGAGTCGGCTCCTCTTTCTCCGGCTGTATCATTATTTTATTCCTTGACAAAAGAATGGATATTCTTATGGCGCTCTGCTCTCTTTCTCGGCTCTGATGCTCGGTGCGCAGGGGAAAGGGGGAGGGGGAGGGGCGACGCTGGAAGATCGCGCGGGGAAGTTTCGCGCAGCCGTCGAAAAGTTTCGAGCTCGCTATGATATAAAGAGAAGAGGAGAGAGAGGTGAGGGATCGGTGCCAACAGCGAATGCTAATGGCGCAGTGCGTCAATACATTTGCCTATCGGATGTGTAATGTGGCAGGCTGCATGCGTATGGCGAATTTCAAAAAGTAAATGCACTTTTCTTTGGTCTAGAATTCGCGAAAAAATTTTTTAAGCTAGAGCTTTCGGACCAGTGGGACTTTCTTCTGTAAGCCGAAAGATGATGAAAAACGCTGAGGAACATGGGGAATACAAGATATGAAAATTTAACATGGGGAGGCATATGGAGGAAAAATAAAAAATTGGCTATTCGGATTTTTATTATTTTTTTTTTAAATGGGCACAACTTTTCATCAGAGCATTGAAACTTGGCATATTTTTTTTAAATTAAAGCTCTTATTTTGTTATACTTTATTATAGTGTTATTCGAAATTTTAGGGAACATTCGTAGTTGTTATTATTCCAGTGTTTTGACGCATTAATTTTCTGTAAAAAAAAAGCATAAAATGGCTCAGAAATATATGGTTACTAGTAATTTTTCCCATGTTCCTCTGTAATTTTGATTATCTTTCGGCTCACAGAAGAAAGTCTGATAGGTCAGAAAGCTCTGGCTTTAGAAATTTTTTTTAGATTTCTACACCAAAAAAAGTGCATTTTTTCACTGAAATTCGACATATATTATACGTGTACGTGTGCGTCGGACGTAAATGTGGCTTCGAATATGATTTTTCGGGTAATCGCCAATATAAGCTTTTTTCGAGTTCCTTGAAACTTCCACGAATACAATACTTCCATTCGAACTGCAATGCTTTGTGGCTTCCACGTACTATATATATCCGCAATTACGTATGCACATGATAGTCGCGTTTACATCTAACGCGACGCGACCGCGACGACTCGAAAAACTCGTTGATCTCCGCGATTCGCTCGAAAATTTAATTTTCAGCCGTAAAGAACAACAGACTCTTCCGTCTCACGCAAAACAAGAGGACGCGTATACATATATATCTCTCTCGTGCATTATTCTTTGAATGAAAAAAAGAAGAAAAAGTAAAGAAAACACAAAAAAAAGAAAGAGGCAAAGTTCACGTGTATGCAAAACTATAGAGTTGCGAAAACGATCAAACTTTCACGCTCCTCGCGCGTCTGTCGAATTTTCGTATTCAGGACGCCCCCCGCGCGCAGACGGACACGGATTCCCGCGCGAAAGTACATTTTCCAAAGCAGAGCGAGAAACTAAAAATCAGCCGCTCGACTGCAAATTCGACTCTTCCGCAGAGCCTGTATTATTACGTGCGCGTATAATGCATATATATATATATATACGCGCGCGTCATTGTTGTCTGAAAGAGGGGGGAAAAAATGATAATGCGAAGTTTAAAAAGGAATTATGATAATACGAAACAGACGCGACTGTGTGGCTGTATGCGTAACTCTGTAACGTAAACGCATTGAATATCGTGTATAACCTGTGCGAATCGAGCAGAAGAGAAAAAGCTGTGTGTACTGCGCGTAGGCGAAAGATGACGTGAATGTACCGAAAAACAACAACAGCAACAGCAACGGCAACAAAAAATAATAACAGCACGAAAACAATGAGGAAAAAACGCTATTGTACTGAACGCCTTCTGTCAAACTGTGATTACTCCGAGTACGGTTATTAATGTCTTAGATTTGCGATTGTTTAGCGACGCGACGCGGGAATCGACGACGCGAACGCGAATCCACGGCAGATGAAAGGAACGATAATGGATATATGTCCGGCATCGTTTAGGAGAAAATAAAGGAGGCGCGGGACTCTCGACTCCGCTTTTCCGTTTCTCAGCCGAGAGGAAAAAAGCTCTGCCTATACGTTTTTTTTGTCTTGCTTGTATGTGTACTGTATATCGTGACGCTCAATATTCGAGCGCGAAAAAATAAACCATTTCTACGTAATGGAATTATTACGTGCAATCCATTGAGATATAAGTATAATGCACGGACTATAAATTATTGCGTTCGTGCAGCTGTATATGTGTAATGTCGCGTGAACGTCTGGGAGGCAGTGTAAAATTGCTCGTGTAAAGTTATACATGTATATTACGTATGACACGTATACCTATTGTCGCAGTCGCGCGAATGAGAAAAGGCGCAGGCCGAGGATTGCGACGCGAAAGGTCATCTCGCATTTAGCATCTTTGCGAATTAATAATCGACTTAATTAATCGTCGTTTTCGCCGCAAGGTCGTCGGGGGCGTCGCGTGCGAGCTTTCCCCGGGAAAGCGACGCCGCAGCTGATTTTCGCGATGTTGATCGGCCTTTCCGTCGACGAGTCCAAGCCGAGGGACTGTAGGGTTTAACCGTAGCCGAGTGCACGAGAGACTGAAAATTCGTAAACAACGCTCGCGGGGGGAATACACAAGTCTACAAAATACATATATATAGATACACGTAAAATATATTATACTATAATATACACTTGCATCAATGGGACCAGTGAATAAAAATGTTATAATGGGAAAATAAAGTATGGGTAATCGGAGAGTTTTGACTACTCCGGTTACTTGCCGTATATATATATATAGATATTCCAACTCGCTGTCATTCCAAAAACTAGATATGTACGATATACGTGTATGAGTATACATTGTGTATGATTATTGTTTATGGGAATTATATTTGTAAGCGAGAAGCTCGCGCTTTCGCGGCGCACCGTCTGTACCGCGGTCGAAAATAAGAAAATGCAAAAAAAAATGAAAAAAATAATAACGTAACACTTCGTTGCACACACGCGCGATATAAAAATGACAACGTCACTGTAAAGGGCGAATCGATTGTTTGTTATACACGTATACATTTACAAATATTCAACAATTTTCAATATATATTCTATGATGAAGCTACGACGAAGCGTTTGTTCAATGTGATAATGCAGTTCCACTGTTGCGCGAAGTTTATTGAGTTTTATATAATATAAGGGGACAGTTGTAGTTTGTAAGCACGAAAGAAGGTCACACGCGCTGCAGACGCGTGCGGACAAAGCAAAGTTGAAACTTGTTCTTTACACGCAGGATTAACTATTTTTCCTTCCCACATAATACGATACGCATAAGTATATAGGTACAACTCGCGTATCGAGTGTAAAATACGATGTGAAGTTTATTATACGTGTTTTGAGTGTGTTCTATATCTTTGGTATACGTATGCGTTTACTTTTAATGTTGAACGTAAAAAGGAAGCGCTTATTACAGTCCCGTGGAAACGACGCGTCCGTTACGTACGCGATGCGCGGAGAGAAGAAAATTTTTTATATCATAGGAGAAAATCGATATATATTTCAAGTAACGAAACTGCCGTTTACTCATTATAAACGAGGGGAAAGAAATGCACAATTTTACTATTATATCGCACTCGCAATGAAAGAATGATCGCCGACTCTTCCAGTATTAATGGAACTCACCTATAACAAAACAAGAGAATTGTGTACAATTATATTTTCCGAAGTTTGTACTCTCGATATTTTTGATCAAGCGTTGCATCAAACTCAATGAGAGAAGACATTTATGTATGCATAAATAAAATGAAAATTCATAATTTTTGTAATCAAACGCTAAAAATGTGTAATTATTCAGTTGGTGCATTGGCGTTTACGAGTTGAGATAAGACTGTCCCCTTAATTCATCCAAATGACAAAGCATTATATACTTTGCATATGTCTAAGGCGCTAATTTTTTTTTTATATTCGTGCATCGACTCTCCCTTTCTCTCTCTGCACATATATATTTCTGTAATCAAAAACTTGGGAAGCTTGAATAAGGCTTGAGAGTCAAGATTGTTATCTTTCGTTTTATATTTATAAATTCTGTGATTTATAGCGATTATTATTAATCGATGGCAGACCGTGAAATGAATGAAATGAATGCCTATATCCTAAAGCTATTAAATTGATTCTTGTTGTTGAATGCGCTCTAAAAACAGTATAAGTAATATTTCATTATCGTGATCTGCCATTGATCTAAGCCGTAACTAGTAGAAAGTAGTTCTATAGATAATATTTTAGATGTAGTATAACTGCAATATTCAGCGTTTGCTAACATTCAATTTTTGCAGCATATTTATATTAGAGTATATTAAATTGAATAATTCTTCATCTCTATTCCGTAATACAACAATATGTAACGAATTATTACTACATTATTTTTATCTCAAAACCTTTTTTTGTTTTTAAAGAGGGTCTGTCTTTATATAAGTGTTCAAAATATTAATTATAAAAAAATGTTTCTGTACGTTATGTATAGTATATGGATATTGAAAAAAAATTATCTTGTTGAGAAAAAAATTACGGAGATCGAATGTACTATAATATGTTTAATTAATTTTATTTATTACCCGATTTTTGAGATCATAGAAAAAAATACACTCTCTCAAGGCTCTATGATAATCGTAACAAGATAAGAAATAGAAAAGATATGTAATACATTTCAGAAAATTTTTGAACCTATTTTGTTGTAATATCTGTGCATTATAACGACAGAACCTTCTTAAAGTTAATTAAACGCTGAATAAGGCATTTTATTGCCATTAGCTTATTAGATATCTTAGCTTATATTATTTATAAAAATAAATGTTTTAGTCCGTATAAAGTTTAAAAAATTATACTAAAAATAGAATTTATATATTATTTCGTGCGTACGAAATTTGACACTGCAGTACTCAAAAAATACAAAGAACAACAGAAACAAAGATTTACAATTGATAATTCAAAATTTTAACAATGATATTATAGTACGCTCTTGAAAATATAAATAAACTCTATTTTTAGTACGAAAAGTACAGTACAACATTGTCCTAAAATTAGAATACGTTTTACTGTAAGCCGTCAGAAAATAATGAGATGAATTACGCATGAAATACTGGAAAAACGCGAAATTTCATTTGAAATAAGTATCACTTGAAATCCGCATACAAAAAAAAAAGAAATGGCTAATCGTATACCCTATTGTCGCTGATAAATACGTTGATAAAAAAAAAGAATGAATTTTTTACACAAACCAAATAATAATAAACGGAACAAAGTTTTCTTAAGTGTTAAAGTTTTTTCTAAATCACGGGTAACCAAAGAAAATAAAATCCCGAAACGTCGAGGACCATGAATTAACAATAAAATGAAGCCGACGACTTTTCTTAAACCTTTGAGGCTTAAAGTAACAAAGCGAAGAAATGACTTGCAAGTGTTGCGACACGCGCACGAGAAGTGAACATTTTTTGAACATTATAAATTCCTAATGACAAACGTTATCTATATCATTTGATATATCGAACAAATGAAAAGTAATAAAGTATAATATATAGATATATATATGTGTGTGTGCGTCGCATAATGATGCGAAAAACGCACTCCTAATGAATGAATATGACACTGCGTGTATTTAAAATAAACACTTAACGCATAAAACTGTGGCACGCGTGGAACGATTAAAAAAGAAGCAGCATAGATCAAACCGTATGAGTTAATAATAAACAAACTATAAACTAAATAATTAAAATGTCGATGTACCGTGTGAATCAGTAAATGTCCATGAAGCTATAATCAGAAGCAAAGCATAAGTTACTTGCCCAGCCTGTGTGTATATAATTATTAATATTTATTCTCGATGAGCAAAAATCGCAAAATTAAACGTATACACGCGCAGTTTTATTGTCTTTTAAAAGCATTATCAGAATCGCTCCACTGCAATAATGTACTATGCAAACGCTCATTGTAATAATGAACCGATGAATAATTATTAAGTAAATGCATAAATATTATGAATAACGAAGCAGCGCAAGCGAAGCTAGAGCCTCTCTGTTGAAAAGTATCAAATAATATTACGAATAAGTTGCAAAGTAATAATAATTAAAACAACTAAAAGATCGCAAAGATAAAAATAATCAAATCGCGCTTTATGATTAAAAATTAAAAAAAAAGAATAAAATCTAAATAAAGAAAATGTGAAGTCTGTGTAAAATGTTTAACGTATTAAGCTAGTCGGTGTAGCGATATGTACGACAGTTGAGTGTAATTAAGGGGTTATACCGAGTACGACAAGCAAAACGGAGAAAACGTAAATTCATCGCAGCGGTGCAGTTAGTATAACCGCAATAATTATGAGAAGAGGTCGGCCGTGAAAATCGATGAACGCATTTTTCTCGAGTTGATCCTTTTCGCGTGCGGGCCATGCAAACAAACCAATAATTGATAAATGTCATTCTAAAAGAAGTCTAGTTTGTAGCACCAACGTGATGTAAGTTATATTAAATGCGATATATACATAATGTTTCTATGACTATATTACTATATTACTACTATTATTATTATTATTATACAAAAACAAAATAAAGACAAAAATTGATAAGGAAAAACCCATGTCAATGTGGTTATCACTTTGCACAGCATATATAAATATAATTATATATAACATAAATATATGTGAATCTATATTTTATTTATTCGATTATTTATTCATTTATTTTTTACTAAATGTGTTTCTCGTCGATGTATTTTTCTCGAATCGCGCATATATATATTTAAAAAAAGAAAGGCACACGAAAGAACAGCGGAATATAAAAAAGCAAGAAAAAATAAATATAATCGCGCTACATACCGATGAATTATAAAGCGTAAAAAACATCACAAAAATTATATTAGGCGAGGTAAAAATTGTTAAGATTCCACGGTATGAATTTATAGAGACCTCGATACAAATATTCATAGTTTAAATGCTATGCAGATTTACAATTTGGAAAAAAAGCTAGATGACAGAACGCATATTATTGTCTTGTTGAGCACACATGCTTTTCTATGTGAAATACAGTCCTCGTGATAAGAGTAATGATATATATCGACAGTATATATATAAATTCATAAGGTGTGTAATCTTAGTCGACTCAGCGGTCCGAAGGTGTGACTAATTAAAAAAATGCGAAGAAAGTGACTCATTTATGAAGTGAAGATGAAAGAAAGAGATGAAGACAAAGACATGTGTATAACTAAAAAAATAATGTCCCGGCGTGTGTATATCCTTTCAACGGACTTATATTTTATCGTGCACAAAGGCGTGTCAACTCTAGATTTTATATAATGTTGTAATAAAATATTTCTCTTTGTACAAAATATCAACGACTCTTTCTTTAGTGTATTTATTATAGTTGTAACTATTTTGTTGTCTATTTATTGTTTTCTAAATGTTTTAGGCTAGAATACCATGTTCTAGTTATTGTCATGATTCATGCATATATTTTTTTTTGTATCATAACATAAATCTCTGTACTTTGACGTTTTATAAATGCAGATTAATTTTACTGCAAACCTTATTTTTAATTATTTTCATTTTAAATATAGATTTTAAAAACAAATTAGAGCTATGTATGTACCTATACTTTAATATTTTTGCAGCCTAAGTAACCAATGATTCTTAGATTTGCAAAGTGCTCAGTAATTGTAGATCATGTTTCGGTACCGGTAAGATTGACGCCAATCTGTTATTTATAATACAGCAAGTAATAAGTATTTTTAATACAGCTGGCATTAATAATACATATTTTTATTTAAAACATTACCAATTTTTATTTGTAAAATATTTAATATTGCATTTAATATGCGCTTTATAGTGTATTCATACTTACAGATTTTAAATAATGATAGTTTTAGCGCGCCAATTTTTTTTTATTAGTTTGACCAATGTAACGCATGCGCTTGTACTTCTACCTGTTCTTCATGTTGCCGGATCAAAACCGGATTGAATCCGAAAAATTATCCGAATGTCAGAAATTGGAGCTCATAACCTACAAAATAGATAAACAGAAACGTTTACGTTAGCATAATACCATTTTTAACAGCCTTGGCGCATTAGTATTGACAAACTTTTAATTGATTATAAAAGAATCACTGTGATAGATACGTTTTTAGAAAATATCTTTTTTCATTTCGCAATTGTAAATACTAAACTAACCTTTCAAAATGGTAAGTTACGGCAGGCTTTCAGTATCTATATTTTTTAATGTTGCATAATACAAAAAATAAATGAACTTAAAAGTAGAAAAAAAGTTTTAATATTGTTACTCATAAAATATTTTGTTATTTATATTATACAGCAGATGGATCCAGAATTTCTTGCGAGACTAATTCCCCAAAACAAAGACGTTCGTCCAGCTTGTAAAAAATGTGGCTATGCAGGGCATCTGACCTATCAATGCAGAAATTTTGTCAAAGTTGACCCTAACAAGGAAATAGTCCTTGATGTTAGCAGCACAAGTTCAGATAGTGACGAGAATTACATAACTCCATTGACTGAATTAAGAGAGAAGGAATTAAAGAAGAAGCTAAAAGAAGTTAAGAAGAAAAAGAAAGAAAAGAAAAAGAAACGTAAGAAGAAGCATAAGAAGCAAGAATCTAGCGATTCTTCTGATTCAGAAAGTGATAGCGATTCTTCCTCAGATTCAGAGTCAGACTCTGAGGAAGATCACAAAAAGAAACATAAAAAGAAGAAGAAGTTAAAAAGTAAAAAGCGAAGGAAACATAGGAAACACAATACTTCTGACAGCAATGACAGTGATAGCGACAGTGAGGGCCACTCTCGAAAGAAGAAAAAAAGAAAATAATTGTAAAATATTCTGTAATTTGAATGATTATAAACTTACCGACTAGATATTTACATTTTATACAAAAGAACTGATTCGTATAAATATAAATCTCTTATACTAATAATTTTTTGATTTCCAAACAGAATCGAAAGTAAATAGAAAATTTTGTGTTTAAAAGTTTGTTGAAAGGATTCTTTTTTTTTTCATGTATCATATTAAACTTCTTTAATTAATATTTTTTACAAAAATACATAAATTTATTACAAGAAATCAACAATATTGTAACTTTTAGTTTATTCACCATACTGAGTGTTTCTTGAAATTTGCATGGCTTTTTCCAAACAGTTCAATGCAGCTCGATGAATAACTGAATCTAACTTATAAATCTTGTGTTTTCCTTGTATAGGATATTTTACTGGTAACTCAAAAAAGTTATCACAAATAAATAAGTAAGGACTATCAAGTTTATCTTCTGGATGAATCTTCGTATACTCCTCTTGTGATAAAACATCGATAACATTAACACAACCAATCAAGCAACCAGTAGGATAAGATTTAGGAAATTGAATTTCTTCATCAGTTGAAAGTCTGTACATTTCTTCTAATGATGCTATTTCTTGAGAATTAGGCTCTTTTGCAGCTGAAGCTATCCAAAGTCTACCTCTGTGAGAGCTGTACCATGTACGACCTTCTATCTTCTTGATTCCTCTAACTAATAGTGAAGCATATGGCTGATGCATACTCAAACATACTCCTTGATCAGATATCTCCAAATATCCTTTATCTTGAATACGATTATTAACTTGATTAAAATCTTCTTCTCTCCCAACACTGCTTGAAGGTAAACTGTGACCAATGTATACGGGACCTTTCAAAATTTCAAAATGATTGTCTTGAGGAAAAGCAGATTTAAAATCAAAGTGCCTTGTGTCTTGAATACTGTTCATATTGTGAAACATTTCTAAAAGATCTTCTTTTTCTTCTTGTACTCTACCAGTAAAATCTACAGATAATTTTTGCAACAAACGAGATTTATGCTTCTGCTCGTGTGACGCATTCTCTAACTTTTTCCACTGCTCTCGCTGTTCCTTCGTCAACCAAAGATTATTAGCTTGATAGTAATCGCATTCATCGTCAATCACACTAGTTCTGCTAGCACAGTTTTTATCAAATTCTAGTAATTTATCTCTCAATCTTAAAGTTGCAGAAGTATCGGGCTCTGGAATACTTTTATCTGACGATCGCCTGTTTTTATTGTTTGACTCTTTTATTGATTTCAAATGTTGCATTGATTCATTCTCGTAAGTTACCTTATGTCCACAGAAAAAACATGGCCCAGGTCCTTCACTCAGACATACAACTCTTCCACAGCTAATACAATTATTAACAAGTGGATGTTTTGTTGCTTCGCAGTCACATAATCTTCGAGTGAGTTCATCCGATGCAAATGACTTACCTTTGGAGCCTTTCCTACCTCTGTGATTACTATTTTTCTTGCCTTTATTCATATCAAAAAGCTTCGATACTTCTAATGATATTGATATTGATTTATTTTATGCGGTTAATCCTAAAAAGAAAATAAATATAGTAAAAATAATTAATCTTATTTTGATTGTAATCAAGGTTTATCATTTATGAAAACGCATATACACGCACATATACCAACTCAAAGTATGTCGAATGTAAAAGAGCAACTCAGCTACAAAAGTATCAGTTTACTCTTATTCTACTGGATTAACAATTTTTGTGTAAAGAAATCTAAGTTTCTGAACCGAATGTCCAAATACTTAAATTATTGACAACAAACTTCAAATCTGTACAGTAATTGTATGTATCGATTTCTTGCTGTGCTGTGTACTATACTATAACTATATACATACTGCGGGCTCACATTCGCTTTTTACTTCACACTGCCTGGGATCGAGCGAGCAGCAGCGAATAGCGATCTGCAAGTGAACGTGACATAACCTTTTCTTTTCAACAATCCCGAAAATATAATAAAAAAATCAGAATGACGGCGTGGAGGCAAGCAGGTTTGAAGTAAGTTAACAATATACAATCATCTTATTTCAATAAACAAATCAATATAATGTAATTCATTGATCGTTTGAGAAAGATTCTTCACGTTCGTTTCTCTGCCTAGCTTCTAGTTATGTAACAATTATCTTCATCCTTTTCTGCTGTTAATTTGAATATAAAATATCGTTTATTGCTAAATTTGTTATAATAATCGATTTTGATGTGTACTAGCTACATCAACTACTCGCAAATCGCTGCCAAGCTTGTTCGTCAAGCCCTGAAAGCAGACCTCAGAGTCGACGCAGCGAAACGAGATGAAGTTAATGTCAAATTCACACAATGGAAAGATGGAAAGCCAGCAAGTAAGTGGCATACTTTTTTTAGCCAATTCATTTGATAACTTTATTGATGAAAAAATGGTGTTCAAAATATACGTTGTTTTGTAATTATTAAATCGTAAAACTTTGTCTTGTAGGCGAAAAGGCCTGAATTGAAGAATCAGTTTATCAGGTTTCGTAAGTTAATTTGAAAGGATTGATTGTGATTGAGAGTGTCCCTTTTTAAACCTTAAACCAACTAAAAATTTAACCCTTGAATTTGTGATCCAACCTAACTCCAATTCCAGAATTTACAACCTGTTATGCTAAGTAAGTTAATGGACATTACATAAAACTGAATTGTCAAACGCAATATCCAATATTTTATCCTAAATTATAGGATCTTACATTAGATTCTTAAAGTATTACTAACAAATAGTTTCTGAAAGGCTTGTGCATTGAATAACGTAAATTGCATATATTTATATTTAAAATATTTACAAAATTCAATTGGATTAGAATATTACCTGCTACGAAAACTTGTTTTTTAATACTTTTTATATTTAATGTCAATAATAATTTTTTCTCAGTCTTATATAATAAATTTGTACAAAAATGTATTTATAAAAAATGATAAGGGATATATTTTTCTCGTTACAGAAAATGCCTAGATGAGTCAATGTCAACAAGTAGAGCTCGCCAGCATGTCCTGTAATATATGAATTTAATCATTGTTATAATTCCATTCAACTTTTTGTTTTAAAATAAAAAGAAAACTTACACACCATTTGTACTTCTTTACAAGATTCAAAATCTAATCTTGATTTATTATCTTCTGATTGGAGTTTGAGCTTTACAATAAACTGTAAATCAAATTTACGTTATGAATAAATATAAAGTACTCAAAATTAATATTTGTAGCATACTGCTATAAGAACGTACTTATAAATTCTGAAACTAAATCATTATCACCATCTCCTCTCATAGACCCAGTTATTTCTTCATTTTCAACCATAGGTAGAAATAATTGAATAAATTCCCCTGAATAAGGTGGTGCAATTGCCTCCAGTACCTGAAATAAAAAGTAAAGACAATTATTAAATGAATGCAAAAAAAACTTATAAAATAATGAATGTACATTAAATACCTCTGTAACAAAATATCTGATTAAAGATATATCTGTATCACCTCGTTGCCAACATTGTTTTATATATGAAACTACTGGAACAACACACCCTCGGCTGAGTAAGTTTACCATTCTGTCAATCAACATTTTTTTCATCTCTAATTGTACCAAAATTTCTAACTCATCTTGCTTGCTTTCAAACAATTGCACTAATAGTCGAAGCACTTTTGGATGAAGTAAATTGTGACATGCAACTACCTCATCAAGTAAAGCTAAATGAATAGGACAGTGTTCTGTACACAATTTGAAATAGGATGGTTCTGTAACTGTACACTCAACCCATCTAATTACTCCTACACTTACTACTGGAAACCTGATAAAAGTAAAATTTTTACGTGCATAATATTTTAATCTTATAAATCTAATTTTATTCAGTAATCAACATATTTTGAAACTAAAAATACTACCTTATGCATTGATATAAAGTGTTTATTTCAGCTATTAGTTCTGTTGAACCTTTGTTGGTGTTGCAAGTATTGTGGACCTTCTCAATGGCTTGAATAGTTGTCTTTAAATCATCTTTATTAACTTTTCTTTGAGCTCCTTTTTTCCCAGATGTTTCATAGACACTTGCCGAATAGGCTAATAGATAAATGTATTTTGATTTATGTTCCGGATTAATTTTTACTCCTGGTTTAAATAGAGCATCAACTAACAATTCTGAAAAATCAAAATTGTCATCAAACGTGCAACAACAAATCTATTACATATTTATAAATAAATCCCTAGAGCTACTTACCTAAAAATTGTGGATTTCTTAATAGCTCTGTAGGAGGTGGTTCTTGCAATGAATAATTCCTGAATAAAACTGTAATATCAGCAGGATTTAATGAATTACGTGATAACATTGATGCTAATGCTTGACATGCAGCTGGACTTCCTGCAGCTCCATTTAATGCCATTGTTATTGGAGTAACATCATGGCGGCTAAAGCAAATTTATTTATTAGTTTTAATTGCATAAAATATCCTCAATGATAATTTTTTGCTATTTACTTTTGTTGAGCACATTTGGTGATTTCTTGAGATAGTCTTTTCATCATGAAACCACCTTTAGTTTCTTGAGCCAATATATGCAGTAATACTTGGCTATAAACATATGTATGTTGACCATGACAAACCATTTTCTATATTAAACATTTTTAAAATATATGAATAAAAATGTAACAAAGTAAGCTTGTAGAAATAGTGAATCTCTACTAACTGCACATTCTTGAATACTTGATTGCCAATTTTCAGTATTTTGAAGAAAACCAGCTATGGCAGTTTTAAGTACTCGAGAAAATACTTCAATTTGCTGAGCTGCTGTTGATATACTTGTAATTTCTCCTTGAAAACCAGCATCAGAAATAAGCTTTAAAAACAGAATAGTGTTGTAAATTGCTGAAATGATTTTGACAAACTTTTTGAATTTATGTTGTTTTATAGCAATTGATGCAAACCTTAATAGTGAAATTTAACATTAAACAATCTGGATATTCTTCAGCGAGTCTATAAATTAGTGATCTCCACGTAGGATGTTGAATCATCTCTGTCAACCATGCTGGTGTCTATAAATCGTAAAAAAAATTAAATAACGATTCTATTATGGGATATGGAACATTGTGGATAAATAAGCACCTCTCCCTCTTCTGTGAAGATTTTATCAGCTTTCTTCGGATCAAACGTTTTAAGTATCATATCTTTCAGATTATTTTCTACCATAGCTTGCACATCCGTTACTTTTACCCCAGCTAGAATAAGCCATTCAGCTAACAGATTGGCCATCTGTGCACATGCTGTATAATTTTTTGATAATAATTCAATAACTGTTTCTGGATTACCTCCAGCTTGAAAGTACCTTGAGAGAATAAATCGCAATTAACAATACAGCATGAATAATAATAGATTTTTCTAAATTTCTTGAATTGCAACAAACCTTTTGAGCTGTGTAAAAATACCAGGCTCCATAATATAATCTGGGGTATTAAATTTATCCAGGCATTCCTTCAGAACTTGTTGAGGATTCTCTGATGGATCCTCGCTACTAATGTCATCCCCACGATTCATATCCTCCCAATTGGAATGTTCTTCTCCAAAGCTGGGTTCCATCTAACAAAATAGAAAATAAATTAATTAAAAGTAACAATAGCGAATCATATTATTTTACAAAATACATCTAGTTACGGTAATGACTTACTTTTACAGCCTTTCAAGATGATTCTCTCACTTGTTTCACTGTGTTACTTTGCTTAATAGATAAAATTGATGTGTGTCTTTTATCAAAAAAATATACTTCACAAACTACCTACATTTACAATAAACATTTAAACCAGGTTGAAACTGGCTCTCGTGAGCCTTGAGTTGTTATTGTATACAAAAAGTGAGGTTAACTTTCTGCCGCCTCTATCTTCACAAAATGACGTGTGTCACAAACCGTAATTTGACGTAATTATACTAAAACTTACATTAGTGTCATTAGTGATAAATTTTAATTCTACATATTTTTTAAAAAATGGGGTTCAATAAATTTTTTATTTTAATGCATATATATAAAAATTATTTTACATATACTTTATTTGGTTATTTCAAGACTCTACATCACAAAATGCTTCCATCATTTCATCATCTTCAGAATCCAATACATTTACAATTGTCGTTTCTTTCATTTCCTCTTCTTTAGTATTTGTTATAACAATAGGAGCACTAGCTTGACTATTTTCAAGTTTTTTCTCATTTGAGTATTCTATTCCATTGTTTCCATTTTCTGTTAAGTCTGTTATTAACACAGAAGACTCAGACTGTTCATTGTCTTCTTTTTTCTTTTCCAAACTTTGTTCATTTTTGTCGTTTTCATAAGCTACCGAATTCGTAATTGTATCCGAAGATTTAACAGGAAAATTTTCTCCATTTTCTTCTAATCTGGGTCGTTTCAATTGATGTGTTGTGTGATTATCGACTGATTCATTGTTTTGATCTTCATGAACAGGTTCTGATCTCACGAATTCAAAAATTTCACTGGCTTGCGTCACTCGCGGCGATTCAGGTGTTTGCACTTCACAGAAGGGCATTAGCGTAGGTGCAGAAGGATGAACTATATGACGAGTTTCAGCTAATCCAAGACTTGCTTCCTGTATAATAGCTAAATTTGTCTCTTGCGATATAGCTATACCAAAGATTTTGATCGCATGAGATGTAGGACTTGGTGTTGACATGTGACCATACGTTTGTAAAATTCGTAATGTTTTCAAAAGTTGCAATCTGTACGCTATGTTAGTTTGACTAACGGATACGGAAATTTTTCGTGCATATTGTTCGTATAAAAGTAAAACTACTGTGTTTCTTATGGTCTAAAATAAAATTTTGAATTAGTTCAGTGAAATTTACGCATTAATTTAAAATTTCATTGTTGCATTACTTACATCATAAAATGATTGCTTCAAAAAACAGTTTACATGTGATAAAATAGATTGTACTGTGGAAAGAACTTGTGAATATAAACTTAAATCTACAGTGCTAGAAACACTCGGATCAGAATGATTGTAATCCTTTACATTTTCAGACTTCTTAGATTTCTCGTTTTTTGATTTTGTTTTGGTAAAATTTTCAGATTTCTGAAATAATAAATTTGTTTATTTTTCTTTAAGCCCGTTCAAGTTATTACTAATAGAAACTTAAAAAGTACCTTTCTAGTTAAAAATAGAACATTTTTATTAGGAGGTAAAAGATCCTTTTTTATGTGCACAAGAAAATCATCAGCTACTAACGGGAAACTAGATAATGATCTTGTCTGATCTAACCATACTGTTAATATTCTGTAAGCCTGTAGTCTCACATTTTTTGCAAATTTGCATGATGATTGATGTGTCCAATCCAATATTTGTAAGATAAGATGTTGAATAGTATGTGCATATGGAATCAATTCTTGCTGAAAACTTTAAAAGCAAATATTTCTGTAAGAAAATGTTGATTTTTTTCGATCTGGAAATCATTTAATAAATAAAATGGTACCTATTAATTAATGCTTCAAGAACATTCAATAAACTATTGTGCAATTTTGGTAATATCCACAAAAGAATATCTTTATTGTTTTCACTACCTTTTCGTAAATTTGCAGGAGTTATTGCCAATCCTCTACATACAACTTGCAGTATAACATTAGGCAATACAAATTTCTTTCCTCTACTACCACCAACCCTGAAATATTTGCAAAAATGAATTAACAAAAGTCGGTTCAAAATTTTATTACTTTTAATATATGTATAGTGTATACACACCTCAGTAACGTAGACAGAAAAGTGCAGATATTTGCAAATCTGTTTTCAATTGCAACGTAGTAGTCAAGTATGTCATGACAAAGTAGCTTCGACAATTGCAAAATATTGATATTATGAGACTGCTCAAGTTCATATGGCAATTCAGAAGACACTAACACAAGATCATGAAATAAATCGTCGATTATACCATAAAGATTGTTGCACAAGTTTATTTGATGGTAAGCATGACAGCTAGCCGCACTATTATCGTACAAAACATTTGCAGTCTCTTTTGACGAATGAACAAACAAACGTTCAACTGCTCTCACCAGAAGAGAATAACATTTGGCACCGGAGGAAATCAAATTACTGTTATTCTCATCTATGCACGATGAAATAATTTCGCTGAAAGAGGCCTGTAAAAAGCAGCAATTTTATTTCCAATTTTCAGTCGATTAGAAATGCTCGTACGATCTGCAGTAACTTACCTGGAAGCGTGCGCATGACTCTGGATAGTGGTACAGCAGCACGACGAGTAAATTGATCAAGGCCACATTTTTTTCCTGCAGAATATCTAGTGCTCACAATTCCTATGACCTGCTTGATGCTGTATATCGAAACTCTCTTGTCGAGTTCCGGCACTTGCTTGCAACTGACAAAAACAGCACCAATAGCTCTGCACACAGATGCGAATTCTCGTGATCCACCGGGAGCATTGGTCAATATCTGCGCGAGTTTTGTGCTCCAGTGTGGAAAGTACTTCGTCAAGTTTTCCGCCGACACCTTGCACGAGAAGTCCGACAGCAAGTTCAAACCTTGACAGCGAGTTGCCGATCGCTCGAGTCTGTTGTTTATAGCTGTGATGATGATCTTCTCCACATGGTTTACCTGCGGTGACAGCAAAGCAATCGTGACATTTCAGGGGGAAAAAAAATGTAAAACGATCGAACGAAGAGCGTTAACGTTACGTTTTCTGCGTCGCCGTTCAAAATACTCGTATCCGATAATAAATCGCTGAACAAATCCGCGTATTTAGCCTCGTCTCGATTGAAAAACTCCAGTAGTTCCATTATAACCTATAAAGTCGGTGGCGAGACATTCACTGCCGGGTCCCTAATCGAGATAGCATGCTCTCTTCAATTTCCCTTTCTTTTTCTTCTGATAGCGGATAAGTAAGTCAAATTACGGTATTCTGTCAGATGATGTGGTTTCACTCCAAAGCAAAGGCGGGATTTTTAAAATTGAGGTGTGAGAGGCTGTATGTTTGCAGGGGTCATTTTAGCTAATCAGGTTCTACTGAATTATAGTTGGATTACATAATTTCTAAACGAAGAAATTCTGTAAGTATTTATGTGAAGTAAATGAATAACGATTTTTTATCAGATTCTGTTGATAGTATAGTAATATGCATGCTTTACTCAGGCTTAAAATCATCTATAAGTATAAGTATAGGTATAATAAGCAAAGAAGTAAATTCTAGATCGATCCAATGCATATTGCCAAATTAATCCGAAAGAAAATCAATTACTTCACGTTAAATTTCTGCTATTTCTTATATACGTAATGTAGAAAGTATGTTTAGCTAAATAATACAATTTGTTAATCGTTATTTATCGATTTATTTACTTTAACATGCATGTTATATATACGTGTATTACAAATTATAATATACAGTATACACATTACACAAATACAATCCGCAATGCAATAAATTTTTAGTACAACTTTACAAAAATATTTGTGTTTAGATGAATTTAATAAGTATATACCAGCTATGATATAAAAACTGTATCTGATAAAAGCAACAAGAACATATTTCAATAATGAAATCGAAAAAACTTATGGTGTAATAAATATACAAAAGTAAAAACTAACATCATATTCACAGCACAAAAAACTGCCAGATTTTAACGCTTAATATAATATATACATTAGTTTTCTTTGCATTACAGTAAATGCGAGTATTATCAACCCGAAACGCAAAAATCATTGATTTAACGAAAGAGCTCAACGAGAAAAACAACAAGACTTATGCTGCATCCCGCAACAAGTAAGTAGCAAAGGATCACCACAATACTGTGTTGAGATTTGGCGTTACGAATATTGTCCAGAAATTTCCGAACTTGATCGTCCCTGATGACATTGAACTTCGTTATCCCGTACTCCAATATTCGACGCAGTATTTCATCGAATCTCTGGACAAACGGCGAAGCTCTCTCGTAAATGAAGCCCAGGTAAGTAAAGGGAACCTTGAACTTTCCTTTCCTTATGAGATTCAACTGCCTCCTGCTTAATTTGTTGGTAAAGGACTTCATTATATGATCGGTGATCAAACAGATCGCGTTTCTGCCCTCGAGTAATCTGTCGAAGCACAATTGCATGTTCATCAAATTCTGCGTTCGGTTCTTCAGCGTCTGGGAGTACCCGTATTGCTCGTCGTCGACGTTGTCCGAGAAAATGTACGGCATCGCCGGTGTCTCCGCGTACACTTCCATGTTCGAGTCGACCAAGTCTTTGAAAGTGCCGAACGACTCGGATTCCGTGACAATCCTGACGTTCACGAATTCCGAGAAAAAATGGTTCATATAGATCATGGAGATGCAAGCAATGGCGATGAAAACAACGCGCTCGGCCGAGTTTCGAGGTGTGCGCAATGTCGCGGAGCCCATCAGTAATCGAATCAAAGATCCAAGCGAATCCCAATATTTTTTGTCAAATTTCAGAATGTGGATAGCGATGGCAACGACAATGTAAATCGAGCATATCGTTGCAAAGTGAACAGCCAATTGTCGGGGTATGATCAAGTGCGACCTTGAGAAATGAAGCGGAACGATCGCGTTAATGTACATAAATTCAATTGGAAAGCTGGTCGCGTAAATAAATCGATCGCCTAGCGCGGCGAAATACATCGGGATCGGTAACATGTTCGCCTCGTTTTGGTGCAGGATTCTGCGCATGTTTCTCAGAAATTCACTTCGGTTCGACGTGTCGTACTCGTTCTGATAGGAAATTGAAAAATTCAATAACATTCTTAAAACGTTCAGATGATTATCGTAAAATCCTTCGACGTACTTCCTCGATTTGTTAATCTTTATTACGCTGTGAGGTGGTAAACTGAATATCGGTGCCTTCAAATGGAATCCGTTCATGTTCACTAACTTGTTGGCGAAGAGGGAATCTTGGAAATTCCAGGACTCGTTGACGTAATTTTCTTGGAAAGGGTTGTAGGAGATCTTGACGACGTCGTCCGATGATCGTTCATGCCTCACGACGTTCAAAATCGTGAGATCCAGAAACTTTTGGCTCCAGCCGTACGTTAAAATTGACTTGGTATGATTCTCAGGTGAGCAATAATCATTGGTGGAAATTATAATTAGGCATTTTGGCCTCGTGCGAATCGAAGACTGAGTGAGATAATTTATAAATGTCCAAGGTAGCTTTGAGAGACTATTGTCAACATCGATTACACAAACGGCGATGAAATCCATGTTGAAGTACAAAGACATAAAGTCTGTGAAGTTCCCATATATGTCACTGCCGTTTACATTTGTCATTTTGAGTTCACTCAATAATATAGTTGGATTATGTCGTAAAAGATTTTTCAGCTTGTCAAACAAGTGTAGAGGATCTGCTTTATTGATGTACATAGCTATTTCATTAGTATCGTCTGCAATTAGTTTTTCAACTAAAGAGTCGCTCCATTCTTCTATTGCAATATGTATTTTACAAAAAATTAAGATTAATATTACTCTTACATTCATTCCACACGAAAGTGTGTGCCTTTGAATGTTTTTAAAACACTGTTATAGTTACCTAACGTTAAAACGTCTTCTTCATTTACATTAACTGCACATTTGCACAAATAATCGAAGAAAACGCAAGGACATTGCTATACGGGTATAAAATTATTTTAAGTTGGAAAATATATCAATTACAATAATGCATGCTATTATACTGTCGGACACCAAAAATAATAACTTTACATACATTTCATTCATTTAAAATAACACACATTTTAAAACTTAGTAGACTGAATTATTTGCCTGAATTTTTGCTGTTATTATTATTAACATAATTCGTTTACTTATGCTTATGACCAATTCATTGGAATTTTTATTAGTTATAAAAAAAATAAAAGAATTTTAAATTATAATGATTTTTTAGATGCTTGAAAAGGAATTCTAACTCGAAACCTGTTGCGGAAACCACAGAAGAGATGTACATTTTATTTTTATTATTCTTAGCGAAAATTCTGTTCGTTTCTATACTCTTCGTCTTCAATTCTACTCAATTACATGTTCGTTGCAAAACGACTATAATTTTTCCTTTTGTAATGAGGTGTTTTTAAAGCGTTGTTCTAAAAAAAAAACTGCATGAATATGATGTAGCATGTAAAATCCGGTTCCGTTTATGCATTTTCATACGCTAATGAGTCGAGATTAGGTAGTTATATACATTGCAAGGTATCTTCAGGTACGAAAATGAAGCAATTTTATTCATTCAACTCCGCATTGACTTGGCCAAGCGACAGCACTTAATAAATACAACAAATTCTGCAATATTTTTATGATCAAGATGGTCAATGTTGATTTTATTCCGTCGACTAACAACTCGAATTAATTTGAATACATTTTTTTATATGAATAATTTGTAGTATAGTCCAGCATTTTGCGTGCAATTTTTAATCTATTCCTTAGTACGGAAACTCATAGAAAAATTATTTGTCTTTATATTGCAATTGAATTTGAAGCTGCCACCTGCTATAAAAAAAATATAATAAATGTTAAAAAAAACATCTACATTTCGCCAGTAGTCGGCCACACGAGACACTAGTTTTTAACTGAAAAATAATCATTTATTTTTACGTGCTAATAGTTTATTACTCCTATTCGAGATTAAATTAGTCATTTCGATTCAGTAATTAAGCTAATACTGAAAGAATGATGATTTAATTCATATTTTATTTTACTGTTTTTCTTTGGTTCTAAATTCTTACCTTCATACTTACTACTGGCCAATTAATAGAACTGCGATCCAGATCTGAATACCCAGAATCAAAACCTATCACTTCGTATCCAAAATGAAATACAACCTTTTCATTATTAGTTCCATGTTTTATAAATTACTTTGTTTCGTACTTATTTCAAATATAAGAAAAAAATGGCCGACTACTGGTGCCTCTACCCTATACCTGTATGCATATACGCATATAACGTGTGTGCATCAGAGGTGAGTACCAGTGTATTTAAGTATAATTTTCGAATATTCTGTGTGCTAAATGCAACTAACTATACGCAATCTTCTCGCCATCGCAACGAAACCCGATCTTTCCGTGACTCGGCGCCAAATCATTTCTTGCCAATCAATTAACTCGTATACCAACAGTTCGGGCCAACAATGAGACAGAAAAAACGAAGTTTAACAATGTACATAATACACAATCTTCACAAAAACAATACACAAAAATACAGCTCGAAAGCCGGGCTGACGGTCACAAAACCAAGTCACACTCAGCAACGTCGCTCCTCGCAGGTCCCACACGAATTATACGTATTCCTTCTATATAGATGTCGCTCTCTGCCCCCGTACGCGATTATCAGCCGCACAGCAGTATACTAGTGTACCAAGAGCAGCAGAGCCGCAGCAGCAGCAGAGCAGCAGCCGCACAGCCTGCGGATCTATCGCCTGCCGCAGTCTGCGCGACCGAGAACGAGAGCGAGACAGAGTGAGAGAGAGAGACACACACAGTCAGTCTCAGTCGCGGGGGCAACCCCAACGTCATCCCGTATCTATACGATATCTCCCGCGAGAACACGTCTCTCCCGACGACACGCACGATCGCGACGCCCGCACCAGGTAGTACCGTCGAGAAAGAGATTGTCGCAGAAAAAGAATAACGCACACACGGACAGTGCGCGCGCGGTGTGCCAGTGCATATACCTATACGTAAATATATATATACATACACATTACACGTACACACACCTACACACACACACCACACACCCGCTTATATATACATCTATATGTACAGTGCGCGAAGACAGTGAAGTATAGTGCAGTGCGCGCATGTGTGCGTTGTCGTCGTCGTCGTCGTCGTCGCCGAGCAGAAGAGCCCATCCCACCGGGAAGCCGAGGATAATACAGCAGCTGTACACCATAGACGACGTTCGATTCGATCGGGAGTAACGTGAGCCGCCCTACTCTCCGGAGCGCGAGTGCTTCAGGCCACTCGCTCTCTCTCTCTCTCTCTCTCTCTAGCCCAGGCTGATCCCTAGCCGCTGCTGCTAAGATGGCCGACGCCAAGGAGGAGAACCACCCGGAGCTCGACAAACGAGGTACTGTCCCCCGATCGGTCGACCGCGGGGGTCGCGAAGGGGCGCACGGGGCGTTTCGCCGCGGAGAGACTCCGTGTATACCGGCGACTCGGAGCTCGCTCTCGAGACGGTGTCCGCGCCCCGAGTCGACATAACCTCGAAACCGTCGCGCCAGAGAGAGATACGGGAGAGGGAGAGAGGGATCGGGGAACCCTCTCCGCTGCCGGCAACGGAATCGTCAGCTGCTGCTCCGGCACTCGTTGTGCCCCGGCTCTTTTTAGCGATGCTCGTCGGGAGCTATTATACGAATTGAGGAATGCACGAGCGCAGAGTTTGGGATTTTGCGCCTGGCGCTCGTATTGTACAATACATCGCGATAACGTTCGATTGTAGGTTAGGTCTGGCCGTTGTCGTCGTCGGCAGCGGCGGAGGCGGCTTTTTCAAAAGCCCGAGTGTCCCGCAGCAGGGACTGCGCGAAAGGGACAGCGGACAGGCATTGCACGCAAGCCTAGAGGTGTTGGACTCTACGCGCGCGAGTTTATTAAGGTCACGCACCTACACTCGTGCGCGCTTGTGTATATACGTACGCGCTTGCCGCCGACACACGACGGCCTTGCGGTCTCTCTCTCTCTCTCTCTCTTTTCTCCCTCTATCTGTCTCTCCTCTATACACACCTTTCGATGTGTACACGCGCGCGCGAGCGCTAATCCGCTAAGCAAAGTTCGCCTATATTTTTTTTCTCTTCCTCTCGTCGCTCGCTCGATGATAATTGCTGGCTCGCTCGGGCTTTGGGGCAGGTGGACGGAAGCGAGCATATGTAGGCATATGCATGTGTGCATAACATGTAGGGAGCATGACGTAGGCTCCCGCGTTCCATGGGTGTGTGCGTGTGTGTGTGGGGGGATATAGCTATATAGGCTCGGGGAGTTATGAGTCGGGTCTTCGCGAATTCACATATGTTTCGCGACTTGGGTTGTTCGGTATTGTAACCTGTGCTATTTTCGAGCTAGTGGGAGAGAGAGGGAACGTACGATGCTACTCTAACCTAGAATGTTGCCCTGACAGATTCGCCGAGTTGTATACTCTTTTGTGTATATAAATGTTTGTTTGGGGAAATTCCTTGTCGATGGGGGGCTTGATTTGGATGTAAGTAAGTTGTTAGGCTCGCACGTGACTCAACGATGATTGCGCCTGAATCCGAGAGTGAATCAGTGATTGGATTTCTTGATTTTCGCTATGGAATGCTGGTTACCGAGGTAGCAGTAAAGTTATGCTTTCGCTATATAACTCTTATCTCCCGATATGGAAAAAGTATTAACATTGCGATAAATCATAATCTCTTTTTTTCATTAAAAAATGCGTATCGACATTCTTCTTTATATCGTTTGGCGTACATACGTGATAATGATTTATATTAGAGTCAGCATGGAATCGAAAGCTGCTCGACATTCGCCTTTGTAAGCCTTTGCGCGAGTATACGAGCAAGCTTTTCAATATTTTATAAATGTCGTGCACGCCACGACAATGAACGTCCATTAAAATTATTTATCGCAGCACATTGCAGAACATCTAAGGGTAAATGTTGAAAAATATACGCCGTGTTAAATATGGGGAAACTTTATGGTCTAAGGCGGTCGCTACTTTTGTTTTTGACTATTTCTTCAATTTTTAGCTCCATATTAACATTGCATAATAAAAGTATACCGTCCAGTGAACATTGCGGAACGGACAAGTACTTTTATGTATGTATATATTTATCGTATATAGATTATATAGTCTCGCGTGTTTCTCCAGCTAAGGTTAGGTTTTCGCTTTGTGTCATTTCCAGAAGCTCGCGGAATTGCACGATTCAGTGTGTCTAGTCTATATGTATAGCCTAAGAGGAGGTGGTATGTCTCCCCTCCATTTCTTCAACAGAGCAAAAAACGCGCATGTATATATACTATACACCTCTCGCTCTCTTTCCCATTCTCTGTATATATGTATGCTTTCGACTAAAAGCAACAGATCGGATAGTTCAAGTACTCCACAAATATTGTGTTTGCAGGTAAAAATCACGCGACTACCATTCTGTTGCGTAATTTTTGTTAAAGAACCGACGAACTTGATGTCTCTTACGAGCTGGATTACACTAATGTGTACTTATAAGATTATATACAAAAAAATGAAGAAACACGGATATTTCTATTCTTAAATTCGTTAGTTTTTTAAAAGAATCGAATATTCGAATCGCACTTGTTCGTATACAAGGGAAGAAGTAGCAATAATTACAGTGTTTACATAGTATTTTCATTTTGAACAATTCAATTCAATTTCTTGACAGTAACTGTACGACCGAAGTGAATTTTCAAACAAACATTCGTACTTCAATCTGGAACCTTTTGTACAACTAGTCAGGAAATAACTTTGAACTATAAATAATTAAACATAAAATGCAACAATTTATCAGTTCCCGGCATTGTTCTATGCGTATATACGGCAAATGTCTGCAGCGACGACGACGTGTATCCGACGAGGGAGTTGCGCGACCACCACTACAGCGGATCGATCATCGGCGCGTTTCTGTCTCCCGACCTCGACCCTAAGCATTGCCTTTTCCACGTTTTCCTTGCTATTTTTCCTGCGGGAACATCTTGCGATTGGATCATCAATTGGCTGTGTTCTTAAGCTCTTTAGAAAAAATTGGCTGCGTCTAAGTCGCTAGTTTTCGACTGCTGTAACGAGGTTCGAGCAATCGTGCAGGCGTTTGCTAATACTTTGATTTATTTGTCGAGAATTTTACGAACCATTCACTTTTCTTTTGATCCTGAGCCTGGCTCATGTGGTATAAGGTATAACTGATTTCTTTCGAAAGTATAATAAAGTTTCCTCGATGCCTCGTCCAATTCGTTTTTAAACAAGTAAACTGTGTGTATATGTTATATTACATTACGGCAGGTATAACAAATCCAATTCATTTTAGTACCATTCAATACTTTCGAAACTTGTCATCCTTTGTATGCTACATAATGGAGAACATATATAAAAGAAGTCGCATGCAATACACGTTCAATACAAGATCTAGTGCTTTTAATTCGGAGCATTAGGTTATGCGAGGTCGATTAACCTTGGGATACATTTGTTACATTGTCGACGATAACTCCGCTGGCGTGAGAGCTTTCTCTCGTTTATTGCATAACAATTGCAATGATCGATACGGATTTTACTGCACTTCCTCGTTTTTTTTTTATAAACGGCTTGCCGAACACTCATTAGCGTAATGACTGATGATAATTAATTCGCGCAGTCTTTCTCAGATAGTTCAAGCAAACAATTAATACTTTTCTTCCTTACTGTTTTATAGAAAAAAAAAGTTAAGCGAATTTCATAAAGAACTGTTATCCTTATTAACCGCATGAGTACAGAAAACGTTTACTATAGCTAAAGCTAAATCCATAAATATAGTGTAATTTTCGCTCGAGAACTTCGGAATCACTTGTAGACGTATCGACGATAATTCAGAGTACAAACTTCATTAAATTAAGTTCATGAAAAAAGACGTTTACTTTGTTATTGCGAAAAGAGAAGCGACATTGTGTAATTAATAAAATATAAAGCTCGCAGTTTCATCACATTTCAACGAGCAAACCAACTCGACAGGTGAATTCCGTAACAAAGGGACGCGCCCATCCATTTCACTCGAGCGAAAATCATGCCTCGCTTTCTTTCCTTCATTTCCGCGTTCGGATCGTGTATATATACATATATTTTTTCGTTTTAATGTACAGGCGCGTCTCTGCACATGTGTGTTCGTTCTTCGTTCTCTCGATCGATTTTGTCGCGTGTCTGCAGCAACCCACACGCGTTATTGGGAACTCACGTAGGGGCGTAACCTATATATACATGTATGTAGTAGTATAAACGTGGCCCGGGTTATGGGAGGTCATATTAAAGTTTGAGCGAATCACTGAGCGAAAATTCGCTGGGTAGATTGTTGAATATTCTGGTAGTGGTCGGGTCTTAGTTATAAGTTCCTTAGTATCAAAAATTACATTGTTACACCATAATGTCAAAAGATTGAGGATGTAGTACAAGAAAATATGCTTTTTGCTCATTTCTTTTTTAGTTTTATCGAACATGACTGGTTATACAACAAAGAGAGATTGAGTGAGACAAAAAAGTTGCTAATCTAAATAACAATTTGAAAAGTTTTCCAAAATTCGTGCATTTATTACGCGGTTTTAAAAATTTTTTAAAGTCACTATGAGTCATGAAGTTTTTATTACAGTCATATCAGAAGCAACAAATTAACTGCTATCTGTTCTTCCATTTCTTGCAAGGATAAAAGTGTTTTCTGATATCATACACCTCCTTTTCTGAAGCGTATTATTTAATATTTTTTTTATGTTGGGACCGATATCCAACAAATTAAAAATTTCAATTATTTCAACAACGACTGGTACAGAAACTCAAGACATGGGAAAAAGCAAAGTTGAAATTATCCGACAACCATTTGCTCAAACGATTTCCAGTTAGGTCAACTCGATTTCACACGCGGTGCGCGCATCTTTGAAACTTCATCCGAAAATAGCTTGCACACCGCGAGTTTCACGTAAATAAACGAAAGCAGAGAGTCGTCGTGCCGGGGGAAAAGAAGGAGAGCTCATCCTGGGTCGTCGCCTCGAACTTCAAAGATAAATCCGTACGTCGTCTGATGAGTTTTTTTCGTCTGATTAATCCTCGCTGCAATAAATTGCCGCTAATTTAGAGAAGTTTACGATGGGCAATAGTCACGTCGGGCTATTGCGGTTGCTTTAAATAATACACTCCTGTTGCGTCGTTTTTCTTCAGAATCTGGGTGCGTCTCCCAGTTTTAGCGACAGTGCTGTAAAGTGTAAATAAACAAAATTATTTGTTATTCTTGGATAGAAATACGACTTTCCTTTATTATATCATTTCGTAATCGCAGGAAAGACATTATTCTCTTGCTCGAAATATCCAATAAATGACAGCAAGTGCAGTATATACCATCTGGTCCCCGGAAGGAAGTCAATTAACTCTGCAGTCCGTCAGACCGCGAGCCGTGTCCTCGGTTTTTGAGTTTTTTTTTTTCGACGACCATATTTGTGCCAGACCGCGCACGTAGTTGCAATAATTTTTTTAAATTATGAAACTTACAGTTATTTTGTAACAGGCCTGCTGAAACATGTCGAGATTCGCAGCTCGTCATAGTTTATAATTTAAATTGCAGCTTTCACTGTCGATTTGAGAAGTACTTTACCGAAAAATTGTTCGGCACTGGACTGTGAACACCGTAAACTCAATGAACAGTAGCAAAATGACTCTATTTGTGCAATCCCACGTTCGTGTCGAAATAATTTGAAATTAGAGCAAAACTATATTTTTTTTTAAATATAAATGTAAAACAAATTGTATTGTAAATTACACAATTTCGAGCAGGGAAAAATTCCGAACAACTGAATGTGGAATTGCGCGTGTACACGTGCTTCAGACCTTGAACAGAATATAAAAGCATTTTAATTATCGACGAGTTCACAATCCGATAAGAGAATCGCACACATTTGCCAAACGGTGCCCCCACAGCACGTCGCGCACTGATTTACACGGTAAAAAACAATTTCGTTATAACGCTGTCTTACGCGCAGAAATCGTTCGTCGAGCACCTTGGCTTCTCAAACATGAGCAAAGTATAAAAATACCAATATAATTATTCCGATCGTTATTACGAGAGCGACAAACGCTCGCACCTTTTTCGCCGTCACGACACAATGCCCGCTCTGCGCGTAAACTTTTTCCTACCCCCCTCGTGTCGCGCAATGGGCGCATCGAATACCTGCGCCTTTGTAAATACCGGTTCGTTCTGAGTAACACCTGTCATTCCAGTATAGTCTTCGCACAGCTATGGCTATTCCCAGTCAAAGTGTGGACACGCTCGATGAGGCCGAAACAAAACGTTTTCGGCTCTGCTACTGTGCAGCGCTTCGCCGGTCATGCCTCGATTGAAAAGTCGCTTTCGGATTGCGACGCTCGATTCTTTATACCGATCGAAACTTACGGTTAACGACACAGGTGTTGGTGCAGTCGAGGCAACGCATTTTAATAAAAGCGTATATAGGCTCGTTCCCCCGCGAGATACATCGGAAGCGGAACCTGGAAGAAATACAGCTAGACGTGTGTGTTGTATAAGTGTATGTGTGCATATACGCGTGTGGGTCGCTCGTAATTATCATTGCGCCAGCCACTTGCTTTGAGTCATGCTTCTCTATACGCGCACTGCTATATAGTCGCTTCTCTTCGCGTGTCAGCTCGTTCGGACTGAAATCCCGTTAAAGGTGCGCTCACATAACCAGGACATCTCTCGCAAGCGTTATCTCGACTATTAATCCACGCCGGCGGATAACGAGCTGAATATCGCGCAGGCGTCGCGCTTATTGCGTGCACTGGACACGTGACCGATTTTCGGCCCGTAACAGGCTTTGGATTTTATTCTCCGATTTTCGCGATGCGGGCTTGCGATTGCGGAGAGGTTGGATTGTCGTTGTTCTTTACGTTTACGTCTTTTTTTCTCTTTCTGTTTCAGGTAAGCGATTGTCGCGGTGCAAAACGCTGTTTTGTCGCAGGTCCGATCGGTAAGTTCGAGAAACGTGCCGATGACAATAACAATATAACAATCGAAAGAGTTTCGGCTCGAGCAAAAATATTTCTGTTCTTGTCGTGACGAATCGCGTCGCGGAAGGATACGCGAAGGCCGAACCCGTTGGATATGTGCGTTACTTTGCGCCTTGTATGCAAATGTGGAAGGAATTAAGTAGATGGGTTAATGATACGGTATACGGGCATGTTTTTGCCTGTAGTAGCAACTGCCATTCATGCTGGCAAATAGTTCGTTTTAATCTGATAAATGATTCGATGTTCGTAGCGATGGGTAAGCAAAATCTGTTTATCAATCTTTTGATACAGAATTGATGAGTTAAGATGTGTATGGTAGTCGTGTAGCTCGTCAAAGTGTGTTAAATGCGTATTAATCAAATACCAGAGAAGCAGTCAATATAATATTGAAAAATATTGGAAACATATTAATTACATTTGCACAGGATGAGAAAATTTAAATTTAAATTAGAGACGTGACGACTTCTTGATCGAGTACGATACTTCACTTTTAATTAAACAAGCTGATTCGTATTTTTAGTTTTCATAAATTATCGAAAATCCTTTTACTTCTTTATTTATTTACTACTCACTGAGAACTCTTTTCAGCAAAGTCCCGATGACGTCAGCTTATCGTGATTAAAATTATTATCAAGCATCTCTCGATTTTTATACATTGATTCTTGCGTGACTCATACTTATGATTAAAAATTCATAAAAATTTACACTAACGCGCAGAGTGAAAGACTCTCCATATACGTTACTCTATATGCTAAGCGTGGAATAACTTGTTTAATCTTTTCGCTCGAAAAAATAGTTTTCCCAGAAAATCGACGGAGTTGCATCAATTTTTTAAATTTACATATCACATATACATAAATAAAAATTGATTGCCCGACATTTCTTTCTTTTTTTTTAATTTTAAAACCCCATATCAAAAACTGATTTAATTTCGTAACGGATTCTCTCACATTTCAAAGCTTACATTTTTACTTCTCACTCCGCAGAATGCAACAAGGTAATTTCTACATTTGTACTCATAAAAGGTTACTCGCGCGCGCGCGCGCGTCGAAAATTCCAGCTTAAAATATATCGCACAAGAGCAGCGCGTTCTTTCGCTTTTATATATATACACACACGTGTAGAGAGTGCAGAGAAGAGCCCCGAGGCAAAGCTAGGACCCACCGGCCTTCGATAAAATATGCACTAACCGTGCCAAAATCATTAGTCCGCGCGTTACATGCCACAGCAGCCCCCGTAAACTGCCGAGAGAAAATCGAGCTTTCGCACTTTGCGCCCAAGAGCTTTTAAGCACGGAATAGAGAGAAAAATGCTGTATAGGCACACACTCGATTTCCCGGCGAATTCCTCGTATATACCCAACGCGCGAGTTCTCGCTCTCGCGAATGCGCGATATATACTATAGCGTTTTCGTCATCGGCGCGATTATGCGCAGCTGCCGTTGCGCGCAGCTCGCGCCCACACGCATCGGAACGTCACACACATCGTGCTCCATAATCCGTGTCAACGAGAATTATACAACAGCCGTTCGCTTTTGCCTTTTCACTCGGCGAATATCCCCCTCTACTTTTGGCGGCAAGCGCGCTTGTGTACACGTGCGCTTCCACCAAATTTCGGAAACGACTCTACCCAAAAATTGTAAAAATTTTTTTTTGAAGGCACACATGCCAGGCCTGTTTTTTTTCTCGTTCCTCGGGTCATTCTGAGAGAGGAAAAAATCGCGTGTGTGGCCAAGCGTAGGGTATGCTTTTTTACCGAAGCAAAAATGACTCGAAAAAATGAGAAATTAAGTAACAAAAAATTAATTCATAGGTTTTTTTCTCGATAAACTATGGACTTTTAGGAGAATTTCATTACAACAAAAATATCTTAAAATTCGTCAAAGAATGCTCTGAAATTTTTTCAGATCGATCCAATACAATTTTTGATTTTTCGAAAATAAAAAAAAAACGAAATTTGGAAAAATGTTCTTAAAAAATCTGAAAAAATTCCAGAGCACTCTTCGATGAATTTTAAGACATTTTTGTTCGAATGAATTTTTTATAAAAGTCCATAGTTTTCGAGAGAAAAAATCTATGAATTCTAGTTTTTTAATTATGCAGAGGAACATGAGAAACATGAAACATGCGAATTTATCATGGAAAGGTATAGGGAGAAAAAAAGAAAAATCGGCTGTTCGGATTTTCATTTATTTTCTTTTTTTAATGGACATAATTTTTGATCAGAGCATCGAATCTGGGCATATTTTTTAAAAATTAAAGCTCTTCTGTTGTACTTTCTTGTAGTGCAATTTGAAATTTTATTTGTGCCTCGGAAACATTCGTATAGTTTTTATTATTCCAGTATTTCGACGCATTAATTTTTTGGAAAAATAGATGTAAAATGGCTCGGAAACTTTTGACTATCTTTCGGCTTACAGAAGAAAGTCTCATCGGTCCGAAACCTCTAGCTTTAAAAACAATTTTCGATTTCTGGACCCTCGAAAAGTGCATTTTTCTATGAGAATTGGTCGTATATGTATGTATATACGCTGCTCTCGGAGTCGTTGAAACGCGCGCGAGCATTATGCAGCGCGCGCTTCTCTGCGTATAAGCATACATATTAATGCAAGCGATGCTGGAGAACAGGGGCACGTCTGTTCGCGAAATGTGTAACGTTCTTCTCTCTCACACGCGCCCTGATGCGCAGAGATTTTGCTATAGAGATGCGGTTGGTGCTCGGGGTATATATACGTATATATACAGTGCGTAATGAGTTGTTGGACTGTTTTTCCTTGGCGCACAGAGAATTTAATCGAGTTCCTCGGCGCGACTCTGCGTTTACACGCTGTTAATTTGGAAAGACCGAGAGGACGTGCCTTTATTCACAGTAGACTCGCTGCATTGTTGGCTAATCGGCTGCGATTCATCGTGAGAAAAAATGCTTTGAATTTTCACAATGCGCGTCTCGGCGAAGCTATTTCAATTTTACGATATCTTCTGCAGCGCACACCTGTATACCATACTGAAAAAGGAGAAAAAAAAATAGTCGACGGCATTGTTCGCGTCCTCCGATCGAGAACCAGCCTGTGAAAAGAAAAAAAAACTTGACGAACGGTTACACCCCTCTCGGCGCGAATACGGAATATTATATTGTTAGTCCGAAGTAGACGCGACACAGCAAACATTTGCAAACACATCCGCGCGGCTTACGCGGAGCGAATGCGTGTCCGGCTTCCGGGAAGCAGATCTTGGCCAGGTTCGAGGAAACCGCGACTTCTCGCGTGTTAAATAACGAAGGTCCAACAGTCGTACGCAACTTTTGTCTCGTATAAAAGCTGTTCGTATTACTAGTGCCCATTTTTTCTGATATACGACCGACAGGCAATACAGGTAAATCCTAACGATGCCACGTATCTCTTGCCAGTCCATAAAAAGATGTCACTCGAAGTATGATTGAGATTATTATTATTGCACGTTGCTCATTGAAAAGCAACGGCCCATTCGACAAGACTATATCTATACGATTCTTGAAAGCTTCGCTCACGGCAGGTGTGTGTCTGTGTACAGGGAAATTCAGTTCCTCAGAAATCCTCCATTCGACATCTCATCGTTCTAAGTTCGAAATACTTGACCCCCATCTGCGCCAGCAATGGACGACGACACGCGCATTCCTCGTCTCCGCGACTTCTTCTAACCGTGGCGAACTCGAGACTGGACGTCCTTCCGGTCTAGCGCGTTGGTCATTCAGCGATTTGCAACTCATCATCGGCGATGAATATCGCGTCGAGATGTGTTACATCCAAGTGTATCCGCAGCGTCGGACTATTGCGCGGAGAGAAAGAGAGAACCGAGCAAGAAGCGCGCAACCTTAAACTTTCCGCTGTGGTCACAGCCTGATAGCCGCGGCATAATAGCCGTTCCATCAGCGGTGCAACGAGCGGCAGGACCGCGAGACGAGATCGCAAGCTTCCTGATGTGCTATACGCGTGGAGGTATGCGCGCGCCAAACTCGAGGTGACAAATTGAATGAATTCCTACTTCCGGTTGAGATGCTTCGTCGTGATTAACTCTTTTTCTCTGTCTCGGCCGCGCAGTGCAAATATACGTATACGTATAACGAATAAATCTGTCTATGCGTTAAAACGAAATCGGATTACTTCTTATACGAGGCATGCGAGCAGTCAAGTGCTTCGTATTACTTCGGATCATTCGAATGGCTTCGGTATATCGCTCATGACTACTGATGCTCTCTCCCACCCCGGGCCGCTGCTGGATATTCTCTCTGTGCCCCGGTGTGGTCGATGCTTTATATCATTGCATCGTTGCGAATTTTCTTCTACAAGAAATTCAGCGCGTGCGATTCGGATCATGTTAACCATGGTGAATCATGGTAACCATAGTCATGTTTATTCAGCAACCAATCAGAATTTCCTATTAAGGGGGTCCGATACTCATTAATGACGTGTCACTAACCATACGATATAAAAGTGCTTAAATAAAATAAATATAACGAATTACGCAAATTCAAAAGATAGCTGCCCTCCGTCTTGGTATCATCTGTCAATATGCAAAGTTTGAAATCGAAATATTTACGTCAGGTTACCGCTACTGAATTTCGTTTGCATTTTTCTCCCCAATCCCTGAATATTTTGATTCCAAACTTTGTATGCCAATAGGTAATATCGAGACGAAGGGCAAGTATCTCTTGGATTTGTGTAATTGATTATATTTATTAGATCTAAGCACTTTTTTTATAGTACGTTTAGTGACGGGTCATTAGTGGCTATCGGATCCCCTTAAATGCTTCACAACAAAGGCCATCACTTTTTTTAAAGAGGATTTGGCCAGTACATTCAGTTCTTAACGATTCGAACGCATTATTCGCGTTGTGTGTAACGCAGGAGCTGCGCGAGTGAATGCTCTCCACTACGCGTCTTCTTATAGATCGAGCGATAACGTCTTTTCGAACAGAAACGCCCCGGTATAGGTGGCGCGCGTGAGTCACGTACGTTAACGCACATAATAAGAGGATTTGAATATTTAAAATTTTTCGAGGTTACAATTCCACGCGTTCTCGTTCTCGTTTTCTTCTTTTGAAGCTTCACTTTATCGGTCGGCTGGTACGGTAAACGATTTCCTGCGTCGTAAAACCCATTTCAAAGTGAGCACACCACTTGAATATTCACAATTATACCGATGGCTCGCGCGCTCTTTACGGTCCTCTAGTTTCAACGCCGTTCGCACATTTATTTTCAATCTATAAAGCTGGCCTTTAATTACGTGCAGTCGCGAGAGGCACGAGACTTCTTCTCACCGCCCAGACCAGCTGCGTATATGTGTTTCTCCGTGAAAGAAAAAAAATAGAAGAAAATCATCGAGTTCACGTTTCCGTATATGCATATAGAAATCGGATCAACGCACCACGTGCGAGCAATTAAAAGGCAATTTCAACCAACAGCATCACTGCAATGAAAAGAGCCACGAAGCCCAGTGTGTAGTATTAGCCTCCGGCGTGAAGTTATGCCTCCAATTTCGAAGCTAGCGCATAATGTGCGCATATCGCTATTACATTATAATATGTACCTGTAGTACAGAGCGCGCAGAGGCTTACTTCAATTATTGCACGGCCTGGAACGTCTCACTCGTGTGGCATAAGTATCGGCGTTTCGGCTTGTAATCTTCCTGATGCGCGCGCATACAGATGTGTGTCCGAGAGGAAAACGCAAGCGTTGCATATATGTACATGGGTGGCATTAGATCATTATGCCGATTTGAATATCGGCGATTAGTCGGTTGCGTATATATATACCGGTATGACTGGTCTGCTAATTCGTTCGCGTCTAGTTCTCGGTTATCTTTCGTTTCTTTTCATTTCTATAAACGGCGGCGGCGGCGCGCCGCGAAATTTAATTATACACTTGGCACTTTCGAGGCGCACTGTAGAATGAGCTGGTGGATTTTGCGAAAAATTGTGTTTTGGGCATAATTGGACGCCGCTATGCTTCTGCGCGTCTAAGTGAGTATAACGGCTCGTCTGACTCGGGAATTTCTTCGCTGCGACGGGGAACACTGTGTGTGTGAGTGTGTGCATACAACGATAAGATTAGATTAAACAGCATTTTTGCAGTGTGATATATTGCCGGGTAATCCGCTCGTCTTCGACGCGGCGTTGTCCGACTTTCTATTTTCGTGTCGCGCTACAATTTCATTAAGGAAGTGCGAGTTTGGCTTGTGTTCTGCGGAGAAACAATGTAACGCATGTTTGTTTTTATATAAAAATGCATCTTTACGCGCGTGAGTTGAAAAATTTTGAATTTTTTTTTTTTAAATTTGTTGTCGTGTACTTTGCACCTTCTCGATTACTTGTTCAAGGTTTTGGAAAATTAAATTGTACATCCACAGTTTTTTTAGTCAATCCGTGCTCCACTATATTTAAAGTCTAACCGGACTTGAAATAATCTATTCCCTCTGATTAATACTTTTCTGAAAAAAAAAGATTAAAAATTAGTCGATTTAGTGTGCAGAATGTTAGTTTAAAAAAGAAATTTTCAGTATATGAAATTTCTCTGAGTTGCAGCGCACGTCGCTTGAATAAATTTAAAAAATAATATTACCATTAGCTTTAATTTTTTCGTAATTCTATAGCTTTCAACATTTATCTCGAGCTTACTCACTCTTATTTCGCGTATCGCGTAATATATTTTAAAAATTTCGCTTTTGAAATATGCACCGCGATCGCCTCACCGCACACGTGTGTCATATCTCTCCAAAACGCATTGCATATACCATATATATATATATATCACAAAAGATTAATGTTAATGCTATGTATATTTATGCTTAATACACATCAGTAAGCGGTATATACACGTCACCCTCTATATATTCACAAACAGACCACACCTCGAACCCCCATTTGCATTGAGAATATGGGATCTTTCTAACCAGCACTTTCTCGGCTCCGGAAACAATGACAACTTAATTCAGCGCGCATTATTAGAGCGTCGGTTCGCTCTCATTCCGGCGGCCGGCACAGCTCGTATACATACACATTTCGGCAGTGCGATTCGCCCGGAATTTTATTCTTTGTTCGAAGTATATTTGTCGCGCGCGATTTCGCCTCGAGATTCTATTTTCAAGCCAAATCAGTAGCGTCAGCCAAGAAAACACAAACACGATATTCAGTGCACCGTCAGTTCTCCGACTGCTGCGGCTATAGCCTTTCTCTCGCGCTCTCGGCTCCTCTCGATGGAAAAAAAAACGGCCGGCTATAATATAATACGCAAAAGCTCGCCGGCAAAAAAAGCCGCGTCGTCGGCAAATTTCTCGCGCCGCGCGCTGCAAGTGCGTTCGTTCAACTCGGCGAGTCTGTGGGCGCGTCCGGCCGGCCGCCGCCGCCGCCGCGAGAGGAGAGGCGAGGATCGAAGCGAAGCGACTGAAAGCCTCGTCCGAAGTCGGCGAAATTCCGAGCCGCGGAGCTACAGTGGCTGGGAAATTCTTGTGGGTGACAAAAAAAGGAGGGGAGGGGGGGGGGGGTAAGAGCTCGTGATATGCGCGGGCACATTCCTCGCTTTGTGTATTCGATTCGAAATCGAATTTGTATATGATAATACGAGAGGTGGGCTTTAACAGAGGATCAAGAAGACTTTGTTTCTGCGGGCGGAGCACACACTCGACAATATTTATTTTTGGAACCGCAGCTATACGGACACTGCCCAGACTCGAAGAATTTTTAGCGCGTTTATGCGGCCCCCCCGGACGCGGACACAAAGAGTTCGTTTATGCGGGATTTTTATTTGCCAACTGTTAGGCATGCTGCACTAATCGCGTCTCTTTTGGAATGTATTTGGGGATAATTTTGCATCTGTTTCGCAAGCTCTGCTCGACTGTTAGATTCTGACTGTAGCTTTAGAAAGAATTTTTTGCTTTTCTTCGATCACATGGTTGTCCAGAAGTTAAAAAATTCGTTCGCAAAAAGTTCGTTCATTGTTGCAAGCTCGCGTTATGAAATATAGTGATGTAAAGATATGCAAACTTTATAATACAACCCTTGTAATAATGCGTTTATGAAAAATAAGTTATTGACTTTATAATTAAAAATTTATAGCATAAAAAATGGATTTCCATTAAATTAACGCATGCGTTGACCAAAGCGAGAGCGGCAGTTCTATTTTACGCTAAAAAATTTACATAATTATTTAGAGCATATGAATACTGATTTGAAATTATATACACTCGAAGCAATGTAGAAAAATGTGACGCAATCTTTAATTAATAATTTTTAAAGTATCCGCTTGGATTCTTCACAGAAATTTAATTTTCCTGTATACGCTATAAAGAAGATCTATCGGTACTTCAAACGGTGTACCGCCTTTTTTATTTCTAATTTATTCACGACGTATATACTTCGCTCGAATAGCCGCAGAGTTATATTTGTACGTACGAATTCACAGATAGATCTATAAAACGGAATAAAACAGAATATTTCCAATTTCAATTCTACCCCGCGTGCAGCCTTTAGAAAATTTATACAGCTCTTTTCCCATTTACATATATAACACTCACCTGGACAGTGTACACAAAATTTCAATCATATCTTAATATCCAATCTATTGTCGATCACAACCGCCTTCGAAACACAGGCACCGCACAATAATAGTACACAAGAAATAACTCCAGAATTCTCGAGAAACCCCAATAACCTGTCCTTAAAAAAGCAGCGCGTTAAACCTCGACGATCCGATCTCCGGGCCCACTACCCCCACTCCCCCCAATAACGACGTTTTTTTTTCTCTGGACGCCCCCGCGTACGCACCCAGGAGTCAACTATATATCTAGCATACGCATACACATACATACACAATATATGTATAGGGGGGAAAAAGAATTCAACAGCTTTATATATACATAACCACCGCGTGTATAATCAGGAAGTGTCCCGGTGCCGGCGAGAGCAGCGCAGCACCGGCTACATACGTTATATAGAGGGAGGCCGAAAAGGGGAAGGGGAAAGCCAGCCGAGCTGTCGGTGGCTCGATTCAGCACTAGCGCTGCCGCTGCCGCATTCCGTCTCGTGCAGTCGCGCGTCGCGCACACACACGCGTCTCGTCTCTCTCTCCCTTTCTCTCGTCTCCCAATCGACGCGTGTGTACGCGTACGCACAGTACACACGTATACAAGCGTATCGTGTGCGCGCGCGCGTAGGTATATTTATAATACGGGCCGTTAAAAAAGAATAGTTGGCTATACAGTCGAGGAAGTGAATGGGCGCGAGTCGGCCGGCGATGACGCGATTCAAGGCTCGCTCTCAGCGCTGATCGCTCGCGACGCGATATTATAGATTCGCGATTTTTCGAATACTCGCGAGTGTGTACTTACTTCGGAATTGCGGATTGTGCGCGAAGGTTCTCCGTCTCTCTCTATCTCTCGTATCGTGTGTTTTTGTTGGTGATTAATACGTACAGTGCATCTTCAGTTTTCCCCCGCATCGTCGCTGGTGATCCTGTGAATTTTTGCATGTCAGCTGCAACATGGTGGTCGCCATGCCCGCCGATTACGAGGATCAGCGCCAGCCGCCGAATCTCGATTTAGGTGAGAGAGAGAGAGAGATATGTAGAAATAATAATAGGCGCCGGTATCGTAGAGGACTCGACCCTCGAGAGCCGAGGCGAAAGCGAGTTTTTCCTTCCTCTTTTTTTTTTCTTCCTCTTTTATTGAGCAATCACTGCCGCGCGCGCGCGCAAGGTAAACAGATGACGTCATCTCTCGCTGATTACCGCGGCGATGTGTATGCATATATATACGTACGCGCGCGCGTGTACAGCGCGCGGATAAAAGCCGAGGGAATGAAAACGTAAATTTTGCGATTTCTCCCGAAAGCGTTTAACAAAAATTTACAGCGACAGTGTAATTGCTGTATGTATATAGTATTGTACAGAGTCAGCGGTGCAGTGCGCGAGAAACGGCATTGGTGCAGAATCGACCGCCGCTATTATGTGTATATATGCGCCGATGCCGCGCGCACAGCTGTCACGTGTTCGCAGCTCCTCAAAATGACAGGAGTGATTTTCTATTTGAGAAGAGCTTTGACGGACAAGTTATACACGTCGGTTATACGTACAGTCGCAATGAAACCTTGACTATTACGCACATTGCGTGCGTGTATAGACACAGCCGCCTCTGGCGACTATACGCTCGGAACGTAGTGGAAAAAACAACAGCAGCTGACTTTTATTCGCGATAGAGCAGCGAGCGCGTCGAGAAAGAGAGAGAGAGATGAAAATGTAAATACACAGCTGACTAATGGCTTGCGGTACGTCTGGGAGGGGATGGGCGGTTATTGGACGGGGTAAAAGTAGCTTGGGATCTGTTATCTCCGTATACGTCTGAGATAACGCCGAGAATTTTCCTCTGCGGCACTATCTCTCGGCGGCGGCGAGGTTATGTCATTCGCGCTGAGACAATATAGGCGTCTCTCTTATGCCCCACATTGTACCGAGCGATAGCCGCGTAGACTGCGCTGACAATTTTTAAAATTCGCGCGCTTCGTCGACGCGTATGAGAAAACGCTCGTATAATACACACACAGACACACACACACACACACAGCGGTCGGCGATTTACGAGGTGAGAGTGTTTTCCGCTGATAAATGACACTTCTCGGTTTTGCATTACAAAAGCCTCGTGTGTCGTATGTTGCATTACTCTCAATGCGCTTGTATTATAAGCGTTTCTGCTGCCCCTGTCGAATCGTTTATGCGCTAGACGTGTTTTTGCAATAGTCTCTCAGCGATTGGACTCTCGCGACTTGTATATAGGAGCGATCGAAGAAGTTCGCGGAGCTATGCTGGCATTATTGTATATCCTCGGAAAGTCAGCGACGAGAGTCGGCCTGATGTCATGCATCCGCGTAATTCGAGCACGTGCTCACCCAATGAAGTCATTGAGCCATTGATTCGCTGCAGCGTAGTGACACACATCGAGTCCTCTCTTTCTCTCTCTCTCCCCAACCTACTTCACGACGTGCTCTTTTTTTTCGCGCAAATATAGGTCTGCACAGACGCGCAGCTGCGCTTTAATATTCATCGAGCTTTGCGGACTGTACGCGTTTACTTGTATGCAAATGAGTGACAGTGAGTTGTGTGTGTGTGTGGCTTTAATCGTCCGCTGTATCTCGGGCGTTCGTTCGAATTTCCATAATTCGAGATGATTGAACTGGATTTTCTCAATGAATTTATGATTGGAAAGAGGTGTATATATACGTGTTTATCCTTATGGTTCGCGATTTGCACTGCTCTCTCTCGCTATGTTTTGAATTTAATGGCATTACACACATATATATACGCTCGTCGCATCGTTTTAAAGCAGATAAAAATAAACGACAGCGAGAAGAGTCGGGGAAAGAGAGAAAAGAATCGATAATCAGCTTAGCTCGTGGATTGTATAATCAATTTGCCGTATTACCGAGCAGTGTCTATTGGAATCTATATATCTTGACGTCTAACCTGATTCTCTTTGCGCATTGACGGTTAAGGTTACCTATTACAAGCCTACTCCTACGTGAGAGGGGGAAGAGAGACAGAGAAATCGAAGATTTGCATTTTTATACTTCGGTATTAGTCAGACTGTAAAAATAAAATGCGATTATATGTTGCTGCTCGGTAGCAACCTTCGAGAGTTGAAAATTAAGAAGACTAGACTCAGCACCAGGGAATTTTTGCGTTCGCGAAGTGACCTTGTCAGCAGTGCGATATATTTACACTCGATTACAATTCGAGCTTATTGTGCGCAGTATTCCCTATAGTAAGAATGACCCCCTCGGCCCAATACTCGCTAAATACTGGCAGACCGTAGAGCAGTACTGACAATTGATGTTGGCCCAAGATTAAATTGATATCGTGTTGATAAGAACGGCCAGATGTTCTTGTACTTTTATCGGCAAAGTAGTGGTAGCCAGTAACTTCCCAATAAAATAAATATATGCTTTCCCTATAATACAATGAACTATATGTATTGTTCCAGTAAAATGCTCCTCTAACTTTCCACTTACACTTGGATCATCTTCTCTACCTTTGCTCTGAATACTATTACTACTGCTATCGCTACCACTGAAAGTTAAACTCATATGAGCTTTTTTCAGAGCTCTTGATTTTTTAACATAACTGTATGAAGTCTTTGAAAACATTGTCCAATCTCAGTGAGAGTGAACATTCGACTGCATCAGTTTTCAAGCTTGTTACAGTAGTATTTGGTAGTTGTTTACCTTAAAATTTACATTAGATATATGCATAGAGCTTTATTGGTATAACATTGTCCCGATCTGGGCAAACTTTATTGTGCCAACACTGTATAGACTTTAAGCGAAATTTTAACTCTGGTGTAAACTTGGTCAATTTTGCTGGACCAATGCGTTTCCTTAATTCTGGCCCAATCATATCAATCCAGAGTAAATGCAGTATTCTTTCATTACTGATAGACGATTCCTGATATACTGAGTAGTACTGTCGGACAGTACAAAATCATTACTGGTCCGTACGGGCAGTCACGGCAATTCTTACTAGGGTTACTGTACGTCTCTTGTCGAAACTCTGGGAGCTGCGCATAAAAACAATAAAGTTATCGCAATGAATTGGCAAAGGCACGCGAAATACGCGGCGGAATATGCAGAGAAGACCCGGGCGCGCGCGTGGAATTCGGTCCGGCGAAAACTGGACGACGGCGAATTTCAATTTATTCCAGGCGGCGGCGGCGACGACGGCGTCGCTTCGGAAACCGGACTACGAGTCGTCGAGAGCGAGTGCATCAAACTGGAATGCGATTATGGTCGGTCGCCACAGCCGCGGGACAGTCTCTCTCACTCCCTCTCTCTTTCTGCAGGGATACGTCTGCGTAAGGGTGTTTCCGAAGCTGTGCGAGAAAATTACGGTGGATTGTTAAGGATCTTTTAGGCTTCGCTGCGAGTCAAGACTGTTGAAGGCTAGATTTAAAATTGTGGCGCTGAAATTGACCGGTAGGCTGCGTAACTCGTTGAGACGCACGACTACTGCGAGCGTTTTGAATTTTGAAGAGGTTCGCGTGTAATTGCTATACAGGCGAGTTTTTTAATCGCATCCGCGCCGCGCTGCAAAATTGAAATTCAGCGCGCCGAATTTTTGCGAGCAGCCGAGAGGAGAACGCGCTGCTGGCGCAGCAACCTGCCCTGCCAGGAAGATATTTTGAAAATTTACGTTTGCGATATAACCTTTGAATGCGGATTTTTCGAGCCGCAACGCGCGGCTCCCTCCGATAAGATACTTAACCGAACTCGGAGAGAAATTCGCTGATAAGAAATTGTTTGTTGAAAATGATTACGCGCTCGCTTTTATTCGAATGTACTTTACTTTTGTAATTGTAAATTTTATTTAACTTATTTTATTTAGTTGATACAATACACAATTACGCTTTAATAATAATTCTTAAAAATGAATGGTTGCTTCGTAAAAATTAAGTCGCGTAAGCGGGTGAATAGAAAATTGTAACGTACGTCTTTCAGAAAATTCTACCTTCATGAAGCTTGGGCGATTTTATCTGGTTGGGAAATGCATAATTTGAATACAGATTCCAGCAAAATCGGTGCAGCATCGCTCGCGCACTGTGGGATTAGTTTCGCGTGTGCACTTTGTTGCCCCCGCGCGAGTTAAAGAACACACAAAGGGAGCAAAAAAAAAACTGTAACGATCCCTTTGTTGGTTTATTTTTCCGGGTAGTTTGAGGCGGCAAATGTATTACTCGCGTGACGAGCGAATGTTTAGCCGTTCGTTTTGAAATTACGAGTCGAGTAGTCATCCGGGAATACGATGGGATATCGGCGTTAAAAAATTGTTTAAATTTTGAAAATAGCTTCGATTCTAATTGCGGCTACCTCTCAGCTATTTTTAAAATTTCGAACGTACGAGTGCAGGTCTGATGGTATACCTTTTACACTCAGCTACTTTTCTCAACGTATTCATACCGGAAGTACTTTATGGCTGTAATAAAACTGAATATGGATGCTATTTTCATTTTGTATCATGTGCACGTTTGAGCTCAGCCGTAAGCTGTATTCTTACGAAGACGCACTGTAATTTTTTCTACGCTGTCTGAAGCGTTACTTCTCATAAACAAGAAAGAATATGTTGTTGCTTTTTATTGTTTATATTAAAGCAGATTTAAAATAAATTTTCGCTTTAATCCCAGGTGTAACGAATAAATAAGCGCGCGGAATTGATCGTTTAAATAACTCTTTATTAACATTTGAGACTCATTATAAAAGTCATGTATCAGTCGCGTTATAAAATAACCTATTTTCCTTTTGTCACGCCAGATATAGACAGGACATTGCGGCTGGCTCGAAATTATTTACGGTACTTCGATTTTTTGCCGATCATTCGACGACGTTTTGTTTTAGCCGTTGCGCCCTCGTTATATGAATTAGATCGTTCGACCGGAAAAGTGAAATGTGGTTAACCGATTCCGTTACAGACATCTGCTGAAGTTTGCCAAAAAATATCATATCTCACGCTGAGTTATACGAATTATGAATTCAATAATCAAATCGATTATTCACTCAAATGACAAATTGAAACTGAAATTAAAATCCCCGAAAGTACGTTTCTCGTGTCTCGCTGATGCATCTAATTCAAGCTTAATTTACAAATAAGGTTACTCGTTACACTTCATCTCTTTTATGATGACTCATGCAAGAGTAACTCAATGTGTTTAGTTTACATACTGAACTAGAACACTGTAGGAATCCTCTACTTTGTACTTAAAACACGTATATATACGTTTCCTCGCAGCAGTTAATAAGTGAATTAAATAAATATGAATCCTTAAAATTATTTCAGTGTATAATGCACCGTAATTACGTAACGGTATTTTTTCATACCAATTTCACATCTGAATTTAACTGTGAATTGCATATTTTATTACAGAATGTGCATGAAATTTAATAAAATATCAATGTAAATGAGCGTAATTAAATGCCATAATAATTTACTTAAAAAATAAAATATACTTCATATAGATAAGATGTAAAATCAACATCAACTAATAAGATTCCTGTTATAGAGAAGCTTAATAATTGACCCATCAATCTTTTCTTAGGTGAAGTTGAATTTGAATTTCATAATAAAGTACATTTACGTGGAATATAGTATAACAAGCGGGGAAAAGATAAATTCAAACTAAAATATTTAACATTGTTATTTTACACTTGAAATTTAAAAATTAACACGAACAAAATTGTGAAGCCATTCGCAATGAGTCAACGATCTCCCGATAAGTACAAACCCGGCTGTGAACTCTTTTATTTGGCTCGCTGTACACATCTGCAGGAAAAAGCACTAGGCGGAAAGGAGGAACCCGAGCCGCCTGCCCTGCAGCTGCAGAGAGAAGAAGCACTCTTATACTCGAAGAATTACCCGGCATGCGTAACGAAGTAAAGCTCTCGCAAGCGTATTAGTCTCTGGAAGTGTATTCTTCTTGCTTAATCGACGAACTATGAATTTCTTCGAATGCGTGCAGCCTCTACGATAATGACGGTGATGACGTAAAACTTTGTTCTTTATGCAATGTATTCGGTTCATCTTCTTCAATTGTTCACAGCCAAATTTGTTATAATATTGCACTTTTGTGTATCATCTGCCTTCTTAGTTGTGTTTGATTTTTAAAACATTCGATATCTGATTTTCTATAACGCTGAAAGAAAATTGAAAGAAAGGGTCTATTTTCACGGTGACCCGCGAGTTCTATGCTCCAGGCGGCAAGCCTTCAACGTTTCGCTCGTTTCAGTGCGTTTACTGCCTACTTCTGGGATAAGAAAATGGATTTGGCAACAATGTAGCGTATACTGCTGTGAGTAACAGTTATAGCATTGAAGTGCGCTGCAGTACACACAACAATAAATACATTGTTGCCAAATCAATTTGCTTATCGCAGAAGTGTACGCAGCGAAATGCACTGACGAATGATTCGATAGATTGTTAAAAGTGTTTAAAGTTAATGAAACCACTGTTTTAGTAACCGTATCTAGAAATTAACAGAACCAAGGACCCTATCATTCATCGTTGTATCCTTATTAGTTAAGACGAAGTGTACATTTGTTTGATTCATTGTTTCGCATTAGGTGTACCTGTCAAAATAATGCTTTAGGCTCAACATTCGCGTATCAAAAACGAAAGCAAATTTTCATCTTGACAAAAGAAAATCCCAAACTTTCATCGCCACAGCTATCAGTTCTAGTATATAGAACGAAGCCAGCTTCCATATATTTCAAAATCTCTCTTTTACTCTGATCCACACACCGCGCTTTCCGTCGCGACCACAAGCCAGCACGGTCGTCAATCAGAATCGTACAAGCAGAACCCGGTAGCTCGGCTCATCTCGCCCACAATCAACATCGGCGACTTCCTCTCTGGTACACGTTTTGCCGGCGCGCGCTTCGTCTCCGCAAAAGCACGTAGCACCTCACACGTGGGGGCCTTTGACTCGCGTCTTCTCTCTCTCTTGCGCAATCGCCTCTGCAATGAAACGAGACTCAAGTCGAGACGATCGTGGGCGAGGTTTGGGTGTCCTGTGGAGTTTAACCGCCGACGACGCCGACGACGACGACGACGACGACGGCGACCAAGTCCATTGTGCAACTACCCGTTTACCGGTGAATGGAGAGCTCGTGAGCGCGGCGTCTCCCGATGCGACGAGTGATTGTCGACGTCGTTGGAGGTATTTCATCTCTCTACAACCGAGAGATTCCGGCGTGAATAGGACGCGCGCGAGCGATCGGAGTTGTCTGTACAAGGAAAGAAAGATGATATTTTAGGAAAGTAACTGTGTCGACGGTTTCTGGATTTTCCACTTGGATTCTTCGAGAAATGCTCGTCTGCCACTCGATACGAGATTCGTGAGTTTTCGTGACCCAAATGTCTTCGTCCTCGAGACACCTGAGACGCGGCTGATTATCCCAACGCATTGTGTGCACGCTCGAACACTCTCTCCAATTAACCTCGCCATCGTTGATCTCTGCGTCTCACCCAATCGCCTAATTCTTATATTTATTGTAAAACAAGAAAACTCGAATTCTCAAGCTTTCCACTGCAAAACTTGTACATTTATGTGGAAATCCACCAGAAAGTGGAACACAATTTTGTCCATCCTATTTTTGAGCGGACACCTATATCGGACTAGGTTAGTTTTATTTGGTAGTTCATTTTAAACAATAAACTGGTATGTGCCTAGTCAAAACCCTGTGCCAACAAAGAGCTACAGGCGAAAAACCGAGAAAAAATGATCGCGATTTTTGCTCTAAAAATTAAAAAACGGGTGTTGTCTACATTATTATAATTTTTTTTTCATAATATCTGAACTTATTGTCTGGTCGGATGCACTGATCAAAAGATACACACGTTTGAAGACAACGAACTCTGTTTCAGGCGCTTACGAAAATAGCAAATTTTACGTTTATTTCTTTAAATCCTTTTAACTTTTGATTCAGGGCATTCGTTTTTAATGGTTGATAGCGTAAATTAAAGCTCTTTTCTTCTACTTTTCTGTCAATAAGTCTAAATTCAAAATTTTTAATGTAGTGAGCTATATATTATATATACTTCTCAAGTAGATCATTTTTTTAAAGCATGTATATAGCATACTATAATGTTATATAAACATTTTGACTAACTAACAAAAAAGTAGAAGAAAAGCGTTTAAACATTGAAAACGCACAACTGGGTCAAAAGTTTCAGGCATTTAGAAAAAAGGGAAAAATCGCTGTATTTGCCAAAATCGAGTGATTTCGTCGAAATAAGCGAAATTCGTCTTTATTCAAACCCTCGTACCTTCCGATCCAACTGATCGATTTCAAAGTTTAATAGCTCAAATTAAAGCTCGTATTTTCTATTTTTTTCTAACTCATCTGAAGTTAAAGTTTCTCATGCGATACGCTACATATATGCTTCTCAAAATCAGTAAAAAATGATCAACTTTGAGAAGCATATATACAGCACATGACATAAGAAAATTTGGATTCTAATCAACTAGAACGAAAGTTGAATATTTGCACAAACAAACAAAAATTTTTGCAATTTTCGGGGAGAGTTATTTCCGAAAATTATGCACACATTTATCTATACAGAAATAAAATTCTCCTCTCGACACCACGTGCGCGCTCGCATACGATCCCATTTGGCACAACGCGCTCTTTGTGCCCCCCCCCCCCTCCGGAAAAGGCTACCGAGCAGCCGCGGAAGATGAAAATACAAAGAAACAATGCAAAAACTCGACGCTGACCGGCGCGGGCTATGCGTGCTATGACTGGCCCTCTGCTCACGCACGTACTTTACAATGCATTGTATGCGCGCGGGGTAGAGCCCTCGTCTTGTGTTCGCTACTTAAAAGCGCGTGCGTTATTAGCATTTCTCCGCGGAGCGCGTGTGCAGTGTATATCTATATATACGTGCGTGCATGCTGCAACGCACAGGGCTCTCTCTGTGCTTATAAGCGCGTGAGTCATCGTCGTTCGCGAGTTCGGTAATGGAAATCTAGGAAGGCGAGATGACTGGGCGGCGAGTTTTGAATTTTCCTGCGAAACGCGCGTGTCTATACGCGTCTTCTCCTCGGAATTGCGTGAAAAAAAAATCGACTTTCGCCAAACTTGACCAATGTTGCGTTTATAGCTGTGTAAACTTTTTCTTTAAACGCGGGCAATGTGGAATCTCGCCAAACTCGAGTCAAACTTGAGGAAAAGTTGAGGGAAACTTTGCCAAACTCGCTAAAAATTTGTTTTACTTTTCGACCAGCCGACTCTCGAGCTTATCATCCCCCCAACGTGAATTTCGTTCGCTCGTCTGCTCTTTGATAAAAGGCCGAGATTTAATTGAATTTATAAGCGCGGACTTTATCAATATGGCGCGCCTGAAATAATTTTACAAAGCGGAGGTAATGCTTCTCTCAGATATACACACGAAAATAAATCGCGCGCCGCAGTGTGTGGACGCGATGATACGCTGAAATTTCTTTGTCGACGTTACGGGCGCATAAATATAATCCTTATCAGCCGCGGTTACACGGGTTATCCTGAACTTTGATCTGTCGTCGTCGCACTTTCGCCTCGCGAAATGATCCTAGCGCGAGATCGACTGTCTGAAAAGATATACGATAATACAGCGCATTTCTCAATAGGATGAAATGGCTCGGTTTTCCAAGTGGATCCCAAATTCACATTGGAAGCAATATTCGAAGGTGCAGTTGCGATTCATTGTCGATGTATATGTAGCAATGCAATCATATTTCTTTCGATATGTTGCGCCACATCGCGTCTCTTGAACTGGCAATGTGAGAAAAATCGTTTCTCAACACCTGCATCGAAAATACAATTAGAAACTATAGCTGCGCGGCGCTAAATAAGGAGATCGGCGACGACAACAAAAAGGAGGCAAAATTGACCGAGCAAAAGGCATAACTCGCTATTACACCGAGAGATAAATTAATCGCTTTTCCCTGAGGGCACATACCTCGCTGGCTAGTCGAGCAATGAATCACGCACAGACTCCCGAGTTAGTTTGCGCTGTCGAAGGGATATATACGTATCTGCTTCTGAAAAAGAACACAGAAGCAGTCTACCGCCGCGTAGTCTTCTTTCCCACCTTTCGTCCGTTCACTATTTTACTTCTTGGTCTAATTGAATTTGCGGAGGTGGAGACGACCTCTGGTATACAAGCGTGTCTTTGTATACTGTGCTAACAGAGACAACTATTTCGTCGACTCTTCGCGGCAGTTATATCTGTGAATAACCGAGAGCGTGGCTTTTAAATTAAATTATTTTTAACATTATCTTTTTTGTAATATTATTGCGTTCAGTGCACGAGAATCTGTATCGCGCTTTTATCGCTTTTCGACTGTCGAATTTATTGATTTCGTCGTCTTCGATATCGTATCTTCGCTCTCCGCGTCGCTTGGCATTTAAATCGGTAAACTTATTCGCATCGATTCTTCGTGGCAATGTGTGCATTCGGGTAAAGTGCAATAACATTTGAGAAAACTTTTGGAAAAATTCCAAACGATTATACCGATATTGCCGCGCAATAAATCTTCTTCTTTCAATTCGAATAATGTTTATGTATACAAAAGAACGTTGCAATCGTAAGCTTACAACTTGGAACGATTGCATTAAATAAGAGACTTGCGTAGCGGTATCTCGTGTATGCATCTCTAATTATTACACAAACGCGAAATTAAAAAAAAAGAACGTCGGCTAATATAAAGCCATAATCTCAAATTACAAAATTCCGAGGAGCCTCTCGAGAGATTACGACGAAGCGTCGGTGGCATCAGCCGTACCGTATAGACGTCTGTCGAACTGTTAAAGAAAAAAGCCATCACAATCGAGCGTGAAAATAATGACGGCGCGCGGAGCAACAAGAAAAATTTACGCCAGGCGAGTCTATCCCCCTTGGAAAAATGGAATCCTCTTTCATGTTCATTCAAATCGCTCGAATGCTCATGAACGCGCGCGCGGAAGAAAAGCGGGGCTAGCGGCCGTTATTGTTGATATTATGCGCGAAGAAGTGGCGTATAAAGTTTTGCAAGAAGGCACAGACTCGCCTCGCCGCTGCTCGGTGGAAATCCTGTTTTATAAATCGTTTTTTTTTCTCTACTCGCGGTGCGTGCTGACTTGCCGCTGCTCTCGTACTTTAACTGGTTAACGGTAAGAATTACGTGATCTTGTTTTCTGGATAAATATATTTTCTTTGGGCTTGGACGTCTATATATGTTGCGGAGTAACGCGTTGAAAGGTTCAGTTTTCATGATATCTCGTGGAGCCGCTCTGTTAGTTGATTAATTAACGACGGAGACGTTGGTGACAATGAGAGAAAGGAATCCCAAATGTATCTTAAGAAGGTTTTATGATTAGGGCAATGTCTGTGCAGAAATTTACGAAAAATGTTCTTTTGAACTTGAAGAATGTCATGGGACTTTTTTAAATACTTATTTTCAATCAAGCTATCAAGGAGAAATTGTTTGAAAATCTCAAAATTTATATGAACTATAATTTTGCATGGCCCTGAGTTTGTTGGAAAAATAGTATCGCTTAACGAAATCATTTCAATATTTTTAACAATTACACTTTTCGTGCAGATACACAAATTCGAGACGAACAGGTTAATTGTTGCAATCGAAAACCAACAATATTGTGTATATGCTTTTTGTCCGTCGAATAAAACGTAGAAAATCACGCATTAAACGATGACAAATTATTGTTCTTTATAATAGGCACTCAATGTATGTTCTTAGCTCTCAGGCTCTCACAACTGCAGCGAGAATTCCTTTCACTCGATTGATTAACTCTACCATAATACTTCATTAACGATTATTATCAATTTCTTAATGTTCAAGCTTCGAGAATTTGTCAATTTCTCATGATACCTATACACTGTAATACAGTCGAAATGATAAATCGCCTTTCGCAATGGCCAATGATAAATCGTACGGCTCTCGGGGATTCACAATGGATTGTTCCTCGTAAACCGCGCACGATCTAGAAGCGATTTTCCATCGATCGCGAGTCATAGCTCTTCATTAGATTCACTCACGCGGATCGGCGATCGGTACCGTGTCTTACAACACCTGCCTCTCTCTTTCTTTCATTATTCCTCCTCGACTTGCTCTAGATCGCTCTTCTCTTTTTCAGTGGACTGTACTCCCCCGCGCTTTGTTGGAGTCAACGGAAAATCGGTTGTCGACCCGATATCATCTGAAATTGAACTGATAATCGTTGACCGGTAAAAATTCTTTTAAAATAAAGCTTTGAAAATGTCCGCTTTCAAGGCTCTATTTATTTTTACTGCCTTAAATTTGAAGTTAAAAAAAAAAAGAAAAAAGAAAAATTTTATCGTTTCTTTGAACAACAATGAAGTTCGGTGCTAAAAATAAATTCTGAAAAGTTACGACGCGATATTGTACTTTGCGCGAGAGGACATCTCCTCCTCCGGAGAAGCGTCGCGGCTTTGCAAATGAGAATGTATAAAAAGAAACTTCACGAGTTTTATGTTATCTATTTCTTTTTCTCTCGGCCGGCGACTGAAAACTGCGCCATCCGCTGATTACGTCATTTTCCTTTTATATAGGAGTGTGTATGCCGTATATTCTATATGTACTATACATATATATATCATGTTCTTTATTCTTCTCACGAACGACAACTCGCCTGACTCCGAATGAATTTCTGCAGGAAGTTCTAAAAGTGATTTTCGCTTTAAGAAAAGAATCGGCCGCAGTCACGGCTCGTGATATTCGGCTTTGTGGCAAAGGTGCATTTGCATACGTTAGCGATTCTTATCGCCAAGTCTCAGTTCGCCGCTTACCGCTATTCTGGTAAACAGTGGAAACGCACGTCTGATGCGCCGCATTCGGGCCATTATCCTGGATGGAAAATATACTTACTTCGTCGCGACTCGCTTTTCAGCACCAGCAGTCGTTTCGCCCAATGTGTATATACGTATCGAAAAGTTGGAACATTTTCTGTATGCACTAACCTCGGATTACGTAAAAAGCCCGAGTAATCGCACTTTCTAAGCGAGCATGTGAAAGTTTCAGCGCCGAACAGAACGGAATGTGCTTCGGAGAGCTGCTAATTCGCTTTTCACAGAGTCGACAGCAACAACTCAAGCCTCAATCGAGGAATTCGCGAAGAAAACGCGGTGGCGCACACGGCTGCGCTCTCGAAGCACAAACGACACTCCAGACCAATGCTTACGTAAATCGGGAGAATTGTGCACTTACGTAGGCAAGTTTCTAGCGCAGACATTTTTTCGCGCGAGGCTGCACGCGCTTCTTTTGTTTCATTTTTTTTTTGTCGACGTTGCCGCTCTCCCGCAACTTGTCAAGGTCAAGGTGAAGGGCATCAGCTGTTTCGGCGACTAGATACGTACACGGACTGATTGCTATTGTTTGGGGATAGTACGTATAGTAGCGCATAGCGGACTCGATTGTTCTGCGAGGATCAATTAAAAGTTGTACGCACGAGTTTACAAGCTGAGCCTTACAGGCGAGAGGCAGAAATAGGCTTCGGATATAAACACGTGCTTTTACCGTGTTTACCTTGTTACGAGGTCTTGATGTTGATGTCGAGATTCTAAACTATGCGCAAGCATCGAGGTTTTGAGCAAAATTACTCATGTTGCATCGACCAGTATCTTGAATAAATAATAAAATTTTACTGCGTTGTTTTATGATAAGACAGGCACTAACGATTTCTTTATAGGTAAATTATTTATTTATTTAAAGAATGTCTCTTCGAAACGGATGGCTCTGTTGCGAGTTGGAAAGATGATAACAACGTTAATTGCGCACGCTACGGATGTAATGGCTGGGAAAAGGATTGCAGCATAAGAATGAGACAATATTTCTTGTTAGAGGTAGGGAATGAGTAAATAATGCCTCATTCATGGTATTTTTAGAAAAAAGGGTTTGCGTGAAACTAAACAAGTTTGTTTAATATGCACAAATATCAGGCTTTTATAGCTGCTTTAATACCCCAATATGACAATGTATGTGGTTATGTAAAAGTCAAGTAAACAATTCAGCAGAGGCATAAATGGTTTGAACGTAATTTTTCAAAGAATTTTAAAACTTGCATTGCCTTGAAAAGCAGGCAAACAATAACTACATTCACGTTGTTTCAGACAGGAAGTATAAAAGAGATAAATGCCACCTCACAAAAACCCAAGAAACTTTAATACATTAAAAAAAAAACTCTTAACCTAATTAGTTCGTTGAACTATATATGTAGTACATCGAATCGAACGATAAATACCATCATTATACGTCTTCTTAATAAGTGTACACAGTACAGGCTCCGGGTATGTAGGTTTCAGTGGCAGATCGACTGCAGCAATATCCTACGTCAGGCTCGACACAGTCTATAAACTTTCTCGCTTGGTCGGCTGCGGATTCCGGCTTTTCACTTTCCGCACCATCTGTACTGGCAACCGAAATCAACTCCGTAACATTTGTATTCGATTCGATAGATTTATATGTTGTATCTTTTTTTTCAATTTTTTTTTTCTTTCTTTCGACGACTGTCACTTAAAAGGTCTACGTGTTGGGTTAATGATGAAGATCGAATCTTCCTCGGAAAGATTATCATATGTTTTTTTGGTCCAAGCTTTCGAAAAAAACTCTTACGATGTTACGCTCGAAACGATATTGTGATTGGTAGCTTAATACAACACATATTTCAAATTAGCCATGGATGGTTGCTTCATCACGAAAATTGCACATCCTCCCATAATTAGATGTAAATAATTCCAGCTCCGGTTCGGATTACTTTCCTGAAAATCAGACCTACATGATCCGCGCAGATCCACAATCAATTAGAACACTGCCTATACTTCCTGCTGATCACGTGTACGAAACTACCTACGATTACCGCATGGCAAACACGCGTTTTCCTCGCATCGTGAATGAACACGTCAATCAGCTCCTCGCAGAGGTGTAATCATCATCCGTTTCCATCCGAATAGCTTCGGCTAAATTTACCCTGGCCGTAAACTCGTCATCCAGCACATAAGAGCAATAATTCGCCTCTCTCTCTCTCTCTCTCTATTCCTCTCTTTACCGCAACATTTCCGTTCTCTCCTCGAATCAGGAAGACGACAACATTAGCAGGTTTCGCGCGCGCGTTTTTCAAATTTCTTTTGCCCAACGGTGCGATGATGACGGTTTGATGCTGCAGCGTAGTCGTCGAGACCGGCGTCCGATCCCGGCGATTACCCCGCGTTTAATTGCGCCGAAGTTCGCGATGATCGTCCTCGTCCTGACGCTTTACGACGTTAATTAAGCGTCCGGAGGCGCGCGCACACGACATCAGCGATCCTTAAAGCGTTCAACGATGGGCTAATTAGTGTGAAATTATACAATTGCGCTGATGCACGCACTTAGACCCGGGAGAATGAGGAATGCGTGGAGTACTTTATTTAGATATACCTCTCTCCAGACGACTCGCGGATAATAAGAATGGAAGGCTTTCAATTATTTTTCGATTGCAGGGGGGATTAATTGTGGGTTGGGAAGGTTAGAATCATGATACCTTTTGTGCTTTGTGAATCAATTATCAAATCATAGCTATACGTAATGTGTAATTTAGAGCTACTTTCTTTGAATCTAATCTAGATTGTATCGCTAACCACATTCATATCTTTCTGTTGCAGGTTAGTACACTGTCTGGACTGCTGTAACCACACCCTCTCATAGTGAGTCATTTCATCTCCGAGTTGATCTTGAGCCAAGTGAGTTGCGATTGAGGTTCAGCACTCGAAGCTTTGATTTCCAAACGAAATCACGTATTACGTTGTATTAGCTCGACGTATACGTAGGTGTCGCAGTTGTTCCCAACTCGTGCGCTCAGCGCAGCGACGACCTTGAACTTGACCCTGGCGCGCGCGGCGCAAGGACCTTGGATCGGCCTCCCCTCCTCCCTTCGGCTTTAGCGGTCGCGTTTAAAGACCGCCGCGCGCGAGACAAGGCAAAAGAATTGCTGCGCTTTCGATGCATTAATGTGTGCCTCGAGCTGGATCTCGAGATCGTAGCCCCACCTCGGATGGTGTGCGTGACGTCGTCGTCTGCACATCTCTGGGGGGATGAGCTCAACTTGTGGTTCTAACATCAGTCGTATTTAAAAAGTGCATTTATATAATGTTCTTTTTACAACGTAGACTTTTTACTTTTTATTTTTTTTTTACGCTTGATAGAAACAGGTTAAATGTACTCAAGTGTGAGGCTGTTTTTAGTTATGTGATTTTACAGATATGAACAATTGAATTTCATTAAATATTTAGCTACCATATAGGACTTTTTATTTTTAATCCGATCGCAATGTATTATGTGGTTCGTGTAATTCTTTATGAAATTTCAAGATGGAGTCTCCGTAAAAATATTGTTGCCTAAGTAATCCGGCCCGCTTCAGACATTGTTGTATATCAAAATCAGTTACAAAAATACTTCTTTTTCCCATGGAATTGCTTGTGATTCGAATTTTTATGTGCATTATTAATTCCGTTTTTATGCATCGATATTAATTGCTCCATAGCTTTATCAAACTTGCAGATAGGAAATCTCTTCGCGTTCGTAGATCAAGAATTGCCGGCTACGGCATGCATAATCTCACGATGATAATTTTCAAACGCGGAAACTTCGCAAGATTTGATGTAATTCAGAATTCTTTGCGTGCTTTATGTAAGATTAAAATAAATTGTGTTTCATTCTAATAATACCAGAATAAATGCTTCTTTTGTAGAGTAAAACAGTTAAATGAGTTTTTAAGAAGTCTCGAGGGATGTTCTCTCGCGCGCCATAATCAGTCACGCCATAAAATTCGCAATTATATTAGTTTAATCAAGATGGAGAGGTCTTTATTATGATTCCACGACGTGTATCATCCTAGCTCATCACACGCGATATGCATATTTATGAAATTCAATTAAAATTTCGTAGCAGCAATCTCTATTTGCGTGCTCGAAAAATTAACAAGTCAGAGAATTACGAGCAGTTCATAATACACACAAAAATACTGCATAATGATCGTAGTCCAACGAACTTGGAATTTCGTCATCGGTGCGCAATCCAGTCCGACGACAATTAATGCCCATCAATTAAAGACGCATCCAATTCCAGGTCAAGACGCGCAGAGTCGCGTTGGAAGACACGAGTAAACGTAACGAAATCTCATCCAGCGGCTTAAACCAGCTCGACGTGGAACGGAGTTCCACACGTTGTCTCAGCTTCTGGAAAGAGCAAAAAAAGTCCGACATACCAAGCGTTCCTTTCTCCGTTCTAATAACCGATATCAAAGTCAATCGGCAGTCGCGCATTTTATCGAAAGCACACAGCGTTACGAGCCAGCGAATTGAGCTCTTTCTTTTCGCATGGCCGTGTTTTGTGCCGAGACGAGTGTATAGGACGTCGAGAAAAGCGTATCTCTGGTAATGACTAATGGGAGTTTTCGCTTTCTGATGATACCTTGCTTGAAGAGTATATATACATACATATAATATACGGACTTTCGCCGAAGCCGCACTGAATGTTTGGACTGGTGCATTAAAAGTTTTTTTAGAATTCGCTTTTAGAAATATCGAACACGCAGCGCGGGGCAACGCTTTCAACGCTAATTTATGCAGACAACAGATGTTCGACACACTTGTTGCAATCTATCGTCATTCCTGCGTCCGTGGCTGCCGAAACAATGTGCGCAATGTTTACAGAAGCATTTGAAAATAGTACCTTGGTCCGTCGCCTCGTGACGTAAGATGAATTCTCGCATTGCAAATAGTGAAGAGTCTACGGTTGAGCTCGATTTACTTTTGCCGATTCGTCGTTGAAAGTTCGTCGGAATATGGAACGTGACGTGGTCAATCACACGGCTGTGTTTGCTTTTATTTCGAGCTGCGCGTATAAGCTAAGGAAATCGTCGATTTGAAAAGTTGTACTATTGTCGCGTCTGTGGCGTGGCAGAATTTAGAACGGCTATTGAACCGGTGCCAAACTGTCATAACGTTCATGCACTCATTACTCGAGTCTCTTGATTTACAAGGTGGCCGCAGTCGGCTCGAGTAGTTTTTGTCGCGGCGCAAAAAAATCCATCCTTTGCCTGGCCAATAACATTGGAAACTAAGCGGGAAACAAAAAAAGTCTCGAGTGAATGGCAGAATCAAATATCTATATGTGCATGCCGTAACAGCATATTTTAGTCGAGGCATTGGCAGTAAGATCTTTTCTTGTGTTATGAGGTGGCTCTCGTGGTCGGCTTTCGACCTGAAAAGCGGTTTCTTTTTCTGCGGCTCGGTTAATACATAGCTCAGCTGTGCGCTAAAAACGACACGATTTTATTATAATATTTTATGAAGCATACATAAAAATTACAAAGTTTTGAAAGTTTTGTACATTAAAGTCTTTTTTTCGAATTATGTGCTTTAGGCTTAAGGGGACTGATACACCTTTAAAATGTTAAATAATGAAAAGTTGAATTTTATTTTTTGTTAACTTGACATTGTTTAAATAATGTTTTAAATAATGGTATTAGCTTATATATTACGTTATAAATATAAAACAATTTTTATATATGCTTTATTCCAGGTACAACATGTCTTCGAAGGCCAAAATCCATGAATTCATTTTTTTCATTTACCGCAGACTTTATATTGAATCTGGGCATCGGAAAGCTCTCTGATAGGTCGGAATCTGCTTTAAAAACACATAGTTTCCAGACCATTACTTATAATTTTTTACATTTTTTAATTAATTTTTGTAATAAATTGTATCTAACTTTTTTGAATCTTAATTATTTCTTCTTCATCTACTATATATTTTTAAAGCAGATCTGGACCTGCCAGAGAGCTCTCCGATGCCCAGATTCAACTAAAGTCTGCGGTGAATGAAAAACATGGAGTTCATGGATTTTGGCCTTCGAAGACATCCATGGTAGAAACTTAAGGATAAATAGCTAATTTCGTTATGAATTAGCTATTTTAAAACGAAATTAGCCAATTTATCGTTAAGTTTCAACCAGGGATGTTGCAGTACCTGGAATATGGCATATATAAAAATTGTTTTATATTGATAACATTATTCATAAGCTAATACAATTACATAAAACATTATTTAAACAATGTCAAGTTAATAAAAAATAAAATTCAATTTTTCATTTCTTGACATTTTGAAGGTACATCAGTCCTCAGCAATTTTCCCGAGATCAAAAAGAACATAAAAAAAATCCAAGAATAGACCGCAATAAAATTTTGAATACAATTCCGAAACTACGTTTACGGCTCGACTCAATAGTTCCACCGAAGATCGAACGACGTCAAGCGAACGTCGTCAATCAAAAACCCTCCGACCCATTCCGCCCCGTAGAATCTGCAAGTGCACAAGTCCAAGTTGGCTAAAAATAAGCTAAAAGTCGCACAGTATACCTACGTACCGCGTCGAAGCTAAGAAGAAAAGTTCAACGCGGCAATTATATACACAACTGTACGAAACGGTCGTCGCCGGTCTGTTTGGCGCGCTAAGGCCTCGTATACCGTTATGAAAAGTGCCTGCGCGCTCGCGGGTCAATTAGTTTCAGCAGGGCACGATCTAATAAATTAGCGCTCACGGTGAGCACGTGAGCACTCCTGGGAGCTAACCTCGCCCCCGGCCCACTTCTCCGCCGCCGCTTGCGGCAGCATATCCGAATGCGATTTGCGCGCCGATCGCGCGCATGTGGCTTCGATTAATTATGTTGGATGGTGTGAAGGCGCGCGGCGTGTAAAGGAAATTTTCGCGACTCCCGCCGGCTTTGGCGCGATGGAATTTTCAGCGAGCTGGCTGTGTTTTCCCGCGGTATTGGGTTATGGAGCTATTTTCGGTTTGTTTGAATTCCGGTGGTGCGCTTTGGAAAAATCGTTGGCGATTCGTCAGATGCGCGGCGCAGGCTTCTTCTGGAATAATCTATTTTAATTGTAAACAATTTGTCGGTGTATAGGATTTGTTAGACTTGCTTTATGATTGTGTGATTAGCTTTTCTCGCATATTTTTTGATCTGAAGTACGGTAATTGGAAGAATTAAGGATAATCTCGATGGAAGTTTTAAGGATGTCTTGGCTTCTCGCTGATTGAGGTTTTACTAAAAATTTTGCTTTATTAAAGACACTACTTACCTTTAAGTAACGTTTTCCGTTAATTGAAACTAGTGGCCAATTGTGTGTATCATTATATAAATCAACTTTCTCCGGCAAGTATATAGTAATATAATTGCAGTCTCTTTAAAAAAATTCTTGAAATTAATTAACAAAATTTGTTCTCCGTTCATCACTAATTGGTAAAAAAAATTTTTAAATTATTCATTAATTCGTACTTTACATATAGAGAATTCACGAACTGCGTAATCTAAGAGATAATTAATCGCGCTTTTATTGGAATTTCAATATCAACTTCGTCCTAATGCGTTATCATTAGATCGATTCTTATTTTTTTTTTCTACCCAGAGAAAATTACTCTTGCTGTGCGCGCGTAATTGCAAAAATTCATCGAATTAATTAAATTCTTCCAGTCTACGCCGTGCGCACGCAACGAAAAACTCGTCTGCGCCTCCGTTGCGCAATAAAAGCTCGGGCCGCGCAGTTCTCGGCTCACGGCAGCGCCGCATAATCGCAATAAATCGGGGCCCCCTCGAAAATTCCGCGGAAGGATGTATACACATACGTACACGCGGGAGATTAAAAGGATCCACTCCGCTTCTGATCGTCAGGAATTCTCGCTCGCGGTAATTGCGCCGCGCCGGTCCCGATGGCTCCATAAATCGAGGGCCCATCTCGGCCCTCCCCCTCCCCTCCTCCTTCTCGACTCGGGAATTCGTCAGGACGAAAACGAGCCGCCCCCCCCCCTTTTTTCCACCGAATATCCTTGGATCCTGAGATGGTGTGGGTATAGGTGCGCCCAACTGGTAATTCCCTCGTTTAATATCGCGAGAGGCGCTTCCTGCAGGTGTGGTTTTTAGCATTACTATAAATATGAGCGAACTGATTGATGCTCGAGTCGAAGATGCTCTCTTTAGGACGATAGAGAATTTTCGTGAAGTCCTTTTGTAATTTCTGTTATACACGTAAATGAATATTAAATTACGTCGAAAGGAAATCCTGTAGAGTACAGTCCAACTATAATCGGCTAGAGTAAAGGCAGAGATGCATCCGAGAAATCGTATCCCGAACGATGCAGGCTTCTCAATTCCGAAGGTCAGGCTCAAGGCCGTCGGAGAGGACCAGTCCTGCCTCTCTCTCTCTCTCTCTCTTTCAGCCGAAAAGTGCTCGCGTATTCATCCTGCGAAGCTATTCGAATACGTGGGATGCCTCCGCGAGATCTGCGTTCTCTTTTTCTCCCTCTGCCGCGTGTGTATATATATATATATTATTCTTTGAAAGAATTTTGATTATTCATTTATTTCATCAACAGCGTTTCGAGATGTCACTTCGATTCTCAGCTAAAACCATTAAACTTCATGCTCGGCGCGTGAGAGAATTCGTGCCGATCGATCGATCTTTGTATCCGTTCTCTGCCCGATTAAAAAATGTCATAACCGAATGAAAAATAGCTTTAGGCGTTCCAGTTCTCTCTCGAGCATTCGATACACATCGAGCTCCGCACGAAATCTAAAAGAAAAACGCCGCAGCTGTAATCCGCCACCACACCGCCGTAGGAGGTAGATCCGACAAGAGGAGAATCGATTCGGGACACAAGAAGCCTACATACGGCCCGAGTGGCTTTACTACACGCCTTTTGTTCGCGATTGCAGCCGCGCAGATTTATATCGCTCGAGCTCACGATCCGCAGTGAATCCAAACGTCTTTTCGAAGCTCTTGACTCTCATCCACACACTTATAACATATAACTTTTCAGAAATTCTCGGGAAGTTCGTTGTAAGAAAAAATGCTAGAGAGTAACGCCAGAAAATTGAATTTCCTCTCGGGGTCGTTGACCCGCTAAGCATCCCATAACCGTTGACTCGTTAACGGGTAACCTAACCTCAAACAGCATCCATAATCCTCCTCGAACAAATCAGTTCAAAGAACCCTCCACTTTAGCATGAGGTCACGCAGATAACTTTCCCTCTCTCTCTCTCTTTCTCTCTCTCTCTCTCGGCGTCTCTATACTGCCACGTGGCAACGGCGAGTGCGCACCACCCCCTCGTCGCGTGTGCAGAACCGAGACGGCTCTGCCCATTATATATCGACTCGCCACACCAGTGGCGCCGTATATATACCTAACATCCCCCTTCGCGCACAGTATAACGTCTACGTCGCAGCTACTCCAGAGTCGAGTCTCTCTCAAGTTCACCGCGGCGACTCTGCTCCCGTCCTCCGCCCCACCCCCCTACAATACACACTGTATTTATACCTATATACCTATATACACGGGGCGAGCCGCGGCTGACGTCAGTGTTGCGGTGAGGCACGGGAGGACATAACCTCTTCTTTTCACACGTCGTAAATCATTCGTCCTTCGAGTACTGCTGTCGGCGTGCGAATTTCGCTGTCTCGCGGTCCGAGGGACATGTGGTGCTGCAAGAGACTGGACAGATCGGACTGGCCCGTCGCCGTTGTTCTCCGAGGTAAATAGGAATCGTAAGCTCGCGAAACACGACGTGTAATCGCGCGGGTCAAGCAGCTTTTTGAGGTTAGGTCGTTCCGGATTCGTCAATCAGGCGTGTGTTTTTCCGATTAAATTCGCTCGGGGCTCGTAAAACGAACGCACACGCCGTAATTAATGAAGCTCTGCGCCCCCCCCCCCTCTGTCCATTACAATGGCTGCACAATCGAGCTTCCCTGTCGATTTTCCTTCGAATACGTGATACCAGGACGTTCCCATGGAATTTGGAACACCTAGTTTTGGCTAATGTAGACACACAGCCGAGCCGAACGCAGGAAAGGCCGCACGCGTTCGTTTCTTTTTTTCTGGAAATTTATGTGGGAATAAACAAGCGTCTCGTTATAAATATATGTATATCTGTGTGTATGTACGCGAGGAGGGAAAAAGGTGCAGCAGCAGCGGCGGCGGCGGCCGTATAACGCATTCACCTGCAGGACGATTTATTGATCAGGCAGGGGGGGCTCATGCGAGTCTGGCTGACGCCGGCAGGTGAATCGATTTTCCTAAGAGCTCTCTCGCTTCTTATCGGCTAATTCAGCGCTCGTGTGTAGCACAGCTTTATAAAAATGCTATTTATGCGGTGCCCCGTATATTTTGCGTATACATACGAGCCAGCCGATTTCTAGGTTATGTTCGCGTCCGTGTTCGCTCAGCGTTTCGCTGCATTGAAATTGATTGTTGAAGTCTGCGAAACGTATGGCTGTGTGGATTTAGACGTGAATAATGCGATGCTACGTTTAGCCTGAATCAGATTGCTCGACATAGCAAATTGAACAGAAAGTTTCGCGAGAGATAAGCGAGGCGTGTGTGAGTGTGTGTAGTACATTTTACGTGTAGTACGCATAGTCTAATATCAAATGGAGTCGTGAAACTTATCGGATTTCCGGGCTGATGGTAACGGGGGGAAGGGGTAACAAATGTACTGGACGGTTTCGAGTTAGTTACGAGCGTAATTTCAAACAAATTAATTAATTTCCTTACGAATTACCGAAACTGGAGGTCTTACCAATGAGCATACCGGTGTAGCGCACACGAGTGTGTTGCAATACTCCGAAGGAGCGTAAACGCAAAAATAAAATGTGCGGCATAAAAATAAATGCAAGGCGATTCCTTTACGGGCAACTCGCGGCACAAAACAACCAGAGCAGTATAGTCGCGAGAAAGAGAGAGAGAGCCGCGCTTGCACCGCCACAGCACACACACACGCACACACACACGTTTTCCGGTAAATTTCCGGTATTTATAGATCACAGGCTATTCACACCGTTTTGTATACGTATATAGCTAGAGAGGCAGCGAGAGCGAGAGAGAGAGAGAGAGAGAGAGAGAGAGAAAATGAATGCACTAGAAGACTCTTCGGTTTAATATATCTCCCGAAGGCACGCGCGCAGAGACTCCTCGGATTTGAGCGTCGCCGCGATTTTGTTGTGTAAATATAAGACTCGCGTCGCCCGTGTGTTTGTATGCGTATGTATCTCCCGAAGCTAAAGAGACTCTCGACGAGAGGTGCGCGCACCGATATCGGATATAGAACGACGCGTTACATATATATCGACTGTATATTCTCTTCGGAGAAACGAAGCTTCTCGGATTTGCATAAAAAATAGGAAAAGTTCGGGGTGAACGTACACACAGCGAGAGAGCGCGGCGGTAGTCGCGCTGCCCAGTAGCCGCGCGCGGGTGGGTGTACTCTATATACCTTGCAATATTGAGTTACCTCGCTCGGTCTGGAAACGGTCGCGAGAATGCCGAAGCCGTACCGCCGCGTCATAAAGCAGCGCCGCCACCTTAATCGCATTGCCCATTCGAATTATTTATATTCGCCGCAGACTCGCCGGCACCGTTCTCTCTTACTCTCTCTCTCTCTCGGTAGCATTTTTTCCCCGCCGCGAAATCCAGAGTCGGGTATCAAATTTCAGCTGCTTTATCCGAGTTATCGCTTTGATTTAGCGCTAGATGTGTAATGTGTATAGGCTCTCTCTCTCTCTCTCTCTCTCTTTCTCTACCCGAGTCTGGGCGAAAATTTCATGTCGGCTCTATAGGGTGTTTTATTGCCCGGAGAGCGTAAGGAGCGGGTATTTTTGGTTCTCGGCGCTCCATTTCAATGGGATGTGGTTTACGAGCGCTGCGTTCTAGAGAGTATATAGCTTGTGTATAGCTGTTCGAAAGAGAGAGATAGAGAGAGAGAGAGAGAGATTGTTTTATTCGAGGGACACTGAGTTAATTTTCCTTCTCAGACTGTCGTCTTCTTCGAATGCGGTCTCACCCTCTACAATAAAGCTTCGATCGCAATTGATCGAAGTACAGTTTCATCGCGATGAATAATAGATCGCGTTTTTACATCCGACCGAAGTGCGAGCCGTATCGAATACACTTGCCGACCTCAAAGAGACACGGGACTCGATACTCACGGGCTGCTCCTTAAACGTTATCGAGAATTAATGAGACGAGCGAGAAAAACGATATTTTTTTCGGCGCGCGCGCGCGCGTAGGCGTCGAGAGCGTAAAAGTTGATCTTGACCGCCGACGACCTTGATCAAGGTCAGCTGGGTGAATGAACCTTTTTCAGAAATGTATATCTGCGAAAGGATTAAGTTTAAAAAATTTTAATTCGCGTCGATTCTTTTATTCGGTTCGACAAGCGTATTTTTTATTAATTAATTTAAGCATATTATTGTTTATTATTGCGCAACGAAAGTACACGCGATAATAAACTAAATAATCAAGTGACAACCATTTTTTTATGGTATTCACCGTATACGATTTAAAAAGGTCTCGGGCTCCGCAAGTCGCTTCGTCTATTTTTATCTCGTGCTTTCACTTTCAACAAAGCGGGAGAACGTTTTTCGAGCGCGATTTATTTTTGAACTTCGGAGTTCCTTTGCCTTTATTTAGACAACCGTTCGTGGAATGCCACTCGATATCGCATTAAAAAATGAAAACTATATTTTCTTTCTTCGACTTAAAAAAACGGACCATTGATTATCTTCATACAATACTTATTACTATACCAAATCTCGCATTTCAGGCTATAACGCAATATTATGTATAGCTCGAGAACAATTTGCATAGATCAATTTTAATGGCCGCGACGCGAATTTCAAAATACGCAGCGCTTCGCGGACCTATGGAAAATCCTAATCTGGAAGTGTCGAAAGTGCTGTTATCGGCACGCGTTACACACACGCTCGGAAATGACTCACTGCGCGTACGCGTCTGCGGAGCTTCATTACCACATGCGAAACGCCACGAAGCCAAGTCTCCTACGCGACGGCTGCCGACGATGATCTTTTAGCTCGTCGAACAATACCGAGTGTTTGCACAAAGCCGGAAAAGCACACACATCCGACTCTAGTGGGGCAGACACAATGGATTCTGGCGCCGCGCATAGCTTCGTAAGCCCAAAAGCCAGATTTTCACTCTCTCTCTCTCGTCGGCACAATGCCATATTAGTCTTCGTACACCGCTTATCTCGACACACGTGCGCAGAGCGGAGCGATGCCGTATATACGGCGAAATTTCACTTAGAAATTGCCGAGTTAATAATCTATAATATATAACGTGTTAATTGAGCGCAAACCGAGAGAGAGAGAGAGAGAGAGGGAAGGAATGTGGATACGAAAATATTAATTTATTGGTATCCCGTGCGATCGCATTAGATTCTTATCCGCGATGCTTTATTCAATCGACAGAACACACGTAACTGTACGAGGAAAATTGGATTTTTGCCTCCAATTAATTTTTAATTTACATAAATCTCTGTGTATGCGTGCGGGTATAAATTTTATATGTTTTCCCATAGCGTGAAAATGCGTTCGAGGAATATAACAAGACGATCGATCGTTCACGCGCTCGGCTTTGAATTCCAAGCGTGTGATGCGCAGTCCATAACACCGTGATAAACTTTTATATATATATACACCGGCATCATCGTCGGATACTTTACAGCCTCTGCATCGAATTCCGCTCGAAGCTCTCGCATCGACGATCATCTCATCGCGCGTGCCTGCGTTGCTTCTCATTGTCTCTCTCTCGAGTCTCGAGAGAGTGTATAAGCCACTGAATTCAGATCTCGGTGCATTGAGCTGTTTACGGTGACGGGAGAGAGAGACTGGCCCGACGTCCTTTCCCTCTTGATTTACGACGAATGTCGTACGGGCAGGATCTCGTTAGATTATTTATTTTATGTAAAAATCGCTCAATCAGTCTCTCCAGTTTGAAGACCGCATAACAACTGAGTACGACTATGTACAGATTAGGCTTTACAAAATAATGAGTAATAGATTATTTATTATTGTGGTAATTATTTGAGGTACGTTCGTTGTATCGTGCGTTCGATCGATGACGTGGCAATTGTTGTAGACTCGATATAAGTATTAAAAATGAAATTGGTAAAAATGAAGTTTCGACATTTATTTTCAGCACAGTAATTTTTTGAGCATTTACGTATATAAACGCTCCATAAGAAGTCTATTGTGTCCATCTACTGGGTATATTACGTTTCTTCTCTTTTTTTATAATTTAAAGCGATTAAAATTATTATTAACGACTTAATTCTCTTTATAACACGATCCTTGATAGTTTTTTAAGCAGATTAAAACTTTACTTGTACAAAAAAACTAATTTTGTATTCAGTGGACAAGTTTGCGTACGCATATTTCCTAAGGAGATATGGCAGTGAATAGAATTAACGATGGAAAAATTGTGAAACTTGGTGGATCATTAGGTGTACATAAAAAAAAGATTTGGTTAAAATTTCAAGAATTGAGGTTGGTTTTGAAACGAATTATTAAAGTAATTATTTTTTTAATTTTAACACAGTCTCTTATGGAGATTCGACATATTTTACTCGTATCTTAGTCTATGACGATGAAATTTCGTTGAAATTTTTGTAATATCAAGCAAAATATCTAAAGTTTATCTTGTTGTTTCAAATAAGTCGATTGGTCAACTATTAATTGATTAAAAAATACAAAACATTAAAAAAGTTACACTTAATATAGTAAATTTCTATCCGATATTGATATATCGTGTGTCTTGTTTTGACTTACTAGTTGGTGCTATTTCGTTGGTCTACTGGGCCGTTTACCCTACCTAATACACTTGCACTTGCTCTAAACGTTGTTAAACCAGGTGTTGCGCATAGCATCATATAGAACAGCTCGACGGCGACACGCGTCAACTCGATATTTCCTCCAAAGTCTTTCTCCGTACATACGTGCGAACATTAAGATTGTGGAATTAAGCTACTTCGCGTACACACAGAGCCACGTGTCTTGGATGCGTGAAAGCGCGACAGCAGGAACCTCGATTCTCTTAATGGCAAAATCGGTCAAGTCGATTTTCTAGTTAGGTCACACATACACGATCACACGCGAGCGCAGAGAAAGAGATCCACTCTAAACTTCTGCCGTCTCACCCATCAGCGCAATTTGTTGCGCGCGTTCGAGCTGCTTCAAGTGTGTCACTCTTCGTTTTCATTTCGCGAAAGCCTTAGTTTAAATCGCGAGTCGAGCTTCTTCCTGGTGCGCAGACACTCCGCGCTGCAGTCCTCACCGCACGGGCACCGCAATAATGAAGCTGCGAACGCAAGATAGCCACTTTGCATAATGACTCTTTCTCGTCGCTGTGTATGCGTTTCTTTCTCTTTCTTTCTCTCTTTTCCCCTGACGCTATGAGCAACGGTAGTGCACGTAGTGGTCTCGGACGACGCTTGATTAGTTGACCCCAAACAACAAAAGAAAACGGCCGTCTCCACCCCGACGTCGTGCAATCAATCGCGTGCGCATCGCTGAGAAAGTCCGGCTCTCTAACGTTACATCGAGTGATAATGGCTGTGTGTGAGTAAAATGGGCTTGGCGTATAAGGTTTTCAAAGGACGACGCGAGATCCTCTCGGGAAAAGTGCGATGAGGACAGGATAATTATTTTTTGAAATGATTTGAATGGGATAATGATTTGAAGAAAATCATCGTTAATTGTGTAAACAGTTAACGGTAAAGCAATTTTTATTGGTTAAAAATTTTCTGAGCTTTCTCAATCGTCCTTCCAAAATTAGGATTTTGAATAATTTCTTTTTTTTCACTTGGGATAGGCAAGTATGTAACGTTAACGTTGTACTTTATAAAGTGTTAGAGTCTTATTATAGACAAGGACATTAAAGTGTCCAAAGAAACGTATAGGATGCCGAACCATTGAAAAAAAAGATACTGACATATATGAAAGACATATTTATTGGCAAAACTGTAGAATATTCTAACCTCAAATTATGACTTCCTATTAGCCATACGAACAAATATTGTCATTGAAAAGCTATTGAAGCGACAAGAAGAAAAGGTCAAAACAATTTTTTTACTCACTTAAAATTCTTAAACGATCATCAATAAGCACATCGCTTATTATGCAAATTTTAATCGTATTTTTAGAATATTTTTTTGCGCTCGCTCGCTTGACCCGGGAACACCGATAAAGCCTCTCCTCGAGTGTAACTAACCATTTTTATGCGCAGCAGCAATGATGGAATATTCGTAATTCATCCTCATCATCATTTGCATGCTTTTCATCCACAGGCAGCACAGCCAGCGGTTCCCATCGAATCCGTAATTTACCCCTTATTACAATAGTCGTCATCCTCTGAACTGCAATCGATCCTCGCGGGGCCAAAGAGACACGATTCTGCGGGCGGCCAAAGCTCGTAACGTCCAATTAGATCTGCCTCGCGAAATCTTCGAGTAGCCCCACGCGCCGGCCGGGTAATTACGAGCTTCGTCGCGATTTTCTTTTTCGGGCCGATCGTCGTGAGCGCGAGCTCGGGGATACGCGGAAATCGAGAGCAATCGCGAGTCGGCCCGGCGTCGTCGTTACCGATTTCGTCACGACCGCACGGGAGCAAACGCTGTAAAGCTGCACATAGTGCGCTGCACTAGAATCGCGCGCGCGCGCGCGCGAGAGGAGAGGAAGAGAGGGAGACAATGTGGCGTTTTTTTTTCGACGGCTTAAAAACGTGTCGTAATGAGTGCATTGTGCGAGAGAGTTGCAAAAGCCGGGATGTTTATGAACAATTAAATGTACAAAAGCCAGCCTGGCGTGTAGTCGTTTTTGTAAACCGTAATTGCGCTGACGGTTTATTATTATGGGATCAGTCGTTAATGGTATATTGTTACTCTGCTTATCTCGAAAGTTGCCTGTAATGACGGAGTTATATTACACGCCATTGGCGTCTGGCTCTCTGGTTTGACACGTGTCTGGCGCTGAGTACACGCGATGTGTACCTTAGAAAACTAATTGCCCCGTCGGCCGAACACACAGTTGATAATACGATTCAATAACTCTTTGCATTTCGCACATGCGTTCTGTTCCTGGCGAAAAACGAACTCGGTGTGCTCCACTTGCAAAAGCCAGAGTCTAAAAATATCCACGCGAAACCCAACGGCAACCAATTCACTCGCGGGGGGAGGCTTTCGACTGCATACGCGCATCGGAGCGTCAAGCATGTGAAATATCCAAAATCACGGCCCCAATCGCTCCAACGGAAAGAGATGACGGGAAAAAAGCAGCCTCGAATCTCCTTGACTCCGCGCAGCGACTCGATAAAACGAACATCTTCACGGACAGCCGCGCGCGGTTGGAAATCTAATTTTACCCTCTTAGCTTAGGACGTTGCGCGGCGCAGCGAGAGGCCGATGGACAGACCGCATCGGCTATCGATTCCTCGCGATTCCGTATAGCGCAGAGACCCAGAGCAGTCGCGCTTCTAAAAGCGTCCGGCACAGCGCGCTAAGCGGGAGAAGTGCAACGTGCCGCATACACCATCGCCTCTGCGGCATTGCTAGCGAGCTTTGCGAATTTCCCGCGAGGGGGAGTCCCGCCGCGCTAGTTTCGCGGAGGTGGCGCCTCGACGCGGCGGTTCGCCGAAGCTTACCGTCAGTCGGTAACGTAAGTGCCCGTTGGATCTTCAGGTGAATGTCGCTGTGGTTCCGAGCTCGCGCTGCAGGTGGAAAACTGCGGTTGTCGACAGGCGTACAGTATTGATTTGGCACAGTGGGAGCATCTCGAATCTTCGAAAAATTCGGAAAATTCTCGAATGTTGCGCATTGTTACGTGGACGTAAGGCCAAACCGTTATTTTCATTTGACGATTCGTTCTGGGAAATTCATTGGTTTTTCACGCGGCACGTTGGGAAATCGCTATCACTCGTCCAGTTGCGGTTTGCGCGAGAATCGCGAGGGTCGACTTGAGAGAGAATTCGGATTGCGACACGTGGATAAATTCCGCGGTATATCGCAGAATTCGGTATATAAGTCTACCCGTACTGTGCGCTCGCGGAGAAAGCCGTTACATACGTGATTGTATAACGTTTCGCGGGACTTATTTCTTTGCAGGTCTCGCAACTTAGAAATATTAGCGAAACTTTTGATTATTAATAAGCTTGTTTCGGGCGCTGATCGATTTTAATTAGTTTTAACGTTTGTTGAAGGAAATGAAAACGAATGTCCTGTCCAATAATCGCTTAACGTATACAACGTTCCCAAAGCCCGGAGTCATTAGTTAAAATTATACTTATGAAGTAAAATTAATCGCGTTTTGTGAAAATCATAAATAATCTTACTTTCTAACTTATACAAATTTTATAAAAATGTGCATAAATTCCATATTTATGATCTACATGAATTATTTTGTAAAGCTAAATTTTAAATATATGCAAGCATGTAACTAACGTGCATTTTTTCGCTCTGTTTCAGGTGAGTCCTTGAAACTTGGATTGCTACATCCGATGTTGAAAAATGAAAGGTACGGAATTCGGATTAATGCGCTGCTGCTGAAAGCACCTATTTATCAAACAAAACACGAGTTTTTCAGCTACGCCACATTAATAATACCATAAATCAGATTAATCACACATCTCGAGCACGATTTATGCTCAAATTTAATTAAACCGCTCTAGCATGACTCTACAAACTGACGATATTTACGCGAAACATTCTGTACTCTAACACTTTACACTATACAAAAAGTCAGTTTTTGTCGAGTCGCCATCAGCTGCGAGGACTTTCGCTTCTCCAATTCTCATCTACGTACCAACAATGACATCTTCCCGGTGACCGTATCGGCCAAGCGCACAAAAACGCGAAGCGAATCCAACCTAAAGTCAGTCCGGCGCGCAAAAGCGCAGTCGTCGATCTTTATCTTTCCCTATGCAGCATTGAGAGTTAATTGAAGTAAGCGAGCCTGTCTTTATTGTCTAGCGGTTCATCTGCACTCTTGCATTATCAAACGGTATATTAGTGCGGTTATTAAGGCCATCGTTGCATGACTTCACGGGGTGTTGCGGATTCCTCTGATAAGTAATGGGGCCGCGGCCATGCGCTTATAAACAATGCAACTAGGTGCTGTCCATTTTTCAAGATCCTCGCGTTGATCTCCTCTAAATAATAAATAGGCTTATACGATTGGCGCTGATGCGTGCGCTCGACTCGAGGAATCGGTTTATTATACACCCTGGTAGAAAGTTAAGCATTTTCGTTATGGTCAAGCTGTTAATTCAGCGGAAGCTTCTTTTGCGAAAAATTTATAGATCGAAATCTCATTGAGGGCGTAGACGTGTAAATCTTATCAAATTTCGGAAACAACTGGGACGGAAAAGTTGTCAAAAATCTTCTTAATGGCACACTTACCAGATCTGTTTTTTCTCGTTCCTTAGGTCATTCTGAAAGAGAAAAAACTCGCGTCCACGACGAATCTTAGGGTATACTTTTTTCCGGAGAAAAAACGACTCGAAGAATGAGAAATAATTGAAAATAAGAATTCATAGATTTTTTTCTCGAAAACTATGGGCTTTTGAAAAAATTTTATTAGAGCAAAGATATCTTAAAATTCATTAAAGAATGCTCTGAAATTTGTTTTTCGAATTTCGATTTTTTTTGCATTTTCGAAAAATAAAAAATTGTTTCGGATCAATCTGAAAAAAATTGGAGAGCATTATTTGTTGAATTTTGCGTCATTTTTCTTCTAATGACATTTTTATAAAAGTCCATAGTTTTTGAAAAAAAATCTACGAATTCTTTTTTTGTTTATTATATTTCTCGTTTTTTCAAGTTGTTTCTGCCCCGGAAAAAAGTATACCCCACGATCAGCCATGTACGCGAGTCTTTCCTCTTTCAGAATGACCTAAGGAACAAGAAAAAAGAGGTCTGGTTGAAAAAAATAAAATTTTTTTCAACTTTTCCGTCCGAATCGTTTCCGAAATTTCCTATGGATTTACGCATATATAATATCAGTCAATAATTTAAGTGTGGCGTCCATCACAAGGGATTAATCGCGCGTAAACCTTTCTATATCGGAGCGCGGCTTTATCGCTTCAATTCCACCATAAATCTCGGAGAAGTTGCCTGTGTTTTACAATTTCAGCTTTAAGCCCGTTCATACGTCTCACTCGGCGCTCGCCGCGCTCTCGCGATAAAATTGAAGACCCAGACGCTCCGTATCACACTAACCTACAATCGAAGGAGAGACCCAAGCCGAAAAGAAATGAAAAGGCAGCCGGCGTAAAAGCCAAAGTCTAATCTTCTCAATTTGAGATCCTTATCGCGCTCCGCGATCTCCCCGGCTATAATAAGCGAACACATATACTGCTGCGCCTGTATAATATCGCTGCGCTGCGGCTTTATGACGCGTAACGTGTGCGTGAAATCGTAGGTGAAGCCGAAGTACTTAGCGAAATTATTTATCGGGACACGTGTGCACACGCGAGTGTGCGTAGCTGATACATTACCCCCTCGAAGTATGAAAGTGATAATTGATCGGGCACTTTGCATTGTTAATTACCGCCCGAACGGCGCGCAAACAAGGCGCTTCTGTTAACAAGACTTTTTCGATTTAGAAATCGTCTCTAATTAGAGGAGATTCTCGAATCGGTTTAAGCCGAACACAGTCTGCGTGTAATTCCGCGTTCGTGCGGCAAGACCATTTTGTGCATCGGAATGCGCGCAAACGAGGAGTGCGGAGTTTCACTTTTGGCGCGACTCGATATGATTCACTTCCTCGGAAATTGAATTATAATAGTTTTTCAATAACTCCGAGATAATCCGATGAAATAGACACTGCCGCCAGACACTGAGTTATCGGCAACTCTTTGGCGCCTCCATTACCGTCACATTAATTCCGAGCTATATCAAATCGCGATCTGTCTTTATACTCCCGCGTGGGGGAGAGAGGAAAACCGGTCGATCGCCGCGGCATAAATCGAAATTTCGTTAATGAACGCTCATTGAGTGTCTTATCGAAACCTGACATTATCCGCGTTTCGAAACGGCGCAGTTGTGTCGATTGATTCGCCAGAGCTTATTTCCTAACCGTTTTCAAAGTGCTCATGACGCACAAATCTATACGCGTAATTTAGAATCGAATCTTCGGTGCGGCCGAGAAAGACGATCTAGAACTGAGCTCCGCGAACGCCGCGTAAATCGAAAAAATGTGATTTTTCTACACAGCGCGCAATTGTACAATATCGAGTTATACACCCGATGACTTTTCCCGACATAACTTTCTCAAGCTTGACGATACGATACCTCGCTGTCTTCGATGCTTTACAGTCCGGAAAAATACAGCGGTCATAAATAACCGATCGTGATCGACGTATTCCATCGATGCATATACGCAGAAAGAGATCTCGGAGAGAAAGAGCGAGAGAGTCGAGAGAATAAGAGGCTGCGCCGAACGCACAAAGGGCCCAGACGTTTTAGATTCGCGCCGTATTAAAAGGCCGCATATACGCGCAGCGCTTGTGCTTATCTCCGTATAGCTCGGCGCGTACAAACTTATCGAAATTACGATCGGCTCTCTCGGCCTCGATGCAAAACAATAACTTTTGCCGGCGAACTCGAAAAAAAAATTATCAGCCTCCTCGCGAGGGCTTTCGCGCGGAATCGCCGACGTCCATTGTACCCGTATACACATGTATATATGACCAGTTCTCATAGAAAAATGCACTTTTCGGGCGTGCAGAAGTCGAAAATTTTTTTTTACACTCGAGGTTTCGGACCGATCAGATTTTCTTCTGTTGGCTGATAGATAGTCAAAAATGCAGAGGAACATGAGAAACGTGGAACATTAGAATTTAACATGGGGAGGTGTATGGGAAAAAAAGACAATCGGCTATTTGGATTTTTATTTACTTTTCTTTTTGTCAAACGGACATAACTTTGAATCAGAGCATCGAATCTGAGCATTTTTTTTTAAATTACAGCTCTTTTGTTGTACTTTGTTGTGGTGTAATTTGAAATTTTATTTGTGCCTTGGAAACATTCGTAGTTGTCATTATTCCAGTATTTCGACGCATTAATTATTTGTAAAAAAAAAACGTAAAATGGCTCAGAAATATGGTTACTAGTAACTTTTCCCTCTAGCTTTAAAAATAAAATTTCGATTTCTGGATTCTTTGATGAATTTTAAGATATTTTTTTCTAATGAAATTTTTATAAAAGTCCATACTTTTCGAGAAATAAATCTATGAATTCATTTTTTGTTAATTATGTATCGTTCTTTCGAGTCTTTTACACTCCAGCAAAAAAGTATACCCTACGATTGGACCTGCACGCGAGTTTTTTCCTCTTTCAAAATAACCTAAGGAATGAGAAAAAATAGGCCTGATAGGCGTGCATTCAAAAAAAATTTTTGCAATTTTTGGGGACGAGTTGTTTCCGAAAATTGGTGGATATGCGCATATACGTCTATACCCGTAAAAACGGAGAACAAAGGCGTTACGCGAATTAATAACTTCTTTTTTTTTTCTTCCGAGGCTCGTTAAACCGCGCGGCGGACGACAATTGAATTCCAGCGAAACTCATACTGTGTGTAGGTCAGGGCTTTTGCGCGCGGTTTTCCCCGCATTAGAATTTATCTCTGTGTGCGTTTTATATACGCATACGGCATTTCCACGCCTATATAGCCCGATATTACCTATGGATAAATCAGCGATTATCAGATTACTCCGCTCTCTGTGTCTACTCTTATCTCTCCTATATTCCCGGAGAAATTATTCAGGCCGCGTCTCTCAGTCGGATTTACGAACGCAATAAACACTTTCTCCCCGCGCGCGCGAGCGAGTCTTTATCGATTCATACATATATGCGAAATTGGTTAGTCGAGTGCGAGCACTTTGTGATATATAGAAGCGTCTCTCTCTCTTTCCCTCCCTGTGTGTGTGTGTGTGTATTTCTCGGTTCTTATTAGCGGCACAATGCGATGTGGCGCTCTCCGCATGAAATTCCTTTACTGCAAGAGTGGCTCTTATTACGCAGGAATAATCGACGCGTAAAAGTGAAAATGTGTGTGTGTGTGCGCGCGTTCGATGAAAAGAAAGTTGAAGGCGCGCCATTAAAATTCTTCTGTATCACTTTAGTCGCTATCCTCGGGTATACTGCGCGCCTCTGTATATGATACGGGGAACGAAACAATAAGTTCTAAAAATGCGCGATTCAAAGCTCGGTGCGCTTAAGATCGCACCGAGGCGATACGGAGAGAGAGACTTCTTTCGACTTTCGATGGAATCGTTGACGCTGCGGATCGTATATTATGCGAGATGCGCCAACGGGTCAACCGAGACATCGCGATTCGCTGCGCCGAGTTAGGAAACGCGTTTGGGTAACGCTTAGCGGCGCATCTCGAGATTGATTTGTACAAGAAATTTTTCAGATTTCGCAAGCTTACGCAATGTTGTCTGTGCGCAATGTTTGATGGCCCTTCATGCAAAAATTTATGGCATAGACACGTGGAATTTTTGCGTTTAGCTATATAGTAAACATTTTTTAAAAATGTGTACTTAAAACTACAAAATAAAAGTAACAATTGCAGTGTATGCTTTTATTGTTCAGGCTACTCTGTGCAATGATGTTTGAGACATTTTTTTACTGATGAATCAAAAGATTTTGTGCAAAAACTTTTAAAGCGTTTAAAATAAGCAGCTCGAAATTCTCTCGCAGTTTTCTTTTTAGGTTACGCAAACACATTTTGAACGATAAAAAAAGTAACTTGTGTGGAACGATTCGGCTTACGAATCCATTAGAAACACAAACACACTTTTAACTGGCGCGAGAAACGACTTTAACAACAATCGATGACACATCAGCCGAAAAATAAAAAAAAATGAAGGCAGCAACATTTATAAAACCGTCCTCGAAGCTCAGTAGGCCTCTCCGCTGCAATTTTTCCGTCCGAAGACCGGAGAGCAAGTGAACGATCGCGCCGGGAAGGCATAAAGAGCCGAGAATTTCACGTTCTACTGGTGCTCTGCTCGCGCACGTTCTGCACGGACGGGCTCCGGGGGCCCGATCATCGACTTCCTTTTCTTTTTACGCCTCTTTATTACGGGCTGCCAGCGCTAAGTCTAACTGTAACTGCGCGTACAGGCAATGTTTGCCGAAGCGACTTTTACAACTGGTTTCTCGAGCGCAACAAAAAAAAAAAAATAACACCGTGTATATACACAGCCGCCGATATATTTATTGCAGCTGGATATATATATTTGTATATTTGTAGGGCAGCGACTGCTGCATAGAAAGTCGTTGTGCGATATCGCGAAATGAAAACTCCCGTGTAGTTTTCGCGAATTTTTGCCGCGGGGCTACTGGGTTCAATTAGACTACGACGACTCGTCTCGCCCGTCTACTTAGTCGTGGACTGCCGTCTCTTTGTGCACGGCAGCGAGCGCGAAAGAGAAGGAGGCTGTAGTATAGGGTAATGAGAATGAAAGGAAAAAGCCCGTGTGGGCTGGTAACGATGCGCGCGTCTACTCGGCTCTCTTGAAAGCCACGAGGCTCGTGCTTTGAAGGCCTGCAATTAAGATGCCGAATATGCGCCAGTTTGTTCGAAACGTGTTTCTGCTATTTTTCGAAGGTAATATTACGTCTACTTTTCACAATATGCATCCGCGAATGAAAGAGAAAGAGGGAGAGCAGGGAAGGAGAAAGACAAGTGGCTTCTTTCCTGGAAGACTCTCGTTGTATTTTAGAGCATATCCGAGGAGGAAGTGACCTTGTTATTTTAAGACCTCGTCAAAAAGACTCGACCATTAGCGAAGCATTGACTAATTGCGCGAAGTGGAAGTTTGGAAAAAAAATCGAAAGGAGCACATTGACCGAATAGTTTCTTCGAATCTAAGAAAGCGTCTAGCTGTGCCGCGGACGTCAATAGGAAATGGACCAGGAGAGAGCCTATACTTTCCCTCGAAAGCTCGACAATGCTTGGGTTGCCATGGGTGACGACGCCGACGACGTGCTTCAGGGTCGATAGCAGCACGGCTATAAGGGCTTATATTGCCGTCGCAGAATTCCACGCGTTTGCCATACCGCTTTATGGCTTTGCGCATCTTCAACCGCGACGACACTTGTTCTGTCCGATAATGCAGGTGGCTTTGAAACGGATTCAAATCGGTCAGGTCACGGCTATGATACATCGACAGCGGATCAAGTCTGCAAGAAAGCGATTTCAACACTCGGAAACCGATTGCTCAAGTTGTAAGCCAATCCAAGTTCCTAACTCGCATTCATCTAGAACGCCGAGCGTCAACCGCAAGCCGACGTCGTGTCTCCACCTTCTGTCCTGCACTTGACTAGCTCATTGTCTCTCAGACCCTACCCACTCAGCGATGAGCAGTGGGGAGCACCACACACGAACGAACGTCGCCTCGTTATTACGGCACAGGTGCAGCAGGAAGTCGATAACCTCTTGGACGTTCTTTTGCAAGAGTCGCAAGACTGCAGTGCGCTAACGAAGTAGAGAACTGGACATGGGGTTACGTATAAAATTCGAGACAAAAGAAATTTATAGTTACACATAGCTGTTTGATAAAGCTGATTACCAGCATGAATAGATGAGACGGTTAATTGGAGAGATTTTCTGAATTTGTTTGGCTTACAGGATATTAAGATCAGAGAAGTAAGATGTGTGGTCGTTGTAATAATGTTTGTAGTATACATAAATCAATGTTTTTAGAGAAAAGGTTTTATTCATTGTAACATATTTTTCACAAGAAAATTCATTGCCTTGCAAGATAACAATTGAACAACAGCATAATTACACACTTGATTTCACTTATATAAATAGTTTCTAATGACCTTTTTAGAACGATTCTGCGGTATTATAAGAGCTTCACAGTGGTGATGTTTTCCTTGTATATCAAAAATAGCCATAAGCTATTATGGCTTTTTATAAGAAACTGTAAGATGAGTTGGATGGTATAGACTACATTATAAAGGATGCTTTTATCGCTCGACGGTGGTAATACAGATTAAATAACTATATGCATCTCTTCGAGCCATGACATTTATTCATTTTTAGCCAAAGTTTCGATCTGTTGCAGATCCTCTCCTGGACTGCAGTTTCTTTATTGCGTTTTATTTAGAAGATTTAATATATATATCCATAATTTTCACATCAGTGTTTATTCAATTTTTTTCTTTCGATAAGTGGCCATTGACTTCTTTGGAAAAACTGATTTGGTTACTTTTTCTGTACTCTTTTAAACTGTCGGTTTGGTTTATTATAAAATTGTACGTTTCTTCATCATTCTAAAATATATCAGTTCGAAAAGAAACACAAAAATAGAAAGTACAAAACCTATTGTTAATAGAATACATAGTATTACAAGAAAAGAGTTCTCGCACGACATTTCTGTGTTTGAAGTTACATTTTTTTGATAAATAGGTGTTTGGTCCGATAGACATTTTAGCCACATTCCCGATTCGTATGCTTTTCTGAAGATAATTTTAAATTTTTCATAGTACGGTGAACCTGTTTCCATAACGAAACTCATTTTATCGCGGAATAGTATTGCCTTAGAAATTTTTATTCCAGAAATTTGTGCGACAATTAATTCAGCCTTTGGTCGCATAGCGAAACAAATCGTATTTTTAAACACTGTTGAATTATATACACAATCATCGATGTCAGTTACGAATTTCATCCTCGGAATTAGCTTTTGAACATTTTCACTTTCATTATAAATCTTAAGCATTGGTGATAACAGATATGTCATGTAAGGTTTTAACTGATATTGTTCCATTTCTTCAAATGTATCGAAAGGAATTTCATTGTCAATAATGTTGACGCGCAAAATAACTGTGTAGAAATTCACTGTGTATTGCATCGATAATATTGCAATACCGATAAGTATCACCTTGTCCACGATTCCTGCCGATTTGACAGTTTTCAACCCATTAAATAAAGCCTGTATAACGTCGATAGGATTTAACTTTATTCGTGTTAAATTTAAACATGACATTAAGCGTATCATTAGCATAACTATCATTGGGTTAAATATAAGATAAAATAAAAAACTAATAGGAAATGTCAAAGCATTTATCTTAATAATTGGTACTATAGGAGTCATTGGAATTTCATCATGCTCCATTATGATTCGAGTCATATAATCCTCTTTGAGATAGGCTTGGTATACTGGCAATGGAAGAAAGTGCATTTCACCTTTTTTTAATTTTCTAAAAACCTTTTCTTTGAGCACAAGAAGATCTTCGTCATCAAAGTAAATGGTATTCATTTTGAAATTCATTTTTTCACAAACTATCATCGTTAAACCCTCATAGATTTTCATTGTTTCTTGTAAGTGTGTACGTGTAGTAAATGTTTTATTCGTATATGGTGGAATTAAAAACACAGGCTTATTAAGGACGTAATTATTGAGATTGGTTAGTTTATCTGGAAAAAGTTTAGTATTTTCATTAAAAACATCTGTATGATAATGATTAAAAAAGGGATTAAAATACCAAAGAAGAGGTTCTCCTCTTCCATATTTATTACCTTGATCATTAATACAGAGAATAGAGAAATCCAAAAAATTTTTTGACCAAGCGTAATTCAAAATGGATTTAATACATTCTAGTTTAGTTATTATTTCACTTTCAAACAGAATTAATAAACACTTTGGACGCATATAATATTTTGATATGTTAACAAATAAGTTAATGTATCGATGAGCATCAACTAAACAGTTTTCAGTTGTGTGATGCAATACCACATACAAAGATACGGTCCTAGGATTGTTAAAAACTGGTAGTGATATAATATGACTTTTATTTTGATACTTCATCTGTACTTCAAGTTCTAACGCATCAATAGTTACACTTGGTATCTCGTGATTAATTTTTCGAAGTATTATCTCTGACATTGGTTTTATTGTTGCATTAAATCTACTAATGAAAAAAGTAATCTGATATAGATCGTATTTATTCATAAGCTTATTTAAATGGTCTAACCAATCATGACCCTCAGAATTATGGAGAATAAACATCGCTATTATAATGTAAGATCCCAAGTACATTGCCAAACCTGAACAGAACGGTTTTTTAAGAAAAGTTTTAATTTCAATCTAAATTAATATGTCTTGCTTTAAAGAATCATTTATATTACAAATCGTAAATTATAATGTATATTATCTGCAGTCTTGCCTAATTGCTGTTTCGTTTATAAATCAATATCAAATGTGCAGGTACAAAAACCGATATATTAGTCAAATTTTTCATTAATATTCAAGTCACCTTAACCTATACGTATATTGATCAGAATGAATACTGTATGATATATTATTAAAGACAGTTTATGTAATGTACTGTGTATGCAATTCTAAAATTGCACACTAAATAAACATTAGCATAGTAGATTATTTCAATACCTTTTGAATTGAGTGCCATTTAAAAAATATTTTAAATATACTAGTTCTGTTGAAACTTTACAAAACAATAATTTTTTACAAATTATTTTGTTACTAATGTTTTTCGTGTATATTGATTGATTTGTATGCTGCAAGCAATTCAATTTTAAGCTTGAAATTGATAAATCACTGTTGAGCGTGAAGTAGTTAATAAGGCAGTGTTTTTGACTGCCGACAATGAAATACGTCACTCTTCCGCAGGATACCCCAAAGAATAGGTAAGCAACCCTACAAACGTATTGAAAAATTGACAGATGGAACTTGCTAACGTATTGTTTAAGTAGTAGAATTATTAGTACAAAATTATCAAAGTTAATTTTGTAAATGTAGATATATTTAGAAATAAAAACTTTTTGGTAGAAAGTTAGCGATAATTAAGTATTGTTAACCTTCTGCTCGATTTACTATAATTAGCCAATTTATTAATTTTCTTCCGTTTGGAAATTAAAACTTATGAAGGAGTTTTATTACACCATTGTAAAGGACAATTTTTTTTGGCCACCAAGTTCAATGAAAACTTGTTACTACTGGAATTTCGTGAGGATTACTGTTAACACACTTGAATGTCTTTGAAATCCAGTTAAGTCACGTATTCAATCATAATAACCCAATGCTTTTATCCTTTTTTAATAATATGTACATCAGGCATAATTAACTTAAGCACTGTGTACTTCCTATATTGTACCAATACACGTTATTTACAAACTTATATTATTCTTAATTCATGCAAATCATCGCCACATTATTCACCGATACATGAACGTGGTTTCAAGTATTTACACAGATTACAGCAATGGTACGTGTCCTTTATCACTGACTCATCGTTCGCCATGGTCAACTGGAACGTATTCTCGCCCACTCTACGTATGTCCTTGAATGGCCCTTCGTAAGCACAAAAAAATTTTCGAATTACAAATGCTGTGGCGACGCATCGAACAGAAGAGCACTTATGGAGCTGCAAGATATTGTCCCCTGAATCTGTGCTTCACATTGCATTTGCCGATGATTATTTTTAAATTTCCAACTGTTCCTTTCCAATAAAATACAGTACGCTCATCTCAACGTTTTGAATTTTCACAGCATTCAATGTTGCTTTTAAAAATTGTCTGTACTCCAATGGCCTTCACTCGGATACGCATTGCTATTGCACGTATATTCGCAGACGAGATATATTCACAGAGTACCTCGCTGCGGTGTCTAAAATAAATATCTCTTTTACAGCTGAGGATTGGAAATGCGCATGGTGACCCGTCATTAACGTTGTATGTTAAATTAAATCTCAACAAATGCAGTGAATTACAGAAATCTACGTTTTTAATTCACCTGCCAGTATGAAAAGTTTAAAATCAAAATATTGAAGCATTGAAGAGAAAAATTGAAACGCAAATCAGTAGCCGTGAGCAGTACGTTAGATCACGCCTACTGATTTTCGGTCGAATTTTTCTGTCTAATGCCTGAACATTTTAATTTTAAACTTTACGCACTGATATTTGATGCCGAGGTGAAGGGCAGCTATCTCTAGAATTTGCATATTCCATTATATTTACTGAGAGCTAAGTATTTTTCTAATGTACCATTAGTGATGGTTCATCGTGGGTTTGGACCCCCTTAAAAGTAATGAATGCATCCCATTCATCATTGGTTGTTCAATTGATGCATATAATTGACCGATCAGACCACTCGCGTGGTCAGTATTCTTGACGAACATCTGTCATGTCAGTAGAATGTACATTTAAATATATATATATATATATATCCGTTTTATAGCGATTAATTTTCACGGGCGATATGTTAACCTCAGAAGTATGAAAGTTGTCAAACTAAAAGATTCATTAGCAATATTTAAAAGCATCTCATAATCATCTGAAACTAGGAAAAGATGGAAATTGTGAACTTCATATATTATAATAATTACTCTTTTCAACTGTCGATTTGGTTTATTATAAGATTGTACGTGTCTTCATCATTCTAAAATATATCAATTCGAAGAGAAACACAAAAATAGAAAGTACAAAACCAATTGTTAATAGAATACATAGTATTACAAGAAAAGAGTTCTCGCAAGACGTTTCTGTGTTTGAAGTTACATTTCTTTGATAAATAGATTTTTTGTCCGATCGAATTTTTTTCAACATTCCTGATTCGTACGCTTTTCTGAAGATAATTTTAAATTTTTCATAGTACGGTGAACCTGTTTCCATAACGAAACTCATTTTATCGCGAAATAGTATTGCCTTAGAAATTTTTATTCCAGAAATTTGTGCGACAATTAATTCAGCCTTTGGTCGCAAAGTGAAACAGATCGTATTTTTAAAAACTGTTGAATTATATATACAATCATCGATGTCAGTTACGAATTTCATCTTCGGAATTAGCTTTTGAACATTTTCACTCTCATTATAAATCTTAAGCATTGGTGATAACAGATAGGTCATGTAAGGTTTTAACTGATATTGTTCCATTTCTTCAAATGTATCGAAAGGCATTTCATTGTCAATAATGTTGACGCGCAAAATAACTGTGTAGAAATTCACTGTGTATTGCATCGATAATAATGCAATACCGATAAGGATCACCTTGTCCACGATTCCTGCCGATTTCACAGTTTTCAACCCATTAAATAAAGCCTGTATAACGTCGATAGGATTTAACTTTATTCGTGTTAAATTTAAACATGACATTAAGCGTATCATTAGCATAACTATCATTGGGTTAAAAATAAGATAAAATAAAAAACTAATAGGAAATGTCAAACCATTTATCTTAATAATTGGTACTATAGGAATCATAGGCAATTCATCATGCTCCATTATGATTCGAGTCATATAATTCTCTTTGATATAGGCTTGATATATTGGCAACGGAAGAAACTGCATTTCACCTTTTTTTAGTTTTCTGAAAACTTTTCCTAAGCTCACAAGAGGATCTTTGTCATCAAAGAAAATTGCATTCATTTTGAAATTCATTTTTTTACAAACTATCATCGTTAAATCCTCATAGATTCTCATTAAAGATTGTAAACTTGTATGTGTAGTAAATGTTTTCTTCGTGTATGGTGGATTTAAAAAAAAAGGCTTATTGAGGACGTAATTATTGAGATTGGTTAATTTATCTGGAAAAAGTTTAGTATTTTCATTAAAAATATCTGTATGATAATGGTTAAAAAAGGGATTAAAATGCCAAAGAAGAGGTTCTCCTCTTCCATATTTATCACCTTGATCATTAATACAGAGAATAGAGAAATCCAAAAAATTTTTTGACCAAGCGTAATTCAAAATAGATTTAATACATTCTAGTTTAGTTATTATTTCACTTTCAAACAGTATTAATAAACACTTTGGACGCATATAATATTTTGATATGTTAACAAATAAGTTAATGTATCGATGAGCATCAACTAAACAGTTTTCAGTTGTGTGATGCAATACCACATACAAAGATACGGTCCTAGGATTGTTAAAAACTGGTAGTGATATAATATGACTTTTATTTTGATACTTCATCTGTACTTCGAGTTCTAATGCATCAATAGTTACACTTGGTATCTCGTGATTAATTTTTCGAAGTATTATCTCTGACATTGGTTTTATTGTTGCATTAAATCTACTAATGAAAAAAGTAGTCTGATATAAATCGCATTTATTTATAAGCTTATTTAAATGATCTAACCAATCATGACCTTCAGATTTATGGAGAATAAACATCGCTATTAGAATGTAAGATCCCAAATACATTGCCAATCCTGAACAGAACGGTTTTTAAAGAAAAGTTTTAATTTCAATCTAAATTAATATGTCTTGCTTTAAGGAATCATTTACATTACAAATCGTAAATAATAATGTATATTATCTGTAGTCTTGCCGAATTGCTTTTTCGTTTGTAAATCAACATCAAATGTGCAGGTACAAAAACTGATATATTAGTCAAATTTTTCATTAATATTCAAGTCACCTTAACCTATACGTATATTGATCAGAATGAATACTGTATGATACTCTATGATATATTATTAAAGACAGTTTATGTAATGTACTGTGTATGCAATTCTAAAATTGCACACTAAATAAACATTAGCATAGTAGATTATTTCAATACCTTTTGAATTGAGTGCCATTTAAAAAATATTTTAAATATACTAGTTCTGTTGAAACTTTACAAAACAATAATTTTTTACAAATTATTTTGTTACTAATGTTTTTCGTGTATATTGATTGATTTGTATGCTGCAAGCAATTCAATTTTAAGCTTGAAATTGATAAATCACTGTTGAGCGTGAAGTAGTTAATAAGGCAGTGTTTTTGACTGCCGACAATGAAATACGTCACTCTTCCGCAGGATACCCCAAAGAATAGGTAAGCAACCCTACAAACGTATTGAAAAATTGACAGATGGAACTTGCTAACGTATTGTTTAAGTAGTAGAATTATTAGTACAAAATTATCAAAGTTAATTTTGTAAATGTAGATATATTTAGAAATAAAAATTTTTTGGTAGAAAGTTAGTGATAATTAAGTATTTTTAATCTTCTGCTCGATTTACTATAATTAGCTAATTTATTAATTTTCTTCCGTTTGGAAATTAAAACTTATGAAGGAGTTTTATCACACCATTCTAAAGAACAATTTTTTCTTTTGCCACCAAGTTCAATGAAAACTTGTTACTACTTGAATTTCGTGAGGATTACTATTAACGCACTTGAATGCCTTTGAAATCCAGTTAAGTCACGTATTCAATCATAACAACTCAATGCTTTTATCCTTTTTTTAATAAAACAATAATATGTACATCAAGCTTAATTAACTTAAGCACTGTATACTTCCTATATTGTATTAATACATGCTATTTTCAAACTTATATTATTCTTAATTCATGCAATTCATCGCCACATTATTCACCGATACGTGAACGTGGTTTGAAGTATTTACACAGATTACAGCAATGGTACGTGTCCTTTATCACTGACTCATCGTTCGCCATGGTCAACTGGAACGTATTCTCCCACTCTACGTATGACCTTGAATGGCCCTTCGTAAGTACAAAAAAAATTTCGAGTTACATATGTTGTGGCGACGCATCGAACAGAAAAGCACTTATGGAGCTGCAAGATATTGTCGCCTGAATCTGTGCTTCACATTGTATTTGCCGATGATTATTTTTAAATTTCCAACTGTTCCTTTCCAATAAATTACAGTGCGCTCATCTCAACGTTTTGAATTTTCACAGCATTCTGTGTTGCTTTTGAAAATTGACCGTACTCCAATGGCCTTCACTCGCATACGCATTGCTATTGCACGTATATTCGCAGACGAGATATTAAATCTCAACAAAAGTTTGAAATCAAAATATTCAAGCATTGGAGCGAAAAATTGGAACGAAAAATGATCTAACGTACTGCTCACGGCTACTGATTTTCGCTCGAATTTTTCTCTCCAATACTGATATATGATGCTGAGGTGAAGGGTGGCTATCTCTAGAATTTGCATATTCCATTATATTTACAGAGAGCTAAGTATTTTTCTAATGTACCATTAGTGGTGAGTCATCATGGGTTTGGACCCCCTTGAAAGTAATCAATACATCCCATTCATCAGTGGCTGTTCAAATGATGCATATAATTGTTCGATGAGACCATTGCGTGGTCAGTATTCTTGACGAACACCTGTCATGTCAATAGAATATACATTTTAAATTAAAAAAAAATGTATCAGTTTTATAGTGATTGATTTTCACGGGCATTATGTTAACCTCAGAAGTACTAAAGTTGTCAAACTAAAAGATTCATTAGTAATATTTAAGAGCATCTTACAATCATCTGAAAATTAGGAAAAGATGGAAATTGCGAACTTCATGTATTATAATAATTAGAATTATTTAAGTAACGAGTTAAACGCTGCTAGTCTGTTATATGGCGGTAAAGATGTAAAGAGTACCAAATAAATACTTTATGCATAAATAAAAAAAAAAATGAATTATGCATGTACGTCACATGTCAGTTAAAACATACCTTCACTAACGGACCCACTCTAAAATTCTAGGCATCGAAATGGAAGGGCACATTTACATAACTGGATCTATTCTAAATACATATAATTTTAGACTGTGGTAACTTAATTAAACCTAAATGCAGTCTTTATTTTTTATTTGCTATATAATAGAACTAAACAATTTTTTTTTTTAAATAATTTGTGGATAACTTTTAGGCTTAGTTTATTTTTAAATTTCCATGATTAGAACAACATTCTAACAGTACCTCCAGTCAAGTAAATTTGAGGTCTTTAAAACAGTAAATATTGTAAATTTTTACTTTCGAATATACATTTCCGAACTAGCATATGGCGTACACAAAAAATTTATTTGCTATTTTTCTGCAGTTCTCCTTTACGCTTTAATTTTATCTACTTTGTAATACAAGGCAATTAAAACTCCCTTTATGAACGAAGAACGTTCCTTTCTCTCTCCCTCTCGACTTACACCGCACGTTTTTTCTGCGCAGCCGAGGTTTCCAGGCCTAGACTTGTGTGTCGCACTGCGCGAGTAGCCTCGGCTCGCCGGGAGACGCTTTAAATTTAACCTTGCTTTCGACTCCGAGAGCTTTTAAAAGTCTCGAGGAAGAAGAGTTCGCGAGATGTCTTTATTTGCACGGCTTTACGAGCGAGTCCGAACGTCGTGTATAGACTTTATTTTCGCGTCCTTTCTCAGCTCGTAATTCCTCTCCTCTTTCGCGTCAATCATGCGCGGAATAATGAAAATCGCCGTACGTACAAATATTTTTCGACTTCCAAAATCCAAAAAGAGAGGCGACCCGCCCCGAAATTCCGACGGAACATCGCGTGTCTGGTTTAGACAGTCGCGTGCACGAGTAACGTATACACAGTGGATACTATGCAAATCGCTCTCGGTGTGCACTTTGGCCAGCGTCGTTGAGTGGGACTCTCGAAAAAATATTACCCAGTAAGTGTACGGGAAATATTGTTAAAATTACTGAGTAAAATGTCGAAAAGAATTTAATAAAATTACTCTGGGAAATTCGTAGAATATCAGCCGATTTTTCACGAGACATCGCAGGTATAGGTAAAAAGTTCTGGAAAAATTTCAGAGCATTCATTGATGAATTTTAAGACCCTTTTGTTCGAATGTAATATTCTTAAAAGTCCATAGTTTCAGAGACAAAAATCTATGAATTCATTTTTTTTTAATTAATTATTCCTCGTTGTTCGAGCGTAATCGCTTTTGTTCCGGAAAAAGTATATCCTATCCAATCGGCCATGTACGCGACTTCTTTCTCTTTCAGAATGACCCAAGTAACGAGAAAGGACAGGTCTGGTAGTCGTGGCTTCGACAAAAATTTTTGCAATTGTTCTTGCAAGAATTGTTTCCGATATTCGGTGGATTTGCCCGTATACACAAACGGTTACGTAGCGTCGAAGCCTGTTATCCCCTCCGTCTCGGAACTGCTGTGTCAAGTAGTTTCTCGTGAGAAGATTTTCCAGGCGGCGAGTGAGTCGTCGTCAATTTTTTCATCGCCTTGTCTCGCTTGGGAGTCGCCCGTTCCATTCGTCACTGCGCGCTTTCCTGTAAACCTGGAAGCGTCACGGCTCTGCGCGTTTCGAGTGAATTTGGGAAACGCTCGGCGCTTTTTCATTGTTTTCCGCCTCTCTCGCGAAGTGTCGTAATTCCGGGCTATCGGGCGATTGTACGGATCCGAGGCAGAGGAGGAGGAGGAGGACTTGAATTGGTCGGAGTGTCTTTGGTAACGCGAGTGTGAAAATCACTCGAAATTGCTTAATGGACACGTTAGATTAGATAAGATTGGAGATCTCGTATATAGATTTATTTCCGAGCGCTCGCATACTCGCGGTCATTGCTTTCTATTAAATTTTCGAGATAAATAAAGGAAACCAGCGGATTATCGGCGTGATTCAACGAAGTCAAAGCGTATACACAGCTGTGCAGCAGCCTATATGTGCTGATACAACTTAAATTATATAAGCTCATAGAGCGGTTGAATAATGTTCTATTTTTAGTGGCTGTATACGTGTATGTGTACCGTCGACGACTCGGATGGCGGGGCACATAAAAGCTGCGGCAGTAATTTCAATTAGAGCTATTTTGCCGAGTCAGTTTAATATTCAACGTATGTCGACTGTATACAGCTCGGCTGACTGTATAAGGCATTTGCACTTTGCGAGCGCGTTTGGTAATTTATTGTTATTCGAAATCGCTTTACGGGTCTAATACACTTGAGGATGCAGTACGTATAGGGATCTTATTACGGAAAAGGAAAGTTCTGGGGGGGGGGGATAAGCAATTAATTTTTCACGCCGGAAAAGTAACGAATAAACGACAGGCCCGCGCGCGGCTTTACAACCGGGAGGAAATGCTTTCAATATAAAAACTAATTACGCCTCATAATGCAACGGTAAAGTATATACACGTAAAAATATTAATTGTCCCGGGGCTAAATCAAGGCGAGGCAATAAATTTTTGTCGCGAAAACCCCGTGACGCAACGCGCGCGCGGGGCTTATTAAGCCTACGGTTTTTCTCTCTTTTTTCAAGAAAATTTTCACGGTACGAAGCACATTTCTCGGCGTTAAACCGCCTGAAAATTGATCCGCGGAGTAGAGAAGGAGACAATGTACACGGATATAATGGCGCTTGCGAAAAGCTCTTAGCCAGGCCGAAATTGCCGCTGCATTTTCTATATACCAGCCTCGCCATCTCGCGCAGGTAGTTGCGCAAGAATCGTTATCGTGACTCACACACACATACGAGAGACAGAATTTGTTTAATCGAGAACACGTACGCAACTTTTCGGACCGCTCGATCGGCTCGCGCTGCATCGACGCGCACAGTTTAAAATTTCATTTTGGATTATCGAGCGACCCGTAAAACTCGGCCAATAAAATCATAATTGACTTTCTTATTCAATGAACGCGAAAGATCGTAAAGCCGCCGCCACCGCCGCGCGAGAGATAGGCTGAAAGTTAATATCGCGGGAATTTAACACGTCGGCTCTCGCGCGCAGCGTTATGCGTTCGCGAGCTATAGGAGAAATTGGATTTCAGCAAAAACTACGGAGGAAGTGCCGCGGGAGTTTTCTGTTTCTCTCGATTATTTCGCTTAATGGATGTAGCCATAAATTTCGGTCGGAGAGGTGTAGAAGCCGCGTACAAATGATCCTCGCGAAACGCACGCGCGCGAGCGTTCTTCGGAAAAGCGAGAAATTTTCGCGCGCGCGAGATCGCAATCGCCGAGCCACACACGCAGACGCATCACATGCTAAAATTGTTAATTCACCGAAGCGCGTCACGATCGAAAATTTTTTTTTCGCACCGGCCCGAACAATGATTGATTGCGTCGATTTAACTTTCGCAGCTCATCGATTTTTATACGTACAGCGAATGCTGTGTGGTGGTGTTGCACGTGCAGTATATATGAGCATATCCAGGAAATTTCGGAAACGACTTGGACGGAAAAGTTGCAAAATATTTTTCTTGATCGCACACCTACCAGACCTGTTTTTTCTCGTTTCTTAGGTCATTCTGAAAGAGAAAAAATTGTATCGTAGGATACACTTTTTTCGGGTGCAAAAACGACTCGAAGAAACGAGAAATAATTAACAAAAAGAGAATATTCATAGATTTTTTTCTCGAAAACTATATGGACTTTTGTAAAACTTTCATTAGAATAAAAATGTCTTTCCATTTATGAAAGAATGCTCTGAAATTTTTTCAGATTGATCCGATACAATTTTTGATCTTTCGAAAATCCAAAAAATCGAAATTTCGAAAAATGTTCTTAAAAAATCTGGAAAAAATTCAGAGCATTCTTTGATGAATTTTAAGACAATTTTGTTCTAATGAAATTTGTTATAAAAGTATCCAAACTTTGCGAGAAAAAAAATCGATGAATTCTTGTTTCTTATAACTATTTTTCGTTTTTCGAGTCGTTTTTGCTCCGGAAAAATGTATATATACCCTACGACCGGCCATGTGCGCGAGCTTTTTCTCTTTCAGAACGATCTAAGGAACGAGAAAAACCAAGCCTGCTAGGTGTGCCTTCAAGAAAATTTTTCGCAACTCTTCCGTCCGAGTTTGTTACCGAAAATTTCTGGATACACTCATATACTTTCGACACCTCGGCGCGCAGCTTTGTTCCATTAAACGCAGTGCCACACGCGGCAATTACACTTTCTCCGCGAGTTCAACCCAAATGCTCGGCATCCCGCGGAGCGCTCGAACAAAAATGAAAACAGGTCGCGAGAGAGACACTCTCCTGCAGGACTCCGCGAACATCCGCGCGATCTCCTTCTCTATATCCTCCTCGCAGCGGACTTTCCGCGGTACAGTAGGCTAACAAGCACCCGCTTAAGTCGCGCGCGGTTTCACTTCGACGTGTAAAACAATCCGGCGCGATTTTCCAGAAAATTTCGCGCACCTCGTCGCCAATTAACGGAGTCGCCGTCGCGAGGAGCCCCGATGCATAAATCCCCCGGTTAATTTCACTCGCGCGCGTCCTAACCCGAGGCTATACAGCGTCCGCGCGGTATCGCGAGCAAAACGCGGATACTCGCGCTCTGAATTATTTTACGAGCCGAGATCGTTAAGATATTCTCATTCGCGCGCGCGCGCCTGGTCCTTGGAGAAATCTCTCGCGAGCGCCTATGATTTGCGCGAGAGAGAGAGACTGTATAATTGGATCGTAAAATTAATTTTCTTCCGGTGCGTGTACTTCAACCGCTGACGGATCGGGTGTGTACAAGCCCGCGATCGTCCGTAATTCGACGGCACGGCGTTTTTCGTATTATCGACGCTGCTTATATACGCGCCGTTGTTACATTGTTGTTATCGATCCGTATACGACGACGATGACGACGTTGTGTATAGAAGTTAATGCCTGAAATTGGAGCTTCGATCCCGCACCGTTAGCCACTTAGAACTGTTTATTTAAGGCATAGCTCCCGCGGCTTTTTTCTCCGCGTCGATCGCGCGCGAGAGAGTCTCGAAAAAAAAAACGAATATCTCATCTGTGGTCACACACACACACACAGAACTGCATCGAGAGAGGTGCGATAAAAAGCCAAACGAGAAGGGGGGGAGGGAGGGACCCTTTCGTCGCTGCTGCTCTTTTCTTTTTCGCGCTATATAACGGTACGTGCGCGCGCGGCCTTTTTGCAATCCGCACCTCTTCGGGCCGCGCTGCTGCTGCTGCTGCAGACACAATCGTCTGGCTGCAGCCGCGGAGAGGACTGCGCCGGCCGTTTATGGAAACAAATACGGCGCGAGAGGCAGTGTGAGAGAGATAGAGAGCTTCTATATACGTATAACCGCGTCAGAGGGAGAAACCGTTCGCGAGGATGATGCGGAACACCCGAGAGCCTCTTACGTACGGTTCTGCGTGTCTTGCGCCAAGGAGAACTTGATGAAGCTCTCGCGGCCGCGTATTGTTGTGTGGACTGCTGTACAGTTCGACGCTCGATTGCGCTCTCGCAGCGCGCGGATTGAGAACGAGTGATTGGAAAGAAATAGCCGAGTTGTAAAGGAGGTGTTTTCATTTGGAGAGACGGTTCGTTGTATATATACGTATATAAGTGCTCGCTTGGAAGTACGAAGCGTCGCTGCTTTGGAACTTGGGCTTCCTTCGAAGCGAAGCTGTTTTTCATCGGCGAGTGGTCAATACAGCGTCTCTGCGGGGATGCGTTGGCGAAGCGTTTAAACTGAATTTTGGAAATTTTCGACGAGAGCCCTGGTAGAAATCAATCTAATTTCTAGCCATTCTTAGCCATTTACAGACGAACAAATGGCATTGAAACGATTTAATAGTCTGTTTATAACTAGTACTAGCCAAGAAATAGATTGAATTCTACTAGGGAGCTTTTGTTCAAAATTTTACACTCTTGCTTCTCGTTCCCGTGTACTTTCAGATTTTCCATCGGCAAAAATCGTTTGTTGATTTTTTAATCGACGCTTCCGCGATAAAATCTAAAGATTTTATAGTTTTGGAAACCGTAGGCACTTTATAAAAGCACTAAGTAGTAAATAAGAAGCCTCATTATTCTACGAGCGCTAAAACGAGTTTCCAACGCGGCTGAAGCGTCGACGAAAAAAACATTAATTAACAAAAGTAACGCTGCTTCAAATTGAGGAGACGCGCAGTCGTTCTCGCGTCCGCCATACATATTTTTTCTTTTATTCTTATTCCTTGACCTTTCGCTAATTGTGGCTACTTTCACACCTCGTAAAGCGCGCGAGATTTCATTTCCTATTAACCTCAAAAGAAAAAAGAAGAAAAAAAACGAGTCTCACTTGCAAACTGCTGGCGAGCACGCTAAGCCGTTTTCGCAAATATCAGGGATTTCAGCGATTATACGGGACGTAAGTAGAAGTGCGTGTCATCGCATCAATTTCGACGACTGTACGACGAGACGCTCGAGCCGTAATAGAAAGCATAACTTTCAGCTCGCGCGGTTTCAAGAAAATCGCATCGGCGAACGGCGATTTTTCTCGCGACTAACTTATACTTGTGTAGTGCAGGGCCGCCGCGACAGGCGATTTTCAGCCCTCTGAACTCTGGGACGCGAATTTTCAAATATTTCGAGCACTTGTTGCGTTTAATATATCGTCGCTGAAACGGGAAGAGCTTCGCGCGACGACTGAAAATTACAAAAGCGCATTTACATTCCGATCCGAGCTGCGGCGCGTATATATTTATATACCCCTCTATATATACGCCGCACAGCGAAGGGAACAAATTTTATTTACGGCCCCATAAAATTCACGTCAAAATAATGAGTTAAAGACTGAAAACGCGCGTTCGAATGAGATCTGCTTTACTTTCTAACCGTTATTTTAATAACGTATAAAAAGCGACGCCGGAGGAATGTTTCTGCCGATGTAATGATCCTTTACGGCGCAGCGGAGAGCTGCGGGAGTTTTGTGCTCCTTTGCGCTCTCGGGCGCACGATCCTTGTGCCGCATTACATGTATATATGCGCTAATCCACGAAATAGTGGAAACTTAACTCGCCTGAGAAAATTGCAAAATTTTTCTATCGAAGGCACACACCTGCTAGACCTATCTTTTCCGGTTCCTTAGACTGAAAGAGAAAAAACTCGCGTGAACGGCGAATCGTAGGGTATACTTTTTTCTGGAGCAAAAACGAGTATAAAAATGAGAAATGATTAACAAAAATAGAATTTTCAGATTTTTTTTCACGAAAACTATGGATTTTTATAAAAATTTGATTAAAACAAAGATGTCCCAAAATTCATCGAAGAATTCATATTTTTCAAGTACGTTTTTCGAAATTTCGACTTTTTGACTTTTCGAAAAATCAAAAATTTTATTGGTTCAAACTGAATAAATGTCAGAGTATTCTTTCATGAATTTTAAGACATTTTCTTTCTAATCAAATTTTTATAAAAGTCCATAGTTTTTGAGAAAAAAATCTATGAGTTCTGTTTTTGTTAATTATTTCTCGTTTGCTCCGGAAAAATGTATACCCTACGATTCGCCGTTCACGCGAGTTTTTTTCTCTTTCAGTGCGGTCTAAGGAACCGGAAAGCATAGGTCTAATAGGTGTGCTTTCAATAAAAAAATTTTGCAATTCTCTGAGATCAGTTGTTTCCACTATTTCGTGGATTAGCACGTATATATACGGGCAAAAGAGCCGCGAGAGAAGAGGGAGAGGGATAGCGAAGCTGAAAATTTACGAAACGCATGCGAGTTTCGGCGCTGTTTAGAGAAACGTACACTACACCCGGAGAATATATCGCGATGATTGTTGCACTCTCGCATAATTACCGCGCGCTCTGCTCTACTTTTTATTCTTCTGCCATATGCTTCGCTGTATTATATTGCCCCTTTTCCTTTGTTTTCACCCATTAGCGCGCGCTCCCGTTCGAGCTTTCGAATTGCGCCTGGAGATGATTTCATTGACAACTTGATGATGATGAGATTAGCCTTCTTCTTCTTGTATTTTTTTTTTTTTTTTTTCAAGAATTAAGTACGTTCCACGCGAGGAGAAGGCTTTCAATCTTCGTTTCTAATTTTGCGGCACGATCGTACGTAGCGAATCCGATGCGAGAGATCTCCTTATCGGCTTATACACCGAGAGTCTCGTACACTTTCCACACTGGAGCTTGAAAGAATCGATTTTGCCGGGAAAAAGTATTTACACAGTCGTAAGAAGCGCAATATCGCCGTGTCAGTGCCGTATTATATTATAGTGTTTGCCAAATGAACCGTGGCCGAGATTAGATTAAATAACGCTCCACTAACCGATCGTAATATCGATCTCGATTAGCCTAGATATCTATCACAAACGCAGCATTACTGCAATGAAATTTTCTCTCCATAGCTCTCCGCGATCGTCCGAAAAAGCTCGAAAAGATACTCCGCAACCGCGCCATATACACTCCAGCGCAGGGTTGCAAAAATTTGAATTATAGGACAAACGATTCACGATTCACATTGAATCGTGAATTATTTGTCGTATAATTCACTATTCAAAAATGAATCGTGAATTGTTTGTACTAGAATTCACAATTCAAAAATGAATCGTGAATTAGTTATAGAATAATTCACAATTCCTTTTTGAATCGTGAATTGTTTGTCGTATAATTCACAATTCATTTTTGAATCGTAAATTGTTTTTTATATAATTCACAATTCCTTATTTAATTTATTTATCCTTTTATTCCTTATTTAATTAATTAAGTATTATAAAAAGGAATTGTGAATTATTCTATAACTAATTCACAATTTATTTTTGAATTGTGAATTATGCGACAAACAATGCACGATTCATTTTTGAATTGTGAATTATAGGACAAACAATTCACGATTCGAAAATGAATCGTGAACTATACGACAAACAATTCACTATTCAATTTGAATCGTGAATTATACGACAAACAATTCACAATTCAAAAATGAATTGTGAATTATATGACAAACAATTCACAATTCAAAAATGAATCGTGAATTATACGACAAACAATTCACGATTCAATTTGAATTGTGAATTGTTTGTTATATAATTCACAATTCAAAAATGAATTGTGAATTTCATCGAATTAAATTCAAAATTGAATCGATTCTTTGCAACCCTGCTCCAGCGTATATACGAGTATACGCAAGAATCATCGACCATGAAAAATACTCCGCATCGCAGAAGCACCGCAACAACCCTTTCGCAACGACCCGCAATAATCCTTCGTCCCCTCGCGCGGCCCGTAAAATCTATACACGCTGCACTGCGCTCACCGCGCCAAGGACTCTCTCTCTCTCTCTCTGCTCTTTATCGCGTACGCGATCGCCGCGTTCGTACCGTTAGAGAGGCGGCAGGAGCGAGAATGACGCGAGAGAGGTGCGTTGCCCCCGCGCAGTTGGTCCGCGCTGAATAATGAATTCTGCCCCGCCGCCGCTCCGGGTGTGATTTTAATTTAATGGCTCGCTCCGCGGCTAACAGTTTTTTTCATCTTTTTGCTCTTGTTACTCCACGCGATCGCCTTCCCCGTCCGCGACGACGCGACTCTCTTCCGTATTATATACGGGTGTGTGTACGTACGTGTGTCCTCTGCCGCGGATTCGGAACGGCGGCTCTGGCGCTGCGGAATGAAAATTCAATTAGCGGTGAGTACGTATCGCGCGATGTAATTATCTAGAGAGAGAGAGAGATAGAGAGCTGGCTTTGAAACGACGTGTCAATTAAGAGAAATTGCCGTCGCTGCGGGAGATGCTCTCTCGACGATGAGAGCTGGGATGTATACACGCGGGGCAATAATTGGAGCGTTTTGTTGGGCAAAGTATAATCGCTGGTCGCGCAGCGCTGACTGCGCATTCCAAAAATGCGACGATTGCCGTTAATTATCCTCGAGTTTTCTTTTCGGCTTCGACTGAATTAATGCCGCGCGTTTCAAAGCGAGCGGCAAAGCGATAAGTACGAGATAATGTATTGCTTGGACGACTGGCGGGAACGGAAATATAGGTCGTTTCTAATGACGCTCGAGATGACTTTAGTTATCACCCGATTATCGCGACAAATTTATCATCCGAGATGGAGATCGACCGATCCCGCCTTCTCGCGCAGATACAGCGCATTGGAACTGGATGCGTTTTTACGAAATTTTTAACAAAAAAACCGACATACACTGAGAAAAATATGTTTGTAAAAATGAACAGAATCTGGGTAAAAATTACTGTAATCTGTTGTAACTGGAGGACATAACTGTCAGAATATTAAAAATTGATAACTCAAGATAGGGATTTTTACAATCGAAAACGCTAAAAATTGATATCTAACATAGTAATTTTCACAATCGAAAGACTAAAAATTGATACGTAACACAGTAACTTTTAAAATCGAGAAGCTCTAAAAATTGATATGGAACTTGGCAATATTTACTTTCAATTTCGTTTTCTACAGTGAAAAACATGAGTTCAGATTACTTAGGGACTTTGTTTGTGCCTTTTTTCAAGTTCTCGTACTTTTTATAGATCTATTGTAATTCCGAATGAAGAAAATGCAGAAGAAACCTGTACGGAAATTATGATATCAGCACCCGGAGAAACTGGAATTTTCCAATTTGGTTCAAAAGTTAATTAATTTACGGTAACTTATAGTAACGCATCCCCCCTATTCTAAACGAATCTCATCGCTCGCACGCCTCTTCGTCTCTGCTCGTACGCAATTATACAATTGATTTAGCGGATTACGATTTGCGCTTACATACCAATCGAAGTGTTATCCTACCGCTTGCGAGTTTCCCCACATGCCGCACCGCCACCTACATTCAAATTTGTAAGCTTATTGCGTGGACTCATAACTTCCCTCGCGAAAGCGATGCTGCCAACCCATTTTTTAATAAATACTAAATAAAATATAAAAAAATAAAATAGTAATAAAATAATAATAATAATAAATTTAAATACAATTTAAATAAATATTATTGAAATTAAATTAAAATTAAAATTGTTTTATAAGTTAAAATTCAAGATAAAACTGTTTTTCGATTTAAAATAGTTTGTCGAGTTAGAATCAAAATAAAATTGTTCATATTCAATGTCGATATCCTCATTATAACGATATTTTACAACGATTTACGACAGCGTTCGATAATACTGATTTAACACGGCGTAGCTATTCCGTGATACTAGCCTTGTCACCCAGTTGCTACAGATTACAGTAATTTCCAGTCGAATTTCGTCAATTTTAACTCATTTTTCTCACCTATAGAACTGTACCCCATATACAGTCGACCGCATCTTCTATCCTCTCGATACGCACACGTCGAAAGTATCATCCAACAATTAACCAACAAGTCCTCTAAATTACTTTCACCCTGACTCCAACCCGGAAGTACAAAACCGTTCCGTCCCTTACAATTCATCGCTGGGCGCGAACGCTCGAGTCGTCGCGTCCTTGCGCGCAAAGGGCGCGAGTCGATCGTTATCCTCGGCCGCGCGTTCGGAGCCGAGAGCCTCGTGATAACGGGTTCCGCGAACCGATCGGCGTTTCGCACACCGACAATTTCGACACACCGCCGCGCGCGCGCCGCTGAAAAACTCTTCGCGCTACCTTTTCTCGCAGGTTTACGCGTGCCCCGCCGACTTTTCTCTCGCCGATTGATAATCGATATGGCCTACGGCGCTTATATGCATCGTTCTCCGCGTTTTTTTCTCTCTCTCTCGCTGCTGCTGCGGCCGACACCGGCGCGCGCGGAATATTATGCTAAGGTCGAGCCTTTCGCGAACGGGAAAATAAGTTTCGTGAAAGTTGCGCGCAGAGACGTGCCGCGTTTCGTTCTCTCGTGCATAGATACTCTTTCTGGAGCTCGGATGAATTTCAAATTAATTTTATAAGCCGGTTATAGGAGGAAGTTAAGCAAGAATCTCATAGAAATAATTGATAACTAGCCCGGAATATATGGGATGAAAAGCGCGTATGCGCTTATTATTACACGTTATACATATGTACGGTTGAAGTGAAAAAAAAAAAATAAAAATTGCTAATCTCTCCTTTTTTTCGCTCGTTTCTGTTGCAGGTGAGTGATCTAGTTCAGTAGTCCGACGTGTGATTATCCGTATATCAACTGCGTAAAAACGTAAGTACGTGTGTGTACACACCTATATATACTATATCGCTCTCTCGCGTGATCGAGGTATTTTTACACGCGAATCACGCCTTTTTCCGTCGAAATATAATCTCGCTGATCGCAATCGGCGTCGGGTATATATACGCGAAACGTTATCTTTCTCGTCACTCTCCCCGACAAATGTGTATAATTCACTTTTGCCGCGCGGAAGGTCGCGGAAATCCTGAAGAGCGCCATGTATATAGCCTTGAATCGCAAACCGCTCGACGAGTCAATCGCTGGAAAACAATCGAATGTAAGGCGCTTTTGCGCCAACTGAATTTTCCACTCGATTCGGTTTCTTTTTTTCTCCCCCCGCGGAGGTGAACTTTCTTCGGGACGCGAAGGTGACGAAACGCGTCGGGCTTTCTTGCCGCCGCTCGGGTATTTACATGATGTGTATTATATGCGTATAAAAGGCCGTCGGGACTACTTTTTGTTGGAATTTCACAGTTCGGCGATCATTGTCGAGAAGTCGCTGCCGCTGCAGCTTGTGCCACGTAATTCCCATCGTTTTACGATATACATTAAATTGCCGATTCGTTTTTTGGAGTCGACGCCGCTTGCGCAAGTTTCACGATTACGTGTTACATCGTCGTGGACGTAGGTATAGGAGAAAATTCTAATGGCAGCGAGAGGCGTTTTAATGGAGGTTTGCAGCGCGTTGTGCGTGAGGTGTCCAAAATTTTACGGTTTACTCGTATAGAGCCTCGGGATTCGAGCGCCTACGCGAATATCTCGGGAATGATATTCGTATATAAATTGCTGACTGATTAGTCTTCGCGCTATTATGGAAAAGGCTTTGTCGAGAGCTCCGTGACGTTTGAAGGATTTTAGTGATCGATTAGAAAATAGGTTTTCTATTAATTTTAAAATTTACATACTTTATATTGTATTGTGTATTTTCGGGTTTTCACGTATTTCGACGTAAATATCAGCATTCGGTTTGTCAAATTAATCATTGTAAGGATCAGTCAAAATCTAAAGACACAGTAAACTTCGATCTTTTCATAATAATTACGGATTCTCTTGAATTAAAAATATTCAAAATTAGTACGAAACTTTTTGTTACGAGGACAATCCAGTAAAATTTGCATAAAAGGTATGTAAAGTTTACGTAATCTGCTGCATGAAATTCTTATGACGTGTCGACTTCAGAAATCCGATAAAGATTAAGACTTTGTAGGAAGGTTCTCTATACCAACATATTACGAGATATCCTGTGCAATTTCATTTCTTCTTCAAAGAATAGCTCGACGCCTAATGCAAAACCTAAATTTTTAACAGGAAGTATTTGAGTTGAGAAGTTCGTTTTGTCTTCCATCAAGACTTACTCATGTGTTCAAATTTAAAAAAAAGCACTTTTCTTTGGTCTAGAATTCCAAAAAAATCTTTTTAAGCTAAAGCTTTCGGACCAATGGGATTTTCTTCTGTAAGCCAAAAAATAATAAAAAATGTCGAGTAACATGGGGATGGCTTATGGAGGAAAAAGAAAAAATCGGCTATTCGGATTTTTTTTTTTTTTTTTTTTACGTAAATAACCTTTGATCAGAGCATCGAATCTGTACATTTTTTAAAAATCAAATCTCTTTTATTGTAGTTTATTGTAGTATAATTCGAAATTTTATTGGTGCCTCGGAAACATTCGTAGTTGTTATTATTCCAATATACATTAATTTTTTGTAAAAAAACATAAAATGACTCAGAAATATGGTTACCAGTAACTTTTCCCAAATACTTCTGCGCACTTTTGACTATCTTTCGGCTTACAGAAGAAAGTCTGATCGGTCCGAAATTTTTCGATTTCTACACCAAAGAAAAGTGCATTCCTTTTTTTTTAAATTCAACATATACATTTTTGAAAGTATATGACTATCCTCGTGAAATCTACAAAAGAGACATTAAGTCTTTTACTACATCAAATTATCAAAGAGAACGTGCTTTAATCCCAATACACGAAATTTTACCCTCTCTGCATTAATACACCGCATCAGTATATAGAAACTTCACGAGGGGCCTGCCCTCGTGTCATCGACCCAAAAATCCCCAGCCCAGTAGAAAAAAATCCGAGTACACACGCGTTAAAGCAACAGGGGGTACTCTCGATACCAAGAAGAAAAAAACCAATTCCCTCCAAGAACCCGCGCCAGAGTACGTATAATACACACACACACACGGCCCGAAAGCGCCTCACAATCCGTCACCGCAGCTCCACCCGCTCTTCACTTTCGATTTCTCCTCCTCCTTCTCCTCCTCCACTATATGCAGCATCAGCAACAGCAGCAGCAGCAGCGCACGTATTACCTCCTTTATATACACACTCGCATCATCGGGAGCCGCAGATGCAGCAGTAACACTCCCCCCCCCCCTCCCTCCCTCTTTAAACATCCTTCTCCCGCGTCGCCGTCGTCGCCGTCGTCGTCGTCGTCGCCGTCGTCGTCTCAGACCTCACTGGCAAGCGAGACTCGCGCAGCCAGTCGTCCACTGGCCGTCGAGCCGCGCGGACACGTGCTGTACAATCTCCCTCTCTCTCTCTCGCTCTCGCGCACGCGCGCACCTAACCTTTCCTCTCCCACGCGCGCGCGCTTGTGCACAGGTATACACATATAGTTACCGGCATCGCTCGCAATTTTTTTTTTTTCCCCAACTTCTGCTCTTCTCGCGGTCTGCGCAAACATCGCGTATACACAGACGCGCACGTGCGCGCGGCTCGAGTCCACATCGAGCCGACGAGCTTCGGTATTTGGGTTATAAGCACAGGTGCGCGCGGACTGTGCGGAGGATCGAGGCGCGTGAGTCACCCGCAGCGAGTGTGTAAACCAGAGCCGTCCTCGCAGTCGTTGCACGTGTGTGATATTCTCGGAAAGAAAATCTTGGGGATCGTGAATATATCGAGCGCGCGATCTAGCCGGATGGGGCAGTAATAGCGCGCTCGTTGTGATACGTTTCAAATCGCTCCGCGGAGAGTATAGAGGGGCCAAATTCTCAATGTGCCCCGTATACACACATAGTCGCTCGGACGCGCGCATTGTGCGCGTGTATAGAGACGTCGGCGTCTAACAATTGTGTCAGTGAGGAGATCTCGGAGCGTCGGCTTCCGGCGTTAATTCGCCCATTATACAGCCGAACGAGAGAAGAATTGAAGCGGACTCTCTCTCTCTCTGCGTCTCGTGAACGCGATAGCGGCGAGAGGAGCGGACTCGCGGAGTTGAACGACCGAACTGTGGGCCCCCTCGGCCTTGCCGCGCTCTTGCGCCGTTTTTGCGGCTCCATACGGCTCTCTTGTAATCTCTCGCTCTGCCTCTGCCAGAGAGAGAGAGAGAGAGAGAGAGAGAGAGAAAGAGGAATCCCGAGCTCTCGGGGATTTTTCCGCGATCGAACATTCCTCCTCGAGACCGGTGTGTGCCTGTGTGTGTATACAACGTGTATGTATACGTAAGTGCGTGTGTGTTTGTGCGCGTGTACAACAACAGCTGACACGGGACTGGCTCGTGATCCGTTTCTTCCTTCTTCTTCTCCTCCGCTGAGACGACGACGACGACGACGACGAGTTTTCTGTGCGCATATAGTTGTGTCCGGCTGATAGCCGTCAGTGATAAGGGAATAATATTGCCCCCCCCACTCCCGAGGAACAACGGGCAAAACGGCCGCGTCAAATGAATTCGGCGACAGCAACAACAACAACAACAACAACAGCAAGAAACGAAGCTTCGAATCGGGCGCTACCGCGCAGGTGAATCGCGAGGAGGCTCCGCGCGACGATGCGATAGCGCCGACTCGGCCCGCAAGCGCGATGCTCACGGCCCGATCGTTGCAGGGGCCCGGGGTTAGGGCCCCGGCGAGCCTCGGCCCCGTCGAGGGCAGCGACCACCTCTTCCTCCTGCCCCAGCGGGCCCTCGGCATGGACAGCACCCACCTGCGCCAGGACCTCGCCGGCCTCGACTTCAATCTACACCTCAACCTACTGCACACGGCGCCCCGAGGAAACGTCTGGCTATGTGAGTCGATGACGTAACTCCGGCTGCTACACCGCGCTCTACCACTACCAATATCCATTATCCATCCATTGTATACGTATAGCCTCCGTACGGCATAACTGCCTCTCTCTCGCTCTCGGTGTGAGTCAGTGCGCGCATAGTGAGCCGCTATTGCAGAGCGAGGAATTTTAATAGCCCCCCGGGGACCGTTTCAAGTCCGGGAAGCGCGAGCGAGATGAGGCAGTGCGCTCTGTGGCGGCAATTAAAAGTTCGCGCCGTGTTGACAGTGTATACACTGGCTGCGCGCGCGCGCACACATGCTCGCGGCGGCCTCAAGGTCTGCGCGGCTGCGGCCTCGACGACGACGACTGCTGCTGCCTGCAGAGATGATCCGCATCGATTTTATTCGTCGCGTCTGGTGCAAATCGAATATTGGGCTTTTGCCGAACGCGGAGACGCGTATATTTTCGTGGGTATACTTCAAGTCTAAATTTGGCGCGGGGATGGGGCAGCCTTTGTCTGCGGCGCATAAGTATTTTTTTTTTCTAGATTCGAATCTCCCGCCGCAGGAGATTCTATTGCCGGGATTTCGCGAATGTTTATTCATAGTACAGAGTCGGCTCGGGAGCGTCACAATGGGATTATACAAATCGCGGCGTATTGCATCTCCGCCAACGCAGCAGTCCCTGTATTCGATGATCGCTATGGATACGTGTGTATATATATATATAGGATGCGCCGCGCGCATTGTCCGATGCTGCGCTCGCTCTGCTTCGAGATGGATCAGCCTCGCGCATTCGTATATATATGACGAAATCCATATTTTTTATTCGCTTTTTTGACCCCAAAAGTTGCGAAAAAAAGGCTCGGGCTGTACGTCGACCGGATAAGGTTTTTTCTGTTCTAAAAGACGTGCAGAACAAGAAAAAAATATAGTGTACCTGCGAAGTCGATCTTGTGACACTGTCTTTTTTGACCATCTTTGCGATTTTACGCAGAGATTATTACGCATTTTTTAGCAAAATATTCTGGATTTTTCGAATGCAAGGCTGAATAGGCATATAAATAGGCTTAGAGTACGCTGAAGGAGCTGTAATTTGAATCCAAATTGGTCTAGATCGGATGCAATGATCAAAAGTCACGTACTTTTGAAATACACGAATTTTCCTTCAAACTCCCTTTAGGCCAAAATTCTCATTGGCAGAAAAAACTGATGGCCAAAAAAACATAGTGTCACAAGATCGATTTCGTGGGTACACTTTTTTTTTCCTGTTCTGTACGTCCTGTAGAACAGAAAAAACCTTATCCGGTCGACGTAGCCCGAGATTTTTTTTCCACGACTTTTGGGGGGGGGAGGGGGCAAAACAGTGAATGAAAAATACGGATATCGTCATATATGCGTTAAGACTTATCGCCGTAAATTAATCGCGAAGAACACGCGCGCGTATGTAATCTTAATAAAATAGTCGAGAGGCGTTGTTATGAGGTCGCTGATGCAAAACGCTGGAGAGCGCGAGACTTTTGCAGACTTTACGGCGGTATAAATTCGAAGAAGATTACAGCAGAGTCTGTGTCCTGAATGGTATATATGGAAAAAGAAAGCAGTCGTGGGGAATATAGTTTTTTATTCGCTGTAGGTGATAAAAAAATGCGCGCGAGAGAGCCCTGTAAGTTTATTATAGCATAATATATACTTATTTAATTTTAGCTTTCTCACTGCGGGAGCTTTCCGTCTCCGAATGCGCGCAAGTGATAACCAACTGACTTGAATTGTGCTTCGAGTGCGAAAATTTTAGTTTCCTTAATTATCGATCTTTTCGAAGCAGCGAGGTTTGGTTGTTACGTTTATTTGAAAAAAAAATAAATAAATAAATAAAATAAATAAAAGTTTTAATCATAAGCACGAGTATTTTTCTCCGGTCACGTCACTGTCTTTTCTGCTCTTCCTCCGTTTCCAGCTTGATATATATACGCAGGTCCGACTTTATGTACGTCGCGCGCCTGTATACAGGATACTGCATACGAACTATAGCATTAGCAGCGACGAGCAGATGAAAAAAGATGCGGCAGACTGCAGTTTCTCGACAGCGCGTGGTTTCTCCGAGACGCTCTGAGTCACTGGCGTGCGTATGCATTAGGCCGAGAGATGTATATTCCCGAGATTTAAGGGGTTGTTAATTCTCGTGATGTTCAAGAGTGCATGGGAGTGTTGACCTTGGCGAGATTTTATTAAATTTGTCGGTGGGCCTTTCGAAGGACGTAGATGGCATTAAATTTACGTGCAATTCTTTAAGTGGAACACATCGCAGCGATTTTCTTTCATAATTTTGTCCAAAAATGTGTAGCAGCAATTTTCACGTCCTATAAATTAAATTGAATTTCGTTTTCACCTTACAGTACGTTTATGGAATATCTTGACTTACGGCACAATAATTTGAAATATTATGCTCGAAAAATTGATGCAACCGTCTTTTATAACCACAATCAGGATTTCGAACTATCATTATGCGTGAAGCAAGGCAGGAATGAAAAAAATAACAACCCGCCGAGAGTTCTTCCTCGTAAGTTAGAAAACATAACGTGCATAAATTTTCGCAGAGCACCTCTTAGTGAAAAATGTCGTCTGCAAGCATAAAATAAAAATCCAATAATGTCGAATTAATAATTGTTGTTTATACGCTACGCGTCACGTGCGAACTTTCTTTTTTTTCTCATACGTAAGATCCTCCGGCTCTTTAAAATATTTGCTTCGGTTTTGTCCATAAATTAAAGAAAAAAATTGATGAAATAACACCAAACTGGCAAAATAATTAACTCAAATAACTAGTAATCATAATTGAAAAAAAATACTCACCGTCGAATCTTGATTTCGAACTCCCAACACGGCTTGCGTGTCTTCCAAAAGAAAACAGAAGAAAAAAATCAATATAAATACACAGAACTTCAACCTTAAAAATTTTAAAGACCGCATCACCGTAACGGCTATCCACTCGCGAATTTCCGAAACTATGTCTTCCATCCTGTCCCTCGCACGTGTTCGCGAAATAACCGGTTTAGCAGGGCAGACGAGCAGCACACATTCGCTTCGGTAGAAGCGCATTTTTTTTTCTCGTAAAGGAAAAAAAAATGCGCCAGCAGCAGCAGCAGCTCGATCGATTCGGGAGAAAAGACTCTTACGAGGGCCAATCGTTAAAGAAAAAATAAAAGGTTATAAAAGCAGCCTCGACCCAAGATTTGCCGCTCATAAACGCGGGCGCGATCGCGAAACCTCCTGGTAATTCGATAGCGCGCGTTTTCACCGAGAGCAGCAGCACAGCTTCCGAGAAGACAATCGGCTTCCATTCGTGGAAATCGGCGCTGCGCGTATTATCTTTCGAAAATCCGAATATGCGCAGACGGGAATTTTAATCGCCTATCGGAGAACGCCGCCTTTCAATCGCGGCGAGTGTTTGGCGAAGGCGCGAATTCGGCGCGCCGCATTGATTAGGATTGGCATTTTCCATTGTTCCCCGCGGCTTTGCAATGCGGCTCGCCGTTACTCCAAAGTGTGATATAACGTAATAGGGGGATCGTCGTGTCCTGATTTCCATCGAGCCTTCGACGTTTCTGCGCTTGCACAATGAAATTTATCAGCGCGGCTTGTAATACGTTGTTTTATCCTATAGTGAAAAAGAATCTTGAATTAAACTTGTGTTGGGCTTTTTTTTTTAAAGTAAGAATTTCATTAGCTTAAAATGCTTTTGTTGGTGCTTTGACAGTATATCAAATGAAAGATCTTGATAGTGAGTATAACACTCGATGGAAGATAACGTAGCTGGTAATCGGAAATTTTCATCGTAGCAGTTACTTTCGAAATAAATTCTTAATCAGATACCTTCATAATCTTTCTGTAATTGATAAGTTTGTATGGCCGATTCTCCTGGAAAAATGCAGTTCTCGGTGGTCCAGAAATCGAAAATTTTTTTTAAACTACAGATTTCGGACTGGTCAGACTTTCTTAGCTGGAAGATAGTTAAAATGCAGAGAACATGGGAAACATGGAACATGAGAATTTAACATAGGGAGCTATATGGAGAAAAAAAGAAAATCGGCTATTCGGATTTTCATTTATTTATTTTTTTTTTTTTTTAACGGACATAACTTTCGATCAGAGAATCGAACCTGGGCATATTTTTTTTAAATCAAAGCTCTTTTGTTGTACTTTATTGTAGTGTAATTTGAAATTTTAATAAAAAGTCTCATCGGTCCGAAGCTTCTAGCTTTAAAAAAGAAATTTTGCGATTTCTGGACCCCCGAAAAGTGCATTTTTCCAGAAAAATCGGTCGTACAAACAGCACAGACATCGTGTTCTTCGTGACCTTTTAAAAACTGCTCCAAACTGAAAAACGCGCGAATTCAACAGATTAAAACATTACGAGCCGACTGTAACGCTACAACAAGACGTCCGTTGATAAAAAGAAGTTTTATCGACCTCTAAATCCACGCGGGGTTATAAACGCGTTCGTAAACTGTAGCCCAAGAGGAAAGAAATGAAAAAACAGAAGTCGAGGCCCATAGCCCGTACTCCCAATTACGCATCAATCTTTCTCGCAGTTGAGGAGAGGACAGAAAAAGAAAACGAGCGCCGCAATCTCCGAAACGAGTTTCGAGCGTCTCGCGATGGAGATACCGAGAAGGAAAGAGAGAGAGAGGAATCATCGAATAGGAAATTCCAAAGGTTCACGCGTTCGAATTCGGCTTCGAATTCCGAGAGCAAAAAGTGAAGCGATCACGAGTCAAACGACAGTTTTGCTCCTCCACTCCGCGTATAGAGATTATCGTCCCTCGATAATCTTCCGGCTCTATTGCGGGAAACGCGCGCGACACACTTTATCCCCTTTGTTCGCCGATGCACAAAAAGCCAGAGACTGTGCAGTGCGCGCGCGCGCGCAGTTTTCGGAATTCATTCCGGGACTTCTAAATCAGGGGCTATTGTCATGCGCGGCACACATAGAGAAGAATGCGTATGCAGAAGTGTAGAGAGAAATGACCTGTCGTTCGATTAATGACGCGATATTTCCGACTCTTTTCTTTTTTTCGCGCGGCGGGAGTCGAGGAACAGAAGGAGAGAGAGAGGGAGACTCGCGAACTAATGCTTCCATTCAACGCGTGGGATGCGGCAATTCAAGTGGCTATCAGCCTCGTAAAGCTCTACACGCGAATACGCGCTTATAAGTGGGATGAATGGAAATCCTGGTGATCGTCATTTCGGAGGTATCTATATCTCGCGGTGACGCAGAGTTGATTATAGTGAGGGGGAAAAAATACGACTTCTTTTTTATGCGACGTGGAGGGAAAATGGCGTTCTGAACGGGTTTCGACGGGTTTGCTGTAAAACTGATCTGGAAGAAGAAGACTTTACTTTGAGAATAATCCGTAGGCTGTAAAATAGTTGTATGACTGGATATTGCGAGGCCTCTGAAGACTGTCGAGAGCTGTTTTCAACAACATTAAATTTTGATGTCTAAGTTTATTCTAATGCAATTCTGATTCTGGATTTTGATTTAAGGAAGAGTTTATTATTTCCGGTGCAAATTGCGTATGGTATGTTTTCAATATTGAAAGTGATAGAACACGTGATTCGATCATTATACTGATGCATACTGTATCATCTAAAAGTATCAGAAAAGGTCTGTGATCAGGAGATTATTCACATGCCACGACCATAGACACAAGAAGTACTTCTTCCACCTTCAGAATAATGGATAAAATCGAGTTTCGATGCTCCAAGTTGCAAAACTTGCAGCGTTACTTTACTTTGCATCGATTCATTTCATCACAATGGCTTCAGATTCAGAACTGTTACAGAATAAAGTTTTTGGACTATTATCAGTTGTCCCATTCCTCCTTAGCGTCTTCAAAAGAAAATCTTTCCGGAATCGACAGCTTAACAACACAATTCGTTCTTTTCGTCGAAAAGTCCAGACAATAGTTACGGAACATCATCGATCGACTATATAGATATCAGCTTCGCTTAACTATTATCTCTTCATTCCACCACAACTAAAGTGAAAATTCGATCGATGAAAAGTGAGTCGATGCTGGATCTCCTACACATCCCCACTGCACACACACGCGAGAGAGAAACTCTTATACACAGGAGCAACGTCCCGCGTGTGCGGACCAGTAATTTACAATCGCGCGGTGTACTTCCTTCGCTTTACGAGCGGTATAACGCGGAATTGCACAGTCCGGTGTGTTCGCCGCGTTGAAGTGCATAGCAAAGGCCACAGCGAGAGGCTATGCACACGTATATATAAGTATACGCGGCTCCAGCTCCTCCCGAACCGTTGCGCACTGCGACAAGTACACACATACACACTGGCGCACGTGTGGCATAAACCGGCGGATGCGGCTCTTCCTCGTTTTGCGCTCGCGCGGAAGCTTTCGAACGTTTTGGGATTATTCCCTTTCGTCGCGTCGCGTCGCCATGGAAAAGTGTCACCCACTGACCGAATTTCTTTTTGCGCAAAAAAAAAAAAAAAAACAGAAAAAAGAACGAGACAACAGACGCGCGATTTCACTTCTGCGCTTATCTCGCGGGTTTGCGGCGTCGGGAGCATTGTCAACTTCGGCGCATCGTCCCCGGGAGCGACGTAATTGAGCATTGTTTTGAAATAAAAAAGTTTTCTTCTGCAGTCGCTTTGTTGCTGAGGAATTGCGGAGAGAGAAGATAGTTTTGCAGAAAACAAAAAGAGGGGAAATAACCGATGTCGTTGAGAATATAATTGACGGGATTTTTATCTGGCGGTTTCGCTGCGTGAACATTTGTAGTTTTTTTTTATTGTTTAAACAATGAGATTTTCAGGGACGAACGTTGCGCAATCGTCGCGTGAAGCTGAACTTGGTGGACGAGGCGTACGTTCGTTGTATATATTATAGGCGCTGGCATTTTGTCAGGGAATCGGGATGGAAACGTTAATTCCACCCAGACGACACGATCAAGGATCCTCTGAACTGAAAACTCGATTTTCGCGACGTAATTATCAAGCAGGCAAAAAAACTGATTTGGCTAGACGGTTGACATGATAATCAAACCGCAGTTGTCTTCCATAGCTTCGAGACTTCAAACCTCGCAACCGTGTTTCGGTTTTTCGTCGCAGATTGTAATGATAGTTACGCGCATTCGCGACGCTAAATTCGAATTCTCGACTCGGCCTGTTCCAATTCCGACAAGCTCGAGGTGTATAGAGGCGCATAATTGTTGAGAAGCCCGCGCATCTCGTCAACGAGGAAAAACAATCTTGTGCACAGAGTTTATGAACCTTCGATTCGAATCGGCCGTAAAACACGCTTCAATGCGCTCTATTAACCCGAATAATGATGGCTTTGGTCGTTCTCCCGTAAAACGAGCTTACGATGTGTACAACACGTGTATACATATATCTGCGTATGCAAAAATATTATTCCGCTCGAAACGCGCGAAATTTTCCATCGCCTTTACGGCTCGTCGCGTCGGGGCGCGAGAAGAAGAAAAAAAAGGAAAGAGCCGCGAAGTATACGAAGGCTCATCAACGAGCCGCTTGCCGCAGAACAGCGTCAGGAGTTATTAACCTTTTTTTTTCGTCATCCTCGCGTAATAGGCGGATACGCGTGTACACGTGCGCGCTGTTGATTTACCGATGGGTGTGGCGGCCGCTGATCCTGCGGCTCGTGTTTTTTCAGGATCAAGGACGCACGATGTTTTCGAGAGACAATTTTGTCACTGAGATTCATGGAAACTCGGTGTAATCGTCCTGAGATCGTCGTCTGGGACGATTTATGTGCACCGCGTGAATGTGTACAGCCAAAAGAATATATATGACCGATTCTGTTGGAAAAATGCACTTTTCGGCGATCCGGAAATCGAAAAAATGTTTTTAAAGCTAGAGGTTTCGAAGCGATCAGACTTTGTTCGATAAGCGGAGAGATGGAACATGAGAATTTAACATGGGGAGGTATACGGAGAAATAAAAAAAGTCGGTTATTCGGATTTTTATTTATTTACTTTTTTAAACGCGGACATAACTTTTGATCAGAGCATCAAATCTGGGCAAATTTTTTTAAAATTAAAGCTCTTCTGCTGTATTTTATTGAAGTGCAATTTGAAATTTTATTTGTGCCTCGGGAACATTCGTAGTTGGTATTATTCCAGTATTTGGACCCATGAATTTTTTGTAAAAAATAAACGTAAAATGGCTCAGAAATATGGTTACTAATAACTTTTCCCATATTCCTCTGCACTCTTGACTCTCGATTTCTCGACCCTCGAAAAGTGCGTTTTTTAAGGAGAATTGGTCATATATCGTCTCTTCGATGCGGCGCACATCCACTGCATCTCTCTCAAAGACCCCGTAAAGCAAACAAACGCACGTTTCAGGAGGTAAATAAAGCTTCTCGCGTATCGTCCACTTTGATGAGAGGGCATATTAATTACGGTTTATTTTCGCTCGGCGCCGATGACGTTGGAACATTCAAATCTAGAAATATCATTGGAAAATGGCACAGCTCCAAGGCAGCGCCGCAGCAGCTGACATCACTGCGCGCGCTTCCCGATGCACTCGCTCTCTCTCGAGAGACTACTGGCGAAAATGTTAATGCCCCCGTGATGCGACCTAATTAATGCATTTTTTTTCTCCTGCTCGACTTCTCGTTCCGAATGAAAAATTGCTGCTCTCCTCGCGTACATATAAAGATATAAAAAGCGTCGTCGTTATGCGCGCTACACTTGTTGGCACTCGGCGCATAAATCTAAGCTGAAAATTTCTCCGCGCGCAATCCGCCAAAGGCTCGCTGGTATATAACGAATCGAGAGGAGCAATAATTCATGCGTCGTTAGCGCGAGATTACGTGTTCGATGACACGCCTAATTGCAACGGTTTTGCGGAATTTCGTTTAGCGCGCGAAAACAGGCGCCATTATCCGGACTTTCTAATTGAACGTGCGGTGTGCGCGTGTGTGTACCTTGTACTGCTACCGTTGCCCGTAAACTGGCTCTGCGTGACCATTAATTATTTCAGCGCGCTCGAGCTGTGCTTATAATTATTGCGTAATAATGGATAAATCTCATCCTCGATCGTTTTGATATCTGGAAACGAGCTTTTGTAGCGAAGAGTAATCTTAAAGTTCGCGGCGAGAGAAAGCATTAATTGACTTAGTTTTAAATTTAATCGTAAACACCTTCTTCTTTTTTCTTTTAAATTGTAAATAAAAGAAAAAATAATGACTGGCGTATACGTAATATCCGCGTGTGCATCAGATAAATCACGATTCTTGTTAAAAAGAACATGCAAACCTGTAGTGCTTAGAAATCGTATCATTTTTTTTCTGTTTTTTTTTTAATAACTCGATTATTCAAAACCAATTTAATATATTAATTATAATAGGCATACCAAGTATTTATCTTTGAATACCAATGAATTGCTTTCCTTTATCTTTTACCAAGTAATATCCTTATCTTAATAATAGCCTTATCAACAGCTGCACAACATATCCGGTCACGACTTTCTTCCAAGAGCACAGATTTGTCTACTCGGCAAGAGGCCTTAATTTCAATTCCTATTTCTGAAACGAAATTGCGCGCGAAATTCGATATCCTCATGCGCGCGGCAAATTCAAAATTTCAATCTCAAGCACTCCCTTTTGGATTATATTAATCTTGTTAGGCGTCCCAAGTGTGCAATCAGTCAATCCGCACGGCGCGGCGAATCGAGGACCTGATTATCGTCTATAATACGCGTCACTTCGAGCAAAGTCGAGAGATAATCTGAGACAGTCTGAGCCATTGTCACACACGCGTAAGCCGTCCCGTTATGCGTCTCGTAAAAATTTCTCCCATAGCCCGACTCTCATCGATTATGAACGCTTTAACCATACTTACGGTGTCTCGCTTTGATACGAGCTTGAAGTAAGTCGTTGATTGTAATCGAGTTTCAAAAAGAAATTTCCTTCTTTTTCTTCGTCCACGCGAAGGCTTCGCTTCGCTCGTATAAGAGCAATACGCTATATTGGGAAGATAGAAATCTGGGAATACGTTGCATACAGATTCATGTGTAAATTCAAGGCCTCGTCGCCCTTGCCTCCGAAGGGGTGAAACGGCTGATTGTCTCGAGGGTCATATTTGACTTTTAAATGGCCTCTACAGCGCACTTGTATTATAAATCGAGTGCAAACCTTATGGAATGCTGAACGTTGTTTATGCACTTTACGGCTATGCGCATATGTATTAGTCTAAACTACTTCGAAATAACACGTGTGTGCAGTCACGTCAGTATTTACCGATAAATTGAGATGCAGGTTAGACTTATCCATACTTTAGATCAGCCTAATCCCATTAGCTTAGCACTCGGGAAGTAGCTTACATATTTAAGCTTTCATCGGGCATTCGAAAAGTGAGGCACACACTCGGGTGGATCCACTTTGAAGGAAATATTCCGAAGCAGCTGCGGAAACCGCGCGGAGATTAGTGTCAAAGACTCTCTCTCTAAACGAAAACGACTATTTCCAATATACGCGTATGCGTGTATTATTTATCGTCGATTTCACGTCCAGATTCACGCAGTGAAACCGCCGGTAATTAAGGATACGTAGAAGGATCTTTAAGCGGCTGATTTGGTCAAGAAAATCGGATCGCTCTGAGTAAAAGCTGTGCGTAATTTATAATAGATCGTTAATCAAATCTCGATATGGCGTACGGTAACGGATACTGAATTCAGTGCACTTCCTCATTATGTCCAGCCGGTATCGCAAAGCAATAGATTTTTGTCTACAAATCGGCGAAAAGTCCAGGGGCGTCGGCGTATTTGTTCCTCGTCACCTTTTCGTTCCGCTCAATTAGTTTCTTATGCCGTCACGGACGGGGTAATCCGATCTCTTATAGTCCAATTAATATCGAGTCTCTGACCCGTACATTCGCGCAATACTGTCAAGATCAATGCTTATCGACACGCGCGCGAGGTTGCTTTCTTGTCCATTATGACCTTATTCGAATGCATAATTTTTTTTTACAAAATATATTTCTAGGCATTTTTATTTTTATTATATCCTTTATCGGATCAAGCCTTGCAATCAATTTAAAATATGCAATTAATGAGCTTGGAAAATCCACACCCAATATAGTTAATTATATGACTCTGCATCAGTTTTTAGATAGAAATATTTTGTAAGCAGCAATATTTCTTATATCTATTTTATACATGTATACTTGCAGCTTATTTATAATTAATTATTATAATCAGATTTTAATATTTTAAATACTTGTTTTTATCAACTCAAAGTCTTCTCCATAATTATAGATCAATAATGATCTATAATATTAGATCTTTTATATCTTCAAAAGAATCTTGTAAAAGTTTACTGAAAATCTTAAAAGATGTTACAGTTCAAGAAGAGTAATTAATTTCTTTATTTTCAATAATAATGAAAATAATCTTGTTAATATTGTACGAGACACACTGCTTCGCTGTCAATAACAATTATATCGGTCTTTTACGTACGCTAATGTGAATCCATAATGTTTTTCTCTTTACCAGGCAACCATACTAAAAGCAAATAATAAAAGTTATTTATTATTGCTGTACATGATTAGAATTTATATTAGACATACTAAGTATACATACTAGACATACTGCCATAAACATACTAAGTAAAGAAAATAAATAATTTAATTTACTATGAGAGAAGACTAAACTACCCTGAGGAAAAAAAATATTAGCTGTGCTTAAATACTTACGTGAAGCAACCATGGCTGAGACTGCGAAATCAATTTTCGACAGGCAATGGAATAACAGCTGCGTTTATTCTCGCAGCTAATACATTTTCTAGGATAAATTTAATACAGAAATTACGAAGTACGCTCTCTGTCGACGCGAAATTTACAAAATGTCGTCATTCGTGCCAGAAAGCCATAATTAGCCGCACTGTGTGTTAATCATACCGACAACCATAACTGTCTTCCAGTCTTCTATCCGTATTGCATATCAATGTATCGTAACCTGACAATTGCGACGCCCCATATTGCACTCTGCAACTACACGTACAACTTCTTCTCTCTGTTCCTATTAGCCAAGCCATATACTTGGGACGAATTACTTAATCGATTTCCGTGCGCGCATTCCTCGCCAATTAGTTTCAATGCAAATTGCGAAAAATCATTTGCTCTAGAATCCAAGTCGAAAGCTCGAATGTTTTTTTCCACTCGCCAACACGCTCTCTCGCACACGTGGCTCATAACCACACATATACGCTCTTGGATATTTCACGAAGCTCCCGGCTTTTTATGTCCATCATACTTTTGCCCAGCTTATAATACCCGTGCACTCGCTCGGATTAGATTCTCCACGCGTTAATCATTCGACGCGAGAAGATTGCATGCGCTTTATCTCGATGAAATAAATATCCAGTACGTGTATAATAGAAGCTTCGAAAGGATCACCGCCTCCATAACAGAATCCTCGATTAACCCCGTTCCCTCTGGCGCGCGGCCGTCTTCAATTATCATTCCCGCCTAATTTGACGAAAGCCGCGCGGTTGACGCCAATTACTCGCGCGTATCTGCGGTACTTTATGCACTTCGTGAAACATCGCGCTCGGCAGGTCTCATAATTGCTCGGCCCATCGATTAGCGCGGTACACAAGGAGAGTTTCCCCGGTGAGCCGCGGCGAACGCACTCTCTCGCCCGCAGACGTCGCGAGCGAAAAAGGAAAGATCTTATGTAGGCTAATGCAGTCTGTAATATCGGTTTCGCATTTCGCGAAACTAGTTGTATATTATATATGAGCCGCGGAGAAAGAGAGAAGATATTGGGCGCGTCTGCGGGTGTAGGTCAGCCGATCGATATGGGCGTCCGCCCTCCTTTTTCTTCTCTCATATTCTCCTTCGAGTCCTATCCTTGGACATCCTTCGATTTCCAGAGTTTAAGCCTCAGCTGGCGCAACTGTGTTTACGAGTCGTGTCGGGAATGCAGCGCGGCTCTCGCAAACGGATCCCTCCGGAGGCGAGAGAGCTTCTCTTCGTCTCTCCCTCTCTCATTCTCTATACTCTTCGCGTTCGGATTCTCTCCTTTCTTTTTCTTCTGGTTTTAGAATAGAGTACGTAGTCTTGGCTCGCGGGGCAAAAGTCGGAGTTAATTTGTCGGAGGAATGCACTTTATTATTGGATTTTTAGTGTCCATGTACAGAGTTGTGTGGATTTAACCGTTATGTGTTATGATTCGCGGGTTCGCAGACATGTGGAAGAATCTGGGTAGGGGGTAATACAATTATGCGTTTCGATCTATTAATTTTCACGTACGTGTGCGATAAATTCATTATGATCTAAGAGCCTGCTTGACAGTTCTATGGGTGCTCGGTTGAGCTATATATATCGGTATCTGCCTTATTTTCTTCCCTGCGATGTAATTACATTTTTTCCTAGCAATTTTAATACTAAGATAGCGACTTGTAACGGTCTTCTTGTATTCTTCGATTTTCTCGTTTTTGAGGTTAGGAATTCATACGTACGTAATCGGAACGAATTATCAATGAAAGAAAGAACACTAATTACAATAATTTTTTATATTGCGGAAGAAGGAAAATAGCTTTGATGGCTTTGAGGTTATGTTAACCAGCCGCATACACATATACTTTGATATCAAAGTTATATAGATATCCGAAAATCATACAATTAAACTATAATATCTTTTTGTTTAGTCACTAAAAATTTGTCTTTATCCCTCTATTACCCCGTTATAAAGAAAAATATTTCTTTCTGTTTCAGGTAAGTTGCAGCTACAGTTTTATGCTTTGATTTGAAAACCAAGGGGGGTGAGTAAGAAACCAATTCGACGAAATTAATTTTCCGCATCGCTCTGATACGCGCATCTATTATACCTACCAAGAAAATCAATTTACTTTTAATGAGTCGTACGTGCGTTGAATAATGCTCATCGAAAAGCATTAGCCTTATCTTACGCGCACATCTTTGTCGCAACCTGTTTGCTTAATTCGTGCGGGCATCGGATAGGCCATCCGCCGATCAGCGGGGTTGCATTAGAGACTTTCTAAAGAGCATAATACCGATCCTGTACCGGCGGCTATCATTTGCGTACTGCGCAGCTGGTGTTCTCGTATTACAAGTAATGTTTTATTGTCTCCGCCATTACGAGCAATTACAATATCTTGACGAAACTTGATTGCAAAATTGTACGACCAGTCGTGATGGTATGGTTCAACGATACTCTCGCTTCTGATATTCGTGGAATCGAATCTGTTGCAGTACTTATCGTGGAAAATATTACGACTAGATGATTGTTGTAGTATTGTAGAAAGGACGGTAGGCCATATAATCGAGAGATTTACAAAACAGCCGTTGGTTCGCTCGGAAAAATGATTTCTTACTCTTGGCCGAATAATTCTCGAATTTGCTTTAAAGTAAAAGTCCACTGGATGTTAAAAGATATTCCTGTATGATTAATCATAATTTATTTGATTTATTTGAGTATCTTAATTTTTGCTTGTTAAATTTTAATAGATTCTTTTTGATGGTATACAAGAGTTATTTAATATCAAGTGAATCTTTATCTTGAAGATTATATTCGAGAAGAATTTTTCTAGTTAAGTCTGGGAACCTTTTTTGGCAGCACAGAACATTGAGGAGAGCTAATCAACTTAGAAATTACCAAAACAGTAAAAGCTTCCAATCGCCAAAACGCATAAAAATAAATATGTATAGAAAAAATGGAAATATATTTAATAGATTAAGTTATAACATCATATAAAATATAAAAAATAAAACAAGGACGAGTCAATGATAAAAGTACACGCACAATTCCCATGACCTACGTAAAAATAAAGCAAATATTAATAATTTTTTGTAAATACAATAAGTACACAAGAAAATAGGAAAGGAACGCAGCGATAGAATAACGATTATACAAGTCATAATTGGTTTGAATGCATGACTATAAGGTTTAAGTAGTATTGAAGACACATTGAAATATGTAATACGTGTTTTTTGGGAACATACATTTCGACTTCCGCAGTATCTGTTAATGTCCTCTCTGAGACCGGGAAACCCAAAAATGGGGTAAGTTAAATCATATACTTATGGAAAATCAAAAGTGAGGAAACCAGAGTTCTACATTTTGTGTATAAATTTTTGTATGCAGCAATCCAAGCAACATCATGACATTATTTACACCTTACAAGAAACCGTAATTTTCACGACATATCTCCAGTTTATAGAACAATGATTAAATTACATTTGCCGTAGCTCTAACAGTACCTAAGGTGAAATTATTCGAAGCGTAATACTTAAATGAAGAAAGAAGTAAATATTCAAGGCACTAGCGTTATATTTGTTTATAATTACGAATAATTTTAAAGTTAATTATTAGTGTTATAATACCATAAAAATACGATCAATCTCTCATTAACAATTAAATTAGCTATGCTCACACGTAAAAATATGCTATGGCTTCTATGCGTTCCATTCTTCTGTAATATTTTATTAATAACTTATTATTTGCGTTATCAACAACGTCATATTAACACTATTCTATAAAAAAAGTAGTTTTCTATCCAATAGCAGTAATGTATTTAATTCATATTTTAATAATGATGATAATTGTGTGTAATGATTCGAAAGGTCATTATAGCATCAACTGGTTAGATCATTTGATTGAACTGATACAAGAAATTGATCCTTATCAGGTAACATTCTTCATCGGTACATCAAATGCCACAATCAAAGCAAAGCAAGAAATAATTCTTCAAAAAATTATTAAAAACATACCCAGCACAACTATTGATGCATTCCAACTCGAAGTAAAAATAAAAAATCAAATCAACACTAATATTCTATCACCACCATTTTTTAAAAATCCTAGGGACGTATCTTTGTATATCGCACTGCATCAGACAACTCAAAACTGCATAGCTGATGCTCAACGTTACATTGATTTATTCTTTAATATATCATCTAAATACACACATCCAAAGTGTTTCTTGATAATGTATGAAGCCGAAGTAACAGATTCAGAATGTATAAAATTAACTTTGCATCATGCTTGGTTGAAAAAGTTTTTAGATTTCTCGATCCTACAAGTAAGTGATAAAGATAGTGAATATCGAAATGGGAAGCCATTTCTGTGGTACTTGAATCCATTTTTCAAACGTTATTATCAAAATCTTTTTGATGAAAACATCGAAATCTTTCCTGATAAAGTTTCTGATCTCAATAAATATATTCTCAGGATGCCTCTTCGTGAATATAATCTATCAAGTATGAATATAGATGTTAAAAAGCAACCTAAACGCCTGTATGACTTGGCTCACTATTATGATATAACGATGATTGTTGCAAAAACAATGAATTTTAAAGCACGATTCTTGTCTTTCATTGGCGACACCGGAATGGAGATCTATGATAAGATCCACTTTGCACTCGTTTTAGGCAAGATAAATGTCTCCCCGTATGCAAGACCATCTACAAGTGTTTACCCCGAAACATATTCAACCCCTAACATTATAATGGAGCATAATGGCATTTCTCATAAAGCAGTTGTACCTATTATTCGCAATAAGATTTTGAGTATTCCCATGAATTTTTTAGTTTATGTTTTTTTAATGCCGATGATAGTTATGATAACGATACAATTAATATCGTGCTTAAATTTCACGCAAAGGAAGTGGAACCCTATTGAGATTATTCAAATTTTATTTAATGGATGTATGAAGATCAAGTCCTTTACAATTGTAGATAACGTAATCCTTTTCGGTCTTCTAGTATTATCCATGCACTATTCTATGGATTTCTATTCAGTCATTTTAGACGTCAACTTTATTCAGAATGAAATATCCTTCGATACTTTTGAAGAAATGGAAAGGTATCATTTAGTTCCTTACGTAAGTCATACACTTAAGGCAGATTTTAAATATTTATCTAACGATAACTATTTTCAAAATCTGTATTCGAGAACGGAATTTTACACTCATTTTGAATCGTGCTTAATCTCGATATGGTATAAAAATAGAATTTGCTTTCTCGAAGAATGGCGTGTTTCTAATATTATTAAACACAATCCCGGATTTAAAGTTTCTGGTCTAACAATTACTGGCAATATGTGGATCTATGAATTTGAAAGAGCTTCGCCGTACTATCAAAAATTTCGAGATATCTTTAGAAGAATTTTCGAATCAGGAATCTCATTCAAACTCGCTTCAATGAAAGAGTTAATTAAAACGAATAAAATTTCGAAAGCAAGAAAATATGATACCAATAAGTTTCTAACTACACTTCCACTTTTAATCATTTTAACAATAGGATTTGGATTCGCTACTTTTATATTTCTTTCCGAACTGTTGTATTTTAAAATAAAGAAAAAAAATATAAGCGTCAAGCATAATTCAATGCCTGTTAAAGATATATTGGCTTAACAGTTATCTTCAAAAATTAGATTTTCACATAAATTTCTTGGATTACAATATCTATTAAAATATAATTATACTACTGTTTTGAGGATAACGAGGCTCCATATCTGACCTCCATTATTTCGATTGGAAATTATCTGTTACTGCAAGTTATCTGTACTTTAGTGTTTATTATATAAGAGCAAAATTTAATTTCAAATATTATTACAAAACGGTATTATCAGTTACATATATAATAAGTTTCATAAACCACCACCATAAGCTATCATGATGCAGCCTATTCAGTATCTTTTAATTCATATTTCTAATTAATAAACTGAAATAAATTAATATTATTATCTAATATCAATATCTGTTGATAGTTATTCGACGGGGATATTTTTAAATAGTTATTCCTTAGAAAAAAGACTCAGGTAAATTTGTGCACAAACATTTCTTGCACAGAGAAACCGTGCACAGATATTTACTGCACGTAAAAACTGTGCACAGATATTGTGTACACTAAAAAACTTTACTCAATTTAATTGTTTCAAAAATTAATTTAATTGGTTCACAAATTAATTTAATTTATTCACAAATTCATTTTTTCAACAAATGTTACCATGTTCAAGAGGAGAAATAAAGAAATAATCTTTACACAATTTATTTTAGAATGCTATAAAAATCTACACCAACATTTTTTTATGCAAAAATATCTGTGCCTGAAAATATCAGTGTAGAGTTTTACAGTATAAAAAAAAGCCTTGTGGAAAATTTTTCAGTGTAGTAAAATTACAAAAAAGTCACGCATACGTATATATAGTAGTAAACATCTGTGCACAATTTTGTCGTGTAGACAATGCCCGCGTAGAGTTTTTTCGCGCAGTAAAATATCAGTGCACGGTTTTTCTGCGTACAAAATGTTTGTCCACAACACTATTTTGCGCAGAGTGTAGGGTTTTTGTTTTGTCCACAAGTCCTACCCGAGCCCAAAAAAGCAATGCTGCAATTTTATCTCTCCGCAAAACTTTCCGCGTAACTATCTTAAAAAAGAAACTTTAATGGAACAGTGCCACGGAAAAGTTTTTAAAGCAGTCGAGTCCTAACTCTGCACAGGTCATTCGATTCATCCTTAACTTAACGGCGCTACCTTGCGACTCTTCGCCGCTCCAAAGTGGAGAAATGCACATTAAACTGACGCGCGCGTCGCAGCTGCAACGTCACTCCGGACGCAGTCGCTCGGCTGTGTCGCTGCGCACATATATATATACACATAGGAAGGAAAACGATACGCGTATTTTCGTTTTGTTCTCATTCGCTCGTTGAATAAGAGCACGTGTGATATGGTCTTTAGATCCGACGCGCGCAGAGGCGGTCGTGCGCCTGTATACCAGGAAAACTGCCGATTCATCGGGAGGATTTCTTCGTCTTCTTCGCCTCTCGCGCGCCGGAGAGAGACAGATATATAGAGAGTGTGGGTTACGCTTTGGAGAGAAGTGAATTAAGGCTTAAATAGAGCTCGAAGTGTATATGCGCGTATATAGAAGATTAGATCTGATTAGCGCTCGAGGCGACTTACACGCTTACAAGGCATATCTCCATTACTCTCCGTACGTGTCGTTACACTTGTTACCACCACCTTCGACGGTCACTCCCTGCAATATGCGCCTCAAAGCGAGCGTTATTCACTCCGCGTGTCAATTAGTAGCCGTGCATAAAGCGATCTTTCTGGAAACGGGGATTACAGAGAGACTCTGACGTCTCTCTGTGCGCGACGGCTTGGGCTGTATATTAATGCGAAAAGTGCGCACAGCTCTGGCACAAAGTCGATACGAAAAAATATTCCATGCACTGAGAAAACTGTGGTAGTGAAAATTAATACATATCTATACGCAAAATTACTGTATAAAATAGTAATTGCGTGACATACTTGACTTATGAGGAATTTTACTTTTTAAAGAGCAATTTTTACAATGTAATATATTAATTTTTATTATGTGTATGTAGTAAAAATTATTTTTGAAATAAATTTTAAATTTGAACTTATATACGGCTTATAAAGATTAGTTTACTCTTTTAATTAATTCATTTGACACTATGAAATTATACGATATGCTTAACTTCTATTATTTAACTATTATTATTATTTATTACTTGTTTAATATTATGAATACATTCAATTTATATATTAGATTCAAACTTTTACGCGTAAGAATCTTGTTTAGGTGGGTGGTTAGCGCTTCTGACCGCAGTCCCGGAGATCCAGGTTCGAGAATCCCGCCAGAGTCAAAGAAATTTAATTTCACATATTCAATTCAGTTTAATGTATAATAACAATAATTACAAAATAATAATGTTCTACAAAGTATAAAACAGATAAACGTTAAAAAAATTAATTTTTAAAATAAAAATTTCTGTACAAAGTAGTAATCCTTCATATATCTTGCAAGTGTATCACGCCTTTACCATCTTAAACAGTAATTTTTCGTAGCATATGCATTAAACTTTACTACCACAGTTTTCCCAGCGTGGAAACGCAAACGGCGATGTGGAGCTGCTATACGCCGACTTGCATCAGCCGCATATACAGTCCTTCATTGAATTTTCCCAGCGAACGCTGACCGCCCACACGGCGGCGCGCAAAAAGTGTCATTAGTCGAGATACGCGCGCTCTCCTCGTAAATCTCCAAGGCGTATGGCGGCGTGTAACCTTGCCTCGGACCTTCTTTACGAGCCGATGTCCATCTCTCGCTGGAGGACCTTGGCTCTCTGCTCACGCGATTCTCTCTCTCGCTAGCGGCTTTTATCGCAGCGGCCGATAAGCCCGTGAAACAATGCCGGAAACTCTTGCAATCGGATTCTGGTGCCCTTTGCGCGCGTGTGTGGCTCTGGCTGCGGAACAGGTTCTTCTCCTTTATATATACCTGTTCGCTCGTACGGGCGACTTCTTCGTCTGTGCGCTGCATCGGTAATGCGCGGCACTGCGCAGGTTCTGCGGGAGACGGAATGGTCTTCGTTGTTTTTTTTTTAGTATTCGAGATGGATTAGATTTGTATTGTGCGAGGCGATGGAAAGTCGTGCGGGATTGCGGGGTGATTTTAATAGTAACGGTACACGCGTATATAGCTTGTATGTAAAGAATTGTTGAAATTGGAGGAAGCTGCAGGATGCGAGAAAAAGATTGGAAATAAATGTTACTCTGGTGGTTATGCGTACCTTTCGGCGCTTATGTAACGATATGAATATTCATGCATCGATATTCGCATTGTTCGAAAAAAAATGGGTTAGTCTTGATATACATGCAAAGTCGCTTTTTGTTTCGCGGATTTTGCATAAAACGCGTGTGTACCGAATGTGAGATTAGATAATTTTGTTTGTCGTTTGGTGTTTGTTTAATTGCCATTCGATAAGAAAGCTTAAATAATTCATGCAAAAAAATTCGGAGTTACAGCCGGTTTTCATGCACTACAGCCTGATCCCGTCCAAGTTTTGTTATAAAACGAAAATAGTCATTTTTCTTCTTTGAAACGAAAATAGCTTGGTTTTTTTACTTCTGCAGCTAAATTGGTTTCGCTGGTAGTAGTAAAAGCAATTTTATATCATTACATCTGCGCAGTGTTCATAAAAATGTCTCACGTTGTAGATATTTTGTAAGCTAAAGTACTACAATTATTACACTGTATATTTCAAATTATCCAATTATACGTGAAGAGTGAAAATATCATTAAATTTTTAATTGGTTTGTCACTGTACTTTTACTTTCAAATTAAACGCCTGATTTAAGGTCCTAAACTTTTCGAGCCCAGTCGTAAAAACTAGAAATATCCTTTATCGCATGAGGCGGAACATTTTTAATGTTTTACTAAGAACTATGAAATCTTTTCGATCATATAACTGGTACCTGTAAGTCGGGTTCTACAGTTGTGATCTAGATTTCGTACTAGATTCAAGATTACCAACACATTGTATATAAAGCATTTTAAGTCCATCGATTTATCGATAATACACAATGTTACAAGAGCAAATACTAATTCATCTATCATGATTACTGAGAAAGATAGTAATAAGACAAACAGAATTTGTCCTTAAAAAGGAAAGAAAATTATATTTATGTGTAATTTTAGTATTATGGTAGTGGTGTATAAATTAAAGTTTTAGTAGAGTATACTTATGTATCGGAAAATTATTTAAGAAATAAAGTATACACAATTACAGTAAATACTATATAATAATTTAAATAAACTGTAATTACAGTAGTAATAATAATTATAATAATACGGAATCATTTAGAAATCGATCAAAACAACCATTTTTCGATTTTTAAACCGAATATAAGCTATTATTATTGTACCCAGCATACAATTATCGTTAAAAAAATACTGTTTCACAAAATAAATATAGAGCGAAAGTTCCAAATCGTAACCAACGAGATCTCACTTACAAAACAAAAAAAAATGTAAAAAAAAAAAACTAAAAAAGTGTATCAAGATAAATATTGACAAGCCCGAAAAAGTCAGTCGACGCGGCGTCTCTCCTGCGCCTTCGGCAGCCAAACAAAAAAAGATTCGGCGGCTCGACTCAGCTCGCTGTGTATTTTGTTATTAGTCTAAGCGCGACACAATGGCCTGGGAAGCAAAGCAGTCCAAGTCGGCTGTATAAGTTTCCGCTTCCTTGGATTAACGGCTCACGGCGCGAAGTGGAATGGAACGGATTTACGTGAATTAGTGTGGATATACCGACGGCCGGCGGAGAAAGTAAAGTAGCAGCCAACTGCGCGGCGACGGCGCGTCTCGCGATTTGTCGCGCGGCACGTGACTGACTGTTATCTATATAAACCCGACGATTGGCTATAGATGCAGTTCCGCGACCGCTATATATGTATATATGTGCTGATCCACCAAATAGTGGAAACAATTCACCTCAGAGAATTGCAAAATTTTGATTTTTTTTTTTTGAAGGGACACCTACTAGACCTACGTTTTCTGGTTTCTTAGACCATACTGAAAGAGAAAAAAGTAGAGTATACGCGTTTTCGGAGGAAAAACGACTCGAAGAAACGAGGAATAATCAACAAAACAAGAATTCACAGATTTTTTTCGTGACAACTATGGACTTTTATAAAAATTTAATTGGAAAAATAATGTCTTAAAATTCATCTAACAATGCTCTCAAATTTTTTCAGATTTTTAAAGGACGTTTTTCGAAATTTCGATTTTTTTGATTTTTCGAAAAATCAATAATTGTACCGGATCAATCTGAAAAAATTTGAGAGCATTCTTCGATGAATTTTAATTTTAATTTTATTTTTGTTCTAATCAAATTTTTATAAAAGTCCATAATTTTTGCGAAAAAAATCTATGAATTCTCTTTTCATTAATTGTTACTCATTTTTCGAGTCATTTTTGCTCCGGATAAAAGTATACCCTTAAGATTCGCCGTTCACGCGAGTTTTTTCTCTTTCAGTTTAGTCTAATATAAGGAACCAGAAAACATAGGTCTAGTAGGTATGCCTTCAATAAAAAATTTTGCAATTTTCTGAAGTAAGTTGTTTCCACTATTTGGTGGATTAGCACATATATATAAGAGCAGGATGGAATAGTTTTGCGGTGGACGTTGCTTTGGATGTAGGTTGCAAGTTTTAGATAAGCTGATTTCAATGATTTTGACCGATTAGCGTCGAAGGGCTTACACGGCTGTGATTGCTATGTATTATGCAGTTCCAGCAGTCCAAGTGCGCCAATAAGGCCAAGAATTTGTTTCGAGTAAAATGTTCAGGACAACGAAAGTAACTTGTTACATTTACTGCTGTAGTTTAAACTTGAGCTGAGAAAATTGCCGTTGTAAAAATTACGATTTTTACAGTTCAAATGGCTCCACGTGTACATTTGCTTTGTATTCGATTTTACGAACGTTTCGCATATTGTAGTCTGCTGAACACACCTGCAGTACCTTCTGGTCTGTAGTGGATTTCGTTAAACTCATGTAGTTATAATATTTAAATCAAATCTTAATAATAACGATCTCGAGTATACATTGAATAAAATTTTTTTACGCATTACCGTAATTGCTCATTAAAATAATCGATTTATCAAAACTTGATTACCGCATTCCATGCTGAAATTTTCTAGCTTTTCCAGCGTCAGATAAAACGAAGTATTCCGAGAAATCGATTAAAAGTCAATGGAAATTAAAAAATTAAAAAAAAAACAACGCAAATAAACGCACTAATACCCCAATCCGTAGCTTATCCCAGTTCACTCCAATTACGCTCAACGAAACGTCGGGCTCGCGCCTTGTAACAGAATTATCATTAGCCGAGTTTATCGCGGCTTTCTCTCGGTCCCCGCGGCGCGCAAACAGGTCAAATACAATTTTTTCCGAATCCCCAACGATTTTTCCTCGGCTCCCCGCCGCCTCGGCGCCTGTTACACGCATCCGTCGCTCGCCTCCCGAGATAATTTATGCAAAAAGTGCGCTCACGTACACACAGATATGCATACGGCCTGTAATTACACGAAAATTTTTAGAAGCCTCTCGCGCTGGACAAACACACAGGGAGAGAGAGCTGCACCGACTTGGCCTCGTCGCGAGCGAAAAGAAACAAGATCGGCCGTGTAATAGAAACTCGATCGAGTCGCCGAGACGTGTAGTCCTCCTGTAACAGTTCTTTTTCCGCGAGAGAGCCGCCTATAGGCATCGGGCGATTTTCGTTCCGGCGCACTGCGCGGCGGGACCGTTAATTCCGATAGTCGTCGCGGCTGCTGCTGCTTCGACAGGCCGTCTATATAAAATCGCGCGGGGAGACGCGCTTTTGCAAAACAAACCCGCGCGATATCTTAATGCGCGGGCTGGTGATTAGCCTGCGCGACGGGTGGGAGGTATCAATTTGTCGCGCGTCGCCGGGAGAGTAATTGCCGTGCGTGACCGCGAGACGTTATGTGTATCGGAGGCGCGCGAGCGGCTGTGTATAAGCTCGCGCGTATAACGCGGAAGGAGGTAGCGACGACTCGATGCGGCTTTGATTGAAGGAGCGTAAGCTGTGACGGTATTTGATTGAAAAAAATTTTTTTGTCACGGTGTTTTGAAGCGAACGGTTTATGGATTGTGGAAATAGTACATTACGATACTAGTGGCATAAGTCGTACTTTACGGCACGACGTGTATAACCGTACGAGCGTAGCGGGTGAGGTTAGAGTCATGCCATGAAGAACGGCTTATGACACGCGTATCGTACGATTTTTTATAGCACAGCTTAGCATAAATCCGCTGCCACGGCTATCCGTGGCATAAATGTAGATTTATGCCACCCTGTGCTCTAAAGTTGATTTTTTTAAACTTTTGGACACTGTGATGCTTTTGGTGAGCTATGATTCAGGGGTACATGTATTTTTTAACGTTTGAGATGAATTTTTAAACAGCGTAGGGTAAAATAGGATGCAATTATTTATTAATAGGAGGTCATTATTTATTATTTATTTAGAACTTTGTGCAACTGGGGAGGGAATGGAAAATGAGCCACGTATGTAATGGAGAGGGTGGATGGATCGTCACTCGAGATAAAAATCGCCCTCCTTCCTGCTGAAGGTCCTTTTACGTGTACGACACGCTTTCAAAGCTCAATTGTATAATTAAACGCGACCACAAAATTTATTTATTTTGAAAATTTCGAGAATATATGAAAATATTATTAGTCTGGAGGAAAAAGCATTTCCTCTCGGTAGGTCGAATACGCTCGAAATAAGCTTCTTATACGTTTAATGCTGGCGCTGACTTACGAGTTGAGTCTGATGTAGGCCAACATGCAGGAGCCTCACATAAATGTTCGGATAGCTCGAACGACAATCCCGCACGTGTATTGTCGTGCAAAACTTGCAATTGCGTAGAAAGTGCAAAACTAACAATGTATACTCAAGCTGTAATTAATTATTAAACGGTTCCTTGACACTTATAATTTCACTATCTAGTAGGTGCACATTGTCTATTTAATAAAAATTTATCGAATCAGTCGTCGCATTTATCCTTCAATTGTAACGCTTTATCGAAACAACGGTACAGTAACGGACGATTAATTTTTAATTAACTGTATACAATTAAAATCCTACAACTCAGTTCGATCGCCGTCGTCTCGTTGGAGTTCGGAATCCCCCCCGATCACCGTAATGCCGTATAGAAAGTACAATTAGCCGCAACGGCAGCTTCAAATTACTTCTAAAGCACAATCGCACGCAGGAATCGCTCTTCGACTCGCGGCTCGCGCGTGTATACAGTCATTCCTTTTATTGCGATTCCAATAAAAATGTAAAGTTGTAAGAAAAAAAAAGCACGAATTTCCCTTGACGAATCCATCGCGGAAGTGCAATTAAAACGCGCGCTCTTAAAAACGGAGCGTGCGCGGAAGTGCACGCAGCTATATATATATACAAGCTGTGTGTGTGTGTGTGTGTGTTCGAAAATTCGCAGCGCGGCGCACACTCGCTTTCCACGACGAGTTTCGCGCGCAATTAGAGCAGCTCAGCGGGGGTACGTTATATATACAACGTACACAGTTTCTCTCTCTCTCTTGTTCTCTCGCGCTGTTGCACCAAGCGACGGATCGCAAACAAAGATATAGGGGTGAATTTTAAAACGACCAGTGCGGTGTGCTCGCGTGACGCGTTTGCTGCCCTCGTCGTTCCGCGCCTTTCGCCAGCGCTTGTTTTTTCGGCTCCGCACTTGTATACACAGGCCGATGTGTGTCTTGGAACTTTTACAATCGGATAAAAATTGACGAATTACACGCCAGGCGCGGATTGAGGCGTGAATCGGAGGAGAGGAGTGTTGCTGGTTGGTGGTTTGTTTTTTTCTTCTCTCGAGGCTGCGTCGATGTTTCCGAGGGTCTGCCATTTGGGCGGATTGCGATCGTATTGTTACCGCGTGTGCAGTGTAGCACTTATATACATAAGAGACCATTGCGGCGATATATGCTTTCAATATAGTACACTCTTTTCTTTCGCAACCGGCAAGACGCATTGAAAATGTAATAACGCCGTGGAAGTTCGAAGCTATTCGTGCAGGGAGTCGCGCAAGAAATTTACGCTCCTCGTAAACGCGGACGTATAATGTAGCTCTTAACGTTTTACGCGGGACGCGCGTATTGTGCATGTGGACGACATGGGACGCGCGAGCTTTATTATTCGCGGTATATCGATGCATTTTTAAGGGACTATAAAGATCCTGGATCTCCTATTTACATGCGCATGTATATATGCGTAAATCCGGAAAATTTCGGAAACGATTCGAGCGGAAAAGCTGCAAAAGTTTTCTTGAAGGCACACCTTCTAGACCGGTTTTTTCTTGTTCCTTAGGTCGCTCTGAAAGAGAGAAAACTCGCGTACATGGCCAATCTTAGGGCAAACTTTTTTACCGGAGAAAAAAAGACTCGAAAAAACGAGAAATATATTAACACAAAGAGAATTCATAGATTTTTTTCTCAAAAACTGTGGACTTTTATAAAAATTTTATTAGAATGAAAATGACTTAAAATTCATGAAAGAATGCTCTGAAATTTTTTCAGATTGATCCAATACAATTTTTGATTTTTCGAAAATCCAAAAAAATCGAAATTTCGAAAAATGGTCTTGAAAAAACTGAAAAAATTTAAGAGCATTCTTTCATGAATATTAAGACATTTTCGTTCTAATGAAATATTTTCAAAACTCCATAGCTTTCGAGAAAAAAATCTATGAATTATTCTTGTCCTTTAATTATTTCTCGTTTTTCGAGTCGTTTTTGCTCCGCAAAAAAGTATACCCAACCATCGGCCATGCACGCGAGTTTTTTTCTCTTTCAGAATGACCTGAGGAATGAGAAAACACAGGTCCGTGCTGTTTCCGAAATTTCCTGGATATGCGCATATACATGTAACAGAACGGACAATACGCGCATTGCCGCAAGAACAGTGTGGCCGCCGCTTGATCATCGATCCAGAAATTTTTGCAATGCCACGCTCAAGAGCCGTGTACAATTAAAATGATTGAAGTGACGGTGACTCACGGTTACTTGCATACGTATACGCGCGTGTGTATATATATACGTTGTATATGTATATACCGCGGAAAAAAGCAGAGCGACGTAATTTCAGTCATGCGACCAGGGCACTTTCACGCCAATTTTCAGCTTCTTACGTACAAACTCCTCGCGTATCGCTTACATTGTACATACCCCCCCCCCCCTCCTCTGTAATGCACACATGTTTTCTCTATCGCACCGCTCGATTCACGCAATAACTCGAGCATCACGTGCGCAATATCGATCGAGCGTAAATCCAGACCTCGATATACGTATACACAAGCCAAAAACGAAGACGAAAAACGAAAGCTTCATTAGCAAGCCAGCAGCTGCAGTAGTCTCGAAGGCCAGACTGCATCTCTCTCTCTCTCTCTCTCGAGACGGACGCGACGCGCGTCCCTCACCGACGGAAGCGAAGAAAGCTCAAACCCTTTCTAATCGAGCGATCGCGTGTGCTGCTGCTGCTACTGGCTAGTCGCTATGTCGATAATATCGGCGGCCCTCGCGAAAACTGACGGCTACTCGCGCGGTGCACACTGTCGCTTTTAATGATCCCCCCCAGCAGCGGCGACCGGCGGCGAATCGATATACCGGATAAATCGCGAGCACATTGCACATATACATACTCTAGTCGGCCTGTGCGCGGCGCTAATGGCCGATGCTCGAATGAAACGCTGTGTAAACTATCGCTTGCACTGACCCGTTTTCCGGGACTCTACTGCGCGATCGCGGGATAGTTTAGCCGGGAATAGGCTCTTCTGCCGCCGAAAATAAGCTGCGCGGGCGAGCGCGCGCAGTGTCGTGCGTATTATATGAGTATGTCCAGGAAATTTCGGAGACAATTCGGACGGAAAAGATGCGAAAAATTTTCTTGAAGGCACACCTGCCAGACCTGTTTTTTCTCGATCGTAGGGTATACTTTTTTACCGGAGCAAAAAGGACTCGAATAAACGAGAAATATATTAAGAAAAAGAGAATTCATGGGTTTTTTCTCGAAAACGCTGGACTTAGAATTAAAATGTCTTAAAATTCATGAGAGAATGCTCTGAAATTTTTTCAGATTGATCCAATCTACAATTTTTGATTTTTCGAAAATCCAAAAAAATCGAAATTTCGAAAAATGGTCTTGAAAAATCTGAAAAAATTCCAGAGCATTCTTCGATGAATTTTAAGACATTTTTGTTCTAATGAAATTTTGATAAAAGTCCATAGTTTTCGAGAAAAAAAATCTATGAATTATTGTTTCTTAATTATTTCTCGTTTCTTCGAGTCGCTTTTGCTCCGGAAAAAAGTATACTCTCCGATTGCACATTCACGCGAATTTTTTCTCGTTCAGAATGACCCAAGAAACGAGAAAAGGTAGGTCTAGCAGGTGTGCCTCCAGAAAAAAAAATTTGCAACTTTTGGCGAGAGCCGTTTCCGAAAATTGGCGGATATGCACGTATACATGTATCTATAAGCTCTCGCGTACATGCAGAGGCCGAGGAAAAGGGAAGAAAATCGCACTCGCCTCTAGAGCGAGTCGTCGCAAATATAAAACGGGTCGTTTGATCTGTCTCTCTCTCTCTCTCTCTCTCGTTCTCTCTCGGGTCGCGAGCGAGCTGGCCGCCTCGTCGTCGCATGTCGAGCTAATTTCTCGCTCGTCGTTTATTTCTGCTCGTGCGCGCGATCGCCGATATGCTCTTTCGCGCGCATCGATCGGCGCCCGAGATAATTCGAAATTTCACTTGCGGACGATTCCGTCCTCCGCGTTGTGGCCGGTATTGTATTGTAGCACAGTCGTCGCGTGCGATTTCTATATGTGGCGAGAGCCGCGGCGGAATTTTCCGATATACGCGCGCTGCACTGCGTGTAGTGTCGCGCGCGGACACACTACTGCGCGAGGACAAATGAATATTAAAAAAGCTGAAAAAAATGAGGTCAAATGCCGGACACGAATCAATTCCGATATCGTACAGACACACCGCGCGCGTGTGTTGTTGGCGAATAAAACTACGTTATATCGAGGGGTCTCGCCCAGTTTCTTTATTGAATTTCCGAACGTTCGATATAGAAATTCGTTTTGATCGTTTTGATCAAATATACGGCGGACCAAATGAAGACGAGTGGAAAATCGGACTGAGTTTTCATAGCGCGTGAAAAATGCAAGCCCGACTGCTGCCGGGAGGCGTGTGCAAAGTTTCGAAGTTTTCGCACAGAGGCGCTAACAATGGGAAAGGGAAGAAAAGCTCGAGGAAAAAAACCAGGAGGTGCATTGAGACGCGCCGGCCCCAACGCTTGACCCAGAAATCTCCGCTTAATAAAGAATGCAAGGAACGCGTCGATTCCTATATGACCAATTCTCGTAGAAATATGCACTTTTCGGGGGTCTGCAGAAATCGAAAAATTTTTTTTTATGCTGGAAGCTTCGGTCCGATCGGACTTTCTTCTGTTAGCTGATAGATAGTCGAGAATGCAGAGGAACATGGGAAACATGAAACATTAGAATTTAACATGGGGAGGTATATGCAGAAAAAAAGAAAATCGGATTTTTATTTACTTTTTTTTTGTCAAACTGACATCATCGAATCTGGACATATTTTTTTTTTTAAATTAAAGCTATTGTCTTGTATTTTATTGTGGCCTAATTCGAAATATTATTTGTGCCTCTGAAAAATTCGTAGCTATAATTATTCCAGTATTAAGACGCGTTAATTTTTTGTAAAAATATGATTACTAGTAACTTTTCCCATGTTCCTCTGCAATTTTGACTATCTTTTGGCTTACAGAAGAAAGCCTCATCGGTCCGAAACCTCTAGCAATAAAAATAAAATTTTGATTTCTGGACCCCCGAAAAGTGCATTTTTTTATAAGAATTGGTCATATATGCAGTATGCACCGTAGAGATATACGTGCCTAATGCATATCCAGGAATTATCGGAAACAACTCTCCCCAAATATTGTAAAATTTTTTTTGAAGGCACACCTACCAGGCCTGTTTTTTTCTCATTCCTTAGTTCATTCTAAAAGAGAAAAAACTCGCGTGCACGGCCGATCGTTGGGTGTACTTTTTTACCGGAGCAAAAAAGACTCGAAATAACGAGAAATAATTAACAAAACGAGAATTCATAGATTTTTTTCTCGAAAACTATGAAATTATGAATTCTTGTTTTTTAATTATTTTTCGTTTTTCGAGTCGTTTTTGCTCCAGAAAAAAGTGTACTTTTCCATTGGCCGTGTACGCGAATTTTTTCTCGTTCAGAATGACCCAAGGAACGAGAAAAAGTAGGTCTAGTATAGGCGTGCCTCCAAAAAGAAATTTGCAACTTTTGGCGAGAGCTGTTTCCGAATATTGGTCGATATGCACGTATATACATACTGCGCGTACAACTGACCCTGTGGCTTGTCGTCTCTAATCTCTCGACGCGACGAGAAAATCAGAATTTCACTTTTCAGAATAATAATCGAAAAATTCAATGCGGCTGCATTACACAGTGCGGGTCACGCGTCTGACGGAAGCCGACTGTTACCACTGCACTGATACGGCGCGCAGTGTATAGAGAGAATTTGCGAAATATCGCTTGGCTCGGGACAAGCCCTATAACGCGGAGTGATTTACAGTCGGGCACGTGTTCGAACAATAACCATGTGATTAAGGCGTCAACGTCCGAGTTTTGAGACTTACGCAAGACGTCGAGTATCGTTATAGGTATATACACGAGTGATTCAGTGCGGCCGAGCTATTCTAAATAGACTTGAATCGGGATTTTATTTATTATGATGAAATATATGCTTTAATCGCTCGAATTTGGCGTAGTTGAAGGAGAGAAAATTATGCATCTCTTCGAGCCAAATTGATGTCTTTATTAATAGCCGGACGTTTCGAGTCGTTTCGGCTCATCTTCTCCTTTATTCATTATTATTTTTTTTTTCGTAAAAACGCAGCAGTACAGGCCATAAATTTTCCATCGTTCGATCCTCGGGAGACATCGAACCCGACGATCTCGTCGAGAGAGAAAGAGAGACGAAAATTAGCCGAGAAAGAGATCCCAAGCCTGCGTACAAGATCGGATCGTTATCGGGGAGGGAAAAAAAAAACCCTGCGGACGATCCGTTCGATCGATCATGCCGCAGTGTGTTTGTGTATACGTATATAACTGGCTTTACAACTCGTCATCTATCAATCGCTCCTGGAGACACATACGAGAATCGATTTTTTTTTTGTCGCTCTGCTTCTTACGCGTCGTCGAACGCTGTGTTATCCTATTGATTTAATATACTGTTCTCCAAGTACTCTACACACGGTCATCGATTTTTTTTTTTTTTTTAAACTCGTCATTCGCCGGCAAGGAGAGAGGGAGGAGCGTCAATTCCGTAAGCCTACAGTTTCATCGACTTTTTTCCGCGCGCTTTCCTATCGACAAGTTCGACGGTAAACACGTATAGAGAAAGAGTAAAGCAAGTTGCGCGGCAGGTAATTTATTATATCGCGCCGCGCACTTGACGGGCAAAAAGGATGTTTTAAAAATAATGCGCTCTCGCCTATGTATATGTATACGTGTGTATAGCGCTGAGTCAGATGCGCCGCCGTCGCCTGCCGATCTGATAAAAAAAAGCCGAACAAAGGCTTATATATTTTAAATAGCGGCTACCGTTCGAAAAAGTAAACACCTTGGGGAGTACAATGCATCGGAAAGCATTTCGTAAGCGCGTTGACTAGCGAGTTTTCTCAAAAGGGAACGCGATCGAATCTAAAATTAAGCTTCGCGCACATCAATGTATACACACACATATATATATATACCCCGCCTCGTGCTCCACACCGTCTGCGCGTACGTATATATACCTATACAGCGGGGATTAACGAAGGCGTGCCTTTTTTCTGTTTCAGGTAAGTGTCTCTCTCTCTCACTCCGTCTCGGCTTTCGAGATACACGATCCTGTTCCTCGTCGCCTGGGCCCTCGAGAGAGAAGCGACGGAGCCATACAGAGCCGCGCAAAGCGGTCTCGCCCACGCGCGACTCGTCCTTTCAGCGCCGATTCGTGTATTATGCGCTCGCCTAGGAAAAAGAAAGGCTTCTCTCTCTCTCTCTCTCTCTTCTCTCGTTGAAGGAGGCGTTCGGCTGTAGGACGTGGGCTACGAGGATGAGGGCTTTCAACGTCGCTCGTGGGGAGAGAGAAAGAGAGATCAAGGACTGGATGAACGTCTTTCTGGCCGCGGTTGTATACACGTGTATACGGCTGGTATGGGCTTTTGTGCGCTTATTAACGAATCGTGGCAATTGCAGCTGTGCTGGATGCTCTGTTACTTATACGCACATCCGTGGCGTACGTAGCTGAGTAATGAGCAGTTGTAGGCCGTCGGAGCTGAAAAATATTTGTAAATGCTCGTTGCCGGGCCATTGATCCGGATTTCCTGATGGCTCGAAAGATTATTCTTCTAATTTTAGCGATTTTTCGGTGGCTCGGAAGGAGATTGTTTCTTTTTTTTGTTGCCTTACAATAGCTTTGAAAAATCCAGAAGTCTGCACTCACAGGAATTTCAGCGATAAAGAGATCTTTCAATTCGCAAAGAACCTTCTGAAATCACAAGGATTTCAAAAAATTATTCATTCGGAAAAACATCTCGAGAATAAATTGTGCATCGAGAAAATTGCCGAGGTACGCGCTCATCGATCCGCTATGCGACTCCAAGTCACTCTCCGACGAAATTGTGAAAAATAATCGATCGAACGCCGGTTTCGCAATGCATACACACCAGACCGCATGAAAGTCGCGCTCAATGCGCAATTATCCTCCGAAAGCTCGTCCAAACCTGTACGCCCGCGCGGCCAAGCTTTGGCCCGCGTAATCGATCGAAAAACCGCAAAACCGTCGACTCGCCCGTCGTCCTCGTCGTCGTCGTCGTCATTATCCCGTGTGCTCAAGCTTTAAAAGTACCTGTTTACGAGCAAGCGCTAAGCCTCTCCGGCCGAATGTGCGCGGCGGCGCCTTGTCAAGTTCAGCCTATCGGCTCCTTCTCTCGCTCTAATCGTTACACGTGTATTTGCGCGGAATGAAAAGCCGTAGAAGGGTGTTGCGCGCGACTGAGGGTCGCCGACACCGCAGCGGCTCTCATTTTCTGCGGACGACTCGTTAACCGGCCCGCTTGCCCGGAAAACGCGCTTCTCGAGTTATCGATTTCGCCCGGTTAGACGCGCGGCACAAGCTTTTTCCCGAGCTTTTGCGGACGAGCGATTGGAGTCCTTAATTGTGGAGGGGGTGGGGGACACTTGCGATTCCGAGATTCGATTGGATTGTAACGAGGTGTTGTGATAGAGGATTTCAATAGGAAGTAGACGCGGAAAGGCGAAGGATAGTTTAATGAGGTTTTGGTTAATTGATGGTTCATTTCGGAGTTGAAAAGTTTACGCTGGTGTTATTGCGCCGTTAAAGGGAATTCTTCGGTTTTATTTATGTTTATACATTGATAATTGTACGTGTACTTGCGACGCAAAAATACTCACGTTTATAATTAAGAGGTTAATCGAGAAAATTCGTTTGTTTATCTGCTCGACAGATTAATTCGATGTTGTAAGCTCGAATGAATGTTTGTTTTACCCAAGCCGATCTCGCTTGGATTCTCGCAACTGATTAATTAAATTGATTAGACTGTACTGAACTTTCATTATCAAACTTTTATCGACGCAGGCATTGCAGGCGAATAGAAACGGCGATAGAACAATTTTGTCGAAATCGAATAAGCCTCGTTTCGTTTTACAGTTGACTTTTTTTTGCAGAGAGGATATATATTTAATTTTTAATGCTCATACTTGAAGATTGAACGTAAATGCTCGCAATTAATTTGAGACGTTGACTCGTAAAGAACGTCGCGTACAATTATTCTCCTTTAAACGCAGATATTTCATTTTCTAAACACTTCTCAAATGAAAAGCACGTAATTGCACATCCTCGCAGCAAATTGCAATCCATTCGCTGTCCACCTGTTTTACTCAGACATCTTACATCAGGATCGCCTCGGTAAAGTAGAAAACCACTTCGCTTCCTGCAGTACCGACAATCGACTATTTGCCTTCCCAACACTGTTTTACCAGGCGCCGTTCCAATCGCCGCTGGTAAATCAGCTATCCCGTCCTCGCACTGACCTCTCCCTTCCTCCATCAAAAACATTCACACGAATACACGCAAACAGTGCATCCCAGCCGCGAACGAAGAAATTTCATCCCTTATCGACGGGGGATGTACCGACTAAGCACCGTTGCAAAAGTAGTTTTTGCACCGCTTATTCTACCAAATAAACCCTTTTATAGAAAGCCGTCGAGCAGACCTACATCCCGCTCGCGGGACACTGCCGTCGACTCGCCCGCGACGACTGCTCCGATCTCTCGAAAGCCCGAAAAATTGCACCTTGCGCGGCGGGGAGGGCAAGTCGAGCCAGGCAACGAAGTCCCTATAAGGCGAGACAGGCGCGCGACTGGCCCGTCGTCCGCCAAATACGGCGAATGTGGAAGAAGCGACTTCTACATACCTTCGCACACTCATCGGGAATATCTCGCGCTTTCGCGATGTTTATAGGCATCGACGCGGGAGGGAGTCGCGCGCGTGTGTAAGTATACATATAAGTGTGTGTGCATTGTTATTATCGACGCGTCTTCGCGACCGGGAGTATCGATGTTACGTTGCGGCGGAGTTGCGTAATCGCGCGAGAGAAAGAGTGAATTCGTGCCCTCTGTTCGTTTTCCTGGATGTGCGTCTGCGCGCATACAAAAATTTTTTTTTTTTTTCTCAAGTCTGATCGTTAGAGAGACGCGTCTCCGGGGTACATACGCGCACCTCGTTATAGGTGCAGCAAGGCTTTATTAGCTGTGCGAAACATGAATTCTTTTCCGAAATAATACTATTACTTTTTTTTGTCGCCGTTCGCGGGTTGAGACGCTGTTTACGCGTTCTTCTTTATTTTGCGATTCAGTTTGCACTGCTGCGGGTTAGAATTAATTGCAATGTCTTTTTTCCCTTGGTGAAACAGTATATCGTGCGTTTACGCGTGTTTCAGAACAGATAGTCTGTTTGTAATACGGTATATCGTCTTTCACAATCTGAATTGTTGTTAGTACACAATTTTCATTTATCAGAGCTTTGTGTATTGTAAAAAAATTAAATTTATTATTCGTATGTGAATTAACAGATACATTGTTGGTTTTACGCAGAATTTTGTACTTGACTACTTACAGGGGATTATTAAACTTAAACATTTACCTTATTGTTATCTTCTATAGCAATCTCATTGGTAAATAACACATTTGGTTTATTTCTGTTTTCTCCGCGCCTTTATGGAAATTAATCGCGAAGTAACGTGTATTTCAAACATTATAACTGGCGTTGACGAGAAACCTAAGAAATTGATCGAATCGTCCAATCGCCAAAATTTGTCGCGAGAGCTTTGGAATTAAATCGCAGAATGATGGCATTGTTTCACCAGCGAAACGTCTAATTTTCGTCGAGCGAAGTCGCTCATTCATCCAAATTTTTTTTTTTTTTCTCAACAGAAGAAACCTCGCACCGGAATATCGCGAGGTGCCTCGGCGGCTAATCAAATTCCCTCGCAAACCCATTCCGCGCGACTATAATACGAAACTTTCGCGTTAAGCTCCCGTGTAATTATCTGCACTGTGTGTTGCGAAGAAAATTAAAGCGAATGCGTTTGTTCAGCGTCAAGACGCCTCGGTCCACATTCTGACTGAGTGCTTTGCAGAACGTTTATTACAACGTCGCCTGCAGAACGAGGAAATAAATTAAATACCCGCCGCGGCGCGCTCCCGTCGCAGAATCAATAAAGAGCTCGTTAATTTCTCGCCTCGGCGATTTCTCACACGCAGCTTCCGCCTTCCTCCTGCAATTAAGGCAAAATTATAAAGTGTGCAAAGTGCGCAAACCGCTGCCGATTGACTTATACAACGCTGTCCCATATTTTTCTCGTACTGCTGATAAATAATAATATACAAAGCCGAGACGAGTATAGGCGCTTATAATCCACGCGCTGATTTATTTCTAGTTCACGGAACTGCGAAAAAAAAGAGCGCTGCGCACGCGCGGAGGTGAATACAGCATTTTTTTTTTCGGGATTTCGGATTAATTCTGATTGATGGATGCGCGAATCGGAAAAAGAAGGAGTTTCGTTCGCTCGGCTTATTCACACACTTAATTCTGGTTAACCTTTTAGAAACGCGTATGCGCCGCGCGCATTGTTTGCAGAACTATAACGCTTACCTTATCGGCTAATGCTGATTAAACATTTATTCGTTGCGGAAAGAGTGTATACGTGTCTTGCGTTTTCCATACAGCTTATCGCTCTGAATTATCCGCGGAAAGTGCAATGTAAATAATCCTCGACGTGACTTACCGCTGGAGTACGATGGTGTATATAACTCCGTGTAATAAAGCTGTATCAACCGTCGCTGCGTTATAACCGCGTGAATTTCACGAGAAAAAAAAAATTATGGCACATTCGAGCGCACTTTCTGTAATTCCTCAATCACGCGTAATCTCCGCCCGCGGCCGCGGCTAACTTCGCCGGTAGACAGCGTAATTCGACGGAGCTTTACTGTCTCGCGGTAACTTCACGTAAATCTTCCCTTATGTCCACTCGGAAAGTTGGCGCGAAGCCTGTAAAGGTGAAAATGCGCGTTAGAGGCGTGCTTCGCAAAGCTTATGTACATTTTTTTTAAGCTTCAGCTGCGCGCTACGCAGACACATAATTTTTATACGTCACGCATTGTAATTTGTCATAAACAATGTTTTAATATGAACGTATATACTGTTGATGGAATTTATTCGATTGGCTGGACCGAAGAACGAATCGACGAAAGAACGAAATAACTCCTCGATTTTTTTAGAAGGCACTAGGACAAATAAATTTTATGATCTTTTAACGATTTGAGAGGACTGTTACATCTTCAAAATGTTGAAAAATTAAAAATTGAATATTTTATTTTTTTATTAACCTGACATTGTTTAAATAATGTTTTATATAATGGTATTAGCTTATAAATAATGTTATCAGCATAAAACAATTTTTATATATGCCATATTCATGGTGCAACATGTCTTTGAAGGCCAAAATCCATGAATTCCATTTTTTTCATTCACCGCAGACTTTAGTTGAATCTGGGCATCGGAGAGCTCTCTGACAGGTCCAGATCTGCTTTAAAACCATGTAGTTTTCAGATGAGTGTGGGGATTTCCAAATAATTAAGATTCAAACTAGTTAGATACAATTTATTACAAAAATTAATTAAAAAACGTAAAAAATTATAAATATTCTTCTTAAATTGTTTATAACTTTTTTGAATCTTAATTGTTTTCAAATCCCCACACTCATCTGAAAACTACATGTTTTTAAAGCAGATCTGGACCTGTGGTGAATAAAAAAAATGGAATTCATGGATTTTGGCCTTCGAAGACATGTTGTACCTGGAATATGGCACATATAAAAACTGTTTTATGTTTATAACATAATACATAAGCTAATACCATTACATAAAACCTTATTTCAACAATGTCAAGTTATAATAAAAAATAAAATTCAAGTTTTCATTATATTTAACATCTTAAAGGTGTATCAGTCCCCTCAACGCGGGAAATTCAAATGAGCTCAAAAAATTCCATCTAACCATTATTTGTCCTGCATCTACATGAAAAGTAACTCTCCGAAAGCCCAAAACTCGTATACGCAACATCTTGCGGAGCAGTCGTCGGCGAGCCATCCGTCTGCGTTCTCTGCCTCGTTAATTAACGGCTGAGCGGCTCGGTGACGCGTCGCGCGTTTTGCATAACCTCGCCCTCGTCGACGCACCTTGACGACAGCAGCCGCGGCCGCAGATACTGTTTCGTCCCGGCTATTGTCCGCCGCCGCCGCTGCTGCTGCTGCTGCTGATGCCAGTCTGATTTGAATTATTCAATGGCCGGGAGTGCAGACTCGGCTTGTGTATCATAGGATTGAGAGAATGCCAGATGTACTGTGCGCGCTGTGCGATTGGTCGAGACTGGAATTTTTTGAGCTCGAGACCTCTCCGTGCATCACGTGGATTTGGGGCGTCTCTTTGTTTCATTGTAATACAATGTTTGCTTTGAAATAGAGCTGGAATTATTAATAACTTGCTTTGCGAGGAGTATGGTTGAACTTGATATTGAAAATGAATTGATTGACTTAAATGCCAAGGTGATAATTTTAACTTGCGTTCGAACTCAACTGCATTTATGTAGCTTCTGTATATTGTTTGAAAATTGTGATTAAAATTTTATCACGTAGTTCGTTAACTTCGAACGTTAATCGTAGCGAATGATTCATTATTACTTCAGATTAAACTCTGTATAATCAGTTCAGCAGACGTATGTTAAACAAATGGATTTTAAATAATAATTTGTTAAAAGCACTTCTCGTTAAGTATCTGCGCAGCATCTGGCCAAAGTTAAAATGACAACTGCGTCACAAGCTTTATTTTCAGTTTTCTTTTTTTTTACATAACAAACGCGTTAAAATTTTGCAAGCTTCTAACGGCGGAGCATTTTCATGCTCGACGTTCCTGAATTAATTGCGCGCAATTCGGTGTAAGAAGTGTACGTCAGCGAGATTTAAGCCTGCATATATGCGGCCTCTGTAAAGAACAGCATGAAACGCAGCTGTTACGAGTAACAAGCGCGCAGCCTTTCCCCAAGACGGAAAATACGCAGCTCTCTTCACTAAATCTGGCCGGATGTTCAATATCGGAAACTCGATTAAATTTTTTCCAAACCCGCCATTGAGCGCAAGCAAAATATCGATCTGGAAGAATGAAACGCTGCAGAAGCTCCACTTATTCGTAGAAAATACAGCAAGAGATTCTACTCTCTAAATGTAAAACAGCAAAAAATTTACTATTTCTCATAGTTAAATAATATTAACCTCCCAAATAGTGAAATTTTTCACTATTTACACGTTGTACAGAAAACATCATTTTACAAATTAGTGAATGTTCACTAATTAATACGGTGCATTAATTGTTGTAAAAATTATAATTCTCTATAGTACGTAGTGAGTAGTCACTGTTTATTTCAGCTAATGTATATTGTTACCCAAATATTATTTTTATTCACTATTCGTAATGTTCATATTTACTATTTTAGGTAATCCTTCTACACTTTTCCCATTGATTCATTTGTTTTAACCCGTTTAAACTGTGATTATTCACTAGTTCACAGTTGCACCATTACAACTTTTTCAAATTGTTAATATGGGCTAAAAAAACAGTGAATTTTCACATATACACAATTATATTTTCTCACATTTGTAGAAAACTATAGTTCCTCACATATAATACACTCGCACAGTATATTATAGGAGCGACAGAAAAAGGTGATCCCGATGACCTCGGAATGCATATAGCTTCTCACAATGATGATAATAACGCCACCGCGCGCCTCACGCGTCCATCTCCATGTACGCGATCCAGTCTCGTGATGTCTGATGCAGACCGAACTAAAACGTCTACATAGTTTGCAAAAAAAAAAATCATATATATATACATGTTAGAAACGGGACACCGAAATACGCGTGACCTAAGCCAGACGCTCGTGCACAAGCGGTAATATAATCTTTAACGACTGTCCGCTGACTAATGGCTACGTGTATGCGCGACTGCATCGATTATTCATATGTATAGAGAGAGAGAGAGACGACGCACGCGCGACGGCTAAATTCGCTTTTGAACTTGACTCTGGAGGCGGCGGCGGCGGCGTTGCCGTGTGCGGCTTGCGTAATGGTCGCGCGCCACTTGCAAATTTCGCGCATCACGGAATTCCGTGCGGCTATGTATGTATGTATATATACGCAAGTGCATAACGAAGCTCGTAACTGTCGCGAATCTCCCTCCCGAGATTCGCGCCCCCCTGCGAGACTTTGCCGATGACGACGCGGGAGAGACGATATGAGATTATCGTTTACGCGAGGAGGACGACATTGTTAGCGGTGTAAGCCGTCTGAATTCTGATGCTTTGAGAACATGTAGATTTCAGTGTGATGCCGATGCGTTTTCCAATAAGTGGCAGATTCTCGATTCTGACCTACTTCGTTGAGTGACTATGTACGCATAAGATTATTTTTCTTCAAAATAAACCATTGCAGTCCATCGTAGAGACAACTTAACGAGTAGTCTTTCATCGACGGCGACTCCGCACAAACTGCCCGCAAAATAATTCCAAAAACAGACATTTGCTGCGCGCATTTCACATTTCCACTTATTTTACTGCGCCGCGAAACTCCGTACACGATATAGTACAGCATAACTTATCGGCTGCGTGTGTATACGATTGTTTCAGCGTCAACGTTTACGATTTCGCGCCGCCGTTCGCCGCGCGGCAAAATAATTTATGCAAAGCAGTAAACACGTGCCTTGAATTCCTCCTTCTTTTTCCACGTATTATACACACAAAACATATCTGCGTATAAGTAATATACAGAGGTGTAATTGCCTCGTGCGTTCGCTCGACGCGCTTTATTAACTCCCAGTCTCGCGCCGCCGTCGCCTTTTTCCACCTGAACTTATCCCCGCGCAATATATCGTTACACAAGCGAAAATATATACACAAGCGAATTCCTCGGCTACTCGCGCGCGCGGCTAATCCCAATTTGTCGATCTAGGAAACAGGCGAAACTCGCCGCTCTCCCGTTCCCCTAATCAAGGACCAGTCGCGCGCGCGCGTTCTCACGCCTGTGCGTACATGTATACGTGCGTATCCACCAATTTGTCGGAAACAAGTCTTCCCGAATGATTTTTCGGAGGCACACCTATAGTAGACCTACTTTTTCTGGTTTCTCAAAAAAAACGAGAAATATAATTAAAAAAAAAAGAGTTCATAGATTTTTTTCTCGAAAACAGTGGACTTTTGTGAAAATTTCATTAGAACAAAAATGTCTTAAAATTGATCGAAGAATGCTATGGGATTTTTTCAGAACATTTTTCGAAATTTCGATTTTTTTGGATTTTCGAAAAATCAAAAATTGTACTGGATCAATCTGAACAAATTTCAGAGCATTCTTTGATGAATTTCAAGATATTTACACGATCAAGATATTTATACGATTTCAAGATATTTATACGATCGGCCATGCACGCGAATGTTTTCTCTCTCAAAATGACCCAAGGAATGAGAAAAAACAGGCCTGGTAGGTGTACCTCCAAAAAAAGATTTTGCAATTTTTGGGAAGATTTGTTTCCGATAATTCGTGGATATGCACGTATATAACGCACCGGTCGAGTCGAGCCCATATGGCATGGAAAACTCCGCCGATCTAAAGAGCAAGGTTGCGCGTGAGCGCAGCTGTCTCGCCGCGTCGTTCACGCTCCCGTGAGCTGAGTGTACAATATATATAGAGATAGACTCCGCGGACGCGTGCGCGGACTTAAATTTAAAGCTGCCGCGCGTTGGGCTTTGCGGCTGCGGAAAAACGGAGCAAGACTTTTCGGCTATACTCTCCGCTTTGACCGCCGCACACTTCAATCAGTCCGATGAGTTTTTCAACGAGGTGCGGTGTTTCTCCTCGAAAATGGCTTATATAGCGTTGCGCAGAAGAGATAGAGAGAGAGAGAGAGAGAGTTTATTCGTTGCAGAAACCGAGTGACTCGTCGACAGCTGATCTTATCGCGTCTTTGAACGCACACGCGCGCGCGCAGAATCTTCCTTTTACTCGGCGACGTGAATCATCGGAGGCCTTTGTATGATTTGCTTTATGTCTCTCTCTATCGCTGTAATGGGATTTTTCTTTTGTCCTTTGAAGGTGAGATGTGAGGGAAAACGGCTGTTTCCCGATTTTTTTGCACACTTTGCGCGCGAATGGATTACGGGCCACGTGGGCAATTGCCCCAATCGAAAATGCGAAGGCGTTATTATTTCTGCTATTAAGACGGTTCTACAGTGAGTAGAAATAACGCCGAGAAAATTGAAAAAAAATTCATATAAGTTATTTGATGTTCCAAAAACCCACACGTAAAATTTCAGAACGCTCTAGGGTACTTAGAATTGGAGAAATTGATGTTTTAATTTTGTTCTCGTTAACACAGCCTCTTATGGAAATATCCGTTCATAACCTACTTAACTTCATGCTACAAAGCGATTGATGCCAAGATTGGATTATGAATTTTTTATATAATATAATAGAAATATCTGACGAATATGTATTGATTCATAAAAATCTCCAGCTCTCTTGTATATTTAACAATAAATTCAAAACATTGGAAAAGTCACGCTCGCACCATATACATAGATATAGCGTATCCCACGTACTACGCAAATCAAAACAAGAGACTTTTGTTTTGACTCGTATAGTTATATTGTAGAACCTCCTTAAGGGGCCGTTACATTACGTATACAAAGTAATACACATATATAAAGTTGAATTAGGATTGCGCGAGGCGATTCGAAGTCGATTTGCATCCGAGTATGTGGACTCGTGTACACACATAGACGGCGCTGCTTCGGATATTTGTTTCGATTTGCATAATCACACGTCATCGGTGTCCCTGATCGCGCCATTAGATCACATCGCGAACGAGTGAGATGTTTGCGTTGAGAGTCGCGCGCGAGGCTGAAAGTAAAACCACTCCGAGGACTTTCTTTTCCCAAGCGCACTTGTATACACACGTCGACGAGTGCGTGATCCGACTCCAACCTATTGTTCGACATTATTTCCCCCTTTTCACGCCTGCCCGCGTACAGCAGACGAAAATAATTAAGAAACACCTTCGCCGTTATAGACCGAGAAGCCGCGTAATAATTTTATGCATAGCGATCCGCGCTACGCACGATCGGAATATTCAAAATAAATCGCCCACTCGCCGCGCACCTAACGCCCGAGCCGCTTTTAATGAGTGACGAAATCATTGTTTTCGGAGGTGCCCGCGGCCTCAACGAATCCCCAAACAAATATGGTCCGGATCGGCCGCTATATGCAGAATAAGAAGACGCGATGCATATGCAAATAGGTCGATTTCTCGCGCGTAGGCCGCGCGGGGTTGACTCGCGCCGTCGCGACTCGACCTTATATTCGTCACTGGAGCAACCCACGTTATTCGCGTCGGCTATATACGTCGTTTTCTCATTTTTTTTCCACCGCGAGAGCGTTATATCAGAGAAAACCTGTCGCGGACAAAACCGACGCTAGAAGGACTATCTGAGCGCTGCGAATGAATGCATTACGGTTTGAGGACGTATCCGCGTGCAGATGCGAGGAATTTTGCATAAGAATCCGTATCACGTTTCGCACTGCTGCGGATTAATTTGGCCGGGTGTGTTGGACGTAAGTCAACGACGAGAGTTAGTTCCTGAAAGAAAAAAAATCATTTAAACTTATCAAAGGTGTTGTGGAAAAAAAATTTTGGAATCGTTTAAATGTTTGCTGAAAGCTTCACTGAAATATACTGCGCAAACTTTTATTTATTTAATTATTGGCAAGTCTCAAGCAACGATTCGATCCATCAAGCAACAAATGGTTTAGTAAAATTATTTAACAAGTATAGTATTTCTCCATTCCAATTGTATAGAATTAACTAAGCTTACGAGAGTGTAAAAATATATATATTTGTATATCTCAAAAATCTATTAGTTACAAATAATCCAAATTATAATAAGTTGACATAATAATTTTTTATGATTAATGAAGAGATTAATAATTTTGACCGCAAAAATTCTCGGAATAATAGAATAAGTTCACACATTCTTAAAAATTCAAATGCAAATACCGATTGTTTACGTCCTGCCCAACGCCTCGTACATACAGATATTCCGAAAAAACTAAAATTAATTTTCCCAATGAGATTCTTTCAAAGGAATGTCTTAAGTGCTCGATTCCGCCCCATTTACCGAACCGAATACGTACAATGCTAGACTAATTATCGACGCGTGAAACAGCTCGCTTTGTACAAATGGAATCTAAACCCAGCTACACAAGTACTTCTCTTGAGTAGTCGTTATATGCACGAGAATTTCTTTCGACTCGAGTCGTCCCATTTTTCCCCCCCGCCCCAAAGAACGTTCCCTCGACCGCAGGCTTTATGCGATTTAAAAATGTACGCATCGCTGGACTCCCGAGACTTTCGCGAAGTTCGTTTGACACTCGAGAGTCCCATGGAGTCGAAATAGAGAAAAGCGCTCTGTTTTCACGCTGAAAATCCCTCGCAGCTGCCTCGACAAACTCGCGCGAAGTTTTTCTCTCTCTCTCTCACTCCAGAAACTTAGTACTCGCATTCGGGTCAATATAAAGACTCGGTCTCTCGGGGTGTCTCGGTCCCCTCCACAATTGCACTTCTTTAATCCGCTCTATTGAAATTTATACGCCAAAATACATCGTAACGTAAATGCCAACACGCAGCGGTGGCAATACGGCGTTAATAATTTGGCCAAGCGATACGCAAGAAAAAAAAAGCAAAAAGTAAAAAAAAACTTTGAATGCACAGAGCGCGCGCGCGGCTCTCTCAGGGATAAGTGCCAAATATCTGACAACTTTCCTTTCGCAGTCGCGCACAGCCTCACCGTATTTGGACTCCGGTAGAGTTTTTGTCGTCCAGCGCAAGCATAGTTTTTATGTAAGACGCATACCTCAAGGATGTTTATTTATATTTTTAGGTGCAATCGATCACGCCGAGATTGCTCGCAAGATTTTCGCATAATCTGCCCGGTAAAAAAGGAGCCAACTGCGTTGGCCAGATGTCGAGCTGTGTTATGGAAGTGTATTATTATTTTTTTTTTCAAAAAATTCACTATTGCAACCTCGTTTTTTTTTAAATAAGAAATTTACAAAATTGTCAGCTAAGCGACTTACGCGTCGATCATCTATCTCGTGTCGTTATAATTAGTACTTTGATAAGTTGTGTATCTTCCAAATAAAAAAGTAGACAGCTAATGCACTTCCTGAATGCGTAACACACTTGTCAATAGTTTTACCCATTTGCAATGCTCACACATTACCTTTGCGATCGTTTTAACTGGAAACTTTCCTGCCAGAGAATGTTGTCGTTATCGATTCCGCTCTTGTTTGCTTTAAAGCACGGTATACATACGCAACTTCATAATGAAGCGATTATAACGCATCGCAGCGACGAAAGTGCAGCTATCGATTCGCCGAGGTTATAGAGAGTGGGAGCGTTTTATCAGGATACTGAAAAATTTGCTGACTACATTTTTTTTTTATGAAATTGAAGAGTACGGTAAATATTTCCATGCGCATAAAATATTTAATAATTCGAAAAAAAATAAGAAAAATAAAAAGAAAATAAAAAGGCGAATGCGGTTAAGAAAAAATTTATTATCCTGAGCAGTAAAGTCGGAATCAAAAATCTAAAATGTGCTTCTGTATAAATTTTGAAACATAAATTTTGTGTTCGATCGTCGTTGAAGGATTATTTGACTGTTTTTAAACTACAAAGCATATATTATCGGAATCATTTTTTCTTTGAACATAATTAAACTAGGTAACTTTCCTATAAAAGTTCATATGAAGATACAGGTTCATCCTTTCAGTTCCAATTCTATATTCCGCAATCAGAAACTATCGATGTTCGAGTTAAAAACCTTTTCATTCGGCTCTACAATTTTCCATAACATTGCCATCGAAAAATCCAGCTCACTTAGCGATAACATGATTAGCCGATAGAGTATTACCACCCGAGGCTATAGAATACAAGCGCATAGACAATTTGGCAATTTCGCGCTGAGTCCTCGTTCATGATAGTCTTCCATGCCATGCGCTGGATAACGTTAAAGTGCGCTGTCTGCTCGCTTGGCTCCTGTAATTTAGATTGTGTGCAGCAGAGAGAAGTAATGGTTGGCGTTTCAAAGTTTTTGGTGGCACACATGGTAGAGTGACTTTGCAATTCCAGAATTTCGGGTTGGATGCGATTCAAGTGGAGAAAGGGCTGTTGCAAATACAATCGTATCGCTTTCTTTTCTCAATTTATCGCTGCCCACACGCACGAGTGGTTATGGTCCAATTGTTTATTTCGTTTAATCATTGCTTACAAAGTTTATTCCTGTTACCCGATATATCTATTTTGAAATAAAAAGTACTTTACTCACCGAAAGAACAGACGAGCCGGACATAACCTCCAAATTTGGTGTTGGAGCACTTGAACATACGTGGTAATCCCGAATCCAATAAAAATCTCAGCACCCAACCTCGAAGTCGACGGATTCGATGCCACACGATCCCCCTCACCTGCGCTATTCCGCATCAAATCCACGTAACTCTAATAATCCAGACCATTAACGAGTCAGCGTCTCATCGCTCAAGCGCTTTTTACTCCAACTCCGCTTTAGCGCACGTACGTTCTGCAAGAGTAAAGCACGCGCGCGTTTCCGAACAACGCCGGGGATAAGGGGCATCGCAATGAATCGCCCCCGGCTAAGCGTCTAGGTTAATCGGCTGCGATTAATGGCCTTCCACCGCCTCCACCTCCCGTTACTCCCACGGGAAGCTATCCCTCCCCCCCCCCCCGAGTAACGGGTTAACGCGGCTCCTTTAGTGCCGCTGACAGCTCGTCTTCGACGTGTGTACACTTACGAGTTTTGATGTACATAGCGAGTCCGTCGTCTGGATAGTTGGATAAGGGCTTTTAGAGCTAATGGAGCTGTTTGACGTTGGCTGTTGCTAAACTCTTTCGGCGTATTGAATTTTCATTCGTCGACGGGAGCGAGGGAGGGGGAGCTCGGGTCGCGCGACACTGCGCGAGATAAAATAAAAGTTCAACTCCTGCGGGTATATCGGGAAGTTTTAATTCATTTATCTCGGCCGCTTAATCGCATTGTGGACGGGAATACATCCGGGTTAATTTATTGGATTCGATAATTTACCTGGAACTGCCCTACTTATAGTCGGCTCGATTGTTATCAAGGATGCATCTGGGACAAGGATGCTAAGAAGCATTGTAATGTTGGCAAACATTATCGTTGTTATAAATTGTCATAGATTTCATCTCTTTATAACGAACGATGAATCTCCCAGTATAGAGTACACTTTGTATAAAAGGGGGAATCCCAAATCCGTAATATAAAGTTTCGCGTCCACTTGAAAAACTGCGAACCAAAGTATACCAATTAGGCCACGCGATCGCAGCATCGAGATAATTAAAACTTATTAGCGTAATAAAATTGGGTCAGGAATTCAATGTTTGCATCTTGAGAAGTCAGTGAACAATTATTTTCGAAACTTCGTACCTCCTATATATGACGATTCCGATCGAGAGAAAAAATTAAACATTGGCGTCTCTTTACTCATCGCCTTCTCGAACAGTCTTGAAAAATTCAGCTGAACTCGGCACACGCGCATACATACCTTTCGATTCTCCCGAAGCACACGTCGACGCGACTTTATTTATTTCAATTGTTCTTCACTGGTATCTAGCCCTCCTCTACAGTGTACGGCGACAGATTACCCCTGAACTCGATTAAAATTAATGGCGCCGTATCAAGCCTCGGGGGCAGTCCAAATCATTCCTCTTTTCACGGCGAAACTTGTTCTCGACGAAACTTTTCGCTAATGGCTCTTGGGAAGCGACTTCTCGCGCGCCTCTGCGAAATTTTATCGGTAGAGAGCATCTTCCCTCTGTCTACAGTAGAAGCGAGAATCGCCCGATTCTTTTCCTTCGGCACGGTTTACTTAGTTCTTCCAGTAGTATTATTCTTTATTACCCCTACGACGAGAGCAAAAGCGAGAAGGAGAGGAGGGAACGAAAAAGAAAACGCGACGGACTTGCGAAGTACGTTTTAAACGTGTAACAATTAACGTTAATGATAGATTAGTGAGAAGTCGTGGATTTTTACATAAATACTCTGTGCTCTCGGAGGTTACGCTTTGAGGAAGTTTCAGGTCAGACGTTAATGTTGTAAATAGGGCAGCTTCGCGATGCTCTTTTTTTCTTTCATTAATGCTGCACTGCTTCGTTACAGTAATTATTCGACTTATACTCATTTTATAACTGTCAGTCAAGTTAAATATAATTTTTAATTAATATTTCTATTTGGAATTCCGCGCTCATTTTCGGTGTACCAGAAAAGAGGATCATTCAATCGCAATAAATTTTGAATGACAATATCACAATAAACCTCCTAAATTTTCTATTCCCAGCAATACGAATCCACAATTTTTTTAATACGACGACGCACCGTCTTTCCAAACTCACCGTACACACCACCGAGCCTAAAATCGAAATAGTACACAATCGCGGGCAATAAATTCCCAAGGATCCAATCACTTAACGAAAGGAGCTCAGCTCCGCATCGAAAAGCCGTACGTGTGCACGGCCCCCCGTACGGGAGAAGCTTCCTTAAATTCCACTCGTTTCCCTCTCGCACGGCATTGCAAGGTCGTAAAAGCACCTCCTCGGCACGCTATATAGAGAGAGTGTGCGTGAAAGAGGGAGAAAGAGAGCGACATCGCGCGAGTCTAATGCCCGCAGACACACACGAGTATAGGAAGCCCGAGCCGCGCATAAATCGGCGGGACGTGAGCGCATGTGTGCATGCACTATCATTACGTCTTCCCGGCTTACGTAATCGCGCCTAACAATTCAACCGGCAAATATGCGAGAGTTGGCGATGGTTAATAAGCATATAGTCTCCGCGTGCATTACACATAGGTATTATATTCTGCCAGTGGAGAGAAAATTTTCTGTTTAAGTCTTCTATCTCTATAGTGTGTGCATACGTTCACTCGCCGGATAAATACAGCAGAGTCGAAAGTGTCTTCCTCGATAGAAATTCCTCTTTCTCTCATTCTCGTTGGGGGATAATTGAAGGAAATCATACGTATATACATATACGTGTGTGTACAACGAGAATTACACGGCGCTGAATCGAGTCGATGAATCGAGTGAGAGCAAAAGGAATCGTGGATTTTAACGATAGGTCAGCGGGTATCGTCGAGAGCCGGAGAGCTCGGTCCAACAGCCAAACACAATTATAGCTGATAAACAACGTTTCCAGCTCGATAAGTATCTGCATCCTACAGAACTTTCTAGTCGACTGCTCCGTGTGTGTCTGTTATATATATATATACGTAAACGTACACAGGACGTATGTATTCTCGTAGAGTCATGTTCATTCAGACGTCAATTAGACCTGCGCTTTATCCTCGGAAAGCAATGCGCAGTCGGCCCCTTCGATACCCACACGTACATATATATATCGGCGCGATCGACGTAACGCGTGTACATAACGTTAATTAGCGTATCAAAACTCTTTTCTCCTTCTTACTTTATTTTCGTCTCTGTCCGTGCGCCTTTACACACACGGTCGGACTCGACGTTTCCCCCCGCTGCTCCGCAACCGATGGCTCCAACGTCGAAATCACTTTATCCGATTTGATATTTATACATACTTATCTACGCTGTCTACGCGTGGCTGTCCGTATATCGTTTCTTGAATGGCGTAACGAAGGTATACAATGACGCTGTTTTCATAAGCGAAGATACCGGTCGAGGATAAGCCTCGGCGCCAGTGTGTGTGTGTGTGTGTGTGTAAATGTCGTTCGGACAAAGCTGACATTATGAAAAAAAAAAAAATTTCACTGACCGACGGCCAGAAATAAAGAAACGCTCTCGCTTTTCGAAGCGTTGGAAAAAAGAGTCACGACACCGCGGCGACGGCGGCGTCGACTTCCGTCACGCACGTGTGTAGTACCCAGCACACAAGTGTAAAGTACGTGCACGCATAAGTACGCGCGAACACACGCAAGCATCGCCGTCGTCTCCTTAGCGGCGTTCGCCTCGTAATCTTGGAGAGCACACAGCCGATCCCCACCCACGCGAGCGAAGGTGCGAGGAAGGGACGTATGGCAGCAGCACACACTTTCTCTCTGTCTCGCTCTCGCGTGCGGCCGGCGGTCGGCGGCGCCGAGCGCCTCGAGGCGAGTCAGTTAGACGCGGCGCTCGCCGGTATCGAGACCGACGCACCGATTCGCCGGAATATAACACGATGTCGATCGAGCCACCTCCCGTCCGATCTATTTCGGCTTGATCGGCGCAGTTTGGTGAATGTGAGATGAGGTTCGTTGTGTGAGCAAAGTGAGGTTATGTTCGGTGACGGTGCTTGCGTTCGAGGTGTGGATACAGTGGATCAGTGATTGTAGGGGGGCTCCGAAGATTTCTGCTTTACCAACCGATTTTGTCTCGACTCGACGAGGTTAGGTTGGGCTGTGTTGATTCAGCGGATTTCGAAGTGGTGCGATGTTCATTGCGTGCGCGTTGGTGAGTGGTGGAAAATAAAAAAAGAAAAAAATTGTTGGAAGATCGAGACGTCGGTAAAGCAGAAATCTGATAGGGGGGTGTTCTCGGTGCTTCCCTCGGTCGTAAACCTTGTGCAGCCCGATTTATTAAGTGGATTAGAGTCAGGCGCTGAAATTTCAAATAAGATATTAGGGTCGCGAGCTTCAAGAGCTCTCTCGCTTCATTCACGAAAAATTACGTAACGTCGATAATGTACGTGACAGGCCGTGATTGTGCGGCACGTGCTCTATCATTGATTTTTTATTAAGGCGCGCGCTGCAGCGCAGCCTCTGTTATTTTCCGAGCGCACGCGATATTATTATTGTTTCGGAAATAACATCTTTCGCCAACACTTTGCGATACGTATGTATATGCGCTCTCCGTCCCTCGTTTGCATTTTCTTTCCCACAGTCGATTTCAATTCCATCGAATATCCGCGCGTATGCAAATTATACACGCGTGAGCTGAATTGTTCAGAGTTCGTTCCCTGCAGCGGCGGCCGTGTATGCGGTTAATGCTGACCATGTTAAACAGTGACTGGTCTGAATATTTAATTATTCATGATAGCGGCGATGATGATAAATATATATACAATATACATATTCCTCGTTAATAGACGCATCTGCAAAAGCGATCGGTTTTCATCCCGATATCGACAATTTCTCTCTCCCCCTCGACGCTGATACGTTCATATATAATAAAATACAATCAAGAGCGCATTGGTTATAACACCACTCGTGAATCTCCAATCTGATAGAAGCGCGAGTTTCCATCTGCGAAAAGAACGTTTCACAGCTGTATATTTCACGGATTTCGCGACTTATCTTATCCAACGCGATTGCAGTCTCCGATGCGCAATTTTGCCCCGCAAATACTGCAGTGTGCAGTGTCTTCGACCGGAATTTCGCGTCGTTAAGAAAGTTCGTGTACACTCTCTGTATCTACGCGATTTAACGGGCCGTTTTAGCAATCGTCGATCTCGCGTTCGTTCGCCGGTCGGGAAATTCGCGGTCGTAGACGGCGCGCGAAAAAAACGTTTTGCTTATATGCGATATACGCGCAAGTTTGGCGAAAGTACATTTCCCGACTTGCCTTGGAATAGTACTTGGAAATAATTAAAATCTGCTCTACTTTCGGAAAAAGGCGGCAAATTGAGGCGGGTTTACGGGGTTTCCTGGTATAGCCGACGGATATGATTACAAGTCAAGCCGGGCAATGCTTTTCTCCGCTCTAGTCAGCAGTCGCGCGCCTGTTTTTTGCGGTTGGCAAACGAATAGCGAAACTATAATGTAACGAGATTTATTCGCCTCCGCGTTATACACACACACGCGCGACGCGATTATTATTGCCCGATATATTTCCGATCGCGATTCGCGCTCGTGAGAAAAAAAATTTTAGTTCGCGCCTTACGTAAAGTCATAAAGCAGTACACAAGTATACTTATCGACGTATACAAGTACGAGTAGCTCGATGAGCCTCTCGATCGTCTAACGAGGCACACACGTTTTATCTAAGCGGCAGCAGCAGCGCCGCGCCTTTCCCGCGCTCGCGCATTCCCGGGAGATCAAGAGCGCCAACTCGCGCAAGAGATACTCACTCGCGCGCTTTTTTTTCCACGTCCTTGCGCCGCGCGCGCAATATGTGAGTATCGGCTCGACTAAAGCCTCTGCAGCAGCGTAAATAGCCTTCGACGTTTTTGGCGGAACAAGCTCTCTCTCTCTCTCTCTCGATTCGTCTTGAGTGTACACAAGTACGGATAGAGCTGCAGAAGGACGCGCGCGATTCGTTTGTTTACTTTTTGAGGTCGCGGATTATTTTTTTACGCGCGCACATCGCGAATATCGCGAGTGTTTTGGAAGCGCGCGCGTAAGACAGTGAAGAAAAGGCGGCTGGAACACGTGTATTGTACGCGTTTGCGCGAAAGCGCAGTCCGCCCGCAAAAGGCGAGGATCTCAAGCCGGAGAGGCGAAAACACGCGTATTATCTCCAATTACACCAACAACGTGGAGAATGTATACATCGTATACGGTGCAGTCCGCGCGCTTCACACGCGAGCCGCGCGTTACGTGATATATACACGTCCGGAGGGGAGGGGGGGGGGGGCAAGTCTCGGGAAAAGCGAAAAGAAAAAAAGAAGGAACGAAGTTTGGCGCCGATCTCCGAGCGTTTTTTTTTCTCTCTTTGCGTATTATATATACTTGTATACTCTGTTGGACGAGCCGCGCGTTTAACCCAGATTCCTGCGCGCGCGTTGCGTGACACCTTGGCCGCGGCTCTCTTTCTCTCTCGGTATAGCTGCCGCTGCGCTCGTGCAGCGAGTATAGCTGCTGCGATGGTCGAGCCGCGCGTATATGTATATTATGCGTCGACGACAGGCTTGAGGATCGCGACAACGCGTTAAGGGAATTTTCATATACCGGACGACTGGTGGCATTATTCTGGGTTTGGAACGCACGCGTCAAGTCCGACTTTACGCCAATAATTAACGCTTAACGCTGGCGTTGTACGGTTTTAAGCGTGCGATAAAGAAAAGAATGGAATAACGCTGGCGTTAACGTCAATTAAGGCTTGTTTTTTAAGCGCGCGTCCGAATTTGGTTTTTGTACCTTTGCGCGTACTTTGATCAATGATAACGCTTGTATAACGATAGAAATTTCAATTTTGACGATAAATGCTGGCGTTAAAAAATATATAGCGTTAAAAATGAAACCGCGTCGAATGAAAGAATTTATTTTTATATACGCTATTAATGCGTAAAATTTTTTAAACGTATACTAGACTTCATTTTTACGCTATTAATGCGTGCAATTTTTTTAACGCACCCGCGTTATAGCGTAAAAATAAATTGTTTCGTTCAATTGAATTACGCTATTAGCGCGTAAAATTATTTTTTTTAACGCCGTAATTTCTATATAATTGGAATTATAGCAACGTTGCCTTTACGCTTAACGACGGCGTACGTTGCATTGTAAATTTTGATCGTTACAAACACAGAATAATGCCTCTGAAGTTGTGGCGTATACTCGAGCTAGTATTCGTTTGTTTAGAAATTTGATTAGAACGCGTGTGCATCTATAATTAGGGGGGATTCGATCGTTTGCATGCGCAGAGCGCAGGATGCACTTTCCCGAGAGAAGCGTAGCTTTGCCTATCGCTTCGGCGGATCACGAGATGCAGCTGTAAAAATTGTTTATCTTGCAATAAGCGTAGCAGTGAAGATGAGATCGTAAATTTTCTCCCTCCTCCCGACGGCCATGTGCGCACACCAGCAGTTCTTCGTTACATACATTTAGATTAATCGATCGTACATTTTTTTTCTGTCCAAAGTAAACGTAACAAATATTCACGCCTCGAACGTAACAAAAAAAAAAAAATTTCAGTGAGCGCGCCGCAGCCGAGAATAAAAGTGCGCGAGCAGTGCAAAAGTGAGGAGATAATAAAAAGCGAAAAGAAATGCAAGAGTGAAAGGCTCGCGCGATGCGCCGAGTCGCACTGCAGGAGGAAGTGATGCGAGTCAAGATGAGACTCGGCAGCGGCCGCAGGATCGACGGCACCGGCAGATGACGCAATAATCCCTCTGAGGGAGAGAGAGAGAGAGAAGGAGAACAAGAGACTTCGTAATACGCATAAACGGAGGATGGACCGGCAAATACCGTACAGCACGCTCGCGGCGCTCCGCGGAATCCTCATAAGCTCGCTGTCGCGGGAGAACCTCGGCCCTCACGACCTCTCGCTCAAGGAGCAGCTGTCGAAGCGCCAGTCGCTCAGGAAGGTTTATTTGCCAGGTAGGGATCTCGCGACGCGTTGCTCAATGCGTTTTCGAGAAAGGGAGACGAGAGATACTTATACAGCCTTTTTTTCGAAGGACGCGTGTGCCTCAAGGAGGCTGTACGAGGACGTTGATGGAAAAATTGGCGTTAATGCAATGCCGATGGAATAGTCATTTTTGTGTATTTAGCTCGAATTAGATATAGCGCGCGATCGTAAATAAAGGCCTGTCGAATCCATTTTTGGAGATTCCTGTATCTGTGTGCGGTTGATTGATTGACGGATTTGCGCAGAGTCTGCATAAAATTTTAGATGTAAACAACGACGAATGAGATGGATGGTCGTTTCTTCCTCGGTATAGAAGTTTGAAATAGCTGTCGTTCTCACGCGAATGTGTGATTGGATTTTTGAATTTTCAGTATGTATTTGTCTTGACAATTTATCGGCGCTTTGAAAGGGATTTCATTTTTACCTGAGAGCATCTGAATATTCAATAAAATATTTCAAGTTTTTTTCTTTATCGGGGCGAATAAAGCACAATTTGACTAGAGATGAGCACGAAAACGGTCTTAAAGTTTTTCATCAAAACGCTCCTGCAGCGGACTTGGAGAGCAAATATTAAGATTGTAGAAAGCACTTAAAACGCCCGTGTAACAAAATTGCATTCAAGCTACTTGAAGTATTGCATTAAGCTTGCCTTCAAAGATGATTTTCTTTCAAGCGCGTAAAAGTGTATTTCACGGGTTCACGAGGTGAATTACGTTTTCAAAGTTTTATTTCGTCCTCTGTTAGCATTTTTTTCATAGGTTTTCAAATATACATATACGATTTTTTTATAAGCTTTGGAGACCTAAATTTTAAGCGTGAGGTTACTTTACGATCGAAAATTGCACCATAAAATTCTTTTAAAAAATCTGATTTCCTTTGGGCTTTGTATTTAATTGCTTCTATCAATTATAAACCCATAATTTGATACACTATTTATGTGATTCTACTAGGTAATCACGTGGTTCAATAGATGTCGAATTTCCACTGAAGGGATCATAATTTTAACATCCACGAAATAATGAAGTATAGTGTGTAAAAAAATGAGGCATAATTTTCTGCGAACCAAATGAAAAGCAAAGCATCCAGCATTTCAACCATATATTTTTTTTCTACTTATCTCCCTCGATCGACCATTTCCACAAAACTAAATTTCCACGAACGGTCGTAAATTTTAATTTTCGACGTGTGTTACAAAGTGAATTTTTCTCGAAAAGCACGTTGCGAGAGACTTCCGGATGCGTATAAGCAGCGGCCAAGTTCGCTCGAGGTCTGTCCCATCCACAGCGTACAAAAACTATGTACTCTCTAAATTCTAAAACAGTGAAAATTCACTGTTCTTTAGTCCATATTATAGAATAATCATAGTTTAAAAAAATGAACCAATTGAAAAAAAATAGAAGGACTACCTAAACTAGTAAATATGAATATTGCAAATAGTGAAAAAAATAATATTTGGATAGCAATACACATTAGCTGAAATAGTGAAAATACACTACGTACAATGTTGCAAATACATTACTCAAAATAGTGTGTGGCCTAGTAACAGGAAGCTAAAGGGGTATAAGTTTTCGTTTATTCTACAAGTTCATTGTTAGCTAATTAAATAGTAAATTTTTCTCATGTTACAAAACAATTAAGTCCACAAAATTACACTTTTTCTGGGTAGTGGATTCTCCACTTGAATAGCGAATTTCTTGGGTGTTAAAAATGTATAAGTACCGAAAATTTCACTTCTCTTAAAAGTCATTATGATCGACTCATTGAAAAAATAGTAAATTTTCATAATTTTTCAAGTTCACCTTTTGCTAAAGTGATTATGTACTATAGTACCTATATTATTATCTAAAGATAATCAGTGCCCAAAATGACAATTTAAAGCAAATACTTTCTACTGTTTGAATCAGCAAATATTTACTAATTCGATAGTAAACGCAGTGAAATGAGCAAAATGATAACTCATTTCGTAAACAGTGACTATTCACTAGGTGCTACAGCGAATTATAATTTTTACAACGATGTACCATATTAATTAGTGAAATTCACTAATTTGGAAAATGATATACTTTTTGTACTACGTGTAAATAGTGAAAATTTTCACTATTCGGAAGATTAACATTATTTCGCTACGAGAAATCGCAAAATTTTCGCTGTTTCAGATTTTCAGAGGGTATATACGTCTATATTCGCGCTTTGCGGCGAAACCTTTCGCACGATACTTTACGAGCCGCGCCGCAGCTTTTCGCTTATGCTTTTCCGCGCGCGGAGGAAATGCTCTCTTCCTCTCCTCTCTTTTACGAGTGGCTCAGCGTTGCGCACTGCGCTCTCTGGGAAGTTTTAAGTAAATTTTCTATTAGTCGCCGAGCTCGTATATATTTTTCTCTCCTCGAACGCTCTTTCTCTCTCTTAATATATTTTATTATTAATATTATTATTGTATACCTTAAGTGTAAGGTTTCGAATTGTAAGACTCGAGAGAGAAATTGCAACGATTTTGCATTAAATTTTTCTATAAATTAGCAAATATTATTCCAAGTAGATTTTAAGCTATCTATAAGCTCTTCTTGTAACTATACACCTTGTGATCGAGAGATTTAATCACTCGAAACTTCAGTGTGATAGGCTTTGTTCAAACTACTCTGAAAAAGAGTGAAACTACGATGCGTTGCGTTCTGTAAAGTGCGGGACCTCGTTGCCAGCTACATGTGCCTGAATCTGGGCTTTGTTTAAATAATTATTGAGCCGCACGGGAAATTATCAAGAATATAATGTCTCTAATTCATGTACTGCCCGATGCAAGTAAAGTATTCAGGTTTTTGTGTGATTTTGTGCTATAAAATGTGATAGAAAAGTTTTGAGGTTAGAGGTTAGCTTATCAATGACAACATTTTTATAATTGATTTGTTCATGATGTGTGATGGAAATGTTTATTAGTGTCGAATACCCAAAATGTAGTATTTTTAATTATAGTGTTTGAATTTTGAGTACAATTTATGTTTTATTGCATTTGCAATTCCACAGGGGGATCCTGAATACCCTATTCGAGAGTGAAATTCGTCACTCAATTAGAGTGAATTAATTTTATAAGTATTGTATTTATCTGCCTATTGCCATACGGTCTCTATGACCAAGGCATAATAAAATTGTTTATCATCATCATCATCTCTCGCGATCCGCATGGCAGGGAGATAGCAAAAATTTGCGTCCCGCTGTACGCTCGACTTGCTCCACTGACTGCATGCTCAGCTCGCTTTCTACGGATGTCTGCTGAGCGCTGCATGAGAGACGGATCCGCAGAAACGTCATTTACTTTCTCTCGTTACAGCTTCATTGTGACGCTTTAGCGACACCGTTACGTAATATCGCTTCCTACATCGCGCATAATACTCGAGCGATCTGCATAGGCTCTCAAAAAGCCGAAATAGTCCTCGCGTCCGATACGGCTCTCTGGGCGTCGGATTTGCGAAAAGCTCTTGAAAAAAAAAATAGATCCCAAAAAAGAAATTGCCACACAGGACGCAGACGCATCGTGTATACGAGAGCCGATCGATAGGTCGAGCCGAAGCGGAGGCGTGTCTCTCTCTCTCTCTATCTGGCGCTCGAGTCCAGGCTTGAAATGCCTGCGCCCGTCACGTCGTCCATTATGGCTGGCAAGACGAGCCTCGACCACCGTAATAGAAACGCGAACGCGTAATTGACGCTCGGATTGATACATCGCCGCGATTAATAATTAACGATCGGCGCAACGATGACGCGCGCGCGCGCGCTCGAGGTATGACGGCGAGGGGGGAGGAGGGAGGGGGATGTATAATATAATCTGGGAATCGGCTTGCGAATCTGTGAAATATTTTTAATGTTTAAGGCTGATGTTTTTCTGAATTGAAAAAATTCTTTGAAATTCTTGTGTTGGCGCTTTGATGGACTCGAAAGGTAGAGAGTATAACGATAAGAAAATCGCTTGATAAGAGAGATTAAGATTTTGATCAATTTAAACTGTCTCGAATTTATTGTACGTGCCGCAAAGTGCGTTAAAATGATTACACTAAATATTTAGATAAGAGCAAATTTGTTGTGCGAATTGTATGGTGATTGAATAGGGGTGAAAAAGTTATGATTAAAAATTCAAATTTCGACCCCCGCAATACTAATTGACCTACGGCAGCTAATAACAAAAAATTGAATTACAATTAAGAGAGATATTTGCTCTTCGTCGTTATACGCGATAATCTGTAATTCAAATTTACACACAAAGTGCCAAATTTATGTTGTAATACCCGTAGGAATAAAGTTTGAATAATGTAACGAAATTTACATTATTCAAACTTTTATTCGTCCGACTATATATTCCGCGCCGCGCGCTAGACGATGCGAAAGTTGAATTTTTAATTGACTTTGGGACTCCTGTAAGGCGGCTCTTTGGATTCGCGCAGTGTTTTGGGAGGATTTACGATCATGGCCGCGGCCGCGAGCCTTTTATATTTCGCGAAAACTTCCTAATGGAAATCTATAAAACATTTCGTCGGATGTATATAAAATACGTCCGCTATATACACGTATAAGATTAATTTTTTAATTTCTTTGTTCTTTTTCTGTTTCAGGTGAGTACACGCGATGAAGCCGTCGTTGCGCCGCTTTATATATATACACACCGCCGTGTGTGGGTAAAGGTAACTCAATCGTTTGGTTAATATTCATGACGAGCGCGAGTTTGTATAGAGTGGCACAGGGTCCTATCATAATCTCCGGGAGGAAAAAAAAAGAGAATCGCTATCGTGAATCTCGCCGCTTTTTATTCTCCCGCTCGATCGATTCGCATCTTCGGCTATGCAATGGATTATGCAAATATTTTCATTTGTATGTATCTCTCGCGCGAATAGACGCGTATGTATGTGTGTGTGTGTGCGTATAACCCAGGGTAAACGCGATGAATCACCCAATGGCATACTCTCGCGCAGAAAATAGCCTTTGCCTCCGATAATAATAGCCTACTGGAAATTCAATCTAGACACAAATCAACAGTCGACTCGATCGCGCAGTTTGTACGACTAATGAAAAGGCAAACACTCGTAGTGTGGGAATCGGAGAGGAATACAATCGTTTTCGGCGCTCGGCTGCACCAACTCTCGGAACATCGCGTTGTTATACCCTCTTTTGGGCTAATGCATCCTCGAAAGCTGCAGCTACTCCCAGGGAGCTTTTTTCTCCAGCAGAGCCTTCAGCTCTGCTCTTCCCGGCAAATCAAGTCCGTCCGGCGGTTTTCCACGGCCTACACGGGCTTTCAATACCGACCAATGCCCGCAGAGTCACGCGCGATTTACACGCGCGTAACGGCGACGAATCGAAGCCGCAAGCTCCCGAAAGCTCGACTATCTCCGCGACGCGACGAGACAATTAAATTGATCGAGGCCGGGGGGAGTAGTCGCGCCTCGCACTCGCGGAATGCCGCGACTAAATTGCTTTTTGATACGCGCGCGGAGCTGGTCTCAGGTTGGCAATTGTAAAGCTCGCGCTGACGAAAGCTCGCGCGAAGCTTATCGAGCGGCTCGGGGAAAACAGAGGTTTTTCCGTTCGGCGAGCGGGGAAAAAAATTTAATAAATCGCTCGGCGCGCGATAAGTGGCCGGGAATTTCAATTTCACGCACACGCGCCGGCTGCAGTCGCCGAAATGGCAATTCACGCTGCAAAGTGGCCTTTATAACGGTGTGTGGAAAGGGAAATTCGTAGGCTTGTGATATGCGTATATATGGATTGTGTATTGGCTTGAAAAGTGATCGCGTAATTTCTTTGGCGAGCTTTCGTCGCTTGCTCGATGAAAAAGTAAGCTTTGAGTGTTACTCGATTGTGTGGTGAAATGGGAAAAATATTGAAAATTCAAGTTTGCGTTTGTGAATATTTGGATTAATAATTCTGGTTGAAGAATACCAAACATTTTCCGTGTACGCTAAGCATTAGTTGGAACTATTTTCGAAGGACGAAATTCATAATATTCATTATTTCATTTTGCCTAACTATATTAGATCTACTTTTAACACATATTATTCTGGTCTTGGGGCTATGGGAATTTAAAACACTGGAATCAGAATAATATGTATATTTAAAGTAGATCTAGTTAAATATGTATGGAAGTACTCGTCGCGGCGACTGAAATAATGAATATTATGAATTGCAGCCTTTAAAGTCACGTTAGTTGATACATGGTGTACACAAGTATTGTATTCAGATTTTGTATATAAAATTCAAATTCAATAATTACTTAATTCTTTCATTTGGTTATAATTTAAGTTGGTTAGATTCCCTTAAACATATAATTCTCAAGATGACTCTGCTAAATTTTATGAGCTGAAAGTGTATACATAGGTATATCTGCAGAAAGGGCGACATTAGTATTTACGTTTACTACACATTGCACAGGATCCTAATGGAAATTGCCCTAATTAATGAATTTAATAGCGCCTAAGAAGTCGTAAACGCGACAACAAGTTTTAGATTATAACATTCGCCTCTGTTTTGAATGTAAATATTACCTACACTGAAGAAGCATAGTTTGGTATCCCTCTTACATATTAAAAAAGAAAATGGTCAATATTTTACAAAAGGTATACCATTTTTTTGTTTCGCAAAAGGAAAAATGGTATAAATTAATTTTTACCTTTTTTTCCCAACACTTGCCTCGGAGAGATCGATAGACTCTTTTATAAAATATTAAAAAACACCGAGGGATAAAGTCTTTGAATATTGTGTTATACACATATTCACACATACTTAGAAAATGGTCAAATTCAATTGAAAATGGGGAAAACAATGCGCAAATTAAATAAAAAACAAGACTGCTCTACTCCCTCTGATCGAGAGCGCAATCAACCGGCCAAGACAGCTTCCTCAATCTCAATCACGAAAGCTAAGTGCCACTCTAAGCAAACTCTGCGGCCAAGTTCAACATACGTATACAGTAAACTCCGCGCAGCCCATTACATCCGCAAACTGAAGCGCGTGTAACAACAACGCAAGGCGTCCAGCATCCCAAACTGTCCTCCTCGTTAAATTCCGCATTCAGCTGATGAGCCTCCGCTATATAATCGTTGAAGAATGTATATGTTGTACGTAAGCAGCGACGAAAAAAGAAGAGGCCGACGAAAAGAAAAATCATTATTTATCCCCGCGTAGCAGCGCTCCTATGTATACGCATATATATATTATATATGCATAGAGAGCGACAGTCACAGAGAGCATATATATATATATATATGTATACGAAAGCCGCGCGCGCAGTCGCGATAGCGATAAATTCGGCGGCAGGCTGTAATCCTCCATTGTGTGCCGCGTTGAATATGCGCGATTTCAATGGCTCTCTCGCCCCCCCCCCCACCCGCTAAACGGATGGCCCGGGATCATCTCGCAGCAGCCCGGCGCGGGTCCTCCCGTATTAAGCGATTATTTCGCTTGGCCGTGGAAAATCCCAGGGGGTGCTGGCGCTGTATTTTATCCAAGTCGACTTTGAAGGTGTATACACTCTGCAACGACGTACATATACGTTTTAATTTACAACAAAAGTTATGCCCGTTTAAAAAAAAAAAAGAAAATATTAAAAATCGTAATAGCCGATTTTCTCCTTTTTCTCCATACGCCTCCCAATGTTAAATTTTCAATTTCCACGTTCCTCTACATTTGTGACTATCTTTCAGTTTACCTCTAGCTCTAAAAAAAAGTTTCGATTTCTGGACCCCCCCGAGAAGTGCATTTATATGAGAATCGGTCATATACGTGTACACACACACGAGCGTTCGGGGAAGATACGTTGTTTACATCGGGGGGGACAATGTCCCGGATTTCGAAGGCTTTTTTTTTCTTCCTATACTCCCACATTTACGAGCGCGCGCGATTTACGCAATGCGCGCCTCTCCCGCGGCAGCTTTGAATATCCCTTTCGATCGACGCGTGTCTCGGCGCACGAAAAATCGTTCGCCGTTCACTTTTTTTTTCTCACACGCGCGCGCGGTTACAAAACCGTCGGCGCAACGCGCATCTCCGCGGGCTATTCGCCTCGTAAATGTCCTGCACTTTTTTACGGACGAGAAAGCATGTTCCTCCCGACGAGATGCAGTCGGTGCGCAGTCCTTCTGCGTATACTCATGGCGGGCTGGGATTTACGCGACGAGTCTGGAGCGGCGATCTGTCGAGTTTTTCGAAGTGCGCTGCCTTAGAAGGACGTCACCGAAGTCGCGCGATATTTCTCGCCGGCGTTATTGCTTTTTATACACCGCGCGTTTGTTTAAGGATTTTTCGATTTCTCTTCTTTTCGTTTTACGACACGGATCTCGTGCAGGCGCGATAAAATTAATTGAACGCGCGGACTTAATTAATGTAACAATGTATACATCGTTGAAAAGAAGCTGTAAATATTAACGTACGGCCCAGTGAAAGTTATAGTCTTCATATATATAGCGCGAAGTTGAAAAAATTGTACACGCAACGATATACGTATTTACGAAACGAATTCGAAAAAAAAATTGTTCACAGCCATTTCCACATAGAGTACAGCACAACAAAGAGAGAGAAGCATTGTTTAGAGCCTATCCGTTGCAGCCGAATATTTCAAACAATAGACGCGCAATATTCAAATGTAAATAGATTTCCGAAAATCCGTGGCTCCATTCAGTTCTGTTGCCCGAGCGATCGCAGCGAGCGTTTCTCATTACACCCGCGCAGGTCTCCCGTTTAATAAACACAAGTGTATGAGAAGCGAAAAAAAGTTGTTCCCAAGCCGATTGCCGAGTGTACATACATCTATATTCCACACAGACATTCGAGTCTCATCGCGGGGGGACTATACTGCTCCCTCACGGCGTCGTCGAAAGTTCGGAACTAACGGTACACAGCGCGAGGAGGTCGCGGCAAGAAGATGCGCCGCGCGCGGCGAGGCTGTTCGCGCGAAGGAAGCTTACTATATATACGTATACGTATATGTTGGGCCGCGGCGCGTTCTAACTTGGCGCCGAGAGCGAGAGAGAACAGAACGTTATTCGCGACTGCGTTATCTCGCGCGCGCGGAAACTGTCGACGTGAAAGACACGATTTCGAGCTTTGCCGACGGGAGGACCTTTTGACGACGAGAGAGAGAGAGAGTGAGAGAGCGGGAGGGCTTCTCCGTATTAGTTTTACGAAGCTCGGCCCAAACTTGGCAGTCTCCGACGCGAGAGCTGTACGCTGCGAGCGAATTTGGGGAGGCGACGGTTTTTTTTTTTTGCTTTGTCGAAGAAGCTTTGCGACGGTGCGAATTTTGAAATTGAAAATTTCGATGAATTTTCGCAGTTTACTTGTTCCTCGGGGAGAAGAACGTGTTTTCAAAAAGTGCGTGTACGTACCTGCGAAGAACGTTTGTCTGGAGCGTATTTTTGGAAGCAATCGGTAGAAGAAACTTAAATTTTGTGTGCAGACTGATTGAGTCCCAACTTAGGTCGTATTTGGAGACGCTACCATTTATCGCTAGAAGTTATTTTTTTTTTTTTTTGAAGAAACTGCATTTTTCATTCCTGTATACCACGGATGTACAAAATATAATCCCATATTCTGAAAGATCATTAGATTTTCTTCAAAAATATGTCTATTTGTTATTATTTTATCATTACTGTTGGCTTTTAATCCATTAACGGCCACGCGGACATTTAACAGTCGATCGATCTTTTGATCTGTACAAGACGTAAAATTAACTAAATATTATAAAGAGCAACATATTTTTATGTGAAGAAACCCTGCTCTTTCCAAATCTGAGGTCGGATTTGAACAATTTGGCACCAAAAATTAAATATGGCTGCGTAAACATACCTAAAATTCAAGTATCGACTGTGCACTTTTTAATTTAATTTACTTACAAAATTGAATTTTTGCTTTTCCAAAAAAGCTTTGTAAAGGTGCAAATTAGAAAATCGAAAATTCTTGTTCATTTCAATGTTTCAACTCGTCGCAGCTGTTAGTTTTTGTAATTCAAAATCGATCATCATACATTTTTAGTTCGCAATAATTGACAATAGTAAAACAGTTAAAGAACCACTTAGCACCGATTTTTACCTGGGTGTCGAAGCGAGAAGAGAGAGAAAAAATAAGGACAAAGAATTTTCCGATACGTTAGCTCGTATACGCACGACAGGATTTTACACAGCCGAGAGCTGCTCTTCGAACTCGTCGAAAGAACAATACAGTTTTGGAAACATCGATGTATACGAGGAGGAAATATGGGAGGGAGGGAGAGAGACGGGAGAAGCTAAGTAAGCCATTGGACCGAGGGAAAAGCGTTTTAACTTTTGATGTTCTCTGCCAAAGTGCAGCCTCGAGCTGCAGAAAGATGCTCTCCGTAACATTCCGCGTTTACACAGTGGAACGCCGGATAAAACTCGTGAAAAATAAAATTCGCAATCTCGCGCAAGTTTCGCCCGGCCTCATCCTGTAGGCGCACCGGCATGTCTATACATGTATACCTGCGCTATACCTCCTTATCTGGATTGCGCTAGTATACACCTGATAGCATCGCGACTGAATGGGAATCACTGTCATAAACTTCAATATTGGTTGTAAAAAAAGATTTTAGATAAAGTTCAGCTTGTTACGGGGGACTCCGAGGGGGGCAATTAAAAATATTCAAATTTCGCGCGCTACAGCACGTCTTGCGCGAGGAATAATGGTGTAGTAGCTATTTTGTTTTCAATTGCAGCGGAAATTAAATTACCGCAAAACCACATGCACACACGCAATGGGGCCGAATTCATTATTTTACAATTTCGCATTCATATTGTAATGGGGAGTAAAGCTTGAATAATGTAAAAGCATTATTGCATTACTCAAGCCTTGTTTAACATTTATACATTCGTTCGAGTATTACAGTGTAAACATTAAGAACTTCGTTAAATGAGAGACACGCGTTTTGTGAAACTTTACGCGTATCCTCATACATTAGTTGGTATAAGTGTAAATGCAAATTTTTAATTCTCTATATCAGATCTCCTTAACGTAACGCGTAAAAGAAATTTACGGTTTTATAACGCAGACTTTGAGGTATACGTTTATCCCTGCAATCCAACTGCCCCTCAACAATACATCCCTATCGTCGCAATCTTGCCCATCGAGACCGATGTTTTTTCCCGACGCATAAAGCTATTCCATCCGCCGAGGCGAATCCAGATTTATTCGCGTCTTGAAGCCAAATCTGGCCTCTTGCAGCTCTCGCGTATAAGTATACCGTGCAGCCGAGCCTTTCGCTTCCATCACTCGCGTTTGGTCCCCGGCCAACCAAACCGCTATATACACGTATAGAAAATGCGAGAAAAAAAAAGTACACCATGCACTGCGCGCGGAGCTCGTAAATTTCACGAGCGCGTTATGGAATATCGGGCGAGCGAGCGCAAACAATTTCACTTCGCCGTGCCCTACCAAGTATATAGATCGAGACTCCTGCAGTCGAAATCCCAATCGTGTTATTTTCGAAGCGCGGCGCGTCGCGTTGAGTCGACGCTGCGTGTATATCAGTATGTCCAGGAAATTTCGGAAACAACTCGGACGGAAAAGTGTTGCAAAAAATTTTCTTGAAGACACACCTAACGGACCTGTTTTTTCTCGTTCCTTAGGTCATTCTGAAGGAGAAAAAGCTCGCGTGCACGGCCGATCGATAGGGTATACTTTTTTCCGGAGCAAAAACGTCTCGAAAAAACGAGAAATAATTAACAAAAAGAGACACCTAGATTTTTTTTCTCGAAAAATATGGACTTTTATAAAAATGTCATTAGAACGAAAATGTCTTAAAATTCATGAGAGAATGCTCTGAAATTTGTTCAGATTGATCCGGTGCAATTTGTTGATTTTTCGAAAATCCAAAAAAAAAATCGATATTTCGAAAAAATTCGTAAAAAATCTGAAAAAAATTTAAGAGTAGTCTTTGATGAATTTTAAGTCATTTTTGTTCTAATGAAATATTTTTAAAAGTCCATAGTTTTCGAGAAAAAAATCTATGAATTCTTGTTTTTTAATTATTTCTCGTTTTTCGAGTCTTTTTTGCCCCGAAAAAAGTATACCCTACGATCGGCCATACACGCGAGCTTTTTCTCCTTCAGAATGACCTAAGGAACGAGAAAAACACAGGTCCGGTAGGTGCGCCTTCAAGAAAATTTTTTGCAACTTTTCCGTCCGAGTTGTTTCCGAAATTTTCTGGACACACTCGTATACATCTGATTTCTCCGGAGCCACCGGGCGCGCCGATTCATCTGTCACCTCGCCGTCATTTTTCTTGCACTCATTCGCGGTGTCACCACCGCGCACGAGCATATTTCATCGTCGAGGCATTATCATCGTTTCCGTCCGCGCAAAATATCCCTCCCCCCCCCCCCCCCGCCCCGCCCCGTCTTATGTGCTCCTCAGCCTTAAGCCGCTCTGCTCTTATTAATGCGCGTCGCATGCGTTGCGCATGAATATGCATACACGAGCTGAAATTCAAACGGATTTCCTCGTCTCGCCAGCGGAAAGGGGATGTATCCTTCCCAGTATTTTTTCGTGGGGTAAAATAGAGAGAAGCCCGGAGAACCTAATGGCTGTGTTATCGCGACGCCGAAGTGCACTCGGGCTGTGTACACTGAGTAGGTTCAGCGAGAAAAAAAGTCCTTTAGAGTCCCGAGACGTTCGTTTGTGCTCGAGTTCTTTAAAACGCACGCGACGGGGAAAATTTTGATGAATGCCCGCGCGGCTCTCGCTTCAATTGACGTTGCGAGCGAAGCTCTCGGAGTGTTTTGCAGAGCTCGTGCGATGAATGCGAGTGTCTTGGAATATTTTAAATGAGCGTCGTTTTCATGGCTTTCGCAGCGCGAATGAATGAAAATAAAAAAAAAAGAAGAGAAAAGTAAGAGGAACGGACAAAAATTTTACGATTCTATAATGCAGACTGGAAAGTGTAGGAAACCGCAAGACGGCTGCAGGGCTCTCTGCTCTCCGGCATCTAATTTCACCTTATGATTCGCGAAAAAGAAAATCGTTAAGTTTAACGATGCATCTGTCCCCGGCAGATTGGTCGATCGTAAAAGCAGTATCTGTCTTTCTCGAGCTCGCCTCGTCGACTATCATATTATACAGAAGTCTCTGATCTAAATAACCGATGCGCTCCAGTTGCTTATGCAGTCACTCGACGACTATACACTTCTCCGAAGAGTTTCAGCCTTTATTCGCGCGAAGCTGATTATATGCATAGCCTGCACAGAGATACGTCGAAGTAGACAATTGCCGCTGGTGACTTGGCCACTATCGTCGAGAGGCGCGGCTCCGCTAATTGCAAGGAAGAGGACTGGACGATCGCCTGGTTATTAGACACGGATCGTAGCTTAAGAGACCTGATCGTCGGTATATCTATCCTCTTATTGTCATCGCCGAATGTTGAATGTTCGTTGGGTTTATAACGCGGTGTACCGGGCAATCAATAGTGGGATAAGTTTTGTATTTATTGAGATGCACATAATGAAAATTGTAAAATTGTAATGACATTCTATTTGCACCATTAGTTTTCGTGATCGGTGAAAGTAGATTTTTTGTCAATATTCAATATTTAAACTTAGATTTATTATATAAAAGAATTTATTTATACAAAATTAATAAAGATCGATACACGTGTACATTAATTTGTGACCATCATACAACTAAGCATATCTAAAACGCAATGCCAACTCGTAAGATATATTACTCTCGATCCGTACATTGTCTCTATAGTAAAGTTCAACGATTACTTTTCTTCCGCTCGAGACAAATGGTGGTATCTTTGCTCCGTTGGTTCGAGAACTGCAAAAATAATAAAATTAATTGAAGTATTAAAATTTCTGCTCAAGTTTTAGGTGAATTTCTTAAAAAATTAAAATGAACGAATATTTAACGTACTCGTATACTAGGTTAGAATTTTTTTCGTTACTTCCATCATAAATCATAAAAAAGTATGGATTATCTTTGGTACAGTCAGCAACAGCAGTAATACATCCCATAGAATGGTAAAACAATTCCACTCTGTGATCTTCCGGTGCCTCGATAGTCCAAACACATTTTTTAGACTCATCTTTTAGTTTAATCGAGATTTCAATTGGGCTTTTATCAGAAGCTATGATTCCTCCGCAAACTGTAAAAAAAGTTTATTGGTCGATTAAATTATTTGTAATAAAAGTTGAAGTAAAAGTGTTATAGATAAAGTTATTGCTGCGTACATAAAAAGATTGATACAATTTCAAATAAACTTACCATTTTTGTAACGTACCGCTGGTTCAAGCCAATCCTTGTTTACCTCTGTTTGAGCTCTGCGAAGTATATGTATTATTTAGGACTTAAAATATAAAAATACATGTTTTTTCTTGCTTCAACATTTTAATAAATTTTTATTGTATACCTTTCATAGTCTGCTTCATCGTTGACTTCGAAATCGACGGATTTCGCAAAAACAAATATACTAAAATTCATATGTATTTTAATCTTAAAATATAAACATATATATTAGCTTATTGCTTTAAAATAGCATTTTGTTGCACCAACCTGTCGCCAAATATTAGACATAACAAAACTGTACAAAGTAAATTTAAATTTAACATTGTATAAAACAAGATAAACGGACACTTATTCTAAAAAGAGCTCATCACAAACTAAATTCGAGTTATTTCATCTTCAATTTATATATCGATACTTGTCCGTGACCCGTTATCAAATTCATTTATGAGACTTCCATTATACTGATACTTATGTATCACTTGGAATTGTGTCAAGTTTTATCGGCCTTTTCTCTACATAGAATTAGAATTTACTAAGGCACACAATCTCCTATTTACGCAATAGACAACTATCAAACCATACAACTATTTCTCCCAATATCTGCAATGAATCTCAGTTTCAGCTTCGAGAGTCCCAAAAAAACAAATGAAAAAAAACCCGATGCCATAGCTCGAAAAAGCAGTGCCACCCAAGGGACAGTAGAAATTAAAGCGGAGACAGCTCGAATACTCCTCTTGTCTGCTCTTATACTGAGAGCTTTTCGTCGGAAGCAACAATCGTCCACTGATGATCTCTTGTGTTTTACGGTAACAGCTTCTCGCTTTTACGACTCGAGGCGTTTTTCCTGTAGTGATGAATTTTCTTTTAATTTCTTTCCCTCACGATTGGGTTGAACGATTAATCAACTTTGCTGATGATAAACGCAAAATTGATCGGATCCGCGCGCACGTGTATAGACGCGGTAGAAAAATTAATGTTCGCCTGTAGAGGACCTGCTGGTAATGATGCAAGAGTATATAGCATAGTCTCGAATGTTCGAATTGCCATTTTTGAGTAATCTGATGGTATATTTTACTGGGATGCTCGTAATTGCCTATTGATTTCGTCGCGTTCTACACTGCAAATGTGCACTGATCGGCTTGTAAAAAAAATGATGTATTTTGTGGTGAAGCTTAAATACGCAATTTTAATTGGCTATTAGTCGATTTAGTTACATGAATAGCGCCTTTTAAAATTAAAAAATTTCATCACGCTGTTCACATTTTTATTTAATACAAATGTCATCATTTTATTATAAAAGAATTATTTTTTGAATAATCTATTTTGACTTCCTTTGACTTACTATATTTACAACTCTTACTATTTAAATAATGCTATTTTATTAATTAAAAGTATACATCCAAAAAGAAAGTAAAAATAAAACTTTGTCGCTCGCTTGCCTCCTAGTATCAACAACATTTTAGAGGAATGACATATTTATTTTAACAATCCACGTGGGAAGCAAACGGTTTCAAATTAAAAAGTTTATTTTTATTGCTTGAATAACGACGATTCACTACTGAAAAATTGTATAACCTTTGCTGTGTGTCAATAGTCAATTGGATGGATTGGATGGAACTAAGTTTGTCTTATTCATTATTTAATACTCACAAATATATTTGACGCTCAAATTAAAAAAAAGGATTATTCATGGTCAAACACTGCTTCATCATCAGAACATCAAGCTAACAAACACCGAATATCAAAGCAATTAAGGCCACCTAAAATCCATCTGACATCCTATCAAACCGGAGATGTACTGTACGTCCTGGCACTCTTGATGAACGCATTAAACGGGCATTCGCTAATACCAGTCAACAGGATCGACGGACCCAGGGGTCGAAAGGTCTTCCTCGTCCAGCCGGCTTAATGAAATTCGCAGCCCGTTAACCCAAGGCGACGTTGTCGGACATTTTCGCCAGAGGGAAGAGTGACGCTCTTCTGGAGTTGAATTGTTCCTGATAAGGGACTCATTCGGTTACAAGATTTTAAAAATCCTCTATTACGAGAGGCTTGGTCAGTAAAGATAGTCTTTGTTTTCATGAACTTCATTATTCTGGAAACTAAGAGCATCCATTATACCTAAAAGCTCTAACTTTTACTTAATTAATCTTCTCATTTTTAAAAGCACACCACAAATTCCTCTCCAAATGGGGTTATATATTAATAGAATGATAAAATTTCTAATAGCTTTTTGTGAAATTTGCAGTTCGAATTGAAAGTTATACAGCGTATAATAGTAATATTGCCGCATAAGTATCTAAACTCTGAAACTTACGTTTCCAAATCAGTAGTCGTCATCATCATTAGCATCATCATCAACATTGTTACTATTAAAAGAATGTAAAAGTTGAAACTATCGTAATCTTTTGCCTTTTAAACAACAGCGACTTTCTCTTGTTTTTAAAGATTTTTCTGAAACTGCACTCTACACATTTTTATGCTCGCTCTTTCAGTTCACTACTTACCTTTATCTATTTGAAAGTTTAGCATTCCGACCAAATACCTCTATCCATTCTCTCCCAACCAGTCAACCGCATCATCAAAATTAAACTATCCTTACAAGGATAGCTTCGTACATAAAACTCGCTTACCTGGCAGTCGAACCCTTCGAACAAATCTCCAACTCCCAAAGGGTAATTCATAGCAATCGGAAACAAACGATCACGCCCGCAATTCTCAGATTAATTATCTTCCCTGACGTCGATGACAAGGGTTTCGAGTATATACCGTTTGATAAGCGATGGGCATTTTATTGTCACAAGATTCACAAAAGTTGAGCTTTCATTCCCTCCAGTCGTATCTCGAGAAAGGAAAATAGAAGCGAACGCTGGGATTCAATTTCCGCAAGGACTCTGAATTCCCTTTAGCCTTGGATGCGCGAGTAAATATCTGCCAGAGCTGAGAAAGCCAAGTCGCCTTTGAATAAATATACATTTTGTTTGGCCAGGTTTGTACCGAGTTTTCCTTTGTTTTTAATTAATTTGGCAAAGTTTGGGCGCCGAAGGAAGACAAAGTTCATTTGCATGAATGAAGACGATCACTCTCTTTTCGACTGGTTGCGTAAATCTTCAGCGCAGAAGATACGATAATTCAAGATCGACGTACTTTTCTCTGACTGCAGTTGTGCAACTCTGCGTCCTAAAAGAGAAAAACCATTGTACACACGCGCTTACCGAATCACTTTGACCGACTTTTGTCTGCCCCCGAACGCAATTCCGCAGCCCTTCATTGGAAAACGTCGACGTATTTAGCGTAATTCAATTCGATACCCCGTAAAACTAAAACTTCCATCGCAAGATTGAATGTCAGACCGGGTGAAACATTCGCTTCGTCGAGTCGGCTAAACTCCGAGAAAAACTTTCTCCACGGCGCGCAGCTGCAAAATCGCACGACATTTCCTTCGGGTCCGGTCATTTTTTTCCCAGCTATAAACCTGGCCGGTCCACCCATCATCTCAGGAACTACATCGTCTATCGAATGACTTTCGAGATACCGAAGCCATCTCGTGTTTAAATTTCCTTCATTGTCTGCCAGATAGGCTACTCGAATAGTGCATATTCTCGGGGCAGACGTGTGCGCGGTGAGATAGGCGAAGGTCAGACACAATATCTCCCGCGCACACGGCATAGGAAAAGAAAAGCCGATTGCCCGTGGCTGGCTTGTCCTATAAACGTCGCCTTTTCGCTCCACGAGATTTCTCCTCGCATTCTTATTCTACTTATTTTTCTCTCTTCGGTATTAGAGTCTGCAGATGACGTTCATGCCTCCTCTTGTTATTGATGAAAAATGTTTGTTTCACCACACCTGACTCTCATAAGGCAATATTGGTCAACGACAAATTTTATTTCAGATTAAAATTTTTGATACATATTCGCATCAACGGCACACACCTCTAATAATCAAAGTACGGACGCTTCGCCTTTTTTCTTCTCATTTTTTTTTCTCTTGTACCCGAGAAAAGACGGCAAAGTGGCAGCTCCGACGTTCTATCTTTTTTCCCGACGGAGGCGCGCGCGCGCACGGAAAACGAGACTTTCCCCTTTTGAGCTATCCGGAGAGAGAACAGTACGCGTCACCCCAGCAATCAGCGGTATTTCTTTCTTGGCTGCGAGACGCTGCTGCGCATTATTTTGTTCTACCCTCTGCACCTGCGTTAAATGTGAGAAAAGAATTTCAATGTTCTCGCATGATATAAATGCGACTACATCTTCAGTCGTACTATTTCAATATTAAATATTTATGCTGCAATTAAGATTCAAAATATTCGCTTCTCAAGAGAAGTTTAACATTCATCGAATGACCGAGTGAATCGTAGAGGATAGTGGAGTGTGAAAAGCTTCAGATATTAGAATTATCTCGTAATGAATCAAGTTTTAATGAGCTGCAAAGAGAGCTCGGATTTCATAAAATGTCTTTCTGCTTGAACGTTTCATTTAACGATATACGTATGAATTCGGTAGACCGATTGATCAAACAAATGCGAAGCTATATACCGAGAAACCAAATTCAAGAAGCTTATATATATTTCACGTACCCTCAAGTGTACGCGGGCTCCGCTCTATGGACCATTTTTTATTAATACCGTTACTGGCGTGCTTTTGAATTATGAAAATCACCAGATAGTAAAAGCGCAAGATAAACTTAAACTAATGTATGCTGCAACAGCATTCACCTTTGCTATCGATCCCATTTAAATTGTAAGCCTTTTACGATACTGTTGTAGTCTCCCAATCTCATCATTGCAATTCGACCGTTTAGTCCCGAAGCTTCTCTAATGGAGCTTTAAAACTGTTGCGACCTCGAGAAGCTGACCCTAAGGATTGTCGTGATTGTTCGTATCGCTTGGGGAGATCTTGACGGACCAACTTTAAGGCTTTAAACTCGATGTTGCTGGATAAAAACATTCCACGTCGAAGTTATCATTAATTACCTTGTGTTTCAGCTGCGATAGCGCAAAAAGACTCGTCTTTTTTGCCAATTCGTAGCTACACTGATCTCGCTGCGATCAATACAACTCGAAGCTGTGCAACTTTTTTGAGTGTTTCAAATCAGAGCATTTTTGAAACAGTATTTTTTTTATAATTTTTTTTAGAGGGTGTGCATCTTAGATTCTCAGATTGTGCAACAAAAACTTATATACCTCGGCTCATCTGCGTTGGAAGAATTGTCGAATAGTATACCGAAAAGAGCTATCCGACAAATATCCGTACGTTTTCCTCAAAAATAAAAAAGATTCAGGTCAAAGTGTCGCGGAAGAAACAATATTGATTTTCGCGAAGCCGCCAGCCGAGTCTCTGCCGGGGCAAGGTGTGAATTACAGTCTTCGCACCCTTTGGTATTCATGAAAAGTGCGAAACTCGTCGATTCACTTCCATGGAGCTCTTGCAACAAAACATTGCGCAACCTGACGCAAGTCAGAAAAAGAGCCGAGCGATCCTCGGCATAAAAATTCTGCACGTAATCCCGTATTACGTGATAAGCACAACACACGAGACCGAGCTTTTATGTATACCGAGAAAAACGTGGGAGCCAGCGCCAGAAAGAAAACAAAACACACGCCGTCAAGGTCAACACCTCCTCGTCACATCTCGCTTCCAAAACATCGACTCTCGCGCGCATCGCGAGAAAGGCTATCGACTCCGGCAAAAGTGGCGTGGCAGCACTGCAGCAGCAGCAGCGGCGGCCAGACGAAGACACAACGTGAGTCGAATCGCCAACTCAGTTTTATTTTTCAAGGTCACACGTTTCCGCCCCTCGCTGCACACTCTGCACTGCTATCCCCACTCCTTAGCTCGGCATACAGCGACTCGACTAAGTAGTTTTGTCTTCTTTCGGCAGGTTCAACCACGTGCCATCCTCCGCTGTGTGTCTCGCGTGCATGCCATTCTCGTGTCGTGCAGTTGATGCACAGCTGCAGACAGCCATGAGCTTTGCAGTAACTGCGATTACTCGTTTACCCCCTCCAATCCTCGAGATGGGAGGGGAATCATTTGAATTTCGCGCCAATTTTTCTAACCTACAATTCAACGCTCGGAAGCTTCAGCTTCTGAACCGTGAATCTCATAAGCGTCGCCAAGACTGACTGTACGTTCGCAAAAGGGCAGAATCGATCGATATCCATGAGAGCGCGCAGATGGAGAGAAAAAGAATAAGAGAGAGAGAGAGCGAGACAAATGACTCTCGGAGGCGCTGGCTCGTATCACCTGTACACGTGTGTCTCTCAAAATGGCACTTCTCTGTTTTCGCGCGGCCAACTGCAAGCTACCCCCGCCGACGGAGCGAACGCCTGGCTGCTGCATGCCTGGGCGAAGATCGATCGATCCGCGCGCGCACCCCTAACCTATGTGCACTATATAGGATCGGCCGGAAGGATGATGTAGACGCAAACGTTGTCGGGAGAGACGATAGGGTCCCGCCGATGCAGTTACGTTGGATTTGGATAGATTGGGCTGCTCTCGCGGAATCCTGTAGGACGAAGATTTCGTTACACGATCTTGCAGCTCGATTTTAGAAAGTGAGCCCATTGATCGAGGATTGAAAGAGTGGACGGACAAACATTATTCTGCATTGCTGCAAATGCATTAGATATTTTTGTACTTGCAATTGGATTTCCGTTCGCAGGGCTCACTGCTATACAAATATAACTTCAGCTGAGAAAGTTTAAAAGCCAAGATTTCTGCGAGTGTAATTAGTATTTCAAGCAGGTATGCAGCTCCTCTCAACCTCGGAAATGGTATTTTCGGACTTTATTAATAGAATTTGAGACGTATTTAATTAAGGACGTCGCTGCCACGATTTAATGACGTTGAAGTAACGTTTAATAAATCCGCTTATCATTCTTGCTGAAGCAGTGAAAAGAGCTAGATTCCGTTCATTGTTATTTGTTTTTGTTTTACTGGATACATTAGTAGACTTTCTTAGTGTAACAGAGTGTGCTTTTGAAATTGAAGAGAACCTGACGAATAATTGCAACAAAACTGATTTCCTCACAAATATCAATTGTAATAAACTGAAATAAATCTATTGAGGAGTAGTTTAAGTAATTAACTAACGGACGAAAAAACGAAAGCAACAATGCTTTTTTACGCGTTTGAAAAGAGTTCGTGAAAGAACTGGGGGTGATAAAAAAGGATATTGTTTAAGAAAACAAAGAGAATTAAAAACAGAGGAAATGAGAAATAAAGTTTCATTACAGCTACGGATTTTAAAGAAAGATACGAGACAGAAACTTTTATAGAAGATGCTGAAAATCTAACACAATTATGACAGATTTGAACATAAATATACAGTCAGTATAATCATCTAGTTATAAAGGGTTTTCTCTCCTATTAAAATGTTCTAGAGTAAAATCAGAAATTCCTTGAAGCGTTGGTTAACTCTGCTGGAAAAAATGTTTTCAAAATCAGAAATTAACCTCTGAATGCGTAGAAATACATTGCTATCGTGTCTGGCCATGTACCGCAGTTACTACTTAAGCAACCAATCGTTTGAGATACCTTTCGACTAATTAATTTTCAAAGCTAACACTTCTAAGTAAATTTTAAACTATGCATTTTTAAAACTAACGATGTCATTTTTCTGTTTCAGGTAAGTGTTGAGACAAATTTCGCATTTGACGCTGTTCTCGATACGATCTAGTAAGTAACGGATAAAGTTAAGTTTATTTCTAACGATTGGAACTCGAAAAGCCGGCCCTATCCGCAAAGAGCAGACTAGAGTCCAACGTATCGAATAAAATGGAATCGAACACCGAGCGCAAAGAAAACATTATTTGGCAGCTTCCACTACGTAGGGTCGACGGTGTAAGGGCAGCGTCCAAAATTCTCAGCTTCAAAACAAACGTCTTGCCGTCTGCGCAGGCAGAGCTTTCAATTAATTCGAAACCTAAAATCAGTAAATAAGCAAACGATCAGCTCGACCAAACAACGTCCCACAATTCTACATTCGCGGAAAAATGAGACTCGGGCGGACAATCGACGATCGACGGGGTGTCGGTTTCAATTAAAAATACATTCCGCAATGAAGCCTCTTGATTAAAAAATGCTCTACCCGCATTTACGCGGGGGGAAAACGAGGCTGGCATTCGGCATTATGAGCCGGAAAAATCCTCCCATTTCAACGAGCGATATACGCGTATCGGCGATCGATGCCTGCGGCTTTGTTGTCCGCGCGCCCATTGTCTGGAAATCAACGCTCCGCAACTGTATACATAATACGTCTCCCCGAATTTCGAAACAAGCCTTTCCCGCCCATTTCTCTCCGTCAAAGGGATTCCCTTTTTCCTTTTCTTCTTCTGCTCGTCATCATCGAACCGACGAGTCCCCGTCGTTAATCAGAGCCCAATCGTCTCGGGCGCGATCCATCGTCGCGGCTAAAGAGCGCGTCAGCCGCGCGCATCGCTTCTTACGGCCCTGCGAGCTTTCTCTGCCTCTCCTCCTGGGAAGGGGTGAGAGCGCGAGAGACTTCGGAGGGGTGGCTACGCTTGGACCGCCGCGTACAGCACTTCCCCTGCACTCCCCGAGAGCAGCAGCAGCAGCAGCAGCGCTACGATCAGTCCTCGGCCGAATGCGGAGCGACGCGCGTCACGTTGCGCTTCCGCTGACGCAGTTGGTGTGTACCCCGTGCGTTCGTTCGCTCCTCCACATGGACATTTAGTGGGGGATTTTTTTTTCTCTTTCGAGGAGTTGGGACGAGCTGGGGGTAGTGCGATTTTCGATGGTAGTTTACTCTCTGCGATGGAATGGATGTATACTTGTTCTTTTTGCTTTTCTTTTTTAACGGAATTCAAATGGCATACGCGATCGTCGCGTTGGATCAGTACTGATGGTTGGGAGAAAGTTTCCAGGCTGCAACGCGCGTTGGCGAAATTTTGACAATTCTTCTCGCGACCATTCGTATCTTCTCCGAGTTTTTCCAGTGACAGGTCAATGTATATGCGCGGAACTCGCGCTGCAGGTATACACAAAGTTGGTTACAGTCAAAGTCAGGGGAATATACGACACGGAATTCACGTCTACTGCAAGAGATGGATCGCAGAGACTAAGTGCAGTCGTGTATACGCAGTTTTCTGCCTCGAATAAAACTCACTGTTACCTTTTAACGTCTCCCTCTTTCCCACAGTCATCGCTGTCCAAGGCTATTTCAGAGCCATTCGCTGTGTTTAAAGTCGTAATATACAGTGATAAACCAATTCAGAAGTTAACGATACTTTAAATCCTCACAGAGTTGGATAATTCCTGTGGGGCAGTGTTAATTGCATTAACTCAGAAAAAGAAAATCCGATAGAACACTTAATTGTCTTGGCTGTAATCGTCAGTAAATTAGTTTCATTCGAAAATATCCTGCTATCGCTTTCTACGCCGTGGGGGGCTTCCTCGAATTTCAGTCAGTCACGAGCAGTAGCACAATGTGAGTGTAATCAAGCTTTCGAGAAATTATGTTATTCCCTGTGCTACGTGCCACGTGATCATCGACGACATAACTGCGAGACACCCCCCAGGCTTTCCAGACAATAGAAAAATACTCGCATAACCTCAAAGTTCATTTTTATAGAAATCAGTTTTGACGTAACGCACAGTTAAAGCAGTCACTTCATTATATCCTAACGTGAAAAGTCGTCAACATCCTTTCGCGCGGGAAGCATTCAAAGCTTGGCTCTGTCGCCGCATACATTATTTCAACTAATATACCTTGTGAATACCCATCGCGCGCGACTTGCTCTCGTTGCGATACATTTGGCGAGGCGCATATTCTGCGACGCGGAAAAGTGATGGGTATTACGCGCGCGTTACGCTGGAATTCGATTATTCGCTCCGGACGAATATTTTTTCTTTTTACTCCTGCAAATTTATATAAGTATATACGCGTATACGTCGTACAGTGGATACTTTTACGTTGGTTGTCATTGGGATCAAAAATTTTTTCTAATGATACATCGCGGCTAAACGATCTATCGCGTCGTCGATGCAAATTTCCGAGAGATTTCGACTGGTCGATTATTCGATTACGAGCCCGTCCGTCAGGCCCAGTATGCGGAGGAGGAACTGACAGACGCCTCGAGGTACACGAATCTGAATTATTCATCCGGCAAGTTTTTGACACGTGCGCGTGTGCGGATCTGGATTTCCTGCACGACTGGCTTTCTGCGAAAAGGGATCGTATACGGTTTTCGAAGGACGCGGGAGAAAGTGTTTAAAAATAGAAACGCGCACTTGCTCCTGGCAGGTTCGTGCGGAAAACGGTGACTTTGAAGTGACCGGGAAATCTCGTAGTGCAATATCTCACATCGATCGGTAGTCTTGTTCAAAAGTTATTTTTTCAACTGAATTTGTACGGTTGTTTGCGACGAAAAATTTCACGATGTTTGTAAAGCTACGGTGAGTCTATGTTGCGGCGGTGTAAAAGAACTTTGCTGAGCTTCAGTTGAATGAAAAGAAAAAGTTTGGCACTATTTTTTTATAATGCTCAGTTTATAGTGCTGAAAGAATATAGATTTTTCACGCATTTAGACGAAATGGTGCCGAACTCTTTCTATTCATTCAACTGAAGCTTGAAAAAGCATTTGTAGTGAATTTATTTTAGCTTTCGTCGATAACATCAGTTCGCGTTAAAAAAAAACACATCCTCGAAAACACTTTGATTAACTCGTTCGATTCAGACTCACGAGTTGTCGCGCGGGCAAATTGCTTTCGAAACGTTTAAAATTCATCTCACGCGTGCGTGTGGCTCGGGAAAATGCGGGAAATCATTCTTTTGTCGATCGTCCGCCGCAAGCGTCGAAGTGAGCGTCACGTTTGCGTGCGCGGAAGAAAAGAAAAAAGAAAGCTAGACTCTCGCAACAATGCTGAAAGCGCGCCGAATAATAGACACCGAGAGAATGCGGCTTTTCACCTCCCCTTTTCCTCGCGCCATCGCACTTGCAACGCCGAGATCTAGTCTGCGCTCCTGTTTACCTCGGCATAAAGGGCCCCGCAATCGCATTGGCTAAAACGCGTTTGTTTCTCACTTTTCGAGAAGCCGATTAAAAAAAAAACTGAAATTTTTCCAAACAGCCCAGCGACACTCGACGTTACGTACATTCCAGGCAGTTCGAGTACCTTGTCTCCCTCTGTCCCGTGAAACTTTCCTTTTTATCGCGGCGAGACTTACATCGTAGCCCGCTTTGGCAAACTTTTAATTTGCTTTGAATAAAAAAAAAGTTAGCAGCCGTCTGTCACGGAAAATGGCTCTCGCACTGTGCGCTGTATTCCTGCTTCGGTATACACTCCGGCACTCTCGAGTTCTGCCGTTATTAGCTTCATTCGGTTAGCCTGATGCTCCGTAATGCGACTTTTTAAACAGTCGAGTGCCCCCCTGCACCCATTCCGTGTCGGCTCAGGACTATGCCGTTTAGATTATCGTGTCGGAAAGTCGAGGGCGGAGTTTTTACTTGTTTCCGATGCAAACACTCACGGATAAACCCTTCCCGGTAATTTCCTGTAATACAAATATTTTACGCGTGCATCCCTGCGGCAAGATCTTATTCGGTCGCTTACGGCAGTCGAGTCCAAATTCGCCTGTCTCTCTCCTTCAAAATAGCAAATAATCCGCATTACGTAATAGGCTGTCGAAACGAGAAATGAGTCTCGAAAATCGCGTCTGGGATTGTAGTCGCGCATTGTTCGGAAGGAGAGGCATTACACGCGCGGCGACAATGAGCGCGGCCCGCGGTGCCGCGCAAAAACAATGGGCCGAAAAACACTTTCCCGTAAATTACGCGCAAACGCTGCGCGCCGCCTCGGAACAATGCGAGCTCGCGAGCCCGAGAAGAGGTATTAACGAAGCGCCAGCGAAACGTGTCAAACGGCTTTCCTCCAGACTCGCTGTCGTTCCCGGATTTCCATGTGCTCGCGACAAAGGGAATGCGCTCGCGGAACGATTACGTTTGCGCCGCGCGCGATTTCAATGTGGCAAAATTTACGCTTTAATTAGTTGACGCTCCGCCGCCCGCATCTATTCCGAATTAGCGATGCCATAGAGCCTTGCAGAATGAAGATAGTCGGCTCGGATGTAATCTCTGTGGACTTAGCCGATGTGTATAGTACGAATTTATGTTTGTAAGGCGGCGTTTGCGTTCACGTGTGTGTTGAATCGTTCTCTCGTACGGAATTGGAAACTCGGATATTTTATAGTGTTGGATTATTTTAAAATTGAATTGAAAGTGGTGTCTTGCTTTGGCAGAAAATTGTGTTTATTTATATTGAGGTGATTTTTTTAGGATTGACGCATTAAATTTATAATTATGATAATTAGGATCGATTTTAGCAACAGTATTCAAATATGAGAAAGCTAATTACTGGTACGTAATTGGAATACAAAATTAGTTTATTATAAAACTTAATCGAGTACATCGATATCTAACAAATATATCAATTTTATTAAAACCTAGAGATGCATTAAAGTAGTCTCGATAGCGCTTATGACCTCTGGAAATTTACATTGACTGTAACTTTTCTTATCATCAATTCTGAATAACCGTTAGATTCATCCATCATACATGATTGCTATTGTAGAAATTTGTATTCAAAGTGTTATCGTACAGAGATTTGTTATGATCGTTTGAAAGTTTATTGTGACATTTACTATCGGAAACTTGTGAACATAAAGTGCTTTAATGATGTAAGAGCATATATATGACCATTTTTATGCTTTTGAAATGTGACCAAATTGTCTAATCGCTTGTGAAAGCTACACTTTCTACAATAATTCTATTGCATTTAGGATATTTTAATAAAGAATAATCGCATATTCTTTACAATAATAAGTAAATTGCACCGTAGTTATACCCGACGCATTCCGCAATGTATGAAATCATCTTATTATTCACTATTTAGTTTTCAATTGATGTAAGTTAATTGTTCAGTAAGATCAAATCATCTTTTTATTAAAATGATTTATTGTATAGGCACATGTTTAGATTAATATTAATATAATTTAATTTTAGAAACCGTCTTCTTCAATGTAATTATGTTAAAATGATTTTTTTCGTAAGACAATATTTAGGCATTCCTGATGTTGTAGACAATGGTTACTTAATGCGAGAAAAAACACTCGTAACTGGAAAATTATTTGCTAGGATCATAATTTTGAGTATTAAAATGAGAAATAACCAGAAAACGTAATAGTAATGAAATTCAGAATATAATAAGAAACAGAATTTTAAACATTGTTTCAAATAACACTAACCGACACTAAGCTGGGTTGCAAGGTGGTCGGTAACTTTAGGAATATTAATTCTTTTTCTTCTCAATTTTTTTTATGAGCGCGTACTCGGTGAGATTTTTAAATTTGCATTAAAATGCATCGACTCTGGGTCGAGTTTCATCTTCCTCCTTCTCTGAAATTGGTTTTGAGCTTGAAAAAGAAGCTTTTCTCTGATTGTATGAGCTGTAAAGCGTGAATTTATGCTTAAGCAAAAACCCGTTAGATATTGTTTGAAATTTTATTAAACTTAACTACTTTTACTTACCTACTCAATTTAAAAAGTTCTCGTATATACATAGAGCAATTTCAAGATGTGAACTCTAATCATTATTTTTCTCAACATCAAACAAATGCTCCGATAAACGAAAACTCAATTACTCAAAACTGATGGAGCAAAGCACTTATATGTCCTTTCCATTCAATGCAATATAATTGAAAGTAGATAATCATTTTGTATAAGAATAAAACAGCAACTGTTCAATGTTAAATGAACTCTCATTTATTGAGCTAGTATAAAAAAAATCCCGTTCATTCGGCGCAACTACTCTAGCTGGATGCTTACACTCTTTTTTTGCTGTTTTCTCCTCTTGTTTTCATATTTAATTTTTATAATATATATAGTTCACATTGATTAAATTCATTTTAGTTAAACCACATGTTTCATAGCAATATTCCAACTACGTCATTGAGATACAGGACTATTTCGACGGAGTTAATTGCATATAGTCTTGTCCACTGGGAGGTACTCTGAGAGAAGGAAAAAGCGATTAGATGAGAGCCATGTCCTGCGAGAATTTGTGGCTCTACGCGTGAGCTTTTAGTTTCGATCAACGTTCATATCGTTGCTGCGGCATAACTTGGCGTACAGGCGCGCGTAGATTTTCCAAAGGGTAGATCGCTCGTGGTCGTGTAGAAAAATTTACGATCCACTCTAGGGGAATGACCGCGTGATTGTGTCCTGGCCATTTCGGTCTATAGTTGGCTTATGCATTTTTTTAATACAAGGATCGTGTTGACCGCTTGATGAATATTTATAGTGAAGCAGAACTCGTAACTTTAGTTAGACGAAGACATGAGAAATATGAGCTCAATCTGAAATATGATACAATGTACATTTATTCGTAATCAGAAAATATTCTTATAATTTGACTGGAGTATAACTATAATATCATCAGTACTGATTCCATATTGAATTCATCTTCAATTATCAAAAGTTGTTTATCCTTTTGAGTAATTGATTGCACTGCTTTTATGTTGTGTATTATCGTTAGAGGAATGTATGTTTTGCATAATTATCAGCCGAATACAGCTCGTCTCAACTGGAAAATAGGTGTGACGCTCCACAGCTCGAGTGAACCTTCGGAAAAGTGACGTGAAAATGCGAAAGAAAGGCTGAGACTGTAGTGAGACGACAATTTTACCGACGGAGCGCTGCTGCCTCTGAAGAGGGCGCTAGCGCTGTGTCGGTTGGACACTAAGCGAGAGAGAAGAAAGAGAGCTGGTCGGGTAGGGTGGCCATGGGGGTGGGGCGATGTTCTCCGAGTTGTGCAGGGAGACCCTGCGTAAGGCCGCAGTGTGCTACAGTAGCGGCCGCTCGTCGGCCAGCCCGTCGCCCTCGCCACCTTCCTCGCCGCCGCCCTCGCCCTCCAAGGAGCCGACCACCTCCTCGCGCTCTCAACACCACCACAACCACAACCACCACCACCACCATCAACACCACCAACACCACCAACACCACCACCACTCGTCTGAGGCCACCGTCGAGACCCGAGATGTTGGATGCTCGAGTCGCGCTCAGTCCACAGGAGAACATTATCAACAGGACGCCGCAGGCGGCAGCCATTATTCGTTACGGGAGTACGTCTTTAGAGCAAATTAGCCGTTTCTCGAGTTGTATTGAGATGCTTGGGAAAGCACTTTAAGAATTAAAGGCTGGCCACTGTTTTACCGACGGATCATACGATTCGGGGGTACATGCGCTACTTGCATCTGTTTTACCGACTTGACAGTGTTTATCTTCTTTTCGATCTCGGCTCGCGCATTTTTCAAGAAGTTCGACAGATTTGATTAAAAAGCGAGATGCTGCAAGCCAAGAAAACAGGTAAACAAAAAAGGTAGCGTCTCTCGTAATGAGACTCCCTCGAGTCCATCGGGCCAACAGCCTTAAAACCTTTTCTCTTACGAACGTGTCCCGGCAACTCAATACCTCCGAGCTAAACGAAAGAACGTAAATAGAGAGAGAGAGAGAAGTAGCAAGAGAGAAAAAAAAATGACCGATCGAACGCAGGAAACGCGCGGCGACGCCGACGAACGTCAGCAGCGGTCGGCGGACGAGCGGCCTCGAGTCGAGGGACGGTCGCAGGGCGCCTTACGCTGCCACCGTCGACTACTCGCCGGCCCCGACTAGGGAGTCTTATTCATCGCAGCAGCACTACTCCCATCAGCATCATCACCAACAGCATCATCACTACCACTGTCACAGACGCGGCAGATCCGCCTCGCCGGAGATGCTGCGCAGCTTCAGCTACGAGGAGCAGACGGCACAGCAGCAGCACTCCCCCGGCTCCTCGCCCGAGCCCGACGACAACTCCTCCACCTCCGGCGACGAAGGTAAGCTGCCCCCGGGATTGCCCCTGTGGGGGAAGGGACGACACCGAGCTCGCTTCTGTATTTCTTTAAATAATTCTCGCGCACTTCTCTCATCGAACCCAACGTCGTTTTCCTCTTCTTCCCGATCGCGGGAACGAACGAAATTCTCTTCAGAAGTGCTTGAAAAATAGCGAAAGCTCGCGAGCAAGCGCGGACTTTACATCGTAGCACAGACTCGTCGTTTTACTCTGCTCCCCCCCCCCCCAACCTTCCTTCTATCCTCCTTATCCGTAACTGCGGCACGTGATCGGAAGATCGACGAGGGCTGCGCGCGGATGTAAAGCCTCGCGTGACTCGAATCCTCACTTAATCGAGTTTGCTCAAGGATTCGAGTCACTGCGTACGGCCCTGTGACGTGGCTCCCGCCTTTAACCCTTGTATTTTTAATAGAACACGCGTTGGTCCACGGCATCTTCGACCGGAGATAAGGAGCTTCGAGATTTGCTGTCGATTGAAGTGTTTTCTGATACAGGACAGTTTGTTACTAGGGGAACGGCACATTTACGAAATTGCGATTTATATTATTATTTAGTGATTTTTTTTGTTAGAAATTAAATAAGTTTAAAAATAACGGTACACTGCAAAAGATTATAGTAAATTTTATTTTTCAAATAACTCGTTAGCACGAATTTTTGGTCAAATAGCTGTCCAATGTTGCTCAAATTCCACACCTCAGTATAATCAAGCCGACGATTGACAAACATTTCTAAAAGCCAATTTCACAATTGGACGGGCCGCGTTAAACGACATCATTACTGCACAATTCAATTAGCTATCGATTCGAGATAGAAAGTCGCTGAACTGAAATTCTTCGCATCCGTTCCCAGGAGGTTTTCTTTCTTCGCCGAGACTTGACTCCTCGAGGCGGCGCGTCGCTCGAGAAACAACGAAAACTAAACTTGGCCGGAGCAGCGACGTTGAGACCAGCCGCAGAAAGTTAAAAGTGACGCTTCCGAGCTTTTCGCCCGAGCTCGGCCGCTAATTTAACGCGAAAGCTTGCTACCAATTTCAAGGAAGTTTCCATCGCAGTAATTAAACTCGCATTTCATATTTATGAAATCTTGATTATACATGCGCCTAGAAGTGCCGGATACACAAAAATATTCGGCTCCTACTGCGTATCGAATATAACTTCTCTCATTTACATTAGTTTCCTCCTTTTTCCCCCGATATAAATCTCAACTCGCGCAGCAGCAGCAGCAGCGCCAGACACAGCCACTGTATAAAAATTAAGTTCGTATATAACCGTACTGCGCTTTAGCGAATCGAAAATTCAGCGGAGAAAAAGCTCGTTTCTCATTTTCTTTATACGCATAAATTCCTGAAAACGAAAGACAAGAAGGCGAGCTTTTTCCGCGGACGGCTCTAATACCGAATTAGGACACACTTGTGCGCGGCTAATTAGCTCTGCGCGCGCGTGTCTGCCGAACATGAGAATTTGCGCGGAGCGCGTACACATATACGCGCGCACGTCTACGGTTACGCCTCTCGTATCTGTCTTTGCATCTCGAAACGTAATAACGCGTAATAACAAGTTTTGCGGGGCTCTCCCTCGCGAAAATGTGTTTAAAGGAAAGAAATTCTATAGGGGGTGGGTGAGGGGGCTGGGGGGGTGGGATCGGGTCAGGACGCCTGTAAAAGAGACCGTCGTCGTTTCCTACTGCAAAAAAGGATGAATGGCGCAACCCGGATTGTAGTCTCTCGGTCCGCTTTTGTGCTCACTGCGAATCTCCGCGGAAGATTTACCTGCGCGCGCGCGCGAGTTCGACACTTTTTTCTTCTTTCCTTCCCGCGCGAATGTATATAGATACTAGCAGCAGCAGCGGTAGCAGAAGCTGCTTCCCCTTTATCCTCGAGCGACTTTTTGCTCGTTTTATACTGCGGCAGTTAGGTAGCTGCGCGCCTGGCTTAGAAAAGTAGAACTCGACGATTTTCTCGCACGTGGATTTTTCTGATGCATTATGGCGCTATCATCGTTCGATATCTTCATATTTCGGCGCGCGGCGCGAAACGCGAAGAATTCTTCCCAAGGCCTCGAGGAGAGAGCGTTTCGTGCCTTTTGTACAACTTTTCGGATTTATTTATGGATGTATATAAAGCGCAGAGAACGTCAGTTGCGCTTATTCGTATATGTATATGTGCATATCCAACAATTTTCGGAAACAACTCTACCCAAAAAATTTTTTTTTTAAGTCACATCTACCAGGCCCGTTTTTTCTCGTTCCTTAGGTCGTTCTGAAAGAGAAAAAACTCGCGTGCACGGCCGATCGTCGGGTACACTTTTTTACCGGAGCAAAAAAGACTCGAAAAAACGAGAAATAATTGTATTAACAAAAAATGAATTCATAGATTTTTTTTCTCGGAAACTATGGGCTTTTATAAAAATTTCATTAGAACAAAAATGTCTTAAAATTCATCAAAGAATGCTCTGGAATATTTTCAGATTGATCCAACGCAATATTTGATTTTTCGAAAATCCAAAAAAATCGAAATTTTGAAAAATGTTCTTAAAAAATCTGAAAAAACTGAAGAGCATTCTTTGATGAATTTTAAGACATTTTTGTTTTAATGAAATTTTTGTAAAAGTCCATATTTTTCGAGAAAAAAATCTATGAATTCTTTTTAATTATTTCTCGTTTGTTGAGTCGTTTTTGCTCAGGAAAAAAGTATACCCTTCGATTGGCCGTGCGCGCAAATATTTTCTCTTTCAGAATGTCCTAAGAAACGAGAAAAAGTAGGTCTAGTAAGTGTGCCTCCAAAAAAAAAAAAAAAAAATTCGCAACTTTTGAGGAGAGTTGTTTCCGAAAATTAGTGGATATGCACATATATATATACGTAGTAGAAAGTTTGAGGTCGAGTTATCAATGGCACATTGTTATCGCGCTCGACGAACTCAGCGAAACGGTTAATTGTGCGATTTTAAAAACAAGCGATTGCTTTTTGCGTCGAATATACTTATTATTCGGTGCAATTGTTTAGTATACCAAGTCGATAAAACAGTAAGGTCGGTCAGGTAGGAATACGCAATACCTTCGCGAGACTGCTTTTAAACTTACATACCGCGCATGCAACACCTTTCTATATAAAATTTCAATCGCTACACCGATAGGAATATAGACACCAACTTTTACATCACGATCTTGCGGATTGTATACGTCAGACAAGCGCTGACGACGCAGCGATGATCGAATGCGAATTGATTTAGCAACGGCACATGTATGTAGAAGCGAAGCCTCTCTCTTTCGAGGGACTTTTGGCTCTGGTGCAGTCTATAGGTCGCGTGACGTCGAGCAGAAAAAATATTGCAATTCTATCCTCGGGAGGTCGCGAGGAAGAGCAGCGAAAAAAAAACGAAGCGCCGCCGCGCTGTATATCTATTCGCTCTGTACACGCACGGCTGTACACACGAAATGCAGGTTTTTTTTTCGATTCTCTCAAGAATATTGAATGCGGATGCCTACCCCTCCCCTCCTGGGACGCAGCTTTATACTTTCGTTATTTTATCGCCTCGTGCAAGTCGTTCAAATTAAAAAACTTCGCCGCGATCCCTGCGCATAACCGCATGTCGAGGCGACTTAAAATCGAAGATGATCCGGAGCTAGCGTAAAGTTTGTTGTGGGAAAGCACGAGAGATAAAAAAAAAACGACTCCATTATCGCGCGAAGACAATCTCGCCGCAGTCGGGCATTTGCATAACAAACAGGATCTAGCGCGGTATACACGCAAATCAGCCGCTGTTTCGGGGAGTAAATACGAAAGTGGTGTGTACACTGCACTACGCGCATACCCACTGTGGACACCAGCTTAATTGTCTTTTGTGTATACCCGCGGCTACACTTGAAGCGCGCGGATGTATATAGCGAAACGAGTTTTCAAGTTTCGAGTGGAGGCTTTTCTGGAAGTTATAGGAAAGTGCGCGCGGTTGTTTTTAGGGCTTTTCGACGCTTTGTTATAAATAATTCGCATATCGCGCGCTGCTCTGGAGTTTTTATAGTGAGCCGCTATGGAAGAGTGTCTCCGATGTAGAAGCAAAGTTGGATGTGCGGATTTTCGAGTTCCATTATGTGACTGGCGATTTAATATTTTATGTGTACACATTGCGTATACATTGTATAGCTGTAGTTGATTTTTCGATCGATAGCGACTTTCAATGAATCAACGAATATAACTAACGAGATTTCGTTTTCTTTTTTTGTTACAGGTAAGTTACGCTGCAATTCTGCCACATTATTGATCCGCCCAGAACGATTATGGTCACGTAAGTTAGTAAAAAAAAAAACCCAAAAAGTACAGTATCTACAGGAGAAATTAATGAAACTCTCACTCTCTCTGGAGACCATAAAACTTTTTCAATTTTCTCCGTTAAATATACAACCACAGTTTATAATCCTTACGCTTCCGGTTAAACAAGAAAATGCAATCAAATTCCAAAGCAAACGAGAAAAGGCACTTACCTTAGAAAATTTCATCGTCGTAAGTCTGCAGCTACACCGATGAAAAAAGAATATTCGACGAAAAATTGAATTTTTTAATTAGCAGAACACAATAGAGCGAGCAAGCGAGCGAGCGACACATTTTGAGCAAAGGAGCTCTATCGGTATTCTATAGTATTGGCTGATGCGGCTTCGCTCGTCGCATTTCCAAAGCAACTCACGCAGTGCCGACGTTTCCGCTCCACGAGTTTGTTGCGCAACATAATTTTCAATAAATGCATTGCGGGATTATTATTATTATTTAATATAGAATATTAATTTTTTCTTTTTATTTACATTTGTATACGTCAGTTCGAATTTATTTTATGGAGTTCATGCACATTTTAATCAGAAGAATATTTAATAAATATATATAAATCTTACGCTCTTGCATTATTATTTGGAAGTGTGACTATTACAAATTATTAAAAAGTCGTTATATTAAATATATTCTAAATTGATATTGTATTATGGGTCAAAAACTGATACTCGATTCTGGCTAGATCTTTTTAAGAATTTAAATTATATTAACAACTTTTTGATAACAAAAGCGTCGTTATACTGGTGATGGATCTTCATAATAATATTTTGGCCACATGAAAAACTATTGATGAAGTACACGCTGTCGGACGCCGTACCTAAGGATAGAATCAGAATTTTTTATTCAGCGTACGCACATTTAGTTCATTTATCTATTGCACAAATCTTATTTTTATTACAATGTCAACATAAATCATGCATTTCAATATAGTGATACAGCTAATTGAATGAATATAAATTACTCAGTATCTTATTTATTTTCAAGGTAACCTTTTCAATAAAAGTGTTTCTTGTAAGAGGTATTATACAAATCCCGAAACCGGAAGAATAAGGAGCCCATTGTGGTCCAATAATATTACATATTCAAAAGCAATTGATTTAATTAGCATTTCGGAACGGGTTTCGTATATTCTTTGATTTCAGACTCTTATGACTAATCTTGAACACACGCACGCGCAGTATTCTTATACAATAATTTATCGATAAATATATTAATCCTTAATAGTAATTTAGTAGCAAACGCTTAATGAATTTGTTCAATGATAACGATCTTTTGGAATCTTCCAATGTATAAAAATTAAAACAGCGTAAAAATATCTTACGTGATGAGTATTTTGTTCGGATTAACTTCTTGACATCGTAGAGTGAAATCACTGAATACGTGTTACCTTCTCGAGACTTTGTTCAACCTTCAAATCTCCTGGATCTCGTTTAAAGGTGGCTTCCAAAACACCCATCAGAAGCTTCTGTACTTCTACATTACAGTCTGAGTAGACTTTTTTTCAAATTTGAATGCCATATCTCATGCAAGAAAAAATTAATTAGTAAATTAATTTTAATTTTGTAAGGAATATATCCAACTTTATAATCAGTGAATATATACGCAAACGCATGTATACTTTTTGACACTCTTGAATTCAGTCTTCACAGAATCTTTTTGAGAAATGGCAACACAAGCCAGAACCAGGCACTTTGTTACGATCCTCATGTTTAAAGTTATTGTACGGATAGCATACGACTAAGATGAGCGGGTTGGGTTACGAAACTTGAAATATGTCGTACGAGGACCTAATTCTCGATTTTTGTAGCAAGATTCTACGCATAAAGAGAAGACACTGGTAGTAGGAGATTTAATGGTTTTTAAACGGATGATTCGGTATAGTGTCTACATTATTTTGAATCATCGATTTAATGTGGCTCTTTACGAATATGCGCCATAAAGAACGTGATGAGAAAGCCGATAATGTGTTTAAGATACTTTTTAATTTGGAAAAAAGATTTTTTTTTTGTTTATGAAAAAACCGTAATGCAAAATGCGTATAGACATTGATAATTAATCGAGAGAAAAACTTATTTTCTATTAACAAAAGTGAACAAACATTTTCTTATTATATTCTGAACATCATATACATTCGTAAAGTACCACTTTAATATTATAAATACATGGATGGATTTTTTTTTCCGAAACAAAAGAAAGTTTCTAAAGAGAAAGAAAAAGGTTCAGAAACAAAATGTCAGAGTTCATGAGATCGGGGAAAAGAGAGAAAAGTTATTTCAAAGTACAAAGTATATGAGATGCATCGAATTAATGGCATCTTATTGGTCTTGGCATATATCTAGATAATGTACTTTTTCTTAACTATAAGTTTTGACATTCGATTTTATTACAGCGTAAAAACAATAAATTTATAATTTTATTTTAAAATAATAAAGTGTTATTTTCAACGCAGAAGCTAGACATCGCATAAATGCAATGTAATTAACAGAACCCATTATTTCGAGCTAATGAAATCATAAACGTAAAAAAAAACATCTTAAGCCTTTAATAAGCACAATTAAAATACGAATAATTAATATAGCATACATTATATTTTTATTAAATGTTTTATTTTAAAATGCATACTCCATAAGATAACAGATACGAAGATAATAAACACTCTGCAGTGCTTACAAGTGTTATTATATAATTTAACACTTACTTATTAACCAAACTTAATAGTTCTATAACATAAAAAGTTCGTGAATCTTATCGGCTGGAAGAAATTCGTATTTGATTCTAATATGTTGTGTGGCATAGTCAGGGTTATCGCCATACTTGATTTCTACAGTCATCACTTCCTTAGTAGAAAGACTTCTCACATAGCCTTTTCCTTTTTGTACACGGTTAATGTAAAACCTAAGAACAATGGTTTTCCATTGTAAGTATCACTTTTTTTGTTTAAATATATTCTAAGCACTTTTATAAAGGAAAAGGACTTACTTGAACGTACTATATTCTTCAACCTTTTCGGAATCATAAGTGTTGATTGTACTGGTATTGAACTGAAACTGCTCACTACTAGGCTCGTCGACAACCGAATCCAAAAGATCAAAACCTAGAGAGATGATATGAATGCGATGTTTCGCTGGGGCCTGAAGTTTCCAAACACACGTCGTACCCGCAACTACTTGATCGCGTTTGTAAATCTGCTCGAGTTGTCCATAAGGTTTTGTTACCGTGATTCCACATTCTAAAAAGTGTTTTTTATATTAATAGATCTTTAAATCGATGTTCATACATATAGTAAATTAGGATGTTTATTTTTTTTAAATTGTGAATCGAAATGCTAATCGTAAACATCTTACATAAATGTTTATAATTATTTAGTAATTACAGCGACATAATTTCAGAACTTCCTCTCTATTATATTTACTTCGACTCATTCTACAAATAATAGAAAATTCAAAACTCTTAACGCATAAAACTGTACAGAAAAAAATTACCTTTAATGATCTCGGGATCTCCATTTGGATGAAGTGGTTTAAGCATGTCACTGGAAATTTAATAAATTAGTGTTTTTGTTCGGAAAAGTAGCTTAATATTTGTATTTGCATTGACTAACTTGAAGACACTTCGTTCTTCAAAGGTAAACGGGTATAATTTAGCGTGTGTGAGTGTTACGCAAAATACCACAAATAGACAGAACAGAGAAAACGTAGTCCTCATATTTGATTGTAGTTGCTAGTCTAACTGTCGTGGATATAATCAATTGACTGTGTTGCTGATATGAATTGACCCTCTATTTATAAGTCACTCTATCTTTTCCCCTGAAGAGATGATTCTATCTGAGCTAGCGTTTTCCGAAAGAGGCGGGGCAATAGTTGAATGTATTTGTAACGATTTATGCATCGTAATTGACTTCTATTATAAAAACTAATAGAATATTGTGAAGTTTATGGAATATTTTAAGCCCAGAGAGTTACAAAAATTGTGAAATAATTATTTTATTTATAATTAATGCATTTTATTTATAATTAATGCAAATCTGTGGATACATTACTCTTCAAAATTTTTAACACCAATAAGTTTTGGAGAACATTGCAAGAATTTCCTGTTGTCCACCGGTAATTTGAGTAGATAAGGTCTCTACGCTAATGTTGAAAAAATGGTAATTATAGTAACAATTCTAAGAAATCATCATTTTTATTGTGTATTTTTATCTTTTTCAGACTTTATCGATAAATTGTTAGTATTTCTAAGAATGATACAATTTACTTACTATATAATGAAAATATAAAAAGCACATGTTATTACTTTTTAATCATTTGTTTATAGTATTGATTTTATTTATACCAAAGATTATCTTATTATCAATATTTGCAGTGTTTAGGATCCATAATATTATTTGTACAATAAAAGATAAAAAAGCATAATAATTTTTTATGGAAACATAAATATTATTACATCCGAGACAAGTGTTAAATAAAGCAATTTGTATATTTTAACAGAAAAATTAAACATTTAAGGTATAAAGAACACTAAAGCGTTTTTAGTTCTTTCTATTATCGGATTATAGGATAATATTATAGCACTACATGAATAGGAAAAAAGCGGAGATTAAAAGTTGGAAGACGTATTCATAACTATAAATTTATTATATGTAAGCGTATTGCCATTGTAGATATAAAAATAAATAGTGAAGTATTCTCATATTTTTAAAAACTAGAATCGTCCATGAATATTTTTTACGCTAATAACTTCTCATGCATTTACAGTATTATAATAAAACAGCAGAATAATTTATTAGGTAACTTAATCAAACATCGTGTAATATTAATTTACATATGTCTGTATGTTTCTTTTGGTGGTAATTTAGGTTTAAGGAATGAGATCGTCAACCATTGAGTCATTGGCAAATCCGTAGTTAATAACAGCTTCTTGATCAATATATTTTCCAGATTCATTGTAAATTAAGTTGACTGTTAAATCTTGCTCACTAGATAGACATCGGTTCAAATTATCATCACCAAACCTGACAAAAAATTATTGGATTAATTAAAACTTGTTTTTGTGCATTCAACGAATACAAAATTCAGAGGAATAAAGCAACATTTAAAAAATTGATGTGAGAAAAGTGTATGTTATAAAAATGTACTTCGGAAATATTTCTTTTTAATTTTAGACTGATGAATCTTACTTAATAACAACGTGCAAATTTAATAGAAAATTATTAGGTTTGAAATAGTTTTTTGTAACTCAACCCTATATTTTTGTATTAGATAATTATTAGAATAATGAGCAAATTAGCCATTAAAAAATTTTATAAGAGAAGGATATTCTGAATCCTTCTGGAAACTAATCTTGAAATACACCCGTCTTGAAATAACTTCTGCAATACGTCCTTGTTAAGTTTAATTGAAGTATAAAAGTCAGTAGAAAATCGACTGTTAATAATTTCAGTAGTTAAAAATTTTAAACATCAATAGAAAATTACCTTCCAAATAAAAGATAACAAGAAACTTGTTGTCCATTATTCATTTTATGTATCTGTCACTTAACTTACCGGAATAATCGATTCTCCTCGGTCATATCTCTACCATCAAAGATTTGTACGAATGGTGCATCATCAAATTTGTCAGAATTCTCCAATGCTGTTCGTGTGATTCTCAGCTGTTTCACGTACACATGATGATTCTCTGGTGCATGAATTCTCCAAGTGCAATTAACCTTGTACTTTGGACTTCGTGAAACAAAAAGCTGCTCAATGTTCCCGGGACCTTTTGTTATTTTACCCCCGCAGTCTAGAAAAAAAAATTCGATTTGAGTGTCACAAATAAAGAAAAATTTTTTTTGAAAACTTTAAATAGAAATTGTAGAGAAACCTTTATTATGTCTTTTAACTGGCTCATCAGGGATTATTTCACGAATTCTAAAAATGCATCCCAATTTTAATTTTGCGAAATTGACTATAAGTTTTTTCCGATAAATACTCACTTTTCATTCCATTTATATAAGGTCGGTTTCGTTATTCGCCTTAAGTATCCAAATGTTGTGAATCTAATTATCACATAGGTATGTTATAAAAATATGTTGCGATAAAATTTTTAAAATATATTAAATAAAATATTTTATTACGGACTTTTCGGTAGACCAAAGTACGAAACAGAATAATAATAAGATTGACAATTTGGAATCCATTTGGTACATCGAAACATACGACTACTTTAAACGGTAATTAAAACCTAACTAAAACAAAATCACGTAAACGCCGTATTTATAATACATGGCTGAGCTGAAAATATTTTCTCCGATGAAATGTAACACGTCATTAAATATTGTGACACAGAATGACTATACCACTGTGATTATGCAAACTCAATTTTGAAAGCTGCAGCCATCTTGGTACAAGAATACTATTGATGTTTTTATTTTGTTTTATTAAATTCAATGCGCTTAATGTTCTTTTACAAAAAAAGCGAAACTAATACAGAGATAATCAAATGGTACATTTATAATGAAGCAATAATATCGATCATTAATTTTTTCCTAAAAAATTCTGCGAATATAGAAATATATTCAGAATTATAAATTGATAAATAAAAATCTATACATATTGCAACATACATATTTTATTTTAATGAGTTTAATAATTTGAAAGTCTTATTTGAAGATAATTATTCATTATTCATTATGATAAGATAATACTTCATTATATATTAAATATAAATTGCAATGTCGTATAAGCGTTAGGACAAACAAAGATAATGACAAGAACATGAAACAATTAGAATTATTATCAGCGTGTTACATAAAATTTACTAATATAGTACCAAATTTAACAAATTAAAAAAAAACATTTGGAGACAAATTTTATTTTTGCCTAAAAACAAAATCTCTTCGAAAAACAATAAAAACTTAACGTAAAGACAAACTACGATAAAATCAGTTTTATGCTTTAACAAATCGATGAATGTTGGAATGATCTTGAAATTTATCCAAACTGTTCAAATTATCCCACCATACAGGTAACTGATTTTCTAGTATCAATTTAAACCAGGGAGTTAAAGGGCAATCAATGCTTTTCACAAAATCGTCAATACCATTTCTGGATATCCATCTGATTTCACTGATTTCATCTGGGTGTGGATTAAGTGTGATCTTATTGACCTGAATGAATAAGATATAATCTATCTCATGTTCTCCCCAGATGTCATCGCCTGCTGAGAAGTAGTGAATCCTAGTTAGATAGGTAAAGTCTTGTGGTCGAATCTCGTTCATTGGGATACCCAATTCAAAAGCCATTCTTCTTTGAGCAGCTTTTCGAATTCCAAGAGCATCAGTTTCTTCATTTTCCCCTTCAATTTCAGCCAACGGATGACTACAACAAGTATTTGTATAGCATCCAGGAAAAGTTACCTGCAATAAAATAAACATAACATTTAATTATATAAAAATGGAAATCAAAGACTGTATTCATATGATCTACCTTTGTAGCTGACCTCTTCTGGATTAATAATTCACCTTTACTGTTAAACAGAAAAACACTAAATGCTCTATGTAGAGGTATACTTCCATCCTTGGCAATGAGATGGCAGTGCTTTTTCGAAGCTTCACCTATGGGTCTATCAAAGTCATCCACAAGTATGCACTTTTCCTCCAGGGCAGATTTTTGTAGTGGAGAAATCTCCATGTTTTCCCAACTAAATGAGCATTGAGTAAACACCTTTAAGTAAGTTGTATAGTTTCCTGCTCAGCAGTTGGCATGTCTTATGATTTATATCGCTATCAAGTAAGTTGAGGATCTATTGACAAATTGCATATATATAATATATGCTTGCCCATTAGAAGAACGTGTTAGCACTGATGCACTTACCTTGTATTTAATGACAGATATCTGCTACAATCCGAATAAAAAAACCGTACAAATATAAAAAAAGGTTTCCGTGAAATTAGCTATGTACACGTAAAATTCATCACTCGGCTCTGTAACTCTACGGCTGCTTATATACTTATGCGCTCAGCAACATTTCTGCAGACTCTATGTATCTGTCTGATGACGTAATTCATAGAAGTAATGCGCTGGTAGAACATACGCATATTAAATTATTGAATAAATTAGTAGAAAATCATAGATGTATGGATGCGTATCTACGCTCGGTAGGTATAAACTTTATACCGTGGTTTTTTGTAATAAAAATTATTGTTAAGTCTATCGGTCTGTCGAAGCATATTGCCTCAACAATAATTTTTTAATAGAGAAAACTATTCGGCATTTTTCCAATTTTTCCAATCCTTACAAATTCTATAGAATAGCCAACTCATAGGAACCCAATCAAAGAATAATTATAAAAAAAATTGATGATATAAGTATTAAAATTTCAGATTAACTTAATGATACTTCACAAATTACATTTGCATCAATAAGTTCTTATCTGTGATCCTCATCTGTGATAGAAAATTGTTCATCGCAGTAAAAATGTACGAAATCGGTGTTTTTGACACGAGCACAATTTATCGCCCCAGCGTTGTGAGAGTATCTATGATACGATTTTGCAAATAGTTTATAAAATCCATGGTATATGCAAAATGAATTATTTTGCAGATATCGCGCTTGAAATCAAGTGAGTATTTGACACTCGCTATACACTCACAAAAAATTAAATTTCTCAAAGTATTAAAATATCATATATTTTTAGAGTGCGATAAAAAAAATGTAGATTGTATGTATGTTATTGCGGTCTTACTTTTACACATACTAATAATTTATAAATACACGCGCTGATTTTTTATTAGAAAATCATGATTACTTTAGATCATTTTATATTCTAATAGATCCACTTCATCTATATTTATACAATTATAAATAAAATTTGCAGAATGTTTTTGAATACCGGTAGTGAAACATTTTCATTTTGCAAAATCACTTCCATTAAGAAGGTTAACGGCTTAAAATAGAAGTTTTTTTTGTTAAGTTACAAAAATTTCTCACTTGTACAATCATAGCAAAACTTTTTTTATTTTTTAAAGTGCTCTTTTTATACCTTCAATGTAAGCGGTTGAACACTTAAAAATGTTGGTTCTTTGTCTCATGAATCTATTACCATTCCTACATGTTTTTTACTAAAGTTTCTGTGCGGTGTGCACAATTCTAAGCCTCAAAGAGAACAAAATGAAAAGTTCATTTCATTTTTCTCCTTGCAATCTGCATTCAAACTTATGTGAAGTACTTTTATTAAAAATTGTATTTCTATTTTTTCAAATAATTACGTGTAATTTTTAACAAATTCGTTTGAATTAAATTTAAAAAAAAACAAAATTACATAAAAAGTGCTCCACTTAAATTTTAGTACAGGTTTCAAAGAGTAAATGATATGTCAAGCATTTCATTTCGTCCACTCTGTGATTCAGAATCGTGCACACCGCTGAGAAGCTTCAGTAAAAATCATATTCAGTAAAAAATAGATTTAGTGATCGAGACGAAGAATCAATATTTATAAATGTCCAACCACTGAAATTGAAGGTATGAATAACCACTTTAAGATATAAAAAAAGTTTCATGTATACGATTGCATTAATAGTGAAATTTTTATAGGTTTATAAAGAGAACTCAATTTTTTCTGCCGTTAACACTGTCCCAACACTTAAATATAAAGTGCTAAATTGTTTTTTTGTTTTCAATATATGTTAAAAAATTATAGTTTTTTTACATATTATATCAAACAATACACCATAACAAATAATTTTAGGCGTATACGCACTTGAGCGATAAATTTTCGTATAAATCTCATTTATTAAAATTAATTTCGAATTGATTCATTTAGTGTCAAGTAATTTATAAACATGTATTATTATACTTTTCCTTTCTAAGTTAAAGTGCAACTATGACGGCAGATCGTAAGGCACTCACTGTATAAACGACAAATAAATTCAGAATCAAAATTTAAAGTATTAGTAAGTAATAACTCAATAATCATTTCCGGTAAATTCTGCAAAATGCATAATCTGTATATGCTATGATTCTCCAAAGAAAAAATTGAAGATATCTCCTCTATCCAGTATTATCAGTCTATATTCAACTAAAATCCATACAAAAAATTACCCACGTCCAGATTTCTTTTCCAGTCAAAAACAGCCATGGTATCGCAACAAGACATTTGTGGAATAGTATAGAGGTCGTAAAAAAATCGTCGTCAGATATTACGCAAGCCGTCCTTCTATTTTTGCTCGATATGTTGCATTCACGTATTTCACCTGCTTCGCTCATCGGAATTCGGCTGTGAAGCTGAGCTCACGAGACCTATTCACCAGTACACTTGATAGACGGCCAAGCGCGAAAACGCCAGTCAGCCTACTCGCCTGACTGCCAAATTTCGACGCGGGAGCTTTTCGTCTGTATAGGTATCACGTTTAAGAGAAAGAGAACGAGAGGGGCCGATTCTTAGCGTTCGATTCGTGTGTCTTTGCGGAGGCTGCAGCTGTACTCGAGAGTCGTTGATCTCTAGACTCGTGACGTCAGGCATTTTCGGGGAACGAGACGTGCCAAAAAGCTCGGATAATCTGCATGGACTTCGAGGGCTGCATTCAACTGTTAGTATTTCTCGCAATGGAGCTGTACTTTATTTTATTTTATACGTGTTGTGCTGAGGTCAATATTCTTATTCGACGCCGGCACCAATTTTGTGAAAAAAGGTTGCATTAAAACTTTATAATATTGACCAATCACGTTGTTGAATTGTATTATCGAACCAGTTCAATACGCTTTGTTAACAATGACACCTGGAAATGTGAGATGTTTGCATTCGAGATTCTGCGAATTGATTCGGCGTATGATGCTGTACACCGCTGCACGTGACAAAAGCCACCGCAGATAGGATTCAAACCGAGAGCCCCTGCGGGGGCTCCGACAAAAGGTGAATACCTTGTTGACTGGAACTACTGTGATACAACGACAAGTACCTTTTCGCTCGTGTCTTTATGCTCGAAATGATTCTTCATCGCCATGACCGACGCGTGCAATACGTTTCCTTATAGTATTAATTATGTTAAAGAATACTATAAAATACAAGAATAACTATAGTGATATGTGGAATTCGCTCTACAAGTTCTATTTTGTACCTATAACCTTTGTGCTCCAAAAGCATGTTGATTATCACTTTAGGTTATGAAATTTGTTATTGTTTTATTTTTCGCTTATTCGAAGCCCGCCTGTAATAATTATCACACTTCTCCGAAACTATGTCCTTTCCAAATTTTGTTGCTAATTCACATTCAAATTGAATTGAATGTTTACTTGCAATAATTTTCTCCTGAAGAGATTTATAGACTCCAAAACTGCATCTGAGTTTGCATATTTATATAGTTTCGCGTTAACTAATAAATTATGATAAGGCATACATCAAGTGTCATCTCACGATTCACCTTCACTTTTCCCAAGTCCCATAAGTATAGTGTGCGTAAAAGTAATTTTTATTTTTAATGACACCTCTATCCAATTATTTGTATTATATATAAAAATATCCTCGTATGCTCATCGTCACGACACAAAAAAGAGACACGATGTCAAAGTGTCAAACGGACAGCTTAATTAGACGCTCCCACGACACAAGCCCTTGACGATAAACCATCGCACTCGCTGCGCTGATCAAAGATCGAGCTTCGGATCGAAGCTTGGCTCGTCACTTTTTTATAGCTGTAATGTGTTTACTGGATTATTGAGACACTTCACCAGTTTTGGGTTAGTCGAAAAATGAAGCGAGAAATTTCAGTGTGTTCTATTTTCTCTCGAGCCTTGGCGTTTTTGCATTATTTATGTAGACCGACTGCTTCAGAATTTATTTTTGGACGGATGCTACTTTACGGAAGGGAAATTGCGGACGTCTCTGGAAGTTTTGAGCTCTGCCAAAATTTTCGCATTTTCTAAGCGACAAAATTTTTAGATCGAAATTTATGGGACTGCCTTCAATGATTTAATATTTAAGCTATTAGTTTATGTTCAATTATTCATGACTCTTAATCGTGATTAAATACGAGATTTAACAATTGTTGTATGATTATGAAAAGATTAAAAAATAAACTAATTCGACGCCTTGATGAAGAGAATCGCTGTTCAGTAGTAATAGTAAAAGTAGTGGGAAAAATCTCAGTATGTGTGAAGTGCATTTTTGTCAGAAACTACAACACGGGCTAAGATACTGCGTGTATTGGAGAAACTTATTGGAGGTGAAACTTGTGAACAGTGAAAATAAAATTTTGCTATACTTTTGAAACCGCTATAATTATACGGAATTCATACAGATTTACTCGTTATTTTAGGAATCGGCAAGGTTCAAAAGGTATTTTTTATAAGCATTGTGCTATAAATTCAATAAGATGCCAATAAAATCTAGGAAGTTTATGTTTATTTTAGAACTTTTTAAATTATTTAACACGAATATTATTTATTTCTAACATCAATTTTATTCTATCTGACTTGAATGAATAGCAATTTTCTGTTTCAATTTAAGATAATCACTATGATTAATAAAGTAGTATCGGATTTCTATATCTCGATTCCAGAAAAATTCATTGTCACGCTGCGGTATTAATTTGATTGTTAATTCTCGTCCATTTGACATCCCCTCATACAAATCGTTACTTCCGGATCTGCAATAAAATAATATGATTTTATATTTAACTCGATACCTTTTTTTTAAAGAAAGTACAACCCATACTTGTATAATAGTTTTTGAGACGATTTGTCTCCATCAAACATTGCTATAGTCGTATTACTTTCCTTCTCTGTGTCGGGTGACAAGTCATAACAAAAACGAAATCTTTCGATGCAAACATGATGATCTTGAGGTGCATGTAATTCCCAAATGCATTCACTTTGCTCAAAAATTGTCGTATTAAACAGATGGATTTTACCCGGTGCTGACGTTAAAACACCACCACAATCTGGGCATGAACAAAATAATTAATAATTTTAAAACAAAAGTAGAGAAAGGTATAACTAACCTGTGTAGACAAGAAGTTCATTTTTCATATGGTAATCATCGAGCAGTAAATGATACGTCCTGAAAATATTTTGCTTTTCTTAAAACTCATATGGTTCTTAAAATTCATATGGTCAAAGTTATATCAAATATCTGTAATCATAAAGTCGTAATACCATTCATTTAGTAGGCATCGGCTTGGCACAGGTTGAATCATGTTTCTGCATATCACCAATCTAAACACGTTCAAATATTAAATTCTTTAATTTAATTTCAAATATTAAATTCTTCTGAAGCTTAGATTGTTTCTCCAGTTTATTCTTTGTATCTTTTATATACTTTACCTTTCACTCACACAGAAAATTGCAAAAATTAAAATTACATTTAATGATTTCGAAAACATTGTACACTGCACCACGAGCTAATGCGTTTGACTAACTTAAAGCATTAGAAGAACAGAACTGTCGATGCTTGCTGAAAGAGAAGAAAATGATTATCTCGCCAAGCTCAACGCTCTATTTTATCGTTTGTGTTTCGCAATAAGATCCACCAGAAATATATTTATTTCAGATAATAAGCCTATCAAAATGTGCAAAACCGAAAGGGAAAACCGTATTTATTTATCACACATCTCCGTTATAAAACACGATGACATAACGCAATATCGTCAAATTCCCAAAATTTGCGTTTCATATACACGCGAAATAACATCTCATCGAGATATTCTGAGCCATTCACAAAACTATAACACTTGCCAGCACCTTTACACTCACAAACCGGCATCACAGCAATCGAACGACACACGAAAGCGATGTTCCCAACAGATATCCTCCAACACGCACTCGACACATCTCCTGCAACTATAGCGCGAAGAGCATCAGCAGCAACTACCGCAGCCTTATCTATCGCTGAGGTCGCAATTACGGTTAAAGACGCGGCCTTCCATTGTGTTCTCTCTGTCTCTTTTGTCACGGAACTCGGCCACACACTCTCCCTACACCCTCGGCTTTAAAGAAGACACCCTGGTCGTCGTCTGTTCTCTTCTTTTTGAGAGGGACGAGCTATACTTCTTTTTTTCCCTGGCCTCCTCTCCGCCTCCGGGTAATTAAGAAGTGCACTTCGTTACGAAGAAAGAGAGAGGGGGGAGGGAGGAGGAGGAGGGAACGGTCGATTGTGCGCGCCGAGAGAGTTTGAAAAGTCGCTGGGAATCGAGAAGCGCTCGAAGAGAGATATAGGGATGGAACAATCGGAGCTTTTTGGAAGTGAAAGTTTCCGGCACTGCGAAGTTTCGAGCAGGACTCTATTTCGCTTTTAGATTAGTTTGCTGCTTCGGAATGCTGTGGTGTTCGATACACAGATGATTGGAATTCAAGTTACCTGTATTATTGCGTGTTTATGTGCCTTGCTCATTAATATTGCGTACAATAGAATTTGGAACATCAACCGGACTTGTTGCAAAGATCATAGCAAGCACCTCTTAATCCAAATATACATTCACGAAAAGTGTACGAGATATAACAAATATTTTTGTCGCAAGAAATTCATAAGTATCATTTGTACAATACATTTAAATAGCTGAATTTTTAATTCCGTTTTAGACTTGAGACTTTTATTAATCATCTAACTGATCGTCTCCTAAATTCCAAACAGTTTCTTCGCAACGAAGCCATTCGTCCAGAACAACGTGTCACTGCAAGCAGAGGGTTGGTCTCCTGTCCGTTGCAATCTCATTGGCTGAATGACTCGAGGCGGTCGTGCTTTGCTTCGAGCGCCATCCGCACTTGTGCAGCTTTCCTCCCCTTTCGATACTATCTCGCCTCGCAACTCATGGCTCTCTCTTCCTCTCGTTTACGAACCACGAAACAAATGTTTTTCAGATTTTTTAGTTCTATCGTGCTGCATTGAAGTTGTAGCTCCGTTTGTTTTGTCACAAGAATTATTTGATTACGTTGTGCACTTCTGCTCCTACGCCGGATGAAAAGAAGTGACTTTGTGGTGTATTACAAAAAAACTTGGAAGAATAAATATTGCCTTTCGGGTTTGGTATCTGGAATTCGTTGACTTCGTTTTGTCAGAAATTCGTGTTCGTAGATTATTATTATTTACCTGAATTATTTTATTGGTTGGAGTGAATAATTATTAAATTTTTCAGTCGCAATAGTCTGCGCTACGTTGAAACAAAATTTGTGCGGTGTAATACGCCGTGACGGTCGTGTTCACTGTAAAACCTAGTTCTTCCCTTCAGGATCTACAATTTTCATCTTTAGCTTGTTCCGCTCGCATAATTTCGCTTTACGCCGAGCTTCGTGAGCTGCTGCAGCGAATTTGAGATGTTTGACATCGAGCCAAATGTCACATGTGCGCGACAGTATATTAAAGCCATATACATGCCTCAAATTCGAAGTCAATTATAATTTTTTAGTAGGATACAATGTAAATTTTTCAATCTTTCTATCGTCATTCCCAAAGTAAAAATAATTTATCGAAACAATAACAATTAAACCCTGATAGAAAATAGCCTATAAGTTGTAGAATTAAAAACTAGCAACTCGGCATATTTTTTCGCGATACAATGTAGCGATGAACTGTCGATAATATCGTTTAGGTCATATATCCCTGATAGAATTGTTCCCGGTAAGCTATATACCGTTAATATTTATGCTTTATTTACTTTTAGAGAAAATATAATGTTTCTTAATAATAATTAATTATAGATTAGTTTAAATTAAATTATTTTTCGTATTCTAATAAAAAAACTGTTAAAACATCGTTATTTTCATAATATTTCAAATTTTGCATATATCCTTGACGATAACTTGGGCATAGCGTGCCCAGAAAACGTCGCCAGTTGACGGGGTTTCTGGCGATATTTTTCCCGATAATCTATATTAATGACACGTGTAATCGCATCTTGTTGTTAGATTCTTGTCGACGCGCGAGAGACAATGCACATCGTCGTTTACCCAATTTATACAAGGATGTTCTCATCAAAGAAAGTTGCAAAATACACGCTTACAACTTCAAACTAAATTCTTCGCGGTATATTACCACACTAATAATCCTTACGCCGCGGAGTCTCTCGTGTATACCAAAGGCGCGCGTAACACGATAGCGTGTACTGCGCTGCTTAAGTACACGCGGATGCCTCGCAGCTCTTCCGACAGACAAGATACTGCTCTGCTCTGAAAGGACTGATTTCGCTAGTAGCTACTTTAAAATTTTCTCGTTAAACCGCGCCGTCGAGAAAGAGTCGTCGCTTCAAAGCAAATTTCCAGAATTTTCGAAATTATATTTCCCTCATTTCTCCTTCTTATTATCAATATGAGCGAGAAAAAGAGAGCGAGCAGACTATGCGTCGCGCTTCACGGTGTACAAAGCGCAAAAATTCAAGCTCCTAAAACGCACAGAGCAACTCGCCGGGGCGTAAATTCTTCATATCGTGCAGTTCACCTCCGGCGAAAGGTGCGGGATATATAGACCGTGTGTGTACGAAACGAGCCGAGAGAGCATCGAAGGCGTTTTCTCGCAGCGCGGAGTCTTCTATTCCATTTATCTCGAAAAAATTCCGCTGCAGGTCCCGAAGAGCCTCAAAGACCTCTCGAACGCCTCGCTGCAGAGGAGAGAGCAGAGGCCGTTCCGCGCAAACTCCTCGGACGCGATAAATTCTTTGGAGGATAGTTGCCGCCTGACCCAGAAGGAAAAATCCACCTTTTTTTTCTCACGCAAGCCTTCGAGAGAATTCGCGTCATTGTTTCGGATTCGTGTACGGCTTTCCTCGTGTTACGAAAAAACTCGATGACGCCGCGTAGTTGTTTCCCAGTCCCTTTTTGGCCAATATATCGTTAGCGCTAATGAGCAACAATCGTTGCGCAGTGTGGAGAAACGGCTGCAGTACACAGAGCGCGGGATCATTAAAATCGCGTCGAAATTCGGCCAATACGCGTCCGAAGCTCGATACATAGTCGATCCCCCCGTTACATTTATTGCGGCACGAAACAACGTAATACAGACGAAATACGTAGAAAGGAGAGGAGGCGGTGATTTCATTCCGTTTTCTGGGTCGCGCGCCGACAACTCGCCGCTTTTTTAAAAGGCTTATATTTCAAGAAAGCGCCTTTTCCAACGCGACCTTTGTCTGAGAGAGACGAGATGAGCTGCCTCTGCATTTTTACGGGCCGTCAACTCTATCTTTCCCAACGCGCGCGAATATTAGCTTTCTTACACTATCCCGCTCGCAGCTCTCCATTATATATGTACGCGCGAATATGAGATAAGGGTGCGGAGCTCGGGTCTTATTCTATCCGACTGTGGGTCTGGGTATAAGCCGATAACGCAGTAGGAAGGAAAAGTTTCGTCGCCGAATCAAGGGTAATTAACTTTGCGCGACTGCTCATTAGTGCATCGAAATTTCATTGGGGTCACGCTTTATGCATATATATATAAGTATGAAAACGCGCGTCAACCGCCGCTCGCGCGCATAGTTCTCGAGAGAGAGAGAGACAAGCGTCGCGCGCGACATCAATCATCCCCTTTCGCCGCGAGTTCGCCTCGGCGGTATCTCGAGGGCCAGTGTGCGAAGATTTCAACCGCGAGGCAGAGGCGATTATCTTGGCTGTTAAGGAACTGATAGGCGTTAACGAGCTTTTGGGCAAATCATGTTTTTGCAGGTGTTTGCACGTACGCGAGTTGGTACTGCGGTTACGGATTTTCTTTGGTTTTTCGTGAATTCGATAGGGAGTAGCGAGACGGGCAGAAAGAGAGAGAGATGGATAGATATAGATAGGGAATAATGGAATTGGATGTATTGGAGCAGGATTGAAATGAGGATCGCTCGCCGGAGGCTGCACGACAGCTCGATAATTCGGTTTGGGCACTTGAAACTTAATGAAGCAGTCGAAATGGCCACGGAATCACGATTATACGCGACTCGCGATATAATACGCGATTAATATTCAGGGGATATTCCTGTTGATTGAAATTTAGCGATTTCAGGGAAATGTATGGGCAACAATTCAGTAGATCCAATAACTTATGCAGAGAGTTGGTATAGTAAGGTTTAGGATCTTTATTGTCCAAATTGTTTGGAATTGTCATAGTTAAATATTTGAAGGAAATGGACTTATATAATTTTTTGTATATAAATATTATCGTTACAGCGTATTCTGCGAATTTAAAAGAAAATACTAATATCAAAAATCTAAACGTACTACGGTACATGATACTGTCTAAAATTTCACGCGATAAAAAAAAATTGATAAAAAAATTGAACTGTTGGATATTACACAATCTATTCTAGATAATACACGTGTCAAAATATACGCCACGAGGAAAAAAAATCCTCACTTATTTATCACAAACTTATTCTCTTCCGATTCTTAATATTCTACCACATCGTGCACGGCTGTACATCCCCAAACTTATTGCTCACAATACGTGAAACTTTTCTTCTCTCAAATTATTCGCTGTTCGGGAAATATTTATTCGAGTACTGTGTGTTGCCATCGAACTATACTTGGTGGTGCTGCATTTGTGCATAGAGTATCCACGTACACACAGCGAGTAGGGGAAAGTTGAAAACTCGGCGTAGAGTAGTTGTTATTCTTCGAGAAATGCAAATGTACACTAACTAGATGAATAATATGCCGCCTGCTTAAAATTCAGAGGACGAACTCGTTGTATCTCGTTTCCAGCGAGAAAAACCAGTACGTCGTAAACTAAAGTAATCGTGTTTTAAGCTAGTTATTTCGGGCAATGTTTGGCAAAACAGCGCCTTTTTTTTATCTATGTTAATTTATTCGCAGCGCGATGTAACAGACAATGCAATATGCATAGTAAATTCGCCATTAAAAGCTTAAAAAACCGACGAAAGCAACGTTCTACAGCCAATTTCTTCATATTGAGTGTGAATTTTTCATCCTGAGGAGGCTGTAATGGTAAATTGGTTTGAAATTGCCTGTATGGATCAAGATCAAGCGTTTGAAATTCAAATCGACGAGAAAAATTAGTTTCAAATCGAAAATGCACCTCTCGAAACGTCGACTCGAATCTCTAACCCGAGAAAATTCTTTTCATCTCAATCTTAATAAAATCAAGCGATATAAATTTTTCGGCCAAAAAATTTGACGCTAAACTCAACTATCTTAAGTGCACATTACCGACTTAACTACCTTAACTCGACGTTCTCGCAGTAACGGCTACGAAAAAAACACACACACACATTCCAGATTAATCTCGTAAACCGACGAGTCACCGAAGGCTAATGAATGAAATTTAACCTCGTAAAATCTCGAGCTCCTCGTCTACTTCGGCCATTTCGGCAAGACGCCCCCGGGCAATCAAGAGCAGCAGTTGCGCCCTCCATCGGGAAATAATCTCCGCGCTGCAGCGCATATGCATGCATCATTTCCAGTTTGCTCGCACTCGAGAGGCGATAGGACTGATACTGCCTCCTCCTATGCGTATAATTCATCGCGAGTTCAGCGAACTAGTTTGGCGAATTTTTTTTGTTTTGCCCCCCCGCCCCGACACGCGATTTTTCGGGATTAATGGGAGGCCGTTGTACATCGAGTTTTACGGCATTGCGAGAGACGACGGGGAAATTATGCGCGAGCGAGACTGAGGCTAGCCTGTTTTATCGGAGGATAAATACGTCTGCTGCGGTTATTTGGCTGGAATTCCGGTGTACTTTGTGCTCGCCGATGATGCATCGCTACTGTAGGAGATCGGATTGGCAAAAATTTGCGAACTCCTCTTGTTTCTGTTTGCATTGTTTGCGCGAGGCTCGTTCTGGCCTTTTTGGCTGGAAAAAGGAATTCTATAATCGATAAATTTAACATGAAATGGTAAAACGCTTCAATGAGCAAATTCGTAATTTAATTCTCATGGTGTTCAGTAATTAATTACTCGATCACAGTCACGTTCATGTAATATCACTTTTCTAAAACAATAATTATTAATAATCATTAAAATCTAAGAGTATATTCCAACAATATCGAGAAACGCCATCTCAGAATATTGCCATGTAGGAATTCAATTCGTTCAATGAAAATTTCGCAGGAACGAGAAAAATTTTTTCCAACTGCAATCGAAGTGGAAATTGCCGACTTTACAACGCAAGGCATAAAACAAACCTTATAATCCCCTGACGTACCTTTTAATAACTTTTTTCATAAACGGCATGGATCCATCATAAAAAAAAATCGAAATTAAGCTCGAGCTCGAAGCTGTTTCTAATCCACGGGTTTTAACCGGAACTCGACGTGGTTCTCAACGTTTTATTGGTCCTGAAAAGGACTCTCCGCAAACACACCACGGAGAGATCATCGTGTTTCATAAGACGCGTCGTCTACACGTCGCAGTGTGTCTCCGCAAACGGCTATTAAACGCAGCTGCGCGACGGGAGAGGCAAAACGCTACAGTATATAGAGACGATCGTTTATACCGTATAACCTACAAACCTGGTCCAGTTGGGAAACTTCGACGGCGCCGAGAATTTTTTTTTTTTTCGTGCGACCGCGACGGACTTTTCGTAGGCCCCGGGAAGAAAATTCGGACACTAGATTCGAATTGCAAAATTTTTTAGATCGTAATTTATGGGACTGCCTTCAAAGATTTAATATTTAAGCTATTAGTTTATGTTTAATTATTCATGATCCTTAATCGTGATTAAATATGAGATTTAACAATTGTTCTATGATTATGAAAAGATTAAAAAATAAACTAATTAACTATTTTACTTTATGTTTCAGGTGAGTACTATTTGCGTGACCCACATCTGATGCGTATTGCAATCTCGTCGACGTGTAGTAAGTAAAATCTACATTTGCTCCAACACAATTAAACAGATTGAAAGTTAAAGTCATTAAGTTTGTTCCTTGTGAAAATCAACTTAAACGTTTAAGAAGAGAGGAAAAGTGCGTTAATAGTGGAAGTACGTAACTTATATATTCAATAAGTATAAGAAAATTCAATAAGTGCATTTGATTGACGTTAGATATCGTTTTTTTCGTAGTAAAAAAGTTTATCCGAGCTATTAATCTATTTCACTCCATTTTGAAAGTAAACCAATCGCCTTTACAAGTAGTTTCAGGCAAGCTTTTTGTAATTCGACGCCTTGATGAAGAGAATCGCTGTTCAGTAGTAATAGTAAAAGTAGTGGGAAAAATCTCAGTATGTCTGAAGTGCATTTTTGCCAGAAACTACAACACGGGCTAAGATACTGCACGTATCTGAGAAACTTATTGGAGGTGAAACTCGTGAACAGTGAAAATAAAATTTTGCTATACTTTTGAAAGCGCTATAATTATACGGGATTCATACAGATTTACTCGTTATTTTAGGAATAGGCAAGATTCAAAAGGTATTTTTTATAAGGATTGTGCTATAAATTCAATAAGATGCCAATAAAATCTAGGAAGTTTATGTTTATTTTAGAACTTTTTAAATTATTTAACACGAATATTATTTATTTCTAACATCAATTTTATTCTATCTGACTTGAATGAATAGCAATTTTCTGTTTCAATTTAAGATAATCACTATGATTAATAAAGTAGTATCGGATTTCTATATCTTGATTCCAGATAAATTCATTGTCACGCTGCGGTATTAATTTGATTGTTAATTCTCGTCCATCTGACATCGCTTTATGCAAATCGTTACTTCCGGATCTGCAATAAAATAATATGATTTTATATTTAACTCGATTTCTTTTTTTTTTAAGAAAGTACAACCCGGCCATACTTGTATAATAGTTTTTGAGACGATTTGTCTCCATCAAACATTCCTATAGTCGTATTACTATTCTTCTCTGTGCCCGACGGGAAGTTATAACAAAAATCAAATCTTTCGATGCAAACATGATGATCTTGAGGTGCATGTAATTCCCAAATGCATTCACTTTGCTCAAAAGTTGTCGAATTAAACAGATGGATTTTACCCGGTGCTGACGTTAAAACACCACCACAATCTGGGCGTGAACAAAATAATTAACAATTTTAAAACAAAAGTAGAGAAAGGTATAACTAACCTCTGTAGACAACAAGTTCATTTTTCATATGGTAATCATCGAGCAGTAAATAATACTTCCTGAAAATATTTTGCTTTTCTTAAAACTCTAATTCATATGGTCAAAGTTATATCAAATATCTGTAATCATAAAGTCGTAATACCATTCATTTAGTAGGCATCGGCTTGGCATAAGTTGAATCATGTTTCTGCATATCACCAATCTAAACACGTTCAAATATTAAATTCTTTAATTTAATTTCAAATATTAAATTCTTCTGAAGCTTAGATTGTTTCTCCAGTTTATTCTTTGTATCTTTTATATACTTTACCTTTCACTCACACAGAAAATTGCAAAAATTAAAATTACATTTAATGATTTCGAAAACATTGTACACTGCACCACGACCTAATGCGTTTGACTAACTTAAAGCATCAGAAGAACAGAACTGCCGATGCTTGCTGAAAGAGAAGAAAATGATTATCTCGCCAAGCTCAACGCTCTATTTTATCTTTTGTGTTTCGCAATAAGATCCACCAGAAATATATTTATTTCAGATAATAAGCCTATCAAAATGTGCAAAACCGAAATAAGGGAAAACCGTATTTATTTATCATACCCCGGGAAGAAAATTCGGCCACTAGATTCGAATTGCAAAATTTTTTTGCGAGTCAGCTTTAAAAGCAAAATTAAAATAGTTTCGTTAAATCGAGATGAAAACGATAGCATTGGAAGTTCTCGTAGGTATCTGCGCTTCTCAGTTTACTTTTAATCCATCAACTCTTTAATAAACCAAACGTAAAGAATTTTCGTAATTATTACTATTTTTACAATTTTCAAGTCGAACCTCATTTTTCCGCGGCGATTCGCCAAAGTCCGCTCGTCGCTATAATTTTCTAATAAATACTTGGCGCTCCGATGGTATATATTGATCGCATTGTGGCGAGCCGCGCAAAGCACGTATACACACCCGGAACGAAGCGTTTCTTTACGTCTCGAGTGGAATAATTTCGCGGCGACGAGTTCGCCGCGGCAAGCCGATATCGATTCCGCATTAGTGCGTCGTCGTGGCATCGTAAAAGTCGAGCGATCGACGCATGATAAGCAAAACTTAAGCAGCAGGGCCGCGCCTCGATTTTTCGGTCCAGCATTTCGAAATCTCGGAATTCCCCGCGCGAACAAACGACCGAACGATTGCGGCGAATTTAATCGAGTGCTCGCGTCGCGTAAGCTCATAGAAAAACCTCTCCTCCCCGTACGGATTTACATAAAACGCGCGCGAGTTTCCCGGGAAAACGAATGAAAAGCGTCGATCTGCTTTTTCACCCTGATTTTCTGCGTACTTATATATCCCGCATTTGTTTTGCGCTCACACACACACACACACTCGCGGCGGCGATTGAATAACGCAAGAGTCACGTTTTATATTCTCCCGCGTTCCTCTCCTCGCCGAGTGTATATCGAGAAAAGCTTGGGGGCCGAGCTCGCAGTCTGCACTTAACGCGCAATATCAGAATTCAATCTGGGGTTGGCTTTTACTACTTGTTCAACTACCGAAAAATCGCGTTATAGGATTGTTTGGAAAAAAAGCAGAGCAAGTGGGTCAGGGCCTCTCATCGGCGAGTTTCGCAGGATCTCGCGCACTTTCGGGATTGACGATTCACGAGATCAATATTTACCACCCCGCTGCGCCGCGACGCAGCTTCCGCAAAGTCCATACTTCGGGGCCGGACTTCGATGGTATAATTGAGCCATTACCCAGCGATAATTATTTATCGAAGAGGGAGAATTGGCGCCCCCCTCCCCTCCCCCCCCCCACCATTTCTTCCTCGTCGTCCAATATAAAACATCCGGTGTCCTCCCTTGTTTCTTTCGATCTCTGAATACGTCGCGTGTACTGCCGAGCCGAAGTGGCCAGCGCGTGTGTGTATAGACGGGCTGGGCGAGGGTGAAATTCCGGCGGCGAGACAATCGAATCAGGATGCAATTTCCGTGGCTGCAGGCTCGGGAGGACGCTCCCGATGCAATTAGGCGCAATCACTGCCGTCAAAAAGAAAGGAGCAGCGCACCGCTCGTCCGAAGCCCGCCCACGAGATTTCCTCGCTTATATGTACCGAAGCCGCGCATAAAAATGCGTTCGGCGTTCGCTTTTTTATACGGATTGGCTGCCGCGCGCTCGTTTTGCATCGCAAGTCTGCGCGGCTGCGCGTATACGGCGAGGCGATGTGGCTGCAGACTTATATCGTCCTTTTACGGGAAAGTTCTATTTCGGTGTGTTAGATATCGCATCTTTAAGTGCGAATTTTAGTATAGTGTGGCCAATGAGAGAGAGAGAGAGAGAAATAAAATGTCTTGAATTTGAGCTGAAGAGCAGAGCAAGCGATCGAATGGATCCAAAGTTGTGAAGCGAGTTGAGGAAAGAGCTGTCAAGCATAATGTATATATGTGCTAATCCACGAAATAGTGGAAACAACTCGCCTCAGAAAATTGCAAAATTTTTTTATTGAAGGCAGATCTACTAGACCTATGTCTTCTAGTTCCTTGGATCTTACTGAAATAGAAAAAACTCGCAGTGAATGGCGAATCGTAGGGTATACTTGTTTTACGGAGCAAAAAACGACTCGAAAAATGACAAATAATTAACAAAAAAAACAAAATCATAGATTTTTTTCGCGAAAACTATGGACATTTATAAAAATTGCATTAGAACGAAAATGTCTTGAAATTCGTCAAAGAATGCTCTAAAATTTTTTCAGATTTTTAAAGGACGTTTTTCGAAATTTGAATATTTTTTTGACTTTTCGAAAAATAAAAAATTGTACTGAATCAATCTGAAAAAATTTGAGAGTATTCTTCGATGAATTTCAAGACATTTTTGTTCTAATGAAATTTTTATAAAAGTCTACAGTTTTCGCGATAAAAATCTGTGAATTCTCTTTTTGTTAATTATTTCTCATTTTCCGAGTCGTTTTTGCTCCGGACAAAAGTATACCCTACGATTCGCCGTTCTAGAACTAGAAAACGCAGATCTATAGTGGGTGAACCTTCAATAAAAAAATTTGCGATTTTCTGAGGTGAGTTTTTTCCACTATTTCGTGGATTAGCACACATATATGATTTTGTAAAAAATTGTTGTTTTGTATAAAAAGGCTCTTTTTTTGATTCACAAAACTACAACAACATTGAATTACCTTTGTATAGCGTCTAGTACACAGCTGTATAGTATACAGAGTGAAGAAGGCACCGCAGAATTATATACAGAATATATATAGGCATAGTTATTGCTCAGTATGCAGATGCGTTTTAATCGAATCCCCGTGGCAAAACGTGAAGAAGGAAACATCGTTTAATTTCGACAAAAAGCCCGGACCCGCATCGTCTGCGCCGATGCATTTCTCATGGTTTCCCAATCATTGCTCTCCTCGCGATAGTTTACGGGAATCTATACAGTTGTGAAAGTCCGCGCAGCCTCGAATATTTTCACGTCCCAAAGGAGCGAATAGGCAGTCGTAAATTCCTTTGGAAAAAGCCAGTGTATGTGTGCACACGTGTGTACGTATACGAAGCACACACACACACACACCTGACATGTAAATCCGGAACGAAAAGCAGCTCTTGCGGCTCGCTCGTAAAGCGAGAATCCAGCTGCGGGGGAGGGGGGGGGGAGAAAGCGTTTATCCGCGGCTGCCTCCTCGTAAACAAGCCTCTATACGCGCCAGCGAGTGAAAAGCGTCAAAAATCCGTGGCGTCATCGGTTAGATCCATTTGTCGTCTCTGTCTCTCTCTTTCGCAGCTCGTCGATGCCGGAAATCGCTCGACGAAATTTCCCGAATTCGCGCGCTCGCTAAAAGTCGCGGATCCGCTGTGTATATACGCAAAAGCGCGAAACTAGTGCTTTCCTCCCCTGGTCGAGAAGCCCGTTTTAAATGACCGGAGCGAAGCGCGCACAATTGAGAACCGAAAATCTGAAGTGGGAAGCTTTTTCGCCGTCCCCGTCAAATTAGCCCGATTTTTTTTCTCCCGCACTGCCTCGACTCGGCGGCGGCGTCGCGACGACCAAAAAGAAAATGACTACAAATTCTTCGTGCGCGCGTGCGGCGAGAGAAAGAGAGAGAGAGAGGGACAGAGAGAAATTCGAGCGTTATAAACCCTCGGCGCGGAAGAAAGAAAGCTCTTCAATCTTCGGCGCGCGACATCTCGGATAAAAACTCGCCTCGGCGCGCGTTGAATGTATAGTTGGATTTTTTGCCTCGATAGAGCCGTATCGAGAGGAGTTTCTTTTTTGTCCCGCACCGCCTATGTACAGAATGAATGCCCTCTTCTTCTCGATACAGAACAAGCGGAATTGCAATTTTTAAAGTGGGAGTAGCTGTTTATAATTCTTCTCGTGATCAATCAAATCCTTTGGCCGTAATAAGCAAAATCGAAGACAAATATATATACTCTCTAAATGTAAAACAGTGAAAATCCACTGTTTTTGTAGTCGATATTAAGAATTTGAAAAAGTTTTAATGGTACAACTGCGGACTAGTGAATAATCACAGTTTATAAACAGGTTAAAACTATGAACCAATTGAAAAAGTGTAGAAGAACTACCGAAAATAGTAGATATGAACATTGCAAACAGTGAATATAAGCATTGCAAATAGTGAATAAAAATAATATTTGGGTAGTAATATACATTAGCTGAAATAGTGAAAATACATTACCTACGATGTTGCAAATACGTTACTCAAAATAGTATGTGGTCCTAGTAACAGGAGGCTAAAGGGGACGTAAATTTTCGCTTATTCTACAAGTTCATTGTTAGCTAATTAAACAGTAAATTTTTCTCATGTTGCAAAACGATTGATTCCATAAAATTTTACTTTTTCTGGGTTATGAATTCTCCACTTGAAAAGTGAATTTCTCGGATGTTAAAAATGTATAAGTACCGACAATTTCACTTCTCTTAAAAGTCATGACTCACTGAAAAAATAGTAAATTTTCATAATTTTTCAAGTTCACCCTTTGCTAAAGTGATTATGTACTGGATAGTCAGTGTTCCAGTGACAATTTAAAGCAAATACTTTCTACTGTTTGAATCAGTAAATATTTACTAATTCGATAGTAAACGCAACGAAATGAGCAAAATGATAACTCATTTCATAAACAGTGACTATTTACTACGTACTACAGCGAATTATAATTTTTACAACAATGCACCGTAATTAAGAAATATTCACTAATTTGTAATATTTGTACTACGTATAAATCGGGAAAAAATTCACTATTTTGGAGGTTAATATTATTTAACTATGAAAAATAGCAAATTTTTCGCTGTTTTAGATTTAGAGAGTGCGCACCCGCGAAAATCGAATCGAATCGAATCTTCAATCGAACATCGGACGTATATATGCATATATAACACCTCGTCCTTATAGCTCCGCCTCGTTGGCCGCAGACTCCAAGTGTGTCCGTCACGCGACATAGAGTTTGCTGCTAATTACGTGAGGCGCGCTTGCGCTGCTCAGCCGTATTCTAACGAGCTACGCGTTTGCCGTACACACACACACATAAGCGTAATGTAGTGCGCGCATCCCCTTCGAGATTGGCGTTTCACGTGTATTTGCATATTCTGGAGCGGCAAAGCGCTTTTTCGAATATACATGCTTGAAAAGCAGTGCGCGCTCTCGATTTACCGAGTCATTTGAAAAAGCTCATCGCCTCCGACGCGTGTGCCAATATGTAGGTCGACTTCTTTTATACCGTCGGGACTCGCGCGCGCTGAACACACCATTTCTGTCGCTTTACTAAGCGAGAGGAGAGAGAGAGAGAGAGAGAGAAAGAGAGAGTCAGTGCAAACGGTATAATAACTGAATTTAAAAAATGTGCGATGGGCGAGAACGTCTGTATGTGCATATCCATCCTATTTCGGAAACAATTTACACGAGCAAGTCGCAAAATTTTTTATTGAAGGCACACCTACCCGACCTGAGTTTTCTTGTTCCTTAGGTTCTCAAAGAGCAAAACCAGAAATAATTCAAAAATAAGAATTTATAAATTTTTTTTGTCGAAAACAAGGGACTTTTCAAAATATTTCATTAGAACAATAATGGCTTAAAATTCATCAAAGAATACTCTGAAATTTTTTCAGACTTTTAAGTGACGATTTTCAAAATTGCGATTTTTTTGAATTTTCGAAAAATCAAAAATTGTGTCGGATCAATCTGAAAAATTTTCAGAGCATTCTTTTATGAATTTTAAGACATATTTGTTCTAATGAAATCATATTTTTCGAGAAAAAAATCTGTAAATTATTTTTTTGTCGATTATTTCTCGTTTTTCGAGTCGTTTTTGCTCCGGAAAAAAGTATACCCTTCGATCGGCCATGTACGCGATGTTTTTCTCTTTCAGAATGACCTAAGGAACGAGAAAAATCAGGTCTGATAGGTGTGCCTTCAAAAAAATTTGTTGCGACTTGCTCGGGTGAGTTGTTTCCGAAATAGGATGGATATGCACATATATGCGATTGAGAAACGTTGGAATAACTCGCAGATTGCGCGAGAACGTCTCACCTATAAAAGCCTGCTCGTAAATTTTCCAAGATATCGTCCGCCTTTTTGCGTATACAAGAGAGGTACGCTCTGTACAGCTTTTCGATACGTCTAGCGTGTATCGACTCGCGAGAGTCGGGTAAGAGGCCGCTTGAGCTGTATATATATAGCGCCTAGTTTCACCGAAAAACAATATGATGTAGACGTGGCGGGTCTGCCGACGAGATGACGCGGGGCTTTCTATATAATGCACGGATGCATTTTGCATCGAGGAGCTATACGTGTATACACCTCGTGATTGCGAATTTGTATTGGTAAACGCTTTTTTTTTCTTTATTTTCGAGCCAGAAAAGAAAAAACGTCGACGCTCGGTTACGTCAGAAGCCGCTGACGTCATCGGCCGCGTGTGTTTCGAGGCTGTGCCGAATGATCTTCGATCCGATTACGAATGTCAGACAATTTAGTTATTTCGATTCGTTCGCGTACTGTATACGATCGGTACATATATGCCCGTAACGGGGCGATTTTATGGGGCGAGTTGTAAGCGGACGATCATCGGAGCGCATCGTCCGCGAAGCCGCGCAGCTGTATTGCTTTTTTTCTCGTCGGCTATCATGTATGCATGTGCCGCGCGCGTCAGCTGTTTGCGCGTGCAGGCCTTCGTATACACATATATACATATGTAGAGCGACGCGGGTTTATACCGTCGAACGCATAAATATTATGGATATCGATAATGTGACTGGCAATAAGAGTTTACTGCTTAAAAATGTATAAACGTTGCGCGAGCCCGCGCGATGTTTCGGGCCATTCGCGGGGATCGCTGTGCGCGGGAGCGACGCTTTCATTCGTCAGCGCAATGAATCCGTTGCATAACGTCGGCCTGTGTATATATAAAATCCCTAAAGCTGGACCAGCTCACTTCTCGGCTCGTAAATCCGAGAGTGGAAAACTTCAAAAGCGTGACATTCATGGGTTGGAAGTGAGAGGAGGGAGGGGCGGAGGAGGGGAGCAGAGGGAGAGAGATATATAGAGACCGCAAATGCGCGGATTGCATCACGTGACCCACGTAAATCGTCTGCTAGCGTCATTCTACATTGGTTCGCATGGAGACCAGGACTCGTTTGCCGCTCGTTATGCAGATGAAGTACTTTCCGCTTGGTTCCTATATTACTAGCTCTGACGTCTTCCCTCTAACTCTCGTGCGCTGATCCGCCTTTAATTTCTTTTTTTTTCTCGAGTTCTATCCTTTCACTGTCGCTGGGCCCGAACAAAAAGACTGACGCACGGGTCTTATGCTCCAAGAATTTTTCGCTGACCGTAAGGAAGTATTTAAAGTTGTATCGCGCAATTGTGATTTTATTACTGGGAAGCTTTGTTAAGGTTGGAATAAAATAGTGTCGCGTTTTTTAGCGAAAACCCTTTTTTGCCTAGTCGAGGTTTAGCGGGCTGTAATCCTGTCTTAGCAAGACTTATAAAAAATATATTTATAATAAATATATATGAGTTGATATTCACAAGAGTCCATATTATATTAAATCAAAAGAGTATATAGCTGCGACCGTATCTTATGATTTTACACGTGCTTTTTTATGAGTATATAGATAAGGGAGAATTATAGCCTCTAAAATGACGGCTAAGTAATAAAGTATTTTCACTTGAATGGACCGGATTGTTTTATTATAACCTTAAAAATTATTTAGAGGACAATTTATTGAACATTACGATTTTACTGGTTATTAAATCAGACAATAAAAATGTATAAAGCATTATCAATAATTTGTCTTTACTCGACTATTCAGAAAACTTCTAATTAAGCCAGAATATGTTTAGAGCGGAGACAGTAAAATTACTATTTACATGACAATTGATCAGTTGTATGTATATTGTACACATTATAGGATCAATTGTGATAAGGTTCGGGAGATACATGTCAAAATACATTGAGACCATTCCATATGTTTATGAATAATTAAGTGAGGCACTGCCGCCGTCAATATAGACCAAAACTATACGTGACAGATAGATGAACGAATTAAGGAAGGACTTAGGCATTAAAGCTCTACAGCACACACGAAGATGTAATCCACTTGCGCATAACTAAATTTAATTTGGCTCCTGCGTCATCATTAGAGACGCCGTTACCGGATCAAAGCTCGGATGTTCAGATCATTCCCAGTAATAATTAATGCACACATCTACGTTATATATACGTAAAATCAGTGTAATTGCAGAAGTTTGAAGTTGGTCTAATTACATGTAATGAAGTTACGAAAATATAGAGCATAGTTAGTAAATTCATTGTTGACCCAGAATTTGAAATCCTTGTACAATCCCTTTAACGAGGTAAAAGCTAATTTGTATATTATTAAAGGCTCTACACTTCGGCAACAAAAAATAGTTCTTCTAAAATCGTTGAATCAGCATAATACTTTCAATTTATATGATTTACGCAATCTTCAATGGGATTCGAGATGACTCATCGAGTTCCTCAAAATTTTAGTTTAGGAACTTGAAGATAATGCAAGATCAGCTTGAAACTTTTAATTACCTCGCCATCAATTAGTAATTTTAGTAATTAGACTCAACTCAGCCCCTTTTAAATTTGATCGTTACCCCTTGCAAGGACGTCATTAACAATCTAGTCAACTCGTGAAAATTCAAAATCACGACGGTTTTATTCAAATTAAGCTTGATAATGAAGACATGGTTAATATTTTTAGGAAATTAGTAGGTACTTCGTCAAGAAAACTTGATTCTTTTTCTAAGACAATTTAAAGATCCTCCTCGTCGATAAACTAGTAAATACTTCGAAGTATCTACTCGATCGAATGAAGTCACTCAACTGAAAATGCGCTTCACATAATTAGATCTCATTTTTGTCATTATCTTCCAATTTTACAGTCGCGCGAATTTTTGCGCATCCCTTATGTTTCCCATCGTCGTATATAGATATACAGGGATGGAGTGCAGCAGCGAAGGAGTAGCTCTTTAAATTTCCCGGCCTTGCGCCCGGGGAAATTGATCATTCGGGCGCGGCAATATTCTCGTCGATAAGTTGAGGAAAATTGAACGCGGAAATGATATGAAAGTAAATCGCAGTGTCGAGTTACCTACCTTTTTCTTCTTTTTCAGTACCCTCATCATAGCGATCCGTTCGTAATTTTTCAAATTGGTAAAAGAAACAATTAGATCTTTTAAATGAACAAAAATAAAATTTGATACCTACTTTGAAACAGCCGACGATACAGAAATTTAAACTATCACTACAAAAGAAGCCGACCTATATCCATTGTAAAAAGAGTATAGAACTAAGCTCTCAAATGCAAGGAAAGGGCTTCAATATTTATTCTGCATTATAACCAATATCTGTCTCCTGGTCACCGGCCATCATCAGTTCCAGGTGCGGAAGTGCGAACGCTGCACTTCTCGTAAAAACTTCTGGTCTGAAAAGTTCCCAGCTAACGACCCTTCTATAACCCATAGTCAGCACCGCAAGCTTGGAGGGTCATCAGAGACGTTGTGGCTCGTCCGTGACACCATCACTCGCAAGATCAAGCACAAAAGAAAGGAGGTCGCATATTTGAATTGGATAAAGAGACAAAATTCTCTGCCTTATATATGTATCCTCCCACACACGGTATGTGTGCATATATACCTGTTGCAGTAGAGCAGACTAAAAATGAATACTAAATTCAGCGGAGAGTCAGGGAGAGTGTACATCGCTTTAACAAACTTAGTGCGTCATGTATGCCATAGAAGCGCACAGGTAAAAGTACGTAGATGATAGAGTTTGCAAACGAATGGAAACTAACCTATAGGCAGACGCACGCCCACATTCACTCGTATTATACGTCTAGGCATCTCCGGGCTCGCTCAATAAGACCAACCGACGAGTATATAAGCGACTGCTGCACAATAACAGCGCTTCGCTCGAGTCCTTTATTCAATACAAGCTGAACCGAGAGAGGGAGAGAAGAGCGAGCAAGTGAGCGAGAGAATCAGGTAGAAAAATTAAGTAGCATTTCGGTACAGCCATGCTGCGTTGGCAGCACTGCTGTTACGTAACAACAACCTTCTCTGGTAAATAGCTTTGGAAATTTCTGGGTATCGTATAGCGCTGTAGTCCTAGAATTTCCTTGTTCCTGGGATTCGAGGTGGCATGGCCTTCTTCGCTACATACCGAACTTCCGGCGATAGTTTGTGTATGGTTTTTTCTTCATTCTGTACAGTTGGTATACCTGTCGTTAGTTTCTCGATAGCTCTCTGAACATTTCCATTATTATTATCGCCAGGCTAATTCACACGATGTTCTAATACGCGCAAAAGGATGCGTAAAGCAGGAGGAGAGCTTCTCTCGCGCTTTCCGTAATTTGCAGTCTGTGTGCACAAAGATGACCTAGTCTCAAAATTTCATCATATTCGACGTCACGCGCTCTCCTCATCGATTCGTGCATCGACTCTCCAGGATATTATTCTGGGATTCCCCGGCCTGACTCGAAGCTGATAGTAGTTCCGCGCCGCGCGGATAAGCTCGTCATCAGTGGGCTATATGCATCTATATAAAGGGGAGGCGCCTATTCATCGCACCAGCTGCAACATCCTGGAAATAAAGCTGCTGACTCGCGATGCAGTGACGTGTCTCGTAATTGGATTCTTGATACTTCGCCTGAAGTTGGCTGAGTGCGCCAATAGTATAACATTTTTACGTAAGAGTGCACAAAGCGCTTATTGCGCGAAGAATTAGTGCAATAGAGAGAGATATCTATGTGTACTGGACAATTTTGATTTTTCCAAAAGTTAGTTCAGGCAGGGTCGAGAGAATCTGTATTTGCATCAGTAAAGAGACACTGGTATCAGTGCAAAATTATTTCAATTTTTACTTTGTACCAGGTTCCCCGCATTTTATTGTACAAAAGCGTTTGACTGAACTGGCTTTCTTTTTATGTTGCAGCTGGAGCCGCTAACGACGAGAATGGCCAAAGGTCCAGCTCTGCACACAATCGTCACTCTCTTACGAAGGGTAAGTTCACAAGATCAATAGAACTGACCGGTGTACTGTGAAAAGTGGTAGAAAGAAGATCTTGTTGTTGGTAGAAAGCATCGATTAGAGTACAAATGAGAAAAAATACTTGACTTTGTTTGGTTTGCTTTAATTGACAGCGTTCTGCATTAGTCATTTATTTAGTGAATGTTAAATGTTAAGGAGATGTTGTAGCCAATGTAATTGATTGTTGTAACAAATGTACCTCATAACGTCAAAAAGAAAATTATTAATTGTTCGTTATTGCGAAGGTAAACTTTGAACTCAGAGTCATTGTTCAGTTCATTTAAAGTAATTATTAAAAAAATATTTTTTATATTGACAAACATTATTAAGGAAAGTGACAGTCACAGTTTGATCGCCACTTTCACTTCGCGACATAGTCATCATTATTTGCAATACTTATGATTAATTATACAAATGTAAAGCCCAGCTAATGTTAGTGCTGTGCAGTAAATAAGTGTATAGCATATAAAAGTATTGTAGTATTATATTTCATAGGGTTAAAGAAAAAAATTTAACTAACTTCGTTTAACGTGGCCACGACATCCCTTCAAACGCTATGAAAAATTCTTTCTACCACTTGATCTACTTACCATAAGTTGCATGGTTTTTGTAATGCAAGGCATACATGATTGCGCATGAAGATTCCAACAATATCTGCTTGAACCAGAGGTACTCCGTACATTACGAAACAATATCCTCCTATTATCATAGCTATAGTAACAGTTATGCAAAAGACTCTTTGTAGTAGCTTATACCCTTTAGCCACAGAAAAACGAATCGTTTAAATCCAGCTCTTCGATAACCTCCCGAGGCGGTTCGAAAAGATCAAATAAATATTCAGAGCCATTGAATCCGATGAGAAACAAAACTCGAATCGATACTCGCGTTGGCGATAAAAAAATGGAAGAAAGAAGAAAAAAAAACGAGCATCTCAACATCGGCCCCATCGTAAAACCGTGCGAGAGAGCCCCTGAAACGTTTATCCCTCATACGTCCAGAAATAATAATCGCCCCGTACCTCGGCTATCCTCCGCCATGTGTGTGTGTCTGTGACGCGTCGTAAAAGCTGCAAAGCACTTCGCAAATGCCATAAGACCGAAAAGGCGTCGCGAGATTCGGTTCACGTTGTTCTTCGTCGCGTTATTTTTTCAGCTGCTTTCTCGCGCCTTTCGCGGAATACAAATGCGCGCGGGAGCAGCAGACCTGATTTTCCGCTAGCTCGAGAGAGCCCCCTAAGTTTTTCATGGGCTCTTGGCCGTACACCTTCGAATTCCTGGGAGAGAAAAAATGCGGGATATGCCAAGCTGTCTCGCATTAATCTCTCCGATGCATCGGGAGGCCCTCGCGCGCAGCAGGGCATGTGTTAAAGCTCTCGCGAAAACTATTTCGCCGACTCGCATTCACGGCTGTGTATACCTGCACACACAGCAATTGAAGAAACTCCCGTCCGACGACTAAATAATCGCGATCGATAAGTCGGACGCGCCCTCTGCCTTCCATTTTCCTTATCTCTTTCCAGCTCGTTTCGAGTTTCCGTACACGCGCGGTACAGCCCCTTCGCGCGCGGACGGGGAAAAAGCTCGCAATGGCTTTCGTTTCAGTTTCCCTCGTGCAGTACGCAGCTGCACGGGACGTCCGCGCGGGAGAGACGCGCCGATTCCGACTCTGCGATAACGACGAATGTCGGCCTCCGATATCGGACGATTGTTATTATTCTTTTGCTGCTGCTTCGTAGTACTTTTTTTTTTGACTCTCTGCCTTTGTGCGCAGTCAATATACGGGAGAGCTACTGGAGTTTTCCTTTCGGGCGATAGCTGAATCGACTGGGAGGGATAATTGCTGGTTACAGAGGGGCGGGAATGACCTGTTGTCGCGTTGGGTTACGAGTACCTGATAGGTGATTTGTAAATGTTTGATGGTTCGTTTTTTGGAAGTCGAGGGAAAATCTTGAGTATAAACTCGCTTTGAAGAGCTGAGAACGCAATACAGCGGAGTTAAGTCTCTACTTAGTTAATTTTTCGCAGGTGGGAATGAATCAGTAGTTTGAATATTAATGGAATTTTTTAAAATTTTAGTGTGTAAAGCTGCGGAGTTGAATAGAAATGAAATCATGTATTTTTAATTAATCGTGTAGGAAGATTAGCGTTGTCGTAAATATTTCTGCGAATATGTAAGTGTAAAAACTTCATTCCTGCTCACTGAAATTTGTATTAACCTTCGTTATTTTCGCTTCCCTTCTATTTTCCAATACGAAGTTTCGTATAAGAGCTGCAAAGAAAGTTTTAGAAATTCAGAAACTTGGCAAAATCAGCTCAGCATAATCAAAATCGAAACTTTTAACAATTTGCTGTGACTTCTTTTCGATACTCGTTTCGAGCAGTAAAGTTTGACGTCTCGTTTAAGAATAAATTTAATAAATAATAATTCTATCGCGAGCAGGTCGAAAAAGCCATATTAATTTTACATCTATCCAGTCAGTATTCCATTATCGAATTCTCACGTTTTAATTTGCATGTAACCCTCGATGTAAACGCTGTAATGCTTTGCAAATTGCTGTAACATTTTGGATTAATCTCCGCATGAGAGGTTCATCAGATTTGCTAAATATGGTTGACGCGCCCCAGCTATGGTCAAGCATCAATTTTCTCTTAAAATTATTGTAATGGATCGTATACGCAAAGCATTTTCGACGATAATATTTGATTTACATTCAAAGCAAATTACAGCCACATTCTCGATGGCAATTTAACGTTGACGCACACATTCGCATCCAACCTTCGAAGATAAATAAATTATTTAAGCCTCTGCGCGAGAAAACTTCCGGAGCTGCTTTACCCGCAAGTCTTCGTTATTATCATACATCAAAAAAGCAGTGCACGGCTTTCCAGCGTAAAAAGGGTGTAAAATTGCCAAGCTAACGAGTCTTGATTACGGAAATTCGCAGCCGTAATTTTCTCCGTCTTCCTTTATTTCCCGCCGCATTCCCATTCCCGGTGAGTTTACGCGACGACGTCGACGCCTACAAATTACGCAGCGTTTATACCTTGAGGCCGCCATCCGGGCGCAAATCGTAACGCTCAAGAAATGCGCGGCGAGGTCCAGAGGGAGAGATATACGCAACATCGTCATTAGGATTAAACGTCGCTTTGATTAAAAGGCACCGGTGAACAGCACACTGCTCGAGAGTTTTTTCAACGTATTACCACCCCGAATTCACCTGCTGCTATATGTAGTTTATATTCTGTTTCACTGCGTGATCCTCGTGCGAGGCAGTATGCATATTTTCTTCTCGGTATTTTTAAAAAAGTTTTACGAATACTTTAATGCGTAAACATTAGAGCTAATCTGGATAAACTACTCTCTAAATATTTCGGAGTGATTTTCCACTCGAATCGAGTGATTTTTCACTCTAATTGAGAGTGAAAATTCCACTCTCGAATAGGGTATTCAGAATCTCCCTGTGGAATTACAAATCCTCTTTAAAAAAAGTGATGGCCTTTATTGTGAAGCATTTAATACGTGATTCTGATTGGTTGCTAAGTAAACATGATTATGGTTACCATATTCATAGTTCAATTACTGATATATATTTATAACACCAAAATATAACCCAAATCGCGCGCGAAGCGCGCCCTAAGTTCCTTGTGCAATAACACACAAATTGTATTCAAAAGTAAAACACTATAATTCAAAATACTTCGATTTGGGTATTCGACACTATAATAAAATTTCCATCACGCATCATGAACAAATGAATTTTAAAAATATTGTCATTGATAACTTAACCTCTAACCTCAAAACTTTTCTATCACATTTTACAGCACAAAATCACACAAAAACCTGAATACTTTACTTGCATCGGGCATCACATTAATTAGAGACATTATATTCCTGATAGTTTTCCGTGCGGCACAAGAATTATTTAAATAAAGCCCAGATTCAAGCGGATGCAGCTGGAAAATTTCGAGTAATTAAATCACTCGATTATAAGGCGTGACAGTGAATCACCCGAAAGGCGCGATAGATCACTCAAATTCGAGTCATTTACGAATCACTCCGAAATATTTAGAGACTAGTTCCCGAAAAATTGGAGAGTTATTTTGCGAATCCGCGACGTATAGACACGTTAAATATGCAACGGGGTGAAATATTCATTATAGCCTGGAATATTCGAATATTCGGTAATTGCCCGAAACTGAAAATTCCATTTCCTCAAAGCTACAGTTATGCGCGTATATAAGCGAGGAATTGAACGAAAAAAAGCCGACGACTCGAGCAGCATCAAAAATTCGAGAAAAAAAAACGTACGAAGCGACTGGTAATTGTTCGGCGAGCCTGGAAAATTCACAAAGCCCGAGGAAATGAAAGATATGACGACGCGGAGAGGGATAAAAACAGAAGAAAAGAAATTCGCAGGAAAAAAAAACGAAATCCCCGTTAAGTCGTGGAAAATTAGCATGACGTGCGCTCCGACGTCCTGTCGGCGACAGCGCTCAAACCTGGACTGAAACGGGGAGGAAAGTAGGCTAAAAAAGTTGAAGGGACGAGGAGGAAAAAAGCCGCTGGAGAAAGCGTGTCGTCACTTTCCTCGCCGTCTCTTTGTGATATTATCAGTGGCTCCTCTGCGCACGAATCCCAAAATTAGGCGGCTTAATTAATCAGCTCGTCGATGCGTCGCTTCATTGTTTTGCGCCGTACACGGCGTCAAGTGAAAAGAGACCGATCGAGTCAGACGCGAGAGCCTGCCGTCTAGACGGTTGTGTGCTTTTTTTTTATTCGCGCTCTATTTTCGCCACAGCTGTCAACTCCGTGCTGTATTTTTTTAATTGGAAGTTACCTCGAAACGAGCATAAGCCCCGCTGCATAAGCCGTTTTAGAGGAAACAATAACTCGAGCTTCAAACGACGGCTACAAATCGATTTCCGAATGCGGCAGCGCGCGCACGACCGCTTCAGCTCGTAAAATCATCTCAACAACCGGGCGACGTTTCGAAAATCGCGTCGCCAAACCATGTAGCGCGGGTTCGTTTCGAAAAGCGCGTTTATCCCCTTGTCGTTTCCAGAGAATTCCGCTCTAACTCTTTCCGCTCGGGATCACACGCTCGCCGTCGCGATTTTCCGAAACTGTGGTGTATATATATAATACTTATATACAGCCAACCAAAAACGACGAGTTTTTTTCTGTGTGCTTTTATAACTTTCCACACCACGAGTATTTTCCTCTCTCTCTCTCTAAACTCGAACTCGATTCTGCTGATGAGGTAAATGAGGTTGTGCGTCGTCGACCGCAGCCGCGAGCGGCCTTTATATAAGACCGAGAGTATCGGCTATCAGCTTCCAGTTGATGGCGGTGGACGTTTCATATCCCGCTCTGCGCTTCCGATCGATGTATCAATTCCGCTCGAGCCTATTAAACACGTCGCGTAAGCGAAATTCCTGCGAATATGTAGTCGAAAGTGATTTTCGTCGCTGACGCGTGACTTTGCACGGCGTATCTATATATATGTAGAAACGCGTATAATTAATGCATCTGAAAGAAAATATTTTTTATGATTATTTGGACGAAAAATTCATGGGTAAAAGAAAACGTAGCGAGTCAATCAATCGGCTTCCTTTTCATACGCATTCCCTCTATAGGTGTACACAGTCCGGATACGTTGAGCCGTTCTGCTTGAGCCGTCAATACTAACGAGCTGTGTCGAGTCATCAGACTGTAGAATACGGCATTCAAGATACCTAACTTCGATAAGGTTAAAGGGATGCTTTGAGGAGCGTCGCAGACTCGTATTCAGTAGTGGAATTTGAAATTTTCAAGTTGTCTTTTAATTTTGGATTTGAATTAACAGCTTCTCGTGTGTTTCGATATAATACTGTTTTTTCTTTGGATTATATATATTATGCATTGATCAAAGAATTTATTTTCACCATACTTTTTATTCCTTCAGAACAAACGATGCATTGGTTTGCCCAAATTGGCTCTGACGAAAATGCGGCAGGTAAACGACGACGTGATTTCGAAAAATTCTATTGGTTTATCCCTTTTTTATAACAAGTTTGAAATACTAACCATTTTTATTAATTTTTTACGTTCGATGCGACTGAAAATCGAACTTTTATTTGTTTACGGATTTACGTTTACATTATTGTTATTGGTTTGACGATTTAAAAAAAGAAATACTGATTTCATTGCGAATTTGTTGTGTTTTAATAGTATTCAAAATTTGATTTTCCATTACGTATTATTACTTTGACAAACATGTTTTGAAATTAACAACTTGATGGTAACCAAACCTGTTAATTAAAATCTACGTTGTAATCCGGTCGAGTACCCTTTGGGTTATTATAACGGCCAGAGACGTGAAGCCTTCTAAAGTCTCGAAGTTTGTAGTTAAAAAAAATTGATCATATTATAGTCAAAAATAATTGCTATGAATTGTTACTATAGGAACTCATATTATAAAATATTTACCTGACATAATCTAGCAGTGAATGCGATTTTTGAAAAATACGCAGTTTATATATATTTAAAAATGAAATCACTGCAGCACACGTGAATTACTTAATCTTCAAACACAAAATTTTCACTTACATTTTATAACATAGCTTTATCTTAGCAGTTGTTAAAAACTTACATATCATTTACTGCTTAAGTTTATAAAAAAAAATAAAACATTTATGATACACCTTTGTGGGAAACAATTTTCTTAGTTTTAGCTTTAATATTTTAGGTAGTTTTTTTTTTCCTATAATACAAAAGTTTATTTTGAACGGAATGTACGCACGTGTTGTTCATAAATTTGATGAGTGTGTTTCTAGCTGTTGTGGAAAGTTTGTTGAATTTACTTACTTTTTGAACAATAATATATTCCAAATTTACTTCAGAAAATGAACCGCACTGGTGTGATTTTTTTATTATGAAGCTAATTTTATGCCTCTCTAACCTAAAAATTACAGCTTTGACATGATTTTTAAGTACTCGTGGAATATAATACTGCTCGATACTGATGTGTAAGAAGTTTTTTAAATGTAATTATACAATTATAGATAATGTGCTTAGTAAAACATTGTATACTACGTTATAAAGCAATTTGAATTTTTGATTGACTGTGGTACCTTCAAAAAGAAAAAATCTTAAGCCCCTGCATATACCTATATACAAAAAGTGCATGTCGCATGTCTATTCCTAATACTCAAATGATTCAGTATAAAAAAATATATATATACTTAAGGGGATATCGAAGCCAGTGCAAATCAACTGAGGTATTACATAACCTCAAAAATTGTATTTGATCATAAATAATAAATATATTATCTTTACTACATGAAAACCTAGTCTTCTGAGGTAGCTGTTATAATTATTTATGTTTAGTAAGTCTCATGTTTATATATTTTGTCTTATTTTTATAATCAATGAGAAATACGTCGCGAGATGGAAGAGTAAAATGACAGTCACATTCAATTACTGTATTCAATAACAAATAATTACCAATTTGATTTTTGATGGTGCAAAATGAATAGTAAGCAAACAATGAGAAATACGGCCCGACTTGCGGTCACAAACAGTCACTTTGGCTACGAAATCCCCTTAACAGGAGCTTTAAATCGGTCTTGCGCGTCAAAAGACGCATATTGAAATGAACATTAATTGCTGGTAAAAATCTCCCATTCCTTTATTGAAAAAAATTGCAATTTAACCTCCTGCAACATACCACTGAATGCTTCACATACCATACGAAGGCGAATTCTAATATTGCAATGCTCATATCAAACATGCTTGTGTGTGTGCGTATAATGCCTTTGTGTGCGCGTGTGCGTACGTGTGGGGAGATGTGTGTATATTATCTCGAACAATCGATTCCCTCGTATAATTTTCGCGCACATTTTCCTCCTGTTTCCCTGTATAATACATGCGAATGTTCGATTGCTTCGATGCACGAGCCACAAATCACACGAAATAAAGGGAGATGTTATCATTGAAATCTGCCGCAGCCGATGAGGCGTTGCGCCCATTGTCCTGATGTGAACAATCGGAATATCAGCAAAATATGATTTGTTGTTCGGCAGATTTGAGACGTCGCAGTAGTCAGTTCGACGCGGACTCCCTCGATGGCGATCATCCATACGAACACCAAGGTGAACACAAAACATTCATTTACCATATATTTTTTCATTTATTTTCCATTCTTACTTTCTGTTGTACAATTTTTTGTTCCGCATAAATTCATTCATACATTTGCAGCGTTATAGCCAAGACTTTGGGATTCACAGGGCACCGGCATCCATTGCCACGCAATATTTTCGCAAAAAAGCTAATCGCACTTGTGTACACACGAAAACTATAACCTTCGGGTTGAAATTAAATTATTTAAAGACTTTGATGCGACTCCGTACTCTAAGCGTCCAATTTTCCTCCCTCGAATTTCGCGCGATGCCGAACTATATAAAACATTTCAAGCTCCGCTCCCTCTAACATCGCGGAATGCGAATAAACTCGCAATGAATATTTACATTTAAAAATCTCGAAAAGAAAAAAACAACTGCTCAAAAGAAGAGGGAAAAGCTCACTCGCTGATACTTGTTTACTCCGAAAAGTATAATACACACTCGACCGTTCGTCCCTCCCGCGCGAAACGAGGCGCATCTCCATAAAAACAAAGAGTAGGAAAAAAGGAGGGGTCGTCCTCGTAAAAATAAAACCTTTTTCCAAGCTGCGAGGCTGGCAGTCGCAGCTCGAATCGCGAAACGACACGCGCGCAGGGCCGACGAAAACAATGATGAAACGAAAAAAAAAAAAACAGCGAATCTTGAAGAACGAGAGTACACACAGTGCATATACTGAAGGGTCTCATGACTGGTGTTGCAGGTCGAGAGTCGACGGGCAGCAGCTCGAGCGCGAAGGATCTGGACAGGGCGAAGCTGGTGCGCGACAGGCAGAACGAGGAGCGCCAGCGCAAGCTCGAGGAGCTGCGCCAACAGGCCCTCGCCGCTCAGCGATTTCGCGAGCAGCGCGAGGAGGAGAGGCGCAAGCGCATCGAGGAACTCCGGACTAAGGACTACGACAGGTCAATGTTATTCTTTTTTTGCTCTTTCAACTTTCACCTTTTAGGAATTTTTCGTAAGTCCCCTGTGAGAGATGTGAACGGTTATTCAACTGAATAACTGCGCTTGTGTAAGCGATACCGTTGATAAACCGCTTAAATTTTCGTTAAATAACCGCTTACGGTAATAGCTGCTTGTGCACAGGTTTTTAGCTAAAAGAAGATAGAATAATATAATTATGTATAAAATAAAATAATTATAAAGAGAATATGAAAAATTAGAAAGTTATTGAATCTTTATGTAGTAATTACATGTACACTTACAATAAGATCACAATACATTTTGTTTAAAAACCTTAACTTAAACTTTAAACTTTTTTTTTAAATTTGATTTTTTGTATAATTAACCTACAATTCATATAAACAGACAAAATTTTCTATCCGGAAATTAATTGTTCCTACCCAAAAACTATGAATTTTAATTTTAAACTGAATTTAAACTGAATTAAAAAGCTATATGAAACGTTATTCATAACCGTTCGCTAACGTTAAACGTTAAACGTTATTCGTAATACACCACAGCCAACCGTTATTAGTCTGACGATTTTGATTGCTTTATATTCTAACAGTCGACTAAATAAATAAAAATTACATTACCCTTCATAAGATACTTAACTAAAATCTCAAAATTTAGCAATTACTAAACGGTTATTTAAACGATTAATAAACTTACTTTTAGCTAAGATACGCAGTTAATTCTAAACATCTCAACGATATGGAACTGTTAGCTTTCTCACAGGGTCGTCAATTCATTAACTAAAAATATACTGATCGTAGAGTTGATTCAATGGTTGTACTTGTTCCAACGACTTCAGACGCGCTTCGGGCGTTTTTCAAAAGTTATACGTTTTTCAAAATTTGGTTATTCCAGACTTTTGGGTCTGAAGCTTACGTTACACGTTATAATTGAAGAGCATTTCACATCCCGTAATACGAGTATATAACGCGCATTATACACAATACGAATGAATGTATATACTCGAGAGATTACGTGCAGCAGACTGAGTATGAGACGCGCACAGAGCAAACTTGCACAATAGCGAAATACGAGAGCTATTGTGCGGGGACGGATCTAATTGGCCAAGGAATAACCAACGAGAAAACCCACGAATTGATCGGATTCATCGAATTTTTTATTTATTATTATTTTTTTTTTAATTTTAAAACGGAGAATAGAATCGTTTCTTAAGTTTCGGATCGTGCGGAGCTTGCGCGCAGCTTTTCCGGCGGGAAGTTTGAAACGGGGAGAAATAACAGGACTGAACACACTGTGTGTGTGTGTGTGACACACGAGACGGTAGAACGCGATAGAGCGTGTGTTGCTCCCATTGTTTATCGAGGAGGGGGAAGGGGGGGGAAGTTTTGTTTCGCGCGGCGAGAGTTCGCGTTTATTGGTTTTCACGCGAATAATACGAATTTTCAAGCGGACTGCCGCGGTACGCGCGTGTCTATACGTCGTCCGTTCGCGAAAGCGATGACGCGAGAGTTTGGGGCGCACGTCAATTTGATCAAAAATTAATTAGAAGTTGTAGACTTATGTATAAGTGTACCATCGAGTGCAGCCGCTGAGTTCTCGACTTTGGAGGTGTACTATATATGCGTATATCTAATTCGATAGTCGGACGAAGTAAAACAATAAGAGCTGCGGCGGACAATTAAACTCGGAGATTATACGAGCAAATTAAGCTCGCCGCGAGATTGAGTGTATAAGGCAAAATGTAGGTTGAACCCGTATACGAGACGCCTGAACTATCTTCTCTCTCCCGTGTGCCTTTCTCTATCTTGCAAACTAAATTCGCACAGTCGAGTTTCCGCATCTATCGATTCTCACGAAACTTTTTCCTATGCGCGCATGATATATATATAGAGGCACCTTTTGGTCCAGGATCGAATTACTCGCGCGCGCGAGACGAGAAAGCTGGCTTTACAACTTCTGTTTATTCCGAGCTTTTTTAACCAGTCGACGCGAATTAACGGCTTCGGAAAGATTAAAAAAGTTTCGTTTCCTGCCGGGGCCACGATGTGCAAATATATACGCTATTCGGAGGTGAATATCTGAAAAATGCAATAATCGCGGCGTTATTTATTGCTGCGTGATCTGTTTTTTTTTTTGTTGCCAGTATCGATTGTACTTTAATATGGAAGAAGCTTTATTGACTCGTATGGTCAGAGGCGGAAAAATTGAGAAGCCTTATTAAATAAAGTAATAAAGCTTGCGCCTGAAGGGTTTCGAGTATCATGTCTAAAACTCTGCATTATTATGCCGCAACCTTTATATGTGCAGTGCATAATATGCATTGCGGTGGAAATTGTAATTTTGCGGTGCGTTTACAGTTACGTGAAACAGAAATTCGATGCTGCAATAATTACTTGTAATTTTTAGGCTTTAATAAATTGGGAAAGATATTTTAAAATCAATGAAGAAACAACTAGATGACTGTAGGAAAAAGAAAGTGAAAATTGTGTATCGTGAAAAAAGTAACTGATGTGTGAAACAGCGCAAAACCTCGCGTGGTTCTTGTATTTCAGACCGTCTATTTATCCATAAATGTTAAAATTCGTTACTAATAATTTTCATCAATTAAATTTGAATATAATTTATAGAAGACTTTGAAAGAAAAACTAGTTTACAAATTCCAAATATGTCGAATTTCAAAAAATAAATGCACTTTTCTTTGGTCTAGAATTCGCAAAAAAATTTTTTAAGCTAGACCTTTCGGACCAATGGGACTTTCTTCTGTAAGCCAAAAGATGATGAAAAATGCCGAGGAACATGCGAAATATACAATATAGAAAATTGGCTATTCCGATTTTTATTATTATTATTTTTTTTTAATGTGCATAACTTTTGATCAGAGCATCGAAAGTTGACATATTTTTTTAAAATTAAAGCTCTTTTGTAACACTTTATTATAGTGTTATTCGAAATTTTATTGGTGCCTCGGGAACATTCGTATAGTCGTTATTATTCCAGTGTTTTGACGCATTAATTTTCTGTAAAAAAAAGCGTAAAATGGCTCAGAAATATGGTTACTAGTAATTTTTCCCATGTTCCTCTTCACTTTCGACTATCTTTCGGCCCACAGAAGAAAGTCCGATTGGTCCGAAAGCTCTGGCTTTAAAAAAATTTTTCTCCACACTGCGCCGAAAGTACCACTTTCGCTCCCGGGCGCTAGGAGCGAAATTGGTAATTTCGGCGCTAGTGTGAAGAAAAATAGTATACGCACCACGGAAGTAAATTTGGACAGCCCATATCTGGCGTATATTGACAATATACACGAGATTTGGGCTCTCCAAGTTTTTTCCTCCCTAGGCACGTAATATACTATTTTCTCCCCTCCGGCCGGAAAGCGTCAACTTTCTGGCCGCTGCGCAAATTGAAGTTGCCGCTTTCCGGCCAGCGTCGAGAAGAAAAATAGTATACAAACCATGGCCAGTAAAAAATAAAGCCTCAGATCACATGTTTGTCTACCTCGACTTCTCCTCGGCCGACAATTACATGTGCTCTGAGACATTTCTTATTTTACTGGCCTTGGGTACTAATATACTATTTCCATTTCTCGATCAAAGAAAAGTGCATTCTTCCATCGAAATTCGACGTACCGTTCACCACGACCAATTTCCCCCCCCCCTGCCCCCCTCCCGCAAAAGCCCGCACGCTAAACGAAATCCCCCCGACCTCGGCGTTGCAGACGAAGCCAGGTAGAGGAGCGCAAGCGGCTGATATGGGAGGCGGAGCGCGAGAGGCGCGAGGCGATCCTCCGGAAGAACCAGGAGCGCGAGGCCCGCATCGAGGCGAAGCGGAAGAACGAGCGCTCGCACATCGTCTTCGCGTTCGGCAGCTCGACGCCCCGCATGCTCGAGCCCGCGGACACCGGCGGCGCGAGCTTCTGGGGCACTCGCCGCGCCACCTCCACCACCAACGTCATGATGTTCTCCGCGGCCCAGCCCCTCACGAGGCGCTCCTCCGAGCGCGAGCTCGACGGCAGCAAGAAGCGGGCCACCTCCGCTGGCGGCCTCGACAGGAAACCCGGCGAAGGTCAGTCGTTTTATTCTTATACTCTTCCTTCTATACTCCTCTCCGTCACGCTGTCGTTATTGTCCTCAAACCCGTGTCTATATACTGTTCGATATACATATTATGTGTTATGTATCTATCTCTCTCTCTCTCTCTAAACATCACCAGTTAAGTGTCTCTGCTCCCGCGGGTGTATGTGTATAAAAAAAAGGGACGATCTCCACTGGGACAACGGAGTGAGTATCGTTTTCTTGACGACGGAGCCGCGCCATCTCTCAGGATCAAATTAAAGTTACATACACGTAGAATGTATTTTTATTGTTTCAATGTGAACAACAAACTTCTCTTCGGCACTTCGGGCGTATAATTGGAATTTCCCGGCGCATCGCGTCGTATCTCACGCGGCTTATCTGCGAAACGCGTGCAGAAACTTTTGAAGAAAAGAGAAAGTCGTCGCGCTGCAAATTAATGAACCTAACCTCATACACTCTCGTCTCGATCTTGGACTTACGAAAACAGAAAAAAATCCCGAGAAAAGACAGGACGAAGTGCTCGAAGCGACGAGAAGAGTTTATTGTTCATACATACCTAATTGATCTCGAGTGATAAGTTCATATCAATTGAGATTCTATTGTTAGTCTTAATACTATTATTACTGCTCATCGGCCGTCGCCGATAAAGAGCGATTCGGTAGTGTACGACCGAATCGTTCTTTCGCGAGGCGACGGGATGTAAGCCGATGGAGTTTGGGTTGTTGACGAGACGTTAGCGTTGTTACACGTGTACGACTGACTGTGGTGGTGCTGTCGATTCTCTCTGTGACAAATGTGAGTAACAATGGTGCATATATATATATACAGTTTTCTAGGAACGCATTTCCGCGGTATACAAGTGTGTACGATACTCGATCGAGAAGAAGGTGGCAAAGGTGTCAGATTTTTTAATCATGCATTCTGTTACGGTTGTCTTTATTTTTCCACGTGTATACCTTTATTTGCTGTTGCTAGTGATTTTTTATGCGTATAAAAACCCGAGCCCGAATTTACCTACTGTTCTGTTTTACACAGCGTCCGACGCAAGTTTCCACGGCGTTTTTGCACTTCGAAGTTTAGCAGTGTCGCGAAGGAAGCAAAAAAAGCGCGTACGCGTTCCGTTTTCCATTTTTTTTTTTCATTTATCAATTCGACGTGTGTACAGTTCGAGGCATGGTTGCAATCGTATTTTTTATCAATACCAGCTGCTCTTCACCTGTACATTTACACGTTTACTTTGTCTCTGCAAGAAACGACTCTGAGCCACCCATTGTTCGCCTTGTCTCATTAGAACGTATACGACGCGTACAGCCATAACCGAGACGAAAATTCGTCAAGCGAAGAAAACACATTCTCGCTTATTTGTCCGTTAGACGAATTTTCCTTTTCGCCGTTTCGTGCGCTCATTATCATAAAAGCAGCTCCGATCTGTCGAGGCGCCAGCTTAAACGCCATGGCAAATGAAATTAGAGTTTCGCTGCAATTTCAGCCTCGAGAGATTGAGGGATTGCGGGACAAGCGGCTCGGCGCAGCAAAAAAGAGCGATTCCTTCGCTTCACACAGCAGCAGCAGCAGCAGCGTCTTTTATTCTTTTTTTATTTTTGCTCCACGTGTACACTCGATCGCAGTTGTTTTTTTTTCTCGTACACGGCACGTTTTTCACCACCAGCTGCATCACCACCCCACCGCTCACCTCTTCTCTCTCTTTCTCTATACACCTATTTTCTCTTCGCAATCTCTGTAGCCGAGGCCGATGGATGTTTCTCTCCTTTATTTACGTTTATGTAGACTCGTTCGCGCTTCGCCCTTTTCAGTCCGGGGCCTTTCCTTTGCCTTATCTCTCGCCGCGTACACTCTTTTAGCGAAATACATTCGCAATGGTGTTAGTCGGTCGGATTTTTTTGCAATACTGTGGACTGGCTGTACTTCGGAGATGTTTTTTTCGGGGAATTAGATGTTTCTCTTGTTTACTGGGAAAAAATCCTTGGTCCTCTTCGAACGACGCTCGCTCGACTTTTTGAAACTGAAATGTCGAATTAATTTAAAATAGTAAGCAATAGTTGCTTTTTGAGTCTCGATTAACTCGTTGCTTTCAATCAAATGTATCTGTTTTGGAGGACTAAATTTTTTCGCAGTGAATAGTCGCCAGTGTACTAATGAATTCAATGTTCAATAGGTATAGGTTTCATAGGATGTGTAAATCTGTCGTTCGCGTCGTTCATTGCTTTAACGGTGATTGGCGCATAAAAAACATCTTACTAATCTATATAATTCATTTTCTTTCTTTTCACAGAATAACTTTTCCATGAATCGAAAATATTTCTTTTGAGCGACCACACGTAAAAAATGTTTGAACACAAAGAGAAATTTTTTTGATTTATCGAAATACCACGGTGAAAGGTTTGTGAGAAAAAAAACTTTGATCGAGCTACAACGTTTAAAAAAACATGGAAACGCCGCGTTCGTATAACAATACGTAATATTTTTAACGTCATTCAAAGAGGTTTATTTACACCATGATTCGATTATTAAACATTGATTCTTTTTTCCTAATAAATCGATTATTCTATCGTAATTCTCTGTTAAAATCAACTGTTGCATTGTACTGCACTTGCCACGCAAACCTTTCACCGCCGTAAGTCTTTTGACGGGGGAGGCTTCCCTACAGATTCGCCTAACATCACAAAGTCACTTGTTCACATGAACGTCACGTATTCGATTTCTCAGCGGGCGTACCAAATCAGTTCGCACCAAACCCCCCCATCAAAAGACAAAACACCGAGTATACAAACTTCTAATGACTCACAGCACTCTTACAGTATGAAAATTGAAAAAAAAAAATTGAACGAACCATTAAGGAAACAGTTCTGACGTCGAGGCGTGTCGGCCGCTTTGTTTTTGCAGATATGAGAATGTCCTCGTCCATGTACGAGGTGTTCAATTGGAATTGCACTCCTGACCCCCCCTTAACTCCTGCGAAAAACAAGAGAGCCAGCCTCTCACTGCCCCCCACGACCGACATCTTCTCCATTGAGGATATGTCGATGATCGATCGCCCGATGATACAACGGGGGGCCAGCGGTGAGTCTCTCCTACACGCTGACACGTGATACAATACACAGACACACACAGATCGGGATGTACTCGACGAAAAACATTGTATACCTGTACACTACATCTTTTCCTCTCGCCTCACACGTCTGCAACACGAATCGATGAAACGCCTGCCATCGGGAGTATTACATGCATCCTTTAACGTTTGTCTCTATTATCTCTCTTTGTTTACAGTCTCTATCTCTGTCTGTCTCAATCTTTCTCTATTTTCCATGTGTGGTCGCGTAAAGCCAGTATACTGACGCATCGTGTCGACTACATTAGCGATGGCAAAATTTATACGGTTGCCGGAGGGACGGAAAAGGGCTTTCGAAGAAGCACAGATTGATGTACGACCAGTGCGAGTGTACAATATCGAGAGAAAAAAAATCGGTGCGTCAGTATCCGCGCGAATCCTCGATTCTTTATCTGTCTCTTATCGGAATGATCTGTCAGCATAAGAATATTTCTCTCTTTCCTCGCACATTTTTCACACTAGCACATTTCACCTCCATTTCACGTATCGCGCGCTCTATTGTCATTCGTGTGATTCTTGATAGACGATCCGCGGAAAAAAAAAACTGAACAATTTCTGAGTACGTACAGAAAGAAAAATGATTGAAAGTAAGAGTATAAAGCTGTCAAGAGTCACTTCGGTGATCAGCATGCGCTTCTGTTGTTCGTTTTCGTTTGCCACTTGCAGGTGGGTTCTCGTCGATCCACGAAACATAGGAATTTTGTTGTCCTTATAGCCAGTGTATATTGGTCGTTAAAAAACGTCGATGGCTTTTATTTTGCAATTTATACTTTACTTCTTTGTGCATCGCTGGTTTTCTTTTTTTTTTCGCTGCGCTTCTTTTGTTTACGTTTTACGCTCGCTAGACACTGTCTGAATCATTATTTTTATTTTATCGACGTTGGGTACCTCTTACCGTAGCGCTGCCACAATTTTCGTAATAAACCGTTGTGCATTGTTATTTTTAGTTCGATTAAAAACGGTTTAGTGAAATACTCGATTATAATTTCTGCGAACATGATGTACATGTAAATTGGAAAGAAATATATAATGCAAAGTCTTGATTGAAAACATTTTTTAATTTTTAACTGTTTATGTTTATGTTTCGCCCGTGAACGTACTCGTACAGCTTTCCAGCAAATATTTGCAAATGAAAATTACATGTACATGGTTTCAATTGATAGTTGTTTTATTTTGTTTCGTCGTTACGCCGTGCCTGGGTGTGTGTATTTTTGTTTCATTTCCTTTAGAATAAAATTTTAATTAATGGTTCGAAAAAGCATGAATGTGTGTCCCGCACGGTTTTCAGAGCATGCATATGACCCTTGAGTGTTGTTACGTCATGAACTGAATTTATGAATCAGTAGTTCTTATGTACAAATCTAGAGCATTACTATTATGATTTTTTATTAATAAAAGGTATACAATGACTTTTCATTCGAAAATTCGAAATTCCATCGCGTTTCTGCTATCGATGAAGACGCTCTAATTCCGTGCATTTTAAGCAAAGAGTCGGGTGCATGATTCTGCAAAGAAAACCTTGTTGTCACGTGTGAAACGTTGGTCGACTCATTCTCAGACTGAAAAGTTCTCCACAGATCGAATGATAATGCTTGTTTTGATAAGCGCGCCCTCTAGCGGCGTTTTCTGCTCTCAAAAAGAGTATATACACGGACGTTCAATTTGAGAATGGGCCGCGAACGCGAGGCAAAGAAACGTTTGGCAAGGGGGCGCAGAAAGCAGTGGAATCGCGATTCATCGAAAGCCGCAAGCTCGAGCGAAGCGAGGAAGCCGAAACAGAAAAAGAATCGGAAAACTCGTATGCGTTACAACGATCGAGTAGCCTGATGAGTGAGGAAAAAAACGATGTTGGGGTTGTTGCGTTCGCAGGTGACGATAACGACGGTACGACGCTAGGCACCCCGGGCTCGGTAGCCGCCGGCTGCGTGACGCGTTACGCAAACCGGCGTCGGACCGACCTGATGCCGACGATCCCCTCGCCGAGAGAGAGCAGCAACGGACCTATCGCCTCGGGTCGCTCGTCCAGCGCCAAGTCGTTCACGCGCAGCCCAGGTAGGACATACTCGATGTCGAGGCTGGACCAGCTGGCCCAGCCCCGCAGGCGCGCGCCAACCGCCGCAGCGCCTGCACCCGCAGCCGAGCAGAGCCTCGCAGCTTCGAGCATGAGCCGCAGCATGTCGCACCTAGCTCACGCGGCCGCGGCCGCCAAGGGAGGCAGCTCCCAGCAGGCTGGCCAACTCAAGCGCGGCGACAACTCGCGCAGTATGGGCAACCTGCCGGGCAGCTCCGTTGGCGGGCACGTGGCCGGCCAGGCCCACCATCTGATCCTACCTCGGCCCACCAGGGCCGAGAGGCTCAGGCGCAAGGCCCGCGAGCATCAGAGTTACAATCAGGCCCAGGCCGCCCAACAGCTCCAGGCTAACGGCTTCCAGCAGACAGGTAAGGGGACAGGACGTCACTGTGCTTCATCCCTCGGCTCGATTCGCAACGCGCGCTCCGCACTCGCCGACAGCGCGGGATCTTTGTCAACTTTTCCTACCTTCCGCATGCTTCTCGCTCTTCGTCCTACTCGATGTATTATCGCTATAATCGTAACGTGCGCGACGAGGCGTTGTAAACAACTCAGTGCGCCGTGCGCGCTTGCGAGCGTCGTGTCGGTAAGGTAGGAACTGTCGGTGCAAGTCTGCTCAGATTTTCATACGGTGTACTAACTTTGTATATATATTGCAGATTTGAAAATGCGTAGAAGAGAGAAAAATAACTGCAGCACTGTTTGCGTAGTTTGAGATTGACGGTCGTTAATTATTCATTAGAATCCAAACTAGAAAATATCGAGTAAACAACTGTGGTAAAATATTTCTCAGCATAAAGCCAAAACTTTTTTAATCGTCGTCAAAGGCACTGCGACTTCTTTTAAAATGGTGTGATTAATTAAAGCTCGGCCACGTATATAATCAAGAGAAAAACTGCCATGCGTATAACGTATATATAGCTAATGAAATCGATTCCGCGACCAAAGCGAGCAAACACGGAAACTTTTTTCTTTCCCTCTTTACATCTCTCTCTCTCTCTCTCTCTCTCTCTCTCTCTCTCTCTCTCTCTCTCTCTCTCTCTCTCTCTCTCTCTCTTATGGAGCAAAAACGTGACGAAAATACACGGTCGCGTGCACTGCGAGTGGGGACAAGCACATACGTACTTTGCATGTTTTACGAAATCGGGAGCCTCTCTGCGAATCGTATAAATAACCGGAGCTCGCTTTTGTCAATTAAGCGAGACTCTTCAAAGGTATATCTTTGGTATGGTTCAAACGAATTTTCGTAATGGAATCTTGCTCTTGCTCGGGGATAAAAGCAATTGTTAAACCTGATGAGCAGAGAGTTCTCGTGTTGCATATGCTATTTTTTTGAAAAAAACAAACCGCCACTACAAAGCAGCTTTTTGGAAGACAAAGGTGATGGTAAAACGCTATTTCTTCGCCCTCGGTAAGCCGCATTTTTTTGTTACAATTCAACTAACATCAAACCAAAAAGACAATACAAAAAAAAATAACGAGTGTATTTATTGTGCAATAACACCATTTCTATCTGACATCTATATCTCACGGTTTTTCTTCAGTGCGCTGATTTTGTTTTTTTTCTAACTTTGGTTATTACGTTTTTTTTACATTCCGACGAATGAGTAAAAAAATGTGTAATGCATATGCTGAGATACTTATTTTTTCGTTTCGATTTTTTGTTTTGTTCTACATATTAATTATATTTTTTCTAACATTAGCAGCGTTCAGCAAAGCTTCGGCTTATTGGTGGTGGGCCTTATACTAGCATATTACGTTTGTTTTATGCAAATAATAATCAAATTAATTATACATAAATAATAATCTGCTTAATTTGTTTGTTTGTCATTTCACATGACGAATACACAATGATCATTGCAAATTTGATTTCTCACTGCTTACACTAGATTACAGCATCGAGTTGCGATGTTTCACAATTTTCTGCATACGTATATTATGTACTGGACACCCTTAATTAACTTTTTTCATGGATTATCGAAGATCGCACAAAAATTTAGAAAACTTCATTCCGTACGTTCACAGAACTTACTGCACTAGCTTCGTAAATTACATTCACGTAACTACAATTATTCCAATGTAGGCAGTAAGGAATTAAATTTCTATCTTATACATGTGTATGTGTAACAATATTTACCATTAATTTATAAATTCACGCCGAACGTCGATGACAACCGACGTTTCGTTTGGCGTGAATTTTCCCAAATGTAAATACAATATATACCACAGTGGAACGTTAATTATCCATAGCTTCGCCGAACAAACTATGAACTGAAACAATTTCAAAGCATCCAACATTCACAGCGCAATGCTCGCATCGCTAATTAACAATTCCACTGTCTATAACTGTATACTTCCGAGCGGCTCGCACCCGAAACTTTTCCAAATTCTCTCGCGTTAACGAATAAAACTGTAACAATAATGCTCGGCTGCCAGTCGCTCGGCGGCACCGCCCGGACAAAAAAGAGACGAGCGAGAGGCGACCCCTCGCCCCCTCCCCCGCAAAAAAAAAAGTAAATAAACAAACAATGAAGCCAACCGAGTGAGATGTACGAATGACGCCTACGTAGGTATCCGGAGCGGCGAGGCGACGCCGAACAGCCCGTCGCGGCCCCACAGCTCGATGAGCCAGCAGAGCGGGACGAGCAGCGTCGCCAGCAGCAGCGTCAACTTGCGGCCCCGCACCGGGACCCCGAGGCGCCCGAGGCCCGCCTCCATCGCCGGCACCGGAGTCAGCGTCTCCTCCTCCTCCGTCGAGCGCAACAGTGAGCATGGCTTATTTCACCCCCCAACCACTTTTCCACCCCCCGCCCCACCCCGCAGCGTTGCTATATATACGCATATGTCGAATTTCACTGAAAAATTGCACTTTTCTTTGGTCTAGAAATCGAAGAAATTTTTTTAAAGCTGGAGGTTCGGGACCAATGGGACTTTCTTCTGTAAGCCAAAAGATGATGAAAAATGCCGAGGAACATGCGAAGTATAGAATATGAAAATTTAACATGGGGAGGTCATGGAGGAAAAAGAAAAAATTGACTGTTCGGATTTTTATTATTTTTTTTTTTAAATGGGCATAACTATTGATCAGAGCATCGAAAATTGGCATACTTTTTTTAAAATTAAAGCTCTTTTGTAACACTTTATTATAGTGTTATTCGAAATTTTATTGGTGCCTCGGCAACATTCGTAGTCGTTATTATTTCAGTGTTTTGACGCATTAATTTTCTGTAAAAAAAGCGTAAACTGGCTCAGAAATATGGTTACTAGTAATTTTTCCCATGTTCCTCTTCACTTTTCACTATCTTTCGGCCCACAGAAGAAAGTCTAGCTTTAAAAAAAATTTTTCGATTTCTAGACCAAAAAAAAGTGCATTTTTTCAGTGAAATTCGACATATACGGTACATTGTATCGATGCACCCTCGACTCGAGAGGACGCTCTGTACATACAATGCGTGTATTACGTGATTCTTACGCTATAGTCACACGAAACTTCGCCGAAAACATGAGACACATTGTGTCGGAGCAATTTATTTATTTTTGTTTTATTTTAATTTTTTTTTTTCACGAAATTGTTTACTTGTAAATAAGACGTTGTATTATACTGTACACTACGTGCTGAGCAGCGTTGCGCAGTGGCAAGTCGATTTTTTTTCTTCTCGAAGGTTCAACTGTAATTTCGAAGGTATACGAAAAATTATAATAATTCTGTGTCCTCGTTTTCCTAAAATTTGACTTTTATACATGTTTTGTAATATCTTTTATATGAACACATATGACGCTGATTGTTTACGAAATCGATAAACGAAGTTTCACTTATTTTCATATGTGGATACGCCGTATATATAGGACAGCTGACCTATATCGCAATTTATTTTTGTATTTTTTTTATTCGCTTTTTCTCAATTTATAATTCTCTGCTGGAAAAAATTGCACAAATAAATACCGATACATACATATAAAAATAACTTGCTTTCATATAACTCTGAGCTATGCATAATGTAAGTACTGCTTTTGAAGAATGCACATAACGCAAAGATTAACAAAATCGAAGAGTACCGTAAGAAAGTAAAGTCTTCTCTAATTTCTCAATACGGTAATTTTTCATAATTCACAGACGGAAAATGGTTTCCTATGTCGTATGCGCTAATCGATAAAACTGTTTTCAACGAAAATACCATAATATTCGAAAGTATTGTTTCTACATAAATTGCAATCAATTGCCGCAGTAGAAACGCGCGAGTACTGTCAGACAATCGCCTTCAGCCGAATGTTTGCATATTTTCAACGAAGTAAAAACAGTACTTTCACAAATCAAACCTATATACGTAACATCCGCCAAGGTATACGATCCGACGTCCCCAAACTGATTCGACCCTTACAATCCGCAGACGCAACAAACGACACGAAGCTGCAGAAGGACTCGAAGCCTCCTCTCCCGAAGCAGCACAGCAACGCCACGTCGAAGAAGCCAAGCGCGACGTCGACCCCGATCTCGGCCAAGTCGACCGCGGCAACTAACTCGTCGGCCGAGCGCAAGTCCTCGGGCACGACGCGAAGCGCCCGAGCCTCGCCCCGAGTCACCCCCAGAGTCACGCCTCTGCAGAGCCCCGGCGTCGAGCAGCCGCCGGCCTCCCAGCTCGATCCCAAGCAGCACAAGAGCGAGGAGAAGGAGCTTCTCCACGAGAAACCCCAGGTTCGGCCCATCGCACGAATTTATATACGACCAATTCTCATGGAAAAATGCACTTCTCGGGGAAATTTTATTTTTAAAGCCAGAGCTTTCGGAAGCAACGCGTCGAAATACTGGAATAATGATAGCTACGAATTTCATTACGCCGCAATATAGTACGACGGAAGAGCTTTTATTTAAAAAGAAATATGCCCAAATTCGATCTCTGATCAAAAGTCATGTCCGTTTGACAACAAAAAAAGTAAATAATAAATCCGAATAGTCGATTTTCTTTTTTTTGCATATAGCTACCCATGTTAAATTCTAATGTTCCATGCTTCCCATGTTCTTCTGCATTTGTTACTATCTATTAGCTAACAGAAGAAAGTCTGATCGGTCCGAAACGATTTCTGGACCCCCGAAAAGTGCATTTTTCTATGAGAATTGGTCATATGTGGGTCATTCTTCCAAAAGTGGTGTTCTTTTATCATAAAAAATGGACCGCATAAAAAAGACCGATTTGAGGGTAACCAATGATGGCGTTTTGTTACTTAAGGTATAAGAGAACATAGTTTATTTGTAAAATACTACAGCTGTGATGAAGTTTTGTCCATAAGATTAACGTAGACAAACGGAGGGGTAGTTACGTTAATGACGTATTACGTTACTGACAATTGACTGCTAAATGTTACGCTGTAAAGAGCGATTAATAAATAATCAAATTTCCTTGCGAATTTTTTCTTTTAAGAAGGTTTTTAACATTTTTCGAACACTTAGGTTATATATAAATTTACTTACCACGCGCTAGCCTGCGTTACGTTAATGACAATTTTTTTTTCTACCTCAACAAATAAGTCTGCATAAGAACTGTTGAAACAATAATGCGAAAAAAAGTAGTTATGCAAAATATGCCTTGAGTTGGCTCAATTCGAAATGTATTAGCCTAAATCGGTTTCGCGATGAAGGATATAGCAACACTGATGGAAAATAGGCGCGGAATTAAAAAATGCAAAATTAAGTTTTTAAGTTTGGACGGCTACAGGAATCCATAAAATCATATATATAAGGGGCTAAACTAGAGAAACTTTTTAATAATATGTTCCTTTTGAAACCCCCATGGCTTGTAGGGTGTTTATTTGCATATCCGAAGTCTAGCAGCATTGTTATCAACGTCACTCTCTTAGGAGACATGCTACGGTAATGACAATGCAGCCTTATAAACTGCAATCAACGATAAACGCTTAAAGTAAATGTTTACATACGTATCCTCATTTGTTAAGTACATTGAGCACAAGTATTTCATCCGTTCTCCGAATGGAAAAGCTTCCAAAAAGTCCGTTTTTAGACTGCGGACATGAAAAACACCACTTTTTAAAGAACGACCCTCATACCTCCGCTAATTCGCATTCCAATCGCAAACTAACTCGTCCATACGACACGAACAAAAAGCAGGTCAGTCAAGAAAGCAGAACCGCCGAGCCGCTGCAAGTCGAGGCGAAGAAGGACGAGGAGAAACCAGCCGAGGAGCCGCTCGCCCCCGCCAAAGAAGACGTCGAGGTCGCTCCGCAGGCCGCGGCTGCTCCGGCGCAACAGCAGCCAGCTCCGGTCGCCGACAAGCGGGAGGAGCCGAAGCTCGAGAAGAAGTCACCCGAGCCGGAGGCTATTACCGCCCCCGGCGACCTCGAGGAGAGCTGCGACATGACCGCGTCCATGATCCAGAAGATCCGCATCACGACCGAGGAGGAGGCCAAAGCCGCCCTGGCGGAGCGTCGAAGACTCGCGCGAGAGCAGGCTGAGCGAGAAGCCGAGCTCGAAAGGCAGAGACTGGTAGGTTTGCCGAAATTTTCCTCGGGCGTCGAGCCGTCTCGCGAACTGAACTCACCTTGAAAATTGGAAAATTGCAGGAGGAGGAGGCTCGTCTGGAGGAGGAAAGGTTACGCGCCGAGGAGGAGGAGCAGCGTCGCCTCGAGGAGGAGACACTGCGTCTGGCTCAGGAGGCCCGCGAGGCCGAGGAGCAGCGACTGAACGCGGCCATCGAAGAGGCCAAGAAGCGAGAGGAGGAGGACAGGAAGCGCCGCGAGGAGGAGGCCCGGCAGAAGCTCGAGAAGGAGGAGGCCGAGCGCAAGGCCAGGGAAGAGGCCGAGAAGTAAGTACTGCGGACGATCTCTCTCTCTGTCTGGCTTTTGACTGGTTGTTAATCCTTTGAATTCCGCCTTGCAGACAACGACTCGAGATGGTTGAGCGCCTGAAGAAGGAGGAGGAGGAGAGAAACGCCAGACGCAAGCGCGTCGAGGCCATAATGTCGAGGACTCGAGCAAAGAACCAAGCCGGCAATGCTCAGAAGGTAGGACACTGGGGGGGATTGCCGAGCTGCTCGGCGACTCGATTAACGGGAGAAAAATGTTTCCAGGGCGAGGGTAACGACGGCGAAAAGTCGAAGGAGGACAGCCCCTGCGAGGAGAGCAAACCCGGGCCCGGCGACAAGGCTGCCCAAGACCTCATGACGGCCAGCCTCATCTCCGAGGCGACTCAGCAGCTGATAAACAACGAGCAACGCTCCCATCACACCGAGTCGAACAACCTGCTGATGGACGAGACGCCCAGCAACAATGGCTTGCTGCGTAACGGCGGTCACGCCAACGGCATTGCCGACTCCTCGGCCAAGCCTCAGCAGCAGCAGCAGCAGCAGCTCCTCGACAACGAAGCCGAGGAGCTCAACGGACACCACAACAATACGAATCACGGGAACGGCATCGACGGTCAAACGATCGCCCTCGACAATGCTACTGTGTAAGTATCAGCCCTCTCTCCTCAAACGACGCGTAATTTAGTCATTGGCATCGGAAAGCCTGGACTCCTATCGACGGAATTGCGAGAAAGAGTGTGTATGTGCGCGCGTGTGTGTATGTGTGTGTGAGAGAGAGAGAGAGAGAGAGAGAGAGAAACCGCGATCTGAGAGAGGTATGTGCATACGCTGAAAGGGAATGTAACCATTGAGTCGAGGTCTCGATCAGATCTGCAAAGTCTCTGTACGTGTACGAATGCAAGGGTCGTCATGGCCTTTAAATGTTTGCCGGATACCGAATGCACTGTGCCTGCGAGATTAACTTCACAATGGTACTCCATCGCCGTTATTTGCGAGTAGACACTTGAGTGAGTTTTTAACAACGTTATTGTTAGAAAATTTTTATAAAGGAAACATAGCAAACGAGTTAAAGCAAGTTTTCATTTTTAATAATTGTGTAGGTCAAGTAACACGTTCTTTGTTTGTTTTTTTTTTTCTGTTGTTGTACCGTTTATATTTTCTGTTTACGAAATCTGTGCTGTCAACTCATATTCAATGGGAAAGAAAATCACCATTACAAAGTAATCAATCAAACATTAATGAGAATAATAATAGTGCACTTGTGTATCGTATTACGAAATCAGTTTTTAACTGTTCTGCAACAAACTCTTTGGATTCTTCATACACTCATTTGTATGTTACTTAATTGGAATACATCTACGATGATCGTTAGATTATTTTAGACGAATCTATTAATTAATCATGCCATGATGTCCGTTGTGTAAAATAATATTAAAATATGTGTGCGTACGTTAAACTTCACGAGTTATATGCTGGTAAAGCATACTTAATTATTAATGATTAAAAAAGGAATCAAATGAAATTCTTCGCAAACTTTGTTCAATAATAATAGCTCACATACTATATATTCCTGCGATGATGAAAGCAATTGATTCGATAAGTCGCAAACTTATTATACATAAATAAAAACGATTCTTATTGAGGTCAGTCAGAAGCACGAAAGTTGTAAAGGCAGCGATGCTTTGAAAAGATCCAATTGCTGGAAAGACTATGTGAATTAATGAAAAGAAAAACGAGAAATGTGATAGCGTTCGCAAGAATTTGAAAATCAAATCAATATACATATACTGCCTGTATTCTTAGTTTAGCTTTTTAGCGGAGCGTGGTGAATTATGAGAAAGCAGAGAATCAGTTTAGATAAGCGAATCAAATAGCATTTCAAGTACTGTACATTGCAAAAGTAGTCAGAACAGTTGACCATTTAACTATTATCACTATCGACAACAATAAAAACCACTACATATATAACTTCGTGTGACCGAAGTGCCGCTGTATCAAGAATATAACATCGAACGTATATAAAGATAACGTCTCGGCAGATTGTATATGCAATGTATATTGCAATTGTACATTAACCGCAAACATGTATATTTTATAATTAATTATTTAAAAAAGTATGCGTTTTACTACTTCTTTTGAGTTGATGGTAAAATACTACTATTGTGCTATTACTTTTAAGTGTAGTTCAAGAATGATGTTAATTATTATTCAATTAATAACACTTTAAATTTATTCAGAAATTATTATGCTTGTGGTATATTTGTTTTAGAATTATATCAATGAATGCATCATGAAGCACTTTTATACAAAGTTAATGGGTCATTTTTCCGTTAAAACACTTATTTATAACTAAATCAATTTAAAGATTAACGAAAAAAATCTCGAACCATATGTTAGATCAGTAGAGAAGGAAGAGTATACGAAAAATGGCCTGTCAAGTATCTCTCAAGCGATTGACTGCACATAAAAAACAATATATGCAAAAGTGAGAATGCTGGTCTGAAAGTCTTTCGACAAGGAACTGTCAAATTTAAAGTTTTAAGATAAATTCAATGTCGTACTACCATAGATAATAACTCAAAACAGTGTACATAATGTAAAGTGATTGAAGAATAGCATAAATGCAGTGAGTCATCTAAATAATTGTTCCTGATTTCATGCAAATATGCAAGGGCTTAGTAGAGAAATAATTCACATAGATTACATTTCTCTTAAAAATATATGTTATAAAAATCGAAATACTGTGAATAACATGTCTACAAAATCTTTATTAAGCTCTTACTTTCTTTTCCACCTAACAGCCTTTTCAAACAAAAAAATTATACGTATACAAATATATATTATGCAATGCTGCTCTCCAATAGTTAGCTTTCAAGTAAGATAATCGTAAGGCTTGGTTAATCGCGGTAGCACGAGTTAACGCACTCAAAATTTAATTAAATGGAGGTTTTTCAACAGTCATTAACCTAAACACCTTCAATCAATACTTTTGTGAAAGCACCGCTTTGATCCTACGTATCTTGACTTTGCCTGTCATCGTTAGCATTCTTATGAACCATACAATACATGCATGCATTCTTTTTTATTTGGTTGCACAGTATGATTTCATTTTCTTTAGAATTTTTACAAAATTAAAATTATTTTCTATTGTGTTTATGATTGCTATAAATGTGATTTATGATGTGATATGAAAAATAGGAGACCAGAAAATGTTAATTAAAGTATAATAAAATAATAGAAGTTATTATATAGTTTAAATATAGTGAGAAAAAATTCATCCACGTGTTATTTTTGTACTAGAAATTCTACTGTGCAATGCATCTATCGTACTTTGTCCGAGTGCCAATGTAACCCTCATGTATCGCTTGTTTTCATAAATGTACAAAACAATCCACTTTATGTTATATGTATTTATTCACATTTACACACGTTACGTCAACTTACTGCCTACTTTTGCTGTGTACCGAAAATACTACGGCTCGCCGTGGCCTTACTTTGAAATCATCGGCAATTGGTAAATTACTTGTAATTTTCTTTAACAATATATATATTTCGATATATTATATAATATACATAAATAGTCAGAGATATGCGTTGCTGCGGAAACTTTATTTTGTAATTCTCGTAGCAGTTTTGCGTTAATTTCACAAACAGATTAATTGCTTATGGAGATTTTTTTGTATAATAATTAGGAATACGTAAGAGAGACAAGTTCCTTAGTAGGATAGTTTCGGCCTCTTTTGTGTAAAATAATCGACGTTTTAAGCTTGCGAACATGCTTTTTTATGTAGATTTAAAGTCTTTTAATTTATTATCAGGTTTGAGCGTTTAATCAGTTTTATAAAATGTTTCATTTTGTTGTAATCATATAGTCAAAACTGCTCAATCATATATTACATTTATCAATAACTAATTTAAAAGTCTTACGGCTTAATGCTTCCGGCTGATAGTTCAATCTATTAAATTAATGTCAATTTTAGATTTATGAATCAAACGAATCGTAAAAACATTTTAATAGATTATAAAAATGGTTGATAGCTTTGAAATGTTTTTACCAATAGAAAAAGAAACCATGTATTATTTTGTAGAATAGTGCACCTCTTTTTTTTCTTTTTTTTAATATTCCATTGTAAAACTACATTAGCTTCAGAACATTTGTAGTTTTTATAAGTGATGATATTCTACACAAAAAGTCTGCATAAATGTATGCAACAAATGTGTCGGAGATCACACAAATTTTCACATCCATATCACATTGCATCTAAAACACAATTTTTGAATGCTTCATATTTTTGTCGAAGATTTAGAATATCCACAATAAAATTCTAAATTTTATTTTATGTATGTATTTAAAAATCATTTAAGTTCAACCGTATTTTTAAATTTGGTTTTCAACATATTTCTTAACTCATTCGATTTATTAATTACTATAACTTTTTTATATGGGGATCAGTTTTTCGACAAAAATTTAAAGACAACTTCATGCATCATTCGTGAAGCTTCATTAAATATTGACATAGCTAGACAGAATGTTATGGAGAGTGTTTAATTACCACGTAGTGCCTTTCTATATACATCAGACTTTTAAGAAATAACAAAGCGTTAAGGCAATAGAATGTGGGTATAGCGTATATTTTTTTATTTTTTTTTTTTTTATATTTTAATTTAATCCCCTTCATTATTTTGGTACTATCTAGTTTGGCTTGTTTGTTATTGTTTGTCTCGTTTGGCTGATTCTTATAGCAAGCAAAACAACGTGACCAACAACCTGTTGGATCTGTCGGAATTCGACACTCTGAGCAATAGCAATAGCGGCCCTATTCTGCTGATGCAGCCGAGCGACGTCGTTGAGGACAGCCTGAACTCGAATTTGAATCCAACAGCGATACCGTTCACGCCGAATTTTGGCATCCCCAACCAGACCAACACCAATCCCTTCCAAGACGCCTTCACCAACAATAAGCAGGACAACCAAGTACCAGGTTTGCCATCTGTTTGAATTTAATTTTTCTGCTAAAACGCACAACACGAATTTTCATTCAAAATTTGTATTTGTTGCAGACCTCCTGTCATAAACTAGCCGTCGGAAAGTCGCGGTGTTTATCTACTAGAAAAACGGAGACAAAAACCAGAAGGATCAGAAGATGAATACGAGATCCGGAGTGCAGCGCGAACTGACGTTGCCGAAGCGAAGTGACACTCCCCAGCTCGTACATTTATATTCTTTCTTCTTGCAAAGAAATGTGTAAATAAAATGAGGGCGAGAAAGCGAGGAGGAAAGTAACGAGATACCCGCTAATGAACATAGCTATTATGGTAAAAAGAGAGTGTTTCAAGGATACAAGAGGCGGCGCGCTTCTTTTGTTTTATGTTTTTTTCTTGCGCGCGAGCGGCTAGACGATGCGCGCAGGAGGACAGTACTGCCTGTGCACGAGCGCGTATCAGGTCACTGCAGCGAAGTTCGCAGGAAGTGTAAAATAATATATAATGTTAATTAATAATTAATAATGGTAAATAATAATGATTAATATTATTATTAACGATGGTTAATATACATACGAACGGCGAACTTAGAGATTCGTACCGTCTCTCGTAGGTTATACAAAAAAAAAATGCTAACTTGATGATAATATGTGGAGACTAACTTTTTAGTGGATCCTTTTTTTTCTTGATTTCGGAGGGATATATACGACAGAGAAATATCTAAAATTATTTGCGCCTTTCAAGTATGGAACAGACGTTTGTTGAATATTGTTTTTTTGCACATACGCGTTAAAACAGACACGAAAGAAAAAAGCGACACCATTATCCATATTTTTTATATTTTCTGTAATGCTTTCAATTTTGAGAAAAAAAAATCATGTATGTGTTATTTATTTAAATTTTTTTTTAAATGTGCAATTGAGTAAGTTGTAAACTTAGATCTACGAATAACAATGATAAAGACTTACTCTCGTTTTTTTTGATTTCCTTATCAGCCAATGGCTATCACGAATAATTTTCGGTGTCACGCGAGTAATCAGAATTTCGTACTAAACTAACCATATTCTGTTTTAGAAAGGCTAAGCATTTTCACGAGATAGCTTTGCGTTTTTTAATTTTGTTGTTTTGTTTTCTCTCTTTTTTAATACTTAATTGTATCCGACTGTAAATTTACTTGCTTACATTTTGTCTTTATCATCTTTTTTATACCACATTATTTTGTAATTGCGATCGCGTTAAAACAAGGTAAAAAAATTTTTGACAAATTTTTTTGAAGCTGTTTCTTTTTAAGTGTTTAGCCTACCACAAATTAAGTATACACCACAAAGGGTATAACAAAACCATTGTAAAGCATAAGCTTCTTCTTCCATTAAGCAATTGCTTTTCTTTTTTTCGGGGCGTGCGCTCACTAGTCAAGCGATTTTACTGTTTTTATCACACTTTGTTCAGAGACTTTAAAGAGAGATTGAGTGAATGAGTGTGAAAGAATGATGATTCGAGAAATTAAAGAAAAACCCCAACGCAGGGAGAGACGTTCGAGCTGCAAGAGTATAGAGCAATCAAGATAAGCTATAACCGAATGGATAAATTGCATGAAATGATTCCGGGTAATAATAAGCTAAGATCTTCATTGTTAATCGCTATCTTCTTGAATTAAGGCAACGTGAAAGTTAACTGTTACCGATTGAGCAGTAATCCTCAAATTATACTCCTCGTTCCTTTTTATTGTGAATAAAATTATGTTACAACGCAATCAGGGTTTACTACTACGTAGATTTCAAAACAAATTCGATGCATTTTAGTCGAATAATTTTAACGTTTAGGCTTTAATAACGCAAACGTAAACATAGCTAGATAATATGATTTTCTTTACAATTAAATGATTGCTAACAGGAATTTGCGTCGTAGATTGTGGCTCGATCGCTAACAGCGTACGTTTTTCAAAGGATAATGTAATAAATAAAATATATGATAAACAATGCGATACTGGCGATCGCTTCTTCGCACAGCCATTGCATCAAAAGGGGGGTAAAAATACACTTACATAGACACACAATTACAGATTGATCAGAAAGAAATGAAAAATCATGCACTCATGTATCCACATACACAAACACATTTTTGCGGACGATCGTTCGATACTGCGAGATAATTCAATACTTATTGTAATGAAAAAAAATTAAAAAAGCATCTCTTTCATCGAACCCCATATCCCGTGTGTATTTAGCCGAAATGAAAAGAACTCATCGACTCTCGCAATTTGGGAATTTTTTCATTGAAGATATATTATGCAAATTATAAAGGATGATTCGTGAAAAATTTATGGCTATATAAGTATACATGTATAAATATATGTTTTTATCTTAGACAGTGTAAAAAGTAATAAAATAAAGAATAAAGTAAATACAGAAGGCATTTTAAAAAATGGGAGACGATTGTAATTCAAAGTTGTGTTACACGACTACCACATTATACTTGTTACGTTTAATGGCATTATGGATGTGTTACGTAAATATGGGTTGGAAAATTTTATTAAAACGAATAAATCGAAAAATCGATACGTGTCTTTTCAAATTTTCATCAGAATTCGATCCAGTTTGAAAACGCCGAATCCGACAGATTTTCAATAAAATTTTCTAACCGGCAATATCGAGCTTTAAACGTTACGTTGCAACGTGGTTGCATTGGTATTCAAATCCGTTTATTAGCTACGGTTTTAGCGTTAAAAAAAAAGCGATTCGCGTGTTATCAGCTCTACGAGGATGGAAAAAATATATATATTATATCTTAACGAGTTGTTTCGTTTTTAAGATTAAGCGATTGTACTGATAAGATGTGTTGGGAATTGGGTCATTCGAAAAAAAAGAACGAAACCTACGAAAGAGAATTGCGTGCGGTAATTTGGAACATTATCTTTTAATTTACCGATCATTCGTCCGATTTGGTCCCGTGTCTCTGGAATTTGTTAAGCGCGTGATTCAGAAGCAATTTTTTCGTTTTCAATTATCAACGCCGACGACAGTCGATCGAGAAAAACGATCGCTAGTACTGCGAAAGTAAGAGGTACATTACACGACGCAAGGCATTACATGCATCAAATCATCATTGCCGATATTTCATTTTATGTATACTACACGCATCAATGTCGGACGGTGCGCATATAACTTAATACTCATGCTACGAGCGAATTCGACTGTATAAACACAATTTATGTATAATCGAGCATAATTCTGTCCTAGGGATATACATACATATTGGTGTATTAGGTGCTGAGTCATTTTTTTGTTTTTTCCACAATAAATGTCTGCGTCTCGAGAACGGGAACGAGCAAAGTTCATTTATTATATATAACAGCCCGTCCGTTTTGGCTAAAATCACAGTCCGCGCTGTCATCTGAGTGGACGACAATTATACCGCGTCGCACACGCATATATCTATATATTTTCTTGTGTTTTTGTGTCCACTATGTTTGTTTTTCCAACATCCCCGTGATGTAAGGGCAACGAACCGTCGCTATACATATGTGTGTGTGTGTGTGTTTGTATGTCTGTGTGTGTCGTGTGTATGCGTACGCGGGCGGAAAACAAAAAGTAACCATAGACGTCGGCATTTGAGCGAATAAAAAGGGTGCGTCGTCCCCGTACACCGGCAGTCTATGTATGAAAGAAAGAGCAAATATATATACATATGTATAAACGCAATCATTGCACTCCCCGCCACTGCCCTCGTATATTTGAAGCAATTGATTGCCTTCGTTAAGCGAAAATTTCATTTCCATCTCGGGTCTCCGTGTGTTTTTCGTTTCGGCGGCGAATTTGCGCACGGGTCCGCGATTAATATTTTACGTCACGTCAACGCTCGGGTGTATGCCATTCTGGAAAAGTGTATGCGTAACGAGATGTCGGCGACGAGACGGATAGTGCTTTTTTCCAGGCGACGGGTGCATTATGCGGATTTCACACATTCGATTCTCACGACTCGCGCGCAGAGACAAAGATAAAGACGCGGAGAGGGTGAAGGCGAGATTTCGATAACGGCGGCTCTGGAGAGAAGCGCCTGCGCGTTTTTCTGTACGGCGTCGAGAGGCCGCGCGAATTTCCGGGACGATGCTGTGGCTTTTCTTTTTCAATACGAGATACGACGAGGACATTTAATATTACCAGACATGCCTAAAATACTTCATAATGTAAAAAAAAAGACAATGCTTGTATGTAATAAATACTTAATATCAATCGTACAACAGCTTCGCAGCTCACATTTATTTACATCTCCTCAGTATTCGACATCCCAACGGGTATTTCATGTACTATCCTGTGTTATCGCATAGTCCACAGCGAGGAATATATTTGTAATAGTTCTTCAAAGGATATCATTCAGAAGCATGAACTTTCACATGTAAATTCATGTTAATTTTGCACTGACTTTCACATCTATTTAAATGTGAGCTCTTTTCACAGAAATTAATGAATTTCACGTCAAAGCAGTAATTTCACGCAGTAAATAAAATTAATAAAAGTGTGCAAAGATCAAAGTGTTCATGCTTCTGATGAGCTTCGATTAACTATAAATCCTGGAAAGTTACGTTGCCTTTCAAAGGAATGCCAACGTGAAAAGATCCTCGACTTCATTACACACTCGGTATACAGCGCGTAATCGCGCAGCATTAAAAAGAAACCAAAGGTACTCTCTAAATCTAAAGCAGTGAAAATTCACTGTTTTTTTGTTCATATTTACAATTTGAAAAAGTTGTAATGGTGCAATTACGAACTGGTGAATAATCATAGTTTAAAAAGGTTAAAAAAATGAACCAATTGAAAAAGTGTAGAAGGACTACCTAAAATGGAAAATATGAACATTGCAAATAGTGAATAAAAATAATATTTGGATAGCAATATACATTAGCTGAAATAGTGAAAATACATTTTCTACGATGTTGCAAATACGTTACTCAAAATGGTGTGTGGCCCTAGTATAACAGGAGGCTAAAGGGGACATAAATTTTCGCTTATTCTACAAGTTCATTATTTTTAGCTAAATAAATAGTAAATTTTTCTCATGTTGTAAAACGATTAAGTCCATAAAATTTCACTTTTTCTGGGTGCTGAATTCTCCACATGAATAGTGAATTTCTCGGATGTTAAAAATGTATAAGCACCGAAAATTTCACTTCTCTCAAAAGTCATTATGACTCATTGATAGTAAATTTTCATAATTTTTCAAGTTACCTTTTGATAAAGTGATTATGTACTGGATAATGAGCGTTCCAGTGACAACTTAAAGCAAATACTTTCTACTGTTTGAATCAGTAAGTATTTACTAATTCGATATTAAACGCAATGAAACGAGCAAAATGATAAATTATTTCATAAACAGTGACTATTCACTACGTACTATATAGCGAATTGTAATTTTTACAGTAATGCACCGTATTAATTAATGAGTATTCACTAATTTGTAAAATGACATTTTTTTCTTCTACGTGTAAATAGTGAAAAATTTCACTATTTGGGAAGTCAATATTATTTAACTGTGAGAAATAGTAAATTTTTCGCTGTTTTAAATTTAGAAAGTAAGTGAAAAAAAATTCTATAAACGCATCAAGTAGTACCGCATCCCAATAGTCGGACGCGCGCGATTTTTAAAACAACCGTGAAATACGCTCTTTAAAAGCCAATCAGCCCTTTCCCATCTTTCTCTCGTTCTTTCTTTCTTTCCTCCCGTCCCCCCCATCCAAAATGTACATATACATACGCGCATTCGAATCGCCCGTATACGCGCATTTACGCGCGCGCATTTCTCGAGCACAATAGAGCGCGAAAGCTTCCGCCCTCGCGCCCCCCTCCGGCCTATATAATGCACACTCGACGTTACAACGTCATCGGCTGCGCGCCGGCACATATGATCCCAAAAGCGATAATTAACGGATTACACACACTCGCGCGCGTAACTCGTTTTTCTCCTTTTATTTATACATTCATCCCTCCCCCCCGGTTGTAACGGCGCGGGTAGTTAGAGCGAGAGCGGCGTAAAATGCAAATCGCAGCCCAATCAGCTTTCCATTCGAGCGGCGGCGTTTCGTATTATATATGCTATATACTGCTATACGCTATACACACGGTATATATACATAAGCGCTGCGAACGATTCCATTACCGAATGTACGGGGGAGGGGTTGGAGGGAAGTCGACGTCGTCGCCGTCGTCGTCGTGCGTTACGGGGGTGTGCATATATTATTATACTTTGGGGCGAGAGTGCGCGCGGGCTCCCATGGCTAATACTCCCGCCCGAGTCGAGTGCCAACAGCTTTGGCTTTATTCAAATCGAGTATGGAGAACACGTCGATATAATTCGAACTTGAAATTCACCGGCAGAGCTTTGTTGTACGTACACGTATACACATACACACACTGTATATATATAGTGTGTATACGTCGGAGTGTGTATATGTATATGAGTGTGTCCAGGAAATTTCGGAAACAACTCGGACGGAAAAGTTGCAAGAAATTTTCTTGAAGGCGCACCTACCAGACCTCATTTTTTTTTGTTCCTAAGGTAATTCTGAAAGAGAAAAAGCTCGCGTGCACGGAAAATCTTAAGGTATATATTTTTTTCCGGAGCAAAAGCGACTCGATAAACGAGAAATAATTAAAAAACGAGAATTCATAGATTTTTTTTCTCGAAAACTATGGACTTTTAAAAATATTTCATTAGAACAAAAAAAAAATTCTTAAAATTCATCAAAGAATGCTCTGAAATTTTTTCAGACTTTTTGCGAAGTTTTCTGAAATTTCGACTTTTTTTTGGTTTTTTGAAAAATCAAAAATTGTACCAGATCAATCTGAAAACATTTCAGAGCATTCTTTCATGAACTTTAAGACATTTTCGTTCTAATGAAATTTCTAACGTATTCTCTTTTTGTTAATTATTGCTCGTTTTTTCGAGTCGTTTTTGCTCCGGAAAAAAATATACCCCAAGATTTTCCGTGCACGCGAGCTTTTTCTCTGTCAGAATGACCTAAGGAATGAGAGAAAACAGGTTTGCTAGGCGTGCCTTCGAGAAAATTTTTTACAACTTTTCCGTCCGAGTTGTTTCCGAAATTTCCTGGATATACTCATATACATGGTATATAGAGTAGATGTGTGCACACACGTCCCGAATAGCGAGGGTGAAGGGGTACAGGAAAAATTTGGCCGCTGGCAAGTGGCATCGGATTTCGGCGACTGAGACGCCAAGGGGTGGTGATGGTGAGGTGCTCAGCTTCTCCTCTGGGGAATGATGAACCGACGAGAAAAAAAATACCCGCGCGTGCGCGAGGAAGATATTATGCGCTACTTCGGCCGAACGATACGTGTGTGTATAAGGTCGGATTTTTTTTTCCTGGGATTATGTATATAGCGAACGGGGGAGAATAGATATATACGTGTACGCAATGCAGGGGATCGTGTAATCGGGGTGTTACTACATCGGCTGCGTTTCAATTTCGTTGATTGGCTCGCGAATCTTTGCGGTTTTGATTAATTGATTAGGCGATTCTTTGTACACGGGGTTTTCACTTTTATCTCGCCGAATTATACGCGTGTAGATCAATCAAGTTAATTGATGCCGGGACACGAGTGCGTTGTACACGCGATGAATATTAATCATTCGATATTAGAGGCTCGATCCATCATACATCGCGGGAGAGAGAGAGAGAGAGAGAGAGAAAAAAGTATTTTATTAAAATATCGCTGGATATTACAAATACGCCGACGTCATATAAGGAGCCCTGATAAGCGATCCCCAGAACGTTTGCGGAGAAACGATTTCTCTTATACGAAAATACGAAGTCCGCAAGCCCCTACTCGCACGGGTCATTCAACCCCGATTCTCCGACGGAACGGGGAATGCTTAGTTTTTAGAAAAGCTCCTCGATCGGGTGAATTTTTATTTTTTGAGACTGTTATAATGTATTTTGTTAAGTAATTGAAGAGCTATCAATAATTCAACGTTCAATATCGTGAAAGTAAAATTAATATTGAAATTGACTGCGTTAATGATGCTCGCGTTATAAAATTTGAGTTAATTTTCGTTCTTTTCGACGTTCTCAATTAAAAGAGAACCATATTTTATGAAGTGGTGTAATATTTTGGAAGGATATACGCTCGTTTGTATAATCGACGTGAAGAAAGAAAGTTTGAATATTTAACGAATATTTTAGCATTCACGATACTGATTTTTTATATTTTTAGATCCATGCTTTTTTTGTAATATTTTCAATCACAATACATTTTTGGAGCATTCTAATTAAAATTCCTTGATACTCGACGAGTCAATCATTAAACTTTCAGCTCAATCAAAAATTATTCAAAATTTATGGCAGTAATCGACTTGCTCCGAATTCCAGCGAATCTAAAAAGGGTTTAAAATATGTACATAGCGTTGCATTATAAAGGTATGTAACTACCAACGACACCAAAAGTTATATATATTTAATTCAAAAAACGATTCTTTTATCAAGCGTTTGACAAGTGTTTTGTCCCCCTATATAAGAACCTACTGCTAAGAATAAAACTCACATTGCGTACACACTAGATCCTTAAACAATTTTTCCTTTTATACACACGCACGGAAATTCAACATCAGAAAAAAGTATATGTCGAATTTCAAAAAAGAAATGCACTTTTCTAGTCTAGAAATCGAAAAAATTTTTTTAAAGCTAGAGCTTTTGGACCGATTAGACTTTCTTCTGTGAGTCGAAGGATAGTCAAAAGTGCAGAGGAACATGGGAAAAGTTACTAGTAACCATATTTCTGAGCCATTTCACGCTTTTTTTACAAAAAATTAATACGACAAAATACTGGAATAATAACAACTACGAATGTTCCCGAGGCACCAATAAAATTTTAAATTGCATTACAATAAAATACAATCATAGAGCTTTAATTTAAAAAAATATGCCTAGATTCGATGCTCCGATCAAAAATCATGCCCGTTAAAAAAAAGCCAATCTTTTCTTTTTCCTCCACATGCCTCCCCATGTTAAATTTTCACAATCTATATTTCCCACGTTCCTCGGCATTTTTCATCGTCTTTTGGCTCACAGAAGAAAGTCCCATCGGTCCGAAAGCTCCAGCTTAAAAAACTTTTCTGCGAATTCTAGACCAAAGAAAAGTGCATATTCACGTTTTGAAATTCGACATATTACACAATAATGCCTCGCGAAAATGCAAAAAGCGCAGACTACTCGCTCAGAGCACTGCGGCGCTGCACTCGTGGCAGCATATACACAGGCGAACGCGAAAAATCGCCGAGTTCTCGGGTGGCTAAGTACAAATGCGCGTAATGGTCTCGCAAAAGGATCGACGAGCCTCGTAACGCGCCGAGTCCCCCTCTTTGCGCCGCATAGACTCTTGTATACTCCTCCGGCTCGCCTCCTTTGGCTTATAAATTCGCGTCGTCGTCAAGGGCGCGTTTTACCGGCTCGCTGCGCACGCACGAGCTTTAATACTGCGCGCGCGCCTGGTTAGATTGAATCCGAGGCGCGTACTTCGCCTTTTTTCTTTTCTTTTTTTTTTCATTTTCTCCAGTCGTATCGCTGTGTGTGCGGAGGCTCGCGTGTATATACGCACGTATATATAGGTGGGTGTATACAACACTGGCGGAGAGAAGGAGTCAAGTGGCCGTTGCGAAACAGCTTTGTTTTTCTCGCGCTTTTCTCTGCGGATTTAATGAGCTTCCAAGTGAGAGCGAGGGCTATAGAGAGAGAGGGAGAGAGAGAGAGAGAGAGAGAGAGAGAGAGAGAGAGAGAAACTGCGGTTTTTACTTTTACCCCGTTTATGATGCGGGTTATTGAAGCTCCGTTTCACTCTTGCTTGTGTTTAATCGCTTTTTTTTCTCGAGTAGGATTCACTACGCCGAGTCGCGAGAGATTATAATACTCTGTCGATTTGCTTAGAAGTTGGCTTATAATTTTTACGTATTATATGCTCTAGATTTGGAAAATAAAACGTTGCGCGTATGTAATAGTATTAAAAATATTTTTTATCGCATCGTCGTAATACGACAGTTTCTTATCAATATTCCGGTTAAAAATAGTATGTATATTTTTTTGTACCAGGTTTGTAAATACAATTGATCGCGTACTAAAAAACTTGTGATAAAACTGTGATAAACGCGTATTATTATTCTCCTTGGTGATAATCAATTTAAAACCTGAAACCGGCACTTATAGTTATTGTATATAGTCGGGTCGTACAACTAGCTTGGATTAGAAGTGAAAAAAAATAAAATTATCATTTAAAAAAAAAAAAAAAAAGTAAAGATTACATTTGTGAAAAACGTTATGTTCTCCATGTCTGTATTATTCTTCAAAACCTCAAATTTTCGTCGATTAATTAATGCAATTAAAACGTTAATTAATACGATTGATTAATACGTTCTTGCCTACAGCTCCCATACAATTTCATTTATATCTTTTCGTGTAAAAAATAGCTTTTCTTCTCAACTAGAGTAATATATATGATTAAAAAAATCGTCTGTTTTTGGCACGGAAGTAATTTCGCCCCGCGTCAAAAACAGCGAGTTTCCTTCGTCATCTATATTTACATTCGAATAAACGCTTAGAATTATCAAATCGAGCAGAGTGTGTACAAAACGCAGAAACACGAAAAAAAAAAAATATCGACGCACGCAGACGCGACGAGGACTCCTTCGAAAAGCGTCTCTTCTCATCCGAGAGTATCCGTGTCCCCTCCCGCGAGAAGGAAAAATCATTCAAAGGCAGCGCGCGCGACCGTGTGTATATATACAGCGAAAACAATAGAAAACGCGTTCGCCCGATCGCACACAGACCAGCAAAAACCTCTTCCCCATCGAAGCCACAACATCTGCACCCCACCACACGCATCGCAAAAAAAAGCGTCTATATAGGTATATACATGTGCGTGGGTACCGTCGGAGGGCGAATACGGCATATATCGCTAAGTGCGGCTGCAGGGCGTCATTCTCTCTCTCTCTCTCTCTCGTCATAAAGGGTCGCTACACGCACATACGCACACGCTCACCCCAAAGGACAAAGAGCAAACTCACGATATGTACATATATACAGAGCTGAGGCAGGAGTCATAGGAGGAGGAGGAGGAGGAAGAGGAGGACGGGGAGGAAGAGGTCGTAAAGCGATTCTCGCTCGACGGAGGCATTCTAACGCACGCACACCCTTCTTTCCGCAAGCGCTAAAAAAGTTTTAATTGCGTTTGACGGTTTATCTTTATGTGTATGTAAAGGATGTAATATATACCTATACCCTCATTCAAATTTTCCCGCCAAATAATCGATAAGCCATATTGCGCATTGATACTCATTTGCGTATATATATGCATGATTCAGTCGTGCACGATGGTACATTATAATAACGTAGTATGTTTTTTGTGTGTGATTAGATTGACTCCCTGTATATAATTTATGACCAATTCTCCTGGAAAAATGCACTTTTCGGGAGGTCCAGAAACAGAAAATTTTGTTTTTTTAAGCTAGAGCTTTCGGGTAGATGAGACTTTCTTCTGTAAACTGAAAGATAGTCAAAAATGCAGAGAAACATGGGAAACAGGGAACATGAGAATTTAACGTGGGGAGGTATATCTCGAGAAAAAGGAAAATGGGCTATTCAGATTTTTATTCATTTTTTTTTAACGAACATAACTTTTGATCAGAGCATCGAATCTAGGCATATTTTTTTAAATTTAAGCTCCTTAGTTGTATTATTGTAGTGTAATTTTATTTGTGTCTTGGAAACACTTCTAGTTTTTATTATTCCAGTATTTCGACGCATTAATTTTTTTTTTTAAAACAACGTAAAATGGCTCAATAATATGGTTACTAGTAACTTTTCCCATGTTCCTCTGCACTTTCGACTATCTTTCGACTTACAGAAGAAAGTCTTATCGGTTGGTCGTATACGAATCCTCTAGCTTTGAAAAGTGCATTTTTCTATATCCCCCTGGTAGAAACTTAACGATAAATTATAGCTAATTTCGTTATAAATTAGCCAATTCATAATGGAATTACTTAATTTATTATTAACTTTCTATCAGCATAGGCGAATTGCTCGTATATATACGTATACGGCGCTATACCTTCATTGGCACAAAAGTATATACGATCGAGAGAAAGAAAAAAAATGCTGGCAAAATCATTCATATATAACATATCGGAGTAGCGCGAGCAAAGTGGAAGTCTCAATATTTCAAAAATCAATAAGCTAATGTAAGTAATACCAGAGCGCGCGCGCGAGAGAGAGAGAGAGAGAGAAGAACGACGGCGATGTTTTATTCATAACAAAGAGTCAGAGAAAGGCACACACATAATCGCAAATGGGATTCACGAGCATTTTTTCGTCCATCTTTTTCGCTCTCTCTCTCTCTCTCTCTTTCTCTCTATGTCTCTCTTCTCGCCCTCCCCCCCCCCCCACCCTCCCTACCCCCTTGATACATTACTGTACAAATACGATTTGTTTCTCGACCCCCTTAGCGAGTGTACGTGAGCATACAGATATACACATTACGGGGCCGCCCTCTCGACTCCTCGAGATTTTCTCTCCTTTTTTATCTCATCTCTCTCTCTCCGCCGTGCGCGTCTCCGCTGCGTATAACTCCCGAATTTTTTACTTCTGCCGAAACTCGAGGCGAGCATACCTCGCAAACTCTCTGTCTCTCCGACGCGATGCTCCGTTAAACACAATTGTACAAGCGTCCGTATAACTGTGCGCGTATATACGTGGCGGCGAAGAAAAAAAAATTGCGTATTCCACACTCGCCCCGCGACGGCCGTCGGAATCGACAACTATTAATCAGAGGCTAAGAGGAGGAATTATTGGCAAAGTTCGGTCCGTTTCGAGCGCCGTAATTGACGTAAACGTACGTATATATATACATGTACGCGCGGCCGAGGGGTAAGGAAAAAAAAAAGAACTCCCCAGGGACGTCCTTAACTTTAAGTGTATCCATTGTTCCGGAATAAAAGATCCGGAGAAAATCTTCCCATTATTTTATGCGCAGCTCGTCTCCTCTCTCCTTCGTCTGCACGTTCGAGCTTTACACGGGAAGTCGAAGAGTGAGAGTCGCAGGTCTGGAAGTGATAGCGCGATTTAGGTGTACACTGTGTGGCTTTTAAACATTTTGCTGGAGCTTTTGGTGCGAAAATGATACGAGGTTGATTGGAAATTCGAATTTCCCGCCACAGTGTAAAATGCTAGATTTTGGAATGTAATTGTGCACAATTAATTTGAATGTTTACGTTACTTTGTTTTTTTTACTAACAATATGTTAATAAACACATAATATGCATAATAAACAAATGTTAATAAACACATAATATACATAATAAACAAATGTTAATAAACACATAATATACATAATAAATAAATGTTAATAAACACATAATATACATAATAAACAAATGTTAATAAACACATAATATTAACGTAATGTTCATTGAAATTTGAACGTTTTCCTTGCGATTTCCCCGCAAATCGCCGCAAATTTTCTCGTCGCCTGGTGTTATTTCAATATCTCCATCTCAATTATCGGCAAATCCGTTAGTGTATCCGCGACAGTACACTTATACGTTATTAAGAGCGAATTTTCCCTGATAATCCCTGCCATTTGATTAATGCGCTAACGACCTCGTCTCTTTAATTATCCACCGGAGGGGGTGAGTTTCACGTTTCAAAACCCTCGCTATCAAACAATAATAGTCTGAAACTTCCTTATCAAATATTTCAACTTCTCCTGGCAATACCGCAAAGTTCGACGCTCATCCTACCCGTCAGAATTTAATCTTCCCAGAGCATATGCACGGAAATCTGCGGTATTCATGAACTATCATCTCGTTCTTAGCCGCTCGGAGAGCAATGCTGTTCTTTATACGTTTACAAGGGCGCGGCGCGCGCCGTAAATACCGGGATATGCTTTTTATCGGCGCTATACGATAGAAATTATGAAATATTGATTTTATGTTTTTCAAGCCTTCCCTTTCCGTGAATTTGTAGAAGCTTTCTTAAAAATCTTTTTTTTTAAATATATTTTGCTTTTTATTGTACTTTTATCTTGTCAATGCGACTATTTACGGTCCCATTTGGGAAGTCGAAAAAATTTACAATAATTACAATGATTGCCATCGAATTTAAATTGCTTACCTCGGGCGAAAAATTAATTAATGCCGTGCGGCATTACCGATAAGCCTTGCGAAAAAAGGATCATCCTATTGACTCATACCGATAAAGCCCCCTTGGAGCGAGTCTTTTAAATTAATTTTTAACAGACGACGAAGTGAGAAATTGACTTATTCAACGCTGGCCCTCGTTTTTCACTCGCCTCGCATTTTCACGCGTAATACCCATACGCATCATTATATATATATATATGAACCAGTACATAACCATCTGTCTCCCCCTCCTCCTCCAAATACAGCGTACTCTCTAAATCTAAAACAGCAAACAATTTACTATTTCTCACAGTTCAATAATATTAACCTCCCAAATAGTGAAATTTTTATTTATACGTAGTACAAAAAATATGAGTTTACAAATTAGTGAATATTTACTAATTAATACGGTGCATTGTTGCAAAAATTATAATTTGATGTAGTACGTATTGAATAGTCACTGTTTATAAAATGAGTTATCATTTTGCTGATTTCATTGCGTTTATTATCAAATTAGTAAATATTTACTGATTCAAACAGTAGAAAGTATTTGCTTTAAATTGTCACTGGACACACTGATTATCCAGTACATAATCACTTTAGCAAAAGGTGAACTTGAAAAATTGTGAAAATTTACTATCAATGAGTCATAATGACTTTTAAGAGAAGTGAAATTTTCGGTGCTTATACATTTTTAACATCCGAGAAATTCACTATTCAAGTGAAGAATTCAGCACCCAGAAAAAGTGAAAGTTTATGGACTTAATCATTTTGCAACATGAGAAAAATTCACTATTTAATTAGCTAACAATGAACTTGTAGAATAAGCGAAAATTTACGTCCCCTTTAGCCTCCTGTTACTAGGACCACATACTATTTTGAGTAACGTATTTGCAACATCGTAGGTAATGTATTTTCACTATTTCAGCTAATGTATATTCCTATCCAAATATTATTTTTATTCACTATTTGCAATGTTCATATTTACCATTTTAGGTAGTCCTTCTACACTTTTTCAATTGGTTCATTTTTTACCCCGTTTAAACTGTGATTATTCACTAGTTCACAGAGTTCCACCATTATAACTTTTTCAAATTGTCAATACGGACTAAAGAACTAGATGTAGAGAGTATGCATACCATTCGCGAACAAATGCGCAGCTCACGATGAAAAAAAAAACAATACGCGCGGGCAAATAAAGCAGTGACATTTCAATCGCGCGGTGGCCGCTTGATTAGGATGCGGTGAATTTTTAATTTACGAGGTTAACGCGCGCCACCCGCGCGCAAATTGCGCACGCGGGCAGAAGCAGCTTCTGCGGCGCGATGCGAAGGGAACGGGATGTATATAATCAACGTTACACGGAGAGAGAGATAGCCCGGCGCTAAGAGGGCTGCTGCTCGTCCCCTGGGCCTGTCGACTCGCGCTCCTATTCTCCCCTAATTAACTAGCTGTAATTTACATATAAATTATGGCAATGCGGAAATCGTATGCATGAGATGATTCTTATCTATTTCCGAGAGGGGTTAAATGTGTCTATTGTCTCACTCGCTCTCTCTCTACGACGAGATCTGCGTTTATATTCTTCGATGAAATATGGATTTCGGGCTGTGTGCCTGTGTATATATAGAATAGATATAATACACGTTGAGCGACATTTGTGATTGCGGTGAAAATTATGAGGGGAGGAGGGGGGGATACCGTTTCTGAAACTCGATTAAGAATTCAAATTCAAAGTATATAGGGGGAAAAATACTAGGAGTTTTATGTATTCACTTCGCTTGCGACGCTCCTGTATAATAAATATTGAATTGCTGTCAATCTATGCGGCGTAAAATTATATATATACACTCCGTTATATAAATTAAATGCAATTGTACGTTTACAGCGTGACACGCTTGGATGAATGAACTTTTAATGATGTGTGTATATTCACTGAGGGCAACTATTTTTCCCCCGATGTCCCAAGTCGCATTTTATTTTCATTTTTCCTGATATTTATTAGCAAAGGTGTATGTAATATGCACAAGCTTTTATTTGTGGCGCGAAATTTAAATTTTTAATAACTCAACTTCCAGTTTTCCCGTACCATTAATTACAGTGTAATCAAAGGTAATTCATTCGCAAACCATTACAGTCTTTATTATAAATACTTTGTGTGTCACCGCAGTTACAATATTCGCCCACTAAGTACATTTTATATCGCGTTACGCGTCATTACCAGCTGTCATAGAACTGAATTTCGAAGTTTAAATTACAACGTACCCTTCACTTCATTATAATTTGCCTTTTTTTAACAGTCCCCTGCATTTTAATTCTACGAATAAATACATCCTCGTTCGTCGAACACGTTATGTACAACGAATTCGAAAAGCTCTTGAAACAACACGATTGCGCGCGATAGAGTGGCAATAGATATGGGAAACCACCCCATGACACGCGACAATCAGCCGTATAGGGCTCGCGCATAATATCGCTTTGATTTTCAATATACGGATTAATTCTGCCCTGACATTCGAGTATTCGATGCGTAATCAGTTTTGCTGGCATTAATAGCCGATTCTTGTGCGGCTCGCCATAAGTGCATCGAGCTTTGGGGTGGACATATGCGGCGGGAAGCGCTTGTTGACATGACGACGACGACGACGATACGGCTATACATATATATCTACACGGATTATCTCTATAGAGTGAAAGCGGAATATCGGCTTTGATCAAAAGAGAAGACTGCGCATTGTCTTCCTCCGATCTTTTAATCAAGCACGGAGGCAACCCCTTTTTTATGTATATATATATATCTATAATACCGTTTCGCCGAACGACTGCGCTTTCTATCGCACTCGCGAAATGTCTCGGAAAAACGAGAAAATTGTCTCCTACACATACGCCGTGCACTACTCGCTCGGCTAACGAAGTTGCTTTCGGCACTAAAAGCTTGCTGGAAAAAAAAAGAGGCGCACACGGCACTCAAGGCCCATACATTACCCTAAACGGCCTTTTACCCCGGCGAAACTTGCGAGGTCAGAGGTAGGCAATACGCGCAGATGTGTATATATACGTAATTCTCAAGGGTGTAAGGGCCAAATACGCGCGGCAGCAGGTGATGAGGCTAATTCGAGAAAATTGTTTTCTTCGGTCCGCGCGCGTGTATACGATATGTATATATACGTCCGCGCGGGGGGGGGAGAGGTCTCGGGGAAAAAGGGACAAGCTTGAAAGTTTCATCAAGAAAACTCGCCCCTCGAGCCTCTCTCTCTCTCTGTCTCCTCTACAGCGCAAAAAGCCCCAATACAGACATCACCGGCATCAAAGTGAATCTCGAAGCAGGGGGACGATCCTCACCGCGGAATCAGCTGCAATTCAGTTTCCACTGCGAATTTCATAAGACACGCGATAGCCATAGTTGTACTCCTCCTCGTCCACTTTTGCCGTTACATATGTGAACGATTCTCCTTGGAAAAATTCACTTTTCGGGGGTCCAGAAATCGAAATTTCTTTTTATACACTGAGAAAGAAAAGCAGTAATTTTTACGACTGTAAGTACGAAAAAGTGTCAAGAAATTATAGTAATCTGAGCACAGACTGCCATTATCAGAATTTTTATTGCAATTATACTGATATTCATTATTTTAAGTTCGAATATTACAAGTCACAGTAGAAAAATTACTATGTTCCTTATAGTAAAAATTATTTTTGTTTGAGATTATAAATAGATTCAATTTATGTATTAGATCCAAAGTTTTACACGTAAGAATTCTATTTAGATGAGTGGTTAAATTTTTAATTTCTATGTTTCAATTTATAATCAATTAATGATAATAATAATGATAAAGTAACAATATTCTACAAAGTTAAAAACAGACAAACATAAAGGAACCATTTTTAAATTATTTCAATCAAAATAAAAATTACTATGTTGTATTATGTAAAAGTCGATTGATGATTTACTATAATTTCTTGTAACTTTTCGTGCTGAACATTTGAAAAATTAATACATATTTCTCTCAGTGTAGCTGAGGTTTCGAACTGATCAGACTTTGTTCTATAAACTGAAAGATAGTCAAAAATTCAGAGGAACGTGGGAAACATGGACCATGAGAATTTAATATGGGGAGATACGTGGAGAAAAAAGAAAATCGGCTATGCGGATTTTTATTTATTTCTTTCTCTAATCAGAGCATCGAATCTAGGCATATTTCTTTTTAAATTAAAGCTCCTTCATCGTACTTTATTGCAGTAGTGCAATTTGAAATTTTATTTGCGCCTCGGAAACATTCGCAGTTGTATTACTATTCCAGTATTTAGACGCATTAATCCTTTATAAAAAAAAAACACTTCGGCTTATACAGAAGAAAGTCTCACCGCTCCAAAACCTCCAGCTTCAAAAAAACAATTCTCGACTTCCGAGCCCCCGAAAAGTGCATTTCCCCACGAGAATCGCTCATATACGCAATAGCAACATTTCACCGCAGGACCATTGCATCGCGACTTGAATTCCCATACGATCCCCCATACATCCACCGCGTCTCAACCAAACCGTAACAGCAGCAGCAGCAGCAGCAGCAGCCGCAGCGAACCTCATCGACCAGATAATCCCCGCAGCCTAGAGTATCGAGTGTTGTTTGCAGTATTCCAGCCGTATCCCGTTTCCCAGTCGAAATTGTGTAAGGTTGACGGTCCATTTCTCAGCCTCGGCAAGTCGTCGCCCTCGCCCTCGCCTCCCATCGCGCCGACGTATCCGCACACGCGTAGCCGCGCATAATGCGTCCGCCCTGGCTACACTACGATCCCTCCTCTCGTACTCACCGAGTATAGACGCGCGGTATTGTACCACCGGCCCCGGAGAGTCTCCACCGCGTGTTTTGTCGTACACCCATATCTCCGACCCAAGGCCGTAATGCATACGCGCGTAAAAGCTCCGGCTAACGGGCTCTCGCTGCCCGGCGTTAAGCACTGTACCGAATCCTTATGCGCGACGCTTTATACTCGGGATGTGTATACATATGCGTCGCACGTGTATACGTATACACATGTACACATGAGGGGATGAGAGGGACAAGTCGCGTTATCCGGATTACGCGGCTGTGCAAACTTGGCTGATCGACGAGAGTGAGTATAAGAGAGAGGGATGGAATTGGAGAGATTTTACTGTGCGGAGCTATTGCCGGCGGAGCTGCTAAGCCAGCGGAAAATCGAGGGACTCCGAGGACTGGGCGCCGGAGCGTCTCCGAGAGCTTGAGTATTCATCGCGACGCTTCCGACTGAAAAACTCGAGAGACGAGGTGCGAGAGAGAGAGAGAGAGACTGATGGGGGTTTGATTAATCGTCTGATTAATCTTATCGAGTGGTTTGTCTTTCCGCGATTGGTCGCGAGAGACGACTGTAGACAGAGAGAGACTGTTTATACGGAGTGACGGGAAGCTTGCGAGCTTGCAGGGGAGAGTTTTTGGAATAAGAAGAGACGGCGAGACTGTATATACGGAAACTGAAACTGCGCGCCGAGCCAGCCTGATTGTGCGGGAAACTTCGGGCGAGCCTTAACGATGATTTACGCCCCGTTGCCGAAATTGCGCGTTGCCGTGAAAATGGCTGTTTGTTGGTTTGTTTGTTTGTTTTTTTTGTGTACCGAGACGGCGCCGTCGAGCTTTTTTATGTATTACAAGGAATTAAGCGCGCGATTCGGATTGTGCATTAGGCTCTATGTGTATCAATCACAAAAATTATATCATAATTTGAGTTATGTTTTGCACTCGGTGTATCAGTCATGTTTACTGATAAGCAACCAATCAGAATTTCGTATTGAATCCTTCGTAACAAAGGCGATCACTTTTTTTATAAATAATAGAAAACTTTGTTGCGGAATATCGCGACGTCGATTTCGGAGGGTGGCGTCGCGCAGGCGTAGACCGGAGATTAGAATAAAGCATCGGTCAATTAAGTAAGAAGAAAGAGAGAGACAGAGAGAGAGAGAGAGAGAGAGAGAGAAAGAGAGAAACTTTGGAGGGGGATACGTCGCGAGGTCGATTAAATATTCAAATCTCGCGCCGCACGTAATGCATTGCGAAGGGCGCAGAAAATAGCTTGTTGGAATGACGGAAAAATAAACTTCGCCGTTTTAATGTCCACTCTATATATTGCGAAGTTTGACGTTAACATTGAAATACTTCGTCGGGGGAAGGGAGGGGGGCGGGTATTTAATTTATACGGGGCATTATTCAAATGCCGTTTGGCGGCGATATTTCCAGTGTACGCGAGCTTCGAGCTTCGTGAAATATAGATGACGGTTAACGAAAACGAAGGGCAGCCGTTGCTTCCGGTTCCTTTGCAATTTCATTTTCATTTTCATTATTCGCATTGCAAGGAAAAATTAAGGGATTCTCGTCGAAATACTTGTACTGACAGTTGATGTCTTTTTTTACTTATATCCTTACAAAACATTCCGCACGCGTGAACATTTCAGTTCAGCGAATCCCGCGTGTAACGTCAAAAGCTTGACGTGTATACATTCACGATTTAATGTTCGATCCTTCGCGTTCGTGCAGGATATAAACTATAGGCTTGATTTTTGCGTATCAAAAATTTGACGCTCGAGGGTATTACACATGAAACTTTGATGCGCATCGTGCGTACAAAAATCCCACGTCCGCACGTGCGTTCAGAAAGTTTGATGTTTACAAAGTTCAAAGTTCATTGCGCCTTCCAACCTTTGGCATCAAAGTCTCTCTTTTTCTCCTATTACGCTCGTGTGCAAAAAGAAAAGGAAAAAAAACTCGACTGCAGCATATCTGCTCCGTCACCGAAAAAATTCGATCGTCCCGAATATATCCTTCGCTGTATGAGCTGCCATCGTCACAATTCTCGTGTAACGACACATTAATGCCGCAGCATCGCCTTTTTTTCCCTCCCCCCTGGTCTCACCTCCGCCGCTCGCAGAGGCGATCCGGAAAGCTCATCGATCAATAAGTACTTAAAATACGATTAGCAAAGGCCGTACACAGTCGCCGGCGCGGTTAAAGCGATCGAGACTGCGAAGCGTATCGCGACGCGTATATAAAAAAAAAAAAAAAAACTCCGCAAGAAGAAAGCACGAGGAGCAGAGGAAGAAGAGGCTGAAAAAAAAGGAAAACATCGGCTTCCTAAAAAAGAGCAGCGACAGCGCCGGTATATACGGCAAACGCCCGGCGAGAGATTCTCTCCTCGCGCTCCCGGAACCACGCCTCTTTCTCGCCCCAGCCGAGATTAATGACATTCAAATAAAGACCTTCCGCGTCCGCAGTAGACGCAGTCTCGCTCGCGCGCGTCGCTCGCAGAACCCGAGCGAGATGAGCTATATACGCCCCCGCCGCGCGGCGACCCATCACCCCCCCCCCCCCTCAGAAGCGAGCTTTCGAAACGTTCGTCCACCGCTATCTAAATAACAATCCTCGGCTCTCACCTCTCACTCTCTCTCTCTCTCTATCTCCCTCTAATAATTAAATTTCCCGTATATATAGCGTATACAGCTGCTCCGCGAGCCCGCTATATCATATCTATATTCCGATATGCGTATATGTATATTGTATACGTAATGCACACAAAGCATCGCGCGATGTAGGCGCACAGTCGAACTCTCCCTCTCCCTCTCTATATCTGAGGGCACGTCACAATGGCGTCCTCGTCCGGAGGATCTTGTCATTGTCGAGGATTCTACCCGTCCCCCCTCCCCACCTCCCGCACTCCTCTCTCGGACTCTCAACTTCAGATCACAATAGATTTCAATTCCAATTTGTCTCTCTCCCTCGCGTTATACGCCAGGGGCTCCCTCCCTCGTATATATATATATTCGCGTGCACCGCGCTATATATACTCTCCTTCCGATACTTTACATTTTCAGTTGGAAAACGACTTTTCTCCCTCTTCGCCGGCAAATTGTCTCCCCCACCCCGCCCTCCTCGCGCGCCGCCTCCCCCCTTCTCCCCCGCACGCGAGAGATGTGACCCTCCGATATGCGCGTCAGGGGAAAAAAAGCCGAGATTCCTTCGCAAAAAATGTAGGTATATACGTGCAGCGTGTGTCTGCGCGTATTTTGATGATGTGGAAGGGTCGTATCGAACGGTTTATAAGTGACTCGGCGTCTATAGCTATATATGCACACACACACAGATACCAGTATGTAAGACGCCGGGGGGGAGAAAAGAGGTTTCGGAGTGTAATAAAAGTGCGGCGAGAGAAAGAGAGAGAGAGAGAGAGAGAGAGCTAGACGCGATGACGGAGTGATGAGTTTTGGAATTTCGAGGGGCGACGACTTCCGACTGGTTGGTATACATATACTTTGCAATAAACGTGCGAGCTGCTCCGAATTTTCACAGTCGGGACTCTGTTCCGCTATGTGTATACTTGTATACTTGCATATACATGTACCTCGAGAGATATGCGATACGAGGAAACTGATACGTTACATCGGGACACGTAAATATAGGATCGACGCGTGCAAAACGCGAAAATCGCAAATTTAAAGCGCCGATGGGTAATTCACATGCAAACCGTGTATATACTCGCGCGAGCACATCGCGAGGCATTTGAATGCGCACAAAGCTGCGGAGAGCTGCACTGCGCGCGCGGCGGTCGAGAGAATAGCGAGATATATTCGCGAGTGACTTTGAGCGAGCGATAAATAAGAGGACGTGCGGCTAATGCCGTAACGCCTCGTTGCGGCCAGAAAGGCATGCAAGTCACGCGAGAGAGAGAGAGAGAGAGAGAGAGAGAGAGAAGCGTTCCATTGAAATATCTTCTCTTCTCCGCGATGCACACAATACTCCGTACTTATATATACGATCGTCGTCATTGCAATGTTAACGTATATAAGCCGATCTTCTCTTCCTAAATACATACGTGTACCAATGCGTACTATGTCTGAATACGCGTATATACGTAATGGGGAGAGCTCGAGACCGTTCAATCGCGTTAATTATCGAAATTTCAATAGACCGCACGCGAATCCAATTCATTAAACTGCTTACACGTTATATACGCGCGCGCGTCTGAATACTGTACACACGGCTCTCGCTTTTTTATCCCGATGTATAATACAGAGGCTTCCGTATATAGGTGTATATACAATGCGCACAAAGCCAAACGCGATTTTCCCGGTTCGAAAGAGCACACGCCGCCGTTGAACACAGAGAGAGAGAGAGAGAGAGAGAGAGGCCGAACCGCCGGAATGAATTATTAACCGTCGATACCCGCTGTTAATCCGACTAGTCGCCGCTATCCCCACTGCGCCGCGCAAAAGGGGTCATAATGCCGCACACACACACACACACACACCCGTGCATATAATCGCCACTACACGTCTACACTGCAATGCGCGAGAGCAGTGCTACGTACAAGGTACAGCGCAACTCGCTCGCTCTCTCTCTCCTCTCGACCCTCTGGTCGCTGCAGCTGTGTACGTGTGTGTGTAACGTGTATACGTATACGTATACAATGTAATACTCCCCTCAGAGTGCGCGACCGTGACTACTGTACTCCTTCGCACGCAGCGTTCATTGGCGCTGCATATGTGCGATACATAGTACCTACACACGTACCGAAGATATAAGTATACCGAGAGCCGAAAAAAAAGAACGAGAGAAAGAGCGAGTGAACGACGAAAAAAAACGCGAGTTTTCTCCACACTCTCTCTCGGCTCTCTCTCCGATCGATATAAGCTTCGATTTCTGCATGACGCGGGATTATGGTAAACGAAGAGAGCGGTTATTGACTTGGCGACGCTTTTTTTTTCTCTATACTCTCCTCGGTCGGAGGACACCCTATAAGTATTATACATCGCCGCCTCCGCTGCTTCGCTTCTTCTTATACTTCTTTTGCCTCTCCTCCTATACTTAACTGCCCTCCCCTCCCCCTTCATGCCGCGCCTCATTACGAGGATTATCCCTCTTCTCTCTCTCTCTCTTTTTTATTCGCGTCCGACCTGCGGCGGCGCACCGGTGTAGCTGCGACCGACGCGGATATTCGCATTTTTTCGAGAAAAAACACAGAAGCGAGCGAGTCGTTACGTATACGTGTATAGATATACGTATATAGAGACGAGCGCGCTACACCGGCGCAGCGGAGTCACGAGAGCGCGAGAGTTTCCATAATAAAAAACGAACGGCGACGGCTTCGAGGGGGAAAGGGGGACAGAGAGAGGCGGGTAGGGGCGAGAGGAGAGGGGTCGAGGGAAACAATAGACGAGGACGACACTGCGCGACCACTTTGCGCGCCTCTATAAGCCGAGAGAGAGAGAGAGAGAAAGAGGATATACATACGTATAGGAGGGAATCGTCGCCGCGAACGGACGAGGTGGGGAGAGAAACGGACCAGTCTTCCTCGACGCGGCTGAAGACAGTGGGGTGTGCTCGCGGAAGAAGCATATACACATATACAATACGCCGTACACCTATACAATACGTTTACAGCTGTACATACGTATATGTATATATAGGTGTATTGGCTCGAGAGACTCCGAACATTATACATATATATAGTGCAAGCTGTGTAAGTGTCCTTCGACCCAAGTATATATATATATATGCAACGCCGAGCGCGCGCGCGCAGATCTACACGTAACACACAATGACAAATTCGCAGTATACTCGTGTATATATACACAAGCATCGCGGACACGCCGCGCCGTGCGCCGATTCAGACTCGAGACTCCGAGGCAGGCAGTATATAGTGGCAGCGCCGCGTCGGCCATTTTGTGCATGCGCGCGCGCGCGCGCGCGCGATGCTTTTCTGCCTTAAAAAACACGTACACTACGCGCGCGCGCGGCGCTGCACGCACACAGCCGAGCGACACTTGTATAGGCTACATATACCTATATATACTCTCCGCTCCGTCGTGTGGCAGGCAGGCGAGAGAACGAGAGAGAGAGAGACAGAGCGAGCGTATGCGCCTGCAGTCAAGCAGCGGCGGATCGTACGCACGCGCCGCAGAGCGCACACAGTGTAGCGCACGCACAGAGAGCTCGCGGTTCCCGACTTCTCTCGCACGCAGCCAGCACAAAGTCCGCAGGGAGAGCGCGAGAGATATACTTCGGAGAGAGAGCCGTCTCTCTCTCTCGCTCTCGCGCGCGGTCGGGGAGTAAACATTACGCGCGCGCGACTCGCTCCGTACGTGCGTGGGTGCGATTACGCGCTGCAGCGCAGTGCGCGAATTCCGAGAGTGCGCGATATTACAGTATATACGTACGTGTTGCACGTCGCCTGCGCGCGCGCGCGTGTGCGTGTGTGGTGGACGAGGTGAGAAGATTCTCGGCGAAACGCCGCCTCCCTCGCGCATTCCTGCGCCGCGACCGCAGCGTATTGTATATATACCTATACGCGAGAGTGAAAGAGAGAGAGAGAGAGAGAACGTCGATCCCAATTAGAGTGAGAAAGAGAGAGAGAGAAGTGCCTCCATGACAGACCAGCGTAACACACATAAGTTCGTGTGTTGTGTGCGCGCGTACATATAGCGTGTTGTCAGTGAGTTATACGGCAGATAGCGAGCAGCGTAAAAAAGAAGGGGCCATATGCACAGGAGGGCGCGCGCGTTCTTGTTTCGCGCCAATTTCTCTCCCGTTGTTGGGCTCCCCCTAAAACTGCATCGTGTACTTGTTCGATCTTAGCTTTCTCTCTCTCTCTCTCTCTGGCTCTTTGCTCGCTCTCACCTGGACACGTTATACCTACAGCTGCTTCGTCGGCTCGAGAGATACCAATCGGTCCGAGCTCTGTGTATGTGTGTGTGTGTGTGAGTTCGATGTGTTGTGCCCTCTCTTACTCCTCCTCGTCTGCTGCCTCTTCCTCTTCTACAGTTCTTTTTTTACCGTCAGGAGTCGACATCTTTTACACGGAGGCGGACTCTGTTTTTGGAGCTGGAATCCCGTGTGCGCTTTCGTTTTCTCACTGTTTTTTTTCGGAGCATTAGGATTTCAGCGGAGAGCACGGCTGTGCGCGTTTGTTGTGAGAGCGAGCCGAGGGACTGAAAAGGGAAAAACGGCGAGCTCGGTGGGTTTGTCGCGAGCCGTGCAAGCCAACGTTCCAACGGGTGACTTGGGGTTAGGTCAAAGAAAATCCGAAACTTTTGGTTTTTGTTGCTGTGTTAATGTGTGGATTAAATATTGAGGGGGAATCTGCGATTGTGTAGTTGTTGGTGTTTATTCTGGTTTGAAGGAGTTAAAGACTAGAATTGGAACGATTTCTTGCTCGTCCATTGTACTCGTGCTTTGAGTTATGTAAATATTTTTGTGCGCTAGCTGTACTAGGTTCTAAAGCTTTGGTCAATTGTTATCTTTCATTGAAAGTAAAGCTTTTCCTTATCTGCAGCTTTAACATGACTTGATTAGATTGCACAAATTTACTGTACAAAGGTTTTCTGTATTTGGTTGCTATGGCTAACTTATGTGAGTTCATCATACCATACAAACAGAATGTGTAATTCAGCTCGTGAATTTAGTCTTGCATAAATGAAAATATCTTGATATTTAATTTCAAAAATTGTCTGTATTATTGCTTATAAGTATCTAGAGAAAGGAAAATTTGAAAATTAAGTAAAGTACTATTTTGTCTAATAATTATATTACATAATCTTTTTTATTATGTACTTTAGATTTTAGCGAATTAATTATGATAACAATTCATCAAGAGTTTTATTTGAAAACTAAAGTCAAACTTCATTTTTTACTTATTTATACTTAACCTTATTTTTATGTATTGATAGGGCATTAACACTAACGCAATATTGATTTACTCATAAGGCAGTATGTGATTTTTGATTATTTTATTATTAGTAATGTATTAATTCAGTTCATTTTATTCACAGGTGTACAGTGTAAACTTGAATGACCAGCCCATTGTTGTTAATTTGTTAAAGTGTAGCCAGTGACAGTGCAATGAGACGTCAGTGCTACATGAAAAAACATAGTTTTAAATGTTTCTTTATCTTATAAAGACAGTTTTAATAAGTACTGAAAGCATGTTCAGTAGTCAGACAAAATTTTTTAAACCGTAAAAGCCTTTAAAGTGGCGACTTCAATTTAAAGGCATGAAATTATCTGCGATCACAGTCGACGTCAGATAAGCCAAAATATGTCTGGTGACTCCAGCTGGAATGCTGTTATCCATCACCCATCCGAACTAGAATTACCAAGCTGGGATTGGGATGGCAATGATGGCGAGCCAGAGCGAGAACTTCCCTCTACGGTGGATATGGATGCCATCAAAGATGGTGGCAACTGGAATCCAGTTACTGGTAAAAATCTGTACAATCAAGTATTACTGTTCTCCTTGAAGGAAAATTAATTCTTTGTGTATATAGGTGTAACTACAATAAATTCAGAAGATGATTCTGACTCAGAAGAAGATAGTTCTGGTGGAAGCGATGGCAGTTGCTCTTATTCAGATTCTAATACTGATACAGACAATGACAGCAGCGACGGTGATAGTGAATCAAACTCTGATTGTACATCAGATCATAGTGAACAAACATTTTCAATTCGAGAAACAAACTTTGAACAGGTAAAACATCTGAAACATTCAAAGTTATAACTGCCTTGGGTTTCAATTTTTAAGTAATGAATACATGTTTCAGGGAGGATTAAAGTTGAAAATAAGCATGAAAGTACCTAGAAAAGAAGATTTAGACAAATTGAGACTTGACAGGGCAAGACGCTTATTACCAAGAAGAAATAAAAATATTTTAGTAAAGGTATCAGACTGCAGTACAGATGATTCTGATGATTCATTAAATCAGACTGTAGCACCTTACTCTCCAATACAACAAACTTTACTCCAACAACAAGCATTGCAGCAGGCAAAGCAAAAATTGCAACAGCAGCAGCAACAAAAAGAACTACAACTACAGCAACAACAACAGCAGCAGCAACAAAAACAATTGAACTCGGTAAATAAATATGAAATTTATTACTTTTATACAAATGAAAAATAAGATGAGGTCCGCTAAATATTTATTTAAATATTAATTGTTTCTAGACGGTGGTCAAGCCAACGCCATCTCAACCAGTTTCATTGTCGCAATCTCAACAAACCTCGCATCATTATTCACAGCCACAGCATCCGCATCTGCCACTTCGACAGCAACAATCGCCTCAACGACCACAACAACCAACTTTACCACGACAGCAGCAGCCGCATCAACAGCAACCGGTTATCGCTACAGCTCCCGCATCGCAGCCTCTGCAAGAAATAAATCAAGAAGACCTTGCAGCAATTCTGCCAGATCAGGAACACGAAGATACGCCGTTCGATGGATTTGAGGACTCAGAGAGTGGACGACTTGTTTCAAAAGCGATCGAGCGTATGTCTCTTGGTGCGGATTCAGATTCTTCGGAAAACGTGAATGAACGTAATCCAGTGCCGGTCTACAGCTCTTCGTTACTCCAACAATTTGTGGAGAAGACGGCCTTATTATCAGAACAGCGTTGCAAACGACGGAACAGCAAGCAACCTGTTGAGAGAAAGACTCGCGAACCCAATGAATATGTCTGCAGCTCGTCTAATGTTTCACCGGATTCTGGCATCCAATCAGTCGACAACAGTCCGTTACATCTTGTTAGTCCCGTCAGTCCACCTGTAGCAGCGACTGCAGCAGCAACTGCAAACACTAACCCTGTGCAGTCGCCCATACAAGCAAGTACGGCTGGAACTAGTGCTGCGATTGCATCAACTAGTAACAGTAAAGGTAAAAATTAATTTCTAAACAGTATTTTGATTATGACTTCTACGTACATTTTTTATCGTTTCTACAGATAATAATCATTTATTCTGTACGATTCTTTATTTTTCAGTTACATCAACATCAGTGCCAAGTACTAGCAGCGCAACATCTTCTACTCCAATCTCGCCAACTGTAACGAACTCCACATCGGCGTCAGCAGTTACGGCTGCTGCGCTAGCGGCTAAATCTAAGCCGGTCGTTAACGTGGATCGTGTTTTAAATCCTCCAAAACGTAAGCCTGGAAGGCCAGCAAAGGTTAATTCTTCTTCTACACAACCGCGTGGTCCTGGTAGGCCGGCGAAGCCAAAACTTCAAGATACCGTTGTATGTGCAACTAAAAAAGAATCAGTACAGTTGTCTGAAAAGCCAATAGTTAGCAAAGATAGTCCCTATTTGAAAAGGGCTAAAGTTGTTGTATCACAATGTAGTCGGCCACCTGTAAAACAGACGCCACTACCACAAATTCAAGAAGATGATGATGATCTAGAAAGCGACGAGACCCTTGATAAAAGGTTAAAAAATAGAAAATCTGGTTTGAGGAAATCGATGGACAGTGGTAAGCAAAATAAAGATTATTTATTGATTCGATTATAATGTATTTCGTGCATTTTTTACATTACTGCTAATTTACATGTAGCAGCTGCGACAAAACATAGTACACATGAGCACCAACTCGAGGATGCAAAGGTGTGCTTGACCCGCAAAAAGTGCCTAAGCAAATCAGCGCAAGCCGCCATCTCTGGCAAGCGCACTAAAGAAACAACTTCCCCGCAATCTCAAAGCAGTGAGGAGCAACTGCCTGGTAAAAGAATGAGGCGGGAAAAATCTGCGAAGAAGGAAGTTTCATCTACAAAGTCTAAATCAATAACTACGGAACGCATCGATGAAAATACTGGTAAATACTTATGCATTTTTCGATGTTAAAATCATTCTACGTAATTAGAATATTAACAGATAATACCATTTTCTTTGCACCAGGCAAATTGGATAGTAAGAAGAGTTCGAAAGAAAATCGGCTGGATCTGACGAGTCTGGGTAAACGTCAACAGCCCACGCGGAAGACTCAACAACAGGTGCAGCAGCAACAACAGGCACTGCCGACGTCAAGGCGGGTGCTGAAAGAAAACAAAGTTAACAAGAAGGCTTCCACCACAAATAACAATAATAACGATGACAATGACATAAACAGCATTTTGGAGACGAGTGGTGTTGGTGTCCAGACCATCATTTCCCTGCCTGTTATCAATCCGATGAAGAGCGTGGACTCGAACACGGACAGCAGTAACAGCGACAAGAAGGTGTGTACCAAAACAAGATTACCAGATATTCATTTAAATAATGATCTCACTTGTTGATTCAAGTTTATTTACTCTGAAGCGATAGATAATAATCCGAATGACATAATCCGACGTATCATCATTGCTGACAAAAGCTCCCGGGCCCCCTCCACTGAAACCCATCCGCAGTTCACGAGCCCTCTCATGCGCACACATGGTTAGATCGAAATTTTAATTACAAGCTCGGCTTTTTCCGCTCGGTTCGCGCGCCGTGTCGCGCAAATTCGAGTGGAGCTGGGGCAGCTCCTCTTTCCACTCTCTATCGTGGTGGTGAAATCAGCCCCCGCGGAAATTGATTAGCGCGCCCGACTAGCTTTCTCCATTAGAGAGAGGGTCGGCCTCTCCAGCACCGGCGGCGATTAGGGGGAGATTTCTCTCTGTGTGTGCGCGCGCGCTTGTCGCCGGCCGCTGTCTCTCATGAAAGATGCATGACACCGTATACGCTGTGCCGAGGAGACGACGAGAAGTCGGAAAATCGTTCGTTGAGAGCAAAGGTCCGCCCGCACCTACGCTATTTCCACAGCTGTCGCTAGTGTTTGCTGCTAATTAATGTCACGACCGTGTTCCGTGTACAAGGGATCCTTTTCGCCGCGGGTCTGTGTGTCTATATGTGCTTTAAGGCCGAATAGAGAGGTAGAGAATGAGAGAGAGAGAGAGAGAGAGAGAGAGAGAGAGAGAGAGAATGGGAGAGAGAGAGAGAATTGGAGCGAAATATCTTGGGGGCTTTTCAGCGAGTTTTCGGGAGCCTCAAAGCTTGGGGATGAAATTTTTATGAACTCGCTTGTAATACAGGGATTAAGGATTTTCATTTTAAAATGGGCGATGGGGATGTCAACGTTATCGGATTGCAGTGCTTTTAAGAGTTTTAATGGTGTATGCATATTACAAATCCCCTTTCAACATGAAATGCGAGCTTTAAATAAATGAGCCTATTCCGACACTACAATTACGATGCTAACTTTGATGTGATACCACATCAGGTTACGGTTATAACTTAATCGCATAGTGGTTACAAGTATCCTCGTTGATTAACATGTGTTTTATTTTTCAAAACATAGTCGTCGGCAGCACGTGGTTATCGGCAGTCAAAACGTGCCTCCCAGCCTTCGCGCGCTGATTCCGACAGCAATGGTGCCGTCTTAGAGGCTCAATCGAAACAGCAGTCGTCCGCACATCATCACCATCATCATCATCACAAACACCGACGACGAGTGATCGTACCTCCACCAAAAACGCCCATCCGCATCGATCCGACCGTGGGTCAAGAACTTGAGCGTCTCATCAATGAATTCAGTAAACTTTGCACACTTGGAAAACCAGGAACTTCTGGCAGTGCTGTTGGAAGTGGCGGGTCAAATGGAGCCAACGGCACAGCCACAGCTGTTGCTGCTCTTGCAGCCGGTGCGCAAATGGGCGAGCTCTTGTTACCGCAGATATTCAGGGTTAAAAAAGCCAGCAAGAAACGCAAGGGTTCCGAACTTAGCCTTGCAGATGAACAGAATGTTGGTAAGTTCTTCAAATTAAATTTTCAATTTTTACTCTTATTTCATGAAATTCAGAATGAATGAGCTTATAATTTTATTCGTTACAACTAGTGATTCGTTCCTTGAATTACAATTATTTTATTACAAGAATTACAATTTTTTTAGTGATAATACAAATCTAGTAAATTATATTAATGTTTTATTTATCTACAAATATCAAGTGCATTGACAGTTTTATAAGTTAATATCGACAAGTTTTCAGAATGTAAATTATATATTTTTTAACTTTATTTTTTTATAAAATATTAGGTAAAGTTTTGAAGCGTCGAGTGAAAAAGGAGAAGACAGGCAGCAGCAGTGGAAGCTGCAGTAGCGGTAGCAATAGCAGTAATGCCAGCGTGACTGAGTCAAGCAATCCAAACGAGCAAAGATTGCCATTGAAAAAACGTCACTACCACGTATTTGGCGTAAACAGTAGTTCTCAAGAACAGCGTGCTGAAGGTGAAGACGGAGAGGTAGAGGAAGGTGAGGAGGATGACATCGACGAGGAACAGGACGATGATGTTGAAGAGGACGAGAATGAGGAAGAACATGACGAAGAGGAGCGCGACGAAAATCACGTTGAGGAAGCTACCAAAGTCTCTGTTGAAAGCACAGTTGTCAATGTTACTGCTCTACCGAAAAATGAAATCGAAAAGAAAGAGAGCTTACCCTCGACTGGTGAAAATAAGAAAAAAGTTAAAGATGTTGTTGAAAGTGCGGTCGCTGATAAAACAGGTGAGATAGCTATATTATTAATATTAATCATGAAAAAAAAAACGAAGTCAAGTTTTTAACGTTTAATCCTTGTATTTTTTCAGAATCAGTTGTCAATGATTCGACCACAGACAAATCACAAAGTCAACTCGATTCGCAGCCTAGGCGTAAAAAGAAAATCGTTAAAGATTTACGTGTAACGGTTACAAAACTTCCAGTCGAAAATAATCATATTATCGATAAAATCGAGAAGCTGGAGAAAATGTGTGCAGGTGATAAGACGTCAAAGTGCAGTGCAGAAAAAATATTAAAATCCGAAAAGAGTACTGATAAAGTGGCGAAGCTTGTATCGGAGAAAATTGAAAAACCAGAAACACGCTCTTCTGACCACAACTTGCGGCCAGAACGGACTGCCAAAAATAAGCAATCCAAAGAAGATAAAGAAACCAGTGTAAACAAATCTGTAAAGAAAGATTCAGAAGCCATTAAAGTTGGCAAAAAGGAAACTGAAACCATTAAAAGTATCAAAAAAGACGTCGATGTTAGCAGTAAAAATATGAAGAAAGACTCTGAAGCAAATAAGACCGCAAAAAAAGATACTGATACCGTGAATAAAATAACTAAGAAAGAAGGGGAATCAAACAAAGTTCCTCATAAAAAGGACAATACGGAGAATTCGAAATTATCTAAAAGAGATGGCGATATCATCAAAGTGACTAAGAAAGATCCTGAAACCAGTAAAAAATATTTAGACAATAAGTTGAGCATAATCAAAAATAGTGAAGTAGTACTTCATAAAACCATTAAACACGAGGCCATCGCCGCTTCTGCCGCAAGTTCCACGAGTAGTTCCTTAGCCGTGATGTTGATCAAGAAAAAGATACGCCGCAGGAAGGCGATAAATCGTACAGGGTTTCCTACTCTGAAGAAGAAAAAGAAAAAATCAATCACGACTGCCATATTGACAAAGGATGAGTTGCAGAAAGCGTTAGTAAACAAGATTGAAAAGAAACCAATTCTAGTGAAGACTAGTTCTGTTGAGGTAAAGAAGCCGAAGCTAGATGCAAAAGAAACGAAAGAAATAAAAGACTTAAAAGAGCCAAAAGAGTCGAAAGAGACAAAGGAGCCGAAAGAGACAAAAGAGATAAAAGAAAAGAAGAAATCTGAAGTTCCTCTAACTAAATCCGAAGTTCCTGCTACGAAGGAAGTATCAAATAAAGATGAGAATCTAGACAACAAAAAGTTAAGCGATGAAAAAATGTTATGTGATAACGATCATGCTAGTGTGGAGGACAGTATTCAGACGTGTTCTGGACAACTCAGAGTTAGAAAAGATTTGGTGATTGAGTGCGATGGCACAAAACCGTGCGACAAATTGTGCCCAGTGAAATACGAAAAAATTCAAGATTCTAGGATGTACGATGAAAATGCAACCCTTGAAGAATCTTTGGAAAGGTGCGTAAAGTACTTACAGACGATCAGTCTAACTGTAACTAGTTTTGTAATTGCAAGCTTACACGATGCTTTAGTAAAAACAATATTTTGTATTCACTTAAATAAAAAACTCGATTGAATTAATGCAATAATAATAATAATCTTAATTATTTATTAGGTACAATCAAAGCCAAAAGATCGCGGTGTTAAGCGAGGAAAATGTGCGCAAACTAGAGTGCGCTAATTCGCATGTTAGTGTCAAGCTGGAGGCTCACGCATGTTTGAACAACAACAACCATCGACATCGAATACGTGGCTCAGCTAGCCCATGTCCTCTTACTGTAAAGAATCTCAAGAGGTTGCGTAACGACTACGACACGGAGAGCGATGCGTTACCTAGCAGCGACATTGCCAGCGATGATCACGACAGACAAGCTGGAGGCTCGATGCGTTGTCGCAGGAAACAACCTCGCTGGAAAAAGCGCTACCTGCAAGCTGGTTTATTTTCCGATTATTTCAAAGAAGATGAACCACGCAAGACCACGAGTTCTGATTCTGGTAGTAAGAATAAGATGGTCTACGATCCGAATGAACATCCTCACGGACTTTTGCCTCCGCCTTATCACTGCGGTAAGTTCCTTAGACAACGCAAGATTCCGTTCCAACTGCCCTATGATCTATGGTGGCTGCACACACATTCGAGGTTACCTGGTAGGGATTTAGTTCCATCTTGGAATTACAGGTAAGAATACCTTATTAAATCTGTTTAATACGGAGTAAAAACATTATTAATGAAATTTTATCTCGCAGAAAAATACGATCTAACGTATATTATGACGTTAAACCAACGATGCATTATGAAGCACAAGCGTGCGAGTGCAAACCGGAGGCTGGCTGTGGCGATGACTGCATTAATCGCATGGTATTCAGTGAGTGTTCACCTCAACTGTGCCCATGTGGTGAGCGTTGTAAAAACCAAAAAATACAGAAACACGATTGGGCACCTGGCTTACAACGATTCATGACTGAATCTAAGGGTTGGGGTGTTCGTACTCATCAACCTATCAAAAGTAAGCAATTAGAATGCTTATTAAAAATTCATTTAAAAATAATTACAAGCACTAGTACTACAATAATCTTTTTTACATAGCTGGTGAGTTCATCTTGGAATATGTTGGGGAGGTCGTATCCGAGCGTGAGTTCAAGACCCGGATGGCAACTCGTTATGCCAACGATACACATCACTACTGCCTGCATCTCGATGGTGGTCTTGTAATCGATGGACATCGAATGGGTGGTGATGGTCGTTTCGTTAATCACTCGTGCGAGCCTAACTGTGAGATGCAAAAGTGGAGTGTCCATGGTTTACCACGCATGGCTCTTTTTGCCTTGCGTGACATCAACGCAGACGAAGAACTCACTTATGACTATAATTTTGCCCTGTTCAATCCATCTGAGGGACAGGAGTGTAGATGCGGCAGTGAAGAGTGCCGTGGAGTCATTGGTGGCAAGAGCCAGCGGGTAGCAAGACCTGCTCTTCCATCAAATCAGTCATCAGGTGGTAATGGTATCACCAACAACGGAAATGTTCCTACAAGTGTTATTCCAACAGTTGAGCGTCGTTCAGTGGGCCGGCCTCGCAAGAATACTCGAAAAATCAACAGTATCGGTAACACCGCACCTGGGAATTCGAACCAACAATCTGGACAATCGAGTTTACCAACTTCTTCCAGTCGTAAAGGCGGTCTTTGCAGGCGTAGAATTGGACCAGACGGTAATCCTTTGCCAAGGCCTCAAATCAAGCCACTTTCTCATCAGCAACGCTGCTTTATACTGGAACACCGTTGCTTTCTTGTGCGCAACATTGAAAAGCTACGAAAAGGCAAGCAACCGGTTGTACAGCCTAATGCTCAGGTGAGATTATCAATACTCTAATTTAAAAACATTTGATCTATTTTAAAGTTATTGCTATACTATTTATGTTTACATACAATTCTGTTTTCAGAATAAGGGTGTAGCTAAGACTGGCGGAGTTGTCGGAATTGGAGTGCAGGCAACAAAAGAAAAATGTACCGGGGACATAAAATCTAATTCCGAAGTCTTTTTTACTCATTTGACTGCATTAACTAATACAGGCTCGAGAACTGTGAGAACCAGGAGGCTTGCGCAGGCGCAAGACGATCCTGAGGTTAATAAGACTGCTAAATTAGCTAAGGTAAGCAATATTTATTATTTTATTTTATGGTAAACGCTTTTTAATAATAATTTTTTTCCATAACTTATGCATTGTTATTATTTTGCAGGTATTAAAAGATCTGTATTCTATAATAATAAATGCAAAAGACGAAAACGATGCATTACTTTGCACACCTTTTATGACACTACCACCGAAGCGTAAGTTACCGGAGTATTACGAGAAGGTTCAAGAACCTATCGACCTGACTACTATCGACCAAAATATAGATAATGGCCAGTACAAGATTGCTGAACAGTTTGACCAAGATGTAATCAAAATGTTTGACAATAATGTAAGGTTCTTCGGCAGAACTTCGGATGTTGGAATATCAGCTGCAAGATTAAGAAAACTTTATCTTGGGAGTAAAACTGACTTTGTTATTCCGATTACTGAAGCCACGGGATTACCACCTTCGCAGGCTTTCCTGCCCCCTAGAGGTTCAACCGCTGGAGAAGAAGATGTTATTCGTTGTATTTGTGGTTTACATAGGTAAATTATTGAATTAATTGTTATATTATAGATAAAACAATTCAATGGTGAATTATAATACATTGTTATGGTTTTCAGGGACGAGGGTATAATGATCCAGTGCGAGCGTTGTTTGGTTTGGCAGCATTGTGACTGTGTTAAAGCAGATGCCAGTGCAGAGTCTTACTTGTGTGAACGCTGTCAACCACGAATCGTAGATTATGAAATACCTCTTGAAGGTGAAGAGGAAGAGGAAGGCAAAAAATATTATGTCACATTGATGCGAGGAGATCTACAGCTAAGAACAGGCGATACAGTGTATGTGCTCAGAGATACACCTGAGAAACATACATATAAAACAATAGATAAGTTCGATTACGAGCAGATGGATATTTTCAGAATCGAGAGATTGTGGAAAAATGAAAGGTTAGATTAAACTCTAGCTTGATCAATGTTTTATATACAAAGTTTTTTAAATTAATCCTGATAAAACTTTGTTATAGTGGTGAAAGATTCGTGTTCGGGCATCATTATCTACGACCGCACGAAACGTACCACGAACCAACAAGAAAGTTTTACGAAAATGAGGTCGTTTGCGCGCCGCTGTATGAGGCTGTACCTTGCGAATTGGTAGCTGGCCGATGTTGGGTTCTTGATCCACATACGTTCTGCAAAGGTAATTTATTTTTACTAAACTACATATTAAAAAGTGAACTTGCATTGAGACTAATAACAAAAATTAACCTTAGGTCGTCCAGTCAACTCGAGTCCAGAACATATTTACGTTTGTGAGTATCGCGTAGATCGCCAAGCTAGGCTATTTACAAAAGTTGCTAGATCGCGACATCAAGTCTGTACAAAACCATATGCTTTTGAAAGTTTCATACAACGTATTAAACACTACAGAACTTATTTGGTAAATATGTTTTTACATGAAATTCCTATAGATGAAATTGTTTGTTTTCGTTAATTAATCTGTAATTTTTAATTCTACAGCCTCACAGTCTTGACGGTATTCAATCTCGAAAGGGTAACAAAGATAAGAAGAAAAATGGTGCAGAAATTGAGTACAGCGGAAACAAAGCAGATCCGCGAGAAAATAAAACGAATAAAGAGCAGCAACCACATAAGCCACGAGGACGAAGGCGACTTGTCGAGAATTCGTCTATAACTACACATATAAACTTTGTTCAAGTAATAAAATTATTTTCTTTGGAAAATTCGAAAAGTTGAATGTTAAGTCTTGATTGCGTTAATAACAATACATTTGATTTCAGAGAGAAGATAGGAAAAAGAGACTGAATAGCATTTTGCTTAACTTATTGGACAGAATGCCAAATAAAAGTGAACCATTGGATGTATCAAATCTTTTGGAACGCAATAGAAGGAATCGGAAAAGGCCGGGTATACTGAATCCATGATATTGGGTAAGCTATATTTAATGATTATTCCAGTAATATTACGTATTATTTTCTAATTGTAACTAAATGTGATTAAATTTATGTCTAAACGTACAATACACATGACACAATTAGTTTTCTTTATTTTTTAAGCTTACAATCAAATTATTTTATTTACAAATATAATAATATAAATAGATATTTTTATTTTTATTTATTATATTTTGACTGTTATCATAATCATAGTATATTGTATATTATTTTATATAATATTTTTTGACATTCGGTGTGTAGAATTTGATTTCTTGAGAGTGCATAACATGTGCGGCTAACTCGATTTTAACACTCAAATCAAACGGATAGATTTTATAACGTTCTCAATTATTATAATTATTATAATTGTTCACACACTCGTGTCAAAAAATAGTATACAATATAAATAGTATAAATAGGTGATTCTCACGAGCATTTTTGTTACTGTACTCACGTTGAAATCACTTATTTTTTGCACTTGTATCATAATGAAGTATTTCGTGTAAACTGTCATCTTGACACTATACATTTTATTAATACAAAAGATTCATAATATTTTATTGATATAACGAATTAAAACTATATTTTTAGTTACTAAGAATAACAGTAATATTAAAAATATGATTTATTTATTTCTTGAATTACATTATTTATTAATTTTGTGTTTTTACTTTGCAGGTTATTTAAATGCATAAATGACGGTTCGGGCGACTAAAAAAATCAACTTCAACATCACTATCTGTTGCATCTGTCACTCAAAAAAAAAAACGGTCTGTCGAGCGTGTGATTTATAGCATTTAAAATTTTATTTTCGGACTAATTAGAAAAAATACATTTCATGCAAGGAAATAAACTTTGCGCGTAGGTTAGCGAATTAAAAACAGATGTGCAAAATGTGAAGAATTGCGAAACTACTGTTCGTGTAACAAAGCGATCAGTCAAATTGTATATGGGAAAATTGGTTTATTAGGCACATTTGCCGAATTGTAATTATATTACCTCATCGGATGATTAAAAATGATCTGATGTTTGTAAAAAGTTATATACATCCTCAAGACGCGCGGACGAAATAAATATTCAGAGAATCGTAAAGATTTATAAGCTAATTTAAAAGATTATCCTTGAGAAACGAAAGAAAAAAAGATCTCGGATGGCCTCATCAGAAGGCCGATAGACTTTTTTTGTTTCGTAGAACGTACGTTATTTAATGTATATCGAAAAGATACAGTTGTACAGAGTTAATTGTAAATTATTATTATTATTTTTTATCAGGTTAATCATCATTGTTAAGACCAGAATAGTCGATTGTACAAATTATAAAGTGCGCCCGCAAGAAGTCATGCTTAAAGTCGCGCAATATTTAGTATTATATTTTTCATAAACCTGGTGTAATTAACAAAATAGGGCATAGACACTTAAAATAATTAGTGAACTGTCGGTTACTTTTTTATGGTAGTCGTGCATTACTACACTAATCAAATCACATGGATGTAAGTTCCCGGTTATATGACAAATTTTTTCATGTCAAGTTCTTAAGCTGTTAAAATCTGTAGAAAATCAGTTGAGTGTAAAGTTAACGAGTAATCGAAAGATAAGTTTTATCTTTTACATAGATCTTTCAAGAAATGATAAATGTCCTTTACAGAGTCAGGCATCTTTTATTCGTTATTAAGTAATTTAATTGCTTGAAAATATTAATTTTATTCTCGTAGGCTTAGATTGCTATACAATAAATATAAAAGCATGATTAATTAGTTGATTGCTTTCAAAAATATATTACCTATATTCAATGAAAAATCGTAAAAGCAGATATGAATAATGAAAATCATTTTACTTTATTTTTACTTTAACGACTATTAAAAAATGTATTTGAATAAGAAGTAACTATTTTCATAAAAAAGAAAAAAATTAAAACAGGAAGCATGTACACTAAAAAGTAATTTTTAAAATATTAATACATCAAAGAAAAATATTGTAATGTACTTAGATGTCCAGCTCTGATTGTCAAGAAATAATCTAATCCAAGAAAACACCCCGCTGCTATTCTTGGACAATTCATAAGAAGTGAAAATTAATCTTGTAATCTTGAAACAAAAACCTTTTGGGCTATTTACAAGCAACCTTTGTACAGAGCGGATTTTATTTTCAATGAAAAAAGTTTTCTCATATACCCCGATCCCTTTTAATATTCTTCGTAGTCTGCTTTAACGCATAACATCGAAATAGTCTTGCGACTTCTTACATCCAACAGGGCTTGTGTAGCTTTATATATATATATATATATATATATATATATATATATATATATAATATATACACACATTCTATACTATATATGTAGATGCGATAATGCTTTTGTACGTTTCCTTATAATGCCGCTTATTACACACAATCATAGTATCCGCTCTCTCACGTTCTTCCGTTTTGTCTTCAGCGCAAAATTTATTAAGATATTTTACTTTTTGACAAGAGTTACGGTAAACTGAAATATACATTGGATACTTTTAAAAACTTTATTTCACTGACATAATGTAATTTTATGCGATTATCAGTGTTTAATATTATGAAATTATGATTTATTACTTTATTTTCAAATCATTTCTTGCCTAGATAATTATATTTATATGTACTTTTGTTATTTAAAATGTTTTCGAAGAAACCACGTATTTATGTGGAAATAAGAAATATATGCACTCAATCATTGAAGGGATATTTTGAGAAACGAAGCGTTAAATAACTTTTTTGTATAATGAATTTTTTATACTTTTATTAACAAAAAAGCAAAATGAATTTTCTAAATATATTATAAAAATTTATTGTTTATATAATAATTTTTTTGTTATATGCCAAGGCGCACGTAGAAAACTCTTAATCAGTCACGACGAATGTGATTTCTTACATTGAAATTTATATTTCTATAATATATGTCGTTTGAAGTAACTTCCAAACGCGGTAACGTTGTGGTAGTAATGTGTGCTATATAATCCTAATTTAAATAAATTTTCTGGTTATTTCTTAAAAAATATTTCCCTTTTTTTTAAAAACCTTTGTTAATATTACATCCTCCTAACTTCGACATTATTTTAAAGAATTTCGTGGGCGTTATACGACTTTGACTTTGTTCAATTATTCACATCGTTATCTTTTGAAGTTTTTTTATAGAACGATGATAGTTTTTAACGTTCTATAAATTTACAGTTATTAATATCTAGAACTACATAATGAATAATTATGCTTACTTATTAGTTATTTAATAGTTGCACTTTTTAAAAAAAAATTTACGAGGCGACTATGTGCAATTTTTTATTCGCTAATTTCATGCATTTTATTGGTTTTAGTTATAATTTTATGAATATATTTTCATTTTGACATTTAACGTAGATATTATGCACATACGTGTAAACGTTGAACTTTTACCTCCGATTTCGTGACGTTAAAATATCTTCAATTATAGACTGCAAAATAATATTGAAAATGTTTTTACGTAAATGAAAAATAAGTCAATGCAAATGCTTTGGTTTAAAGAAAAAATTTATTAATTTAATTAAAATCAAGAATATGTAAGAGGTAACTCTTTACTGATACATTTAAACTTATTTTTAAAAAGAGGATATCAAAGGTAAGAAATTATTTGATTTTGTTGCTGGGACAATTGCTTCTCCCCAATAACTAATAAATGAATTAATAAATCTGTTGCGCGGTAACCTTGCGTTGTAATAAAAGAAAACCTCAATTTATTAGTTTGCAACCTAAAGCTTCTCTACGATCATGATGAATAACAAACAAGTTTATGCTTATGCTTGAAAAAAGCAAAGGATATACATAGCTTTTTAAACGTTACTGTAAAGTCACAGTAACTACATATTTGAGCCAGTTTCATCTTTATATCTTCGAGAAATCGAAAGGTTAGTAGCAATTTTTACATATTTACATAAAGCTCTGCCGTGTTAATGCCTGCCAAGATCTTAAATTCATCGTATGCCCATCGCTGTTTCTTTATTCAAGAAAAAATTTCCATTCGCTTCATGTATAATAATATTTCTTCCTAACTTCTTACTTTTATTTTTTTTCCTCTTATGTGTTCCCAACTTCCTTCTGCGTATATTTTCATTTCCCAGTATTTAACTATTTTCGACTCGCAATCAATTTACCTTGTCTTAAATACAATATTACGTCAATGCACTTATATATATATATTTATATAAAAAAAAGATCTTAGTCTATAACAAATTGTTATCTCTTAGAGTAAAAATAAGCTTTTTTCCTTCTACAATGAAAGAAACTAAAAAAAAACACTAATCCATTTTCACTTTTATAAAGGTGCTCTCACATACATCAGGTCATCGCCCTAACTTTTAAACTAAGAATCTAAAAATGCTCGCTAAGCGTTGAGCGTCTTTAAAGACTCACGATACAATATGGTGTACAATAATAATCGTGCACGTATCTGTGAATCTGTTTACGCGTACATCTGAATATTTCTCGTTTATTTCTTTCACATTTTTAGAATTATCGAATGATGCATCATCGAAGGCGCGAAAATTGGAATTGTAATTGTTTTTTTTTTAGTAAATTCACTGTGGTTGCTGCTGATCTTGTGATGTCGTTTGTGTACTAGCTTGATCTGAATAAGTGTAGGACGATTGAGAGTAGCCTTGCCAATCCGAGGAGTAGTCATAACCATCACTGTACGCCTGCGTTGTGCTTGTCTGCAAAATGAGAGATTAGTTTTAATTTTTGGATATAATTTTTATATGAATAATAAGCTTTATTTTTGAGAGATCGAACATTAAATGCTATTTCAGTTTTTATATCTTAAAAAAAGATCCATCTTCACGTCAAGAACGTATCTTTAATTATCGACTAACAATAATGGGATAAATTTTTTAATTTGCAATTAATGTTTGAGATATAATAATCAATCAATATATTAAATTATTTAAATTTAGTTTGTTGTGAATGATTATTTTAATAATTAAATTTAGTTTCTATGAATCGAAATTGCATTTCAAAATTGTTAAAGGTAAAGTATATGAGACATAATGTAAACATGTATTAAAAAAATAAAGTAAAAAAAAAAATAATTATAATCACGGAAATGTCATTATGTAAATTTACAGAAATTAATTTACATTGAATAAGTTGATAATACGTAAAGTTAGTTAACAGAAATTGATTTTCACAATACGAAATTCGATGATCATTGAATGTTTTTCTATAATTATTTTATTAATTATACATCGAATATCACATTATGATAAAAATACCAAAAACATAAACATACACCCGTGGGCTAACATTCAAACTCATTATTAAAAATACTTACGCATGTTAAGCGTTGATATTAACAAAGTAACATAACGGTGATTTTTAAAATATAAAAGTTACAAACGTACGATAATTTTTGGTGATACATTTTGATTCAACAGAACATGGTTTGGGTCTAAAAATTAAATGTCAGAAAGTGAGGTAATGTATATAACATATTTTATACTATAAAAGAATATATAGTACTTTTTGATACTGCGCTAAAAATAATTCTTGTATGCATAAGTGTAAATTTATAAAAGTAATAAGTAAAGGTTACACTAATATTTGTTTAAGAATAACTGTTATTTCTTATATAAATAATAGCTTCTAATACTTTATACGATAGCACTGTCTTTACGAATGCTTATATGTACATACAAGTGTACATTAAAGTTGCACTTATTGCACAAGAAAATTTTATTAATTTTCACAGCAATTTTTATTGAAAATGAGTAAGATGTATTGTATATTTATAGTTAAATGTCAGTTTAATAACAGTGATACATTTAAGTACGTTTGCAGAAAGACAAATTGATTCATTTGTTAAGAAAACTTGACAAAGTAACATTACGGATACCTAAATGAATATTGTATGATGCAAACGATGTACTCAAGAAAAGGATTTTAATACCAATCAATATAATAAGGAAACAGGAAGACAGCAAATTTTACTCTTACAGGAGAATGAGACTTGCACGTCTTTGGAGTTAATAGACACACGCCATCTCACTATAATAAAGGCAAAAAAAAAATGACATACTAAATAGTTTTTTTCTGTGTAATATTGTAATAATATTACTATATTTATTTATAAAGTATATTCATTATTTGGTCATAAAAATTTACAACATTTTATTGAATATTCAATAAACAGATATGTTCACGTGTGTTATCAATAAATTTATAAAATTTCACAATCTGATGTTACGTCAAATCAGTGAAAAAAAATGATTGTCTTAAATTTTGCTAAACAAAATTATTTTCCGTTTTATTTATTTATATTTTATATGTTCTTATTTATATAAATGAAATTAAGTATCTGATAACTAGAGAAAGAGTATAAAATTGACCTTTGTCCAGTTTTTCAAATGTTCAATTTGTAATCTGACGAATCTATAGAAGTTGCATGTGCATGCTGACGCGCATCTCTACCATCATGTTATTTTCCTATGTTATTTAAATATATATTACTTTTTCCGCATAATGAATATTTCCAATAAATTTTATGTAGGTTAGTTACATCGTATTAAGCTCAAATGCAAATTAAAATAAAAATCTCCCTCTGTTTATAATTAATTCTTATATTAACAATTGTTACACTGTATCGACTCGCAATCTCAACATATACTCATAAAGTACTCATTGTTAGTACGCCGGCTACTCTCATAAACTTAAAAATCTAATTATTTCCGCAAAGATGCGCGTACACTGAGCATTACGCAACCTCCATTTACGAAATCACAACAAATACGAAAAATTCCTAGTAAGCAACAACCTCCGTGGCTCTTATAGACAAACGTACATAAAGGTATCATTCAAAAAATCGAAAAAAAGGATGAATCATAACATAAAGTGATATAATAGGGAAAAAATAAGGCAGCTTACAAGAAACGCGGCAATTGATATATCAATTGTAGATGTGTGTTGTTCTATATACCTTACTTTCTGTCATCCGACCTCGTAACGCTTAAACCGTCTCTCGCGTGTCTCGCTCGCTTTCTCTCGTGTGATGGATTATTTTTTGCTTACGGCTTGGCCGCCGGTGCCGGCCGCCGTCTGCGTCTGGCCACCGGAGCTCTGGGTACTGGATGTTTGCTGTTGTTGATTGGCGCCACCGGTGCTGCCTCCTCCGCCACTACCGCCCCAATACTGATTGTAATACTGCGACGAGCCATAGTTGTTCCAGTTTCCGTTTCCATAGCCACCAGCAGTTTGACCATAACCACCTGCAGCTTGATTATAACCCTTCCAATTGGATGCACCTCCCCAGCCTTGCTGCTGACCGCTACCCCAACCTCCTTGTTCATTGGACCAGGCTGACTGACCACTTTGCCAATTGCCGCCTTGGTTTCCCCACACACCACTTTGTGCCCCTTGGTATCTGCAATCATTAAATTAATTATACAATTATTAACTACGAAACCTTAAAATAAGTTTAAGTATCTTTTGTACAGGCTACTATTACTAATCAATAAGAATCATCTTTACATAGATTAACCATTATTTTTTAATCAACATACCCGACTGCGTTCCATCCACCTTGTCGGTTTCCAGACCTGTTGCGATCATTGCCTTGTCGTCTGTCGTTGGGACCTCGGTTACCTCTAGATGGCGGTAGCGGAGAGCCACTTCCTCCTCTACCTCGCCAGGCACCAGGTGGGCCATAACCACCGCCGTGTCTCATAGGGCCTCCACGCATCCGACCACCATCTCGCCAGCTGCTGCCTCCACCTCCTGGACCACCACGCCACGCGCCACTATTTCTTCTGTCATTGTCTGTTCGAAATTTCAAAGCATATTGTTAGATCTTTTAATAATTTATTTAAGCATTACGTATAAATACTTACATCCAGATCGACGGTTATCTCGATTGTCTCGGTTGTTGCGATTTTTTTGTCCATTGTCAAAGCGAGATCGTTTGTTCTGTTGTTGTGGACTTTGTCCATAACCAGCAGATTTACCTTCTGCATTATAAGCTTCAATAAGTTTTTTGCCTTCTTCTTCACCAAGTTCTGCCCAAACAACTTCTTCAAATGATTCACCAACACTTGGCGCATTGATATTTGCTGAAATTATTTTATTTTTTGATATTTTTGTTTATAATATAAAGAAATCAACTTTTCAATTCTTGGAAATAAAATAACCTTTCACTTCTAAAATTGAAGATTCCCTGATCTCTTCGCCATCTGCAGCTTCTTTACGTTTTGCCATACGGGATTTAAATTCATCATCAGATGGAACTAGGATTACAGCTTTTCGATGAAAACCGTAAAAATTTCTCATTTTGCGCTTTTGCGCAGATCCATAAACGTTTGCTTGCTGAAATATTAAAATACGTTAATTGATGATAATTTTAAAATCATTATGCGTCTTAATAATCATCCTATTAACTTACTTGATCCAAAATATAATTCCTCCTTCTTGATGGTGCGGAGTCTAATAATTTAATAAGTGCTCGCGAGCACTTTTCGACAACATTTTCCCAACGTCCTTTAAAACTATCTTTCAATGGCATTCCATCCACCTATCAAAAAAAGTATGTTATTTGTATATGTTTATTAAATAAACACAGAAAACAGGGATAATTACATTCATTCTTTCAATAAGACTGTGCGTTCCCAAAACACTGTAGATTTTTTCAGGATGTTCGGCAATGTGTTTTAAGGCCCACGTAGTCTTTCCAGAGAAAGGTAAACCGCATAGTAAAATAACTTCACAATCTCCTCTCTTTTCAGGTCTGCGAGGACCTGCTATTCTATCACTTAAATCTACTTTACCAACAGACTGGTATCTAAAAATATTAATAAATTAATGAATATCCTTTTAAATTTTAAATGTTAAAGTCAAAGTAATAAATTTACCCCTCCAAAACAGTACTCCAGGGATCTTCTTGTCCTAGATTGACTGTGAAAGTGCAGTTCTTACTCAGCACGTGTGGAAAAAGTGCTTTACCTTCGAGTTCTTCTTTTTTCACGACGAAGGCAGGACCTTGGTCTTCCCCGTTGACTGTATACGTCAGCGTCACGCTATCGTCAGTCTCAAAATCAGCATAACATCCTACTATATCAGCTTTACTAAAAGCCTTGCCATATTCAGTAAATTCTTTATTTGTTGATTTTTTGCTTGTGCCTTCGAAACCGTAAGATAATGCTTCTTCACCTAAACGAAAAGCAGAGATTATAATATCTTTCTATATATTTTCTTTTATATTTGCGTGGCATATCGTACCCAATTGAAGAGAAGTGGGAATGGTTGACCAGCCAAGCCTTAATAAAGCTGGAATTTTTTCTTCGTCGGCGGGTATAGCTCCGCTGTTGTCTCTATGAGCGGTTTGAGCTGCAGCAGCAATATTATTGAATTCAGAATCTATGCGCGCTTCGTAATAGACACGGCCTTTATTGAATCCATGAGATACTCTTGCACCTGCCCACATAAAGTTGAAACCGTCACCTTGCATTGGTGAGGCAGAAAAGTAGTTGGTTGGGTTGATCACCAAGTTTAAATCAGAGTCATCTGTTGGCATCAGAATTTTAAGATTATAAATTTACTGTTTGTTCGTAATATATAATTTTAGTTTATTTAAAAAACTTACACCACGACAGTAAAACAGCCGTTTCGTCATAGTTTGGTTCATTTTCAGGTCTTGCAATAGGTGGAGCTCTAGGAGCATCTTCTTGAGGACTCGGTGATCTTTTTCTTTTTCTTTCTTCCGATTTATCTTCAGACCTCTCGTCTTTCTTATTCTGCAAAATATGTATAAATGTGTAATGAATTTATGTAAACCTAAGTCAAATTTAATTAATAAAAAAAGTAGTACCTGATCATCAGTTTCCATTGGTTTGGTGTCATTTTCTTGGTCAACTTCCATGGCTTCATTATCTTTGGTCGCATTTTCTTCGACCTCTAAGACATTTTTATCGTCAGTCTTCAATTTTTTGTTTGGACTCTCTTCAGAATCTTTTTTTACTGGACTCTGAGCAACAGTCTTAGCAGGACTCACAATGTTAGCCTTGGCCGGGCTCTGCACAGCTGCCTTTACAGAAGTCTCAGTAGTTTTTTGTGGAGTAGTAGGTTTAATAGGACTCTGAGTAGTTGCCTTAACTGGGCTTTGCGAGGAAGATTTAACTGGACTAGCAGCTTTGGCTGGACTCTGATCGTTCGATTTTTTGCACATGTCTTCAGCAAATGTTCTAGTGATTTCTTGTGGCTTATCGTCAATGTGCTTCTCTGCTGCTTTAACAGTCTCCAATCTCAATTCCTCATTTTGTACTATGTTATCATGCTGAGGTGTTACAGGTTCGGTATCTTTTTTGGGTGTTACAGGTGTGGTAGTTGTGGGCGTAGCATCTTTCTTGGGGGAAGGAGTTGGAGTTACATCTTTTTTAGGTAAAAGAGTTGGAGCAACATCTTTCTTGGGAGAAGGAGTCGGAGTAGCATCTTTCTTGGGAGAGGGAGCCAAAGTAGTATCTTTTTTCGGCGAAGGGGCTGCAACAGTATCTTTTTTTGGAGAAGGAGCTGGAGGTGCTTGAGTCTCTTCTTTCTTAGGTGAGGGTGCAGGTACAGCCTCATTTTTTGGTGTAGCTGGAGTAGTATCTTTTTTGGGAGAAACAGCAGGTACTTCCTTCTTAGGTGATGTTTTGTCCTCTTCCACAATTGGTTCCAGTGTAGAAGCTTCATTTAAGCTTTCAGCTAGAGTCTGTTTGGCAGGTGATTGCCTACTAAGTGATGATCTGGAACTACTTCTTGTGGGAGTTTTGGCAGGAGTAACAGGCTCTCTGGACTGACTTCTCCTTCTTGAAGTCCTGCTAGGTGTCCTAGGTGGTAGTTTTGCTGGCTCTTCATCTTCGCTATCTGACCCCCTCTCTGACTTTTGACTTGAAGCAGATTCTGAAAAAATCAATTTCAATGTAAAACATTTGAGCAAAACATAATGATTTGTTATGGTTAAGTGTCTTGTCTTTTAAAATCTAGTAATCTCGCTTAACCTCAAAATTCCACAAATATTGACTGTACTAAAACAAGTTTTGAAATTTGATGGAAAGGTTTAAATAAATGATGGTACGTAAGTATAAACATTGAAGGCACATCTATGAAAGTATGCAATGAATACTCCGATAACATCCATATTTCAACAATGTACAAGTAGCATTACGTAACTAAAACTTTTCATAAACAACAAAAGCAGTCGTTTCATAAAAATCAACATTAAACTGCAGCGTTCACAATGCATTCTCAGTTCTTGCTCCCCTTCGAGCCATGAAAAAGAAAGTAACAGAAAACACGATTGCTCGATGCCAAGTACAGAGAAGTACGTACTCGACTGGAAAAACTTGGCATCCAATGCTAATTTTGTAAACATTGAAAATCACCCCCCCGCGCACGGGTTCTCAAGACGATCCAACCCCCTTGGCAGTCCCACCCTCCCCTAGACGCGTACCCCCGGTCTCGCCAAGCGTTCATCGAAATCGCGAGGGAAGCTCGCATCGCGACGGGCGCAACAATCCCCCGATGGTCCGAAGTATCCTCCGTAGGTTAACTAGGGCAGGCGCGACCGGTGCGTCTCTCCCGCGGTTGGCGCCGCAGCCTCGTGTGCTCGCTCGCTCGCTCTCTCTCTCTCTCCGTCTCTTTTCGAGGCGCATGCATAGCGAGATCGCGGGGAGAGCATACACACACGGCAGAGCGCAGCAAAACACGAAGCGCGAGGCCGAAAAGCGAGGGAAAGAGGCGGCGCCGGTGGCGTGGCTTCTCCCCGCGTGCAGCTTTACGCAGCGCGAGAGTCCGAAAGACAGAGAAGCGCGCTCGGCGAGTTCCGCGTATAATACGTAGATACTTACGGGCCGGGGCCGCGGACGGCTTGGGCTGCTGCTCGGATGACTCGAGGGCCTGGCGTAGCCGCTCGACGAGGACGGGCTTGTTGCCCTTGGTGTCGAGGCCGCGCTTGCTCAGCTCGGCCCTAAGCTCGACGACCTTCAGCTTTGCCGGATCCATGTTGCCGTCCGTCTATGGCGTCGACTAAACGCGCGCTCTCGCCGCCGCCGCCGCCTGCACTCGACGAATTTTTTCCACTGTCTCTCCCACCCTCTCGACGACTCTCTCTCTCTCTCTCTCTCTCTCTCGCTCTCGGGTATACTAGCTCGCGATCCTCGATCCGTCTCCTCGCCGCCGAACTGTCTGTCCGTCCGCCGCTACTGCATACGCGCGCGCGCACATACACCTTTTGCTCTCGCTCCGCAGCGCTGTGGACGAGCTATACGCTACCGCTGGACAAGCGCACGCACACGCACACACGCCGTGCAGCGGGTATATGGCGCTTTCTCTCTCTCTCTCTCTTTTTCTCGCGTATATTGTTATGCACACACTAGCTTCGCGCGCGCGCGCGAGAGAGAGAGAGCGAGAGAGGGGCAGCAGAGCGACGAGGATGCGGGAGGGGGCGCCGCGCAAGATTTCCGAGTATACGTGATGTAGAGAGACGCTAGACTCGCGATATCGCAGGTCCTCGAGGATGGATGAGCCGAGAGCTGAGTGAAGTGTCGGGGGCACTGTGGGGGAGAGGCTCGGCTCTCGCGGGAGGTTATGTCGGGCGTACGCTATATACTTGCTGACGCCGTCCTCTCTCTCTCAACTCGTCGGTCGCGCGGCCCGGGGGACGTTATGTATATTTTTCGACTGTTGGCGGCACACACCAGAGCGTATGTTGTATGTGGCGTGCGTGTAGCGCGTGCCCCAATATGGCGCCGACACTCTCCATGCAGCAGCGCCAAACGCGACGACGGCGGCGGCGCCGCAACCTACTGTATGCGGCCGTCCGCGCCCCGCAGGTATTGTATCCGCGCGCGCGGGTTCGGCCGGTTCGGTACCAATATAGGTATACACCGTATACACGTAATGCACACCCCGCAGGTTATACAAGCTCAAATCTATAGAGATAATGGGTGTTCGTTCACCGCGCGCGGCGCGGAGGTTGCGATTATATTTCCGCGCGTGTATGTTTTTGCTGCGTTTTCGCAAAAAGAGAGCGGCGCGCGTATATATAGTCGTTTCTCGCGTAACCGTTTTTCGAGCGCAGCGACATCTTTGGAACGTTCTGTCGAAGAGTTTTTGAAGTTTTGAATTCCTCGGTACTCGTACTATCATTCCCGAAGTGTTCATTTTTCCCAGATCGGATCGTCTTTTATTTTCTTATTGCGTTGGATCGAGCGTGCGTGTTACAGGCCTTTTTCGAATCTTACAAGTATATATATTTTATTTGTTTTTGTTTTGTTTTCTGATTTAAAGTTGGGCAGAATCAAGAATAGTATATTACGTGCCTAGGGAGGAAAAAACTTGGAGAGTCCATATCTCGTGTATATTGATACCCGAGCCGAAGGCGAGGGTGGCAAACACGAGATATGGGCTGTCCGAATTTACTCCCGTGGTGCGTATACTATTTTTCTTCACACTAGCGCCGAAATTACCAATTTCGCTCCTGGCTCCCGGGCACCAGGAGCGCGTCAACTTTCTGGCCGCTGCGCGAATTGAAGTTGCCGCTTTCCGGCAACGTCGAGAAGAAAAATGTATACAAACCATGGCCAGTAAAAAATAAAGCCTCAGATCGTTTGCTACCTCGCTTCGCCTCGGCCGACAATTACATGTGTCTGAAGGCCTTGGGTAGTAAAATAGCGCCGAATACCACTTTCGCTCCCGGGCGCCAGAGCGCAATTGGTAATTTCGGCGCTAGTGTGAAGAAAAATAGAATATAGAAAAATTCGGCTCGGATGTCAGTGTACCCGAGATATGGACTCTCCAAGTTTTCCCCCCCCCCCCTATAGGCACGTAATATACTAATATACTTATAGTGATATCTATTGTAAGTCTCTGAGAAACTTATTTGGGGGGAAACTTGTGATTAGTAAAAATAAAATTTTGCTACTCTTTTGAAAGCGCTATGTTCATACACTGACATCGGATTTATTCGTTATTCTAGGATTTGGATATATTTATAAGGTATTTTTGAAACAGATTGCGATATGAATTCAATAACGTACCACTAAAATCTATGAAGATTATCTTTATTCCAGAACTTTCAAAACTGTTTAAAACGAATATTATTTATTCATAATATTAATTTTATTTCATCTTACTTGAACGGATAGAAAAATTTAATCCTCTATCAATTTAAGATAATCTTGATGGTTAATGAAATGGTATATGATTGTTAAATTTTGATTCCAGTAATATTTCATCTGGTTTTGCACTTCTACTTTGATCGTTAATTTTCGTTCATCGGAAGTTACATAATTGTTACCCCCACGTATAAATCTGCAGTAAAATAATATGTTTTTTTAAAGAAAATCCAAACCTTTTTTTCCTTTTTTTTTAAAGAAAGTCCAAACCTACTTGTGTAATAGTTTTTGTGACGATTTGTCTCCATCAAACGCGTCTACAGTGATATTATAAGGTGCATGTTTTCTGACAATCAGACTAGTATACGTTAGTTGTACTAAATCGATGTAAACATGCTGTTCTTCAGGCGCGTGTAGTTCCCACGTACATTTTCCAAATCGAAAACTTATCAGATCAAGCTCGATTTTACCTGGTGCTGATGTTAAAACACCGCCACAATCTAGACACAAACAAAATAGCGAGTCAATTTAAAAAAAAGACTATAAAGTAGAACTAACCTTCGTGGACAAGGTGTTTATGTTCATCATAGGGCTCTAAATTAGGTATCCTAGAAATATTTTACTTCTCTTAAAAATCAAATTCATATATAAAGTCGTCAAATATCTATAGCTATACTCATAAAATCGTCACACACCGTCCAACTACTTCGACATGTGGATATGTAAGAGTATAATGCGCCGCGCATATCACCAATCTAAACACGTCAAATATTTGTTTGTCTTCTGAAGGTTACATTATTTATGGAGTTTACATCTTTTAGATTATTTTATATACTTTACCTTTCGCTCACACAAAAAATTGCCAAAATTAAAATTATATTAAACAATTTTGAAAACATTGTACATCAGAATACAAGCTAACGTTTTTTACTAACTCAAAGTACCAGAACAACAGAACTGCCGATGCTTGCTGAGAGAGAAGAAAATGATTATCTCGCCAAGCTCAACGCTCTATTTTATCCTTTGCGTTCCGCAATATCAGCCACCAGAAGTATATTTATTTCAGATAATAAGCCTATCAAAATGTACAAATCCAAAGTGAAAATCATATTTACTTATCGCACATCTCTATTATAAACCACGATGACGCAACGCAATATCGCCAAATTTCCAAAACTTGCATTTCATAACATATTCCAGACAACATCACATCGATATTTTCGCCGACGAAAGGTACAAAAGTATGGATCAAATAAAAGCGTCCATAAAGTGGTCGGGTAGCAAAGAAGGATGTAGTTTGTATTTTAATAGCTTAATGTACAACTTATTGTTCTAGATCTTGAGGATCGCACCCTGTAATGTTAGTAAGGTGACAATATAACAACGCGTAGCAAAATACACCCAAAGATTTTGAAGTAGCCCCAATGAATACTACAATGGCTTTCTTTTTCCCAAAGCTGAGAATAAGTGGAAGGTTGAAACGGTGAATTAAAATAAATAAAATGAAAATCGTAATGAGAGATGGGTTCCGCTGTTTGCGAATTTGTAAGTCACGTAACCGTCATTATGAGCTTCGTGCGGTACTTATCACTCGTATAGAAGATTATTGTACTTTTTGAAGTCGCAGCAGGCATCGTAACTGCGAGATCAAAATCATGCATGATATTTGGCTTTAAAAATAATTATTTTCGTGATTATTGTACCTGAAGGTAAAGAAACAGTCTCGAACTGCGTTGTCGGTGTAATACTGCTGAGGCATCTTCTCATTCTCATCTCCATAATTCTCCGCTGGGTCCGACGACGGTAAATTGCAAAGAGCACCATGTGAGGGAGGATCTCGGAACCTGTTGATCCGAGAGGATTTCTTTTAACTATTTTGTTTATGAAATAGGATAAACATTTAAAATATATTAGTTTAGGTGCATTAATTCGAAGATGTCATCCAGGTCGAAGATTTGAGGACTACTTATAGTTTTCCGAATCTCCTGGCACTACCTGAACTTATAAACAAGTTTAAAAACCTGAATTGGAATGATGGTCAGAAGAAAGATGAGACGGGGCTCAATACCAAGTGGTACGCATATGCTTTCATCAATTTATTTGCAATTGAATATTCAAACTTTTTTAATTTCATAATAACATCAAGTAGGCTTTGCCTATCCAACGACGAGAAAAAGTCACCCAATGTATCGGTTCTTAAATACCAAGACTCCGTAATTTTATCTAAAAAGGAATTAATAATAGCATCGATTTCAATGATGTGAAGACTATGAGAAACACAAAAATCAATGTCGACGATAACGAAGCTTAGAATTTGTCGTTGCCATTATAGCTTCCTTCGAGTCCCCGTAAAAATCTAAGACCCAGGCCCGAGTGATGAAAGGTGCGTACATTATGTTTGTTAAGGTAATTTAGTTAGCTGTAATTCGCTTTATTAATTAAAGTCGAAGGATTTTGTAAATTTGTGTACCTTCCTGTCCTCGTAGACGTTCCTTGTCCACTGAGGCGCAGGTTAACGGAAGCCGTGATTTTCGACAAGCCAACTGGCCTACCAAATTACCACTTGCTGAAACAGCATTTGGAAAGGGAGGGTAGAGTCAAGAAGTCAACAGCTAACATCATCCACTGGCAGTTCCAGTGACGGGTATGTCTAGGTGCGACGATTCTAGGTGCGATATCAGCGCACGAAGCCCGGAAAGCTGGTTTTAAAGACGTGCAAATGCGCGAATTCATTTTATTTATTTTCATTCATTTTCATAAACTTCCAGTGATTCTCAGCTCATGAAAAAAGAAAGCCATTGTAGTATTCATTGGGGCTACTTCAAAATCTTTGGGTGTATTTTGCTACGCGTTACTGTATTGTCACCTTACTAACGTTACAGGGCGCGATCCTCAAGATCTAGATCAATAAGTTGTTAAGGGGATGATACACCTTAAAAAAGTATACATTTTAAAAATTGAATTTTATTTTTTTATTGACTTGAAATTATTTAAATAATGTTTTAGATAATGGTATTAGCTAATAAATAATGTTATCAACATAAAATAATTTTTATATATGCCATATTCCAGGTACGACAACTCTTCGAAGGCCAAAATCCATAAATTCCATTTTTTTCATTCACCGCAGACTTACTTGAATCTGGGCATCGGAGAGCACTCTGGCAGGTCCAGATCTGCTTTAAAAACATGTCATTTTCAGATGAGTGTGGGGATTTTCAAATAATTAAGATTCAAAAAAGTTACATACAATTTATTACAAAAATTAATTAAAAAATATAAAAAATTATGAATATTTTTCTTGAATTGGTTATAAATTTTTTGAATCTTAATTATTTTCAAATCTGGACCTGCCAGAGTGCTCTCCGATGCCTAGATTCAACTAAAGTCTGCGGTGAATGAAAAAAATGAAATGCATGGATTTTGGCCTTCGAAAACCTGTTGTACCTCGAATATGGCATATATAAAAATTGTTTTATGTTGATAACATTATTTATTAGTTAATACCATTATTTAAAACATTATTCAAACAACAAAAGAATTTTAAGATTTATACTTTTTAAAGTGTATCAGTCCCCTTAAACTGTGAAAACATACAAACCACATCGTTATTTGCTACCCAACGACTTTATGGAAGCTTTTATTTGGTTCATACTTTTGTGCTTTTAGTCGACGAAAATATCGATAAGATGTTGTTTAGGATGTATTATGAAATGCAAGTTTTGAAAATTTGGCGATATTGCGTTGCGTCATCGTGGTTTATAATGGAGATGTGTTATAAATAATCCTATTTTCGCTTTAGATTTGTACATTTTGATAGGCTTGTTATCTGAAATAAATATACTTCTGGTGGATGAAATTACGTAATACAAAGGATAAAATAGAGCATTGAGCTTGGCGAGATAATCATTTTCTTCTCTCTCAGCAAGCATCGGCAATTCTGTTCTTCTGATACTTTGAGTTAGTCAAAAACGTTAGCTTGTATTGCGGTGTACAATGTTTTCGAAATCGTTAAATATAATTTTAATTTCAACAATTTTTTGTATGAGCGAAAGGTAAAGTATATAAAATAATGTAAAAGATGTAAACTCGATTAATAATCAAACCTTCAAAAGACAAGCTAATATTTGGACGTGTTTAGATTGGTGATATGCGAGTATCATACTACTATTACATATGAACAACCCGAAGAACATAAATGGTGCGACGACTTTATGAGTATAGATATTTGACGACTTTATAACTATTTGAATTTGATTTTTAAGAGAAGTAAAATATTTCCAGGATACTTCATTTAGAGCCCTATGATGAAGATAAACACCTTCTTTTCAAAGGTTGGTTCTACTTTACACTCTTTTTTTTAAACTGACTCGCGATTTTATTTTGTCCAGATTGTGGCGGTGTTTTAACATCAGCACCAGGTCAAATCAAGCTTAATCTGACAAGTTTTCGACTTGGACAATGTGCGTGGGAACTGCACGCGCCTGAAGGACAGCATGTTTACATCGATAAAGTTGAATTTACGTATAATAACAACTTCGGTAAAGATCCACCTAAGTATAATATCACTATAGACGCGTTTGATGGAGACAAATCGTCACAAAATCTATTACACAAGTAGGTTTGGACTTTGTTTAAAAAGAAGGAGATAGAAGGTTTGGAATTCTTTAAAATAAACATATTATTTTACTGCAGATTTGTAGGTGGGGGTATGAATAACGTAATTTCCGATGGACGAAAATTAACGATCAAAGCAGAAGTGCAAAACGAGATAAGATATTACTGGGATGAATATTTATATATCATATACCATTTTATTAACCATCAAGATTATTTTAAATTGTAAGAGAATTAAATTTTTCTGTCTGTTCAGGTAAGATGAAATAAAATTGATGTTATGAATTAATAATATTCGTGTTAAACAGTTTAAAAAGTTCTAGTATAAAGATAAACTTCATAGATTTTAGTGGCACTTTATTGAATTCATATCACAATCCGTTTCAAAAGTACCTTTTGAATATATCCAAACCCTACGAGTAAATCCGAAGTCAGCGCATGGATATGGCGCTTTCAAAAGAGTAGCAAAATTTTATTTTCTAAATTTTATTTCACAATTACAAGTTTCATTCTCAATAAGTTTCTCGGAGACTTGCAGTATTTGTTTTACTCTTTTTCACTGTTACTATACTTACTGCAACAGCAATTTTCTCCGTCAAGTCATCGCATTACAAAAAGCTTGCCTGAAACTACTTGTAAACTTCCGATTGGTTTTCTTTTAAATTAGAGTAAAATATAGATTAATAGCTCGGTCAAATTTTTAACCATGAAAACAACGATATCTAAGACCAATAAAATGCGCTATTATTGAACTTTTTTGTACTTATTGAATATATATAAGCAACCCATTTCCACTGTTCATGCAAATTATTTTCTCTCTTCTGAAGCGTTTCAGTTGATTACCACACGAGGAACAAACTTAATGAATTTAACTTTCAATCTCTTTAATTGTACTGGAGCAAATCTATCAATATTTTACTTATAGAATTCTGAAGCAGTCGGCCCATATAAATAATGCAAAAAGGCCATGAAGCCCACGAGAAAATAGAACACACTGGACTCTCTCGCTTCATTCTTCGGTTAAGTAGATTAACGTTTTGAGTATAAGAACAAAATTAATTGATGAATAAATAAACATCATACGAAGCAGAGAAGAAATCATTGTACAGATGTTCGTGTTCAAAAAAGATTAAGAAACGAAGAGCGGTTTCCCATCTCTCATTACGATTTTCATTTTATTTATTTTCATCATTCGTTTTAAACTTCCAGTTATTCTCAGCTCTTGAAGAAAGAAAGCCATTGTAATACTCATTGGGGCTACTTCAAAATCTTTGGGTGTATTTTGCTACGCGTTACTGTATTGTCACCTTACTAACGTTACAGGGCGCGATCCTTAAAATCTAGATCAATAAGTTGTATATTAAGCTGATAAAACACAAACCACATCGTTATTTGCTACCCAACGACTTTATGGAAGCTTTTATTTGGTTCATACTTTTGTGCCTTTCGTCGGCGAAAGTATCGATAAGATGTTGTCTAGAATGTGTTATGAAATGCAAGTTTTGGAAATTTGGCGATGTTGTGCTGTGTCATCCTGTTTTGTAATGGAGATGTGCGATAAGTAAATATGGTTTTTACGTTGGATTTGTACATTTTGATAGGCTTGTTATCTGAAATAAATATACTTATGGTGGATGATATTACGAAACACAAGGGATAAAATAGAGCGTTGAACGTGGCGGGATAATCATTGTATTCTCTATCAGCAAGCATAGGCAGTTCTGTTCTTCTAATACTTTGAGTTAGTCAAAAACGTTGTGTACAATGTTTTCGAAATCGTTAAATATAATTCTAATTTCAGCAATTTTATGTGTGAGCGAAAGGTAAAGTAAATATAAAGTAATATGAAAGATGTAAACTCGATAAATGATGTAACCCTCAGAAGACGAACAAATATTTGGATGTGTTTAGATTGGTGATAGGCGCGGAGGATTTTACTATTTCTGATCAACAACCCGAAGTAAATGAAAGGTGCGACGGCTTTATGAGTATAGATATTTGTCGACTTTATAACTATGTGAATTTGATTTTTAAGAAAAGTAAAATATTTCCAGGATACTTAATTTAGAGCCTTATGATGAAGATAAACACCTTGTCTACGAAGGTTAGTTCGACTTTACACTTTTTTTTTATTTGATTCTCTATTTTGTTTCTGTCTAGGTTGTGGCGGTGTTTTAACATCAGCACCAGGTGAAATCAAGCTTAATCTGACAAGTTTTCGACTTGGACAATGTACGTGGGAACTACACGCGCCTGAAGAACAGCATGTTTACATCGATACAGTTAAGTTTACGGTTCGTAACAAGGTTCGCGAAGACGGTACACCTTATTATGTTACCATAGATTTCTTTGATGGAGACAAATCGTCACAAAAACTATTGCACAGGTAGGTTTCGACTTTCTTTAAAATAAAAGAAACAAAAGGTTTGGATTTTCTTTACAAAAAAAACATTATTTTACTGAAGATTTGTAGGTGGGCGCCAGATTAACGTAATTTCCGATGGACGAAAATTAACGATCAAAGCAGAAGTAGAAAACGTGAGAAGTTCTTTCAGGGATCAATATTTAAAAATCATATACCATTTTATTAACCATCAAGATTATCTTAAATTGAAACAGAATTAAATTTTTCTATCTGTTCAAGTAAGATGAAATAAAATTGATATTATGAATTAATAATATTTGTGTTAAACAATTTAAAAAGTTCTGAAATCCTCTTTAAAAAAAGTGATGGCCTTTGTTGTGAAGCATTTAATACGTGATTCTGATTGTTTGCTAAGTAAACATGATTATGGTTACCATATTCATAGTTCAATTACTGATATATATTTATAAAACCAAAACATAACCCAAATCGCGCGCGAAGCGCGCCCTAAGTTCCTTGTAAAGGTAAACTTTAGATTTTAGTGGCAATTTATCGAATTCATATTACAATCCGTTTCAAAAGTACCTTTTGAATATATCCAAACCCTAGAATAACGAGTGAATCCGATGTCAGCGCATAGATATCGCGCTTTCAAAAGAGAAGCAAAATTTTTTATTCTAAATTTTATTTCACGATTACAAGTTTCATTCTCAATAAGTTTCTCGGAGACTTGCAATATCTGTTTTACTCTTTTTCACTGTTACTATACTTACTGCAACAGCAATTTTCTCCGTCGAGTCATCGAATTACAAAAAGCTTGCCTGAAACTACTAGTAAAGTTCCGATTGGTTTTCTTTTAAAATAGAGTAAAATAGATTAATAGCTCGGATCGAGTTTTTAACCATGAAAGAAACGATATCTAACCCCAATTAAATGCGCTATTATTGAACTTTCTTGTACTTATTGAGTATATATAAGCAACCCATTTCCACTGTTCGTGCAAATTATTTTCTCTCTGCTGAAGCGTTTAAGTTGATTATCACACGAGGAACAAACTTAATGGATTTAACTTTCAATCTCTTTAATTGTACTGGAGTAAATCTATCAACATTTTACTTAGAACACGTCGACGAGATTGCAATACGCATCAGATATGTAGTACTCATCTGAAATATAAAGCAAAATAATTTATTAATTTATGTTTTAATCTCTTCGTAAGTATACAGCAGCTGTTGAATCTCAATGTAACTATACGATTATAAGGATCATGAATAATTGAACATAATTAACATAAAATCTTAAATATTCAATCTTGGAAAACAGCCTCATAAATTTCGCTCTAAACAATTTTGGCTCTTAGATAATATGAAAAGTTAGGTACAAAGCTCAAAATTTCCGTAGATGTCCGCGTTTTGCTTTTTGTAGCATGCATCCAAAAGTACCTTTTTTTGCTCTGTCGCTTGGCCTATATTAAGCTGTTAAAATACAAACCACATCCTTATTTGCTACCCGACCACTTTATGGACGCTTTTATTTGGTCCATACTTTTGTGCCTTTCGTCAGCGAAAGTGTCGATAAGATGTTGTCTAGAATGGTTTTTACTTTGGATTCGTACATTTTGATAGGCTTGTTATCTGAAATAAATATACTTCTGGTGGATGATATTACGAAACACAAGGGATAAAATAGAGCGTTGAACGTGGCGAGATAATCATTTTCTTCTCTCTCAGCAAGCATCGGCAGTTCTGTTCTTCTGATACTTTGAGTTAGTCAAAAACGTTGTGTACAATGTTTTCGAAATCGTTAAATATAATTCTAATTTCAGCAATTTTGTGTGTGAGCGAAAGGTAAAGTATATATAAAATAATATGAAAGATGTAAACTCGATAAATAATGTAACCATCAGAAGAGAAACAAATATTTGGACGTGTTTAGGTTGGTGATAGGCATGGTGCATTTTACTATTACAGATCAACAACCCAAAGAAAATGAAAGGTGCGACGACTTTATGAGTATAGATATTTGACGACTTTATAACTATATGAATTTGATTTTTAAGAGAAGTAAAATATTTCCAGGATACTTAATTTAGAGCCCTATGATGAAGATAAACGCCTTGTCTACGAAGGTTAGTTCGACTTTACAGTTTTTTTTTTATTTGAATCTCTATTTTGTTTGTGTCTAGATTGTGGCGGTGTTTTAACATCAGCACCAGGTGAAATCAAGCTTAATCTGACAAGTTTTCGACTTGGACAATGTACGTGGGAACTACACGCACCTGAAAAACAGCATGTTTACATCGATATAGTTAAATTAACGTTTCGTAGCAAAGGTCTCGGAATCGGTTCACCTTATAATATTACCATAGAAACGTTTGATGGAGACAAATCGTCACAAAAACTATTGCACAGGTAGGTTTGGACTTTCTTTAAAAAAAAGCAAAAAAGAGGTTTGGATTTTCTTTAATAGAAAACATTATTTTACTGCAGATTTAAAAGTGGGGGTGTGAGTAAAGTGATCTCCGATGGACGAAATTTAACGATCAAAGCAGAAGTGCAAAACGTGAGAAGATATTTCTGGGATGATTATTTAAATATCATATACCATTTTATTAACCATCAAGATTATCTTAAATTGAAACAGAATTAAATTTTTCTATCTGTTCAAGTAAGATGAAATAAAATTGATGTTATGAATTAATAATATTCGTGTTAAACAATTTAAAAAGTTCTGGAATAAAGATAAACTTCATAGATTTTAGTGGCACGTTATTGAATTCATATCACAATCCGTTTCAAAAGTACCTTGTGAATATATCCAAACCCTAGAATAACGAGTAAATCCGATATCAGCGCATGGATATCGCGCTTTCAAAAGAGTAGCAAAATTTTATTTTCTAATTTTGATTTCACGATTACAAATTTCATTCTCAATAAGTTTTTCGGAGACTTGCAATATCTTTTTTACTCTTTTTCACTGTTACTATATCGAATTACAAAAAGCTTGCCTGAAACTACTTGTAAACTTCCGATTGGTTTTCTTTTAAATTAGAGTAAAATATAGATTAATAGCTCGGATAAACTTTTTGACCATGAAAGAAACGATATCTAACACCAATAAAATGCACTATTATTGAACTTTCTTCTACTTATTGAATATATACAAGCAACCAATTTCCACTGTTCATGCAAATTATTTTCTCTCTGCTCAATTAGCGTTTAAGTTGATTATCACACGAGGAACAAACTTAAGGGCTTTAACTATTTCAATCTATTTAATTGTACAGATGTCCTTGTTCAAAATAGATTAAGCCAGATTTCTCAAGGAATTAATACCAATGTGAACTCGAGGAGAAAATTGTGTGTGGCGACGCTTTAGGACTGACTGGAGATCGAGTCGCCAAGTCACCAGCGCTACGTTAGACCTTCTCTCGGATGTCGTAGGCGCAGAGCAGCTCCTGGAACTGTACTGGCCGGTGCTGCGTAAACGACGGAGGGAACGATGTGGTACCGGCGTTTCTTGGCCATCGCAGAAGTAGTCTTTGCATCGACGATTGCGATCCTGCAAACGACAAATTCAATGATGAACAACGATGCAGAAAATATTACGAAGATTGCCGCAGTAATCAGAAGTGTGTGGCTGAATGGAAAGAAAGATACATTTTTTTGTCAATATCTTTAGCTTGAGTAAATGATTCAGTTGAGTGTGTACGGAGTATGCGTTATGTTGCTGGTGCATTTAAAATTTATAGAATCGTGGAATATTCACTCTAGACAAAGATAATTTTACACATGTGATTTTTCACAAAACCTAGTTCGAATTGTATAGTTAAATTTAGTAATAAAATTTATTATAAACGAGAAAAAAGTTTACATTGTTTCATCGACAAATTATGAGACAACAGGATTGCAAGTGTGTATGCAAAATGTAGTTTATTTTACCTCGTATACATTTTTTTTTTATAAGCAGATTGAAAATTTGCATACCGATTGTTTGTGAGTTGCAGCTTCTAAAAATTTTTATTGACTTTCAGTGAAAAGAAAAAAACTCACATTAAAACGGAACACTATACCTTTCCGTGAATTACAGCAAGTGCACACTGCTTAATTGTTTCGCACTGCATAATTATTTCATAGTGTTAAAAGTATTATTGATATTATAAAAAAATTATTCAAAAATTGTCAATTTTTACTTATCTTCCATCTAGAAATTTATTGACCAGAACTCTAACAACAGTTTCAATTTTGTTATTTTTTGTCTTTAGTCTTTACTTCCGAGCAATATTTCGTAATTCTCATTATTTCAATTATCTTCTCTGCTTCCAATACTCCTCGAGCCACTGCTCAACGAGCTGTATTATTGCTTCCTCATTACTTCATGCGCATATCTAATTTCACTAATATCTTTTTGCATATTTATTTTAAAATACAATTAACCTTCGAAACAACAAAGAGAAACAACTACTAAAGCATAGATAGTATCAGTACAAGGATCTTGTGAGACTTGCAGCTTTGTTAGTAATACATAAACACAAATTTTTCCAGCTTTCTGGATTATTTCGTGCGAATTACTGTATTGAATGTCCCATTATTCCAATCTGATGCTTGCAACCAATACTAAGAACATTTGCGAATATTAATGTACAATATACATTACAATGAAATGTATTGGAAAATACAAAAACTTATTTAGTTATGAAATATCAAACGAAAATTGATACCACAACTTATAACATTTTAATTATATATATATAGAATTGCATATTCCTGCTCAAATCTTCAAAAAATGAAAAACTAAATTTTAAGGTTTTAACTTACTTTTAAGGGGATTCTAGAAGTCAAATTAACGGGATATCAATTCTTTTATTTTTGCCATTGTAGTAAAAACTATCGGTGCTGATTAAACGCTTATCCCTTTCAGTATTCGCTGAGTAGATAGCTGAGTAAAGAAAATTCTTACTTACAGGCAGATAAAGTTAACCTTGACAATTCAAGTACGATATAATATGTACACTTAAAATATTTTGAAAAGCTGGTCGATTGTAGTCTCAATTTTAAATATATGTAATATTAAATGTCATTGAAAAGTGAAAATGCAGCCACCCTGGTTCACAGCAGCCTAATAGATAACAATGTTAGTAAATAAAATAAAAGTTTCTAACAGAGGGCTTCTTCCTAATTAATAAGAGCTTATAAAATACATAGGTCCATAAAGACGACCTCCACCACCTTTACGGAAGATCCTGCAAATCATGCAAAAATATTTGAAGTAAAAACTTTTTCATTCCAGTCGATATATTGCAGTCAAAGAATGAAAATTTATTGGAAAAAAATTTATGGTCGAATACTTGCCAAACTCTCCACAGGTGCTCAACCTTGGATTAAATTTAGAAACTTGATTTCTAAATTGTTTTATAGCATTTTATTTTATAGAAAAATGTTTACAACTAATACTGCAAAGCCTAATACTGTAGATTAAAAATGTCTATAGTTGCAAAGATTAAAGAAAGTTGCAAATTATATACAGCGATACTCGGCGATTATATACAGATATATTAATAGCATTAGATTTACACTTTTAAATGCGTCGTTTAATGTTTATATTAGTTTTTATATTAGTTTTTTAAAAATCCAAGAATGAAATTCGCCATGCAGCTGATGAAAATGTCTTTTTCGAAGCGAGCTCCCCATATATTCGTATGTTAAAATCTTAAAGTTTGGACTTTAATAACTTAAAAATGAGTACCGCTTGCTATCTTGAAAAAAATGCCAATGCATCCGTTGAGATGTCAACTAGAAAATACTTAAAAATAAAAAAACCCTAGCAATAAGTGGCTTTTTCGAGTGAACTACCTTAAATCGTCAAAATTTCAAATCCTTGCAGATGACTTTAAAAAAAATGTGACTTGATCGATCTATCGTTTTTATACCAATGTAATGAAACGATTGGGGGATCTTTAAAAAAAAAGTCCTCACTCGGAGACAGCCAGGTTTAAAACTGACGATGCGCTTATACAAAGTAACCGCGAATACTTGTATTGATCGTTCGTCGTTTCATGCAGCGAATTTTAATGTACATAAATACTTAATTTAATCGTACGCAGCTGCAAAGTAATAAAAGAATATACTTCGTCGTTTGTTATGTACATTTGAAATTAAGACTGCGATAGGCCAGCGTTTTGTAATGCCAGCGAAAACGCTTACCGATTTTCCAGTCTTGATTTCAAATGTACATATTAAATCGCGGGTAGTACGCAGTAGTATGTACATGCAATTCGCGAAGGCGTATTATAAAAGAAAATTATATCGGTCTTTATTATAATGAGAGAAAATTGTTCTGTACCCCTGTTTCATCGCTGTGACAATGCAGCCAATCTGACTTTACAACGTGTGCAACTGTTCAAAAATTGATGAGACACTGGACTATATTGGTATCTATAGTATTGCTTTACTTCGTTTGGGGAAGATTTTTAGTTTCCTCTTGTCGTTCGTGAATTACGGTGAAAGAATCGCAAGACATGGATATCCACGACAGTCGTTATAATTTCGTGTTGAACAAATTATTGTTGTCTATTTATAGGATAGGCGATACATTTTTTCATGTGAAAATCTACGCGGAAAATTTGAAATAATTTGAGTTAAGGAGATGTGACTGTGTTAAAATAAAAGTGTACGTAATTTTATGGATTTCAAAGAATTGTGAATTTTCTACTGACGTTATCGCACAGATTTTATTTTATTTTATTTTAGTAATCAACTTAAATTTTTTACAATTCCAATTCGCTGATCGTTGAACTTGCTGAAATTGTGGTAAGGCATATGCCAATAAAAAATCTCGGATAAGAATGCAATGAATGAAATTTTAAATAAATGGTAATTGCACAATTGTTGCTCATTTAAAAACACGGCAAATAATTGATAAACGACAAACGACAAAATTCATATAGTGCAATATTTTGATCGATTAACTATTAGATTTTTAATAAAACTTCTGTGTTAATATTACATTCATTCATGAAAATTATGTTTCATTATTTTCAGAGCTTTTGTCTAGTATAAAAACCTCTACAGCGTCGAGCTATCATTTAGACCTATAGACGCTTCACCTGAGAAGTTCTGCCAGGAATGTGTGCTATCCACAATGAAGATCTCGGAGAGGGGGTTCTCATTCATTATCTCTTGATTCTTTCTTGTTTTTTTCTTCTTTTCGATGTGTTAACTATATTTTATCTTGCAGTTTTACTGCAAAAGCAACTATTAGCAACTAAAAGATAAACTTATACACAAAATCTATAACACATTTAAATTTTAACGAAATATATCTATTGTTTTTTCAATCCTTTTAATTACTTACCATCACAATTTTTTCAGAGCAGTTGACACCATGCAGATTTGAAGTTAGAGGTTCTTTTTTATGAAAAATACGTTTTCATAATAAGAAAAATAGATGAACGTATTATGGAAGCTAAAATAAAACAATTAACAAAACAGTAGCTCCTTAAACTACTTTTTGTTATATTATAATATCTCAATCAGAACTATTAACAATGAGAATTCAAAATTATTTTTACGTTTAGGAATTTGAAGACAGCAAAATAAAACTTTATCTGAATGAAATCGGATGAATAAAAGCTGTTATGATCTACACTAATTTACGCGGATAGTTTTTAAAAATATATCAATTATATATTAGTATCTAGTAATAATAATTCTTACTAATATAATAATAATATATTAACTCCTTAATGGTATAGTATTTTAAACCTTATAGTATATTATTACCTCGACATCGTCTCAGGTCGCAATACACATGTGATCTAGGACATCTTTATTATTATTATTATTATTATTATTATTATTATTATTTTCTTTTGCGTAGGCTAATTTACGTATTCCAACAGTCAAAAAGCGACGAATCTATAACGTTCGCACAAGGGACGGGAAATGTCACTTTCTGGCCATTCGCATATAAAAGCGGGTTTCGCATCTATATTAAAGGAAAATTTCCCGAAAACTGCGTTCGCGAAAAACTTTCTCTGGAAAAGGAAAGAATTTTCTCATTTAGCCCAACAATGTAATTTGGATGAAAAGCGACTAAAACAGCAATCAAACGAGATCGAAGAATTATTATCCGACATTTCAAATACGAATTATCGAATTTAAAATTTCCATATTACTACGTAAATATCTTGTGACTATAATGCCATTCGAATAATACCACGAAAGGCATGTATATAAGGATATATATTTAAATGCCATCTTCAAACTTCATTTGGCAAACTGCTGCGGGTAAATTACATTATAACGACGCACAACACTTGTGCCGTGCTTTCTCATAATGTCATTTTATATTTTCTTTTCAATTGTCGGCCGCGCTTGGGTTTCGTCAGCTGCAGCGCGCGCGAAATTTGAATTTTTAATTAACCCCCGCTATATAAAGACTATATAAAGACTCGTATACACTCACACATTAGTACTTAAACCGCAAGGACTACGAACGCTCGAAACGCGCATTATATTCCACAGACACGCGGCGACTTTTGGAGAACGTTCCCCTCCTTTAATCTCACCGCGCTGTGTTCCCTCTCCTTTCGTATAATACACAGCGCATCTCCGCGCGCGAATTCGCGCTTCACTTCTGCACCAATCGTGGAAGTGACTGGCTGCATTACGGCAGGCTGCGACACAGTCCTGTACATTAAGGTTTCTGGTTTTCACGAAAGCCTCGAGAGATATCGAAAGAGTATAGTTCAATTCATCGGAGCTTAACGATAAATTAGCTAGTTTATGTAGTTATAAATTAGCTAATTCATAACGAAAATAGCTAACTTTATACTTAACGAGAAATTTGCTAATTTTAACTTAACGATAAATTAGCTATTTTAACATAACGATAAATTAGCTAATTTTAACTTAACGATAAATTTCGTTATGAATTAGCTAACTTAATGATAAATGAACTAATTTTAACTTAACGATAAATTTCGTTATGAATTAGCTAACTTAACGATAAATTAGCTAATTTTAACTTAACGATAAATTTCGTTATGAATTAGCTAATTTATCGTTAAGTTTCTACCAGGTAATGTAACGATGAATCTTCTTGGAAAATCCTGGAATCCTCCGATTGCGCGAGAGACTTGTGTTCATCGAGATTTATAAATTTCGCAGCGACATAAGCATCGAGAGAGAGCATTCGACAAAAAGTTAGCGATATGAAATAACTGAACTGATTAAAACGTCATTTGTACACTCGTTTTAAGCAGCTATTAAGCGTCGGAGAACATCGAAAAAAAAGTTACTGAAAATAAAGTAAAACGTCGTGCAAAAAATTGAAATTATAACGAGCTCCGTCATTGGCTAATAATACACAAGAGTATCGCCGAGCACTTTTGCATCTACTGTACCCCCCATACTACCTCCCACGGCGAAAGTACCAGAACCGCAAGGTGTAATCCAGTTGGAACTAGCGCCAACTGGCTCGAAGGAAACCTTGTGTGTGTATACAGACGCCGCGCGCTGGAGATCCTCCAAAGGACGCAAGACTCAACTCGTTCAACGAAAGTATATTCCTCCTCGCCTATATCGCGCGCATCAATCGTATAAAGACTGTATACGTACATACTGCGCTTCGAAAAGTAAAAAAAAAACAAACGAATAACAAGCATCTCATTCCTTCCACATATGACTAGTTCTTCTAAAAATTTGCACTTTTCGGGGGTCCGAAAATCGCAAAAAGTTTTTTTTAAAGCTAGTACTTATATTTGCAAAAAATTAATATGTCAAAGTATTAGAGTAGTAACAATTACACGAATGTTCCCGATGCTCAAGTAAAATTTCAAATTGCACTACAATAAGGTACAATAGCTTAGAGCTTAAAATTAAAAAAAAAATATGCCTAGATTCGATGCTCTGACCAAAGATTATGTCTGTTAAAAAGAAAAAATAAATAAATAAAAATCCGAATAGCCGATTTTCCGAATTACCGTTTCATGTTTCCTATGTTCTTCAGAATTTTTCGCTATCTTTCGGCTTACAGAAACATCTGAGCTTTAAAAAAAAAAAGAACTTTCGATTCCCGAACCCCCGAAAAGTGCAATTTCTTAGGAGAACCAGTCGTGTACAAAATAAACGAGCAAACGCAAAATCCATGTAATAATCCGACACTGACACCGTTGCGCGCGGGAGCGTAAAGTCTTTCTCACACCTGTCGACGCCGCCGCCGCGCGCATCATCGTCGTCGTCAGGAATGTCGTCGAACTCCGCGTTTGTACACACAAACGTATTTATTTAGACTCTTTCCTCGGCAGTGACGCGCCCGCGAATATCTCGATATCCGCGAGATTTCGGCTCTCCCGTGTTATATGTAGTGTAATCCCTCGCGCAGAGTGCGCAGTCATCGTTATTGTCGCAAAAGACTTTTAAGTGTATAATATACGACCAATTCTCATAGAAAAATGCACTTTTCGGGGGGTCCAGAAATCGAAAATTTTTTTTTTTACACTAGAGGGTTTAGACCGATCAGACTTTCTTCTGTTAGCTGATAGATGGTAAAAAATGTAGAGGAACATGGGAAACATGGAACATTAGAATTTAACATGGGGAGGTATATGGAAAAAAAAGAAAATCGGCTATTCGGATTTTTATTTATACTTTTTTTTGTCAAACGGACATAACTTTGCATCAGAGCATCGAATCTGAGCATTTTTTTTTAAATTACAGCTCTTTTGTTGTACTTTATTGTGGTGTAATTTGAAATTTTATTTGTACCCCGGAAACATTCGTAGTTGGCATTATTCCAATATTTCGAAGCATTAATTTTTTGTAAAAAAAAAAACGTAAAATGGCTCAGAAATATGGTTACTAGTAACTTTTCCCATGTTCCTCTGCACTTTTGACTATCTTTTTGCTTACTGCAGAAGAAAGTCTCATCAGTCTGAAACATCTAGTTTTAAAAATAAAATTTCGATTTCTGGACCCCCCGAAAAGTGCATTTTTCTATGTGAATTGGTCATATATATATGTGCTAATCCACGAAATAGTGGAGACAACTCATCTCGCATAAAATTGCAATATTTTTTATTGAAGGCACACCTACTAGATCTATTTTTTCTCGTTTCTTAAACTATACTGGAAGAGAAAAAACTAGCGTGGACGGCGAATCGTAGGATATACTTTTTTCCGGACCGAAGATTACTCGAAAAATGAAAAATAATTACCAAAATAGAATTCACAGATTTTTTCGCAAAAACTGCGGACTTTTATAAAATTTTCATTAGAACAAAGATGACTTAAAATTCATCGAAGAATGCTCGGAAATTTTTTCAGATTTTCACTTTTCGAAAAATTAAAAATTGTACCGGATCGATCTGAAAAAATTTGAGAGCACTCTGCGATGAATTTTAAGACATTTTCATTGCAATAAAGTTTTCATAAAAGTCCGTAGTTTTCGCGAAAAAAATCTGTGAATTCTTTTTTCGTTAATTATTTCTCATTTTTCGAGTCATTTTCGTTCCGGAAAAAAGTAAACGTTCACGCGGTTTTTTTTTCTTTCAATATCGCCTTAAGGAACCAGAAAACACAGGTCCACTAGGTGTGCCTTCAATAAAAAAATTTTACAATTTTCTGAAGCGAGTATAGTTTCCACTATATATTTCGTGGATTAGCACATACGTGTACACACAGCACACGGCGCGAGAAGAGCGACACAAGATCTTAATAGACATCACCGCGAGTCGAGAGACCTCTTTAGAGAATAAAAAATTGCAATTTCATCATCATCATCAGCAGCAGCAGCACCGGCAGCCTGCACGTTTATATAAAACAAGATCATATCGCGAGGTTCTCTCTCATCGAGTCGGCGGCAACTCTTTCCTCCCCCCCCCCCCATCCCTCCCCCGCCTGCCTATATACGGATATTTAACGCACACGTGTATAGACTTTCGAGTCGCGTATATAATAGCATTAATAGCAACTATAGCGGAGTAATCTCGTTGCAGGTCTCGTCGGTGCGCGCGACTTCGCAGCCGCTCTCTCGGCCGCTCTCGCGCGCGCGGCACAACATCAGAGAGCGAGAGAGAGAGAGATCGGCAGCTCTGCACTATACGCTGTGCACAGTCGGTCGTCGTGCCTCGAGCCGATCGGTTATTTCGCATAGGTGTATAGACATCGTCGTCGTCGTCGACACTATAGAGGAGGGGTTTCACTAAACGCCGAGAGGGTAGTGTGCAGGAGGCCCTCGTCTGCGCCAGAAGGCAGGGGTGAATTCCAAGAAACTTACCCCCACCAACCCCCTCCCACCGCTGCGATCATGGAGCGAGAGTCGAAGGTTCGTTGGACTTTTTATTTCTCTGAGGGAGGATTGACGTGAATTTGGTGAAAATTATAGTTTTTTTTGGGGGGGGGAGGGTAGAAGGTAGCGTATGTACGCGTTTGAGAGGTATAGAGTGTTGTCGAAGCTTTTCGTGTGTTAAACGAGGGAAAGGCGGTTGGAATAGTTATATACTTCGTTGTCGTGACATTTGCCTTATACGGCAAAACGAAAGGATTCGCAAGAATATATTTCTAATGTATAAACCTGAGTACAACTATGTATCACTTATCGGAAATTCTAACGCTTCGCGTAGACACTCGAGGTATAACGTCGTTATCGGAAAGCCGGACACCGCAACGATTCGTCACTCGTTTACCTCGTTCCGCGTCAATTTTAATAGAGCGCAGTCATCGTCTGCGTCTTCGGTTTCCGTGGCGATGCAACGCTTTTTCTGCTGCCCCGGCCAAAGCCAGCGTCGCCGCGACGTCGCAAGTAGTGTAAGTGCGGCTTGGGTAAGACGCGGGAGCGAGCGCGGGCGACTCGGCAGCCTTCACCCCATGCGCATACGTGGAATTTCGAAAAAAAGATGCGCTTCTCTTTGGTCTAGAAATCGAAAATTTTTTCTTCAAAGCTAGAGATTTCGGACCGATTAGACTTTCTTCTGTGAGCCGAAAGATAGTCAAAAGTGCAGAGGAACATGGGACAAGTTACTAGTAACCATATATTTCTGAGAAAAATTAATGCGTCGAAATACTGGAATAATAATAACTGTGAATGTTTCTGAGGCACCGATAAAATTTCGAATTACACTATGATAAAGTATTACAAAAGAGCTTTAATTTTTTAAAAATATGCCTTGTTTCGTAGCCCTGATCAAAAGTTGTATCCCCGTTAAATAAAAAAAAATAATAAAAATCCAAATAGTCAATTTTTTCTTTTTGCTCCATATGCCTCCCATATGTTAAATTTTCAGATTCTATATTTCCCATGTTCCTCGGCATTTATCATCATCTTTTGGCTTATAGAAAAAAGTAACATTGGTCCAAAAGCTCTAGCTTAAAAACATTTTTTGCGAATTCTACACCAAAGAAAAGTGCATTTATTTTTTGATATTCGACATCTAATATATTCGCCCATCCCGTGTATCTCCTTTTCTCTTTTTCTTTGCTCTTTTTTGCAATCTTTCACTCTTGCAGCGAAAATTCGTGCGTATACCGCTCGCGTGCGTAAACAGAGGGCCGAGACGTAATTACTCGTTGTATACAGGGACTCGCGCGCTACACGACGAAAATAATCGCACACACGTGTGTGTGTATGTATATGTGCATATCCACCAATTTTCAGAAACAACTCTCCCCGAAAATTGCAGAATTTCTTTTTGAAGGCACACTTATCAGGCCTGTTTTTTTCATTCCTTAGATCATTCTGAAAGACAAAAAACTCGCGTGCATGGCCGATCGTAAGGTATACTTTTTTACCGGAGCAAAAAAGATTCTAAAAAACGAAAAATAATTGACAAAAAATGAATTCATAGATTTTTTTCTCGAAAACTATGGACTTTTATAAAAATTTCATTACGACAAAAATATCTTGAAATTCATGAAAGAATATTCTGAAATCTTTTCAGATTCATCCAATACAATGTTTGATTTTTCGTAAAATCGAAAAAAAATCCAAATTTCGAAAAATGTTCTTAAGAAATCTGCAAAAGTTCCGGAGCGTTCTTCGATTAATTCTAAGACATTTTGATTCTAAAGAAATTTTTATAAAAGTCCCTACTTCTCAAAAAAATCTGTGAATTCTTTTTTCTTAATTACTTCTCGTTTTTCGAGTCGCTTTCGCTCCGGAAATGAGTATACCCTTCGATTGGCCGTGCGCGCGAATTTCTTCTCTCCTTCAGACTGACCTAAGGTACGAGAAAAGGTAGGTCTAGGTGATAGGTGTGCCTCCAAAAAAAAATTTGCATCTCTTGGGGAGAGTATCGCTTCCGAAAATTGGTGGATATAATGCACACGCGTAAACCCGCAATTTCGACGCGGCTGCAGCCATATACGCTATACGATACGTGTATCTGTGTACGCGCGTACGAGAATGGCGTGCATAATCCTTTTGCAGTTTGCTCTGCTTATCTGCAGACGACCTTAATAACCTTTTCTCGCCGAGAGAAAGAAAGAGAGAGACTGACTGATACAGTGTCGTTCGGAGGTTTATTACACCTGTTCGAGGTAGTAATCGGACGCTTTTTCGGCTTCGAGCTGTTTACGCGCACTTGCATGCGTGCGTTATGTGTACGACGTGTGCGTGTGGTCGCGGTTCTCTCCCGGGCTCTGACGTAAGTTTCGCCGGTGAATGTCGCTCGGATTATTACCTGTATCAGCCGCGCGGGGCGTCGACTCGATCTAAATATTCAATCGATAGAGATAGATATATATATATATGCATACATCAGGTATAAGTTTGCGATGGAAGGTCGTATGCATTATATATGGACACTATGTGTGTATATATATAGTATAAACACGCGCACGCGTGTAATGGGAGTATAGAGCTCGGGAGCACGTGTGGCGCGCGTGTGCGCCAAAAGGAAATGCAGGATTTTGAAACTTCGCCTTTCGAATCTGCGTACGCGTGTATATATACATAATTATAGATACATGCTATGCGCTGTTATAAGCGTCGACCTTGACGCTCGGCGTGGAACTTCACGTGTGGAACACGACGAAGTTGCGAAATATGCGCTTGATTGTGTATATAGGCTCGATTCGTCGCGGCTCAACGTACATCGACGCAGGTGCGCTGTCAGGTGTATTTTGAAGCCGATGGAAATCGCGCGCGAAGGGGCTACTGTTTACGAGGTGACGCGCCGCGCGGGAAATAACGCGCGTTACTTATATATAGCCGTAATCGAGGGGAAAGAGGCCTCGGAGGATGAGCTTCGGATTGGGATCGAACGATTTCTTCGGATCTTTCGAAGGCTGATTTTGGGAAAAGTTGTAGCCGATATTTTTTGAGGAATCTCGATGAGGTGGATTCGTCCGAAAAAAACGCACTTTTCCCCGAAGGTCCGGGAATCGCAAGATTTTCTGTTAAGCTACAGATGCCTCGGACCGATCAGACTTTCTTCTGTAAGCCAAAAGATAGTCAGAAATGCAGAGGAACATGGGAAACATGAAAGATGAGAATTTAAAAGATAAAAAGAAAATCGGCTAGTCGGATTTTTTTTTAAACGGACGTCAGTTTTGATTAGAGCATCGAACCTGGGTAGATTCTTGTTTTAACTTAAAGCTCTTGTGTTGTACTTTATTGTAGTATTTGAAATTTTATTTATGCCTCGGAAACATTCGTAATTGTCGTTATTTCAGTATTTTGACGCATTAATTTTTTGTAATAGAACACCGTAAAATAGGCTCAGAAATATGGTTATTAGTAACTTTCCCCGTGTTCCTCTGCACTTTTGACTATCTTTCGGCTTACAGAAGAACGTCTGATTGGTCCGAAATTTTTATCTTTAAAAAAAATTTTTTTAAGAGAATTGATCATATACCTGCGGATAATCGCTCTTCAGCTGTGCAAAAGTTACAAGCTGTCCTCGAAATATTTGACTACATAATCGTAAGTTCTCTGAATTGCGAAGTATCCGTATTTTAAATGAATCTTTGTATGATACACCATTGGAAATTTGAATTTCGCGCCGCAACGTATATATAGTAGCCGTGGAAAAAGTTTTTTGCTCATTTTGCAAGGCAACAAAGAACATGAGGAATGAAATAACAATAAACCACGAGATATAATTGTCCTCCGTTACGTAAATTTCTATATATTGTTTTACAACTACGCTTTCAAAATTGCATTGCAGTACTCTTCGAGAAGAAGAAAAAAATCTTTATTTTCAAGCAAAACAGACGGTTTTTGTTTTTTAAATTCAAATTCAAATTTGCAACTCCGAGGCCACGTTGATACGCGCTGCGTTTATTAGCGATTCCGCCCAGAATATGTACTCGACAGAATCTACCAGGAAATCCGCGAAATCTATATTTAGGGAACGCATAGCGAAAACGTGTTTTGATATCGATCGAAATAAACATTAAATATATGAACTCGTAAAATTTCATGCCCGTACACACACACACATATTTATATTTATATTTATATATATATATATATATATATATATATATATATATATATATATATATATCTATATTCGAAAGCGCCACGCGACTGCATAACGAAACGATAAGCGCTAATCATCGCAACGGCCTGCGAATATTATATTCTCTCTCGCGTTACGAAGAGAGTCGTCCTTCGCGGACAGAGAGAGAGAACGAGAAACGTCAAACATTCACACACGCATTCCGGCATATAATGACAATTACATCCCGTAATTACGGTGAAAAAAACGGGGAAAATAGTGGCAAATTAATCGTGACTGGGTTACGTATGACATAGCGTTGTGCGGGCACAGCTTTTTTTTCTGCATCCTTAATCCGCAGCGACTCTCGCAAATTCGACTGTAATTGCGTGTGTGTGTGTGTATATATATATATGTATATGTGCATATCCATCCTATTTCGGAAACAACTCACACGAGCAAGTCGAAAAATTTTTCATTGAAGGCACACCTACCAGACTTGATTTTTCTCGTTCCTTAGGTCATTCTGAAAGAGGAAAAGCTCGCGCACATGGCCTGTCGAAGGGTATACTTTTTTTCGGAGCAAAAACGACTCGGAAAAACGAGAAATAATTAACAAAAAAATAATTTATAGATTTTTTTCTCGAAAACTATGGACTTTTATAAAAATTTCATTACAACAAAAATATCTTAAAATTCATCAAAGAATGCTCAGAAATTTTTTCAGTTTGATCCGACGCAATTTTTGATTTTTCAAAAATCCAAGAAAATCCAAATTTCTTGCTCGTGCGAGTGTACGCGAGCTTTTCCTCTTTCAGAATGACCTAAGGAACGAGAAAAATCAGGTCTGGTAGGTGTGCCTTCAAGAAAATTTTTCCCGACTTGCTCGTGCGAGTTATGTTTCCGAAATAGGATGGATATGCATTATACGTACGTACATTGTTTACATATACATACAGACGACGCGTGAGCGATTTTTCGAGTCGAACACATCGCTCGGCGCGAAGATGAATTCGCGAAATTGCTATAGCTTCCCGAGAGAGGCGATCGATACAAGATTAATCGGGATCGATCGGTCAATTGATTAGCCGATCATAGCTACTTCGCCTAACTGTATTACCAGCGAGTGAGGCAACGATTTCCTCTGCAGAGAGAGAGCGCGAAGTTTCGCTTTTTGAAGTTCATATATACTCGATTAGAAAGCGCGATGCGTATGCGCGTGTGTATTCTGGCTTAATAAGCGGTTATATATATACGTAAATTGCGCGTCCTTGTATCGCGTGTCAATCCGAGAGCTGAGAGGAACGAGTCTAATTACACGTTTACGACACACGTTCGTACTTTATCTAAATGTACGTAATATCCGATGCGTTACACTGTATGTTGGTACGCAGTTTGGTGCAGTGAAGACTTGTTTTTTGGGCGTAAATATCGGGTTTGTTTTGGAAAATACTATGTCTTTTCGTTTTATCTGCGTAATTCGAAAATTATATGTGAGTTTGATGAGCTACGGTGTCCTCGTTATCTTTTTGCTGTACAGTTATCAAATTCAAAACATCACTTCAAAACATCACCGAGAAAGCGAAATGAAACGTTCTAACTGAATTCATAATATTTGGCTATACTTTACTTCAGATGCCTTAAGAAAATATATTGTGAATTGGAAGTGTAACATGACCATACAAAAAAATTTTTTTTGATCCATTTACAAATATATGGAAAACCATCAGAAAGTGGCACACAACTGGGTCCAAAAGTTGTACCTTCTTGTTTTTGAGGGCACACCTATGGGACCATGCTAGTTCTGTTTGGTAGCTCATTTCAAGTAATAAACCGTTGTGTATCAAGTCAAAACCCTATACCAACAAAGAGCTACGGCGAAAAACCGAAAAAATGCACTAAAAATTAAAAAAAGGGCATTATCTACAGTATTACAATTTTTTTTTGTTTGTTTCATATACACAGACTTAAAGTACACTGAAAGGCCTTTAATCTGCATATTTATTTGTCTGGATCGGATGCACTAATTAAAAGATACGCACATTTGAAGATAACGAACTCTGTTTCAGGCATTTACGAAAATAGCCAATTTTACGCTTTTTTCTTTAAATCCTGTTTATTTTTCATCCAGACATTCGTTTTAAACAGTTAATAGCTTAAATGAAAGCTCGTTTCTTCTACTTTTCTGCGAATAAATCTAAACTAAAATTTTTTAATGTAGTGAGCTATATATGTGCTTCTCAAGTAGATCATTTTTTGAAAGCATATAACATATAGTACACTGTATGTTACAACACTTGTACTAACTATCAAAAAAAGTAGAAGAAAAGAGCTTTAATTTAAGCTATTAAGCATTGAAAACGCATCACTGGATCAAAACTTTGAAGCATTTGAAAAAAGGGGAAAATCTCTGGATTTGCTAAAATTGAGTGATTTCAGGGAAAAAAGCGAAATTTGCCTTTTTCCAAATCCTTCCGACCCAACTAACCGATTTCGAAGTTTTATAGCTCAAATTAAAGCTCTTGTCTTCTAATTTTTTTTTTGGTTTACCTGCAGCATAAGTTTCTCATGCGAGACGTTGTATACGCGCTTCTCAAAATCAGTTTTGTGTGCCACTTTCTGGTGGATTTCCACATATAGGTATAAATTGTACGGATACGCATACACAGACTCGCTATATAATACAGTATTGGGCTCACACCATGTCCGAGTTACAATGCTGCCCCAGTACTTTCCAAAAAAAGTCCCAAAATCCGTGAAAAATTGCTAAGAATCGTCAAAAAGTATAAAAAATCGATCGCTCGTCCATAAACTCTCTCAATCAGGCAGGCCAGGAAAATCCGGGCTTCGTGGGCGACAGCGGCGTGGAGCTCGACGGCCTGGACACGACGGGGCCCTACACGATCCCGCTCTCGCCGTACCCGCGACTGTCGGACGATCCGAAGCCGCCCCTGGTCCTGAGAAACGGCGGCAGCGCAACGGCCCTGGAGTCCCCGCCGTCGGGCCCGCCGGAACGGCAGACGTGGAACGGCGGCCTGGAATTCCTCATGTCGTGCATCGCGATGTCGGTGGGCCTTGGCAACGTCTGGCGCTTTCCCTTCACGGCCTACGAGAACGGCGGCGGGGCCTTTCTCATCCCCTACCTCGTCGTGCTGTTCGTCGTCGGCAAGCCGGCCTACTACCTCGAGATGATAATCGGCCAGTTCACCAGCAGGTCGTCCGTGAAGATGTGGTCGCTGGCCCCGTGCCTGCGCGGGGTCGGTTGGGCCCAGATGTTCTCGATGGTCGCCGTGGCGACGTACTACTGCTCCCTCATGTCGATCACGCTGTACTACCTGATCGGCAGCTTCGGCAAGCCGCTGCCCTGGTCCGAGTGCCTCGACGAGTGGGGCCCGATGTGCGTCGACTCGGGCCGGGTCGAGAACGCGACGAGCCACGATGGGACGAGGAACCTCACCGGATTCAAGAGCTCCGCCGAGCTCTACTTCACGTGAGTGTCTTTAGCAATAGTGTGTTGAAAGGAAAAGATGTTGAGGTGTATTATTGCGCTCGTGTTTGAAATACGGGAATAACAGCATTCAACGATGCAAAATTTAGTTAGTTTTGAATAATGTTATTTAATATGACGTTGCTTTTTTCGAAAAAAAACAAGATTTTTATTGAAATTTTTTTACACTTTGAAACTAGTGTATTACTTGATTTATTAACGTTATCTAATAATGTAAATCGTAACGTTATTTAGAAACGTTATTTAAATATGAAATTATTAATTAGCAAGTTCACTGTAACAATAAATAGTAAAATAAGGTAGGCTATCTGCAAAATCATTTACCTGAAAATTGAATTCATAAAATCTTTGAAATATTCAATAATTAAAGTTTAGCCAATGATTAAGTAGTTGTATCCTTTAATCAATTACTTACCTCTACCCTGAAATTCTGAAAAATTCTACTTTAATCCTGACGCGCATATATGGGTCACGTGCTCCACTGCGCCTGTTGATAACATCATTAAATAACGCTATTCAATAACATTGCGAAATAATATGCCATATATATTCACACCTGACGTGTCTGACGATTCGTCTATCTAACAAAAAAATGTAAGCATTGAAATGAAAAATACACCATCACAAAAGTACACTACTCTATATATTTTCTCGATATATATGTGCAAATCCACCAAATAGTGGAAATAACTCACCTCAGAAAATTGCAAAAATTTTTATTAAAGGTACACCTATACTACTTTTTTTCGTTCCTTAGGTCATTCTGAAAGCGAATGGCTAATCATAGGCTATACTTTTTTCGTAGCAAAAATGTATTACATGCAGTTTACTTTAACACCTGGAAAGGCAGACTTCGACACCAAAGTTTGATCCATCACCATCTAATCAATTCGAAAAATTCAGGAATCACTGTTTTCGATGTATTAAAGGCTGTTATTTACAATCGTAGGGACTAAAATGTTCTAAAATTTAATTTTATCACACAAAAGTCGAAAAGAATAAAAAAAATGAATATTTTGAAAATTTTTATTTTAAAAACGATTTTGAACTCTTCAGATTTTTCTATGCACAAAAGACCGATTCTAAAAATGGCCTCGAGGTCCACATTCAATTAATCCGTGATGTGATATGCCCGAAAAATTTTTTTTCAATAAAATGCCGGCCTATATGAACATTTTTTGGTTTTATGCTCACAGATTTTTTCTTGAAAACTATGGACTTTCATGAAAACTTCATAAGAATAAAAATGTCTGAAAATTCATCGAAATATGGTGCCAAATTTTTTCAGATTGATCCGGTACAATTTTTGATTTTCCGAAAAGTAAAAAAAATCGAAATTTCGAAAAACGTCTGAAAAATTTTGAGAGCATTCTCCCATTAATTTTCAAATATTTTTGTTCTTTTAAAATTTTTATAAAAGTCCATAGTTTTCAAGCAAAAAATCTACAAATTCCTTTTTTTTCTTAATTATTTCTCGTTTTTCTTTCGTAAAAAAAGTGTAATACCCTACGATCGGCCAATCGCGCGAGTTTTTTCTCTATCAGAGCAATCTAAGCAACGAGAAAAAAACATGTCTAGTACGTTATGTGCCTTCAACAAAAATTTCTGCCATTTTCCGAGGCGAGTCGTTTCCGCTATTTCGTGGATTTGCACGTGTACATTCCGTATACCGCGCAACTTACCGAATCTCCTTCGCAAAATTGAATTCGAATCTCCCGCGCTCGCGCAGAAAAACCGTCCTGAACGAGAAGTCGAGCATCGACGACGGCCTCGGCTGGCCGGACTGGCGTCTGACCCTCTGCCTCCTGTTCGCCTGGCTCTGCATCTTCGGCGTCCTGGCCAAGGGCGTCCAGAGCTCCGGCAAGGCCGCCTACTTCCTCGCGCTCTTCCCCTACGTCATCATGATCGCACTGCTCGCGCGAGCCGTGACCCTCGACGGCGCGGCCAACGGCATCCTCTTCTTCATCCAGCCCGACTGGCGGAAGCTCTTCCAGGCGGAGGTCTGGTACGCCGCCGTCACCCAGTGCTTCTTCTCGCTGTCCGTCTGCTTCGGCGGCCTCATCACCTACTCCTCCTACAACGAGTTCAGGCACAATATTTATCGGTGAGTCTGTTTTTTTTTTAATTATAGGTGCGTATCGTATGTGATTTTTTTGTTCTGAAATATACTATGTGTGCACTTTAGTTTAGTGACACGCCTTTAAAATGTTAAATAATGAAAAATTGAATTTTACTTTTTATTAACTTGACATTGTTTAAATAATGTTTTATGTAATGGTATTAGCTTATATAATATGTTATAAACATAAAATAATTTTTATATGTGCCATGTTCCAGGTACAACATGTCTTCGAAGGCCAAAATTCATTTTTTTCATTCACCGCAAACTTTGAATTAAATCTGGCCATCTGGAGAACTCTCTGGCAGGTACAGATTTACTTTAAAAACATGTAGTTTCCAGACGAGCGTGGGGATTTCTAAATAATTAAGATTCAAAAAAGTTATAAACAATTTAAGAAGAATATTTATAATCTTTTACATTTTTTAATCAATTTTTGTAATAAATTGTATCTAACTTTTTTGAATCTTAATTATTTAGAAATCCCCACATTCATCTGGAAACTACATGTTTTTAAAGCAGACCTGTACCTGCCAGAGTGCTCTCCGATGCCCAGATTGAACTCAAGTCTGCGGGGAATGAAAAAAACGGAATTCATGGATTTTGGCTTTCAAAGACAATATCACATAAGCCAATATCATTATCCAAAACATTATTTGAACAACGTCAAGTTAACAAAAAAATAAAATTCAATTTTTCATTTTTCAACATTTCAAAGGGTGCATATTATACCAGTCCTCTTAAGCGTCGATTCATGTGTGTCCGTGTGCAATTTAGGGACGTGATCGTGGTGACGACGCTCGACACCCTGACGAGCCTCATGGCCGGCTTCACGATCTTCGGCATCCTGGGCAATTTGGCCCACGAGCTCGGCACCGACGACATCGGCAACGTCGTCCGTGGCGGCGCCGGACTCGCCTTCATATCCTATCCCGACGCCATCGCCAAATTCACCGTCCTACCTCAAGTATACGCGCGTCTATGCGAATAATAATTTTTTCTTTTTTTCGCATTAATTTTAATATATCGCGCTCGCGATCGCAAACGTTTATATAAGAGCAATTAAAGCGCTCTTGCAAAAGGGAATAATAAACGCGCGCCGGCGGCGAGAACAGACGAGGATCGATAGGCAATTGTCACTTTCGATTGAGCCCCTCGATCTCGCGCATCCCAGCATATCTGTATATATCCGTGTTGACGAGGCGATTCAGCCTGTACTGCGCGGACAACAACGATGCACTTAACGCGAGTTTAATAGGCGGGCGCGAGAGCACGATGATGACACAGCACTGAAACGTTGCGGGCATGTGGCGTCAGATACGTATACACACGTAAGTGTATTGTATGCGGACGATTATGGGGAACAAGCACGCGACGGCGGTTTTATGTTATTACGATGTTTTTGTGCTACAAGCGCATGCAAAACATTGCCGGACTAATACGTGTGCGATCGCACGAGGAAGGGGGGGGGGGCGAGATTAAATCTGTCGAATATTTCGTACAGATATACATTTCGATTCGATTCGGCCGCGGTGTGCGATGCGTTATCTGATGTGTCCGTTGTTCGTTCAATCGCGTGTATTATTGCAGACGCAGTACTTGTGTACTTATATATATATAGTATTTTTACGAACAAAATATTAAGACAACATCGATTGTTGTTTATATACTTGTTACTTATGTGTATATAGTCGGATAATTAATCGATTTCTCGACGCGCGTCATTAGGATCTTGTGCAATAGCTCGTGTATACTATATATTATGTGAGCGATCGATTTTCGAGATCGGCAACCGCGATCGAGTCGAGTGCATCGATCGACAAAGAAACAAATCTTTTTCGTCCAATATACTTATAAGATATCACATTGACACGTAAATAGACCTTGATCTCAATTGTTCCAGCTGTTCTCCGTGTTGTTCTTCCTGATGCTTTACGTCCTGGGGATCGGCAGCGGCATAGCCCTGGCCGGCGGTATCGTCAGCATAATTAGCGATCAGTTCCCGTCCTGGAAGCACTGGCACATCGTCCTGGCGACCTGCCTGGTCGGCTTCGTTATCGGATCCGTCTACTGCACACCTGTAAGCCCATATTCCACTTTCTTATCCCCACCTTAACGATCTATCGCCGATCGCCAGTACAATATTACATATATATACAATACAAGTACAGTACAAGTAGGTATATCGATATCGGCCGATCTATAAGCTTTGAACTCGCCGCTGCGCGCAACGGCTTCATCGCGCTCTGGGCTCGATATCAGAGAATTGCATATCTTTCTGCCTTCGCAGCGTTAATCAGGCTAATTAACGATACGATGTACATGTGCTAATCCACGAAATAGTGGAAACAAGTACTCGCTTCGGGAAATTGAAAAATTTTTTTATTGAAGGCACACCTACTAGACCTATGTTTTCTGGTTCCTTAAAGCCAATTCTGAAAGAAAATAAACTCGCGTGAATGTTTGCTTTTTTCCGGAACGAAAATGACTCGAAAAATGAGAAATAATTAACGAAAAAAGAATTCATAGATCTGTGTTCGCGAAAACTATGGACTGTTATGAAAATTTCATTGGAACAAAAATTTCTTAAAAATCATCGAAGAATGTTCTAAAAATTTTTCAGATTGATCCGGTACAATTTTTGATTTTTCGAAAAGGCAATAAAATTGAAATTTGGAAAAACGTCCTTTTTTCCGTATTTCTGAGCCTTTTTACGCTTTTTTTACAAAAAATTAATGCGTCAAAATACTAGAATAATAACAACTACGAATGTTTCCGAGGCACAAATAAATTTTCAAATTACACTACAATAAAGGATAACAAAAGAATTTTAATTTAACAAAAATATGCCCAGATCCGATGCTCTGATGAAAAGTTATGTCCGTTTAAAAAACAAAAAATAAATAAAAATCCGAATAATCAATTTCTTTTGTTCCCCCACATGCCTCCCCATGATAAATTTTCATATTCTGTATTTCCCATGTTCCTCGGCATTTTTCATCATCTCTTACGGCTTACAGAAGAAAGGGCTTAAAAAATTTGTTTGCGACTTCTGTACCAAAGAAAAGTGCATTTATTTTTTCAAATTCCACATATATACCTATATATATTGTGCTACCGATCGCCCGCAGGGAGGACAATTCGCGCTGGGCCTGGTGGACTACTACGCGGCGTCGTTCGTCGTCTTCGTGCTGGCCAGCCTCGAGGTCACGGGCGTCTTCTGGCTCTACGGCCTCGAGAACTTCCTCGACGACGTGGAATTCATGCTCGGCAGGAGGCCCTCCATCTACTGGCGAGTCTGCTGGACGATACTGACGCCCCTCATGCTGATCGGCATTTTCGTCTACACCGTGGCGAATCTCACGCCCCTGACCTACGGTGGCACTGCCTATCCGGATTCCGCGCATGGTTCGTTGGATTTTCGCCTGCTATTCTATGTGTTTCTGGAGAGATAGAGAGGTTGAACCGATTTCCGATGAATGTCTCTGTAGATTCAACTTCTTTTTTTATGTAATCGCGTTATGGACACGTCGATCGTATAGTTTTTATCGAGTTATTTTTAGGCATTCGACATTATTTCGTTAGATCTATGATGATTAATGTTGCGTTTATTTTCGTATAACGCGTATAGGTGTGGGATGGAGTCTGCTTGCCTTTGGGGTGCTTCAGGTGCCCTTCTGGTTCGTCTACACCGTTCTCTCGAAAAGGAAACTCGGCATTCCGGAGGTGAGCACTTGAAAACTTTTTTTCTTTTATAATTAGTCACTCGTACGTAAACAAACTCGTATAGGAAAATTTGTAATGACAATATGTGTGCAAATCCATGAAATTACGGAAACAACTCGGACGGAAAAGCAGCAAAAAAATTTCTTGAAGGCGCACCTACTAGACCTGTTTTTTCGCATTTCTTAGGTCATTCTGAAAGAGCAAAAACTCGCGTACATGGCCGATCGAAGGGTAGACTTTTTTCCGGAGCAAACACGAGAAATAACTGACAACAAATGAATTCATAATTTTTTTTTCTATAAAACTATGGACTTTTATAAAAATTTTATTACATCAAAAATGTCTTGAAATTCATCAAAGAATGCTCTTAAATTTTTTCAGATTAATCCGATACAATTTCTGATTTTTCGAAAATTCTAAAAAATCGAAATTTCAAAACACGTCCTTAATAAAAATGCTCTGGCATTTTTTCATGAATTTTAAGACATTATTGTTATAATGAATTATTTTTAAAAGCCCATAGTTCCCGAGAAAAAAATGTATAAATTCTTTTGTTAATTATTTCTCGTGTTTTTCGAGTCGTTTTCGCTCCAGAAAAAACTATACCTTTCTGTACAATTTTCTGCTTCAGAATGACCTAAGAAACGAGAAAAAAGAACAGACGCAGTAGGTGTGCCTTCAAGAAAATCTTTCACAACTTTTCCGTCCGAGTCGTTTCCGAAATTCGATGGATTTATACATATACTTTGAACGACGTTGCGCGAGAAGTGCTATTTTTTTTTTTAAATTCAAAAATCAAAAAGAAATCTCTTTCAATCGCAGATGTTCCTGGCGTCGACGAGGCCGAGCAAGAAGTGGGGCCCCCTGAGCGAGTCGAATCGCAGATCCTGGCGGCAGTTCAAAGAGACGCGAAGGATAACGCGCGAGAAACGCCAGGCCTCGAAGCTCCGTCAGTTCCTCTGTGTCCTCTTTGGCTGTGAATCCAAGCTCGATTGACACTGTGTAAATACACGCCGACGTTCTCGATGTGATCGGGCAACGACGACGAGGACGACGATGATGAACTCATTTGTTGAATTTTTTATTTTTATTTTATTTTTTTTATTTTTGTCACCCAATAGCGCTTCTAACGAGCTCTGCGCTACGATCAAGTGCCTTCCGAAATCAGTATTACAACAATCGTGAATATGTGTGTCGTGAGTGTGACTCTGAATACAACGTTATACTGTGATTTTTATATATGTATATCTATAACTTTACACCGTACGCTACGGTGTGTGGCTGTAAGCCTTGTTACGGTGCGATCGAAAAAGCTCGTATAGGACGTGCTAAACGGTCTATACGCTATGCATTGTGTACTTCGTTGAAAGACGGCGACAATAAAAAAAAAGGACGCACATTTTATACCGTTAATTATCGGCGCTCTCGCATTCGTTGTCGTCGTCGTTATCGTCCCCGCACTCCCCTCCTTGCGAAGAGAAAGGGAAAAAAAAGAGAGAATGATTTTGCGGCTCGTCGATACTGCATTTATAACGATCGAATTTGTAGTTTCGAAGCGCAATCGAAACTCACCGCACTCGCAATCCTCGTCGCAACGCGGCTGCTTCGCTCTCTCCTCGAGCAATTGGTCTTCGAACTCTTTGCGGCGCTTCTCCCGTTCCTCGCATTCCTGTAATGAGTGATATATGTATATACGAGTATGTCCAAGAAATTTTGGAAACAACTCGGAGGGAAAAGTTGCAAAAAATTTTCTTGAAGGCACGCCTGCCAGACCTGTTTTTTTCTCGTTGCTTATTAGGTCGTTCTGAAAGGGAAAAAGCTCGCGTACACGGCGAATCTTGGGGTAATTACCCTTTTCCGGAGCAAAAACGACTCGCAAAACGAGAAATATTGAAAAAAAACCATAGATTTTTTTCTCGGGAACTATGGGCTTTTAAAAATACTTCATTAAAAATGAAACTATCTTAAAACTCATCAAAGAATGTTCTGAAATTTTTTCAGATTTTTTTAGGACATTTTTCGAAATTTCGATTTTTTTAAATTTTCGAAAAATCAAAAATTGTATCGGATCAATCTGAAAAAATTTCAGAGTATTCTTTGATGAATTCTAAGACATTTTTGTTCTAATGAAATTGTTGTGAAAATCCATAGTTTTCGAGAAAAAAAATCGACCATGTACGCGAGCTTTTTATCTTTCAGAATGACCTAAGGAATGAATGAAAACAAGTTTGGTAGGTGTGCCTTCAAAAAATTTTTTTACAACTTTTCCGTCCGATTTGTTTGCGAAATTTCCTGGACATATATGAGAAAATCCGTAAAATTGATTCAACTTTTCGGGTACTAAAAGTTGAATCAAAATATTAATTGAAAAAATATTAATTTAAATACTTAATAATTTAAAATACTTAAAATACACGCGTGCAAAGCGTACCTATACGCGTAAGTATAAAAAAAATCAATGGTCGCGCCTTCGAAATTCAAAAAATTTTTTCCCCTCAATTTTGTAGCACCCGCGTGTAAACCGAATTAATTTAATATTTTTATGCAACTTGTACAGACCTGCTGTAAACCGTATACTAACCCTGTAATGCAAGAGCCATTGGGCGAGATACTCCACAGGGTCGAATGGCCTTTTCAGGACGATTTCGCCCAAAGCTGCTTTTAGAGTCGCGCTCAACTGGCGACTCAGATACTCCTGAACGTCCAATTCGTTTGTTCTCTCCGACGAGCCTGCGGTGCCGTGAGTATAATTTTCGTACAAGGTGTAAAAAGAGATAACGGATATCTATATATATACTTACACTGGCAGGAGTCTCGTCCCTCGGGATTACTTTGGAAATGCAAGATTTATTTATTCATAAATTTTTTTGAATTATTGACATTCGACCTACGAATCTGCAAAATTGCTACAAGCGTTTTGTATATACCCAATCTTGTCCGCGCAGAGATTCGGTATTTCCGAAGACATCTTTCCCGTGAAACGTGAAGGTGGTCGCGTTCAATTAAAGTCGTGAAAAACAAAATTTAATATAGATACGCGATACTACGAATATTGCGTTCTTTATCTCCGGAATCATATATGTATATACATACACCTTCGTCGAGACGAGACCTCTACTTTTTCATTGAAAAAAAAACTAGCCTTGAAACGATCGAACATCGATTTTCGTATATACACTGCAGATATACATTGACGAAAAGCTGATTGCGTGCTTTTGTACACGATGTATAGCCGAGATTATAAGTTTTTTATCTCTCCGCAGCGGAATTTCGTCCGAATTTCTCGGTCCGACGACACGTCATAATCTGCGCGTGACATGGTATGATCTTTCAAAAAAAAACAAAAAAAATTATTTTTTCAGTTCACCTGTACTAAGATTTTCTCTATCTTTTATAATTGGAATATTATTGCACTTGTTTCTTCGCAAAACATTCGTAATTTGTATAAATTGATGGTAAACCATAGTGTTTAATAGTATCTATAAATATCTTCTAATAATTTAAGTGTGTTTCTTTCCTGTGGATTAAGCTGTAATCCCCGAAAAGATACATTATAGATATATATACGAATAGGAAGCAAAAGCTCAGAAAACTTGATGCGCGTACAAGCGATATAATACAAAAATGTTCTCTTTGCTTTGTATGGAGAAATGAGTTTAATCGTCTCTTCGACTTAATAACGTTTACTTTGCCAAAAAAAAAAAATTATGTAGAAATTTTGACGTTAATATTAAATTAAGATAAGATGTCTAATTTTGGTATCTTTCCTTAGGAATTTCAATTTCGCGCAATAAAAACCTATAAAGTAAAAGTTTCACGTTATATACTTTCTTTTTAATTAATATTTTGCACACTGAAATCGGTGTGTTGCACAAAATATGCAAATATATTTCGACAATGAAAAGTCTCTTCTGCATTCAATTCTACAGCCTATCCGTATAAAAAAATGTGCGCACTCAAATTCTCAAATATTTTTTTCAAAAGTTAACCCTTACTCGTAATTCCTAAAAATGAGAAAACCTCGTTAATTAAATCAAAAAAAATTTTCAACAATCCATTATAATAAGAATAATTAGTAGTCCCACCCCAACTTTTCGCGTCATTCGCAATCACTATACATTGCTCTTCTCTCCCAGTGAGCGCATTTTTCATTTCCAAACACACGTTCCATCCGGCGCACACGTTCACCCGGCAAATCCGTCGAGAGAAGATCGATAGCGCATCGGTGAGCCAGAGATCGATAGAAAATTATAATAATGCACAAGTCGTCGGATCAGCGCGAGGGAACCGGCCGCCGAGAGAATATAGCTATATAATCGGTTGCAATCGGTATATACACAGCAGTGCCTTATCTTTATTGGCTACACGCATACGTAGATGTACATACAACACATGAGACGGTAGCTCTTTCTCGCTCTCTCTCTCGTCTCATCTCCGTTGCGCAACTCGCGCGCGATGTCGATCCCCTAATACGACGCGGCTTTCAGTCGTCGACGCGCCGCAGATCCGTCCGCCCGCGAAAAGTTTGTACAGTGTGTGCTTACAGGGTACATATATATACGGCTCGTCGGATCCGCGGAGACGAGCTGCGCGCATCGCAGCGAATATTATTCACCGGCTGTTATTATTTATTTATTTATTTATTTTTTTTGATCGTCGGAACGCGGGTTGGCACACGCTCCATGGCGCAGACCGTAAGTTGTTGGGAGAAATGGAAGAAATTTGAATTTTCTCGTTTTGCACTGAGAAAACTGTGGTAGGAAAAATCATACTGTTTAAGGGGGTTCAATACTCATTAATGACGTGTCACTAACCATACGATATAAAAGTGCTTAAATAAAATAAATGTAACGAATTACGCAAATTCAAAAGATAGTTGCCCTCAGTTTTGGTATCACCTATCAATATGCAAAGTTTGAAATCGAAATATTCAGGTATCGAAAAGAACGATTGGAACGAAAATCAGTACGCGCTAGTTAGTCAGGTTACATCTACTGATTTTCGTTCCAATCGTTCTTTTCGATACCTGAATATTTCGATTTCAAACTTTGCATATTGATAGATGATTTAATTTGTGACTATTTTGTGTGTAGTATAATTTTTATTTTGATTTAAATAATTTGAAAATTAATTTTTTTTTATACGTTTATCTGTTTTATACTTTGCAGAACATTATTATTTTATAATTACTGAATTAAATTGAAATGTGAAATTAAATTTTTTTTACTCGATCTGGCGGAAATCAAACCTGGATCTCCGGGACTGCATTCAGAAGCGCTAACCACTCACCTAAACAGGATTCTTACGCGTAAAAGTTTGGATGTAATATATAAATTGAATGTATTCATAATATTAAAAAAAATAATAAATAATAATAGTATTTAGATAATAGAAGTTAAACATAATGTATAATTTCATAGTATCAAATAAATTCATTAAAAGAATGAACTAATCTTTATAAACCGTATAACCTCAAATTTAAAATTTATTTCAAAAATAATTTTTGCCATTTTGTATAGAAAATTTTAATAAAAATAATTTTTACTAAATTCACATAATAAAAAATTAATATATTATATTGTCAAAATTGCTATTTAAACAGTAAAATTCCTCATAAGTGTATATCACGCGGTTATTAACTTTATACAGTAATTTTTCGTAGATGTGTATTAATTTTTATTACCACAGTTTTCTCAGTGTGGAGGGCGATGATGCACGTCGGCGGTGGTGCCTGTGTACATTGGAACGAGTTTATAGCGCCGCTCGTCGTCGCGCGATAATTCGACTAAGTACTTATGCATTTTCGCCGCGTGATTTTCCGATAAATTTTACAACCGATCGTGAGCGCGCGCGCGCGCACATCGCGATCGAATCGAACCGTATATATACGCGCGGGAATTCGCGTCACCGAGAGCTATCGCCTAATTTGATATACAATTGATTGCGAGAGTATAATTTTTTTTTTATTTTTATTTTTAACGCGCGATTCATGAAAACTTCCATCGCGCGCGAATGAAGAGTTAATGAATCTAAATTTTATATATATTCACGCATCGACCGCCAAAGTTTGAATCTCGGAGAAAACGCGCGTTGTTCTCGGGATCTCGGATGCGTCTCTGGATTTGCCGTAATCACGCGTGGAAGAGCTGGGATTGCATCTGAAATTCATTTCTTTGTCTCGGCGCGATTAATTTTTAAGCAATTATTGTACGTATATAGAGATGGGAGTATCGTAGATAAAATCGGGCAAATAAGATTTTAATTGAGGGCAGTATATACATGTATATATTAAGGTGAGCATAATCACCGGTAATTTTCGTCAAACTTATCTCTGTCGTGTGTATTGCACAGCCGAACGTATATATACACAGTACTTATTTTCAAGTTACTGCCGATTTGCAGTGCATACATGTCGCGCGCATACCGATCTGTCTCCCTCCGGGATTAAAAGTGCACACACACACACACACACACACACACACACACACATATATATATATATATATATATATATATATATATATATATAAGTATACAAGAAATTTGCGCGCGGGCGCGCGAGCCGACTTTGTAATTAATTACACGTATATATATATGTGTGTGTGTTTGCGTGGTGTGTACGTGTGTGTACAAAATCGATGTAACTTGAGTGAAAGATAAGATTTCAGGACTGACCACTCCAGTCCGGTTCTATCCGATGATTAAGATATAGCGACTGATTTTATCGGTCATTGGGTCAGAGTCGTAACCGCGCGCACATATACATCGGGGTTATCGAGCCACTTTATGTTTTCAATTTTACCCGCCAAACGCATCGTTTTCTGCACCGCAAACAGAACGCCTCGTTCGTACACACCTGCGCATACAATATATACGTATATACTGGCGCACGCGGTCCAAAAGCGATTTTTTCCCAATCGCAGAGCGCGCCGCAAAATTGCAGCGAAATCGCGGACAAGGAAAGGCAATTAATCTCCGATAAAAATCCGTCGTCCCGAGGATCCTACATTTATACATATCGACTCCGCCACAGAGCTCCGCTATCTCGCGTTTTAATTAAGTAATCGAGCGCTTGCGCCCAGTGTACATGTATATATTGGATTTCCGCTTGATCAGTGCGCGCGATATATGTGTGTCTCTTGTGTTCCAAGAATCCGAGCGGCAACGGCCTCACGAATCACGGCTTCGTCGGCGACGAGGCCAACAACCCACGTGTCAGCGTCTGCAGCAGCAGCAGCAGCAGCGGCTGCGGCAGCGTCGTCGCCAAGGACATCGGCAACGGCCTCAACGAGAAATCGATAACGGTTATTGCAAAAAGCCCTATTTTACAACTAGAAAAAAATGCTCTCCACGCAATTGTATATATAAATATATATATTTATTTATTTATTTGTTTATTCATTTATTTATTTGTTTATTTGTTTATTTGTTTGTTTATTCATTCATTTATTTATTTATTCATTCATTTAGTTATTTGTTTATTCATTTATGTATTTGTTTATTTATTTATTTATTTATTTGTTTGTTTATACTAAACGTCGATTTTTGGCGCAGCAGCAGCAGCAGCAGCCGCACGAGCGAGCGCAATGGGGCAACGATCGGGAATTCCTGCTCTCCTGCATCGCCATGTCGATCGGCCTGGGCAACGTCTGGCGCTTTCCCTTCACGGCCTACGAGAACGGCGGCGGGGCCTTTCTCATCCCCTACATCATCATCCTGACGGTCGTCGGCCGGCCGTTCTACCTCCTCGAGATGATTCTGGGACAGTTCGCCAGCAGGTCGACCATCAAGATCTGGGACATGGTGCCCGCGCTGAGAGGTGCGCGATGCGGCCGATTTTTTTTTGTATATATATGTTAAATTTTTAAAGATAAATGCACTTTTCCTTGGTCTAGAGTTCGAAAAAAAAATTTTTAAGACGGAGCCTTCGGAGCAATGGGCCTTTCTTCTGTAAGCCAAAAGATGATAAAAAATGCCGAAGAACATGGGAAATAATCGAATACGAAAATTTAACAGGGGGAGGCATATGGAGGAAAATGAAAAGATTAGTTTTTCGGAATTTTTATTATTTTTTTTTTTTTAAATGGGCATAACTTTTGATCGGAGCATCGAAACTCCGGCATATTTTTTTTTAAATTAAAGTTGTTTTGTAATACTTTATTGTAGAATAATTTGAAATGCTTTTGGTGCCTCGGAAGCATTTGTGTAGCTGTTACTATTCCAGTATCTTGACGCATTCATTTTTTGTAAAAAAAAAACGTAAAATGGCTCAGAAATATGGTAACTAGTATAACTTATCCCTTGTTCCTTCACAGAAGAAAATCCAATCAGTCCGGAACCTCTAACTTTAAAAAAAATTTTTCCGGTGTCTAGACCAAAGAAAAGTGCATTTTTTTTGAAATTCGACATATACCGCGAATTTGGCGGGAAAGTGGTTTTTAAACGAGGCGATGTGTTTGGACGCGCGACAGGGATCGGCTACGCGCAGGTTATGGTCCTGGTGGGCCTGGCCTCAGTACTACTGCTCGCTGATGGCTTTGACGCTGTTCTACCTGGTGGCGAGTTTCCATTCGGAGCTGCCCTGGTCCAAGTGTCGGCCTGAATGGGGTCCGAACTGTCTCGACTCCACGAGGAACTCGTCCGTGCCGATCAATCGGAGCGTCACTCTGAAAAGCTCGGCGGAACTGTACTTCTAGTAAGAGATTTCGATTTGAATATGGGGGAAGGGGATACATTGTTGAACGTTCGAATTTCGCGCCAAACCGATAAGCAGAAATGTAAAACGAGTATACGCGAATCGAAGTAGATTTTATACGTTTGCTCAACCCGTGGGATAACAAAATTTAAAAAAAAAATTTCTTAATGTGTAATCTGATAATTCACTAACAAAAAAAAATCACAGTCAAAAACACAATAAACTTTACGTGCTTGTTCATCGCATGTATCACGAAGTTTTCATTTTTTTTTTATGTCTCGTAGCAATGAGAATTAAAAAGTTTATATGTGCAAATCTATCAAATTTCGGAAACAACTCGGACGGAAAAATTGCAAAAAATTTTCTGAAAGGCAGACATACCAGACCTGTTGTTTTCTCTTTTCTTAGGTCATTCTGAAAGACAAAAAATTCGCGTACATGGCCGATCGTAGGCTATACTTTTTTCCGGAGCAAAAACTAGTCGAAGAAACGAGAAATAATTAACCAAAAAAGAATTCATAGATTTTTTTCTTTAAAATTATAGACTTTTATTAAAATTTCATTAGAACAAAAATGTCGTTACATTCATTAAGTATATCCTAAGATTGGCCATGTACGCGAGTTTTTATTCTTTCAAAACAACCTTAGGAACGAGAACAAACAGGTCTGGTATAGGTGTGTCTCCAAGAAATTTTTTTGCAATTTTTTCGTCCGGGTTGTTTCCGAAATTCGGTGGATTTACACACAATATAGAGATAGAGACACCAGTAGTTGGTCACCCCCTAGTAGTCGGCAAATTCTTTCTTATATTTAAAATAAATACGAAACAAAGTAATTTATGATTGATCTATTTACATATTATGATTGCTCAACATTTAAGTTTCTAAAACTTGTATAAAACATAGAACTAACAATGGAAAGGTTGTATTTCATTTTGGATATGAAGTGATAGGTTTTGCTTCTGGTTAATGAAGGTAAGAATAAATCACCATTCTTTCAGTATTAACTTAATTACTGAATCTAAAAGACTAATTTCATCTCGAATAACAGTAATAAACTGTTACCACGTAAAAATAAATAATTATTTTTCCGTTAAAAATTAGTCGCCGACAACTAAGAGTGCCTCGTAGTGACCGACTACCGGCGGAACGTCGATTTTTTTTTAAACATTTATTACATTTTTTTCATAGCAGGGTACAGCTTCAAATTCAATCGCAATATAAAGACAAATAATTTTTCTATGAGTTCCCCTATTTCCTTTTTCTCACAATCAATTTAAACCATATTCATTACCAATTCAAACTCGAGATCACTCAAGCAGCCGACTACTAGTGCCCCATACCCTATACATCTTCTGCTCCGCAGCGCGCGAAATTCGAACGTTGAATCGCGAGCTCGCGATCGACGCCCGGAATAAAAAAAAAAAACTGTCTCGCGCAGCAAGGAGGTCCTGCGCGAGAAGTCGAGCATCGACGACGGGATCGGGGCGCCGGACTGGCGCCTGGTCCTCTGCCTCGGGGCGAGCTGGCTGGCCGTGCTCCTCGTGGTCGTGCGCGGCGTCAAGAGTTCCGGCAAGGCCGCCTACTTCCTCTCGATCTTCCCGTACGTCGTGATGATCGGCCTCCTCGCCAGAGCCGTGACCCTCGAGGGCGCGAGCAACGGCATCCTCTACCTCGTCACTCCCGCCTGGGACAAGCTGTGGAGGCCCCAGGTCTGGTATCACGCCGTCTCCCAGTGCTTCTTCTCGCTCACCATCTGCTTCGGGGCGATCGTCATGTTCTCCTCGCACAACAAGTTCGAGCACAATGTTTACAGGTCGCTGTCGAGCGTGTGCGCGTTGATTTATTGATTTTTTGTTTCGGTTTTTTTGGCGGGAAAATTTTCAAATTTTTACTGTATAGGCTTTGTTTGTTTGTTTTGTAGGGTGGCAATGAAAGTTGGATTGCGAGATAAGCAGTGAGATTCTTCTCTCTTTTATGATTTTAGCGTATACAATTTATCGTAGTTTCAATGTAAAGTAAAAAAATTCACAAGAAGTAAACTTAAAAGTACTAAAAGTAAACTACTTAGAAAAACTTTTTTTAGTTTACTTTTAAAGTAATTAAAAGTGAACTTAAGTGACTTTTAGTTGTAATAGCAAAGTTTGTATTTCAACGTTCCATTGGAAAAACTGCGCGTAGTTGGCAAAAATTAAGTCACGCGTTAAAATTTCAACTGGAAAAAACTTGTTTCTTAAATAATAGATTACTACACAACGAAGCGCATATTCGATTATTAATTATACAAGCGAATTAATTGTTTCTTCGAAATTATCATTGCTAAACTTTTTATTTGCTTAGTAAGTGTGTCAATTCGAGATAAAAAAATTTTTTTTTAAACAACGCGTCTCTTTCAAACTTTGAAAATTTTCCTCTTCTTCGCTTCCGATCGTATACGTCGAATTTCAAAAAATAAATGCTCTTTTCTTTGGTCCAGAATTCGCAAAAAAAGTTTTTAAGCTAGAGCTTTCAGACCAATGGGATTTTCTTCTGTAAGTCAAAAGATGATCGAAAATTCCGAGGAACGTGGGAAACATAGAATACGAAAATTTAACATGGGTTAGCATATGGAGGAACAAGAAAAAATTGGCTATTCGGATTTTTATGATTTTTTTTTTTTTAAACGGGCATAACTTTTGATCAGAGCATCGAAACTCGGCATATCTTTTTTTTTTAATTAAAGTTCTTTTGTAATATTTTATCATAATCTAATTGGAAATTTTATTGGTGCCTCGGAAACATTCATATAGTTGTTATTATTTTCTCATGTTCCTCTGCACTTTTGACATATCTTTCTGCTCACAAAAGAAAGTCTAATCAATCCGAAACCTCTATAGCTTTAAAAAAAATTTTTCGATTTCTAGACCAAAGAAAAGTGCGTTTATCTTTTGAAATTCGACACATAGCGTCACAAAAAATCCAATCAACGATCCAACGGAAACACCAACAAACCCCATTGCTCCACAGAGACGCCCAGATAGTGACGACGCTCGACATATTCACCTCGCTGCTGGCGGGCTGCACGATTTTCGGGATCCTGGGGAATCTGGCCCACGAGCTGGGCTCCGACGACATCTCGACGGTGGTGAGGGGCGGCACCGGCCTCGCCTTCATCTCCTATCCCGACGCCATCGCCAAGTTCACTTGGCTGCCCCAGTTCTTCGCCGTGATCTTCTTCGTGATGATGTTCGTCCTGGGAGTGGGCAGCGAGGCCGCCCTCACCTCCAGCATCATCACCATCGTTCACGATCAGTTCCCCCACTGGCGGGTCTGGCCCATCGCCTGCGGCGTCGTCCTCCTCGAGTTTCTCATCGGCCTCGTCTACGTGACGCCGGTATAGAGTTCGATCGATCGATTTATAAAAATATTGGATTGTATTGTTTATATATTTCTGAAGTTATCGTATTTTAAAGTTATATTATTTTTAAATTTTTTGTATTTATGTCGAATTCCAAAACAATGAATGCACTTTTCTTTGGTCTAGAAGTCGGAATTTTTTTTAAAGCTGTAATATAATATTATTTGTATAATATTATATTGTTTTTAGATTTTTAAATAGTTATCGTATTTCAAAGTTATATTATTTTAAAGTCTTTGTATTTATGTCGAATTTAAAAAAAAGGACGTACTTTTCTTAAGTCTAGAAATTGAGATTTTTTTAAAGCTATAATATAATACTATTTGTATACTATTATATTATTTATAGATTTTTAAAGTTATATTATTTTAAAGTTTTTATATTTATGTCGAATTTCAAAAAAAAAGAATACACTTTTCTTTGGTGTAGAGATCGCAATTTTTTTTTAAAGCCAGAGGTTTCGGACCGATCAGATTTGCTTCTATAAATCGAAAAATAGTTAAAAGTGCCCAATGTGTATGTTAAATATGCCCAGAATCGATGCTCTGATCAAAAGTTATGCTCGTTTAAAAAAAAAAAAAAATAATAATCCGAATAGCCGATTTTTTCTTTTTCCTCCGTATTTCCATGTTCTTAAGCATTTCTTATCATCTTCTGACTTACAGAAGAAAGTCCCATTGGTCCGAAAGATCTAACTTAAAAATTTTCTTTTCGAATTCTAGACCAAAGAAATGTGCATTTTTTTTGAAATTCAACTTAATATATTATAAAAACACAATTTCGTTACAGGGTGGTCAGTTCATGGTGACGTTCGTAGACTTTTACGCCACGTCCTTCATCGCTTTCGTACCGGCGGTATTCGAAATGATTGCGGTGTTCTACGCTTACGGTAAGATTAATCAAGCTTAAATTAAAAATCACTGGCCAATATTGGTATCACAGAGAGATTAAATCGAGCGATCTGTTTCGAAAGGCCACGAAAACTTCCTGAACGACATCGAGTTCATGCTGAAACGTCGCTTATCGATCTTCTGGAGGTTCTGCTGGCGGTTTCTCACCCCTGCCATCATCGCAATCATTTTCATCTACAGCATGGTCACCATCAAGTTGCTTACCTACAACGGAGTAGCTTATCCGGACTACCTCTACAGTACAATGAATTATTCCACAGTTTTGATACTATGGTAGAAACGTCGACCATGTTTTGCTGATTTTATTAAAAAAAAAAGAATTTTTTATCTTTAGGAATGGTATTTAAATAATAGTAGGATAACAAATGAAAACATTGTTACTGTTTTTCTCTGCTGCGTATCGTGACGCGAAATTCGAATTTCGCAAAACAAGAATCACCAACACTGGTTAACTTTCTGTCAGAATATAATTACAAAATTTTTATTGCATAATATTAAATTAACGTATTAAATTTTATAAAAGTCATCGGATGGATCCTCTTCAGCATAGCCTTCGTGCAGATTCCCCTGTGGTGGATTGTCGCCGTCGTGAAGAACAGAAATCACCCTTTCCCCGAAGTAAGTCCCAAAAATCATTATATTGCAATTAATAATATTATTTTAAACGCAATTTTTTTTGACTGCAGATTTTCAGAAGAGCGCTGGAGCCCTCGAAAAATTGGGGACCGAAGAACCACGAGATTCGAAAGCAGTGGAAACTCTTTAAAAAGACCAAAGAGTAGAGAGTCGCGATTTCGACTCATCGAGAAATGTCGTTGAAGAAAGGGAAATATTCTTGTTTACAACAAAATGCAGAATACTTTGAAGATACATAAAGTGTATGGAGTAAATTGAAGATACACTTATTGCAATGGAGTATCGAGATAGATTTTGGGAGAATTGGATCGCGGATTTTTTATTTTTAATACCAGTCCATTTATACATATGTATATTGAATCTATGCGATGTATCGCTTCCTACATTTTCCCAGAATTAGTGATAGAGTACGTTTTCGTTTATTTTATTGTTCGTCTAAGTAGGTGTTGTTTTGAAAACACAAGAAGAGGAGATAATTTTGAAAAACTATGTTGTTTGTACATACATAATATTTACGATGCATATATGGAACACGAATCGAAAAAATAATGTCGTTATGCGTGCGCTTATCGATTTGTTCTGTATACCGACTGTGGCTGCGTTATATCTATACTCTTATATATTAGAAAAATGTGTTCACTCTGAAGGACTGTATACTACAAAAAAAAACGGTAAACATTACTTATTTATGTAACAGAATTTTGCACGAAGCTAAAATCTTCATTAAAAATACAGAAATGGAAAAGTAAATCTATACTCTTTACATCGTAACGTACTTTTCCCAGAACAAAATTAACTGGGTCAATTTTTTGTATGCACGTTTTGTTGTATACGTTAATTTAAGTCAACAGTTAATTTCGATTCAACGTATTTACAAATACATAAATTTGACTTCGCATACCCCCGTTTGATTATATTAATGATCGAACGAACTACTTTTTTAAAATCACAAATAAATCAATCAATAAACCATTAGTGAAAGTAACTGATAAGACTTGTCTTTCTTATTGTCCTATAAGTGCTCGATCGGATTTTCAAACCTGCACACTTTTCATTTGACACGCGTTCCTCGAGTTGCGCATTGCAATATTGCGTGACAGATACCCCGACACGTATATATTACATCTTCATAGCACATCTAGCGGACGATTTCAAGTTTCAAGCTCTCGTGTGAAGTGCATAATACATATAGTGTGTACAGTGTGTCTTCTGCACCGGACTCGCGGTACGTAAATTATTCTCGATACATCTTTTTGCTCGTATACATATCCCGCAAATAAAGAGGAAAAACGTGATTCGGAATCGCGTGAAAGACGGCAAGTCGAGCGATAACTAATAACAGCGCAGTAAAGGTATGAACAGACGCGCACTCGCGTGAATACACCGAGATATCATAGACACTGCGGCAGACCGAAGAGAGACTTTTCCTCAAATGTTCGCTAAACGACTGCTGCGCGTCCGCATAGTCTTCATTCCTCTTCAGTCCTTCATCTTCGCCAGGTGAGCCTTGGAAAAATGAGGGAGAGAGCACGAGACGCATTTTTTCCCAACGGGATCCAACATCGCAAGCACCTATTTTTTTTTTGTAACAAAATCCTAACCTCAACACCGCAAAACGTACCGACGTGTGTGCAGCTTTGTGCTGGTGCCGTCGCTAATCCGATCTGCAACAGGATATCTGCCGTATGGGAGTTTTTTTAAAGCTCCTCACTCCCGACGAGTCGTTTTCTGTTTACGTCTCACAAGTGCGTCGCGGACTGACTTAACCTCAAAAGCATCAAAACATTGCGAGCATGACTGCTGTATAGTGCGTTTATCCCTTCTTTAGTCGTAACACCTGTCAATATCGATCGTCGCAAAAAAAATTTCCATTCGATGGCTCTGTGACGACGACTCCGTATCATTTATTGTACTGTAAGTACTGCGGAGAGCCGCGCGTAGAAAATAAGCTCATCGTTTTCTAATCGCATAACCTCACTCGATCGCACGGGAGAAAGAGGCAGCGATGTATTCGCTGATCCAGCTCGAATCGTATGTATTTCACGTGTTCCACTTTGCGCTCTCGCATTGAACGCGACTCGTAGCTCGTCGCGCGCGTGAATACCGTGAAATCAAGTGCGAAGAATATAGGACAGAGAGGCCAGTGCGCGAAGTTCGCGCTTCGGTCTCGCAACGTCAGTGTAGAGTGTAACACTTGTGTATATTCGATCCGTAACGACTCCGTTTTCCACTTAATGTGTGCATGTGCGCCGTTGTGTCGCGTGTTTACCTTGATTATTCATCGTTTTCTGGAAGTACTTCCTCAGTCGCGGCTACGGCCACTTGGTGGGGAAAAAAACTCAATGTATACTTGAATAATTGCTGCAGTTTCCATCTTTGATCGTCCTGATTCTTTCCGCGATCGTTTCGCGCGGTGATGCGTGTTTTCTTGCGGTCTGAGATTGCGTTTGATTGCCGTTGAGGCACTCAGGACTGATCATGACTTTGCTGCACCAGAGCGTACCCTCGAAATCCAGAGAGTCCGTCACTGCGTAAGAATTTAATTCTTTTGGCGAGGAACTTTTTGTATAGTCGTAGGTGTTATAAGTCATGCTTTATTAGCTCATTTATGTGAGGCAAAAAGTATGTGCTGTTAGCTGCTTTTGTTTCCCTCTCCCCTGCGTGGTAATACAAAGGCTAATGCATGACTTTGAACTAGAGAAAAAGTCTCAGTTGCTTGTTTGCTCTTGACTTACTTTTATTAAGATAAACTTTCTGGGACAGATTTTATCAAGTAACTCATGTAACTTGTAGTTTTTCAAGTTTTGATTAATTAAAATACTTAGCTTCTATTTTGAAAAGAAAACGTAAGGTTACAAATTAATTTGTTCTCCTTATTTAATTACATCTGTCAATGCACAAATTAAAACAATTTTTTTCTGAAAATTCACAGGCATAAATCTGCAGAAATGGCATCACCCATAACGAAAAATCAATCAAAGGAGCCAACGCGTTATAATAACATAGAAAAATCAGCCAATGATAAAAGAGACTACAGAGGACTGGTACTGCATAATCAATTGAAAGTATTACTTATAAGTGATCCCACGACTGACAAAAGTGCTGCTTCTTTAGATGTTAATGTTGGTGAGTTGAGTTTTCTTAAATTTAGGCATCTCAGAATTAATATTGATTTTTCTACTGCATTTACAAATTCTGCTTATGTTTTTAGGCTATCTAAGTGATCCAAAAGAACTGCCTGGTCTTGCTCACTTTTGTGAGCACATGCTCTTTTTAGGTACAAAAAAATACCCAGAAGTAAATAATTACAACCAGTACCTATCTCAGAATGGAGGAGCAAGTAATGCTGCTACATATCTGGACCACACGAATTACTACTTTGATGTTAATCCTGATAAACTAGAAGGTGCACTGGATCGGTTTTCTCAGTTCTTCATAGGACCCCTATTTACCGAGTCTGCTACAGAGAAAGAAATAACTGCTGTTCATTTAGAACATGAAAAAAACATAGCCAACGATACATGGAGAATGGATCAACTAGATAAATCGTCAGCCGATCCCAATCATGCATACTCTAAATTTGGTACAGGAAGCAAAGATACACTGGATATTATACCAAAGCAAAAAAATATTGATGTGCGCCAAGAACTACTTAATTTTCATAATACTTGGTACTCAGCAAATATCATGGCTTTAAGTGTTCTTGGAAAAGGTAAACTTTAAAATTATTCGTATACGTAAATTTCACTTTCTCATTAATATTTAATTAATATTTAATTTTACTGTTATTTTTGTAGAAAGCCTGGATGACTTGGAAAAAATGATTGTAGACATGTTCTCAGATATTGAAAACAAAAATGTCGAAGCACCAAAGTGGCCTGATCATCCATTCCTAGAAGAACATTTTAAAACGAAATGGTTTATTGTTCCTATAAAGGACATAAGAAATCTTAACATCACATTCCCCATTCCAGACATGCAGAAGCATTACAAAGCAGGAGTAAATATTTTTTTCCAGTAGATTAATTTAAAATTGCAATTCAAGAATTTGAATTCACCTTGAAACTTTTTTTTAGCCCGTGCATTATTGGTCGCATTTATTAGGACACGAAGGAAAAGGTTCGCTTCTGTCGTCGTTAAAAGAAAAAGGCTGGTGCAATTCATTAGTGTCAGGTAAACGTTCTTCAGCTAGAGGCTTCGATTTTTTCAGCGTTTATGTTGATCTTACTGAGGAAGGAATCCTCCATATTGATGATATCATCACGATGACCTTCCAATACATTAATATGTTGAAGAAGGAGGGACCAGTCAAGTGGATATTTGATGTAAGTTTCAAACGTTTTTTTTTATTTTGCAGTAATTTTGTTATTAATAAAGCGTATGTTTTCAAATTGCAGGAATACAGTGATATAGCGAAAATGAATTTCCGTTTCAAGGAGAAGGCCTCTCCGCGTAGATATGTGAACGTCACTGTTCAATCATTACAGGATTATCCAATCGAGGAGGTACTCAGTGCACCGCGACTCTTCACCGAATGGAATCCTGATCTCATCAACGAACTTAATAATTATCTTGTACCGGAAAAAATAAGGGTACAGGTAGTAGCCAAGGCCTACGATGCGAATGCCGACAGCGTGGAGTCTTGGTATGGTACCAAATACAAGAAGGAAAAGATTCCTAATGAACTTATTCATCGTTGGAGTAATGCTGGGACCGACGCTGCCTTTCAATTGCCTGAAAAGAACGAGTTTATTCCTACCGAGTTCGACATTAAACGCCTTGAAAAGGCAGAAAAATTCCCCACAATCGTGGAAGACAATCCATTTATACGAACTTGGTTTAAACAAGACGATGAGTTCCTTCTACCAAAAGCTACTATGACATTTGATTTCGTAAGGTAAAGACGAACCACTTGCTGGCTGCTGCCGGTTGAAAGTTTAAAATAAATTAAAAAAGACATTGTTTTGCAGTCCCCTAGCTTACATTGATCCAATCAGCAGTAATATGACCTATATGTTCGTCCAACTATTCAGAGATTCTCTAAACGAATACGCCTACAGTGCAGATTTAGCTGGTCTAAAGTGGGAACTGAGTCACAGTAAATACGGATTAAGTGTGAGTGCAATTTCTTTATTTTATGTATAAGATGTTTCGTATTAGATTGAATTAAACGTTCCTGAATTTTCTAGTTGATTGTAGCTGGCTACGACCACAAACTGGACGTGTTGCTGAATAAAATTCTGGATCGAATGGTCAATTTCACAATCGATGAAAAGAGGTTTATGATACTGAAGGAGAATGTAAGCTAGCTATTCGGATTTTTAAATTCATTCGATAATGTAAAAGCGTCACATTAACTCAACATTTATTTGGATTCTTAGTATATTCGGGGCCTAAAGAATTTCGAAGCTGAACAACCTTACCAACATGCTGCGTATTACTTGGCCGCACTTTTATCAGAGCAAGTCTGGGTAAAAAATGAACTTTTGAACGCGTGCTCCAGTAAGTTCAAACAGGATTGCTTAAATTGCACGATAACCTTCGTGTAATATTAAAATTAAAACTTGATTTATTTTAGTGTTGACGGCGGAGAGAGTAACACAATTCATACCCTTGCTTATGAGTAAAATGCACGTCGAATGCCTCATCCATGGTAACGTGACCAAAACGGAAGCTCTTAAGACAGTGAAAAATGTCGAATCAAAACTAGTCTCTTCAGTCAAAGATCTTACTCCTCTTCTACCTAAGCAGTTGGTCTTATATCGTGAACTCGAATTACCAAACGGTTGCCACTACTTATACGAAGTGGACAACAAACATCACAAGAGCTCTTGCACGCAAATCTATTATCAGAGTGGTATGCAATCAACTGAGAGCAATATGCTACTCGAGCTCTTCACACAAATCATTTCTGAGCCGTGCTTCAATATCTTGCGTACAAAAGAGCAACTGGGTTACATTGTGTTCAGCGGTATTCGCCGGACGAACGGTGTTCAAGGTCTTCGTATAATTGTTCAGAGTAATAAACATCCGCAATATGTTGAGGAGAGAATCGATGCGTTTATGGAGTCAATGGAAAGCTACATCACCAACATGCCCGACGAGGAATTCAATCGACACAAGGAGTCGCTTGCGACGCAGCGACTCGAGAAACCCAAGATGTTGACTGCACAATCTGGTATCTACTGGAACGAAATATCCATGCAGCAGTATAATTTTGATCGTGCAAACGTCGAAGTCGCCTATCTAAAAACTATTTCACGCAGTCAAATCATCGATTTTTACAAGGTAATATCAAATATCACGCTGATTCTAAAGTAAACCTAATTAAAAATTTTGATTTTTTTTTTTATAACAGGATGTTGTACACTCTCAATCGTGTCAGAAACACAAGTTGAGCATTCACGTAGTGTCGACAGCGGAAGGCGGTGCAACAGCTGAAGACGTGACGTCCACTACCCCGAACACTGACGAGGTAAATAAGACGCTTGAACAAACGCAACAGAAACCTGCGCGCATTCAAGATATCTTGCAGTTCAAAACGAGCCACCCACTGTACCCGCTGATTAAACCGTTTAACAACGTGCCACGTAAGGGTACACAGCAGCAGTCCAAGCTCTAAGCAACCTTCAATATTGAAAAGTACTTGCTGCTCAATGATGCCTTAGACTCTCTCCCGTTGAATCGTCGCATAATTTCTCAGCTGTTCTTTTAAAACGACAGCAGACGAGTTGCCAAACAAATAAATTGTTTGAGAGATGAAGTCATGATTTTATTATTATTACTATTACTGAAGAAAATTAAATAATCGAAGGCACTATACTCTGAGGTGAATCAGCTCAAAGACTTAATAAACGAATTCAATTTGTAAGGAGTCATCTAAAAAATAATTATGAAATATTTTAATGAAATTAATTTTAGCGTTAAACTAAAAATAAATCTAACTAAAGTAACAAAAAGAGATAAGCTACTACTAATTTAATTTTATGTATGCGTATATACTATTTAGTCTGTGTAATAACTATGCATGATTTGGTTCGTTAGACCTTTGACAGCTGGTTTAAAGTAATTAAATGCAAGAAACGTTCAATTGAAAAGAAAGCACGCAAAACGAGCTTCTTTAATTTTTGTAAATAAACATCATGATGAGAAAGTGGCAAAAAGAGTCGTCTTGATTCATCATAGATAAATCTAGACATTGTAGATAAATGCGAATTGAACATAAAACGGAATCTGGTGCATTGCATTTATTTTTAATTGACAATCTTTTATAAATGTTCAATATTTTATGAGTAAATAAGCACGAATTTTTACAACGGTCTAATGTGAGAAGCTTTTTGAAATGTGTGAAAAAAAAATTTGTAAAAAAATATTATTCTGTGTGAAATGAAATTCGGCATCTAATCATTTTACATAATGCCATTGGTATGTACCTTTGATACCTTTTATCTTACTTGATCTTACCTTTAATCTTATAGATGTATATTTAGAGGTGAAGGCTTTGTTTTTCTCTGTACTATACGAATGTAATTTAGGAAAATGCAAAATTGTATATGCTCGATCCAGTGTTTCAGGATCGTACCTCTAATAAATTTACAGTCATTTCTTAAAGAAAATTCGTTGTACTTTATCCTTCAGCTTAACTCTTTATCTTCATCTTTCATCACAGAGCAATATATTGACGAAAGAGCTTGCTCGACGCACATTATTGCTATTGCACTTATTCGACAAGTTGCGTAATAGAAAAAGTTTCCTATCGACTCACATTTTTATTCATCAATGCAAAACACGAATCAGTCTTGATGGAGCAAGAATCCAAAGCAGTTCATGCGTCGAGACAGATAGCTACTTTGCGCAAAAAGCCGTTTAATAACCTTATATTTTAATATGAATAATTTTGTCGTGCTATTTTGTTGCATTTTATTTTGCTCGGCTTTGGTTCTCGAGACAGGTATATACAAAGATCATTGTTTCGCTTTTCGTTTGTGCATAATTTTTTAATGACTAATTTAAATAAAACCCATTCGCTTTTAAAGTTTCCGCAATAGGTCCTTTGCAAATGACTCACAAAGGCGCACTGCGCACAGACGATTTAAGAGTAGTATGCAACCGACAATGTGGTGCCCGTAAGTATCTCACAGTTGTTTATTTTTAATAGCGTTATTTAGTGTTTTTGAATATCATGTATAATTATTACACGGGGTTTTATAGATAATTTGGAGCAGTGGCGTACGAAATTTTGTTTGGAAAATTGCCAGCAGCTGCTGTAGAACAATAACGTTGCTGCTATAATATACGTGAAAGCAGGATTTATACATTATGTACTTTAAAAGCACTTGTATGCTTGTCGCATTGTTTTATAATCATTACGGCGAATGTGGATGTACTATAGCTTTAGATTTTTTGAAATTTATATTTACATTAAATAAATTCGAAATATTGCTAATTTTTCTCTGAGATAATTGTTAATCATTGAAAAAAACCAGCTTATATAGATATAAATCGGTAACATATTTATGTTGTTGAAAATGTTTTTAATGCAGTGCAGGGAACGAAGTTTTTAATGAAGAGTAAAATTTTACAAAATATAAAAGCTAAAAAGCGTTAGACGTTTGGAAAGATTCTTAGAAAACTGGATCGCAGATAAAAAAGAATAAAATTATTCTTATCTTATATAATATATAGAAGCTATAAACGTGAATTCCTTTATGCTCTTGAAAAAACTTTCCAAACAAATATTCTATGAAAATAGATTCTGAAGTATAAGTATAGAAGCAGTCAACAACCTAATGATAGAAATACAATATGATTTCTATAAAAACATTGCACCAATTTTCTATCTATAACTGTAATAAAATATAATAAATTAATTAAATAAGGTAAACATAAAAAATGTAATTTTACTGTTTCTTGATAACGTCCCTTAATAATGTTTCATCTACTACGATAAACAATAAGGATAATTAGAGTAAACTATTTTTTAAAGCCAGACAATTTTTAAAGTTATTTTACAAACTGCGCAATGAACATTGCAATAAATATTATACGTTATTCCATTATCGCACATTAATTTCTTCGCTATACTTAAGTACGCACTTACATACTTTAAGTATACGTACTCCTACTTTAAGTGCACACTCCATACATTTATTCCAGTAACAATGAGTCATCCTAATTGTACAACAATTTTTCAAACTATTTCTAAGATACAAACAGATACGCTTAATACTGCACGTAGTACATAGGTGTAGATCTTTATTGTTAGATAAATCGATTTTTGCGGGTGAAAATCATATCTAAAAAGTTCCATCGTCTTTATACATACGTATATACGTTGTATATATATATATACTTATACATAGGAAATTAATCTTGTCTACGATCGATCGTCGCTAATCGATCGCAGCTTGTTTACGGGAGGTCCCGATAACTCGGGTAAGTTTATCTGTTATTTCACTTAAGCAAATACGCATTTTAAGTCGAAGAATCCGTAATCGAAGATTAAACGTACACGTATGCATTGAGAGGAGATAGGAATAACCAGCGGGGGATCGCCATTGACATTTACACCGCGAGGGAGGGAGTCGATCGGGAGATACAAAAGTGAATATATAAAAGCTGGTGAGTCAAGTTTTTGCATAGATCGTCGCTCGACTCTCGAATATTGTTAAAGAGACACGAGATACAGCTTTGGCATTATGAAAGGTTTATTCTTCATAGTTTTGATAGCAGCGCTTTGCGTGACGTTAGCCGTCGCAGGTACGTTTGAAATATTTGTTACTCATTTGAATTGTTAATAATTAAGCGATTATCGATAATTACAAATTTTTAATATGAATACGTGTTTGTTCGATTGCGTATATAGGTAATTTGAACGACTACCGTAATTGCAAGCAGAGAGAATGCCAACGTAAGTTTACTTTTTTTTATGCATTTATTTTTCCACTGATAGAATGGTCGTAACGTATTCTAGAAAAAAGTTTCGCACGTCTACGCAAAACTGTAATTTTATTGCATTAGAAGCAAATAGTTAACTAAATTATCATGAAACCATTAATCACTCTACAAAAGCTTCGATTGTTTGAGAAAATGTATAGCATGGTGGATTTTGAGATAGAAAATGTATTTAAGGGGGGTTTGAAAGCTAATTGAAAATTCCAATTTTGGCCTACGAAAATAATTAAAACAAAATTACGGAAAACTAAGACACTGTTACATAAATTATCTAACACTTTGCAAAGTTTGATGCTTAATATCTTGCGGTAATATCTGAGCAATATTTAAATATTAACTTCGAATTTCGTGAAATAATAGATAATTGTATAAAGAAGTAAAATATAACTACTTATTGATTTTTCTTAATTTGGCTTATAATATATTTGTGTGTAAATAAATTTTTGCTTCTTTTATCTGCAATGTTCTAGCGCGGAATTTTTATTTTACAAACTAATTTTATAAATAAATTGCCTCTGTATGTATAATAATTTAAGCAGTCGACCTAAAAGGGCCCTGTTTGTAGCTTCTATCTGAACAGATGGTTATACGTCGAATTCTCCTAAAAATTTGCACTTTTCGCGGGTCCAGAAATCGAAAGGTTTTTTTTTAATTTAACATGGGGAGGTATATGTAGAAAAAAGAGAAAATCGACTACTTATTCGGATGTTTATTATTATTTTTTTAACGGACATAACTTTTGATCAGAGATCGAATCTGGATATATATTTTTTAAATTAAAGCTCTTTTGTTGTGCTTTATTTTAGTGTAATTTGAAATTTTATTTGTGCCTCGGGAACATTCGTAACAGTTACTATTCCAGTATTTTGACGTATTAATTGTTTGTAAAAAAAAAAATAAAATGGCTGAAAAATATGGTCGCTAGTAACTTTTTTCATGTTCCTCTGCATTTTCGACTATCCTATCTTTCAGTTTACAGAAGAAAGTCTGACCGATCCGGAACCTCTATAGCTTAAAAAAAAATTATTGATTTTTGGACCCGAAAAGTGCAAATTTTTAAGAGAATTTGACATATACGCGTTCTATCATCACAGTGTACTTTTTCTAAATATTATACGAAATCGCTTTTTTTTACTGATTTACAGATTTGGGAGGAGCTGCAAGACAGCGTTGCTATAACGCATGCGTTGGTAAGCGTTTCGTGTGAATTTAATACACAAATACTACCTGTAATTAATTGTTTTATACCGAATAATCAATGGCAATTGTTATATTGCAGATAAAACAATTCCCAAAGTTGCTGCATCTACGTGACAAAGAACAACAACATGAGAAAAATAGTGATCTACATTCTTGCCAATTTAAGATATCTTAGATTATATACTGCTTACGATTAAGAGAAATGTGTAAATTTAATTTATAATAAATATTTAATTTATATTTTTTAAAAAAAACCAATGTCCATCACATTTGTTGCAATAACCTTTGCCAAAACAGAAAAAGTCCAAAGTCCCGTTTACGACCATTACATTTACCATAGCAAAATCTGCAGTACCGACTCCTTCGCTCCTTATCGCGTTTTTTGCTTTGACAAGATCTACCACTAGGTGGTGTCGGCTCATCGGCCCGAAACTCGCAATTGACCAGATAAACTTCCGATAAGTATATAACATCAATACATCATAAATCTTGGTTGTAACGTGTGGTCCGATGGTGCTCAGGTAAGCTGATGAATTAGCCAAAGTCCGCGGATATCCTTTGCCGTATGGAGTGAATACTCTGTGCCAACGGCCGGTGTATTTATTATAGCCCTGGAACTCCGGGTCCTCCCCCGTAGACTTCTTTCTCTCAAGGGGTACGAAGTCTACGTTCGTTCGAAATCTGCCTTAGATGCTCATTCCTGAGGGGATTTCGAAAAGTGAAAACCTTCCGCTGGGTAACAATCCAGTGAGAGGGTTTTATCGTCGAATACGGGTTTTAGGTTATCCGCGCACGATGGTCTGCATTCATCAGTTCCATTACAATTGCAAAATTGTTCACCTGTAGCACCGACTTTGACCACACTTTTTGGTTTTGAATCTGAAAGTGGCTTTAATTGTTGATTATGTTGGAAATTTACGCATCACTCGCCCTAACGAAAGTTACTAATATTCACGGGCAGAAGAAAAGAGCCCATCAAAGATAAAAAAAATTAGATTGACACGAGGACCAATCAGGCATCGATTAGAAAACTCCTTTTAATAGTTTTATAAGTGTGGGTTATTTTCAGTTTGTTTGTCTGCACTTGTTCACTCTAGAAACTGAAATCTATTATCTACTAATGAAGCTTTCTGAGAACGCTCTAAATTCACTCCTTTCGATACTGAAATGATGTTTTTCTCTTGTATACGTAAGAACATACAAATACATACATGATAAAAATATGTGTATTTTCAGTACACACATCATTGTCGTTTCAAATTTTCTCAATCATAGAAATATATACCTACACGAATGAGTGAACATCAATTTTCGTTTCAGCGCATAGACGAAAAGAAATAATGAAAACGTTTCTTTACAACTTCACGTTTGTTCTCTTTGAAAAGATAAAAGTCGCCGAACTTATTAATCTGCCCGGCATAGATTTGCGCCTATAACATCAATAGATCCGCAAAATTTAGGTTAAAATACGTAGAAATAAGACCGGATATACAAAATTAAAATTTAATTACAATCTAAGTATGTATACTTATTTAATGAAAACTGAAGTATATATCTGTGGCTTACAGGAAGAACTACTAAAAACTTTTTTTATGTCGAATGCGGGGTGCTCTTAATACCCTTATTCATGATATAATAATAAAATTTCCAATATAAACATATATTTTAACTTTTAGCCGATTGTATAATCACTTAACTGTTCCTCTTGTAAAAATGTTACCGTAGATCCACTTGAGTAAACTCGTTTTTTTATTTTTGTGCGCAATACATCGTGTGGAGTACATTCAAGCTCTATAATATATATCTAATTACCTATAATGATGTAATCGTCGATTTTTTATTAAATTTTAAACAATTATTTAAAAATTTGTTAATTTGCAAAAACAAAAAAATTGCTGGCGTCGCTCTGATAAAATTCGTATGTATTCTTTAGCTATAATTCTTAAAACTTATTAGATTTTTTACTTAGATTTGGACATTTATTTCACCAGTCAGAAGGGTTCCAGGTACATTGCAAATGAAAGCGTTCTTAAAATCCTGAATTAAAAGAAAAATTGTGGAAAAGCCATGCTTTTTTTCTTTAAACCATATTTTTTGTCGTTGTTAATGACGATTTCCGAAAATTTCGATTACACCATCGGAAATGGCATGAGTTGAACTTTAAAAATATGTCTCGCCCTTACTTTTCAACGGCGAATTGCATTAGTTACGAGCCTTCGCATAGAGTGACTGCATAACCACTTAACTCCGATAGTCAACTTAATGATTTCTTTAGTTTACGCGACGAGAAATAAACTATTTGCAAATTTAAAACTACGATTGTATTGAATGAGCGAATACTCAAATCTTTCCTCTGACACTACGATCTTACGTATTGCTCCGCAAACATTGAAATCGCCTTTTCTTCGAAAACACGCGAAAAAGTCACTTACGTGTGGTTCTTCCCGTAAGTGACAGAATCTACACGTGAAGAAACGTGATATCCCACTATGGAGATTAGCGGGGGGCCAAACACAATTCTCAACGATTGTGAACGATCGCAAAAGAATGTTGACAAAGATCGAGAGATTCTCTCTATACAGCGCTTTATATACATATATGTATATATCGAATCGAGATCGGCGTTGGGGAGTGTCTCTCGCTGAAAGCGAGGAGTTGCACATCACCATCAGTGCGAGAGAGCTGAGAGCGATCGGTCGCGCACGAGGCGCATTGAAGATGTGTCTATATATTATACACATGAAAGGAGACAAGAAGCACATGCATACATACACACATCTCTACATACGATTCTCGCGAGAGAAACACTTCCACATGGCGCGCGCGTGTGTATATATATATAATATATACACACGCGCGCGCACACATGCACATATATACATAATATGTATAGTATATATGTATATTGTATACACGGAGAATGCCGCGCGCGATGAAGAAAAAAAAAGAGCGTCAATTAAACGAGGATATACCTAAATTAAAACGAGTCCCATCCAATTGATGTACATATATAATACACAGAGCAGCCGAGAGAGAGAGAGAGAGAGAGAGAGAGAGAGAGAGAGAGAGATCGGAGAACGCGCGCGATTCGACCCTACGCGCAATTATAGAAGCACACACGTATATTGTATAGTCGTAAAAAAGCCATCAAATAACCATCGCTATAAATCGTACGTACGTCCAAAAGTTCCATCAAGCTAATCGAGCGAACCTAGCGAACAATTAAACGTTCACCGCATACACACATATGCATATGTACCCCGCACTGCTGGATCGACACACATAAATACCTCTGCATATATATATATATATATATATATATATGCGCGCGTGTACGTATCGGTATGTCTCTCTCTCTCTCTCTCTCTCTCTCTTCTTCGGCGAAGAGACGCATTTACGTATACATGTACATGATACGTGTGTACGTGCGTGCGCGCTTGTGCGCGTATGTATAATAACGAGAGCAATAAGAGCGCCAATTACGCGAGCCTCCGAATATAAGTATGCGTTTCTCGTGACAACCGGTTAAAAGTGGAGCCGCGAGTCGTATTCTTCTTCATCGTCGCCGACGAATTATCCCTCTTTTTCACTTCTTCTTCTTCTTCTTCTGCTATGGGGCTTCTTTGCCGGCATCGGCGAACGAGAGAGAGAGGAGAGAGACTGAAAGAAGAGCACCGAGATTTAAGAACACGCTTGAATGAAAATTCCAGAAAGTTCAAGATCAGAGCTGCAATTTTCATTTACATCGCCGAGTCCCTCCCCGTATACTACTTACATCCTGCGCCTGCATAATATTACATATACGCACATCGCGCGTATAAGCATCACCGATGAGAAAAATTCTCTTCTATAAACGCATCGCGCAACGGCTCTCCAATTTAATACAGTGTGCGCCTAGCGCGTATAGCGCAATTGTACGTGTGTATTGTATACGGATGCGCGTTCCTCGCTTATTTTTCTTTCTTCATTTCTTTCTTATTCTATCTTGCTTTTTTTTTTAAATTAATCGGCAAGTCACCGGTGTACGTCTCTCTCTCTCTCTCTCTCATTGTATGGTAAAATCTCTCGTGCTGCGCGCGAGCGATGCTGAACTCATCGCTTATAGATCATTGCTTAACACACGCATAACACCGATATAGGTATACGCACATACCTATATGTATACCCGATGCGATACAGAGGTCGCGTGTGTATAGGCGAGAGAGCCACGAATACGATACACAAATCCCTTTCCTTCGCTCTCTCTCTCTTTCTCTCTCTCTCTTCAAGAGACAGAAACATTTCCTTCTGACGAGCGAGAGAGACGGCGGCCGTGCGCGCGTGTACAGTCACGCGAGAGCGAGAGAGAGCCGCGCGGGTATACAAAAGGAGAGAATACATCAGCTCCCTTTTATATCACTTATACAGTCACGCTCTCGCGCCGCGCCGGGGAGAGCCGCGCGCGCGCGCGCGCGCGAGCGAGCGAGCGAGCCGCCGCCGCCGCCGCCGAGGCGACCGCAGTGTTATACATAGCGCCGCGAGCGACGAGTCGCGCGGGGCATAAAAGTATACAGTGCGCCATATACCCCAGTCGCGAACTTCGAGACGAGCCAAACGCCCGGTGGATTTCGACTGGTGAACAGCTATAGTGTATACTTGCTGCGCGCCGAGGCCCTCGGGACACGCGTCACTCACACCTTTGCGGCTCTGCGGAACGCGTGCTTGTATATATACAGCGCGAGACAGAGAGAGAGAGAGAGATCGGTATATATATAATATATACGTACGTATTATATGCCTATACACGTATAGGTATACAACTAGCTGGGTATACAGCGCAAGTATCCCCTCGCGACTCTTCACGTTTCGACGGCTCGAGGATAAAGAGAGAGAGAGAGAGAGACACATACTGAGCAGCCGAGCCGCAACCGCACGGGAAGGTATTAAGAAAGAGGTGGGTTTTTCTTGCGATTATTCTTATATTTCTGCTTCTCGAAAAAGAAAAAGGAAATGCACGCGTGAAAACAGACGACGATCGGCGAGTCTATGCACTTCGGCAAATCGATATACATTTATATATATACACGTATACGTGCGTATTGTCATATTCTGTTTATTGCGCGCGCGAGAGAGAGAGAAAAATCGGCGCTCCAAGATCCGCGCGCAAAATTGCACGTACTGCAGCTTTGTTGTGTCTATCGCGAGATCGTTTCAACATTGTATGCGCGCGCATTGTAAATAATTGAATTCTAGTTGACGACGAGCGGCGGTGGCTATATTGCGAAAGATCGGTAAAACGGTATATACTTGTATGTACACGCCGCAGATGAAGATACACGCGTTAAAAAAATGCGCTTTCGTTAATGACAGTCTAATGCTGTGCACAGCTCGTACGTATACAAAGCGATCGTGCGTGTGTGCATGATCTCGTCCGGTGAAAAATGCGTAAAAATTTCAATTATGTGTGTGTACATATATATATGCGCAATGCATATCTATATATTATATATATACGTACAGAACGATCTCGCGTGATCGTTCTCTCTCTCTCTATATATATATATATATAACATGCTCGAGAGAGAGAGAGAGTCGCGTAAACAAACATAATTTAATAGTGCCCGTATCAAAGCGATTTTCCTCAAAAGGACTTTTAATAGATCGGCAGATAAAGACAGCGTCATAACTTCGGGCGCGCAACTGCAAAGGGATACGCGCGCTTCATCCGGTTTGCGGGCATAACTTTGCGCGTATCTTCTAAAATCAACTAATATACGTACGCATACGCTATATGTATATATACGTATGTATATAAATGTACGAATGTGCATACGCGCACACGTATATATGCGTATAATTGTGCCGCGATCGGCGTCATCTTTACTCGGAATCCTATATACCCATGATGCGCGCTTGATAATAATCATCATCGAACATCAGTCGAATTCTCTGAACCGCGCTGCATCGCGCCGCCGCTGCTGCAAAAGACTAAAATCATTCGACGCGCATCACGCACGCGCGACCACACGCGCGTGCGCTGTGCGCATATATATATATAGTTGTAATTGATTTGGACGATCGGTATCGCGCGAGCCGCACCACCGCGGAGCGCGTGATGGGAAAAAAAGACGTGGGCGACAGCGTGTGAGAGAGAGAGAGAGAGCGAAATATAATTTATGTGTATAGCGTATATATGCGTATATATATATGCGCGCGCGTATTTATTAGCGAAGACAAGGCTAAGGCCGCTTCGTGCGTTATATAGCGTTTATATACACAACAAATCGCTCGACGCGATCATTATACAATAGGAGCTTTTCTCGCGCTTTATACATACACACATCGCGCGCGCATAACGATATATATATATATAGTCGCGATTTATAATCGATTTTATTGATTCAATGCTCGCGAGTCGAGATACCGCGTTGTACATGTGTATAGGCGACGTATACGTACCGATGCAGTTCAAAGTTCGAGGCTGTTACAACGAAGTTTCTTACGTCAGTATAAAGGCGAACACCGCATGTCAGTGACTAATTCGACAATTACCACCGCAGGTATACAACGATGTGTGTATCGTTTCTTTCTTTTTGCGTGCTCTTCGTGCCTTTGCGGAAGACGGCGGGAGAGAGAGAGAGAGAGAAAGAGAGAGACGGACAATAAAATCGCTTCGCTCTTTTTTCTTCGTTTATATTAGAGGCATCGGAGAGTCGAAGCGCGCGCGTGTTACCAAGAAAGCATTGGCTCGAATCAATCCAATGTCGGGGGGTGGGGATTGTGTGTAATGCGTGTGCGCGCATTGGCTCGTTAAATTAAGCGAACAATAAAAATCTCGTAATTTCACAGATCAGCGCGGAATGGCCACCATGAGGATAGCGACGCTCTTGATCCTCGCCACGATCACAGGCGGCGAGGCCCTGCCGAATATTCCGAGGCACTCGGACACCATGTTCGAGTGCACCAGCAATTTCGACTGCGCGCACGGCTACTGCTGCACGATATGTTAGTATAAACCTTCGTGCTTTTCTATGGGATATTTATTTAAAGTCGAGGGTATGGATTACTGTTTACGCGGTTGTTGGTTTGACAAAACGCTTGTATTCGATGCTCGATTCAAATGTGTGTTTTTTTTTTATTTGCATAACGATCGTCCCGAAAAGTCGTTAATATTGGATTTGTGCCATATAGAAAAAGTTAAGCGAAAGGCAATAGTTCGCGGTTAATAGGACAATCCAGAAAAAATGGAAGTTTTCTTGTACAGATTTTTTTCAGACTTTTTTTTTAGAGGGAACTATTTTTTAAAGGAAAATTTCGATGTTAATTCTAATGAATTTTATCAGAACTCTAAAGTAAAAGAGTATCCAAACTTTGTTCATAACTATGCTTACCTGACGCAAAATACTTTTAAAAGATGTCTTATGTGGATACCTTATGCGGTTGCCTCCTACAACTGAATCAAAACTACACTAAAATTCAGGTGGATTAGTTTTCAATTAAAAATTATCGTTGTGCTTTTTACTTGAATTTTTTAGTTTAAAAAATTTCGAATAAATTACAGTTTAAAACGTTCGGAAACAATCGGGAATAATAATTTTTAAGAATAAAGTACTATCCACTAAGAAATTTCAGTACAAAATTTACATCGAGAAATCAATTAAGTCAAATATTTTGAGACTTGTGATGTCTCGGATTAAATCGGGAGTATAGGTATAGATAGAATTCATATATATAGTTAACGAGGAAAACGAGGGTGCCATCTATCTTAAATTTGAATAGACCATTGCACCGATGCCGCTAAACAAAAGATTATAGTTTTTGCGCGGAAGCCAACTCGTATAAGCCTTTGTTATAGATCATCCGTGAATAAAAAAAAATATTTTTAAGTATTTAAATAACTCTTTCGGAATAGATATCAGATCTATACGATTAGAATTTGCTGCGCGACGCACTTGCTCGACATAAAATCAGACTGTGTAACTATAGTTATAGGGGATTTATTGAAAAATGTGCCTGAATCATATATCAATCGAAACAAGAATTACTGGCGGTACGGATAGAAAACGAAGTCACGAAAAGCAGTAGTCGAAACACGTGCTTCTCTTGCAATAAAATGCGTATATGTATAAATCTTAACCGCACACAGTTGTCCAACACTTCAAATGTCTAAACTGTAGAAGAAATTGAGATGACAAAAGTGACGTTGCTTAAACGAAAATAAAAAAATTAAGTTTTTATTCTGACAAGATTTCTAGTCTAAAAACAGGATCGTATTCCTCTTTTAATGCGTATAAACATGAAATGTCTATAATTTTGTTAAATACAATTGTTTTGATAAAAGAAAATCTGTGCACCTTTACAAAAAACCTTTATATGAATGATAGTTTTTTTGTTACGCTCAAGATATACTTGACATAAGAAAACAAATGAATGAAACAAATATTTAACAAATAAATGTTCAAAAGCGAACTTCTTCGAGTTAATAATCACTCAAGGAGATGCCAAAAACAATTAAAAATTCATGTTTAATACAAGAATATACCAAATGAAAAAGTATCAGCCAATTTCTTGTACAACAAATAGTAAAAACAAAATCATGAAAAATCTAACCGTATATACAGTTGCCCTCCGGCAACACAATCGTCAAATATTTCACGAACAGTCTGCCCGAAACTTATATGAAAAAAGAAATTTTTTTTTTTTTAACCGCAACAATGCTGATAATAAACAACGTTTCCTGTGCTCAGCAGCCAACGAGAGGTACAGCTATCCCCGCTGCCAGAAGCTCCACGAGGTCGGCGACTACTGCCGGGCCGACGGCCCGCTGCTGACCAACGGCAGCTCGAGATCTTATCCCCACGGGCTGGACGTGCATCTCGACGAGGTCTACTTGATGTTCTGCCCGTGCGCGCCGGGACTGGTTTGCGACAGCGACGAGAGGGTCTGTCGCCAGCCGAGCGACATGAAGGACTTCAATTACCTGAAGGAGGAGGAGACGGGCAGCAACAAGAGCGACGATTAGAGCGGCGAGTTTCGCTCGTGGGAGGGACCTCTTATTTTTTTTTCGTCCACCGCACGCGAGCGAGAGACGCGCCGCACGGATTGTTTTGCATTATTTTCCGGATTTTCGAGTGACCTACGCCCAATGTAACGAGCGGACACGCCGCAGTTCACACACACACACGCACACACACGAGACATTGCGTATTGCAGGAGCGCGACAGATTCAGTTCGCACAGTGCGAGAGGAGTAATTTAATTCCGATGATTTCAAGCGCGCACTATGTTAACTGTAAGCATAATCGAGTTTTCGATCAATAAAACGTTCGTTATTTTTTTTTTTTTTTTAGTTTTTTTTCGATTTAAATATTCTGTTTGCAAAATAGTCGATTCTCATGATCCATCGACGCACGACAGAACCCCCTGTCTTGAAGTAACTCGTTTTATTTCTATCATTCTGTAGAAGTAGATTAGAAGCGCGGGAATTTTTAAAGTGTACCGATTTTCTTTTAGATACGTAGGTTAGATGTACCAGACATTTTGTTAATGCCTATAATACTGATGACTGTTGTGAGACAGTGCGCGTAAACCAGATTTTTATTTTAAGCGCGTGTGCTAATACTTTGACATTTAATATTGGTTTAAGTTTGCAGCATATAAGGTATTTAATTAATACTGAGTGACACCCATTACAAGGCATAATGTAAAGCCATACGTTTTCGCGACACTTAAAATTTAATGCAATTTTCATTGTAGTTTAACCCGGTCGAATTCAATGATTTTGAATTTATATACGTATATACTAACAGTTCTTGTAAATGATGTATTGCGACGTACAGTAACGTTTGAACCAAACGATACACATGCAATGTTCGCTATGAGAATTAACGAATTAACTTAAACGTGTCCAGAACTATCTACGAGAATAATTCTAATAAAGTGAGATTGTGAGATTAGAGTGGATAAAGCAAAAGTAACGTGTACTTTTCTGCGTGCTTCCCATATTTTTTTTTATTGCACGACCTTACGCGTTAAACTTTGACAAGGCTGATTGTTTTCATATGCGTATATATATAGTAACGGAATAACTGCATTGTGTCAATAAATAATCTGTGCTTATGAGTAAGAGTATGTGTTTTCATGTCATTCGGAATATTGTGAAGCACGCGGGAGGTTTCCAACACCTCGGCTGTGGCGAATAAAGAAAGCATTAAAAGCAAACACAACTTATAACTCAGCACATATTGTAATTATGCAAATACAATTTTTTTTTTTTTTTTTGAAAAGAAATCGTCATGACCGTGTCCTCGGGGAATCCATTTGTCAAGGATGTTTCGAGTCAAAACATCGAGGACTGCTCGATGGAGAAAATGTCCCGAATAAATGCAGGTTGGTATACATACATTTATGCGAATTCGAGAAAGCTTTTTTTATTTTCCTTGAGATTGTCGCATGTGTTCGTAATTTAACAAAAAAAAAATATTTGTTGTTTCAAGTCACGTTCGGCGCGTTCTGTGCATTCATTTGTTTGGCATTTTCTGCGAGATGAGATGAATTTTAGGAATTTTTACTGCATGAGTTATTTTTTACGACGGTGTGTAACATATTAAAACGTATACCTCTGCCATTACAAAGTAAAATGATAATTTTTTTAATATATGTGTAGTTTATTTATTAATAGAATATACAATTTAGTCACTGATAGTATATATGCATTAAGATTTGCTCACGTGTCATGGTGCACTATATATAAAAAATCTAAGATATTTTAAATTTCACCTTTGGAAAGTTATAAAATCGTAGAATAAATGATCGATCAAGCATAATTTGAGCAGTATTTATTGTTCGCAAAGCATAGATCGGTATAGATTTGATGAATAAGTATAGTGTACGAATTCAAAATATGAAATACACTTTCTCGCATTTTTAACTATAAATTTCATTTTTCTTATTTGTTTTATTTAATGATTTTATTCATAAAATAATTTCCCCACAAAAATGCATCTAGAAAATTTTTTAAATCATTAGATTTTGCTATCCAGTGAAAAGTATTTTTTAGATCACTGCAACTATATGAAAAAAAGAGTCGTTAAAGTATATTGTACGAGCTGTTCAATACTTTCACGATTTCAAATTAGTTTATAAAGTAGATCCTGCATCAGAAAAAAAAAATCGGAAACCAGACAAATATCAACTGTGTATTGCTGGTAAATAAAAAAACTACATGATATTTCGTTTTCTCCGACATAACGAGATAATAGACGTAGAGAATAGAACTTTTGCATATTTAAAAGAAACGATTGCAAAACTATGATAAATAACGACAAAATTCTGGGCGCGAAGGTTTGTTTATTAATTCATTCCTTTACACAAATCACAAATTCACCGAACGCGATCGTCTTCATTTCGATCTCTCGAGTTCTCCTGTCATTTGGACATACCATCATTTTCAGTTGATTTGACGCACTCTTATGTCACTCGACGAGAGTATTCATAATTGATTCGTGGAATCCCTTAGTCAGCACATTCGTCAGAAGCATTTTTTTTTTCTTAACCTTGCTCCTATGTGTTGTGTGACGCGCGGAGTCAATTTATCCGTACCATAAGCATACGTTTCATAAAAAAAAGAGAATAGAAATCCTTTTCTGGCTGTGGCGCGCGATATGGCATAGATCACCAATTAGGAAGCGACTGAGCGAGTCGACGAGAATTGAGCGTTACTTCAATTTACGTAGTCTTTTATTAATACAGAAGGGTCCGCGGCAATCTATGTCAAGGAGACTGAAGGATCGTAAAACTTGCTCGTTAGGTATTCGCTTTCCTTGAATTCGACGCGAAAAGCTTTTATTTTTAATAAGCTCTTAATTTTAGTATTCATCCGCGCGCGGTTGCCGCCGATCTGCCTGTAAATCTCTTAAATTTAATGCATACACGCAAAACGGGTACGTTTTGTGCAGTTTCGAATAAAAACTCTCACGATCGTGTATACGTATTACGAATAATGAAAGATTGACGTTATTTTCTATCTGTCTTAATTTGTATATGATTTGAACGCAGTGAATATAAGTTTCTTGATTTTACTAAGTGTTTGCTTTTGATTTACAATACTTCGATTCATACTTGTCAGTAATTGTTGTTTTACCTTCAAATTTGACTATAACATTGCTTGCAAAATTAATATACCTTGAACATTTTTCTCCTTTGAGGATAATTTTTCAAGTAATTATTATAAGTAGATCTTTGATATGATTTAATTTAACAATAAATTCTGAATCTTGATTGTTCTGCAGATATATAGATTGTTTTGTAATTGTGTTATTCTTCTTGAGTCCAGAATCTGAACATCTAATTATAATAAAATTTCGAAGTTATATTTGAATGATTTTACTCGCAAAAGCTATATAAATCGTCACTATATTTACATCATAGTCTAATAATACTTTATGTTATTGGAAGTTTTTCTCTCTTTATCTTATCGTAATTATGTGAGACTTGAAGTTTGTTTACAGCTTTCTATATTAGTATCTATAACGATTTGATAATTAAAGCTTATTTGTTTAGGATTATTTACTTAAAACACTTTTCAAACATGAAAAAAAAAATCATTTTTCAGTTCAACATTTTGTACTTATTTTCAAGAATAATGTTAGACTTTCCATGCTATCTTTTATAAAATATGTATACCACACCCCAGAAAAAGCAATATGTATAAAAAATGTAAAGAACTTTTGATGCAGTTCAAATTTTAGAAGAATACTTTATACACCTGTAGTACATAAATGAAGATGTTTCAATTGTATACGTGGAATTTTATGAATGGGACGTTTAACTAGAAATTTAAAAAATAGATTATTTATGTATAGCTAAATATTTTTTAAGCATATGTGCCAAAACGCCTACCTCCGTAATATCATCAAAAGTTAATGTAATACTGAAGATTAACATTCCTAAGTCTATTTTGATTTGAAGGCTATTTCCACCAATCATCGCTATTATTTTATAAATATTCTTTTAAAATTACGAAAATCGTCCACGCTCGAATCGAAGAAAAAAATATTTAAACGCAGCACTGCAATTTAAATATAGCACCGTTAAAAAATATAAACATTGCGTAAAAACCCTATTTTTGATACTAAAGCAAACAGGTAACTATAGAATCTTTTTTACAAAATTGTGTATGGTTTAATGTACTATTGTTGCTATAACTTTTTTTTTTATATTCTATAAGGTTAGTTTTGCGATTTTTATACACGCAGATAATAGATTGTATCTTTTTTAATATAATTAAAATACACGTTTTTCAAAACAATGGGGAATCGAAAACAATTCATGTTTGGGGAATCATCATCGAGGAATATTTTTTATTATCAAAGTTCTTTCGCTTAGAAAATTCAATGGCAAAAAGGCGCTGCCCCATACTCTATTGCTCTTTTCTCATTTCTATACATTTCTTCAACATATACCCGACGAGCTCTTAAAAAAAAAAGTTTAACGCGCTTTCCTTCACTCAGCAAACATCGTAAACTTCGCAGGTCGAAATTTAAGCTGCGACGCGGGCCCACTGGCCCAAAGTATACAGTCATTTGCGTTTACAGTCGTCCTGCTTATCTCTTCCCTAGAGCCGCTCCGAGAAAGAAACTAACAAGTGGAGCCAATCTTATCTTCATCGTCAAATCTCTTCCAGGATTTTATATACATACGCACTGCAGTTATTAGTGCTACGGTCGAGCAAAGAATTTATTGCGAACAGCCCTAAGCTGTACAGGTAACTCGCGCTATCTGCGCTGAAGATCTGCGGATGCGCCATCACCACTAAAAGGGATATTTATAATCGCAATGACTTTGCAAGCTGTGCGGCACAGCCTCGAAGGACCTTAAGGAGGCCCGAAAGCCAATTAAGCGCTCGAAATTTCGTATCGCAAAAAATGCTTGCAACGAGTTGTAATAAAGATTGCGAAAAGCTGAGGTGCGCATGGTTGAGCTCTTTGATGTGCAATTGTCACCCCGTTTTTTAACGTAAGTTTGAAGTTAATATTTAGATACCTCTCCGAACGGATAATACGATAAAATAAATTCATAAAGTTTGAGGGACGTGATTTTGGTGTATTATTATATATCGTTCCATGAGACATTGACAATCAAGCTTCAAACTATTTAAAATCTTAGTATAGAAAGGAGTACAACTTCATAGATATCTGTTTTAATTAATGCTATTATTATTGTGTGTTACAAGCAAATTAGCAGCTTTTTCGTCCGCTTTATTGTGGCGGGAAATTCGATTTTTTTAATGACTTTCAAACCTCCTTCAATTGCGCAAAGCTACGCATATTCGAGTAGCCAGCGTTAGACAGCAGTTTCGCTATACGTAATTGCTTTCGATGTGAGACCGATTTCGAAACACGTGTTTACAATAATACAACTTTGAACAATATTTTGCACCGCCTGTGGGACGGTTTAATGACGTTGACAAAAAATCCATGTTCTCACGGCAAAAAAGACTCGGGGGTACGTAAAAAAAATTATTCAACAAATATAGATTGCCCCCCCCCCCTTATTTATCTGCAACAAATGATGCACACAGTTCGAGACCGAACGAACCTCCGATTCGTTAAATTTTTGGAATGTTTAAGTATATGTAACCTAATGTGATAACTTAAAACAACGTAATTTCACTGGTTTAACGTAGATGGTTAACGTAGGTTCATCTGGAAACTTTGCTTGCGCAGTTTCGTTGTCTCGAAGCCCTCCGATTGTATATCTAGTAGGTCAGGTAGAATCGTGCCATGCACTTCTCTCGATAATGAGGTAAGAAGCTTCTAAGTATACCACAGGCACTTGTTTCATTTTAGTACAATTTATCAGTGATATTAAAGATCTTTACTATATGCTGAACTGCCAATTTTGCTCACAGTATAAATAGATGTATCAATAATATAATAAGTGGAAAATTTTGTATGGATGCATTTGCATTCTAACTATTACCATTTATGCTATGATGTATTACTCAAGTCCATGAAGTAAAATTTTTAAAAGTAAATATTTATCATATCTTTACTTAGAACCTTTGTATCTAACCACATTTTTCTTCATTACTAACTTCAAAAGTAGACGTAGGATCTATAGGATAACTCTTACACATCGGAATTTAGTTTGAACCCTCGACTACCAAAATTGAATGAAAAAAAAAACATCTTTTCTCCTCAACGTATTGCCATACTACCTACGTATACGTCCGCTTTTTTAAACTAGAAAACAATATATAGCTCATCTTCAGCAGCTGCCGACTGTGCCGACAGTTCAAGCTTGAACTTTGAAGCATTCTATACCTCCACTTTTCATAATCTACCACTAGGCGGCGACGTCTCGACAATAGAGTTTTATGACTCGCAAGTGGCAAAAGAGGCTAATCAATCCTACACTATCCGAATGCGCTGTAACATAAGTGCATAATAAGACTTTGTACGCGAGACAGGTACTTTTGGAGAAAACTGAATTCGGAGAATTCATCGGAAATGGCCAAGTGGATTCTTGAATTAAAAAACAAGAAGCAATCCTGGTCACCTGAAGAAAGCGACTTTGAACATATTTTTTATTTTTGTAAAATTTTTCATAACGCACAGATCTCGCAAATATGGAAAAACTGAAATTTTTGATTATAGGCACTTGTTATATTAGGAATAATTCGATCTAGCGTTCTTGTATTTTTTGCGTTTTAAACGAAATTTATGTTGGGTACTGGGTATCTACTTTTAATTCAGCCGATCTTTTTTCTTACATCTTTCAATTTCAATGCTAGTTTTTTTCTCTGATTAAAAAATGAAAATAAAAAATGGCTTAAATCCAAGCAATACTCATGTAACTACCATAATGTACATTTTAGAATTGCTAAATTAATTACGAAAAATTGTCTTCATAATTTATACAAAAATAAAGCATAGCTTTTTTATGGTTCTATAAATAATGCATAAACTTTGTTACGCTGCATTTTTACTGCGCAATTTTATAATCACTCGATATCGAAAACGTGCCGGAATGTTGAATTAAAAAGATTGGTAGTTATCTAAATACAGACCATTATAACGTAATTCTCGTATGATTCACTGTTCAATAATATATCTTATATATAGAATATTTTAATCGAAAAAGAATTATGCGAACGTTTCTATTATCCATGAGTATAATGTGAGTCGCTACTGTAATTTGTAATGTTACCGCTAAAAGGTCATTCCCACTGCAAAGCCTCTCGCCAGTGAAAGTCGCGCCGATTGACCTCTCGTAGGAGTAGAGCGACTGTAAGAACGAGGCGTTGAACTCGCTGTCTCTTTTGTCTTGCGATAGAATTTCAATCCGACTACATGGATGATACGTATACTCGAGAGCCTAAAATACGTGTTTTTCATTCAGTACAACTGGTTATTATTGTTTTGATTTTCATATTTCCAAGGCTTTTAATGATAGTAATAAATACATAAAATGCTTAGTGATTCATAAAATTTGAATTTTTTATTCATAAAATCTGAATGATTGTCTTGAATGTAATTGATAATTATTTGACTAGCCAAAATATTTTCAACCTACTACATCTATATCACAATTTTTTAAAATATTACATTAATACTGTTAACGTAATGTCAATGATCGATCTCTTGATCTAAATTTATTTGCTGTGCGGCGTAGACCTAGCACAGTTTACATAATGAATAATTCTCAGTCAAGCGATTTTCCTGCTGCAGTTGTGCCGGCGTCGAAATAATATAAATCGATCCAGCGCTATTTCAATCGAAAAAAAATTGGGTCGAAATTGTTTCGCTGGTATGGTCTGTTATGCTGTCCCCTGATTTTTTCAATCAATGTTGATGACTCAGTAGTTGCTGACGATGTTGACCCTCGGTTTGATCTGGAAATCAATGAAAATTTGTCGTTAAAATGAATCATTTTAAGATAGGTCGAAAGTCACGAGGACAGATTTTGCAATTGTCATTTGACCGCACCTTTACATTTTTTAAATATATGTTAACTGCTCATGCATACAAATCCCGAGACAAGTAAGTTGCAAATGATTAAAGTAATTAAAATATGTATACCTATTGTTTGTGAAGTAATTGCTGCTTCGCTTCGAAGTTTTTAAGTATTATGTTGGAACAGAATTCGATCCTCATATGAGATGTATACAACCAAGTCTTCTCCGCCTTTGAAGTCCTCGATTCCATTGAAATCCAACATTCGTAAGGTTTTGACTATCCTGAAAATGAAATTTGCCCTGACAAGGACAGTTTGCATCTGCGTAAAAAAATAAATATATGTAGTCCTGAAAAGGACTGTTTGTTCAAATAATTACGTTGTAATTAATCAGTCCCAAAAGGGATGATTTTTAGTTTGTTTGTTTGTTTGTTCCATTTGCCCTGAAAAGGGCAGTTTTTTTTAAATATCTCATAGTATGAACGAAAATAGTTTGTTCTTCATTATAACTAATTTGCGGGCCCTAAAAAGGGCCCTAGGGAAAGGGGGGGGGGGAATTGTAAATTTGGTTATAACTATGGACGGGAAGTGCGAAGGGATGGGAAAGGGGAAAAACGTACATTTTATTTTGAAATTTTGTTTTCTTGACTTGGAATTTTTGTAAAATTATAACAGTTATGAAATGATCTTCTGAATTTTGCAGCCAGGCCTCCGGACGTAAAGTGTGACTCCAAATTTTGGCTTCCGTCGAAAATAATGTACCAGGAGGGGGAGTGTTGACATCTCGGGGTATACGATAAAATTTTAGTGGAATAAGGACAGGGATAATGGATAATAAACAACGTAGAATCTTCATGGCTGATCCGGAGGCTGTGAATTGCATTATTTGTACTGAACAAAAGTTAAAACGGAAAATTTACGGCAATGAGCATCGATGAGGTTATAGCGTGTATCCTAAAATCCAATACGAATTGTATGTTCGATCCAAAAAGCGTCGGTCTATTTTAATGAAAGAACGTGTCCTTCACATTTCTTCTTCACTTGCTCAAAGCATCTCTATTATTTTCGCTTAAAAACTACAAACTCCTTCTCTCCTCGTTATCTTCAGTTAAAGCTTGGGCAAACGTTGGGTATCTTCTCTGCAGCACTTCACGGAACACATTATTTTTTTTTTCTCTTATTGCACGCTAGCGCGTCGTCGCTGGAAGACAACCTTGCCGTCGCTCCTTCCTCCGACTCCAACTGCCTATGCTTACTTCTACGTAGGGATTAGGCAAAGATCCATCCTATCATCAGTATATCGTCTTATTGAACTCTTCCATCGCCTATCTTTGCTGATCGACTCAGGCATTCGAATGCAGCTCACGCTCTCTCGCATACACGAAACAACAGACACGCTCGAGTGCACTTAGGCGCACGGATACATCATAATCTTTCTTTCTTTTTTTGGTTGCCTATTCTTGCAAAGAGACAATTTTTACATTTTTATATGGTTCGGTAGTTATCGCAGCCACGCGGTGGCGGACGAGCTCGCGACTTACTCTCCGAGCTTCCCGAAAACAATGAACGGGGAGCGCGGTGTCCCGGCTGGCGTTTTTATATATGTTTGCCGAGGCCGGGCAACTTCGGAGCTTCGTCACACCCTCACATTCGCTCGCTCGCGCGTTCTCTCTCTCTCTAGCTCTCTGTGACCCTCGCATAATCATCGCCTTTTGCCGCTGCAGAAGGCTCGCTCGCAACATTCGCGCCCGTCTTCTCCTTTAAGCTCATCACGTCCTCTGGCTGATGCCGTCCTCTTTAATCATCTCTCTACTGCGCTCTCGTCATCTGGAACAAAACTTCGCTTCGTTCGTAGAAATTCTAGGCGTTATTTAACTTCGTCCGCTATTATTGTGTGGTGACTTCGATTATTATTATTATTATCCTTAATTATGCCATGTTTGTTTTTTCATCTCCTTTCACTGTGTCTCCTATACGAGTGAGCTAATGTGTCTATATGTATATACGTGTTTCTGTGTGGGTTGAATGTGAAATACATATATAACAATTGAATTTTGCTATGTATCAGTGAACGAACCAATACGATGTCAGCAATGCTTTTGTTTCGTCTGGATTATACTTCGTCGGCACTTGGTGTCGGGACGGCTCCTACCGATTCCTCGATTCATCCTTATGATTTTTCACGCCTGTTCCATCGCTTCACGTTCTACTTGAAATACTAGAATCCACTTTGCGCTATCGCTGGCTTCCCTTCAAGGGAGGCTTATTACGATTCTGGCCAACACTTGTGTACTGATCAAACGCCTCTTACTCGAGTACAGGTGAACGAGAAGCTGAGGACTCTCCCGTCGACGGGAGGATCGTCGTCTTTGCTTGCTTCTTTGAGAGATTTACAGCTTGACGACTCTGCTTCTCGTTGACGTTACTCGGCCCGCGCGAGTTTCTTGCCTCACTCAGTCGAATACTTATTTTCACTGGTACTCTTGCGTTTCGACTTCTAACTTCTCCAATACACGTACTTCTTGTCCAATATTTATCGCATCACAATCGATTTATTTCTATACATGTATATATATTTACAATTCGATAAATTTTTTCCTCGTTTCGTTTTTTTGTTTGTTTCTAAGTTATTCCTTTCATCATATCGCACCATGTGCCGACAGCAAACGACTTGAGAGCCTTTTGAGAGATTAACTATAAATTTATATCAGCTGGTTGCATTATTCTTGAACGGAAATCACAGTGATTCGTAGCTTAAAACTTAAAGCCTTATCTATAACGCCCATTTTTGTTGTCTTACTGCTCTCAAAGAATCAAGGAACGGATCGCCGTCTTCCTTGCGTTTTTTTTTAAATCCATTCTTCTATGCCATCTTCATTAATCGTTAATCCTCCTCTCTTCTTTGACGCGCGAATTGAACAAAAAACATCTTTTCATCTTAAAAATTATTATACATTATGTGTATATATATATAGTTTGTATATAATATAATAACGCTCTCCGTACGAATAAACATTTTCGCTCGCATACAACTCTCTCGCTTTCTTTTACTTGCGTTAAAATGTAAAAACAAACGTAAAAATGCCTCGATCGGTGGAGATGAGAATAATACAGTGATATTGTAATGCGCTTACAATTGAAATGAATATTACGAAATGAAATTTGTGTTTGGCATAGTCGACGACTTACGCAGTATACAAAGTAATTGATAGGAAAACGAAAAAAAAATATACTAAAGATATAATTAGGGTTAGCGGAATCGCGCGCGGGCGAATGATCGACTTTCCCTTCAGTGGTCCAAAAGTAACTGGTAGACTTTTTTTTGCTTATATTGAAAAAAAAATCTCTCCTGACTCTTAAAAAATTTTGACACATTATTTGCCAAATGCAACACATGAATTTACTCATTTTTTTTTCTTCTCTCGCCAAATGAAAGCTCATCCACGCGCGCGCTTTTCCCGAAGTTTGCGCGTTCTTTCGCTTACAATCAGAGAATATTACAGAGACGATACATCTTTTTTCATTTTTTTCATTTTAAGGTAAAAACGAACAATAAATTTAGAGATATAACATAAAAATCGAATATAAGCTCGAAAGATACAAATATAGCGGATGTATAAGATTTTTGGTTGATAAAATAAAATCGACAGTTTAATTGTGAGTTTTCTTTTGCAATAATAATAATAATCAGGAAGCACTCGTGCATTCTGGTGAGTGTATATATATTTGTTTTTTTGTCCGCCTCGACACTTCACGTTGATTGAAATAATGCTTTCGCACAGTTGTTTTTTTTTCTTCTTTCTCATATTAAACAGTGTGAATTTACATCTCGTAATTTTTTCCCTCGAGATGTCTTATTTTTTTTATTTTAAAGTGAAATCTCACGCGCTCTCGCTTTCCTGTGTCAGATACAATCAATATACAATTCGCGGTATTGAATATCGTCGCTATCTATCGCAAAATTTTGTTTTATCTCTCGAGTAATCTGTTCCGCTCTTGCTCTAAAATGTAGTCAGTACTTCCACCGCATTAACCGGCGGCGGGCGAAAAAATTGAGCGCGAAACGTCGCGTCTCGCGCCTTAACTTCACAGTGTTTCTCATTTTAATATAATATATATATTTATGCTTCGCTCATTTTTTTGTTTAAACCTTATGCTTAAATGTACAAAGTTAGCTCGCAGTAACGTTCCCGGACGCCATACACCCTCTAACCGCACACGCTCTGCTTTTCTCTTAAACGTACATCTGTAAAACTCTCGGGTAACCTTTTACGTTTTATTATTTTGCAAATTTCATAACCACGTCGTTCGAAAAATTCTATTGACATATACTTTTTTTTGTTACGGAACCGGGTGCGCGTGTGCAGGTAGACGGCGACGTTGCGAGGACGAGCGATGCCTCTATTTTATAATTCATCGTGTCGCGCATTCGCGAATGCGCACAGAACGGATCTAGCATATTTTTTAATAGCACATAATGTGTGTGGATTAGATAATTTCTGTTTGTATCATTGTTAACACGCGTGAGAAACTAGGACTTTTTTTATTTGTCATCGTAGAGAAGTCTCAAAAAAAAAAACGTCATTTTGATTCTCGAAAAATTCTCTTCGTGTGTGCGCCTTCGCGAAACCCCTAAAACGCTTATTTGTTTCAATTAAATTCTAAGGCAAAGGAGGGAGAAAAATGATGTTTCGCTTTTTCTGCATCGATGTTGTTCACAAACAGTAGCCGCTGTTATCTGGACGTTTCAGACCGGGACGACGTATAATTGCTTATTTTGTATTTTTAATCGTTAAATCGACATTCTCTCTTCACTTGGTACGTGTGTGCGAGTCTATACAAAATGAAGTGTCCTTTCAGCAAAGGTTTCTCGCTTGTAAAATTTTCGCAAAAGATTACAAAAAGAACTTCGCCCAAGGCATCATATATATTTATATATAATATATATGTACAAATGTGTGGATTTTATTGTGTCTTCCGCGCCTATCGTCGCCCCAACCCATTAACATACAAGAATCTCTCCTTCTCCCTCCTTACATTTGTGTTTATTTGGAATCTTTAAACTCGGTTGTTTCTTAACAACTAACGCTTGCTTAAAAACTACTTGACCATTTTTTCTTTCGTGTGGTGTCGTCGGCGCTTTCGTTTAATTGCTCGGTCTCGCGCGATTCTCGAAAGTTTCGACACCTTGTTTCTGAGTGTGTATTTGGGGTAAGTGTGTGTTGTTTCGCCATGTCGACCTCGAGCGCGAAATTCGACGGACGCTTTTAAAATTTATCATAAGAGACTCGGATTTTTTTAAGCGTTGCGTCCGCCATTTCGCGCTCGTCGCCCGAGAAGCTATGCAAAAAATTGGCCCGACGATATCGAATCGCAATTTTTCTTAAAAGTGTATGTTAATGCCGGTTATCGAGTCTAGACAAGCCTCAAGTCGAGCATCGAGTCATATTGTTTCCCGTATACCGAAAAAGTTCAGTCGCGTAAAACGATCTTCGCTTTCTCTCGATATTTGGAGGAGGGACATTTGTATAGAGAGGCGAGAAAGAAACGAAGGTATACTGAGCGTGAAATTTCGAAGGGAGAAAGTAAACGATTTTTTTTAGCTTTTTTTGTTTTTTAGTTGTTGTTGTTGTTGTTGTTGTTGTTGTTGTTTTGGTGGTCATCTATATACATATGCATGGTATAAATTTTTTTTGTTCCATCCGAACACAGTGTAAAAATGATTTGTCACATTATCAGGTTTATATGTAAAATAGACAAAATTTACACAACTTAACAACACAGGAGATCTTTTCGATGAGGAGCTGGCAATAAGAGCAACAGACTCCAGGAGTATTAATTTAAAAATAATTAACGAAAAAAAAGAAAACGAAGTAATAATAATAATAATAATCGATCGAGTGGTATGATAAAGAAAATAAAAGAGGATGAAAAAGGTTTCCATTCCTTGCTCTTTAGGGCATATGTTTAGTGTGCATTTTTCGGACTACCCTTCTGATCATGCCACTTTCTGAAAGATGATCTGAACGAACCTAATGCGACGAACGATTTTTTGTACGTTAGAGTATCACATAAAATGCCGATCGACTGGGGGCCGTTCCAAACGCACTAAAAGTATCCTTCTCGTCTTCATTTATTATCAAGACTGATTTTTATTTAAAAAAAAACAACGTTTTCGATGCGAGATGCCAGAAGAATTTTTTTCAGATCAATAAAAGAAACATACGTAAAATTTTGATGAATTTTCGAATAAAACATTTACATATAACTATGTGATCGGAGAAAAAGAAAACATTCCCATCGAAACGGCCCGCCATTCGCAATCGCGTTTGACTTATTCTAAATATCTCCTTTACTTATATATTCTAAAAAGGTTTTAACTTTCCTATCGTCGGAGGAAATTTAAGGAACCGATATTATCTCTCATCTTAATTACACACGCGTTTGTCGTCCGCATGATCAACGATCGCACGACTCATTAGCTGCTAAGTATATATGTACGATATCGTTTTGGTATTGGAATTTTAGCGACTGTGTGAAAATCAACATTGGACGAGTTTAGTTACTTCCTGCTTTTTTCTTTCGGCTCTATAATACTAGACAAAGCAGTTAATCAGAGAAGAGCAAGTTATTTGTTTTTTGGCCCAGATCGTGGTATCGTTGATGTCGGCTGTACACCTCCCTATTGACTTATTTAAATTAGATACTTAATTACTTGATTTTCCACTCCACTAGACTTAATGTTTTTTTGTTTCTTTATCTCGCGTGTACATAATATAGTATACAATATAATATATGCGTGTGTACCGACGTGTATATATGTGTATGTATACATATATTTAAATATGTATTATCCCAGTAATAATTATTTTGTCTCATTTTACCGTGTACTCGATTAAAAATTAGTCGTACCTATAGGGTGTCAAGAATCACAGCTAATTTTATCCCCCCCGAGAATCTCAGGCTGTTTTTGCTTCCCGTATCTCGCAAGAAAAATAATCGACATATGTTCCTTTTTTTGCAAGCCTCGGTTCGGATATTAAGTCCCATAGTAATGGGCCGTCACGTTGGTAAAACAAAGAAAAGAATAGGGTATTTTAATTTGGCGGGTTAAAAATATACAGATGAATTTAAAAAAAAAAGGCCGTTAACGTCGACCTGACGAGTAGTCTCCGGGAAAGAAAAGCAAGCCTTCGACTCCAAGTGTGCTTAAAAATGGTTTCCTACAAAAAAGTAAATGCCATTTACACGGTTACATCGCGTATCGTCTAAGTATCTATTTCTTGTTGCATCTCTCACGTTCACTCGCACGTTCAATCACACGTTATTACATTCAAACATACTTTCTTGGCCCGACAGCGAAGAAAACACAGAGAGAAGACAGACTTTATATTTTGCTTCGCATTAAAACAGAAACTGGTAACGATCTATACATAACTCTTTCAGATGATTTCCTCGCGAACAGAACTAAAATAATTTTGATTTTGTACGTTAACTTAAGCCGTACTGTATATAAAAAGAATCAAGAAGAAACAAAAGAAAATTATGTTTTTATATATCAATCAATCACGATATAATAATAAAGTTGAACCAAACTTAAGCTCATAAGGCACGATAAGACACGCGATTAAACTAAAATCTCTCGAACACGAGCAAAATTGCGCTTGCTCTCGTCTAAATCGAATATAATCAAAAGTTAAACTTGCGCTTGCGCTTTATAATATATTTTCTCTGCTCTCATCGTGTCTTCGAAGCAACAATGACTTACGATCTACGGAAAAAATTTAAGTGGATTGTTTTCGCCTTGTCAATCATGACTGTTAACACCGACACCCTCAGAATTTCGTTCACACACGCTTCGCTTTTTTTTTTTATTAAAAGAAAGGCTCCTTAAACGCGAATTGCATCAAACGCGAGCAAACTCAACCTTGCCCATGACTTTTTTCAGTATTTCGAAGAAATCACAAAAAATTTTCTGATTCCATCGACAAATTTTTATTATTTTTTTTTTGCTTTTCTTAAGAAAATAAAAAATAAATCTAATTTTTTTTCATTAAAGATTAATCACATTGGCTTCGCGTTGGCATGCGCGCAATTTTCACGCGCTTCAAGATTGAGCTTGCATTTTCTTTCTTTTGATAAAAAAAGAAATATTGTATACATAATTAATGTATGACCTCATTCGACGCTCTTTAACGAAAAAAAAAGAAAAATAAAGAAAATCATTCATTCCAAAATTAATTGAATATATTCAACGATATATATCCATCGCAACCCTTATATATATATTCATCGAAACGATTACTCTTTTTCATTAAGCTTTGCAAAATCGATTGTTGCAAAGTTACGCGCAAAAACGAAAAAAACGTAAAAATACTCTTGATCCTTAATAATTAATTTAAAAAAGATAAATTATCATAATAGTATATATAAGAAAGAAAACAAAAAAAAAAGAAAATTTATGAATACGGAGGCAATGCACGGATAGGACGGCCATACGCGACGACGCTGTCGTCTACGCAAGCTATATTTTGAATTTTTGACTTCCAACTGTGTTTGGTGCATATGACTTGAAAAATTTTGTTCAGTTAAAACGAAATATGTTTTATCCCATCTTACCCCATTACTTTGTTAACACTATGTAAATCACGTGTATAAACTACTACTTTTTTATAAGGTCCATCAAGTTTCTGCTGTTGTCTTTTCTCTCCCATAAATTCTAATACCTCAAATAGCCTTTTCATGTTTTGTTTCATTCTTTATTTAAATATTATACATACTCGCCGTCACATTTTCCGATCGATCTTTGTTTTCAATTTAGACCGATAGGCATCCGTTTCATATAGTATATGCGTATAATCAATCACGTCGCGGAGAATTCGTAAATATACAGTTAACATCTGTCGCACGACGAGACGTTCACTGGGTCGATATTGAATTCGAATCAATTTCAAATTAAAAAAAAAACAAGAAAGACTTTTTGGTTTTCCTCGAGAGAGTAAAAGAGAAAGAACTGAAGGGGGGGGGGGGCAGGGAAGAAAAAGGTTATAAAAAGAAAGCGAAAATGATTCGCGCCGTTACATTGTCGCATGGAAACAAAAGATAAGAGTTCTTCTAAAGCGGAGACATTGAAGCTCGGCATTTCCCGAGATGAAATTTTTACACAGCTTCTTTCGCTTGTAGTACGCTCAAGCGTTTCACTGGATAGATGCTTTGTAAGTGTAGTGTGTTTGTATGTGTTTGTGTGTGTGTGTGTATGTGTGTATGTGTATGTGTGATTGTATCCGTTTAATAATACACGATAATCTAAAATACATGTTTACATCTTTATACACGGCTCGCCAAATAGAGAATCGTATCTTAAACGTCATTATAGTTATCGAAACGCAATGCAGCAGATGGGTTTAGTATCGAGAGAAGCACCGAGTGTACTCTCCCTGTCCGTCTTAAACGCATCAATGCAATTATTTAGGTACGATAGGTCTCCTACCTAACCCTTCGAAAAAATCATCGTCGTCAGCAGTCTGTCGAGGCTACTACGTCTTCACTTAAATATTTTACCTGTCCCAGCGTTTCATCTTCCACCTCATCTTCATATCTTCTTTCTCTTCGCATCAGCGTCGAGGGTTTTTAAAATCACAGGCTTTCAATGGAGCCCCATCACACGTGTATAATAATACAATCTTCAACGAACAAAATCGAAAATGTGTGTCCCTTGCTGAAAGATGGCGCACAAAGTGTATCGTCACACAAACACAGAGTAACTCCATCGAGAAGTTTGTTATTATAACTTGGCTCTCCGCTCGGGCACTGATTACTAGTGTACTACTGCGCGGGAGGAGACGTGCAAAATCGCACGGCCCCGGCGCGCAATCTCGGCTGCTGCTGATGCTGCTGTTGTAATTGATGTTGTTTTCTCTGGCGCGGCTCATGATGTTGGTAAACGAGACCGGCGCGCACTAAATTATTCACTGTATCGAATCTCGACGGGCTCGTCGACGCGCACTCGACGCACGTAGCTTTTTCCGGCGCTGAATGGTATCAAGCATGGACGTTCACGAGCATTTTAAAGTGCTGGGAAAAATGACAGGAACCGTTGATCGTTTCACTGCCGCAGCCTACCATCAAGCCGGTCCAATGACTGGGCGGCTTGGGTAAGCTAGCGGGCGACGGCGGCTCCGAGAATTTCGCCCCGGCGTAAAAGCTGTTGGTCGGGCTGCCCCTATAAGCATGAGAACGACAGGCCAATCAGTGTAAGTGTCTCGCTCGCAAATCTTCCTGTACACAAAAGACCATCCCCAAACCCTTTCTCACCTCGAGCTATCGAAACGGTTCGGCGAGTTGCGAGGAACATTCTTGGCAGAGCTGCGCGGTGGGCTGCAGCTCTGTCTTCCACCGCCGTTGGAGGACCTGCTGTTGTGACGTCCGCCAGCGCTGCTCTGGACGGTGTTCTTACCTGCTCCAGCGCAGCTAGGGACGGTGCTTTTACCTGCTCCAGAGCTGCCGTTGTTGTTGTTGCTGCTGTTGCTATTGTTGTTGCTACTACTACTGCTGTTGCTGCTCATGCTGCTGCTGCTGCTGTTGCTGCTGCTGCTGCTGCTGCTGCCACTGGAGAAGTAGGTTACGGTCTTCACGAAGTTGGAAGTACGCTTGCTCTTGCCCTGGGTGTTGGGCGAGCCCTGCCTCGCTATCTTGCTGTTCTTGGGCGTCGAGTTAGTCATTTTGCTGCTGTTGGCTCGGAGACTTTTGGAAAATCTGCTGCTGAAGCCGTTGGGATCGCCTGTAACAGTAAGGAACGTCGAGTCCTCGATTAGTCATCGTCGGCGGCTCCTCGGGTTTTGCAAGTCAAAAATCGACGCGATTACGAGAACGAGCGAGGAGAAACTCTAACCGTCCCCTACTTTCTCAGGGCGGAGCGCGCAGTTCTGACTTCCCGTTATACGCGCGCGCGGGGCCTCTATCCGCCTCTCGCATATACAGATACACACTCACACATATATATACACATACACATAAACTCGCGCGGCGACCGACAAAAAAGAGCGAAGCCAGGCAAGCGCGCGTTCTGGCTTTGTGAAAGCCCGAAGCTGAAACGCGCGCAGTGGGAGAGCAGAGCGCACATAAAGGAAGCGACGGCGGCTACGGCCTGCCGCGGCAACCGGGGCAAGTTAGAAAGTATACAGTGTATACACGCCAGGCAACGGCAGGCAGCTGTCGTGAGAGAGAAAGAAAAAAAAAGGGAGGGAGGGAGGGGAGGGGGGAATGCGGACGCTTCGAAAATCTCTACGCGCCCCGCTCCTTCGTTTTGTATATATCTTAATTTTTACGCGTGTTACAATGTATGTAAATACGCGACGATTGGCTTTGTACACAGTACTCACGATCGAGAGAAAAAATCGTCGGACGCGTCCCCGCGCGGATTGCGCAATGTTGTGTGTCAGTCTCGCTTTTTTTCCTAACCGCATTATTAGCGGTCGCGCGAGAGATTACGCACACACACACCGCGTGGAAAATTTCGTCGAGAGCTCGCTGCAGAGGACTGGAAGCTTCTGCGTATACGCGACTCCGCACTCGCAGCGCGACTTTCGAATCGATTCATTCTCTCTCTCTCTCTCCTCTCCTCTCCGCCTCTCAAACGAGTTGTACTTATTCCGATGTGCACATATATACGCTGGCTTTTGAAACGATCGCGTAAACAAGTCTCTGCGTGCGCGCGCGAAAGATAGCGATATATATATATATATATATACACGGGTATAAGTATACTTTCGAAAGACGGAGATAAACGATGACGAGCAAGTTTCTCGCTCGAGTCGTCGGATCTGTTTGTTTATACGGGCGCGTTAACGACGAGAAAATCTGCAGTTCGAAAGGGGGGAGGGGAAAGGGGAGAAGGTCCTTTTTCTTTCTTTATCGCTAATCTGGCGTGCAGGCGTTATCTCGGGCGCATTCGCGCTTACACTGTAAACAGGGAAAAAATTGGATTTAATACACCTATGTACCGAGCGGGATCGAGAGAGAATCCGACCGCGAGGCGAATTGTGCAACCGTCGCGGACTTTCTAAGTGCCCGCTACGTTCGTTTCGCGAATCGATTTTTATCGGCCGATCGACGATCGATGTATATACGGGGGAGACACACACCGAGAGACGGAGAGCCTCGAGAGAGAACTGAAAAAAAGAGAGGCAACTAATTTCGTATCGCGCGTCGAATACGAGGTCACGGACGCGGTCGTCCCGCGTGAGAAACGAGAAACGACCGTGTGTGCCCTCCCCATTTTTTTTTACGCATAGAAACAAAAGATTCGTGGGAAATCGAGAAAAAAACAGCGCCTGCGGTCAATCGATTTTCAAGCTAAATACGCGTGTATATACCGCGTATCGCAGAGAGAATGCGTACTTGTGTATTTATTATTATATATATTCCGAATCGGGAAGAGAAGCCAATCGCACATATACACGCGCGCGCAATAGGAGCAAAAACGAACCGACAGACAGATCGAAGCTATAAACAGGGAGTCGAGCAAGAGGGGGGGGGGGGAGGAGGAGGGGAGAAGAGCGTAACACTACGACGGCGAACTGCGCAATAAAACGCCGGAGCGAAGAGCTCCTAAAATGGTGGTGGGGGAGATCGGTCGACGAATATATACGTACACAATACGTATAGATATACTTGTAGACACAAAGACGACAGACCACTCGCGCGGCCGAGCGTAAGGCCGCAGTGTTTTACGTAAACAAACTTTCGCGCGGCTCTGTGACGTCTGCGGCTCGAGTATTTATTTTTTTTTCTCGCTCTTAAGGAATGAAAAAACTTCCCGAACGCTCGAACCCATGGTATACCTAAACAGCGGACTCCGCGAGAGAGACCGACGCTTCCGCTTTGTGGCCGTTTTCGTTTTGTTATTCGCGGCGAGCACGCCTCTCTCGACGGCTGACGTGCGTTTAAATACTTGTATCTATACACAGATACACACGTACGCGGTCAGGTGCAGTCGAGTACGTACGAGCAAAGCGCGAGCGAAAAGAGTGAGACAGAAAGAGAGAGAGAGAGAGAGAGAGAGAAAAAAGCAGCTCGGGAGCGCTGCGCTGCCAAGAAATTACCTGCGAATCTATCAAGCGCCGTGTCTCCGATGCTACCTCGAGTCGGCTTCGCCGATGCGATTGTCGCCGCGCGAGGACCGCGATGTCGCCTCCCGCTGTAGCCGCAGATGAGCCTTCGCCGCTGTTATTATTGTCCTCCCGTTACTCTCGGGCTCAACTGGCGTCCGATTATTTTGCCACATCCGGTGACCTTCGGCCACCCCTCGACAGCAAGTAGTCTCGTCTCGTCACTATATCTCGCTCTCTCTCTCTCTCTCTCGCACACACGCGACGCTTTACGTCTTTCTTGCGTCTGCTAAAGAAAGGAAAAATCTCTGTCCCGCGATAATCTAATTTTTCCAGCTGGAAAAACTCGCTCCCGAGACTACTGCTGATCTGCGTTGTTTTTTTTTCTCAATTTCGGCTGTGCGTATGTATATCCGTACGTATACGTACACACACACGCGCGCACACAACACGGCGAGCGTATCGCTTCCACAAGATGGCGGAGCCGCTCCGTGTTTTTCTGGACTGGCTGCTACTGCTGCTGCGACAAGGACAGAGAGAGCGAGAGAGACGGAATTTTAGTGGGGGATCGAATACATCGCGCTGCGGCCGCGAGAGCGACAGAGAGAGAGAGAGAGAGAAATCGACGCGAGCCGAGGCGCACGTATACGCTCTCTCGCTGAGCTGTATTTATATCTATACCTACATCGCTCTCTCTCTCTCTTTCTCGCTCCGCGTATATACTGCAGCGGCTGCAGCTTTGTTTGTTTTGGATGCTTTGCGCGTATATGCAGCCGTACGTATATAAGTATGTATATTGTATATGCTGTTATATTTACCGACTACACACCCGTCCTCCCGCTTCGTTCGCGCGAATCGATCGAACAGCAGTCTGTATATACGCCGTGTACTCGGTTGTGTCCCCGTCTGCGCCTGGATTATCTCGGCCGCTCCTCTGCTCGAACTTGAAACTCTCGGAAAGGCTCTGCTGCGAGGCCGTGTTCAAACCACATTTCTTCCTCCGCACCGCACCACCAACTCTCCCCGTCTCTTTCTTTCTTTCTCTTGCCTCTCTCTTCTCTCCTCTGCGTTCGCCGACTGCGCGCGAACCCTCTGCCGTTCACCTTGTCTTTGTGACTGAGGCGAAAACTGTGGCTGGCAACTACGCGGCCGGGAGACTGCCTGGCATACCCCCCCGCTCTCTCTCTCTCTCTCTCTCTCTCTCTCTCTCTCTCTCTCTGTCTCAGCTCTTGACGCCTGCCAATCGGGCTCGAGGTTAGGGGCACGTGAACGCCGCCCGGCCAATCGCCGCTCGCCGAGCGCTCGGCTGGCCTCGGCTGTTTCCGGCCCGGCCGACGCGTCTCGACGCGTTTCACGCCTTGCCCCGCGTTTGTTTAGCCGACGGCCCAGCAACAATCGGGGCCCCTTGTTTTTTAAGCCGCCCCGGGCTGGCCGGTTCTCGCAAACTCCCGGTGCCGGGCCCGGAACGTCCGGGGCTCGGGTTAACGATCCGGGGCGATCCGGGCGCCCATTGGACGACGGCGACCTGCCGTCGAGGGCGGAGCCAGCGAGACGTCACCAGGCTACGACTTGTGGCGCGGAAATTGAGTTGAGAGAGAGAGCTAGGAGTGCATAGAGAGAAATGTGCACACGATTTTCCGGGAACGCGCAGCGGGTAGGTTTGTCGGTTTGTGCGTACTTACTTTACCCCTTTTGGATAATATACGGACGAGAGACTGCCTGGGACGGGGAACAGGTAGACGGATTATCCTGGTGGATAAGCCGCGGCTAATGAGCTATATAGGTATAAGTGTATATGGCGAGGGGGTCTCGCCATATCTCCTCCTCACAGCGGAGGCGCATTGTTTTCGCTAATGTCCGGATTGTTGTTCGATACAATGGGACGTCTATATATGGGGCAAGGGAAAGAAAGCGCTTAATGCGAGAGAGAGAGAGAGAGAGAGGGATTTTCGACGAAAAGAGGAGAGGCGGGGTTCGGAGGAGAAAGAAGACGATTGTTTTTAACGAAATCGTGGAATTATCGTTGCGCTTTAATAAAATAATAAAATGGCAGAATACAAAACGTTGAGAGACTGGGGGGAAACATGTAGTATACAGTGTTCGATGTTGTTGTCTTTATACAGGTGCTCTTCTCAGAAGCGAGTGCACAGAAATATCTTTTTACATGTATTGGTATAATATCAGTTTAAAGCTTTCGCGTTTTTATTATATTATACGTAACTAGAAAATTAAGTAACACTTTTCTTAGTCAATTATGAGCGTACACATATATATATATTTGTTTTCTTTGAAAATACGCAAAATTTATTGTACTCTCGATACTCGAATTAGCCTTATTCTTGCGGCCCGATTTTATGCACCATTAACATTTTGCGTTATTAGGAAATCTCAGTGTAGCACTAGTTGCTTGCGTTTATCACGTCTCCTGTTCAAGGAATAAATTAGGATAGAATCTCAAGGCTTCTATAGAATCATCTCTACATGCTTTGCCGTATTTCTCTGTCATCAGAAGCCTTTCGCATGCTAGGACCATTGAGATTCCTTCCGATTGTGCCAGTTCTGTAGCTGTCACCGAGCCTCTGTCTTTTATCTGTAAATGAAGGTGCATACATTTAGAAATCCATGTTTATGTTGTGTTGCAGGATCGAAAATATTACTTACAAGCTGGGAAACAGCTTCAGCTATTTCATAATCACTGTGAGCTCTCGACTGTACAACCATGACTCCGCTATCAAAAGTTCTTAATACTATCGGTAGACTCAATGGGGCTAACTGCCGGCAAGCATTGAGTAAATCTTCTGGGGATAACAGTTCTAGACCTCTGGCTCTGTTGACTCGGCAGTAAACATCAGTTAAGGCCATCATTCCACCAACTTCCTAATATCAGGAAATTTACGTTTGGTAGAGAAAATTTTTTTTAAAAAAAAAATTAATTTCTGAAGCTTGAGATAGATAAAAAGCAATCTTTAATATAATTGTATATAATATTGTCATTGATTTTACTCACTTTAACTGGTTCTTCTAAAATTTCAGCTAACTGTCGGGCCAGCTGTTTGAAATATTCATTGCTGCTTTTGTAGGCATCCCTAGTGACTGGATCATCGATACCCAAGCTCATCAGATATGACTTAAACCTAACAGTCTCATCCTCTGTGATATCTCCTTGGCGTTCCTGTAATTTTCTTGCATTATGAGAGTCGACATGCTTTTCGCGAACTTTATCATTCAGACAATCACCCTTATTTTTGCAGATATAGTCTTGGATATTGAGACCATATCCTTAGCCATACCCATTAACTTTTTGAGGTCCTGGAAAGCAATGTTGATGCTCTCATCTGTTGCTCTCTGCTGCTCCTGCAGGCTCCGTTCAATACCTATGATGCCAGTTCTTGGTTTGATAGCAGGTAGTGGCCGCTTTTGAGTGACTTCCTATTATAAATATGTTTTTATGTTAGTAACTGTATAAATCGTAAGTTTCTTTAAAGAGTAAAGTTTTCTAACCATGCCTGTTGTACTCATATTAGTTGCTGTACTTAAAGAAACACTTTCCCAAACTCTTCTTGCAATTGCATCGGACAAGTGTATTATAAAATTTGGATCAAAGCCATCTTTAAATGAAAGCTTTACATAATTATATCTACTATTATCTATAGGTCCAGTTAATTTGTCTGAAAATAAGCGTACATTTTTCAATAATAGCTATGAATGTTTATGCTCATAAATATCCTTTTATTGTTACAAGAAAACATACCACTATGGGGTTCTGAAAGATGCAAAATGACTTTTTTGCTGCGTGTGAAGAACAAGGCTCCAGGATTTACCTCTTCAAAATAAATTATCAACCTAAGCTGCAGAGCAAAGGTTACCTCATCTGGTGTTTTGTAAACAATCCTGTGACTTGTAAGTATCAACTCTCCTCCCTCAAACGTTGTCTGGAATAACCACGGAAAAAATTAATTTTTGTACTTTCAGATTGATTCTGTTGCAAAACAATTATTTGATAATAATTTTAAGATATTCAACAATTTTAACGATTAAATATTCTTTTAAAAAACTAAAGATCAACGAAATTTATGAATTCTGGCTTAAAAATACTTGCAATCAGAGAGGTTATGCTGTACTATTTTTCTAAAGTAACATACCCTAATTTCTCCATCATAAAGTCTTACTCCGCGATCGCTCCTGATGTGTTGCTCATTTGGCAGTATTAGAGCATCAGTGTATTCGAATCTGTCCATTGTATTTTTTTGTAAAACCTAAAAACCCGGAGGTACAGATGATTAACCTGTCATTACTGTGCCAAGAGAGGAAAAAGGACTACGCCTTATAGGTATCTACCTTACCGACTAAATTACACATGCATATATGCATGTGTGAAAACCACACCGCGTATATATGATACAAGATTCGTACACTATGTTTCATTGCGTTCTGTTTTGTGAACCGTTGGTATACCAACCGATGCAAGTTTTTTTAAAAATTATTTTGTCGATTTGAAAATAATTTTTTTTCGCAGTTTTTTCTACTCGAAAATTTATAGCCACTCATCGTACGTTATTGCGACCGTATTTACGGCCCACAAAACATTTTATTCACGCTTGTAAACAAACGTTATTTTCAGATTTATAACATGCATCATGAAATTGCAAGATCACGGTAGAACCTGAAAATTGTCTATCATCATGGAAAGGTCTTTTACAACGGCGATCCTGGCAATAGAAAATCTTAAGGATGACAAAAGCAGCACATCTGTGTAACCCAATTAAATGCTCCGCCGTCTCGTCCTAAGCTTCTCGAGGGCGACCCTCCCATTTATGGAACAATCTTCTCAAATCTCTGCCGAAGCTGCTCAAGAAGATACGGTTGAGTCCCACTACAATCCATATGAGTGCGCTATTATATCTACCTGGAAAAAGGTGCTCAGACTATCTATATCTATATTTTATAAATTCGGTGTTGTGACGCACTCGAAGGTCGAGAGGATGACTGCGGATGGGAGGGGAGGAGCCTGGGTCTTATATACTTGTTGGCCCTGGCTGGATGGTCGGGACGATACGAGCCGTGGTATAGGTATATATACACTACACGTATACCGTTAAGCACATGAGCGCAGACTCGAAACAGAGAGAGGAGAGAAAAGAGAGAGAGAGAGAGAGAGAGGAGCCGAGGAGACACGAGTACACGCTTTTTCAATATCCTCGACTTGGATGCTCCTTTCCTTCATTTTTTTGCAGCTGTTTTCTATTTTAGAGCTCGTGAAATCTGCGTAAGATTGTAATGCATTATGAATCTCGTTTATGATAAGTGTGAGTATGGAAATGATGATTCGGCTTTAAATTCAAAATTCATTACGAAAGCCGCAAGGAATGAGTATGCATATATTTTCTACCCAAGCGTTTAAATTTCACGATAGTTATATACTCGGCTCTTGCAATATTGAAAATTCAATTTGCACCTGTCACGTCGTGCGGTTTCGCATTGTGCGGACGGTCCTTTTTTATTCATTCTCAATGTACCAAGCGCTAAATACAAACCTGTACTGCAGATGTGTGCGTGTATATCTCTTAAAATAAGCAATACGTGTATAGGGGACCAATAAAGCTTCCGATTGTGCGTACGTACAGGCGAAGATATTCTCGAGCCAACGCCGCTTTCTCGTTCTTTCTCTTTCTTGCAATAAAAACCGGTGTGCACAGCGGCGCGAGTTGACTGTACGCGCGGGAATTTCGTTACGGATTTTTCGCGAGCTTTGTCGACATATTTTGTTTAGTCCGGGACTGTATTGTACAATGTATAAGCCAATCGGAGGAAGGCCTGGCGCTTTTTTACCTTTCAATGAATACACGAGGCTCGTCGTTATAGATCGTAATCCATAATTGTTACGACGCGAATGATTGATTGCATTTGCCTGCGTTTCCCGCGAATCCTTTTATACAGTAAATTTCCACTCGGAAATGGCGATTCTCAGTATAGTCGACGTAACGCTATTTTTTTTTATTTGCTCACGTCTTAGTCGAGAGAGAGAGAGAGAGAAAAAATTATATTGCCTCGTGATCATGACAGATACATACGAGGTAACACCAAATATAATCGGTATAGGAAAAAGAGCAACAAAAGAGCGTATAAATATGTACAGCGGGGGGGAGGAACGAGAGAAAAAGAATAAGCGACATTAGCATTTAAAGTATTTCATACAGTGAAAAGGACGAGCTAGCCTGTCAATGACGGCTTGATGAGATCAGAAACCGAGAGCGATTAACAAAGCAAGGCATAAATTCACAATGACAAATGCTCCATTCTTTTGTTTACTAAATTAGTTTATATTGCGGCATTACGCTTAATTGCCTTATTTTCATACAAGAATGGCGACCTGCTATAAAAGTCGTGAATGACAATTACTAATTCTCATGTTTGTTTTAAGCTACTCGCTTCCGCGGGGCGGACGGAAGACCTTCAACCGTGTAAAATTCACACATACAGTAATATACACGCGCGTATGGATCATCGAACAGTTTTCGATCAACAAACTTCATCGGGGAAATCCCAGCGTGGTAGCTGTCGATGTGGTAGGAGAGAGAAAGAGTGAGAGAGTGAGAGGAACCCTTGAGGAATGCACAAACACGTACTCCCCGCCTCCGGTGGAAAACTCCGAGAATTCGTGAGAGGAATTTTTCGATATACCAACAACGTTGGATTTCGCTTATTTACCGATGCTTGACACCTGCGCCCTCTCGAGCAGTCCTAAAAACGAATAAGGAATTTCACCAGTCTTTACAATGGCCATTGGTTATCAAGGTGAAACGACGTTGCATTTTTGTCTCTATTCGCGCGCGAAACGATAATCGCAAATGATTCTCCAGCAGGATGTGGAAAAACGAAAAGCCGATTATCAAATCGAAACTCAACGTCGAGGCTAACCTCTCAATGAAGAACAAGAGCGTAAAAACCTCGAGAGAGCTGGAGAGAGGAGGTGGAGGAGAAGGAGGAAGTAGGAGAACAAGAGAGACGAGAATACGGCTGGCACGGGCGCGTACGCGTATATATATACGTATAGATACGTACCGACTATACGGTACACGTCAAAAACGCGCCTACGTAATGCGCGCGCGACCGAGCGAACGCCGCACGACTCCGATGTGTACAGTATACGTATTTGCGTGTACGATTTATGCACTTTCTTATTAAAAATGAAGCCGTATTATAGATGGTTTAAATTAATGATTTCATGTTACGATTTACCATCTATAGCCTTATTTATTGCCTTAGAGTATCGTGCATTCAATTAATCTTCTTTCTACGCGCATCGCATAACTGCTGTAAATTGAAGTACCGATATATTTTCAGGAAAAAATTGGAGTCCTCCGCGAATTCGAAAGACAAATAGTCGTCTCTGTTGAGAAAACGAAGAACGAAGCACTCAAGCCGATCTGAAAACTCCACTTCACGCTTCTCCAGGATTCGCGGTGAATTCGAAAGTGGTCATTCACTGCTCGCAAGTATATAAAGTTAGCCTGGTCATTCACTCTCCGGTCGGCCAACGTCTGTACTGCAGCGTATATATACACAAGTGAGCCGGCATTTTCTCGACATTGCAGCCAAAGCAAACACAGATTTTTGCTCCTATATACTTTACAAATAATGTAAAACTCGGTGCATTCGATTCTTCTCTCGTGCACTCTTCTCCACGGAGAACGAAGCAACAAGTTGCTGTGTGTGAGTCGCGCAGCAAGTGAAAGAGCGAGAGAGACGGCGACCTAAAGAGGGGGAGAAGGAGCTAACCGCTAATGTAGTACTTGCATGCATATATATATATCCAGTCAACGTATATGTATAGAGAGGGCACGTAGAGTTCTGTGTAGAGAAGAGGTTAGGGCATAAGAGGAGAAGTACATACGTATAATGAGTGGGAGAGAGAGAAAAAGCGAGAAGGACGAAGCTATCGTGTAGAACATCGTGGCGAGAAAGAGAGAGGGACCTGTCGCCGGCTCACGAGTCGCCATGTTGGTCGCGCGGGTCGCGCCGCTCGGTACGGCAACACAACATACACACAAACACATACACACACACACCGACAGACGTCGGGGGGCCCGGGGATTGCTAGAGCCGGCCGCGGTGTGCGCGGGGACCAGGAAAGGAGTTAGTCCCTCTCTCGCTCGCTCGCTCGCGGTGTGAGCAGTGAGTCTCTCTCTCGCGGCGGAACACACAAGAGCGCGGGGAGAGAGAGAGAGAGAGAGAGAGAGAGAGAGAGTCGGTAGTTGTGGTGGTGGCACGAGTCCCGGGCAGTCGCCTGTTGACCGCGACCGGGTCTACAAGGTGTGCGTGCAGTGCGCAGCCCGCGAGGAGAACCGTGCGACCGACGAAATCCGTGCGTGCGCGTGTATAAAGACGTATACACGACGGGACGACACGACGAAATCACGCGCACAGAACACACCGCGCAGCCATGGACTAAAGCCAAAACGGCAGACGACCGTGCGCTGCCCTCCGAACACACACACACACACACACAGACAGACAGACAGAGAAGACAGCGAGTGATACCGCGACTAGCCCCCCGATCGTCGTATCCCCGCTGCTCTCTCCTGCAGGAGAACCTCCGAAACGGGCTCGCGTAAAGAACAACAAGAGTAAAGCGCGCACCGGTTCGTTGCGACACGCCGATTCTCTACGCGCGCACCGTCATCACACACACAGAATCCGCGATTTAAACAAAAGTTCGCAAGACCGACGGAGGACCTCGCTGCGCCATTTTTAAAGTACTCGCAATCCAGCGACATAGTACAGTCGCGCGAACGCCGTGCACGGGTACGCACACACCTGCGCGCGGAATCGAATCTCGGCGTGGAACGAAAAAAAGGAGGCGAGTCGAGTGTGCACGGGAACGACGGGAGACGTCGCGGGCTCGGTGTGCTTGGTGCGTGGCAGTGTCTGTAAGCGGCTATAGGGAAGAGAGAGAGAGAGAGAGAGAGAACGAGAGAGCGAAGGAAGGAAAGAGAGGAAAAAAAAGCGAAGTAGAAGACGAACGGACGGAGAGAAAGGAAAGCAAGAGGCGCTGGGTCGTCGTAAGGACGGAGGAGCCGCGGCGCGATGGCGGTGAGACCGCGACGTCGCCGGCGGGACGATGACCAGCAGCAGCAGGCCATCGGCGGCGCCCGCGGCAGCGGTTGCTGGCTCGCTGGCTTCTGCTGTCTGCTCCTGGCCTGCGGCGCCCTGCTCGATCGGCCGGCCCTCGCCAGTGCCGCCAAGGGAATCGGTACGTGGCATCTTTGCGTATATTATATCATTAGCGCTGCGCTCGGCGCGGCCCCTGAGGTCACGGGGACGGGATATAGGCTTGTTTGCCTGCGCCCGACGCTAATGCCCGTAAATGCGTGTGTCGGAGGCTCCCGATCCCTCGGCGCTGTATTTACGCCGCGGCGTTTAATGACTTTTTTTTTTCTGCGCTCAACGACCGTCCAATTGCACGGCTATTCGTACTTCGTATTTTCGTAGCGCGCGTCGGGACGACGCGTGCGCTATATATGTATGTGCGCGTTGGAGAGGCTTGTTGCTACCCAGGATTAGAAAAACGAAAAGCAAAGCGTATACAGCGCGAAGCCTCACTGAACCGGATCGTGCATATTTTCCGGTTTAACGTGGCTTTTCGGAGTCATCTTATTTTGCCGCCCATATTATTTATACGATGTGTATACCCACTCGCTGATCTGCATTTTGTTCGACGTCGTTTTGTACTTCGCTTGTATGTATGTATAACCGGTGCGGTTTCTCCATACACACAAGGATCCACACATGCGCTCTCCTGCCTACGTCATCGACGAATTTAAAAAAGGGAGAGAGAAAGAGAGAGAGAGAGAGAGAGAAAGAACGAGAGGTATTATAGCCACAACGGGCTCGCGCGCAATGTAAACACCGACGAATATAGCCGGGGCGAATTTCGAAATTAAAATAAGTGCTGTCGCAGCGCTGAACAATGAGAAAAATCGGAGCACACTTACACGTACGTGTACGTTTGATTGTGAAATTAGTGCGCCGAAATCGACGAGCACGTATACACAGCGCGTTATAGTTTTAGGGAATGCGAGCGTTACACGAATGCCTCGGCAGGAGGCCCCTAATGGCGCGAGGAATTCAAATTTTAATCTTCATTAAGCGGCGAAATGGGGAAGGCACTTAATCGTAAATTGTACACAAATGAAAATGGGCACGATAATGGGCGGACGAGTAAGCTTTGGAGAGCTCCCGCGGGACGTAAGCACGGCGCGTGCAGTGCAACTGTTGCACACGCTACGCTGTCGCGTTTCAAAAGCATTCCCCCCCCCCGCGTATTTACAAATTTTCCCGTACGCCCAATGTCAATATTTCAGAAACTTTACGACTCCGCGCGCGCTTCCTCGTATACAGTTCGGCGTTACACCGACGACGACGACGACGACGAGAAAACGATCGTCAGTACTGCGTGCCGTCGACGGGCTCTCGATCCCCCCCCCCCCTTCCTCGATAAACAATGAGATATTACAAGTCTCTCTGCTCTCGCTCGTCCGTCCATACACCGAGATCGAGCCGTTTCAACTGAATGTAATCGCTCGACGATATTAATCTGAGCTAGATCCTTGACGGCAATTTGTTAAAATTATCCTCTCTTCGCTCATTAATCAATCACGTCTGCCGCGACGATAGTACGTGTCGAGAGGCTCGCATGCGCGGCTCGAGAAAAGCCGCGCGGACGGGAGCGAAAAAAGCGCACGTTCGAAGGCTTCGATAAAGCTATTATGTGTATACGCGTCGCCGCACGCACGAAATCCCGGAGATTTTTTCGTGCGCGAGATAAAATTTTATAAGTGTATATAAAGCGGGCAGATTCGAGCGAGAACGTTTTGTAACGCGCGCGACAAGCGCTGAGTGAGCCGCGAAGCTTTATCGAGGTGTGTTTACGAGGCGCGCATGACTCCTCATTACTCACGAATTAATACACTTTACGATTGTTGTAATCTCCATGTCAGCGAAATTGTCGTTACGCAATAATGCGAGCGCGCGAGCTCCGAAGCGAAAAGAAGAAAAAAAAAGAGATTCGAATCCGTCGATTCTCGCCTCAAACGGAGCGATTGCGCAAGCCTTCAGGCGATTTTCCGAAAAATTGTGGAAGAAGAGAGAACAAAAAATTGATGTACAATGCGCGACTTTCGCGCTCTCGACTCCGCATATAGCGTCGCATTATATCAAAGCAGTGCTCTGCTCTCGTCGTCAATTAGCCGCGTGCGAAATTAAGCCCCGCGCGCTCGTGTCCTTCCTCGAGTTGCGCAATGGATCACGCGTTCGGTATGCAGGTGTTTTTTTTTTTTTTGCTTATCTTTCATCCTGACGATTCTCTTTTTTTTCCTCGCGGCTTTTCGAGCCGAGTGTACTAATTTTTTTTCCGCATTGTCCTCGTCGTCGCGTCGACGTTGCTACACGCACACGGTTGTTTTCTTTCTCTCTCTCTCCTCTCCTTACAGAAGACCGAGAAAGTACCGTACGTATATACACAGACACACATGGTGTTTAGGCGAAGCGCAGTTTTGAAACGTTCGTAAATTTCGCGGCTTTATGAGAAAACGATTTGCGTGTGAATTCTGCCGTGCGCTCTCGGGGTCCCGGTGAAAGTTCAAACCGCGCGATTTCGTTAATTTATTGGATGTATACCGAGCGGTCGGTTAAACAAAATAATAAAGACGTAGGAAAGAGAAAAAAATGTGGCGTGAGAAATGTAAGAATACACTCTGCGATTATAGCTTGCCGATCCCGCGACGAAGCCCTCGCGCGATATATGCATTCCGCACGACCAAACAGCAATGAGAGCTTGTAAATAAATCAAGAGCCCCGCGCACACAGCGCCGGAGGCTTAACGAGAGGAGGAACGCGCTCGTTACGTCTCTAAGCGTCTCGCTCGATGTATTTATAGTCCGCAGCCGATAAAGCAAATCGCGCGCGCGGCGTTTTACATAGGCGAACGATCCTTTGCGGGGATCCCGCCGAAAATACGAAAATGTAATCGCGAGAGCGCATTTGAGAAGAGTATACGAAGAGAGAGAGCGGCCTTCGGCGGATTTTTTCTCCGACGACCTTCTCTCTTTCTATTCCTGTGTACCTCGTCGCTATGTTATATACCTGCGTAATGCGTATAAGTATGTACATGTACAATATGCGATAGAGCGGAGTGCGCTCGTCGCCGATCTATCCGCGCACACCTGCACGCGCGCATGTGACCGATGACGCGAGGCATTTCCAACACCTTGAGATAGCCTGCGATGGATCAATTTGAATGCACACGCGCATATTGTATATATATTTCGCGCGATTGCAGCGTGCAGCGTGTGTATATGCGACTACTCGCTGCTGCGGTGCGGTTATTTATCGCGAGTCTTTATATTATATACGCGCGTACTTTCGAAGACGCGGCGTTTAATTTATCGAGCTCCTTTCGCGCTACTGTGCGTCTGCGATATACGTGTAGCACGGAGCGCAATGCCGGTGTCTCGGCATTGATTCTTATTTTTGTAAACAAAATGTTAATAGCGAGCCTCCGAATTGCGTGTGTATATATCTCGTATTCCAAAGTGTACACGCGTCGTGGTATGTTTGTAAGAGCGGCCCTCTCGTGAAAGGTGCGTGTATACGGATCAATGGTACACTTTTTAATTAGCCGCGCGATCGGAAAGGATTTACGCTCGCTTATAATAATACGCGTGTACAGTTAGACTCGCGGTAATTGCGCGCTGACAGGCGAACTCTGAATAGAAGCGACGCCGATGATTGTGCTTTATACACGCTTTCTCTGCGCGCCGTCTGTTTTTTCCGCGCCATGACTGTATATATAATGTATTATAATATACGTATACGCGTACGCGCACAAAAACTCTGCGTTTGTATGTATACCGAGTACTGTTAACCCCCGCTCGAAATTCGCCAAAAAGGAGAGAAAAATTCTCTGTCTCTCTCTCTCTCTCTCGCTCTTGTTAACCTTGATACACGTTGCGCTCAGCGGAGCGACCCCATTTACGCGGGCGTACGTACCTACGCGTTTATCACGAATACACGCGTACGATACACACATGTACACGCGTGCGCGCACCACACGCACGAGATGCTGCGCGCGCGCGCGTATAGAAAGAGAGGGAGAACGTCGTAATCGTTCGGGCGCGTGAAACCGGTTTAGTTCTCCCGAGCCGAGAATCTCCTACATACCAGGAGTCGGCGTAGCATGTAAACCCTCCTCGTGTGTGTCTGCGCATTATATATATGTACGTATGTATGTATGTATGTATGTACGAGTGTACACGTACAATACACTCGGATCTACAATGTATAAAAGTATGCGTGTACGCGTCCCTGTGTGTACGGAGGCATGAAACGCACGAGATTCCTAAAGCTAAGCGCTGCGCGCACTGCACCTCCCTTCACTCATACACTCGCGGGCACTTTCGTTTTCTGCAGCCGAGTGTTTTTCTGCCGCCGCCGCGGAGAGCAGGTACATGTACGCCGGCGCAGAGAGTCGCTCTCCCGGGCAATATATCGAGGGAAAGTTTTCTCTCTCTCTCACTCCCTCTCTTTAGCGCTATCTCTCTCTCTCTCTCTACCTCTTCTTTGGAGGAGAGACAGCCGAGAGTTCAGCGTCATTATTATACGGGACGTCGGCGCGAGCTTATCTCTATATTAAATTTGCGAACGTCGCCGCGCAAAAGCTCCCGCGAATACGGGGATTTATATGGTCGAGCAGAAAATTCGCTAAGCTATTATATACAGCAGGGATGTTATCGGATTTTCGTCTCGCCGATTCGTCTTTGCGCGCTGCGGCGGGAACGAGAGATATAGAGAGAGAGAAGAGGCGAGTCTTTCCTGTTTCTCCGGTCGAGCGCGTGCGTAACAGTCCGTGGCCAGAAGGAAAATCAAAAGCTCTCCTTCTCTCCGCGCGTTTTAATACGCGCGCGTATATATACGCCGGAGCTCGTCTTCTTCGGCACTTCTCTTCTTCCTCTTCTTCTTCTTCTTCTTCTCCCGACTGGATAACCGGTTTGCCGAAGAGCCAAGGAGGGAGCGCCGATCGTGAAGAAGACGAGAGGAAAAAGAGAGGAGAGAAGCGAGCGGCAGCGCGGCAGCTAGAGAGGTGCATATCTCTTTTTCATTTTCTCCGCTGCTGCTGCCGCTGCTGGCGCAGCTTCATTTTCTCTTAGCCGCGACGGCTCTTCCGATGTGTACTGCGCACAGCGACGCGACTCGCGCGGTCGCCACATCGTCACTGCGTGTCCGTTTATATAAATGTAAATGTATGTACGTACGGAGCTTCGGCGAAGCCTGCAATTAAATTTTTGTAAAATTGCTCGACGACGAAGCTTCATATATGTATATGGCCGCGGCAGGAAGCTCGCTCGTCGCGACTCTCCGTGCGGCGACACGTGTGTGTGTGTGTCTGCGCGTCTTTCGGCTGGAACTAAGTGGCGCCCGCTTGCGTAATCCGGAATTTTCGTCCGGCTTCTGCGTCAACGCGCGCTCGATGATGTATTTCGTATTTTACGAAAAAAAAAAAATTCGGGAAAGAAAGAATTGTACGCATATATATAACTTGCAAGAGCGCTCTCGCCTGTGCATTATTGTATGTATAGAGGATAATTTTCTCTCCTGTATAAACGCACACGCGCGTATACCGTATATACATGCGGTGTCGCTCCCTCCGCGTAAACGCGCGAGTTCTGGTTCGCCAGTCGAGTCACGAGGTTGATGCACGCGCGCGGCTTATGCCGCACCGCGCGCGCACATATACGCGCAGGAGTACCTATGTAGCGAGCGAGCGAGCGAACGGGCACATGCAAAGCGCGCAGCGCAGAAAATCTAGAGCGTCCGCGCGCTATATTCCGCGGACGAGACGGATTATTTCACGCTTCGAGAGCTGCGAACGATTCGCGTCGGGAGACCCGCGTGTGTGTGTGTATGTGCGAGTGTACGCGAGCGCGCGTTCGCGTGTATGTAAGCAGAATTTATATGACTTAATTATAATGTATTAGACGTGTATTTACGCGAGATCGACGCAATTTAGCGCGAGCGTTTTTGAATATTCGATTCGAGCGTTAAATTTACCGCGGTTTCTCGAGCGCGCGTATACGTATACGTCTATGTATAGCCACAGCCACAGGTATATGAGTCAGGATCTCACGTTTTTATAATGTGTAAATTTTAATGAAAGCTGATATTTCGTCCTCGAATACTGCACCCCATTGTTCTCCCGAGCCGCACATGTACTCGCGCGGAATTTCAACTGTATACGCGCGCGCGGCAGAAAAGGTGTTACAGAATTTGTACGCGTATATATACGGTACGTCAGAGTATACGCGAAAACGTGAGAATAGGTGCCGACAGCCCGAGCGTTATTGACTTGCGATCGCCTCGAATTTTCATTAACAATCGGAAGAGAGCGAGAGAGAAAAAGATTCTCTCGCCCAGCCTCGCCGCGTTTCCGTTCCTAATTTTCCACGGGTATAGGAATGTCATTACCTCGACATTCCCATTATACCGGCTTAGGTAATAACGCCCGCGAGCTTTTATTTACGATCTTCCTCGTAAATCAGATAGCGCTCTGCTCCGGCCGCATAAAAAATCGAGATCGAGCGCTACCGTATTATAGATACACGCAGGCGTGTGTATATATCGTGTGTACATACAAAGTGTATAGATGTGCGCTGGTGGACTGGAACTCGACTGGCGAGTCCGAGGTGTCTGTGCGCCGTCGAAAGGAGAGAAAGAGAGAGAGAAAAAAAGGAGCGCGCGGAGTGCGAAGAAAAATCGAGAAGGGGCGATAGCGAGCGCTGTATATAATATTGTGAACGCGGTGTAATTATCCTCACGTGGTTCCTGGCGCGAGCGCACGAAAATACTGTAGTATACGTATACCCGTTAGTCGCGTGTGCTCCTTCGCCGCTATAAGGAATATCAATGCCATGGCCTGTGAACGAACGCGTGCGCCTATGTAGACGTGTCCGTGTGTATGTGAACGCGTGCGATTTATCGATATTGTTGTATTTTTCATTGCGGCTGATTGACGGACGAGCGGCGGACAGTTCAATGATACGACTTGGCGTCCGTGCATTTTTTTTTTCTCCGTCAAGGCGAAATTTATCTCCTCGCGCAGGTGTATAATGCGGACTCGTTTAATTTTCCTCTGCAGCGTATTATATGCGTATGCCTGTGTGCGCGCAATTATAGCCGAGAGAAAGAGCGTTCGATGTAACTGTGTCGCTTTACGATTGCGCCGAGATGTGACTAACGACTTATCTGCGAATGCAAGAGAGACGGCACAGCTTCTCTCATCTCACGACGCTCTCTAAAAATATCCAGACTCCTTTACAACTCGGGTCTCGTATCACGAACAGTAGTAGTATAGTAGCAGCAGCAGCAGCCATAGCGAGCGTCCAATAAACGGAAGCGTAAAATGTGGGTCAGCGAGCCATAAACTCTCCAATCGTTCGCGAAGCCATGCACTTCCGCCTGCGCGTCAAAAATCTCGGCTCATTAAAGTCGACTTCCTCGTTTTTCCGGGCCAGCGTTAGCTCTTTCTCGCCTAATCCCGAGCAAGGCTTGTATCTGTATATGCGTGTATGTATAGCGACGAGACGCCCGTATCGCCCGCGCTCGCCTCAGGATGTGGCCCCATCGACTTTCGGAGCAGCCGATACACTCGTAGGGTTATACACCATCCGACGAGACTGTATATATACGTGTATATACGTATACCGCGGCGCTCGGGTAAGAGAGAGAGAGAAAGAGAGTCAGGGTCCCGCTATCCGGTTGCCCGCTAGTCCGAGGTGAATGAACCCGTCCGCCTACTGGCTTTACCTACTCTCGTCGGGCCAGCCGAGCTCCGCTGCAGTGCTATCATCGAGTCACCTTTCTCCGCGCCACCCTCGCCCGCGCTCGGCAATTATCGCTTATAAATTCGCTCCTTATTGTCGCGAGTTCTCTCTCTCTCTCTCTCTCGCTGCCGTCTATATATAAGTATATCCTCATGTAAGCGTATATCATTGTAGATCTGCTCTTGTGATGCGCCGCGTCCGACTTGTGCGCGTTGTGCGCGTTCTGTATTACAGCGAGTATCATTGTCAATATTACATTACTGACGCGCAACGCGATATTTGTATCACGATATCTTTCTTCGTTATTATACGTACACTACGTTAAAATTCGGACTTGCGCGCGCTTCGCGCTATTGCGCTTTGGCGCATTCGTCACTCGTTACACGTTCGCTGAAATGTACCGTACGTTCGTGTCCCTTGTATTATACTCGTCGCGTACTCCACTGTTATAAGAGAGAAAGAAAAGAAAGAATAAGGAGAAGAAATTACACGCGCAGTTGCAGGCCAGATACGTATGTAAAAGCGTCGCGCGGCTGCGGCGACGGCGGCTTGTGCAACGTCGCTAAATAATTATCGCAGCGCGTATATGTATACGTGCGAGTGCATTCTCTCGTCCGCGGGTGCAGTGCTGCACGCGTGTGTGTAGCGGCTTTTCGAGAGGGAATGCGCAGAGCCGGGAAAACGGCGCGCGAGTGCGGAAGATGATGAAACCGATTGTGCTGCGCCGCCGTCGTCGTCGTGTGTACGTATAGCCGCTCGCGCGAGTTGTTGCAGTAGGTCACGCGGATCGGCTCTGATTGACTCGCGCGCGGGGGATGCCTTGGATTCCACGGTACCATAACCCAGAATCTCTTTGTAACATCCCGCGCCACGACGACGACGACGACGGGCTCTCACTTCTAACTTTCTCGCGCGGCTCTCATGCCTGCCACTGTGTTTTTGACACTTCGTGATATATACGTATATAGACGTCGCACAATGGCACGTAGAAAGCTATATGCCCATTATATTAACGCGGCATCGCGCTGCGTTATACTTGTATATGTATGCGTTATTATACGCACTTTACAGCGAAGAGAGGGAGCGACTCGCGACTGTTATAATCGACGTGCGCTTGAACCTGACACTGTGTATACAATACTTCGACGACACCCTGTATAGCAGGTGTTGTCTCGGCGAGCGATTATATGCGAGAGAGGCCCCCATATGGGTGCGGCCGGACGATAGCGTTAACCTTGACGCGCGGAAAGTTCGAAAAAAACAAATGTACACCTTATACACACACTCGTGTGTTTGTGCAAGCGGCGTTTGCGCGCGCAGAGAGAAGGAAGATATTCGGCGATACGTCCGTACATTTTTTTTTCTCTCTTTTCGGCTATATGCGTATATAACATACATAGCCATGCCCAATTACGCATACGGTGTACACGCGGATTATCGCTGCCTAACGCGCGCGCGTACGCATAAATACACTATCGCTTTCGAAACCGCCTGTGGAATATCTTTAGATTTTCCTCGCTCTCGCGCTGTGTATTTTGCGTTAGCACGCGCGCGCACGCACACCGAGACCTTGAATCTCGCGCAGCGGAGAGAAAAGCTCTCGGGTCTTGCGCGCGGATACGCGTATGTATAATCGAATCGGCGCAAATGTGTATCAGGAGTGCTCGCGCGAGTTTGCGAAATAATTGTGCGCGGCGCGGAGCCGGTCTTAAAAGAAAAACGCGCGCCGAGCGCTCGCGAGTGCGCGGCGCAACGTTTCCATATCTGTATATCCTTGGCTCTGTATATATGCGTACGCGCGTGTCCCAGTAACGGATTGGAATGCGTCTCGCGCGCGGAGATCGGACTGTGTCTCTCTCTCTCTCTCTCTCTCGATGTACATACGCGTTACATATATAACGCACGTGTGTAATGCAGTATTACCCGCAAATATGGAGAGACGCGCGCGTGCGAATGTCCAAATGTCTTTGTGCGCTTGTTGTATAATATTGTGTCGCATCGCTCGGGCTACCGCTGCTGCGCTGCGTTGAGAAGCAGCAGTAGACACCGGGCGCGAAAGAGAGAGAGAGAGAGAGAAATGAGATTCCTTGCGGGGGCAGAGCCGCGCCGATGATGTATTCGAGGCGTGCGTCGATTGTACAGTTATGTATAGGTGCGCTGCGTTACACGCGCGGGCAGCTCCGTCTCTCGTCCGGCGTTATATATATACTATACATACGTGTATGCCGGTAAATTAAATGATAAATCCCTCGGCCATTATCGTGCCCCGAGACACGGCGGGACAATTTTTTTTTTCTTTCCTTCTGTCGATTCGACAATGGCTCCCTTTTTTTCCTTCTCTCTCTCTCTCTATCTCGCGTCGTGTCTGGACGCGCGCGGCTCTCCCCCGGCGTTGATTGGCCCTTTGTTGGCCAGATTTGATTTTCCAATGGACGCTGTGTGTATTAATATGAATTGATAATGTTATGCCGCTATGCCGAGCGCGAAGAGTGAGGTAATTCGCTTTAATTCCTCGTTGTAAAAGCTCGGCTCTCTCTCTCTCTCTGTCTCTCACGCGCGATTGATTGCATGCGCGCACGCTTCGCTCCGAAGAGTATTAAAACATTTTTATTATAAGTCTCGCAAGAAGTCTCTCTCTCTCTCTCTCTCTCTTTCTCGACGGCTATATAGGTCGCTTTTGCAAAACCCGCGCGAGAGAGAGAGAGAGAGAGAGAGACGACGGCGACGAAAAAAAGGCCGCTGCAGCGCCTCGACCGCGCGAGAGAGCGATCGAATCCTTTCATAAATATACTATATATATACGTATCGACTGCTCCGAAGAGCCTCAATTAGCGTTAATAACGACGCTTTTATTTTTCCTTCTTTTTGTTCCGAGAAGCTCTGCTTCCCCTCCCGCTATGTACTTTGTATATATATGCGGCCATCGCCGTCCGCCGCCGCAGCGGAGAGTGCCAACACCGAGTGCGGGAATATATAGGCAAAAATGCAAAAATTACGGAGAGGCTCATTGTGCACGCGCGCGTGAGTTTCTATTTACTTAAACGGCTTCTTACGCGCGCGCGCGCGCTCCTCGTCGGAGCGATCGCCCCGATGGAAAAATGGCCATTAACCCAGTTCGGCTTTTCTCCATTAAAGCAAAAAAACACAACGCTCCACCCGGGACGGGAGAACTCGTTCGTCTTTTTCTTCTCTCCTCCCTCTCCGTCTTCTCTCTTTCTCTCTCTCACTCGCCACACCATATACTATATACACATATACGACGATCCGTATATATACACTTGCGTTATATGTACACGTTAATTTGCATTGTTACCCAAGTGCCGCGCGCGTAATGCACGCACGGCTTTACTGCGGCCGGGTGTAATACATGTATAAGTACGAAAATCGCAGGCGCGCAGAAAAATTCCTTCTTTCGACGTCAAAAGTCAATCCGGAGCTCGCGTTCGACTCTCCGCCGCAGCGGCGCGACACCGATATCGGCGAATAAAGTCGTCATCGCATTTCTCGCGCCGCGCGGATCACGTGCGCGCGCGCGATCGGAGCCGCTAGAAAGCGACGACGCCGCGGCGGCCGCCCGTTATGACTACTGTCCGGCAAAAAGCGATCGCCGGAAGAGACTGCGCGCGGCGCTGCCGTGAAACGAGGAAGGATCTTTCTTCTCTCTCTCTCTCTCTCGCTCTCCTCTTTTTTCGCCCCGCGAGCTCTATATAGAAAATATATATATATATACATATATGTATGTAACAGAGTGTAGAGATGTATGTGTGTGTGAGTAGTACACAACGCCGCGCTTCTTTGCGTATTTATTTAACGATTGTATATACAACGAAGCGACGTTGTCGAGCGAAGCGACACCCGTAAAAGCGCTGCGCAGCTGCGCGCTGCAGCGAAGTCGCGACGCGCGCGCCCCCAAAATGCGCATAATGCGATATATAGGTATATAAACTGTATATATATATATGTATGTAAGAAAGGAGCGCGAGGCTCGTCGCGCGTTTTCCCATCGCGCCGCAGAGGAAGATTCGCGGAATAAGCGTGTGTATATATACAGCTGAATTCCATGGGATTTTTATGGACTTTCGCGCGCGAAAATTGATTTCTGCCGTACAGCGTATATATATATAGCGTCCACAATGCCCGATCTCGCGCTCGCAGCTCTTTCTGTATACGAGTGTATCCAGGAAATTTCGGAAACGACTCGGACGGAAAAGTTGCAAAAAATTTTCTCGAAGGTACACCTATACCAGACCTGTTTTGTTCTCGTTTCTTAGGTCATTCTGAAAGAAAAAAATCTTAGGGTATATTTTTTTCCGGTGCAAAAGAAACGACTCGAAAAAACGAGAATTCATAGGATTTTTTTCTCAAAAACTATGGACTTTTATAAAAATTTCATTAGAACGAAAATGTATGAAAATTCATGATAGAATGCTTTGAAATTTTTTCAGATTTATCTGGTACAATTTTTGATGTTTCAAAAATCCAAAAAAAATCGAAATTTCGGGGGGAACTTCGTGAAAAATCGGAAAAAATTTCAGAGCATTCTTTGATGAATTTCAAGACATTTTCGTTCTAATGAAATTTTCCTAAAACTCCACAGTTTTCGAGATAAAAAATCTATGAACGCTTATTTTTTAATTATTTCTCGTTTCTCGAGTCGTTTTTGCTCCGGACAAAAAATCTACCCCAAGATTTTCCGTGCACGCGCCAGCTTCTTCTCTTTCAGAATGACCTAAGGAACAAGAAAAAAGAGGTCTGATAGACGTGCCTTCAAGAAAATTTCTCGCGACTTTTCCGTCCGAGTTGTTTCCGAAATTTCCTGGACATACTCATATACATGTGTACTAGGTATATATAACCTATACAGCTATATAGCTGTGTGTATCCACGAGTCGCGTATATATAAACGCGCGCGCGCGCATATACGCGAGGACGACGACTGCATAGCGAGCTCGCGCGAGAGCAATGAGTGAAAGTTGACGTTTCCCACAAGCCCGTAGAGCGAGCGCGCCAGGATTATTCCGAATGCGCGTGGCTTTTCCTCGCTATTTTCGCGCGCGGACTACTTTCGTTTCTCTCTCTCTCTTTCCCTCCCTCTCGGCTTATATATATATATATTTATTTATTTTCCATCGTGTAATTGTTCCGCGCGCAATACGGGGTATTATTATCCGCGTATATATATACAGTACACACCGCACACAAGGAGTAGAGAAAATATTGTGAGATCGAGATTTCGCGAGTATATATACGAGATTAATCGGTACGTTCGAGGGAGACACGCGCGACAATTGATGCGGCTCGGGCTCCTTGCGCAATTGCGCGCGTGTGCTCGAGAAAGAGCGACGCGGCGAGAGAGAGGGAACGGGGCGACCTTGCGCTGATAGCGTCTGCGCGGTATATTCCCCAATTGGAGTCGAGAGCAGAGAGAGAGAGAGAAAAAAATGAAGGAGCCGAGAGGTGGATAATGACCGGCTATTTACGCACACCGCGTAATTGCGCGCGCGCCTACTACTGGTGTTACACTTTCTGCGACCGAGAGATCGGCGAATGTATGTGTGTAGTCCCCCCCTTACGGGCTTATAATACTATCTTGTGATGTACTCAGGCGTTCGATGGACAATGAATGTACGGCGAAAATTTATAACTCACCCGGTGTGTTGTATACTGCGTATAATGTTATATACCTCTCGCGAGGAGAATCGATTCGCGACGAATATGTGTCTCGCGCAAGGCTGTTTATACGCGCCGGCTTCGTCGTGTACATTTATATATGTATACATGTGTATATATGCATAATGTACTGTAAACACCTGGATATTGCGTATCGCGCGGCGCATCTCCGCTGCCAGGTGTACTTATCATCTTCTCTCTGTCTCGGCGTCGCCGATAATTATACGCGTATAATACAGCCTCTTTGTTGGCATTCGCAATAGTTGAGAGCGCGCGCAATTAGCGTTTAACGCCAGTCCAATTCGCCAATCACTGCAAGTTGGACGAGGTCAGGCTATTTGTTAACGTTACATTACCATCGACGTTTTCCAAATTGACGCGAGTATACTTACTTACGTGCAGCGCGAGCTGCGGCTCCCGATGCGGCCGGAGCTAGAAAATCCAAAACCGATACTATGCCGATCACCGGGAGAGATTGTACATGTATACATAAGATGTATATATATAGTTGTAACGAACGGTCGTCCGGATCGGTGCGTTAGAGGAGAGTCTAGCGCGCGTTCGTTGATCCGAGTGATCCGATTAATCAGCTAACGGGCCGATCCGAACGAGAGAGAGAGAGAGGAGAGGAGAGCATCTGCGTACGTCGCTCAACTGCGTATTATATATATATATATAGACTCGGTGCGTGCGTTGCTTTGCATTAGCGTAAGCGCACGTATAGAGATCCGAGAGGACTTTTACGTCGCGTATGCGCGCTTTTCTCATTTTCATGCGCGCTCCTTAAGCTTATATAAGATATTATCGTGTCGTTTTTGGCTTTACGAACATACTCGAGCGCGAGCGTCTACACAGTATATACGGTACATGTAATAGAAAATTTTTCATTGTTATTATATTATTCCGTAATTATTGGGTATAATGTACGCGTACGTATATAACGACCCGCGGCTTTACGAGCGACGCCGTTTTGCTCGATCGATCGTAGCCCATAAGAAATTAGCCTTAGCTCTTTAATTTCACCTAACACCATCGTGTCTAATAGTGTTCCTTCTCTATTTTTCTGTTGCAGGTGAGTTACACGCAGACGGCGCTACGCGCGCACGATCTTCCGCTGCAGGAAAGTCACCGGCGCAGCGCACGGGTATACATTATAACGCGTTCGAAAATTTTCTCCCGTCGTGCAGTACCGCCGCCGCCGCCACCGCACATAGCGCTATATAGTGTAGCATCTCATCTCGCGTCACTGCTGCTGCAGCAGAAGGTCAAAACAATATCCATAAAGCTTCTCTCGGCGTCCGCACGTCAACGAAACCAGGCCACTACATGCGGCAAGACGCGCGACGCGCTATATCGCGTCTGCGCGCGGCGCATCCGAGCTTCCAGTGCGCTCAGCGTCGTGAATCAGCGAATCGGGCTCGCCTTGACATTGCAGGCGATGCTCGTTCGTTGACCCTTCGGAGACTCTCCGAAAGTTTTTCGTACGCGTCTGTACACGATGTACATGTATAACGTATGGTTTTCGATTTCGAGGAACGAGATGCACGAGGTTGCGCAACGAGAGGTATAGGCGCGCTGTGTGCAATTGCGATTCCGCTCCATTTGGAGCGCGCGTATATGTGTACGGTGCGGATGTGCACCCTCCGGGCTGGTTTCGCGCCGACCGGACCGGCGGCTTTCTAGACGCGCCGTTTTCCATCGATTCGAGAGAGAGAGAGAGAGATTGCCAATGCGCTCGTTGCCATGGGAAACTTATGGGCTTTATAATTGTTGCGCGAGGAGAGCCCGGGAGAAAGAGAGAGAGAGAGAGAGATAGACACGGAGAAAAAGTAATAATAATAATTTATATGTGAGCATCGCAATCGCGCGGGGATTTCACTTTTATCCGCAATCCTTAACCGAGAGAGAGGATGAGCGAAAGGCTCGCAATTACAATTAGAATTCACTTACATACCTCCGCTAATAAGTCGAGCGTGTAGAGTCTCTCGGACGAGTCGCATTATATACGTATACGTATTGCGGGAGGGAGGGAGGGAGGGAGAGAGTGACATCTCGTGATGCCGCCGCGGCGGCGATTATCGTCGCCGCCGCCGCTCGTTAATCCTCCAATCACGCGTGGCCAGTCGAGCTTTTATTTTTTTTAATTCTCCTCTTTATTTTGCTTGCGTGCGTATATACGAGTATTATGCAGAGGCTGAGTGAATATACGGTTACAGACCGATGTGTGTTGGCGACCGGTTTATTTTCGAGCGACTCCGCAGAGAGAGAGACGAGCTTATAACTCGGTACATACGATCCTCGTAATATTCGCTCGATGATTTTAACGCAGCTGTGTATACGCGTATAAGTTAAATCAGCGCGTATATACGCGTGTAACTTTAAATCGGAAATTTTCTCGCGTTCGATTTAGCAATGCGTGCGCACGTGTCCATTATTGTATATAGATTTGCGGTAAATCATCGTCATTATGTCTATTTACGCGGCAGTAAAGTCAAAACACGAAATTTAGCAATGGAAAACCAGTCTTGTACATATACAGCTTTGCACAATATTCTCCTCTTCGAGGCGCGCTGCTCGCGAGGATAGTTCGCGAGCGAGAAAAAAAAGAGAAAAGAAAAACAACGCAACGGAACGAAAACGACCTTAGTTCGATCCCTGAGCTACCGCTGCTGTCGCCGCTGCTGCTGCTGGAATCGTTGGTCCATACCGAACGGTAACCCGTACTGTACTATAGTCTCGAAATTTCGAGTGACGCGCGCGCGCGAGAGCGACTCTAAACGGAGCCAATTTGCCGCGCATAATTTCCCGGATGATTTTCGTAATTCAATCGGCCGAAACGCGCGCGCTCCACCGGAGATTCAATTTGTAACGGACCGTCAGTCGACTCTCCGACTGATTAGCTCTCTGTGTGTGTCTCTCTCTCTCTCTCTCTCTTGCCCTGCGGTTTCTGCGTAGACCGTGCGCTTTTTTTCGATGCCTCGCGCCACCGAACGGGGGGGGGGGGGGAGGGGAAATTATTGTCAAACTCGGCAGTTTTTCTGATTTATGCCTCGCTCGTTAAAGCGCGCTCAATCTTATCCGCGGACGCTTTCGAAAATTAATATATTATATACACTCGCGCGCATTGTATCGCTCATTGTAAGATCGTTTAGCGGGAGGGAGTGTATAGATCTCTCGTATAGAGCGGGAAATTCATTAGCCCGTCGAAGAGTCTTTCACTCGGGACGTACAAAACGATGAAAATTCGCTCGCGAAGAAGGAAACAATAGCGAGCGTATAATACGTATACAGCGTGATGTATACACATTGTGTATATATATATCGACCGGTCATGGCTCTCAGTCTCATTTTCAGTCTCTTGAGAGCTCTCGGCGCGCGCGCGCTGCACGATTAACGGAGAGAAACACGAGGCGGCAGCGGCAGCGGCGGCAACGGCAGCAGCACATCGGCATTAAAACCTCCTTTCTCTTTGAGCCTCCGATGCACGCGATTTATATACGTGCGCCGCATACACGCTCCTCTCTCTCTCTCTCTCTCTGTATATATGTATGTATCCCGCGCTGCGAGAGAGAGAGAGACACCCCGCGTCGCCGCTCCGCAGCAGCAGCAGCAAAAGAATTAGCGCTCGTCGACTCTTTTTGCGCTCCTTATATACTTATACGTATATGTAAGCTTCTGTTCCATTGTTCGAGCGCGCCTGCGCCGCGTCGTTAATCATAATCGCGTCTGTTATCAGTGCGTCACACACGGAATTGTCGAAAAAGGACGCGTGTATATGTGTGTATACTATGTGCATGTGTAATCGAGAAGAGAAGAAGCTCCCGCGGAAAACACGTCAACGCGCTCTCATAAGCGTCTCTCCCTCTCTCTCTCTCTCTCGCGACCGCGAGAGGCGAGCGAGAGAAGCGCAACAGTTTGCAAAGTAGGTAGAGCCGAGAGAGAGAGATATATATATATATGTATATACACAGAAGCGAAGCGAGAGGAAGGATCGAGTGCGTTCTCCGGTGTACGTATAGAGGTGTGCTTCATGCGCTGGAGACGGCCGGTATATACAAGCCCGCTGCAGTTGCACGGCGCGAGCGCCGACCTCCCAACCCGCCGCCCCCTCCTCTCGACTTCGTATGTACGTCTATAGATATATATGCGTGTGTGTGTGTGTGTGTGTGTGCACGAGCTCTCGGGAGTCGGGACACGAGGAGAGCTGACTCACGCCGACTCCCCTTTTTCCTCCTTCGCGAGTATTGTATCTCGAATGCGTCTCTCTATGTGTGTGTGTGTGTGTGTGTGTGTGTGTGTGTGTCTGCAGTTTGGGAGGATGTTTTGTCTGTGCGTTTTTTTCTCTCTCTCTCCCTCCCTCCCGTCATCTCTCTGCATCTTTGTTAATCTTCGATGAAATAATTATATTGGCAGCCGCGTGCAAACAAGCTTTAACGCTTGCGCAACGAGAGAGATTATAAAGTACGCATATATATGAACGAAAAGAAAAAAAAACCAGGCTCGTAAATCGTGGATTCTCCGCGCGCGCGCGCACTGTATATTTTCCTCGTTACATAAAAATTTCAACAGATGTATCGTCTCGCCGTAGCCGGGACGAATCTACTGCGGCGGAATTGTATTTTCTCGCTTGGCGCGCGCGTGTATGGATGGATAATATTCAAACTTCCTTTCACACACTTTTCGCGCGCGCGCGCGCGCGCGGCAAAAACGGAAGGAGCCGAGTGAAACCCGCTGCGCTGCTCTAGTTATTTTCTATAGCTTCCTGCCGCGCTCTTGAATATTTTTTTTCTCTCTCTCTCTCTCGCTCGAGATGTATATGTATACGTACACGTACGCGTCTATGATACTTATGTATACGCGAAGCGAAAAAATGTCTCGTATAGGTACCTGTATATGCAACAGCGCCGTGTGTATTGTGTATTAAAAGACACTTGTCTCAGGACTCTATGCGGAGGAAAGGTTATACGTTCCCTTCTCCGCGCCCGGAGTGCAGAGAGTATAACATAATTGTGTGGCGCAACGCGGCGCACGACGAGAGATAGATATTCTCGAGAGGCGATTCTTCCTCGCGGGTAGATCGACGTTCCATTCTCTTTCGAAACGCGGCGGCGGCGGCTGTGGAGGCAGCGGCAGCAGCGACGGCGGCGTCGAGAGAATCGATATAACACCGGCGTTGCATCTCTAATGTGGCTTTAATCCTTCTTGTTTGATTTCTGGAATAGGGCCTTTAACTGTAGATATACGCATATGCTTATGTGTGTGTATATATATACACGAGTCGTGGTTCCACCCGTGTTCGACACGAGAACAAATGGCTGGGAAAACCTCACTCGGCGCTGGATAATCGACGTGGAATTATTAATGAAGTGTTAAGTCAGATGGAACACACGGGCTCGAGTCAATAAAATACCAGTCACGCGCGCAAACCTGTTTCCAGAGCCGCGTGAATTCCGTCCATACGTATATATAATGTGTATTTACATCGGCGACTCGTATATGTATGTATGTATATATAATCGAACTTGATTAATAGCGAGCGCGCGCTAGTTCGGTAGAGCCTCGAATTTTCTATGTAAACCACTATATAGCGCACGGTGTTACATTGCAGAGTCGATCTGTGGGTCGCAGAAGTACGGAAACTCTTGTCGATATAATTGCGCTCCGCGACCCATTGTTCGAAGCAGGAAGAGTCGGCGTATGTGTATATATATTGCATTGTACAGCGCGTCTGTCTCTCTCTCTGTCATTAAATCGTCTTGTTTGCGGCGGCGTAACTTGTGTTTATGAAAAAAAAAAAAAAAAATGAAGCTTATATGTTCACCGCGCGATGCGCCCGTATATATATATGTGTGTATAACGCGAGACAAAAGCATCGCCGATCGATCATTTATTTATATTCACAGAAGCTGTACGTCTGCGATCCTCTGTAATTACCATCGTACTGTATACAGGATAAGACAAAGAGTGGATCTCTCTCTCACTCTCTGCGCGAGAGGAGAGCTCACCTCTCGAAAATCGTTGCACAACAAAGCGCGAGAGAGGAGCGCATACGTCGACGCCGATATTTACGAGCCGCTTACTCGGCACGCGGCACCTTTTCACCTGCGCCAAGACAGAGGGAGAGAGAGAAAGAAGCCCTAATCGGCCCCGCGAGTTGAGAGGTTATACATACCTGCGGTACATCTTTATATATAGACACGCCGATGCGGTGGAGAGCTTCGTTTCTCTCTCGATTTATCGTCGGCGCGTGATTTCGCCGCCAAGGGGGTAGCCTCGTATAGGAACGATTCTATGGAAATTTTCCTGGGCATAGAGAACGCGGAGAGAGGGAGAGAGAGAGATCACGAAGGTGTTTATCGGAATTGAATTTCGCGAACTTTTTTTTTCGGGGCGCGCGGAGATGATATCTCTCGGATGAGTTGTAGACAAGCTCTGGTGTGTAATGAACTCACGTGACGCAATGCGATGCGCGCGGCTTGATAGGATGATATACTTGTAAATTCAATCTCGCTCGGCGATGACTCGAGATACAACGGGGCCGTCGACGACGGCGAGGGCTCGCGTTTCTGCGCAAAGCCCGCAGAAAAGGAAGAGAGAGAGAGAGAGAGAGAGAGAAAAAAATCGGGTAGACTGCAGACAGCCATCGAACTGCCGACGCGTATGTGTACGCGGTACCGTATATATACGTGTGTATAATGTGTATATATACGGATTGTACATGTCTTCGGGAGAAGAGAAGGACTGACGTAACGCTGGCTGTGCTCTCGTTGCTCTTTTTATTTACGGCCGGGGCGTGCGCTCTCGCGGAAGAAAATAAATTGCGGCCACGAAAAATGTCGGCCTAAAGAGTCAATTATAACGGCGTTACTGTCGGCCGCCACTCGACGGCTCAATCAATTTTTCTGCTTTCATCTTGTACACACACACACACACACACAGTGTTTGCCCACACGCGCACATCACACATGCGCATAGAGCCTGTAATTGAAAAGCAGAAATGTATGTTTTGAGCGTGAAACGAATTTTTCTCATCGGGTCAACGTATCCTCTGTACGCAATGCGTATATCGTGTGTATATAATTGTGAATCAGCACGTATAACGTATAGAAAAGGGCTTTGACCTCCGGCGCGCGGCGAAGAGCCTAAGTTGGATTTTCGATTGACCCAATTTTCGACAATGGACGCATGCCCTGCGCCTCGTCATATCGAATCTCATTCTTTGTGCGACATCAGTCGCGCTCACACAGACACGTCGTCGTCGTCGCCGTCGTGAATTTCGCATTGTACGATATATAGCCATGCGGAAATTAAATTATGTCGATTTATATTCAGTAAGTGCCTGCGCAGGGGTACGATACACACATAGCTCGCCTATAATACACCGTATATTTGTAATACGTATACCGGCCGCGGAAATCGTAAACGTTAGTCGATTTAATTATATCGTTGTGTATTATAATGCATATATGTATCCCTTTCCTCGACAACGTAAGCGCGCGAGCGATTGTAATGCGATTTGGGTCGTAAAAAAAAAAAAAGAACGAAGTCGAATATCCCATTACCGCCATAACGGATTCCGCAATCAAGATATATATATACACGCTGTGCAGCGCGCTTTTCTGGATTTCGCCGCGATAACTCCGCGGAAAAATCGAGCCGCGCGCAGAGAGCCATTCTTTGCCTCATCACCGCGATGCAATTCTCTCTGCTGCTGCTGCAGACAAGCACTTTCACTCGAGCGCGCGCGCTTCTGCTCGCGAGAGACCGATCCCCGAATAGTTTTATACAACGAAATGAGAGAGAGACCGAGGGAGAAGAGATGAGAAGCTAATTCAAACGTATAACGTCGCTCTTGTTTGTGTTTTGCAGGAAATGGCGGTCTTGGAGTCGGCGGCGGGAGCGGCGGAGTCATCGGCAGCATCGACGGCAACACCGGATGTCCCCTCGGCATGTTCAAGTGCGCCGAGGGCAAGTGCATTCCCGGAAGTTGGGTCTGCAACTATCAGCGCGACTGCGAGAACGCCGAGGACGAGCATCAGTCCTGTCGTGAGTTGGCGCGATTGAATGGAGATTCGGAGAGTTCCGTCGATCGAGGGATATAGATTATTGTGTATATGAGCGATTCTCGTGCCCTGGTGGAAATCTCAGCGCGGGAATTCAGCTGGAAATCGGCGGGTTTTATTAGAAATAATATTGATTTTTAAACATCTTTACGTTGATTTTATTGTAAATACCGAAATAAGTGTGATTGGGGTTATTTGAAAGATTAACGGGTTTTTAGCGGTAAGCCAGCTAGAAACCTGTCTGGTCTTTTAGCGGGCGATTTTAGCTATTTGTTATTAACTTAACGGGCGAAACCTGTTAGCTTTCTACCAGGGTAGAAAAATGCACTTTTCGGGGGTCCAGAAATCGAAAATTCTTTTTTTTTTTACGCTGGAGGTCTCGAACCGATCAGACTTTCTTCTGTTAGCCGATAGATATAGTGAAAAGTATATGCAAAAAAAATCGGTTATTCCGATTTTTATTTACTTTTTTTTGTATCAAAAGGACGTATATGTTAAACGTTACAAAGTTAAAAGTTATAACTTTTGATCAAAGCATCGAATCTGGGCATATTTTCTTTTTAAATTAAAGCTCTTTTATTGTACTTTATTGCGGTGTAATTTGAAATTTTATTTGTGCCTCGGAAACATTCGTAGTTGTCATTATTCCAGTATTAATTTTTTCCAAAAAAGAAACGTAAAATGGCTCAGAAATACGGTTACTATAGTAACTTTTCCCATGTTCCTCTGCACTTTTGACTGTATTTTGGCTTACAGAAGAGAGTCCCATCGGTCCGAAACCTCGATTTCTGGAACCCCCGAAAAGTGCATTTTTCTATGAGAATTGGTCATATACACGCGACTGCGCGAGCGTAACTGGATAGTATATTTATGTATAGCTATGCATACGCCGCGCATGTATGTGTGCGTGCATTATATGCACTTTAAAATCCGCGCGCGCCGCGCAGAGCCAGTCCGCGAAAAGAAAGTTATGAAACTGGACTCTGGAGTAAGTGGGTCGTGTTTATTTTACGCCTTAATAACACACTACTCCCGTATGCGCGTGTACTTGCGAGTCTATAAATACAACTAAATCCTGTTAATTTTTTTTCTTTTCTCATTCCGCAGCGCCACCGGAATGTGAGCCCGGGCAGTTGACCTGCGGCAGATACGTCTTCAACAAGACGTACTGCGTACCGCCGTATCAACGCTGTGACCTGACCGTCGACTGCGTCGACGGCACCGACGAGGCCAACTGCAGTGAGTAAAATCATTCGGCGCCGCAGCCTCGCGCAGCGCGCGCACAACAACGACAACAACAGCAGCCCAAGACTCCCGACTTTCTATGCACACGACGGCGCACGGCGCGAGGATAGTACTGTCCCTTCGCAACGTGCAACTTTCGTTTTTCCAATGAGCGAGAGCGGTAATCGCTGCGATAAATGAATGGATGGAGGCGCGAACTATGCAACAATCGATCCGCCGGCTCGGCAGAGAGAGAGAGAGAGAGAGAGAGAGAGCCTCGCCTATTTGAATTCCACGCGGTCTTTCTCTTTCGATGCCCCCTTTGAAGCCGTGCTGTTGTTGTTGTACGACGACTTGTAAAATTATCCTCGTTCAAACGCGTTTGCTCATCGACTCGTTTATTCTTCTGTTTCATTTTGTTAGTTTATTCGCTTTATTCTTTAATCCTCGCTTCTATTGTAATGAGCGCGTTAATTAATCGAAGAAATATCAGGAAATGGACCGCACACGCTTTCGCCACGCACGAGTGCGCGCGAGCGCGCGGCCATTCAGATTTTAAAACGCGCGTGTCTTGTAATTTTCCTCAATTTTTCCGCGCGTTCCGCGAAAACTGGAATACGCAGCCGGCGTAGCGCGTATCTATACGTGTACAGGCGATTCGACTATATGGCGTAGGAGGCTGCTTTTTATGGCTGAGACCGATTTAGTCATTTAGTTTTTAATTGCCCGCGCGGATTCGAAGTCCGAGAAAAGCAATGTTATATATGCGCGAGTTGAGAAACCGTGAGTGTGCGTATACGCGTGTATTTATATGTGTGTGTATAAAATAAAAGCGATTCGAGTGTGCGCCGTTATACTCGAAGAAAGGAAAGAAATCCGCTCTCGCACAAAAGCTTTTGTCGAAGTAAACGGCAGCGGCAGCAGCAACAACAACAACAAGCGGAAATCTCTCCATCGGGTCGTTAAAAAATTTCATCTGCGCTCTCGCACGACAATTTTCATTTTCTCGCCGGCGTTCTCTGCGTGTATATATATGACGTGTACGTGTGCACGTCTACGTGTCTATAACGCGCATGCCGCGCACAAAGGCGTAGCGCACATTTGTAGGTTACTTTCTACGATTCAGTGCCGCTTTTTTTTGCATCCTCGCACGCCGAGCTCTCGGTAGCGGCGGCAGTAAAAAAAAAAAAGTGTAATAATAACAACGGCGCGTCACTCTTCTCGCTTTCCCTACTGCCTCACATATTTTTCTCTTCCCTCGCGCACAGCGTATACGAGGCTTATCGCGCGCGCGCATCTCCGCAATGTTTCTGCGTATAGACGCACGATATGCAACCGTACCCTTTTCCGCATTCGCTCGGCGCCCAGAAAAGCGCATTTCGCGCGCACCTATAAATGGAATTTCCCGAGACGCAGTATATGTGCGCATCACGCAGGGTTCGCGAGATAAACAAAGTTGGCTTGGCGAGAGAGGAATAGTAGGAGGAGGAGGAGAAAAAAAAGTGAAGCTGCGGCATTAAGCCGTCATTCCTCGAGTCGTTATCATCAATTTTCTCATCCGTCTTAAATGTATAATAATTTATTCCTCGCTCTTTATTTTTCGTGTGTACGTGCGACGACGACGTCGTCGTCGTCGGCGGCGGCGGCGGCGGCGTCGGTACACGTCTCCTTTATGCTCGCATTGAGAGCTCGCTCTTTTCACTCCTCATCAGTCGACACAATCACCTGTTGCTCGCCCGATCTTCTCTTCCCCTTCTAAGCCCTCGTGTTCTCTCTTTCTCTCCTTATATATATATATTTTTCCATCTCGTCTTCCCCTCCTTTCCGTCATTATTGTACGCCGTGCTCCCGGCATTGTGCGCGCCTGCAGAGAAATTTTTTGTAATTGGATCTTCTTCTGCTTTTTCAGATTGTAACGGCGTGTGCAACCTATATATATAAACGTCTATCATATACATGTATTCACCTCGAGTGTCTCTTTGTCCTGATATACACACGGCGCAGACACTTTTGCGCCCGGTATATATATATATACATTGTATCCAGCTCTCTCGCACTCACCTCTCTAATTCATAGCCTACGGGAGTCATCGCCCTTTCTCCTCACTCTACATATTGTACACTTCGCGCAACGAACTCGGCTAAACAGCACGTTTTCATTCGAGTCTCGGGAGAGATTTTTTGCTGTTTCGTTAATTTCGTGAAAAAAAAAAACAAAAAGAAACCCAATTATAGGTACTGTTATACCGACGAGATGTGCTTCGTTTGTAAAGATTCATATATATCCTGACTTTTCCTCCGATGGCTTTTCGAGATGTAGATCATATCGATCCGAAAATCCATCGCCATCAGGAGAGCTGGACAAGCGTCGAGGAGGCGGCAAAATGTTCTTACATATACGCCAGGCGATTCGCGCGAAAACGACTCGGGAGAGAGAAAGAGACGTATAGCGAAGAAGATGCGGTACGGATTCCCGGCTCACAGTCGCTCGCCTCTAACTCTCGTCTTTTGCCTGCCCCCTACCGCGAGGCAACGGCAGCGTTTAGAGAGTACGAGAAGCCGTGTACATATATACGCAGCGCTCGATGCAACGATTCGTTTTATTTTTCTCTGATGCGTATTCTTCTTTATATTTTCTCGTGTACACTCCGCGAGAGGAATTTCAATGTATTATTGTGCGTATACATGTATTCGATATAGCGATTGAATTTAGACGGATGAATTATTTAGATGCATAGAGATAGTAAATAATTCATCGATCGACGCGATTATCGAGCGGCCACCTTGAATAACCGATGGATCCGAGAACTCGTCTGCGCATCGATTGCCGTTCTATTGTTAGAAAAATTCATCCTCCTCGTCGCGTATCCTCGGGAGTGAAAGAGAAAGAGAAAAAAAAATCGCCGAGGAATCCTTGTCGAGGCGATCGAAGCGCTTGTTCGTACGATCGTTGAAATCCCGCAAAGTCGAGATTGACTAATGAATCTTCGTGAAAAAAAAACTCTGCTGCGCGAATTCGTTTCTTCCGCTAATCGCATACGATTGTGCATACCCTCGAATCGGACTGTTTGCATATTCGCTGATTTACGACAATGAATCGAAATTTGAATAGTGGCATTCAAAAGTTAATGACGGCCGCGTCATTAGCTCCTACGATATATAGAGCCGCGCCGACTCTGAAATTAGCGTTGCGCAACGTCGTCCAGCTGCATTTGGCGAAACACGTGAGGATTACATTCCGCCAGTGTCAGGGTCGCGTTATTGTTGTCCGAACGATGGGTATTTTTTTTTTCGTTCGTTGCAACACACAACCAGCGACAGTAGAAACATACCCTGTATACACAGACAGACGCGGGGCAATCGTCGTCGCGAAATTGCCATTTCGCATGACGAATCGCTCGGAGTAACAGCAGCTGATTAAAGAACACGTGCTCGTTTTCCAGTGTACCGGAAATGCTTGCCGGACGACTTCCGCTGCAACAACACGACGCCGGAGCTCTGCCTGCCGAAGGAGAAGCGCTGCGACGGCTACATCGACTGCCGCAACGAGCGGGACGAGGAGGGCTGCCCGACCACGAGGGCGCCCTGTCGGCTCGACCAGTTCCGCTGCAACGTCACGCAGCGCTGCATCGACCAGAGCCAGAGGTGCAACCACAAGGACGACTGCGGGGACAACAGCGACGAGGAGCACTGCAGTCAGTATATCCCCGTCTCGCGGAGCTGTACGAGCCGTCTGTACAGTGTCCGCGATTTCGTTGATTTGGATATATTAATGAAATGTCGCGGGGACAATCGGGGCGGAAAGGAGTGACGTGTATATGACGAAATCCGTATTTTTCATGCACTTTTTTGACACCAAAAGTTGCGAGAAAGAAATCTCGGGCTACATCGACCGGGTAGGGTTTCTTCTGTTCTACAGGACGTACAGAACAAGAGAAGAGATTATTACGCATTTTTTAGCAAAATATTCTGGTTTTTTTCGAATGCAAGGCTAAATAGACATATAAATAGGCTTAAAGTACGCTGAAGGAGCTGTCATTTGAGCGCGAACTTGTCTAGAGTGGATACACTGATCAACAGTCACGTACTAAATTTAAATATTTTTATGCAATGAGCTATATATAAACGCCTCTCAAGTAGATCATTTTTTGAAAGCATATATATAGTTCACTATATTAAAAAAATTTAATTTAGACTCATTGGCAGAAAAGTAGAAGAAAAGAGCTTTAATTCGAGCTATTAAAAGTTAAAATCGAGGAATTTGGTACCAGCCTAAAGGGAGTCTGAAGCGAAATTCGTTTATTTCAAAAGTACGTGACTTTTGATCAGTGCGTCGAATCTAGACACGTTTGGGTTCAAATGACAGCTCTTTTAGTGCACTTCAGGCCTTTTTTTATGCCAATTTAGTCTTGCATTCGAAAAAATCCAGAATATTTTGCTAAAAAATGCGTAATAATGTCTGCACAAAATCACAAAGATGGCCTAAAAAAACAGTGTCGCAAGATCGATTTCGCGGGTACACTATTTTTTTCTTGTTCCGTACATCCTGTAGAACTGAAAAAACCTTATCTGGTATTTTTTTGCGCAACTTTTGGGGGGGGGGGGGGGTCGGGGCAAAAAAGTAAATGAGAAATACGGATTTCGTCGTATACGCAAGCGCGTGGCTTGAGACTGAAATACATTTGTCGCTCGCTCAGGTTTTCCGGCGTGCACGGCGGATCAGTTCCGGTGCGCCAACGCGCTCTGCATCCCGATGAGCTACCAGTGCGACGGCTACAAGGACTGCGAGGACGGCTCGGACGAGAAGAGCTGCACGAACATCGCCTGTCCCGGCAACAAGTATCTCTGCCCGAAAGGCTCGGCCGGCAAGCCCTTGTGCATCAACAGGTCGCAGCTTTGCGACGGCAAGAAGGACTGCGACGACGGCAGCGACGAGGAGGCCGCCTGCTGTGAGTTTTTTGTTCGCGAAAATTTGGCTTAGCGACTGTAGCGAGGAAACGTCGTTTATTGGGCTTGTTTCTTCTTTTCGCAGCTACACACATGTGCAATACACTCGGCTGCCAGTTCCAGTGCCAGGCCTCACCTACTGGAGGCGTCTGCTACTGCCCGGAAGGCCGAGTACTCGCCAATGACTCTAGGAGTTGTATAGGTAAAACGCAAAGTTTTTAATAGACGAAAGGACGTGTAGTTCATTCAATTGTTCTAACTTTGTGCAGTTTGGATAAAGCAATATTTTTTGTAATTTCTAATTTCAGATCGTAACGAATGTTTGGAATGGGGCTTTTGCGAGCAGCTCTGCACCAACACCGATGGCTCGTATACGTGCAGCTGCGCGCCTGGTTACGCGCGTTTCAGCAAGAACCGCTGTCGCGCCGTTGACACCGAGCCCCTCGAGCTTCTGGTTGCCCAGGAGCGGGCGATCTGGCGCGTGCTACCCGGCAGCGGTACCGACGAGCGCCACCTCGTCGCCAACACAACCGGTGCCAGCGGACTTGACTACCACTACGAGCGGAATCTGCTCTTCTGGAGTGACATTAAGACACGCAAGATTCACTCACAGCCACTCAAGGGCTCTTCCGAGCACATGGACTCCGATATCTCGCAGCCTGGCTCCTGGTCGCCTGTAGCTCTGGCCGTTGATTTCGTTGGCGACAAACTTTACGTCGTCGACTCAGTTGTCCAGAAAATCGATGTATTCGAGCTTAACGGCCGCTACCACGGCATTGCTCTCGGATCTAACCTCAGCAGCCCGGCTGACATCGCCCTCGACCCCCTCGTGGGCCTCATGTTCATCGCCGACAGCAAGCAACTACTCAGGGCTAATATGGACGGCACGAACGCTTTTCCTATCGTTTCCGAGGCGGCTTACAAGGTTTCCGGTGTAGCCACCGATCTCATCGCTAAGCGTGTCTACTGGTGCGACCTGCTCCTCGACTATATTGAGACGGCTGATTACATGGGTCGCAACCGCGTTATGGTGCTCAGAGGTAACCAGGTGCCCTCGCCGATGAGACTCGCGCTTTTCGAGAACAAAGTTTATTGGACCGACAGCTCTAAGCAGGCGGTGCTCAGTGTTGAGAAGACCCAGAGCGGCAGTACGGTAAAGAGTGTGACAAAGTTACGCGACGCCAAAGCTATCAAGGCGCTGCATTCGTTAGCGCAGCCCAAGCCCACTCAAAATCCTTGTGGCAGCAACAACGGTGGATGTCAGCAAATGTGCATAGTCACGGCCGCCGGTGGCAAGGAAACGGGTCTTGGCTACCGTTGCGCCTGTGACATTGGATGGCGACTCTCGTCGGACCTGCGCAATTGCGTGCTTGTTCAGGAATTCCTCATGTATTCGCAGCAGAGGTTCATCAAGGGTCGGGTACTGGATCCGGTGACGGAAGGCTTCAGTGATGCTATACTGCCGGTTGTATCAAGGCGCGCGAGATTTGTTGGCCTTGACTACGATGCACACGAACAGTACATCTACTACAGCGACGTGTTGCAAGACGTAATATACCGAGTGCATCAGAACGGCACTGGTCGAGAGATCGTGCTGGCTAGTCAGAACGAGGGTGTCGAAGGCTTAGCAGTCGATTGGGCTGCTAAAAATCTTTATTACATAGATTCGCGTAAGGGCACGCTCAACGTACTCAGCACGCGCAACGTTACGTATCGGCGAACGCTTCTGAAGAATCTCAAGAGGCCACGCGCTATTGTTATTCATCCCAACCAGGGATACATATTTTTCTCCGAGTGGGACAGACCCGCGAACATCAGTCGTGCTCATGCCGATGGATCTAATCTCATTGTTTTTAAGAATTTGACGCTTGGCTGGCCTAACGGCTTGGCTATAGATTTTACCAAGGATCGACTCTATTGGTATGTATTATGTTTAACATGTATTCACTGTTATAAAACTTGATACTCATGTATTAACGACCTATTTCGCGTTGTCAGGTGTGACGCTTTGTTGGATCATGTACAGCATTCGAATTTGGACGGCACAGATGTGCGCAATGTGAATTCCCGTTTAATTCGTCATCCCTTCTCCATAGCCATCCACGAGCAATGGATGTACATCACTGACTGGCGTCTAGACGCCATTATACGTATGCACAAAGAGACTGGTGAACAAGAGACTATACTTGTTCGCGAACCTGCTACAAATCGTCTCTATGGTGTGAAAGTGTTCAGCCGTGACGTTCAGCGCCCCAATAACGAACATCCCTGCGCTCTGAACAATGGCGGTTGTGAAAAGCTCTGCTTTGCCGTGCCAAAGAATCAAACCAGCCGGTTTAATCCACTTAAGCTTACCAGGCTCTGCGGTTGTCCTTACGGTGAAAAATTGCAGGAAGACGGTAAGAAATCATTGTTATCGTTTGCTAAGTTATCTGGTAGAACTAAGGTAGCTAGAATAATTTTAATATCAATCATCCATATCTAGGCAAGACATGTGTTGAGGATCGCGAAGCTGAGCCGCCACTGCTAGCCTGCCCTAACGCTTGGGACTTCACGTGCGCGAATCAGCGCTGCGTGCCACAGTCTTGGGTTTGCGATGGAGATGACGATTGCCTCGATAACAGTGACGAGATGCAGAATTGTACCAAGCCCACCTGTAGTAGCAATGAATTCCAATGTAAGGCTGGACGGTGTATACCTTTGAGTTTCCGCTGTGATGCTGAAAATGATTGTGGCGACTACAGTGACGAAACCGGTTGTCCCAACGTTACCTGCACAGCTAGCCAATTCACATGTGACAATAACAGGTTTGTTGTCTTTATAACATGAAATATTAAATGTTTAAAATGAAACATTTCAATTAATGATTTTATCACGTACTCCTTAGATGCATCCCTGCCAATTGGAAGTGTGACTCTGAAAACGACTGCGGAGATAGTTCGGACGAAGGCGAGTTCTGCGCTGCTAAGACTTGTTCTTACTTCCAATTCACTTGTCCTCGCTCAGGTCATTGTATACCGCAGTCTTGGGTTTGCGACGGTGACAATGATTGCTTTGACCAACAAGATGAGATGGACTGTCCACCAGTAACGTGTCTAAGTACCCAATTCACTTGCGCAGATCAGAAAATGTGTGTCCTTGAATCGTATAAGTGCGATGGCATATCCGATTGTAACGATGGATCTGATGAGGTAAATAATAATTTTATAATGCAAAATAAGATATTTTGAATATTATTACATAATTAATATATTTGTTGGTATCAACAGGTGGGTTGTCCATCTCTAGCACCAGATCAATGCAATGCTGATAAGCAATTCCAGTGTGCAGTTTCGGGTATATGTATCCCCAAGAGCTGGTACTGCGACGGAACACCCGACTGTCATGACAAGAGCGATGAACCTGCTACGTGTGGCAAAGTAGATTGTCAACCAGGTTACTTCAAGTGCCGCAATTCACACTGCATTTTCAAGGCTTATATCTGTGATGGTAAAGACGACTGCGGAGACGGTTCAGACGAAGATCCGCGTACACACGCTTGTGCTCCACCTCCATTTAAGTGTGAGTCGCAACAGTGGCAGTGTCCCAATGTCACTAACCAATGTATCAACATGACGAGCGTCTGCGATGGCAAGATCGATTGTCCGCACGGTGGTGACGAGGGTCAAGGCTGCGACCTCAACGAGTGTTCCGCGTCTCACCATTATGGGCTCTGTAGCAACAATTGCACCCAAACGCCACTCGGTGCTTTGTGTACCTGCCCAGCTGGAGAGGAGTTAGCTGATGACGGTTTCGCTTGTCGTGATGTGAATGAATGCGATCCGCCTGGCCGTTGCTCTCAAGTTTGCGTCAACACAAAGCGCAGCTTCTATTGCCAGTGTACGACAGGATATACTTTGGATGCTGACAAACACACTTGTAAAGCATTTAACCATTCTCAGGCCTTCCTCATCATCAGTAACAGACATACTATTTTAGTAGCCGACTTACAAGAACAAGCGCTCGAGCGAGTACCTATCAGTGTTGAAAACGTCGTTGCCACAGCGAGTAACATGCATACCGGCACAATTTTCTGGTCCGACATGAAATTGAAAAAGATTTCTAGGTTAGACAAAGGCAGCTATCCCCAGGACGTGATATCAAGTGGTCTAGACCTCGTAGAAGGATTGGCCTATGATTGGATTGGACAAAATTTGTACTGGCTTGATTCCAAGCTGAACACCATTGAGGTAGCCAAAGAAGATGGACGCAACCGAATGGTACTTGTAAAAGAGAACATAACACAACCTCGAGGAATGTGTCTAGATCCTAGTCCAGGTGCTCGTTGGCTTTTCTGGACTGACTGGGGCGAGAATCCTCGTGTCGAACGCATCGGTATGGATGGTACTTTGCGCATGGCCATCATTACCACCAAGATCTACTGGCCTAACGGCTTAGCTCTGGACATTGCCACGAAGCGTGTCTACTTCGCCGACAGTAAACTCGACTTTATCGATACTTGCTTGTACGATGGTACGCAACGTCTGCAAGTATTATCCAGTTCACATTATCTACTGCATCCCCATTCGTTGACTCTTTTCGAGGACACGATGTACTGGACCGATCGACAACTCAACCGTGTTCTATCAGCTCATAAATTCAAGGGCACCAACCAAACTGTTGTCTCGCACGTCATTTCACAACCACTATCTATCCACGTACACCATCCAGTGTTGCAACCTATGTCACCTAACCCTTGCGCTCAAGCAGCCTGTACGCATCTCTGTCTTCTTTCACCTAGTACTCCACAAGGCTACACTTGTAAATGTCTTGTCGGCTACAAACAACTCAGCGACGGTCGGTGTACCGAGGAAGATACTCCATTCTTGATGGTCCTCAGAGGCTCACAGATTGTTGATGTTTCGCTGACTCCAGGAGACATCAAGAGTGGATACATTACTCCAGTCGTCGGTGTAGAGGGCGGCAAGTTTATTGATTACGACAGGAAAGAACATATGGTGTACTGGCTACAATCGAAGGACGGCGATGACAGTGAGAATGGAACACTGTACACCATGCCCTACACTGGTGGAAATCGCACGGAGTTCCCGAATCCGCAGGGTGACTCAGGAATTGTTGGTTCACCATCTACTTTCGCCATCGACTGGTTGGGTCGCAACGTATTCATTGGAAACAAGATTGCCTCAAATATCGAAGTTATCAAGATCGATGGCGACATTAAGTACCGCACTATTGTTCTGGCCAACGACGGCAACAAGACCTCCGTTGCCAAGCCCAAGTCCATGTGTATAGATCCACTCGAGGGTCACGTCTTCTGGATCGACGAGGGAGGTTTTGGCGTACCCATCAAAATCGGTCGAGTTAATATGGACGGCAGCGACCCGCGGAATCTCATTGAATCCGAGCAGTGGCTCGAGTCTATTACCATCGACATCAGCAACAAAATGCTGTACTTCAGTACCCAGCATCCTGGCTACATTAAATCAATGACTACTGACGGCACTGAGGTTCGTAACATTCTGTCCAACGTAAACAACATCGCTCAACCCAAGGCCTTAGCCGTTCACGGCTCGCGCCTGTACTATCTGGACCCAGCTTACGAAAAAATCGAAAGAGTTGATCTTCCTGACGGCGACAATCCCACTATGATCATTCACAACGATGCGGATCTGAAGACGCTGACGATCTACAAGATTCGTCTGGAGGATTCGTCGCATCCTTGCCTCAGAAATAACGGTGGATGCGAGCAGCTCTGTTTACCGGCTGCCGCCGGTGCACGAGTTTGCGCTTGTGGAATGCAATACAGAAAGGTCGGAGAGACCAACTGCGAGCCTTACAAGACATTCCTCGTCGTCACGCAGCTCGACGTTGCACGTGGTTACAGCTTCAAAGACTCGAAGGAGGCAATGGTGCCAATCGCTGGACCGGGACACCATATACTTCACGTGGACGTGCATTACGCCCAGAACTGGATCTACTGGGTGGAATTTAATCGCGGTACCTGGAACGGAATCTTCCGTATCAGGCCGAATGGCACCGACCTCCAACACATTATCAAATCTGGCATCGGCTCCAATGGTATTCGAGGTCTCACCATTGACTGGATCGCCGGAAACTTATACTTCTCCAACGTTTTCCCACACGATAATTACGTTGAGGTGTGTCGACTTGACGGCACTCAGCGCAAGGTTATCGTAAAAACTACCATCGACACACCGCGAGAACTTGCTGTCAATCCTATTCGCCGCATGCTCTACTGGATCGATTACGGACAATATCCGCGTATCGGTAAAGCCTTCCTCGACGGCAGTAACTGGAAGCCCATCGTCACCTCGGGCATTAGTACACCTCGAGATCTCACTATTGACTTTTCTACGCATGACGTCTACTGGGTCGACTCGAAACTGGACACCATTCAAAAAGTTTCGTACTCCGGTGGCAGCCGTCAGGTCATCAGAAGGAATCTTCCCAACCCAATGGGTGTAGCCGTTTTCGGAAGTGAGGTCTACTGGGTCGATCGCAATCTCGCCTCCGTATTACGTGCGAGCAAGCACCCTGGCAATAATAGTCAACCTGACCCCATGCGTTCCAACCTTCCCAAACTTCGTGACATCGCCATCTACGACAAGAGCGCTCAGCCATCCGACGATAGCAATCCCTGTGGTCGTCCGAACAACGGGGACTGCAGCCAACTCTGCTTCGCCTTCCCTCGCGACAATCCTATACAGATGCGCTGCGACTGCGCTGTCGGCAAATTGTCGAGCGATCAAAAGAGTTGCGAGAACGTCGACGAGTACCTTGTGTTCGCCACCCGAACCGAGATCCGAGCCATCAACTTGGATCCACGCGACACGTCCTTACCATTCAAGCCAATAGGCAACCTGACCAACGTCGTCGGCGTAGATTTCGATTACGAGGACAACCGCATATTCTTTACGCAGATCCGGCCGTGGGCTAAGATTGCATGGCTGGACTCCGGTAGCCCATCCACCAGCGCAATCACCACCGTCCTCGGCAAGAACATCAATCCCGAAGGTATCTCCTACGATTGGACGCAGAAGAAGATCTACTGGACGGATTCGTCCAACAACAGTATTTACGCGATGAACACCGACGGCACGAGTCTCGTTATGATCGCGAGAGTCGACCGGCCACGAGCCATTGTCGTCGATCCTTGCAATGGTTCGCTGTACTTCACTGATTGGGGACGATTCAGCACGTCTGGCAAAATCTTCAGAACGACAATGGCCGGATCTTTCAAGAAAGCCATCATCGAAAAGGACTTGGCACAGCCGAGCGGCTTGGCCATTGACTACGAGGAGCGAATGCTGTATTGGACGGATGCTATCAAGGAAAAGATCGAGCGATCTGATTTGGAGGGTAACAACCGCGAGGTTCTCATCCCAGCTTCCATCTATCCGTTCGCCATTACCGTCTTCCGTGAACATATCTACTGGACTGATCTGCAACTCCGTGGAGTGTACAGAGCCGATAAGTACACCGGTAGCGACCGCATCGAATTGGGTAAATTGAGTCCTCAAAATTTTTTATCCATTATACTGCGCATCACTACGAGTGTTTTACTTAAATTTTATTGTTTTTCTTTAGTGAAACGTCTCGAGGATTCTCCGCGGGACCTACACATCTACTCACCAGGCCGACAGCAATGCAAGGTGAACCCTTGCAACATCAAAAACGGAGGTTGTGATCAGTCGTGTCATCCTGGTCCTAACAACACCGTTGAATGCAAGTGCGACGACAGCAGCCGATTAGTCAACGAGAATCGGATGTGCGTGCCCAAAAACGTTACTTGCGACTCAAGCAAGTTTGCTTGCCGCAACGGTAAATGTATATCCAAGATGTGGGCTTGCGATGGGGACAGTGACTGTGGTGACGGTTCCGACGAAGATCCTAACTATTGTGGTAAGTGTCCCGAAGTCTTATTACTTAGTTCACAAGCAATAAGAAAAAACAAAAAAAGCGAACATAAATAAATTGGGGTTTTTTTTTCGTAGCATACCATTCGTGCAGTACCAATGAGTTCCGTTGTAATAACGGTCGCTGCATCTTCAAGTCCTGGAAGTGCGACCACGAAGACGATTGTCAAGACGGCAGCGACGAGGAAGGTTGCGTTTACCGTCCTTGTGCCGCTGGCGAGTTCACTTGCGCGAATCAGCGTTGCATACCGCAGGCTCAAGTTTGCAATGGAGTCAATGACTGCAAAGACAATGTCACCAGTGATGAAACACACGAGCGTTGCCCCATGAACACTACCTGTCCAGCTAATCATTTGAAGTGTGAAAAAACTAATATTTGCGTCGAGCCTTACTGGCTTTGCGATGGAGACAACGATTGCGGCGACAACAGTGACGAAAATCCACTCCACTGCTCGCAGAGGACCTGTCCTCAAAATAGTTTCAGGTGTCCCAACCATCGGTGCATTCCAGCTACTTGGTGAGCAGTGTTAAATATATTGTAATAATTTGGGGTGTATAAGTAAAAATAGCAGTTTTAAAATCATAACATTTGAAAAATCAGGTATTGTGACGGAGACGACGATTGCCTCGACGGAAGCGACGAACCACCAGAGTATTGTCAATCCGAAGGAAGAACGTGCTTTGGAGATCTCTTTACTTGCGACAATGGACATTGTATTCCTAGAATCTACATTTGTGATGGCGATAACGATTGTCTTGATAATTCCGATGAAGACGAACGTCATCAATGCAGTAAGTTTGTCATTAAAATCAAACAAAAATATTTTATTTCGATTTCTGTTAACATTTTCGTACTTAATTTTTCCAGATGACCGGAAATGTGATGAAGAGACAGAATTCACGTGCGTGGCTAATAAAGCTTGGAACCGTGCTCAATGTATACCGCAGAAATGGCTTTGTGACGGAGATCCTGATTGCGTAGACGGCGCTGATGAAAATGTGACACTGCACCACTGTCCTGAACCTCAACCTTGCTCCGACAACCAATTCACTTGTAACAACGGTCGTTGCTTGAATCGTAGCTGGCTCTGCGATCACGATAACGATTGTGGTGACGGCTCGGACGAGGGCAAATTCTGTAATTCCAGGTACAGACAGTGCACGGAGAATGAATTTACGTGCCAAAACTTTAAGTGTATTAGGAAACAGTTCCATTGCGATGGACAGGACGACTGTGGAGATCATTCAGATGAAACTGGTTGTACGCCTAAGGGTAAAAACGTAACATGTCCAAATCCACAAGAATTCCGCTGTAACTCTGGTCAATGCATCGATCAACAACTGGTCTGCAACAAAGTACTGGACTGTAACGACGGTAGCGATGAACCTGCTCATTGCAATGTTGACGAGTGTGCTCGAGTCGAACTCAATCAATGCGGTCATCGTTGCGTTGACACCCCTACATCTTACTACTGTGAGTGTAATCCGGGATACAAACTCCTTGAGGATGGAAAAGCTTGCGCTGATATAGACGAGTGTATGGAAACACCTTGGGTCTGCAGTCAGCAGTGTGAGAACACACCCGGACGGTATTACTGCAAGTGTAATGAGAAATGGTACGACAGGGCACCTGACGAGCACACTTGCAAGAGAAGAGACAATGTCAAACCTTGGATTATTTTCACGAACAAGTACTACGTAAGGAACATGTCTGTTGATGCTTCGCTGTACAGTATAATGCATCAGGATCTTATCAATGTCGTCGCCCTCGACGCCGATTACTCGGCGGAGATGCTCTACTTCTGCGATGTTACTGCTAAAGCCATTTATAGAGCTCCGATAGCTGGCGGAGAAAAGGAAGCCATTATTCGGCACAATAGCTTAGGACTAGAAGGTATTGCTATTGATTGGGTTGGTAGAAAACTCTACTGGCTGGATAGACATGCCAAACACTTGGATGTCTCCGAATTAGATGGTACCAACAGGAAGACCCTTCAGAGTGGAATCGCTGATCCCCGAGCTATTGTGGTTCATCCTGGAACCGGTTATTTGTACTTCACCTCATGGCACCTTCAGGTAACATTTTTATAATAATTTTTAAATGAATTCTGCCTGTTTTACTTAAAAATATATAATAAAAACCTTACATTTTTAATAGGCCTACATCGGTAAGATGGGCATGGACGGCAGCAATTTAACTCGCATCCTGACTTGGAACGATGACATTGCTTGGCCAAACGCTTTGACTATCGATTATATAACCGATCGGTTGTTCTTCGCGGACGCCCATCTCGACTACATTGCCTTCACCGATCTTGAGGGTCACCACCGACGCATTGTGCTGTCGGGGGCTACCGTACCTCACGTTTTCGCTATTACTGTTTTCGATGATCATATTTATTGGACTGACTGGAACCTGAAGATCATTGGTCGTGCCGACAAGTTCTCCGGCAATAACTACACTATACTTAGAAACACCACTCATCGACCATACGACATCCATGCTTATCATCCACTTAGGCAATTACCTTACACCAATCCATGTTCCAATAACAATGGCGGCTGTTCGCATCTGTGTTTGATCGCACCACCAGCTAGCTCGTACTTGCTTGAAGGTTATGGCCAACCTGGCGTTACGTCATATAAATGCGCGTGTCCAAACCAGTTTATCCTAGACACGGATGGAAAGACCTGTATTGCAAACTGTACTAGTGGTCAACATCGCTGTGGCCCACCAGATGAGAAGTGCATACCATGGTTCTGGAAGTAAGTTTTCAAAACTTTAATTTATTAGGTTCTAATTTATACAATTTTAATTAACGTGTGTTCGTTAATGATTTCAGGTGTGATGGAGAGAAGGATTGCAAGGACGGTTCGGACGAATTAATGAATTGCTCGACAACTCGAGTTTGCCGTCCCGGAGTCTTCCAGTGCGCTAACAAGAACTGCGTGCCAACGATTACCGTCTGCGATGGTATGGATGACTGTGGAGACCGCAGCGACGAAGCCAACTGCTCTCTCGAATGTCCTGAGCTAGAATTTAAGTGCAAGAGTACCGGCCGTTGTATACACGATTCGTGGAAGTGTGATAACGATGCCGACTGTAAAGACGGTAGCGATGAAGATCCTTCTATTTGTCGTGAGTATATTAACGCAATTTTGAACGCAATAGAGTTAAGAAATAATAAGAACATTTTTTTAATAATACAATTTTTCTCTAGATAATCGTGCCTGTGATCCCGAAACCGAGTTCAGCTGCAAGAATGGCAAGTGCATTCCTAAATTATGGATGTGCGACTTTGATAACGACTGTGGAGACGACAGTGACGAGCCGGCATTTATGTGTCGTCAACGTAACTGCACGACGGGTTGGCAACGTTGTCCAGGTCACGCTAATTACCGCTGCATACCCAAGTGGCTGTTTTGCGATGGCAAGGACGACTGTCGCGATGGCTCGGACGAGCGACCCGAGAGCTGTCCCAAGTGCGACTCAAACACCGAGTTCAAATGTGCCAATAATCGATGCGTGCCCAAACAGTGGCTCTGCGATTTCGCTGATGACTGCGGAGATGGTAGCGATGAATCCAAGGCTACTTGTGGTGGAGTTTACAGAGATTGTACCGAGAGCGAATTCAAGTGTGCAAATGGAAAGTGCATCGCCTCGAGATGGAGATGCGATAATGAGGACGACTGCGGCGATAGAAGCGACGAAGTCAACTGTCACGAATTTAAGTGTAAAAACGACACATTCCAGTGTTCAAGCGGTCACTGCATTCCTGCTGCCTTGCGCTGCGATGGTGCACGAGATTGCCAAGATATGAGCGATGAAGTCGGATGTATGCCAAAGTATCCGGGCGGAAGATTCTGTCCACAAACACAATTCCAGTGTGACAACAACCTCTGCGTCTCGCTTTCAGACAGGTGTGATGGAAGCGATGACTGCGGCGATGGTTCTGACGAGAATCCAACCATGTGTGGTTAGTATTAAAATATGTTTGTTTCTGACTGTGGATGCTGTAGAATACTGTATTATGTTCATTTATATATTTGAGAATTATTGCAATTGTTTTTCTGTTATTACAGCTACTTTCAGCTGCGATACTACACGACGCTTCCAGTGCGCAAATCATCGCTGCATTGCTAAGTATCAACTGTGCGATGGAGTGGATAACTGTGGAGATGGTAGCGATGAAAACAACATGACACTTTGTGCACGTAAGATTATACCTTGCAACCCTATTGCTGAGTATCAATGTGCCAACAAAAATTGTGTAGACCGACTTAAGATTTGTGACTTTGCCAATGACTGTGGAGACTTCTCCGATGAATTGGGATGCCGTAAGTTTAATTTATCACTCAGTTAACAATACTCAGCAGACTAAGAATTGTAATTGATTAAATATTAATTATCCGCAGATCATAGCAAGGTGTGTAACGATGCCAATAAGGGCGGCTGCTCACACTACTGTCAGAACGTAACAGACTCAGGCTCGTTGGCGGTAGATGCAGCGCCGAGAGCTTACATTTGTGCATGTTATCCTGGATATATTATATCAGACGATAATCATAAACACTGCGAAGATATTAACGAGTGCACGAAGGGTCAACATACTTGTTCACAGCTCTGCACCAACTATAATGGTTCATACTCTTGCTCGTGTCGAGATGGTTTTAAACTATCAGATAATCTCAGCGGTGTTTGCAAAGCTGAAGACGATAAAGTATGAGAATTTTTCTATTGTATAATTGCAGAATTGAAACATGATTTGATTAAGTTGCTCATAATGCATTGTTTTTAATTGTAGGCTCTTATTGTCTTTGGAAGCGGACCTGAAATCAGAGCACTGAACACCGCTAAAAACGAAGAATTGAACGTTATTCTCAATGAAAAACGAGTAAAGGACATTGATTTTGATCCAAAGAAGGAATACGTTTACTGGATCGATGGCCACGACATGGCCATCAAGCGTTCCGCTATGATTGACGGTAAAATGATCCAAATTGGATTTGCTCAAGAAATTAGCAAAACTCGTAAGTTTCATTGTTGTCGCAGTGTAAAAGAAATCTTGGATTACTGTTTTATTGCATCTAATTAATATCTACTTTTATAGCAAATACTATACCTACGAGCCTTGCTCTGGATTGGGTATCAGGAAATTTGTATTGGACGGAAATTGAAGATCCAATTCGCGTTACCCGTAGTGTAAACACTGGCGATGCTGGTGGCAGACTTTTAGTCTCAATGGCAGATGGTCGCTATAAGCGTAGCATTATAACGCAAAACTTAGAAGAACCTACATCGGTCGCAGTAGATCCGCAGTTAGGTCGCGTTTACTGGGCTGATGGTGGAAGTGTACCCAAGATTGAGGTAGCTTGGATGGACGGTAATCGTCGCAAGAGTCTGGTTCTCAGTAGGCTCGGTAAACCATCGGCTCTGTCTGTTGATCACGGTATGGACCACACGATCTACTGGGCAGATATTAAGCTCAATACCATTGAATCGATACAAAAGGACGGCAGTAACAGGAAGGTTATCATTAGTGGAGATAAGCTCAGGCATCCGGTAAGTTTCTAGAATACAATCAAAGTAAAGCTCTTCTATCTATAAATTATACATCTACAATAACGTAAAAATTTATTTAAATAGGTATCTATAGACGTCTTTGAAAGTAACTTGTACTGGGTAAATCGTGCTAACGAGTTGATGCGTCAGGACAAATTTGGTCGAGGAGTGCCTACGACTTTGGCGCGTGATTTCGGTAGTCCCGGTGGTGTGCGTATTTACCACCCATTACGCTATAATACTACATTACGCGATCCCTGCCATTCGGTTGACTGCTCTCACTTATGCGTGGCGGTGCCACGTGGTCATCATTGTTTGTGTCCGGATCGTCGACCTGGCCTTGAACTTGCTACTCTGGCACTTAATGATGTTGTCTGTGATGCCACCATTGAGCGTGAAAGGCCTGCACCTAAGGTAACATTACATTTGGATCAAATTAATACTTGTTTGCGATGTTCGAATATTAATATATTTATTCTTTTTTTTATAGATCTGCCCATGCCAGAATGGTGGTTACTGCAAAGAAGACGAGTCAGGCAAATTGCTATGTGTCTGCCCAACCGACTTCCATGGTGATGCATGTGAAGTTGGAGTGGCTTCAACGAGGTACGGTAACTCAACTGCTTCTATTATTGTGCCGATAGTCGTCGCGATTTTAGTGCTGTTGGCTGCAGCAGCTGTCTTTATGGTTCTCAAGAAACGACCATTGTAAGTATATTTTAAACGTTCAATTTTATTTTTTTTTCTGACACTCCATGATTTTGAAATAAAACGAATTTATTTTTTTAAACAGCGGTAAACCTGGTCTTGGCGGATTGACTGGTGCTCAAAGTGTCTCCTTCCGACAAGGCAGCAATGTTGAGTTTGGTGGATCTACCAATGAACGAATGGTAAGAGTCAAGAACTTAAAGAGATGACCAATACCATGATTTCGTTTGCACGTTTACGTAATACTTGAATCCTTATCTTTTTAAGGAACCTCTCGATGTTGAATACAATATGGGTGAGGTTAGCAATAAGAACCGCGATTTCAGCAACCCAATGTATGATGCGGTGAACATGGAAACGACGACGGGCACGACGGGTAGCAATACTACCAATGGTACAGGTACACCAGGTAACAATAGCACAGCGACAAGTATTTATGAGGTGCCAGCCGAGATGAAACCTTCGAGCGTCCAACACAAGGAACCACCGCAGATACACCTAAAGCGGCGAGAGCTCGATCCTGCGGTTGATTCCGGCAAAGATACCCAACAACTTGTAGAAGAGGACAAGTCCGAGTCCTAGATTATTGCGTTATATCGGGCTTTCCTAACGCTCGTGATGGTTTTATTTTCGTGAAGTCGCTGCGTTTGCGCTTAACGATGTTGAGCTTTTTACTTTTATTTCTTATCCCAAGCATCAAATATAAAATAAAGCGTGGTTGTGTTAAACACTTTTATTTATGTATTTATAATGGGGGGAATTGATCAGCGAATGTTTTTATAGCTTGCAAAGTATTGAAGCTTGGGATATGAAATGACAGATAAATAGCCAAAGTGGCTGATACGTTTTGATTCCTTGGTTACATGACAAGCGACTGATGTGCAAACCCGACGGCTAAACGCGCGTTGTAAATTTTATTGCGTGCACAGTCTATTTTTTTTTAAGCATTTTACGTCTCTCGTCATTACATTAGAAAAGTTATTGTACATTAGAAGTCTCTTATTTTATTATGTATTTTAAGAGTTTTGTGTTCCTACTGTTGCATACGTATTTATAATTGATTAAAGTTTTACGAACCATACTGGTAAATTATGTTTCCCAGTATAATTCTTAAATTTTTCACGTTGATTATGAAGTAATGTAATAGTATGAACGTCCGTTTAAAATATAAAATTGTACTAGATTTTTTTACAATGTTTTCAAGTGTAATGCATTGAGGTTTGGTTAGTCGGGATGGCGGTAAACGCGACGTACGTATTAAGAGTGTTTTCACATCTATTGCGCTTTGATCTTTTATTATGTTTTATCAAAGAACCCATTTTTATTTTAAGATATTTACTATGCCATTCGACTGATAAGAATTTTATAGGGACGGTTGAATAAGTTAATTGAATTTTTTATGTTCTTACAGTTTTTACAAATTTTAACAATGTTATGGCCATGTGTACATTTTTATACATACATTTACCAAATCTTCCAGGCCAAAATCATAATTTATTGTTGATAATGCCGATGATGAGATAAAATCTTTTTTTATAAAAATTTATTCATATTTACCTGATGTTACGATACTCTGTTTTCGAAAATTGTAAGTATATAGCGAATAAATAAATTACTTTCTATTTCTTTGGATGAGAAGGTAAAGTTCAAGAATACAGAGATCAAATTGCAATAGACATAATACGATTGTGTCATTTATTTTTTTTTTTTTTAGAACAAGAGATGTAAACTTTTACCATAGTTTTAAAGATAATGATTGATTGGACATTCGAAGATTTTTTTCTTGAGGAGGTCCAAACGATCGTAAATATTACATCTCCTATATATATATAAATATAGATGTGATTTGTAAGTCTTGTAAATATAATTGCTATGAGATATTTTAAAATCATTTTAATAATTCGTGTATCATAAAGGTGTGAACAAAAAATGAAATGAAATGAACGAGATATACACTACACATTCCATTGTTAATTGAGAGCCACTCGAAGGCATATTATTATGTAGTGAAAGATAAGATGTTTTTATTGTGTGCGAGTGTCAAAAAGAAAAGAAGTGACCGTTTCGAAGCGTCGCGCGATAGTTTAGTACGCGATTAGAGTTTATTATGAGGAAAAAAGAAAAGGAAATGAAAAATATTTAAATGCACCTTTTGCGCGACGTATCGTTGTGAATTCAAGGTGATACTGGAGTTGTAATTTTTACTTTTTAATTAATTATAATATATTATTTTGTAGAAGAAAAAAGTGCGAGGCAATTGTTCGAATGACCACGTTTAACTTTTTTCTCTGCGTTGGTGAATGGACTTTTACGAGACAAAATAAGAAGTATAAAGCTATAGATTCAACAAAAATGCATTAAGTAAAGCTCGTAAACTTCGTTAAGCATTATTAATTATTATTATTATTAATCTAAAAGAACAGAAACTGAGCGAAAACGTTATAAAGGTCAATCAACGTATATTCTTCAAATCGAGATCTTTTCTTTTTCTTATTCCTCAAAGCATAAAATGCTCAGAAAGCTTAGTCTGGCCACGTCAGTGTTGTTGTACATTTTTTTCCTTGTAAGTTACTCGCGAGGCATGTCGAAGCGCCAATTTCTCCACGTCGATGACAACGTATTGTTATGTCAGACAAGTCGAGGTCTATTGTGCTCGCGCGTAAGAAAAATTGATAAAGGGTCGATCGGAGGGGGGCTGAAAAGCACCGACGACTCGCTATCCAATTTTGCACGCTGGTACGAGCCATCGAAGGATCCGAGCAATAAAGATTTGTACGGGGGGCAATTGACGCCGATGCGCCTCGCGCGCTCGAAATAATTATACATACAATTATTATATAAATAAACAAATATATATATTTTGTTGCAATTGACAGATCGAAATCTGGACAGGGCTCCAGCGTGTGTCCTAAAAATGATGTTAATAATTATAACATATCAGTATTTTGTGTATTTTTTTATTCAGTTGATGAAATAATAATTGTTAATATATTGTGCAAATATCAAACTGATACCGTCCAACAATAAACTCTAAGCCTAACAATTCAGCTTTTCTTCAACCCGATCGAACACTTTGCACTTGATGTAAAAGTGCTTTTGATATTTCACCTAGTCGATATTACCTTAATTATTGCGTAAAAGTGAACTGCGCGATTTCAGGTACCGCCAATAGATACTGTAGATTCAAAGAAGTTTCAAAATTATCAGATCATTGCGCCATATTGTTGCTGGTAAAACAAAAAAATTTAATTCAACGATTTTATTTATTTGTAAGAATTAGTGCTTGTCTTCTCATTAATGTTTATCACATTTAATCATTTTACCGTTTTCAAGTATATTTCGATACAACACAATCTTATCATAAGTATTCAAACTTTTTTCTGGAATAGACCATAGACAGGTGATTTAATTCAAAGTACCACGATTCTTTTAGGGATCCATTTATAATTCTATATTAAAATCATAATATAAGAAACAACACTTTATCTGTTCTAAATTGAAATTTACTCAATAATTATAAAGATATTTTATTTTTTATACAGAAAAATTCATCAAGAATTTCTTCAGCACTTCTAATCCCAAATAATAAACAGCATTATTTATTTGTTAATAATGCTTCTGTCGCTCGATGGCAATTTATTCGATATAAAGATTAGTACTGCCGGATTTGCGGTTGTCGAAGTAAGCACGGATAAGTTCATCAGGGGTCTTGGTACTCAATCTGAGCTTGTCGCTGCTGACCCCTACAAAGAGAAATTTTTAAATATTTAAATTATTTATGTCGTCATATGTTCATTAGTCAGTGTATCGTAATTTTTTAACTGAGCGAAATAGAAAATTATATTAATTCTTACTCAAACAAGCCTCCGGGCAGTTAGTGTATATTTTGCATTTTTCGTCACAATCTGAAACAAAAGTTAAATTTAAAACTCTTTGTACATACGTTTAGTTTCGTAAATAAATAGAACTCAAGTAAAGTGAAATTTACCAACGGCACATTTGGCGCGGCACACCTCGTAATTGGAAAAGTAGGCCCAGTACAACAGGTCTGTAAATAAATAAAAATAAATAAAAAATTAAAATAAACGAGTCAATTCTAAATTAGAAATCATTTTTAAAAGTCTACACTCACTCTCGCAAGTAGTTAGATCGCGTCTGGCATCGTTAGAGCAGTCGTCAGGATTTTCTATTAAAAAGGAAAAAAAAATAGGAAAAAAAGATAAATTTAAATTGCTGTAATGTTTTTACTTTATGTGCTTTTACTTCTACGTATAGACATAACTTACGGTGACATCTGTAGTAGCAGTGGTAGCGGGAGTATTCCTTGAGGGCATTATCGATCCTTAGGTCGCTTCTTGGATCGAAAGATTCCGCTGCTATAAAAACAGAATTAATTCAACGTTATTGTATTAATGTCGAATTTATAATTTTACAAAATTGAATTCTATATTATCATAAGAGCACGTGTAAGTTAAGAGACATTTTTTATCGCAAAATATAAAAAAATATGTAATTGTTTGCTAAATACCTTGAGCATTAGCGACTTGCCAGAGGCCAACGAGGCAGAGTACAATGAATCCCTTTATCATTTTTGCGGCTTCGAGTATTATTCGACACTGACAAGCCGCAACACTGTTACTTTCTTATTTATTCATTTTCTCGTTATAGTTCAAATTAATCTAATCAAATAACAAAATCGCGGGTCAATCATACGTAACAGCACTATACATTTCGCAATGACAACTGTTCAAATATATTCGAGGATATTCGCAGTTGACCAAATAACAAAAGTTTATATAGAAAGTACTTTATGAAAGCGTTTCGAACAATGAGAATACGGTGAATGTAGAACAATTTTATTTTATTTCCCTTCGGTAAATATTTGTAAATTTCGTCATACATTTACTAAATAGAGATCTTTGTTATATGTCTTTACATATATTACGCACTTTTGTTTAAAATTATATCGCCATAGTAATAGTTGAAAAATAGTTAAAAAATTTAGGCACAAATACTTACTGATATTGAACGTATACATATACATATCACATACAAGACTGTAAATAATATCAAGCAATCAAGGACCCAAAAAAAAAAAATTTTAAAAATCAGACGAAATTTCCCTTTAAGATTTCGTTCTCCAGATCTAAGATATAAAATCAAATGTAAGACCGCTATTTGCCTAATCGACGTTATATCTAAAGTTTTGCGACAGTCGGTGACGAAAAAATTTTCGATGAAAATTTTTAAAATATATTTGGTTATCCATTTTTATCAAAATTGGTACAGAGTATATTCAAAATTTTGCGACAGTCTACACCTGTAAAGTATTACTCTTATGAAAGTGTAGAAAAGATAACGACTTTAATTTCTTTTTAATTCCCCGTTTATTTTTGATTTGAATAGGTACCTATACATCATTATATTAACCAACTGGGCCAATAGTTTTAAACTCTTGTTTAACCCAAATTCAGATTTTTCCATAAGAGTCGAAATTTTTATTGTTAGAACGATTTTTTTGAAATACAAAAAAGTGTCATTACCGTGGCGTTCTTTATTAGTGGTAAGAAAATTTATTAGATGACTAAATATTCGAAAAATGTTGAGAATATAAAGCTATGAAGTATCTAAAAAGAAATTTGTATATTTATTAATAGTTCTTCAGTGGCTAAATGTCATTACGTATAATATTATTATACCGTAGCAACCCGTCACGTTTTCAAAAGTATCCATATATTAAGAGTAAGTGACTGCAGTTCGTATACCTACGTATGTTATACAATTTAACAATTTAGTAAAATACATAATCTTAGCCCGTAAGTATATGAAGAATAATAACTATAGCCTACTCAAACAAGAATAAATATTGACTCCTCGCAAGAAATACAAGTCATAATAACAATCAAAAATCAAGGAAATGGGGAAGGAGATAACATGTTCAAGTTAGTGTTAAAAAAATGTTACTTCTTATTTACTGTAAATATACGAATATTTAATCGCTTCACGTTCATATAATGACGCATAATATTGCTTTGATTGGATACTTTCTACACTTCTAATGTACAACTACGTTACATTTTATTATCCATCAAAATAACATACACAGTCTTACTGAAAATAAAATTTGTAAAGCCTCTCCCAAATTTAATCACTTATTCATCTCGGATTCGATGAAGTCTTTGTGACAATAGACACTGGTATAGATGTCAGGCCTTCCATTGCCACTTTTTCCTTGATAGACCCAAGAAGCGATAGCAGCGAGTTCATTGTTCACAACTAAAGGACTACCGCTATCACCCTGCGAATGTGAATAAAACATTAACATTATATCTGTGGCTTACAGGAAGAACCACTTAAGTGACATTTTCGTGTTTTGGAGAAAAAGCGATTTCAATGTTTGGAGTAATACGTAAGATCGAAATGTCAGAGAAAAGATCTAAGTATTGGCTCATTTGATTAGGTATCTAATACGAATACAACCGTAGTATTACATTTATAAATAGTTTCTTTCTCGACGCGCAAGCTAAACAAATTACTCGAGTTAAGTGGTTCTGCGGGGAACTTTGCAGATAAGTGGTTATGCGGTCACTTTCTTTCAGGGCTCGTAACTAATGCAATTTGCGATTAAAAAAATTTGGGCAAGGCATATTTTTAAAGTTTAACTCATGCCCTTTCCAATGGTGTAATTTAAATTTTCGTAAATTGTTATTAACAATGAGAAAAAACGGTTTAAAGGAAAAAAGCATGGGTTTTCCAAAATTTTTTTTTTAATTTGAGATTTCAAGAACGTTTTAATTTGCAATGTATCTGGAGCCCCACTAAGCAATGAAATAAATGTCCAAACCTAAAAGATACGTGATTTGGCGTTGATTTTGATCCTCGGTGAAGTCAAACTGGCGCATATTGTAATTGAAAATTTTTTACGAAGACTTTTACGAATTTTTTATTCAGTAATCACGCACTTTTGGAAAAAATTGTCTAACTGTAAGTTCTTAGAATCAGCCAAAGAATACATGCGAATTTTATCTGAGCGATCCCAGCAATTTTTTTCTTTTTGCAAATTGATAGTTTATGAAAAATTAAAAAAAAATTTTTAAAAATAAAAATTTTTTTTTTTAATTTAAAAAAACCGAGTAATATATCGGTATAGGTAATTAGATATATATTATACAGCTTTAATGTACTCCACACGGTGTATCGCGCACAAAAATAAAAAAAAAAACGAGTGCACTTAAGTGGTTCTGCGGTAACATTTTCAAGAGGAGCAGTTAAGTGATTATACAATCGGCTAACATTTAAAATACATGTGTTATTATTCTATAACGAAAAAGAGCACCACGAATTCGACGTAAAAAAATTTTTCACTAAAAGTCGCTTAAGTGGTTCTTCCTGTAAGCCACAGAAATAACAGTGGAGCAAAGGAATGCAGAGCAGATTTCCAGTTCGTTAAAATTTCTTTTTTTCTTTCATATACAATATAAAATGTGTCAGGCTACCGACAAGTAACTTACCATGGCGAATCCGTGTCCTACACTGTGATAAGCGCACATCTCGTCATGATGAAGTATGACGGGAATGTGCGATTGGCAGTCGACTGTGGTGAGCAGCGTCATTTGAAGCTTCTGCAGCTGGATGGCAGTCCTAGCACTTCCGTCTGTCATTGAGGTACGACCCCAACCAGTTACGTAACCCGTCGTACCGCTAACTACATCCTGGTTGGGCAATGCAACCTTCTGCTGCGTCTCGTCGAAATTGATTCGATCCCTGATCTGAAATCGTGAAAGACGCTGTCAATATTGATGGAACTGTGTCAATATAGCTGGTGTAATGCTCACATAGCGTTCACTTGTATACTATTTTGTCGGTGTAAGATTTATTGACGTTTTTGATCGGAGGGGGGGGGGGTGATAAATGACAGATGACGTGAAATATGTACCCAGCGAATAAAACTGGTGTTTGTTCAAGTTTCTTTTTTTTTCAGTGTACGCAGGAAATGTGTGTTTCGAGCGATTGATCGAAAATTTGTTTACTACGTTTCTCGTGGAATTTATCGCTTGAATATTGGGGGGTGTTTACATGGGATACATCGCTGTTACGTTCTTTACTTTTTTTCATATACGTACAAATCATGATTTAAAAAAATAATTATTTTAAAAAAGTAACCGTGGTAGAAACTTAACGATAAAGTAGCTAATTTATCGTTATGTTTCTACCAGAGAATCCGGAGACTATTTAGAGTGTTCATCGATCTAAGGAAAATTTTAAGTCTATAGTCTGATAAAAAAATGATTGTACTGTGGATAAAAAAAACGCATGGCAAGTGATGAATTAGAAGTCACAAATTTAGTTCTTACAACAATGGGTGTTCCACGGCCCAGAAAAAAATGTAAATCACTTAAATGTACCGAAGTCACAGTAAATACTGACTGTAGTACTTTAAAATGAAAAAAATTGGTATAATTGCTAAGATATACCAATCTCAGAGCTAAACTAGCGTTTAACTCAGACTATATCGCCTTAATATTCACGATTTTGCCTATAATTCATGCTTTTCAAATTTATTTACACTCATATAACTCGAGAGCTTTCTTAAAAACCTCACAGCTATACACCTGTAAGATAGTGAAATACGAAGCAATAAATAAAAATTTTGAATATCAACACCTTCGAGGGACACGACTACCAAATAATTTATGCAATACCTTAACAACAGCGATGTCATTAGCCGAGTACGAACTTCCAGTCCAGCGTTCATGAAGTTTCACTCTGACGACTCGATGAACATTTCCGAATTCGGTCGATTTATTGGTACCCGTACTGACGGTCACTTCCGTGTACGGTGGAACAACGCGAGGGTGAAGATTCGAAGTGAAGCAGTGGGCGGACGTGAGGATATGTTGCGGGCTGATGATGGTTCCACCGCAAAAGTGGTAATGCACGACGCGGATCGACGCCTGATACGGGAAGTCCTTGATATCCGCGTCCTCGCCACCGATGATTCTTGGCTGGAGAGTCGCGCTGATGCTTTCTGCGGATCCGAAAGCACAAATGAAAATAGCATCAAAATATTGAATAGTTAAGGGGTTGCGACAGGGTTAACAGTCGGAAAAAAATTGTCTTTTTGGAAAGCTGTAAAAATGTCATTATTTATGCGATCATAATGGAACTGATTTTATTTAAAATTTTGCGTTCAGGCCTTCGATTTAAGCAGTTGAACCCTTAAGAGTACTGATTTTTCATCTCACGAATCTATTATTAATAGGACATGCTTTTTACTCCTCAAAACTTGCACTAAAACTTAAGTGGATTACTTTTTTAATACATTTTTTTTCATTTTTTCAAACAAGTTTATCTAATTTTTTTCAAATTCGTTTTAATTATTTAATAAAAAGTTACATAAACTTGTTTGAAAAAATGAAAAAAAAATTTTATTAATTAAGTGTTTCTCTTATGTTTTAGTGTAGGTTTCAAGGAGTAAAATGAGATATTACAAATTTAATTTCGTTTACCCAAACGCTTAGAATCATGTCCTATTAACAATAGATTTGTGAGATGAACAATCAGTATTTTTAAGACTTCAATAGCTTAAATTGAAGGCCTGAAAGCAAGCTTTTCAATAAAAATAGATCCATTGTGATTGCATAAATAATGACATTTTTACAGCTTTTAAAAAAAATTTATTTTTAGACTGTTAACCCTGTCATAACCCTTTAACGTTTAATTAATTAATAATAATGAAGCTTTAACATTTAGTCTAAAACTCTTATGCGTTCCAAAATGTTTATCATAAACTACGAATAGTATTTAGTCACAAAATTTCATTTATACTTGTGTACATTTTACAAAAAATGAAAATATCGAGTCGAGGTGGTACGATATACCATCAGTTAGTATGAGCTCATCTGCATAGCTCGATCGATATAAAAAAGAAAAGAAGTAATGCACGCATCACAAAGCCTGATGCTCCGAGACACCTGCGATTTTTAGAATCTTATCTAGGCAGAAATTGCCAAAGTAGATGGCGCTTGCAATGACATCTTACGTCTTGATAAATGAAATTTCTATTTGAGGTCCTCTTGAACGACTACAAATTAATTAATTTAAATTGCAAAAAATCGTGTACTTACCAGCAAGGAAAACTAAGCAAACAAACACACCGACATACTTCATTTCTCGTTGATTTTTAAAACTTCATACGGATAAGCAAAAAATTATATAAACTACATGCTTTATATATACATGATTGTATCAGCAGATTAGAATATGATTATGTATTCTAAAACAAATATTCATTTTTAATCCAAGTAATTTGGTGAAAACTTAAGTTGAACCAAGAATAACATTTTTGTACTATCTGAAGTGCTGGATTCAGTCACATGTGCGTCTACACAGCTGCTTGAATATGCGTTTTACCGAAAGTATTTGATAAATTTTCACAAAAATTAATAAAAGCTTGAAAAAATATATAGTAAACAACTTTAGATTAAAAGTTTCAACTGTTGCATAATAAAACCATATTTTTGGATTCTCGACGGATTACTTCAAATGAGGAAAATCGCATAAACGCTCTTTATCGTTAGTTCAGCTGTTTTCTATTGATTTTGGGGATCATAAATGTAAAACAGCAATCACCAATTTTTTTTTTTTTTTTTTTTTTTTGATAAAAATTTGTTGACTTGTCATCAAAAACCTACCGTTGTCAAGTATTCCCGATTGCTACTTTTATTCGATAATGCATCCAGAAATAGCGCTGCGCGATTTCGATCGTTGATGTAAGACGCCGAGTTGAGAAAATATAAGATTAGAAAAATCTAACTTACAAAATAAGTATGATTATGAAATCTATCAATATACTTTACATACTATATTAAGAAAATTTATGAATGAATCATCATTCATGAATAAATGCGTGTTGGCTGACGTTTACGAGAAAGAAAAAACTCACAACTGTGCAACATTTTTAAAAGATATAACAAAATTGATAAAAAAATTAATATTGACAGGCGGGATGAAATATAGACTTCAGACTTTACAGATGAATTCACTGAAAGTCTCGCTAGATTTTTAACAGAAGCGCCTGTTGTGCTTGCACGCAAATCGCACAGTCGAAGTTTATTTTTCATTGCAAAACTATGTAGTTTTGAACATTATTACGTGCTATGAAATTCCATAAATGGTTATGCAAAAGGGATTTGATCCCCTGCATTGCAGTAAATAAATAAGTTAATAAATTATAATAGCAGAGTGTGATAAAAATAAGAGCGCGAAGCTCGTTGACTTGCCTCCAGTTTAATATCAAAAGGGGCTCGGCAGCGCCCCGATGACAAGTACAAGCGTACGCAGAACATATACAATATGTGCCATTGGGGAGTAGCACGATTTATTATATACACATTATTAATTATAAAGTTACAAATTTATATTTATAGTGTAATTTTTATTATAGACACCATCATTTTTTGTTTGTTAAACAAAGCTCGACTCGCTGATACTAAGATCCAGTTTCTGCATTCAATCAAATGATACCTATAATTTAATCAAACAGAAATAAAGGAAGTAAAAAAAATCAGACCAAATTCATAAGTATGATAAAAAAAACGTATTTTACTTCAGTCTCGTATTTTTAATCGCATGATAAACCACAGCAATATTATCATTTATTAACAAACAAATTACACATACAGTTTAAATTAAAATGATTTAGCTTCTTCTCACAAATTATCCTAACAAAAAATTACGGTCTAGATATATGTTTGAAGTTATACTAGCATATTTAATTATCTATTCATTGTGTTTAGAATAAAATATCTGTAGTAATAGACATTCATATAGACTTCAGGCAATCCAGTGCCAAATCTTCCATTATAGACCCAAGAAGCTATACCGATCACTTGATTATTAACGACTAATGGACCACCGCTGTCTCCCTAAAAGCACCAGTAATAATAATAATAATAATAATAATAATAATAATAATAATAATAATAATAATAATAATAATAATATATAATAATAATAATAATAATAATAATAATAATAATATCAACAACAACAATAATAATAATAACAACAACAACAACAACAACAACAACAACAACAATAATAATAATAATTCATATAGAATATGAATTAAAATATAAGTAATTAATTGGTGACAATGAAAATTTAGGTAAGTTTCAACATTATTATAGAAAATTATCTATTTTTCATAAAATAAAACCAAGGTTTTTGTCGCTCTGAACGTTATGTATTTCCTAAAATTTCAAAAACTGTTATTTTTAGATCAGAAGGTGAACGACTGTCGTTTCGGAACCTGCACATCCAGATAATCGAACCTTTTCAAAACATGATTTTAATTTCAGCTTATAAGATGATTACGTCGCACGGATAAGACTTAAGAAGATACAAGAAAATTTAATTTAAGAGCTGCTTCGATCGTCTAAATCAAGTGACTTACCAAGCCGAATCCGTGTTCTTTGCTGTGATAGGCGCATATCTCATCTGAATGAAGATTCATTTCTGGAAGTGCCGCCTGGCAGTCTGCATTGGTCAAAAGGATTACTGGAAGCTTCTGCATCTGGACGGAGGCTCTAGGAGCACTTGAAACTTCCGTAGAGCCCCAACCGGTTATGTGGCCCGTTACGCCGCTGATGACATCGCGGTTGGGCAGCTCAGCTTTTCGCTGCCGCTCATTAAAGATAATTTGACCCTGGATCTGAAATTCAGCAGAGGTATCCGCGTTAAGTATACAACACCAAATATCGAAGCAATGATTACAACAGATCATGGCTATTTGACGTGCAAGAAAGCAATGTTTGAATCGCATTAGACGAAAGAATTATATATACCTTAATAACTGCTAAATCGCTAGAAGAATCTGCTTTCGAAGTCCATCCTGGATTAAACGTTACCGTGTCAATTCGATGAGAGCATCCAGTTTCGGTGGATTTACTGGTACCCGTACTCACGCTCACATCGGTGTACGGTGGAATAATACGTGGGTGAAGGTTGGAAGTGAAACAGTGAGCAGCTGTAAGGATATGCTTGGCACTTATGATGACCCCACCACAGAAGTGTTGACCTACCGCACGAAGCGATGCCTGGTATGAAAAGTCCTTAATATCCGCGCTCTCGCCACCGATTACTCTTGGTCTGAGAGAGGCGCTGATGATCTCTGTCAATCGAGATTACAAAAAAATTAACAACTGCAGTGTTATGAATATTTTTGTCTGCGTGAGTCAATTAAATCTTTTGGGATATATGCTTCGAATAAAAACTTGTAAGTTCCTAAAACTTTCAACGAATATTGTTAAAATCTCAAGCTTTCGATTGGTATAAAAAAAGGATGGTTTCCGATCTAATTTCGAGAAGAGAGCATGAGAAAACATTAAAATTATAAACGGGCTATCATATGTGACTCAATAATAAGTCTGACCTCACGTCCTTATAAAAACTTATACTTCAAAATAGAATGGCGAAGATTATAGCATTTTTAATGAAGATAACGTCAGGAACAAAAGAAAATATGTTTTCGTTGAAATATAAAAGATATCAAGAAAGAACAGTATTACAGCGCATCTGCGCATGCGCACCACGCAAATGAGTATAGAAAGTAATGTTTACTTTACCGATTACAGATTAATTTTTTTTATAAATGACGTTTTTTATAATAACGTTATAATTTAGTTGCCGAGGCCCCAACTTGATACGGTACCAACCGCTGAAGCCACCTTTCGCCTTTTTTCGCAAAAAATTTTCTTCTTTTACATTAGAACTGTTTTTGCTTTTGTACATCGATGCCGCAAGCATTACAATTTTAATTTACAGTTTTGAACACCATTTAAAAATTCAAATACATTTGAAGGACATGAAAATTCATCTGCAACTATTGCTCGAACTTACGGTAAGCCTGTAATATTAGATCAGCACAAAATTTTTGTCTTGTTGCTATCGTAAATTCTCGCGACGCAAACATTAATTAAGTATTTCATTATAATCACTGTAGCTTATGCTAATATAGTAATAAATAATTGATACAATTATAAATATGTATAGCTGTAGATATGTTTAAGTAAGTTCAATGGGATTCTTTGCATTTTATTTAAAACTTACCGTATTATTCGAGTATTTCTTTAAGTCTAAGGTTGTACAAGTCAAAAATTTAGTTCAAGTATTGACAGTAAAAAAAATCAAACATTAATCTGAAATTTGAGGAATAGCTTCACAGGTCTCAGAATAATTCTGTATAAATATTTCGTACACAGAAAAATCGTGCACTGATATTTACAGCATGAAAAAACTCTACACAGATATTATCTACACGAAAAACTGCATATAAGTATATTTTCTGTACCAAAGAATTCTGCACAGATATTGTCTACACGAAAAAACAGTGACTGCATGAAAAAACTATACACAGATATTGTCTACTCGAAAAATAAACTATGCACAGATACTTACTGCATAGAAATACTGTATACGATTTTTTTGTAATTTTACTATACTAAAAACTTTACACAATTTTTTTTCATCACAAATACTACATAAATAAGGCTTCTTTCCATGCATCAGAAATGAACAGAAATTCTCTGATTCGCCAGAAAAATTTACCAACCAATATTGCCCTTCCCAAGAAAAATCCACTTTTCCCCCATCGTTTCACAATGTACTATTACTATACTGTAAAACTCTACACACTGATATGTTTCGCACGGTACGTCTGTGCACAGTTTCTATGACAATGTTAGGTACAGTAACACTTTGTACAAAAATTATATAAGTACTAATTTTATTAAATTAATATTCTATACCCTAATTTATCATACAGAAAAATTGTGCCCAATTTTATCGTGCAAAAAATATCAGTGTAAAGTCAGTACAGTAAAATAGATTGTGTAAAGTTTTTCAGTGTAGTAAAATTACAAAAGAATCGTACAAAGTATTTCTGCGCAGTTAATATCTATTCACAGTGTTTTGGTGTAGACAACATCTGTGTAGAATTTTTTCGTACAGTAAATATCTGTACACAGTTTAATCGCGTGGACAATATCTGCGTTGAGTTTTTTCGTGCATTGAATATCAGTGTACGAAATGTACGAAATTTTCTGTGTACGAAATGTTGGTACACAATTATTTTGACCCTTCGCCGAACTCAAGAAATAGTATTCTCACGAAATGGAAGGTGCGGCTACAATTTTTTTGAAACAAAATAAGCACAAGGTATGTGTAAATTTAAAAATTTATGTTCCGTACGAATAATTTTTCTGTATAATCCAAAAACAGAGGTAAAATGTACATGTGAAGTTAAAAAATTGATGTCGCTCCTTCGATTTAATGGAAACACGATTTTTTCGCGTTGGATATGGGTTCAAATAGAAAGCCGTGTACTTACCGACGAGAAACGCAAAATAAACTAATAAAATGATATTCTTCATATTGATCGTTAAAACTACGCAGGGTCGTTATTCTTATCCTGATTTTAAAAAGCACGATTTCTAACTAGAATTGTATAGTACATTAGCATGGTTTATATAGGTAAAACTTTATCAGATAATTACAATAGTAGATATTAAAAGTATTGTCGATTCGGAATTGAATATTCACGTTTTTATCAAGGTTATGCGCGCGGTACTTAACAAATCAAAACAATCAATTAGTCATTCTTTTTAATAGCTTGATAATTTTTCGAAATTATGATGTAATTTCACTGTGCAATCCTATGAGATTGTACAATCGTATTGACACTGTGTTCGCGCCTGAAATTTTTTATTTAAATGTTACAATAAACTAGATTGTTAAGGTAATTAGTTCTATTGTTGATATTAATATTAGCGCGGAAATTTGAGATTTATGAATGGTGTAGTTGAGCTGCTGATCGATCTAGTTACATATCGTGTTTTTTTTTAAACCAGGAAACGAATAACGGACCTTTTTCGCGAATGAAAAGTGAATAAAAGATAGGGTTTGAATTTTTTAATTCGCCAACTACAATAGCATTTTCAGTAAAATATTTTTAAAGCCACATCAGAGTAGCGAGAGACAAAGAACTAACTTTCTTAAACTACGCCAAAAACACCAGGTTCCCTCTCGAACACCTCGAATGCATACATGGCAAGTTCTGGCTAATTATCCCATAATCTTTTGTAATTTTGTAATTTTAATGTTTATACAGAGTAAAAAAATCAAATTAGGATGTTTGTGTTTCTTTAAAATTGTTATAGAAATGTTTATAGAGAATAAACAAATCAAATTAGGATGTTTGTATCTCTTTAAAAATTTTTCAAATACATGTAATTATATGTGTTTGTCTCTGACAGATAAAAATTTATTTTTTCTTGAAACTGTATATTAAATCACTTCTACTCAATGAAATACACAGCTCTAAATTTTTTTTAGATTTTCAGTCAAAGTTGTTTTCGATGATTTTCAAACATTTCTCAGCGAAGCATTTTTGGCACAAATACATAAATTTTTCATAAAATTTCATAAATTTCTCCAAAGAAAAAAAAATCATAAAAAATTAATGAGAATGTTTTTTTAGCCTGTAAAAGTTCGTGAACTTAGAATGGACGAAATTATTACTTCCAATTTTTTTGCCAATTTTCATCGATTTTTAGCTCGGCAATGGTGCAAAATTACAAAATGAAAATTCTTTTCACAATGCAATTGTATTTTTTCCAAAATCACAATGTTTTTCTTAAGTATGCTTTTTAAATATAACATCATTGACTAAATCTACTGCTAACAAACAAAAACATTAATTACCCCTATATCCTATACGATTATATAGTAATTATAACTTTTTGAAGTTGTTTGAGTGAATATATTTAAAAATTTGTTAAATTTGACAGTATAAATTAATGTCAACTCAAAACAAATTAAAAAGTTATTGTAAATGTATATTCAAATTTGTACACTAGACCTACCGAGGAAATCACAGCAGCTTCGTTAATAATAATTTTAAAAAATTATTAAATCAAACAAGACATTTTTATGATTATATTATTATAAAATTTAATTATGTTTTCATATACATTATGTAAAGTACAGCAGATGATTAATTAAATTCATTATTATGAAACATGTCTGTTTATCTCGGTTTATCTTTACGATGGTTCGCGAAAACAAACATGTATATTTCCGCGACCTAAAGGCATCATTGAACACATGAAATTTTCATAAAAATTATGATAATCATGTCAAACATATGCCTAATAATCCTCTTTGATATACCTGTTGGAGGTACAGCTGAGCAAGTGTATTTTCTTCGTTTCTTCGCGACGAGCAGAATTTAAAAAATCCGCAATGTTTTTTTTTTATTATACCCTGCCCAAATCCTCTATATGAGTCTTTTACGGCTCTTCCCACTGCCCGATACCATACATAACAATGGTAAGGGCCAGTGAGGTTCCGTAGACTCGAGATGCATGTGAAGCACGTCAGAATGTAGTCCGCATGCATCTCGACTAAACCTAAAGTTTAACTACAAAATGCATCCATAGAGATTGTGTATACAGTAGAATCCGAACTCCTGGAGCTTCGACATTATAAGACACTTAAGTATATACAGACAGGTGTATATAAACATAGAGGTGTCCCATAATGACAATGCTTTTGTTTGAGTAAGCCTTATAATCACTCTATCATCGTGACTTTATAAAAAGAAGATAGCGATTATTATTGAATTGAGCCAATTCAGAGCGTTATTCAAAAATTCTAAACAATAGTTCGATCGTTCAGTAGAACGATGAATCGACAAATTCGTCTTTTCAATACATATATTTACGGGTTTTATTCGTGTATCTTAGATTTCTAAATAAACATACACGAACTCAGTTATTTTTTGCAACAATGGAAAAATTAAAACCCGCCTTTCTTCACGAAAGCCACAGCGGTTTCAAGGGCCCCCGCCCTCTCCTTATTCTCACTCTCTTCGTTGGACACTCCTGGAAATTCTAATTTTGGACAACCCTTGAACCCTCATTTCCGACACTTTTCATTAAAAATAGTTTAATAAAATTTGTTCTTTCATAAAATTATCAAAATTTATGATATGCAAATTACGAAGTTTATTCTTCAAGAATGTTAAAGCTATTTCAAAAATCTATGTCTGCATCAAAACGAAATTGGGGGGTTGGTGAGCGGAGCGAGTAGGGTACAGTACGCAGGTTTAAATATTAGTTTTAGCTGTTACAATAAAATCCTGTATTGCGTTAATCATTTGGTTTTTAAGATTTGTCTGTAAGTAACCACTTGAATAAGGTTATAGAAAAATTGTATAGGGTTATATGTGAAGTTTACTTTCATGATGTTTAGAATGTAGGTTTTTTTTGTCATAAAATTTACACTGCCACAAAACGTGGTCAGCTGTTTCAATTTCTCGAACTTTGGTTAATCGACGATATAAATATAGTCTTGCGTTGAATAAGGAGTTTTAAAAATGTCTTATGAACAAATAGCATAGTTTAATCCAAACATATAAATCTGGTACCGGTCAGCCTCATTGTGACCGATTAAGAGTACAGATCGTTATATTTATACTCGAGCGGCCATAGATTGTTAAATAATAATTTAATTAAATATATTGTGAAAGTGCATTCATTTTAGCAATATCTATTTGCCTACTCTATTTTGTTAAGTTTTAGGCCGAGTAAACTAATAACAAAAATATGTATAACATATTTATATAATAAATATATGTTATGCGTTTGTTTTTAAGAAAAATATCTGCAAAGAGTTATTTCTTGTGCGATCGTAGTTCGTATTATATAGTGTATCCACCACATAATAGTGGGTCATTTCTTAAACAATAATAAAACGTATTCGGAACAAGAATGATTATTATCATTCTATTATTTTTTGAAAGCTTTGTACAATAGACTTACATATAATACAGAGTATAAACATTCTTAACAACATCCTAAGTCCTGCATTAACAGGACGTACACTATACAGTTTCGTGTTCGCTGCAACTACAGAACTACACACCTGCCATCAGGCTGTATCGGTCTGTTCAGTACGGCTCGAATAAAGTCTAAGTGAGCATAAACGTTGGTAAAGACTTCAGGTATTCCACTGGCAAATTTCCTTTGGTGGACCCAAGAAATGATGCCAACGACTTCGTTATTGACGACTATAGGCCCACCGCTGTCACCCTGCAAGTATACCGATAAAACATTGTTGATACGTGACTAAAGAGTTTCGTGGACAAATTTGACAATTTACCAAGCACGATCCGTGTCCCATAGTTTGGGAAGCACACAGCTGATTCTCGTAAATCTTGGAGGCCTGCGATGGCTGGCAGTCCTTGTTGGTAAGAAGCGTCATCTGGAGTTTCTGCATTTGGGCGGAAGGTTTGCAACCCCTTTCACCAGAAGTGCGTCCCCAACCGGTCACGTATCCTTTAGTACCGCTGACTACATTGCGACTTGGAAGGTTGGCTTTCTGCTGTTTCTCGTAGAAGACAATTTCACTTTTGAGCTGAAAACGTACTTTATAGTAATAATTGATTGTAATAAAAATTATTTAAGTTGAAACGTACGATTCGTCTTTACGATAGAATTTTCTCGCTCATTTCGAATTAATGTAACCTCTGCCAATTGTTCATACATTAGTTAAAATAAGCTGCAGCAACAAGTATGACGTACAATTTAATCTTTTTAGTATGTATTCTTCAACTAAAATTTACCGGAATTTTCAAGATCGTTGACTAGGAATATGAAATATCGGATCCGTTATCTTAAATTTTATTCTTATCGTGATATAACATCATGTTCAAACTTTAAGATCGTGGATCCAATAAAACGAGTGAATGCTTTATGTATAAAATTGTTTGCTCTACTAATTTTCTTCGCATTGATCAGCACATTTTAAGTGATCATAAGGTGAGTTGAGAAAAATTAGGTCGTTCTTGAAACGAGGAATGATACAATTCTATTGTCAAGTACACCTATTTTGTGCAGCTTTGCTTAAGATTTTGAATAATTTAACAATATTAATAGTTATGTAAATATATCGTTTAACATCGAGACTCCAGTCGTTCGGAAATCACTGTATGGATCAAATTGGCAAATCAGTGACACCACTAACCAGTGCAAAGAAAACAGTGTAAAAGTAATCATCGTAAGTGGAGTGACAGCTACAATAAAAATCTGTATTTAATTAAAAAAAACTAAAAAAATCTTAACAATTACCGTAACAACACTGATGTCGTTGACAAAGGACGACTCATCAGTTCCTTCCCACCTTGGATGAAGATCAACGCATTGGACACGGTAAGTATGGCCAGTCTCACTCACGTCACTAATACCAGTATAGATACGGACATTGTTGTAAGGTGGAGTAGCGGGTCGTTTTACGGGGTGCGTGAAGCAATGGGCTGCTGTAAGGACATGTCTGTCACTGATGATGGTTCCACCACAAGTGTGTTTGTCTCTTATGCGAATCGCTACTTGATACGGGAAATCCTTAACATTTGCATCGCTGCCACCAATGATTCTTGGCCTGAGAGCGGCATTGATGCTTTCTACAAAATTTCAATAAGGTTGGTGAAATATTAGACATATAGAGTTACTTATTTTTTGCAGATAGATTGTATGGGTTAGTCATCGGATGTGTATTTATAAAAAAATTTTATGAGAAGCACCATTCTATCATGAAGATTTTACGTGACTAAACTGAGATAAGATGATTTTTTGCGCGAAGTACTAACTGACCTTTCGTACAGTTTGACTCGCATTAAATGAACATAAAAAGCACTTTCTAAATGATTGAAGCTATATAATTGCTTCAATGATTTGAACCTATATAATTGCGCTACATTGGGTACTTACCGATAAGGAAGGTAGAGCAAACAATTAAAATTGCACATTTCATTTTGATTATCGAGGCTGAACAAAAAAAAAGTCTTGCGCATTACTATGCTTTATATACGGTTAAGCGTTTATCACCAAATGCCAATACTTAGTTTTCAGTACAGTAACATGTGTACAATATTTACATTAAAATATAAAGATATTATAATGCATATATTTATTCTTGGAAATTACAATATCAATTGCACACGTGTTCTCGATACGAATTTTGGAATTATTGATTATTGAATGATACTTATATAATTCCAATAACTCAATGCAAACAACTCCTTATTAACAGTGTTACATGCTCTAATTGTGACACTAGTAACGTCGAATGCAGACTTTGACTGTTTTCGTTTAACAAATAATGCTCACCGGAAATTTGAACTATAAAATTATTAGTGCGATAGTGTCGTAAAAAATACCATTTCATAAGTAATTTCAATTTTGTAGTGTCATACAATTTCGCCAATGTGTAATGGTCATTTATAATTTTTTGGTAATTTTTATCTTTATCAAACCTTGAAAATAAAGGTAGAAATCGCACATGCATACGGAATTATTTATAGTAATAATTATGGTATACTATTAGTACACTAAGTAATAAATAAACTCGCAATTTTAAATAATATTTTTAAGATATATATTTATACTTAATAAATAACAAATGATATATATTTACAAGAATAATCCAATATTATATTTTTATACGTATTTTTATTCGTGATATTTATTAAGTAATTTGATGTTTGCAGGTCTCATTATACTATTCATTCATCGTGGATTCAATGAACTTTTTATGGCGATAGACGTTTGTAAAGACTTCAGGTATTCCACTGGCACATTCATCATCATAGACCCAAGAAATAATACCAACAACTTGGTTATCTACGACTAATGGACCGCCGCTATCACCCTACAAGTTACAATAATTTATTATTAGTATATAAAATGAATTATTCATGAGTATGTTCAACGTGGGACCTTGTTTTAACTAAATAAATAATTGTTCAAATAGTCTAATATCGAATGTAAGAATTGGAACAATGTAAATGAATAATTGTTTTCGTATAAGGAATTAATTGATAATGAATGTAGTAGAAAATTTATGATGTCGAATGAATCACCGACTGTCGATTTGCTAAGGCCTCAAATATTATTGCGATAAATAATTAAATATGTTCGGCGATAACGTTGGCTATCCATATTATCGACGTACTGACTACGACATCGATTTTTTCCCTTTTTTTCACTAAATTTTAAGGGGGTTCGATACTCATTAATGACGTGTCACTAACCATACGATATAAAAGTGCTTAAGTAAAATAAATATAACGAATTATGCAAATTCAAAAGATAGTTGCCCTCCGTCTTGGTATCATCTATCAATATGCAAAGTTTGAAATCGAAACATTCAGGTATCGAAAAGAACGATTGGAACGAAAATCAGTGCACGCTAGTTAGTCAGGGTACATCTACTGATTTTCGTTCCAATCGTTCTTTTCGATACCTGAATGTTTCGATTTCAAACTTTGCATATTGATAGATGATACCAAGATATTCGTGATATTTATTTTATTTAAGCACTTTTATATCGTATGGTTAGTGACACGTCATTAATGAGTGTTGGACCCCCTTAACAAAAATAATTTTTTAATAAATCACGAATTATTGAGTGTTTATTGATTATAATTATTCAACGCGCTTTAAATAATTTATTAACGTTATTTTTCAAGCTTCCCTTGTAGAAACTTAACGATAAATTAGCTAATTTCGTTGTAAATTAGCTAATTTATCGTTAAGTTTCTACCAAGGTTGATATGCTCAGAATTGGGAACTAACTATTCAAATTAGTAAAACAATTAGAACGACTATTACTGTCATTAAAATACTTCAGATCGATTGATATGACAGCAATTCCGTAACAAGTGAAATGTCTTTGTAACAAATTGCTGACGCGAAAATCGGCGAACCTTCAATGTGCTCATCCCGATTTTCTATTTCCCAGGGGATTCCCTTACTATCGATCCAGAACACAATCGACAAACTGGGCAGCTTACTTTGCAGAATCCGTATCCTTGCCTGTGGTGGGCGCACATCTCGTCCTCCTTCAGTGTAATCGGCAATTGCGGTTGGCAATCCTTCTTTGTCAACAGCGTCATTTCGATCTTCTGCAACTGCATGGCGATCTTAGGTTTCCTCGACAACGTCGTGGCTCCCCAACCGGTCATCACGGCCCTCACGCCACTGACGATGTCTTGAGTGGCCAGGTCGATTTTCTTCTGCGTATCGTCGAAGCCGATTGGTTCGGCGAGCTGAAATCGGATAGATGGCTCTAGCTGTAATAAGAGCTACCAATTCTTTTTTTTTTTTTTTAAACAGAAATTAATATACCGTAACAATAGCAATGTCGTTGGAAGAATTTGGCTTCCCAGTCCACAGCGGATGAAGCGTGATCTTGGCGATCTGGTGGGTGAATCCGGTTTCTTTGAAGCTGTAACTGGTGCCGGTGTAGACGCTGATTTCGTCGATCGGCGGATTGACGCGCAGCTTGCGATTTACGGGGAAGCAGTGAGCCGCCGTGAGGATATGCCGGTCGCTGATGATAGTTCCGCCACAGGCGTGACTGTATCTCAGGCGAATGGACGCCTGGTACGGGAAGTCCTTGATGTCCGCGTCAGCGCCGCCGATGATTCTCGGCCTGAGAGCCGCGCCGACGATTTCTGCGAGGCGTCGGTTCGAAAAATTAGGCCGATTACAATTTGGCGGATTTCCAATGCCAACGGACGTTTCGATTGTTTTTTTCTTCTTTTACTTAAAATCAGTTCATATACTTACCGATTGCGAAAGCAAAGCAAACGAATGAAATCACGTACTTCATTTTGAATTTACGCCAAACAGCGGAGTAACGGTCTTATTCTTAGCGTCACTGCTTTATATAATTAAGCTTTTATCAGCAAATTAAAATATGGTTGTAGACTTAAAAAATAATATTCAGTTTTCAAAGAATAACATATAGAAACGCGAAGTATCAATAATCGCTATCGCAGCTGCGACGCACATTATCTTTTCGGAAAAGTTCGTTTTCGTACGAGCTTCCGTTGTCTATCCTTATAATTAAAAATCGATAAAATTTTTGAAAAATTTACAAAGTTATTATGTAAGTCGAGCGCGAAGCGCAAAAAGAGTACCGCGGTAGTATCAAGGTTTTCGATTATCTGGAAATTAGACTCGTAATGGTCTCGCTGTTCGGTGAATTACATACGGAAAAAAACTGAGATTAAAATTATTGGTTAAATTCTCCGTTTCAACTGCAATTATTTTCTGTATAGTGTGTCCAATCAAAATTTTATCCTTGGAAAATAAGTTAATAACTGTAGATAGATTATTGGATTTAATAAAAATCTCATCCTTGCTTAAAAAAACCTGCTGCAAATCGAACGATCAATTTGTCGTTAAATTAACCGTATAAATCACATGATTTATCAGCTAATTTATCAGCTGTGGATTTGGACACGTTTTGCAATTGCTTTAATTTATTCGCAAATACAAATAAGCAATTTTGCAATTTTGCAAATAAAATTAAAACCATCCAACTCATCAGTTAACACATCATTAGCATGTATAATTAAATGCACGATTATTTCAAAGTGAATAATTTTGCAGATAGTGATTCATACAAATTCAAATTTTTCTTCTCAAGTACGTTTTGATAGGTATCTTTTGAACTATTTTCACGCGAAAAGTTTTTCACGCAGCAGGACGCAACTATAGTATATTGTGTATCTGGAATTGATATTCCAAAATGAATATTAGTATTGAAGTGTAATATGCGAATTTACATACATTAAAATCGCTGTAGCTTCTTTGCCGAATGGAGCATATCGATTTTAATAAAAATGGCATTACACAACTATTTTAAGCAATGCTCTTTATTTGGTAGGAATGACACACGTGTGCATCTTCAATAATTTATTTAATATAATCGCATAAATATGCTATTTATTCGATATTTAACGTAAGCAAATGAGCTATAGCGAGCGCGGGATTTGCATACGTAGGATTTGTATTAATATTGCGTCAATGTTGCGAATGAAGTGACATGTTTGCGATGAAAAATGACAGGATGGTTGAAAAATATATGGATCATTACATGAAATACAGAAATCCAGCGATTTGACAATATTAGGATTCAGATAAGAACATAAAATAAATTTTCTAAATAAAAATATTCGTATTAATTACTTTAGTATAGAAAAATTTCTATAAACTAAATACATTTTTATTAAGTATATCGACATATCTACAAAAATAAATCTATATTTACAGGTCTGGTTTTTTATATCTACAGTCTACTAGGATAATGTGGATTCATTGCGGCATGTATAAAGATTCTGTGGACATAGACATTTGTATGGACTTCAGGTATTCCACTAGCGAAATCGCCATTATAGATCCAAGAAACGATACCAACAACTTGGTTATTAACGACTAATGGACCACCGCTGTCACCCTACAAAAGTTATACAATTTTGAAAATTTTCCAGCAGTTGTATTAAAATATTATTAAATTAAATTCGAAAAATTTTGAAAAAAATTTAAAGATTCAGTAAATTTTGTAATAATTACAATTAAGGGGCTATCCAAGCCAATATCGTTTACCTCGTTTACCACAATAAAACGCATTGTTTCGAGGTAGCTATTATAATTATTTATGTTTAGTAAGTTTCGGATTTATCTAATTTTGTGTTATTTTTATAAACAATGAGAAATACGTCGCGAGATGGAAGAGTAAGGCGACCGTCATATTTAATTACTATATTTAACAATATTAAATTTTTCTTTAATTTAAATCAACAAAAACTCTGTGTTCCGAGGTAGCGTATGCAATAACAAATAGTTACAAATTTGATTTTTGATAGTATGAAATGAATAGTAATCGGTCATAAACGGTCACTTTGGCTACGAAATCCCCTTAAGTGGAAAAATTTTTTTTTATTCAGACAAAAATTATGTTTACATGAACTTTCCAAGTAAGGGAAGCATTACTCATCAATTATTTATTCGCCATGCATTGTACCTAAAGTTTATGTATCAAAAGAAGTATCAAAAAATGTATCAAAAGAAAATGAATGATCTCCAGTAAAATTGATAAATATGTTTTTCACGATTTTCTATGTGACAGTCTTACCACTCAATAGAATAATTGATATCAATATTTATCGAATTCGTCTTTGAGAATTTTATTCTCATACACGAATACATATTCTCATATACGATACACGAAGGACGCTTAACAATTTTATGCAACACGATACCCATTCGAACATCTTTTGAAAGTCACTCTTCAAAAATAAACTATCGAGACTATGAATTACACTTATTCATTTTATCTTTTTTTATTTGATCTCTAGATCCAAATACTTCATTTTTAAAGATCTATTAATGAATTAATTGTTCATTCATGATGAGCACTATAATGTGTTATAGTCTTCCCACTCAATAGAATAATAACTGATATTAATATTTATTGAATTCGTCTTTGAGAATTTTATTCTCATACACGAATACATATTCTCATATACGATACACGAAGGACGCTTGACAATTTTATGCAACACTATACCCATTCGAACATCTTTTGAAAGTCACTCTTCAAAAATAAACTATCGAGACTATGAATTACACTTATTCCTTTTATCATTTTTTATTTGATCTCTAGATCCAAATACTTCATTTTTAAAGATCTATTAATGAACTAATTGTTCATTCATGATGAGCACTATAATGTGTTATAGCATCAGGTGCGCGCCTTGAGATGTCGATACGTCGTTCTAAATTATAACGATTGTATGTACATATAACCACTGTACAGTTAATCCTGCAATTCTCTTTTCCAAATGACTACTTCGATTCCAGTAAAACATCGACGAAACCTCCTTCCCGTATCCCAAAACGATCCTGCTCCCCTACATCGTCGAGGAGAGTCAAAATTCGGTAACTCACGTGGCAAAATCCGTGTCCCCTGCTGTGAACGGCGCACAACTCGTCCTCGCGAAGTCCGACAGGCAACTGAGACTGGCAGGCGCTTTGGGAAAGAAGCCTCATATTCAGCTTCTGCAGCTGCACCGAAGCCTCGGGATTTCTCGCTAAGGTCGTACAGCCCCAACCGGTCTCCCAAGCCATCGCACCGCCGGCAATGGCATCGTGGCTCGGAAGCTCGATCCTCCGCTGCCTCCCGTCGAAAACGATTTGATCCGCGAGCTGAAATAATTGGGCGACGTCATTCGCGAAACGATGCGTCGTCCTCGATAATTTGAAAACTTTTCAAAAATAAAACATCGATCTTCTAATTATAGGCTGCTTCTCTTTCGGCTTGATAATATTAAAATTTAGAGATTAGAGAGATTGTACAGTCTGGGCAGAAGATTACCGAGATAAAGACGAGTGCACGCAGAGACGTTCGTTCACGCTGAGAGACATTGTGGAATAAATTTTACCATAGCGTTCAGTAAACCGGCCACAGACTGTATATATCAAAAAAATTACAATAGTGTTTTGTAAATTTTAATGGATAAAACGGCAAATTTTACAAAAATGTAGTAAATTTTACTAACAATACAGTAAACTTTAGAAAAAATACAATAGCATTTAAAAAATAATAGTCATTTTTTTGGTATTTACAGTCCGTGGCCGGATTACGAAACACTATGGTAAAATTTACTCTTTATTTCCCTCAGTGTTGGAACTTTCGTTAAAACGACTTCCGACGAAGCGAAGCGTCTTATTAGAGTACATCCCTATAACATATGCTTATCGTGTTGTACCAGAATAACGGCAATGTCACTGGCGAAGTGTGAATTCCTGGCCCATCCGGGATGAACGTGGACCGCGGCGATTCGATGGGAATTGCCAATGTCTCTGGAGCTACTGGTGCCCGTGTGGACGCCGACGTCGCGAAAATCGGTATCGGCGAAGCAGTGAGCCGCCGTAAGGATGTGTCTGTCGCTGATGATGCAGCCACCGCAGAAGTGTTTGCCGCGAAGGCGAAGCGACGCCTGGTAGGGAAAGTCCCTGATGTCCGCGTCCGAACCACCGATGATTCTCGGTCTAAGAGAGCCGTTGGTGTTTTCTGCGGTTATACGTTAGTTGAAGAGATCGTCGTTTTTGTTTGGCGGTGTTTTAAAAGAATCCGCTTATTGAGCGCCCAGTATATCTAAAATTGTGAGTGAAATTTGGAGTGCCTTTTCGAGTTTGTCTTTTCTATGAATTTGTTCCCCGTTATTTTTTTTCCTGATATTTACTGATGTTTGAAAAATTAGCTGTGAAATTCTTTTTTCCGCGAATTACTGCTGGTGCACCAGCTGGAAAAACAGCTGTGATGTGTCAGCTGTCGAGTCATGATTGTTCTGTCAAACTGATAAATCAGCTGTGTTTTATGGTCAAAACAATTGATTTTGCACCTGATATTGCAGCTAACTATTTAACTGATTTAGATTTAGCAGGAAGATCCATTGATATAGGATTAGATTCAATTCGAAGCATTATGTTTTTTGTGTTCATAAAGGGTTTTCAGCTATTTACTTATACTCATTTTTTAACGGTGATGATGTAAACATATTCGGAAAATTTTCTTAGTTGATTATTCAAAACTCAATGAACTTCATCTGAACATATCTAAATGCATTTTTTTATTTGACTGTCGGGGCCAAGCTCTGATGGGTTTCGATTATTTAACTAATGGTATTACCTTATTTCATCTATAGATTGTTAAGGATTTGGGTATCTAAATAAATTCAAGTTTCTCGTTTGAATCAAATATTAATTTCTTAGTATCTAAAATTCGCTTTTTTTATATAGTTTTTTTCAAATGTTCTACTATTAGTTTTAGTAACACCTTAGACATCTGTATTTCTTATACGAACAGGATTAAAAATACGTTAAATTTAAAAAATTAAAATAATATAGTTTTGCATCCAGTTAAAGTCCAGTATTCTATATGTTTTAAAATATTTTTTCTTATATTACAGTAAATCGAGCACTTACCGACAAGGAAAACAAAGCAAACCACGGGAATGAGGCACTTCATTTTATAATTTTTAACAAGGCTTTGAGTACGCTTAAACAATATTTTAGAAGTTCAAGAATAACTGTTTTAAAAAAACGAATTTACCAGCCTTTTATAGTGATCACAAAGTACTTGGATAAAAACAGTGTTATCGTACTCAGTATTTCTTATCTAAATGTAAAATCTAAAGTTTTACACGTGTTACCAACTGAATCTGTACATAAACCTGATGAAATTTCATGCAATATAATAGTTCATATTTCATCATTCAATTATGGAAAGGAAACAGGATTCTTCCCATGTAATTTTCGAATTCTGGAATTAGTTGAAGCTCTGGGAATTCTTAATCGAAGAAATGGAATCCGTGCTTATAAAGTCTTATACACTGTCCCAATGGCCCTGGTAAGCCAGATATTTACTTATTGTCATGGATAAATGTAATATGTATTGAACGTATCGAAGTGACAAAATTAATTATACATTTTAGCCATTGCAAAGTTCTAAATCCTTCTCTGATTATCATTATATTTAAAACATACTTAATAATTTTCTTTTTATATTTATTTGTTTACAGTCTCATCTACAACGTTTCACAAAAACCACTGCCATTTTGTTAAAAATAATCATAAAATATCCGAACTTTTCAGATTGATGGAACTTTTTTTATTTGTGATTTTTTTTAACAAAATTAACGTATGAATTTTTTTTTCGAAAAATTTAGAACAAATTAAAAATTTTTTGAAAAATTAAAAAAAAGACTCAAAATTTTTTGAAAAAAATTGTCCGTGTTACTTAAATGATTCTAAATACTTTTTATTCTATACATTTTTTTGTAAAGCTCATTCTTCTCGAAAAAAAATTATGATATTCAAAAAAAATATGAAGCTTAACATCTACCTGCTTCTCAAAAACCGCTGTCATTTTGTTAAAAAAAAAATCATAGATAATAAAGCTCAACCAAAATGAAAGCTTCAAATATTTTGTGTACTTTTGTGCATATTTGCGACGTTAAAAATGAAATTCCTTCCCTCTCTAAATTCGAAAAAAACGCTTTAACAAACGAATTTTTTAATTTTAATTCATTAATTATTAATTAAAAATCAATTTTAAATTTTTTTTTACCATTGCATTGTAGAGCATACCCGAAAATAGTAGGAACGACGTTAATATTGCGGACAAATTTTTCGAAGCGCGCCTTTGATTGAAGTAATAATACTATATACACGCAAACATATATTTTTGCATAGGAACTTGCAGGACTAGAATACCCCTATCAAGACGAATACAAATGAAAGGATTTTGGTTTGAATGATGGGAACATTTTTCTGTTATTATACTTATAGTTAAGTTTATCGAAGAATTCAATTTTTCACTTTTGATCCATCGTCGCTGTTCAGTAATCTTTATGATAAATTAAGCAAGAAAGTTTATTTTTTATTTTAAATTCATACACTACTTATTTAACTAAACTTTACAAACAAAAATACTGCTTAAATTATGCTTGACCATCTATTCCATGATTTCACGACCTTCCAAGGGTAAAACTTAAAATATCTTACATTTTGTATGTGTGCACTGTAACACGTGAGGATCTATAGTAATATAACAGTAATACAGTTGTGTGGTTTGCAACGACCATGTTAAAATTTAAGCCAACAACCACCGACCACGACTGAGGAGAATGAGAATCTGCGGCTTGGACTGTTTCAACTGGATTGCGCCAGAGGTCAGAGCTACAGTGTTAATTCCCAATATTAGAAAACTTATCGCGGAGATCCAAACTTAATAATTACCAACATTTTACTTTAAAAAATAAAATTTCTACCTTATCGACCCAAAATATTTTCATGTTGGCATCCCAAAGCTTGTATCCAATCATCAATCGATAAAAAAGCATTCTCGATTTTATCAAATTTCCGCAGTAATTATATCTTAACTCACGATTCTTCAAAACAATTCAGAATAATAATATTTGCTCTTGTGGAGCTCTTTGCTTACTTTCTTAAACAACAGTAGCAATTTCCAACTTTCACCAACGATATACACTAAAGTCTGGAATTCGCCAAGTCTACTGAATCACACATTTGCATTCGTTGCCACAATTCATTGCGTTTTTGATAAACTTTCTGTGGGCATAGACGTTCGAAAAAATTTCTGGCACCCCACTAGCGCACCTTTTTCCATGAATCCAAGAAATAATACCGACGATTCGATTGTTAACAACGAGAGGACCACCGCTGTCACCCTAAAAGATAAAAAAAGGATTGTTAGTGTTTGAATCATTAGCTCAAGATCATCGACAGACAAATTCGAGAAGCTACCATGCAGGATCCGTGTCCATTGGCCTGATAAGCGCATAGCTGACTCTCTCGTATCCTAAAAGGCAGTTGCGTGTTGCAATCCTGATAGGAGAGAAGTGTCATCCGAAGCTTCTGGAGCTGAATGGAACTTCTGGCATCTGTATCTTCTGAAGTGCGACCCCAACCAGACGTGTAACCCTTTAAACCGCTGACGATATCGCGGCTAGGAAGCTCGATGGACCGTTGATTCTCATTGAATCTGATGGTATCGGCGAGCTGCAATGGTAAAGGAGATTCCAATTATTATGGATACAATCGTGTAGGTATAATTCTGAAAAAAGTGGGCGCGGAAAACCTTTCAACGGTTTTGCACGTCATTACGGATCCGTACAATTATGTTTTACTTTTAAATGAAATAAGCTTAATGAAACGTACCCTAACAACGGCAATGTCGTTTATAAAGCCTGTCTGAGAGGTGCCGACCCATGCTGGGTGTATCGTGACGCAATCGACGCGGTGAATGCGGCCAACTTTTATGGAGCTATTGGTACCGGTGTGGACGCTTATACTTCCATAGCCAAAACGAATGTGATCTCTGATAGATACGTCTGTGAAGCAGTGAGCTGCTGTAAGGACATGGTTCTGGCTGACGATGACACCACCGCAAAAGTGGTTGTCTATTAAACGGAGTGATGCCTGGTATGGGAAGTCCTTGATAAACGCATCCTCACCACCGATGATTCTTGATTTGATAGAAGCGCTGACGCTTCCTGTTAATGCAACTTCAATTGATTGTATTACTAATTTTTATGCTATTTTAACCTAAAAATTGCAACTTCGGTACTTGTTTATAGGTGTACTCGTAGCACACAATACCGCATGGAACTGGTGCGTAAAGGGTTTATTCACATAACTCGTTACAGTACTCGCCTTTGGGTTGTATTGTAACCCTTTTCACACCCGTTGCATAATATACTATTGTTGGATTAATTATGTCTGGAACTCACCATATTTTAATAAATATCTTGAGTACAAAAGTGAGAGCCAACCCTGTTATTCATAAAACAATCCTCTTTAGCAACGTTTCGTCTGTGGTTTCGAACCTTTTCAAGATAATACTTAATATATACGAATTTACATCCTTAATGCCAAAGTATTCTCAAGAGGTTATACACATCTCGTGTTAATCACATGTTTTCTTTAGTATGTTTTTTTTTATTTTTTTTTTTCGATAATACAAAGGGAAGAAAAAGATTGGTTCCCACTATTGTGGTCAAGAAATTTATTTTTATTAGATATTATAATGAAAATTAAACAGCAATAGCAATAAATCTTGTACTTACCGATAATGAATGAAAAACAAAGATAGCGAATTGAGTAATTCATTGTGGTTTTGAAGCTACAGTAAAGATTACAGTACACTATAGTGCTTTATATAAGTATAAGCCCGTATCAGTAAATTATATAATATGATGACGAATACAAATATTTAGTTAATATTTGGATTTAAATGAAAGTACCTTTGTTTTCCTTTGTTTTCAAACATTATATAATTCAACTACGCACTTTTACCAACAAATAAAGAACGTTTGATGATGCCATAAGTTATACTGAACCGTTGAACGTTTATTAATACTATTTACATGTACCGAAGAGTACATCTATGTGGCACTGTTACAATATCACACAAATAAAACCGAAGTTTGGTAAGGATGAGTAATCTTAATAGGGTATTGTTTGACAATAAATGTGGGGATTTGAGCAACAATGGGTCAATTTTTAAAGTGTGGGGCTACAAATCAAATTCAGAAGTTCTCATGGGTTTAAGGTGGCTTCAGCTATTGGTACCGTATCAAGTTGGGGTCTCGGTGGGGTCTTACATTTTTTGTATTTTTTTGTTTCAATGCATCATTTCAACTAAACTAAATTATAACGTAAACTACTTCTACATGTTATTTATAAAAAAATTAGTCTGTAATCGGTAAAATAGATGTTACTTTCTATACTCATCTGCGTGGTGCGCATGCGCAGATGTACAGTAATTCTGTTTTTTCTTGATATCTTTTATACTTCAATGGAAACATTTATTTCTTTTGTTCCTAACGTTATCTTCATTAAAAATGCTATGATTTCCGCCATTCTATTTTGAAGTATAAGTTTTTATAAGGACGTGAGGTCGGAATTATTATTGAGTTCCATAAGAGCCCGTGTATAATTTTAATATTTTCTCATGCTCTCTTCTCAAAATTAGATTGGAAACCATACTTTTTTTATACCAATCGAAAGTTTGAGATTTTAACGATATTCTCTAAAAGTTTTAGGAAGTTACAAGTTTTTATTAAGGGGGCCCGATACTCATTAATGACGTGTCACTAACCATACGATATAAAAGTGCTTAAATAAAATAAATATAACGAATTACGTAAATTCAAAAGATAGTTGCCCTCCGTCTTGGTATCATCTGTCAATATGCAAACTTTGAAATATTTAGGTGTTGAGGAGAAAAATGCGAACGAAAATCAGTAGCTGTCAGCAGAAGCATTTACGTCAGGTTACCGCTACTGAATTTCGTTTGCATTTTTCTCCCCAATCCTTGAATATTTTGATTCCAAACTTTGTATGCCGATAGGTAATATCGAGACGAAGGACAACTATCTCTTGAATTTGTGTAATTGATTATATTTATTAGATCTAAGCACTTTTTTTATAGTACGTTTAGTGACGGGTCATTAGTGGCTATCGGATCCCCTTAAAAGTCGCTGAAGCCACCTTAAGCTGACTCTCCGGAATATGGGGGATATCTCTTTATTTGCATATGGGCCGGGAGTTCACTGAATTCAGTGCATATACCACTGTCTACAAAAAATTTCATGTGAGTTAGTGTTATCATGTGTTGTGTTTGACTATCGATGCCATTGCAGTGCTGTTGGTGCAAGTGGAAACATTGGATATGAAGCAAACAGTGAGTTTTGTGATAAATAATTTTTCGCTTGAACTCGTAAACACTGTATGTATTTACAGCACTATCTTGGCTCGAAACTGTTCAAAATTAAGGGTCTAGTCATTTTGTCGACTAAGTGCCACGAGAAATAACATCCTTGTAGTGTGAGTATTAAAACTAGTTCTAAAATACTTTAAGTTTAAGGGCATATCGTAGCCAGAATGTCAATACCTAAAACAATATAGATAACGAATAAAAAAGTAATGAGTGCAAAAAAAATGAGAACTGCTGAGTAAGGTGTGACGTAGTATAGATGGCGTTTTCAATTATTCCTTGAGATAACACATAATTTATATTGAAGAATCTGCGGGGGCTACGCAGAGATCATTTTAAACAGTTGTTTAATCTTCTTGAACTGCTATACGCGTGAAGTAAGATTATATATAGGTAATAGGTATCCATATTATCAACGCTCTGGCTACGTCACTCCCTTTTTATAGAAAAGTGTGCAACATTATAATTGACACCCAGCAGTTTAAAACCTAAAAATAAAAATATTAAATAAATACATAAATAACTGGAAACCTACCAATACAAACGAAGTCTATACAGTTAATCATAACTTAAGATCTTCCAAATCCTCGACTCCGAGTCGTTCAAAAGTCATCTCACCCTCGCGAAGATTCGTCCATTTTCCACTAAGTTGCACAGCATACTGATTAACTTTGAAATGGGTTTATATAACTTTTTTGATTAAACGATCAAACAAATGAATAGCATAAATGCAATAACTATTGTTTTATAAAAATAATAAACTTAAAATATGTAATGGAAAATTATTTGTAACAACAGTTTACCAGCTGAATAATCACTTGCATGCGTGTTTTTCATCTTTTATTGCCAAGGTAAATGAATACATGATATTAAAAAGACCTTGATAAAAAATGAATTGAAATAAATACAAAACTGTTTTGCGTATTACACTGTAATAAAGTCATGTAAATTCAGGACATTTGCTTTGAAACATACAATTTTTAAGTATTTTTAAGTAAAAAAAAACAGTACCGCAAAGCGCTTTCCTCGTCTTCGCTTGAATTCATTTGAATACAGGACATAATAAACGAGATGAAGTACGCTTGGTAGATGTTCTTGTTTGAAAATCGACCATTTTTTAACACATGCAACTGCCGATTTTTATATGTGTAAAACAGAACGTCATTTTTTCATATAAATTGCAAATGTATTAAATTGTTCAGTAGTCTTATCTGAATATAAATATTGCATGAATTAGCCTCGCAGCTTGCCAGGTGCGTTTTTATAGAATCAAAAGATACAATATTTTTCTGATCTATTTAAGACATTGGAAAACTTTTCGAAACGCTTTAGTCGCAAAAATCTACATGAGGTGTGAAATCTATGTTTATTTTATTTTCCTTATCGGTAAGTATACAAATTACTACTAGTAAAACGCAATTAATATATGTGGCTATAAGGCATAAAAAATTATATCTATTTCTCTGAGTTTTTAACGCTCACATTTAAAAATTACCTAATTTTAAAAGATCGTACAAATAACTTAAGTGAAAGCTGATAACTTTTTGTACCCATGATCATTTCAATTGTTTTTATTGAATAAATTATATTTTATTCTAATTGCTTTATGTTTAGTTAGCGAAACATCTTGTCTTGCCATGAACTGTAATGTAGACCTATCTTATTATCAAATTATGATAATCACTTCTAATTACAATAAAAAGCATATTCTACAAAAGCTCTAAATTAATTTGACATTTTTAGAGCAGTCAGTCGAAGACCTCATGGATTTCAAAAATATGAATAATATTTCAAGTTTATTAGATCTTGAACTAATTTGTTTACTCTGTTACTCCAAAAATATCAAGCTACATGCCTTTCTTTAAATGTGCTACTTTTCTTATAGAAAGACTAATAATATATGATCTTAAAAATCGATACTTCCTGCATAAACTTACCAGCTAAATGAGTGCACTACAAAGCATCAAATTCGGCGCTGCAACTATGAATAACCTTTCCATTTCATAATTCACAGGAAGCATTAGCGCCTCCATCAAATCAAGAATAATCGGTGGCAATGACGCAGATATCAAGCAATTTCCTTACGTGGCATCACTTCGGCATAAAGATCGCCACGTTTGCGGCGGTTGTATCATCAGCGACAGGCATATCCTTACAGCCGGTCACTGTATCGACAAAAATTTCGTTAAGCCCTTCTCTGACGTGAGCGTCAGTACAGGTACCAGTAGCTCCAAAGATACTGGCAACTCTCACCGCATCGCCAAAGTAACGGTTCATCCTGAATGGGTCGACTCTATACACACATCCTTTCTGAACGACGTCGCAGTTGTTACGGTATATACTTTTGTTACTATTATTTCGTGCTTTACTTATTTCGCATCGGAATCTAGATGTAACATCAGGTAAACGTAACTGAACGTAAAACCGGCAAAAATAAATATTGTACAGTTTTAAATAAGTTATGATCAATAATTTAAAAACGTAAAGAAGATTCGTTCGGGAAGATCGTTCGGTGAGAAATTATACCAACGAATGTCCTTAAAAAATTTCAAACAAGCACTGAAAGTAAACGGCTGTATTATAAGAGTTTCCATCATGAATTTTGAAGAACTCACATGTAAACTTATAAGTTTTGCAACGTCGAACCAGTAACTTATGAACATTAGGATATTCAAGTAAAACGATTCGATCATCAAGAGACATTCAGGTATATGACTACACGTTTACAAAAATTATAACTGGATTATACGCACACCCAGCAATTCATAACCGTATACAAAAATGACATTCTACAATATTTCAGTTGGCAGACAAAATCCAATTCGATGAGAATCAGCAGAAAGCCGAGTTGGCTCGCGCGAATCCCGTTAGCGGTACGGACGCTGTGTTGGCCGGTTGGGGATCTGTCTCTAACCTCAAAAAGCGTAAGCTCTCCGACCAGTTGCAGACACTCAAGATGACAATCCTCGACAACGCCGACTGCAAGATGCAGCACAGCAGTGAAATTTACGAAAAACAGCTGTGCGCCTACAACGTCAAAGGTCGCGGATCCTGCAATGTAAGCTATTGACGAAGTTTTTGGAATTTTATTGATGATGCTTGATTGATGAATATTTGATGAGTACTTGATGATGCTTGATTGATGAAATGGAATTTTATTGATGATGTTTGATTGATGAATACGGCATTTGTATAGGGTGATAGCGGCGCTCCTGTAGTGGACGATATTAACCAACTTGTTGGTGTTGTTTCTTGGGTGCACGACGGAGACTGTGCCAGTGGAGTGCCTGAAGTCTACACGAACGTATACGCTTACAGAGATTTTATCGAATCTGCGATGAGAAAATGAAAATACGTGTTGGTAAAAGGCTTTGAACGGGCGTCGCTTCAGCATGTTAAAATATGTTTCAAAGAAATTTGTTAAAAAATATGGAGTATTCTTTGTAAAAACAGCTCGGTAAAAACATTAATTTTAAATGTTTTTCGTAAGTCGCAATTGCACAGTCGAATATTTTACATACTTATAAACAAGTGGCTTCGAACGTGTTCTGCGCGTTTTCTTATATTTAAAAATGAAACGTTTTAATGAAACATCTGTCTTGATCAATGGCAACGAATTTTAGAAAATAAAGTACTAAATTTGTCAAAAATGCTGAAAATAACGAAAAATCGACGTTCAGAAAATTTAGATGCGTTCCACAAAAGAATTTTACGAAATTGCTACTACAGACATCGATTAGAGCATGACAATTTTCATTGAAAAAATTTAGAGTATGTATATGAAAATATTGGTAAATATTGTTAAAGGTACTTCAAAACTTACTAGCAAGAACCATAATGCATGAGACAAAACTTTCACTAGTTTTTTTTACAAAGACTTGCGATTATTTAAGAATTAATCGATCACCCCGAGGCAGCAGTGAAGTTAAAAACGAAATTGTATGCCAAAAGATTAGATTCAGAAATAGTGAAATAAAAAAACATAACAAAAAAAGCAAATTCCACACTGATTAATTGTTTTATATTGCAAATATTATTCACAAAAGTATTTCAACTGAGGAGGTTATTCATATACGGGTACACTGAAGGGAGGGGGACAGGGTGCTCAAGATTAAATTGAAACATAAAATATAAATTGAGTATTTCCTTATTTTAAGAGGTTTCGATTGTTAAAATATCAACTTCACGCTAAATTCCACAAAGTCAAAATGACTGTATAATTACAGCGTTACAAAGCTTTCTCTTTGAGATAATTTAAGAATAAATTTTGTAAATAAAGTTTTTAGACCGACTTATGTAACAAAATAGTTTCGAAGATATCCAAGTTCAAATATTTTTCAAAAGATCATAAAAAACCTATGTCTTGGTAAATAATTTGTTTTGTTAAGCGATCGATATCTATTTATTCACATCTTTATAAATTTTAAAATTCAAAAAGTTCGAATTTGTTTATTCGCTTCCACTTTATAACAGTTAGAATGATTTTATATATCAATATTTTCAAATGAAACACGTTATTGTCTGAAAATATTACTAAGTATAGATAAGTATGCAAATTTTCTGAGAACATCAAAATTTTCTAAAAATGTTTCAGAGATTTTAGTACACAAGAATCATAGACAAATTAAAATAGAATACAATGCTATACTTTCAATTGTAAATAATTTTAATCTACACTTCAATCTATACTTTTTAATAAAATCAAAGTTTTTCATATCTTCCGATTTCCTTTATTTTAAGTGGGATATCTGCCCTTGCCACTCATAATTACGTAAAAACTTTCGATTTTTGATAATCAAGACAAATTTATAATATTTATAATTACAGCTAGATTCTGATTAGTTAAAGAATAAATGTATATATTTCATTAGCTTAACGTGCTAAAAGAAGCCTTCGGTGAAACTGCCATCAGATATAGACGTTTTGTCACTTTCCTTATTCTTTAAACAATCATAATGTGTGTATAATTATAAATGATCAACTGAGTTTGCAAAATGAGAGAGCTTTTGCAATTACGAGTCGAAAAGATAGGGATCCCCCCTGTAAAATTGTGTAAATGCTTACATATTTATGATACACCTGAGCAAACCGTTGTGTTCAACATACTCCTCTGCAAATAAACACTTATCTAATCTAATCTTTCTTTCAACGACAGATATGATGACGGACTTTTGTAGCGATAAACTGCAATTTTCGCACTATGCCTGCGACAATGTGATGCTCTTGAAATATTACTGCAATTTTGCTTATAGGAGATAAGGTTTAATACAATGTGAAGGTCTTGCTACAGTATAAGAAAAAGTTACTTTAAACTATATGTTTAAACTATGCGTTGTACCACCATATAATCTTTATTCATTTAGATATATATGTTACAGCATAATATCGCAAATTGAATAACACGCCTTCATTGCAAAAACTCAGTTTTAATTATAAATATAAATAACGACATTATACAGCCCCTACTACTTCTTCATAACTCAAAAGTTGCGAGACTTTAGCGACTATAATAATAATATATATCATAAGGTATTAATTAGTGATTTTTACTAATATTTTAATTTTCTCAAACAATCTGAATTCATAGATTTCCGCCGATGGAATTTAATTACAACAGCACATATTGAAGCTTTGTTTTACAAATTCAATAAATTTATTAAAAAGCTACATTTTACACATCTTATTCACTTTTATTAGCACAAATAAAAACGTACACTCGTAGACAAGTTCCATCCACGACGACTTTAACCAAAGCGTTTGTTCCAGAGTGACCTGAAAGTTGTCCTATACAAGCAAAGATCCAAAAATATCACAACAATTCAAACCCCCCGTAATAAAATCATTATTTTCAGTTGATTATATGCAGCCTAAACTTACACGCGACACTGGCAAATACCGCCATTGCAGGTACCTCCGGCTTTTCCCATAGTTTCAAACAATTTGCTGCGCAAGCTGAATCGCCAAGGAAGAGTTTACATTGAGAAGATCGCAAGTGAATCTGCGTTGCCTCTTACGCCCGCGTTCTCGTCGACGACTCTTTCCCCATCCCTGTCCTCGACGAGCGGATCATCAAATTCGAAATTTTCGAAAATTTTTTTATTCAAAAAGACTTCGAGCGAAACGACTGGAGTGTTGACCTTACCGCTCAGCGGAATCGAGTGTACCGCACTGGCCGCCAGTAGTACGAGAAGAGCAAAGAGCAAGAACTTCATTATTGCAACTTGAGTTTCTTCAGATCTCACGACAGAGTGGAGCAGGAGAAAACTGATGGTGTAAATTTCACTCGTAAAATCTTATATAGTCGAGGGGTCGTCGACGATAGGGAGGCAAAGTATTACATACGCGCGATACAGGATACTCACTATAAATATCGTTTTTAGTGAATCCCCGCTGTAATTATGATTGTGTATAAGAATCTGCGGGAATGGCCCACAAGGGAGACGTATAGTACGCGATACAGGGGATTCACTGATTAAATATCATTGATTCATTCTTGTGTTCATCAATCAAATAATAATCTGACCTGTATAACGAATCGAGAGTCTGTACTTCCCCGCTTATTAAGAGCGAAAATGGACCGGTATGATGTCCCTTAAAAATATCTGTAGATAACTCGCAATAAATATATGAACAGTATACGAGTATATTTATATATACACGTGGTACTCGAGAAGCCTAAAATTACACGCACTATTAATAACTCAAAAATAACAGTTTATCTTGCTTATCAATTATTATACGATTTCGTTAAACCCCGCGAATTAGAGGTAATTGTGTGTACCAACAGTAGAAAAGATTGCAGTACATATATTTATTTACTTAACTATTATAAATAGCAATTTAATAAAAATCATAGCATAACGTGATGAAATAAGCGGGCCTCACGGGATAATTAACACTGCTTAATCATTGTCTAAGTGTAAATACAATTTAGTTAACCTTTGCTTAACCGTTGCTTAACGTTTCTACCAGGGTAGTTTTGATAGTTTTTAGTCACTATATAACTATGCCATTCTTAATTGGAATATCGAATTTCAATAAAATTTAGGAAGAAAGGATGATAGAATATTCAAATGTTAATAATAATTGCTTTTCACTATGATGCTGCACACATTTATTTGTTTATACAATAATGCAATGCTTAATTGTCAATAGCGTAACATAATGCATATCAAAAAAAATATTAATAAAAATAAAATTTGTCCATATAGCAATAAAATTCACACGTATATAGCAATTTAAAATATACTTTTTGTTTAGCAATCAAAAAACCCTTGCTTTTTCCCCTTACACATCTAACGGCAAGAAACACGCGTGTGAATCTTGTTTTGATCTTTCGCTTTGATCATCATTTGTTCATCGTGGATATAATGAAATTTTTGTGAGCGTAGACGTTAGTGTAGACTTCTGGCACTCCACTGGCACAGTTTCCATTTAGGACCCAAGAAATCACGCCAACGACTTCCTTATTAGCAACTACGGGACCACCACTGTCACCCTGCAAGTCCCGATAAAATATTGTCTCGAGCACCGTGATGTGCAAGTATACTTCAAAGAATGAATTATGTACACGTGACTTACGATACAACATCCTCGACCGGACTTCGCGTAGCCGCACAATTGATTCGGCTGCACTTTGACGGGCATCTTGGCATGGCATTCTGTATTGGTGATAAGCGTCATCTCGAGCTTCTGCAGCTGTTCGGCGGCTTTGGAATTTCTCCCTGTCGAAGTGCGCCCCCAACCGGTGACATAACCTATTGTACCGCTCACAACGTCATGGCTCGGCAGTGCGATCATCTGCTGCCTTTTATCGAAAATTATTCGATCTGTAATCTGAAACAATGTCACGTCGTTATGGTCGTTGTACATCTAATGAAAGTCACGATTCGATATTTCGAATATGCTGTTCGCCTACAAACTTTTCCGTGGATGGAAATTGCCACACTATACTTACAATGCATCATCGAATTACACGTCACTTCACATATGTTTCAAGGTTTGCAAGGTTTCTATAAGTTTCTTGTCGCTGTTTTTCTGTTGGCACTACCGAGGCTTACTAAAACTTTATTGCAGTTGGCCACGATAGACCGTGCTTGTGGCGCCCTAGCCAAAGTGCGGAAAGTCCCTAGTGTGGAAAGTACGGATGTACTATGTGAAATGTGAGGTTTCGATGATACATTGAATGTATCTACGTATGCAATATTTCTGGACATGCAATTAATCGTCTTTTGCCACAGTACTAATCAACTTTAAATTAATCGTGAAAGAAAACGATTGTACCTTAACAACAGCGATATCGTTAGTGTATACTGGCTCATCTCTTCCAGTCCATTTTGGATGAAGCGTAACGCTGGCGACGGGATGGGGATAGCCAGTCTCTTTGTAACTGTAACTGGTGCCAGTGTGAACTCTTACATAGGTGTAGGGTGGAAGAACCTGATTCTGTACGCGACTAACGGTAAAGCAGTGAGCGGCTGTCAGGATGTGTCTATCGCTGATGATGATGCCACCGCAAAAGTGGATACTTTTGACACGAAGCGACGCCTGGTAACGAAACTCCTTTACATTCGCATTTTCTCCGCTGATGATTCTTGGTCTGAGGGCCGCGTGGGCGCCCACTGTCAATAATAATTTAATAGACGTACAATAAAATTTGCTGGCTCAGGATATTGAAAAGCGTATCATGGATGAAATATATGCGATTTCAACTGTTATTGATGACAATAGTGAAAATTAAATTTGAAAATCGAACCGTAAGCGAAGACTGTGTATGATATAGTTATATTACAATGCATTAATTCAGATACTTACCGCTGTGGACAGTGATAAAGCACAGTGTCAAGCAAAAGCACTTCATTTTGATTTTTGAAGCGGTTGTGGATGTAAAACTTTTGAAGTTACATTCCTTTATATAAGTAAGCTTTTATCAGTTGATTATAACAAGTATGCCGATTCCTCATAAAGTATTTAATTTTTACCAAAGTAATGGGCATAATACTTAATCAAAATAAGCTTATATAATCGCATTTGCAATTCATTATCTAAAGTAATAATTCACTGTTGCAAATGCTTCCATTAAGAAATTTTTCTTACACTAAAAAACTGATAAAAGTTCATGGAATTAAGATTATTGAAAAGAGTGACGGTAATTATACATAATTAAAAAATAATACGCGAATTACTCAGCGTTTTACATCTATACGAAGAATTCTTAATTTTTTTATTCGTTTGAGCGGTTTCTGAAGATGAAAAATAATGCTTCTACGAAAATGACTGCGTTAAATTATTTTGGTAGTCACTTTCAAAATCTTATGTCAGACAACTATAAGGGACAAAATTAGCAAAATGTTATTTACATTGCTTCCTGAATTTCGCGTTAAAAATATCTAACTAAATACTGCACAGTTGTAAAAAAACAACTCTTTTAGAGTTTCGCTTGAAGAACAAGTCGTTTTAAACCTGCTAATTTTATTTCTAATAAATGCCATTTATCGTCCATATTTTAATTTATAATTCTAATTTGCAACAAATCTGTATAATGTGTTCTGTTCGAATTTAATAAAACTATAAGGCTCTCCTGTGTCACAGTCGTGCGTAAAAAGGTATTTAAACTTTAAATGATTTTCGTGGAAACATTGTTTCTTTCATGATTTGCGTATAATTTGTAGAGCAAGAAAAAACACGCCTCAAAGATGTGGTAAAATTTTAATTTTTTTAATTCGAACTTAGAATTTTTTTCATATACGTAAAGCACTCGAAATATCGCATGAAATATATCAGGAAAATTGCATCAGTATACAGTGATATGAAATAACAAATTTTTGTAGCAATATTATTGCAAGGATATTTTTCTGATTAATTTCGATCAAAATAATGACACGGGAACACAGCTTTTTCGTTAAATCAATCTTGCTGGAATATTTTGTCATTTCTTTTTCACTTCTTCTTTTGCAAAGGTAAGGTATCTATAGCAGAATTATAATTCTGCTATAATCAGTAATAATCAATAATAATCGGACTCAATCCAATCTTGCTATTAATTTTTTATATTAAACATTTGCTTGCAGTAACTGCTAGTTTTCATTGAAGAGTTATTCATGAACGTTGTTGATTAACTTCAGGCTTTGCATAGCGATAATGAAGGCCAAGACGAAGTACAAATTTAATTCAATATCATTGAACTCAGTCAGTAAAATCTGAGTTCACATACCGCTAAATTGCAAATTGTTTCGCACCAGATTTCTTTTCTTTGATCCTTTATTGCATACTAAATAAATAGCGACCGGCTGATCGCAGCACAGAGTTTGACTTAATGTCAGGAAAATTAGCAAAAAGAATAAAGAAAAAGAAGAAGAAGAAGAAGAAGATATGCATAGTCCTGATTGAGATCGCAGTGGATCCAATTTTTTTACAAAGCCATTGAACTGTAATTGCCAAAGGGTAAAGTTGCAACCTTGTCTTTTTCCAACAATAATTTTAACAGTGTAAACATATCAACTAATGCCATTTTGTTTTAACAGTTTGCAATAATTATCATATCATATCTGTGGTTTCGAAGAATAACGAGGTAGGTCACCTGCGACGATCAAAATGAAAGTAATGATAACGCACACGTTTCTTTAAGTACTCCGCTTACGCTTCCCATGGTGGAAATATAATAATTAGTTTAATAAATTCAATCAAACCAAAGTATTCATAATCTTTAAAGAGAAATCTGAGTTGGAGCATCAGTATCCATCAGCAGAAATGTAGATTGCGTAGGGTTACGGCTACCGATTGTTGCTGGCTGATGATATTTTGGTTTCCAACTTTGCATGATCATAGATGGTTGACAAACGATGAGCAGCTGTTTCTTGAATTTGCATAATTCATTAGAATTGTAGAGATCCACGATTTTTCTACCGCATTATTACCAACAGCTCACCACGGATTCCTCCGGAAAGTTACACTGGAAGACAGACCCAATACCCACCGAGACTGTTTGACTTCACCAACTACAAGCGCAAGTCTGAATAAATACAACTTCTGAACCTCACTGGTCAAAGCCATGGTAAGAGCCCTGTACACGACTCGCTGAGAGGACTTGGGAAGGAAATAATAATAAGAACAATAATAACAGTAGTAATAATTTTCGCTGTCCAACAACTAAAATCGATCAGGATATTGCAAAGGTGAAGAAATGCTCGGAATTGTAAAACGTATAGTGAATGTGTCGACGACCTGAAACAAATGTCAAATGGTACAGCTGATACAACAGGAAGTGCATTAAAGAAATATTTTAGCATTCGAAGAATCCATTGTTTGGTTTGTACTGATAATGATCCTACGTTCTCTGGATTTTTTATTTTTGCAACACCAACACTCGCGCAACTTATCGCGCTGCATCGAATACTTACACGTCTCTGTGCCACGGGTTACTTTACAGCAGAGCTATACGCTTCGATCGTAAAAATGCACGTCATGATAGAGTTTGATTGGAGAATGCGGTCGAACTGCAAAAGGATGATTTATGAAGAGATTATCGAAAATGCCGAGGTCAAGATTAATCCAACAATTATGTATTTTGTAAATTTTGTCCAGCCGAAGAAGGAAAGTATTTCTAAAAGTCCGCGACTTGTTTTGACTGATTGTCTTTCGCAGCCCGATAAAATTTTAGCAACTATTGTCTTACCTGGTGTTTGTATTATGACTAGGTGACTGTAAGTACAAACGCCGCTGAGAATAATGAACAGATGCTCGAGCCGATAAGCACACAGGCCAGTTGTTTAACTAAAACTTGTCAATCTATACGCGAATTTTCGCGGCGTTAAATAATTTGCGCGTTATATAATTAAATAATTATGTAACGCGTCGCAAAATTATTTTTTCGTAAAAACAAAGGTCGTGCCGAGGCCGCAAGATTTAGCGCAGACGGATGAGTTCAGTAACCTGGGACTGTATAAAAATTTTTGGAATATGTATACTTCGAAATATTCTCTGAACAATAACTATTTTTTTTAGTTGACAAAAACTACGAAACAGAGAGGCTAAACGAAACTAGTCCGAATTTGATTTGTATATAAAGACCGATTTGTATATAAAGACACGACCGCAGGCAGTTCGCCACTCGTACTTTTCGTTCGTTCATGCATCAAATATTTTACTCTATACCCGTGTGTATTATTAATTATTCATCATTCAAATTTAAAAGCATTTCTCAGCTTTGATGTTCAGAGAAAAAAGTTGTACATCGTCGAGATCTACAACTTCTCGATTTATCTTTTTTTTATATATAATATTTGGAATTAAAACTATAGCCTGAAAATTGTTTTTAGTTATTTTTCAAAATAACTGCATATTTACTGAATCCATATAGGATCGGGCCCAAAAAATTACTGTCGCCTTATTAGCACAGAAGTTTGTAAAAAAAAGAACACGATTGACTCGATCGCAGCCGATTTCTGAGAGATAAGTGAATCGCATGAAATTTTTCGTTATAAACGCGTGTAAAAATATGCAAAAAGCTCTCTCGTTTGAAAGATAAGTAAGTTATCGAAAAACGGGAAAAGATTGCCTTTTTTATCTGTCAAAAAATTGTGCGAGATATAGCGCATTACATATTTTTGAACGATAAAACTTTAAGACTCCCGTGTCGCGGTTCTGTCTAAAAGAATGAAGATTTTTACGCGTGAAAAATTTCGTAATTCTACAAATTAAATACTCTAAATCAAATTATCTATTTTGACAGTTTCAGACAAGAAAAACTATCGATATAAGGAGTATGCTTATTAAGTATGTATGAAAGGTCGAAATACGTGTTTCACTCCAATTTAAATTAAATATTAGTTTTATTAATTATGGAGTTTTCATTTTACAGCCTGTGGTGCGGATTGTAATATTCATTAAAATACGTGAATAAGCGGTTTCCAAATCTACACTGCTTGCTGCTGTATAATATACATTTTAATTGACAGATAAATAAAAGTGCAAACGTTAACAATGTTTATACTATTCTGTTTTTTACTTTCATAGTACTTAAATATACTGTAATTTCAGAAAACCCGTTTTGACAATCTGGTAGAGTATCTGTCAGGCGCTGGCTGAGTGCGCCGGGAAGACAGTTTACAGGGGCGAAACTAAAAACTTGTCATGATGTGATATATTCAATGATTTTAATGTTTTTTTTTGTCATCAAGTTATTAGAGATAGAAGATCCAGCGTTAATCTTCCCATTGATGGCACTTTGAACTAAACATGCATGATTTGTATCGCTGAATAATTAAAATCGCGATTGCAAAGTCTATTTTAATTTATATCACTATCATGTTGTCAAATTCGTGGATATGTTTTAAGATTTGTTACATGTTTCGGCATACACTTTTGATACAGGAATTTTATCGATTCTGTTTATCAATGTCAATTCAACTAGATTAGCTTTATTAGTTTATTTCGTTAGCTCCGAACATAATAATAAGAATAAGTGAATGAAAAATTAGTATAATTCTTATACAACTATAAATCATAATGGAATAAATAAAAAACTTCATTTTTTCCACTATACAAATAATCCCGATGTGTTGAAAACAAATTTTATGATATCTTTTTAACGACACGAGTCCTTTTAATATAATTTATAATTAATTGGTCCTTTAATGAATTCGTTAATTGGCCCTTTCATATCCAAAATCACAAAATAGCGATATTTGCTTTTTTTGAAATCCTCGTACCTTCTAATTTAACCGACCATTTTCAAAGTGTATTTTCAAAGCTCAAATGAAAGCTCTTTTCTTCTGCTTTCATTCTAGTTTATCTGAAATTCAAGTTTTTCACGCAGTAAGCTATACCATACATGTTTCTCAAAATCAGTAAAAAACGATCTAGTTGCGAATCATATGTATAGTTCATTACATATGAAAATTTTAATTCTGAACAATTAGAATGAAAGCAGCAGAAAAGAGCTGTAATTTAAGCTATTAAGCTTTGAAAACGATTGGTTAGATCGAAATTCAGAAGGTTTTATCGAAAAACAGAAAAAACACTATTCTCCATGAAAAATTCGACAAAATTCAGCGATTTTTCCCTTTCTTCACATCCTTCTAACTTTTGATCTAAGCGATATTTTTCAACGTTCTATAGCTCAAATTAAAGCTCACTGTTTTCTCCTTTCTTTTGGTTTATTGGAAATTTTATTTAAAATACGGTCTATTTTTGAAACTGGAAAGAGTATGAAAATAACTCTAAATAATTTTTATTGGCATAAGGTGCAAATGTATTTCGGTGATTTATCTTTTTTGTATGTCCTAATGAGTGTAAAAAATCTAGTCCGGTTCACTTTTGAACCAAAAAAGTCCGACTATCCGTAGATTTCCTTACGTATGTAAATTGTACATATACAATATACATACATACTTGTGGTACAAAAATGCTAACGTGTTACAAGCACCAAATGAACGTACAGTCAATTTCATGAAATTTTTCGACTGGTAAGCCCCGTAACCGAGCAAGAGCATAGTTAATTTATTGATATCGTAATATTTACAACAGCAATCCTTTTCTTTTTCCATGCTTTCGTGCGCCGGAGAAAAAAATTCGAACCAGCAGATTTAATGTACGCTTTGTACACTGTTTTTATCCTCCTGCAATTTTAGTTAACATCCCACCCCCCGCGCAGCTGCGTAATTTTAAAATCGATATTACGCGCACGTGAATCGTGCCTTACCCGTCGCTTAATTGAGCTCTTACGTCCCCAATTGTCAATATTGCTATTACGCAATTTTCTTACAATCGCTGGGGCTGTACACGATCGTTTGTGACAATTATCCTCAATCAGTCCGGAAGGGGGTGCGAGCCAAGAAAATCGTACTTCTTCCATCGGGGATGTAGTAAGTGATTGAGAAGGATAATCTTTTCGGAGAAAAACAAGACTGTAGGAAAGATTGTGGCTTGTCGCAAAAGTTTTGAGCGTATAATAATTTACGTATAATGCTATCGGCACGAGTCAAGTTGAGATAAGATTTGAAAAAGTTCTTGGCGTTAATGTAGAGAGTGCAATTTATGAATTTGTGAAAACTATCGCGTATTGTATTATGATTCATGGGGCAAATAAAATAATGGCTCGATTTAAAAATGATTTATAATTAAACATGTTATTTCAATGTTTTCAATCATAATTGTTCGCCACGATATTTTACATAATCTATCCATTCGATTTTTGCAGTGACAATGATCTCGCTTCTTGGCTTAACTTAAGTGACTTTTTGTGAAAATTCTTTTTATGTCGAATTCAAGGTGCTCTTATAGTGCCCTTTTTTATTGTACAATAATAAAATTTCCGATATACACATGATAACCGTCTTTTTCTCGAAAAGACGAAAAAGTCACTTAAGTGGTTCTTTCTGCAAGCCACGGAATATATTATATTATATTTTTTATGTTTTCTCAATGGTCGGTACTTTTTTTCGTATTCCCTCACGCACATACATCGCACCCGTAAACTTTCTTTATCTTATTGATTTAATAAATTTGTAAAATATTAAATTTATTTTTGAACTATTTTAATGAAGGAAATAATTTTTCTTTTTAATTTTATACAATATTATATTGTAAAATATTTTAAATATTATTTATTTTTAAGAATATATACATAAAAAAATACACTGTAATTATTCATTTTTTTCTGAGTTCGCTTCCATGTTTTCATCACATGCCTTTATTTCAATTCATTTGTGACTTCACCACCGTGAAGTATGAAAAAGTCGTTTTGATAAACTTCAAAGTAAATTAGAGAATTAAAATGTTTAATCTCAATTTTCCACGTTCATTATCTACACAAAATAATTACCATCGTAAAGTTTTCAAAATGCATAGGAATAATTAAGCATTTAATCATGCTCGGTTTATAATTTCGCAAGAACATCATTCGAAATAGGACTCTGGTTCTCAGTGAAGTTGCATACCACACAGAGTTAATTCTAAAAGCAAATAACATTGAACAATCTCCATTTCTGCCCATTTTTTAATAGGTCTGCGTATATGTACATGACTTACAACGACATGTATATTTCATCGTTGTGATTAATAATATCTTGACTGTGGTAGCTATAACAGAACAGATGGAATGCTTCAGCCAAGGTAAATAATGAGAATCTAATTACATCTTGCCAAATGCCCCATTTGATAAGGACCTAGAAATTGGAAAATTTTCTTCCGAATACAAATGTAAGACTAATCATTTTTACGACTTTTGTTACTGTTAGAATATATTACCACAATTCCAGTCATACTTGTTAAGCCTATCAGGACTATCAGTAGAATACCGAATGCTGTGTTGAATATGTAATTCATGAGGTCGACGAAGCTAACGGTAAAAATATAATAAAATATACACGTTCACATAATTGTAAACATTTTCAACTGAAGATTTCAGCCTTACTCAAGTATTTCAGAGTGCAAAAGAATGCAATTTTTCACATCCTTATAAATAGTGTCATCAAGTTTATTTGTAAGAGATTTACTTTTCACGACGTTTTCTATTCGTTTTCTGCAAAGTAACAATGATTCTTAAATTTTATGTTTTTTTTTTATAATTGAACAGAAATATTCTAGTGTTTTATATCGATATTTAACCAGATAGAAAAACACATTTTCACGACAACATTAATAAACAAGTAGGTGTCAAAAAGTAAATTTAATACCCGAGAATCAGCATCATTCCACATACGTGCTGAGTACAATTTACTATGAAAAGATCAACTGCTAGAATGGGAATAATGCCAATTGTCGTCGTTACGTAAGCGTGCGTTAAAATAGTCCAATAATACTTTTCATCGTCAACAAAAAATTCAACCCTGTACAATGGCATTTTTTGTCTAGATTCGTTCAGAGGATTAACATAATCTAGCATAAACGGAGTTAAGGGAAACAGGCAAAAGATAAACATCGTTTGGTAGATTCCACCTGAAATTGTATATTTTTAATATTTGCGTGACCGTGAAAGATATAAAAAAATCAAACAATTTTTTTCCATAAGACTGGTTTAGAAACTTTCGCCACAATCCATAATTACGGATAATATTTGCGGGAATTTTCGTTCTTACCGATGTATAACCAATTTATAAATATTCCCACATCTGAATAATTTTTTAATATTTTTACTTCACTTTCTTCGGTTATAGTTATCCAGTTTTTATGAATTTTTTTAATAATTTCTTTCATCTAAAAATAGCAATAACTGTATCGTGGACTCTTCTGTATTTTAACTTTAAAATTCTAACTTACACCCGATTGGTGATAAATGAAATTTATAAATAAAACAGCAACCAGAGTATTATAACCAATTGATGGAATTAGTTCCAGTACAATGTCACTTGTGTGTCGAGATTCATATAATTTAATGATCTATAACAGTTAAAATGCATATATGTATATGTACATACATAATAAAATATATTTTAAGATTTTGAAAGAACATTTCAAGAGAGTCTAAAAGTAAATTAAAAATTTCAACAACAAAGGTGAACCAATTAACTTGCAATTAATAAAAACATAGAAAGCATAATGTGTGCAGCACATGTCATTGAATATATACATGAATTCCATACACAAATGTTTGGAAATGATTTTATTCGAGAAATCATTTTTTTTCCGCGTCGCGAAAATTAAATTTTAACATTTTGTAAAATTATCGATTTTTATGCAATGCTGCATACTGCATATATTGTGGATTATTGAAATTTCATTTCGATTTTTAATTATAATTTGAATTTTTAATCGGCTTTCAGATCCTATAAAAGAACATGTAACATGTTTACAAAGGTTTTAATACCTTCAACTTTTTCTATTTTGCGCAACATAAAGACGGTATATAGTATTATAATTTCTGGCAGTAATCAAATTACTTTGCGATAACCGATTACTGGATTTCAATGTAGTTTCCTAGAAAAATAAGTAAATGCAAGACTGTAATAATAATTCGTGTCGGTTTTTATTGTATACGTTAACTTTTATCTACAATCGAATTTACAAATGGGATGTCTTTCCTTTAAATTTCACTAAATATCTTCTAAGTGTGATATGTAGCTTCCTGAATTTTCAAGATTTTTTCCTTCAGTTAATTTTAAAATCCATTAGGACCTTCGAATAGAGTTCAAAACTCCCTATTCAGGTCTACAGTACAACAAACTTTCCCTGAGAATCTAAGAATGAATGAAAATAGGCAAACGATGGAAAAAGTACTTAAAATATGACAAAAATAAGGATGCTATGTGACACTGAATAGAAAAAAGTTAGCAATTTTAAATGCAGAATTTAAAAGAAAAAAATTGTTGATTGGATCGATTTCAGAGAGAATCGTATCTCTCCGTCGCATTATATTTCAATTTTTATCGAATACTTTTTAATAATATGTTAATAAAGAGTATTAAACTCAGTAATCGGCAAAGAAAATAATTTAACCCTTTCATCGCGCAAAATAATTGTGTGAACTCGTAAAACAAAATTTTTAAAAAATTTATACGTGATGTGTTTACTACTTTGGACTTTGAAACATCGAATATTTTAACAATACCTCTGCTGTCATAATGCTGATATGTTGTGCAAGCCAAATAAATCGAAATAATACAGCTGCGCGAGGCTCTTGATACGGCCAAACTCCTGTGCTCGTCATGAAAATCTTGTTAAGTTTGAAATATGTACGTATACTGTGACTATCCTGTTCCATTTTCGAAGTCGAACTAACTTTACGAACTATCTTTTATTTTCTTGTGCTTGAAATTTCTTCGATAATAAAAAAACAAAAATTTATTAACAGCGATTCATTTTTCTGTCGTGAAACTCTGCGAGAGCTTTGCGCTGTACGCGGAAAACGATGATTGTGAATGTGAGAATCAATGCAAAGGGGTATTCGCAAGGTGCAATCAAGCGAAGGAATATTTTCTTATACCTTGCCATTTTTTTCTAGTAAGTATTACATAGAAGCTCTAGAATTAAAATAATAGTGTCCATTATAATAACAGCATAAAATGGCAAGCTAGTAGTTAAAGAACGAATGCATATGTTATTGTATCATTTAATATTTATAATGAAGGACTTTATCGTGCATTTGCAAGACTTTCTTTCGACTTTAGTATTTGATGCTACATTTAAGAAAAAGGTAGTTACGAAAATTCATTGGCTATTGAATTCAATTTTTTGGTATAAGAATATTTCGTACATTATTGCAAAAACTTATCCACAAGCACAGTCACAAGAGCATTTGAGCATTTATGTATAATGTATATGGGAAAATCCGCCAAAATAATTCAGATAATTGCAGCGGAAATAGACCGAAAAAATCCTCGTGAGACTCGTCTGGGGCAGCGTTTTTCTTGTTCTACAGGACCCCCAGAACAAGAAAAAAATAGTGTTCCCGCGAAATCGAAAAAGTGTTTTTGGGTATTTAGATGTTTGTGTAAAAATTTACAAAAAAAATTCGTTTTTTAAAACGTTTATCTTTTCAATCAGAATTTAGAAGGAGAAGGAATTTTATTTTTACTGTCGCAAATATGCACAAAAGTTCACAAATTTTATGAGCTTTTCAAATTAGTCAAGCGTTTTTGTCTATGATTTTTTTAGCAAAATGACGGCAGTTTTTGTAAAACAACGTGATGTTAAATTTTGCTGTGAGCGTGATGTTGAACATGATTTTTTTTCGTGTTCTGGGGGTCCTGTAGAACAAGAAAAACGCTGCCCCAGACGAGTCTCACGAGGTTTTTTTTCGGTCGATTTCCGCTGCAATTATCTGAATTATTTTGGCGGATTTTCCCATATACATACTATAGATTTTATAGAGCTATTTCATACTATAATTTAATTACTAACGGAGTTTATTAAAGTGTTAAATGCAGATACCAATAATTACTAACAATAATTAAATTAATAATTGAATTAATAATAATAATAATAATAATAATAATAATAATAATTGACGTTAATAGTCCTCTCTGTTAGGATTGTCTTTCGCCTTGAGGATAAGTGAATCGCAAAAGATTAAACAACATAACGAGTGAGACCGTTTTGAAATATATTAAATAAATATTAAAATGTCAGAGCAATGACCTCAAATAATAATTAGATTTTATAAATTAAGTACCTATAGAATTAAAATTAAATCTATGAACGAAAAAGTATTTAAACATTTTTTCAACTTCATTAATTTCTTAAAAATTGAGTTGATAATTATCATGAAATTTATTAAGTTTGAACTCAGAAATTGATTAAGAATGATCTAAATATATAATGAAAGAAAAATCGGTTACATGAGATTTTGCAACAGTGTTTATTAAACAATAACTACGTAATTCAAAGATGATATCCATCGCTACATACAATAAGACGGGATGGCAAGTTTTTTCATTAGATTTTGAATTTGTAAGAAATCAGAAGTAACACGATTAGATTTCAAAACGGTCTCGCACTCATTATGTTGTTTAATCTTTTGCGATTCACTTATCCTTGAGGCGAAAGGCAATCCTAGCAGAAAGGTCTGTTAACGTCAATTATTATTATCAATTCAATTATTAATTCGATTATTATTAGTAATTATTGGTGTCTGCATTTAACATTTTAATAAACTGCGTTAGTATTATTATATGAATGAAAATAAGAATTGATTCGAAAGAAATTCATATCGAAGTTATACTTGACAATTTATTCAATGATTGCACAACCTTCCCAAGGTGAAATTTTAAATATTTTTACATGATTTAATGGGAAATTTCACCTTGACTACTTTAACTTCTTGACTAGTCTAAAATTTAAAAAAATCTCGTAGTGTTAAAACAACTATTTATTCAAAAGACTCCACATAGCAGCTATACTTGACAATTAATTTAATGATTTTATAATTATACGCCGCTAATTTTTATTCAGTATAAAATTGTGCTACATTTTTTTCTCTCCACAGTATGTAATATTGTAATAGCCGCGTTTCAAATTCAATTGATAACATTCGATAACAATTGGTAACAATGATATTAATATCACTGTTTACCATGCAAATTTACACGCACTGATATGCAAGATTAAATTTAAACTCTCGCACTTCCTCCTGTCTGGCGACACGAAATTTCAATGTCAATTGTTAAGCAAATCAATTGTTTAACAAATTTTCTATATTGATTTCAGAGCCTATATCCATCACTCCGAATTCAACTATAATTATACAATAATTTAAAACCATTATTTTTTAATTAAAATAAACCTATTTTTTATCCTACGCAAAAACACCTGAAAAATGCAATTGTCTACTATTCGTCACGGATTGAATAAAGTTTCTGTGCGCGTAGACGTTCGTGTAAACCTCGGCTATCCCGCTAGCGCAGTTTTGCTCGTAGACCCAAGAAGCCACGCCAACGACTTGGTTGCCGACGACTAGAGGACCGCCGCTGTCGCCCTGCAAATACCGATAAATAATCAATTGGAACGTTTACTAAGTGCACACGATCGACGATAAATTCGGCAAAATTTACCATACAAGAACCGTAGCCTTTGCTGTGGTAGGCGCACAACTGAGAACTGAGAATTCGGACAGGCTGTTGGGGCGTGCAGTCGGTGTGGGTCAGAAGCGTCATCTCGAGCTTCTGCAGCTGATCGGCGAGCTTGGCGTTTCTAGCGCCGGAGACGCGTCCCCAGCCGCTCAATACAGCCTTGCTGCCGCTGACGACGAGGTTGCGACTGGGCAGCTCGATCCTCTGCTGTCTCTGATCGAAGACCACCGGATCTGCGAGCTGCAATGTCGTGTATTGGCAATTTTATAACTATACACAGCATAATCAATCGAGATTTTTAAGCACATGGCGTCCCCGGTAGAAACTTAACGATAAATTAGCTGATTTCGTTATAAGTTAGCTAATTCATAACGAAATTAACTAATTTATGGTTGAGTTTCTACCATTCGCTAATTTGTAGCGTAAATTAGCTAATTTTGTTATAAATTAGCTAATTCATAACGAAATTAGCTAATTTATGGTTGAGTTTCTAGCAATAGATAATTTATCGTTAAGTTTCTACCATTCGCTAATTTGTAGCGTAAATTAGCTAATTCATAACGAAATTAGCTAATTTATCGTTAAGTTTCTACCATTCGCTAATTTGTAGCGTGAATTAGCTAATTCATAACGAAATTAGCTAATTTATCGTTAAGTATCTACCAGGGGAAGAAAGTCTTTTTTCAAGTGCCTACGATTCAAAGCTCTTCTACAATCAGAATAGTACATTTCGAAACAGGTGCGAAAGGCGATTATTTGCTCGCTTCGCTCGAGCGAAAAATATCACGCGATGTAAGTATCACCCGACACGTGCCACATTGTGTCGAATCGTACTCTACGCCGCGTGAAAGTTTCTAAAACAAAGGTAAGGATAAGCTACGCGATTTTCCTCGACGAGACCTTGAAAAAATAATGTCTCTGAAAATTATGATTTTGAAAGTGTAAGAAAATGTTTTCAATCGAGCAGAAAATCGTCAGTACCGTAATGACAGCGATGTCATTGCTGAAGGACGAATCCTTGGTCCCGGTCCATCCTGGATGAATCGTGACCTTGGCGATGCGATGAACGTAGCCCGTCTCTTTGTAGCTGTAACTGGTGCCGGTATTAACGGTCACATCGTTGTACGGCGGAACGATGTTTTTGTTCGTCGTGAAGCAGTGAGCTGCCGTGAGGATGTGTCTCGGCCCGATGATAGAGCCGCCGCAAAAGTGTTTATTCGAGACTCGAAGGGACACTTGGTACGGAAAGGACTTGGCACTTGCTTTTTCGCCGCCGACGATCTTCGGGACGAGAGCGCCGCCGATGCTACCTGACATAGCACATTATTACATTATATTATATTATATTATTATATTATATTATATTACATTATTATATTATATTATATTACATTATTATATTATATTATATTACATTATTATATTATATTATATTATATTGATTATTAGTTAAACCATCGAGAATTTTTTTGAGGCACAATAATAATAATAATTTATATCTTTTTGTTTAAAAGCGTAAAAGCTCAGTTCAATATCGTCTACTCCCCGAAGGTACAGTGCATGTGTACCGCGTACATTTACACTTGCTATCGGCGCGCTACCGCGACTCTTGATTAAATAAAATATAATTAATAAAATATAATAAAATTAAAATTAAAGTGTGCAGAAAAATGAACGATTTTGTTTTTAATAAAGGTTTAAATATAGGTTTATGAATAATGAAAAGGATAAGAAATAAGTTTGATTTTTCTAGAACGAAAGTTGTATTCCAAAGCGATAAATGATTTTAATTTGTGGACTTACCAATAGAAAAAGGAAAGCAAACGAAGAACACTATGAGCTTCATTTTACAACGGTAAAATTTGATCGAGACAAACGTTCACGTGTTAAAGTGCTTTATATATAGATGAATTTTTATCAGTAAATCGTAATAGGATTGTCGATTTTGAAATAATTATTCTTTTTTTAGTAATTTAATGCTTGCTATACTTAATTGAAGATAAGAATATGACGTTTTTGTGTTTACAAATCGTTACACAAAATGATAAATTTAGTTCTACACAGACTTCCGATGTACATTTTGCGCAGCCCGATATGATAATGGGTAATTGCACATTCAAGAGTAATACGCACATTACTGTAACAAAGTATGCGGTTGATACCGATTATGGCTAATTATTGTATGTGCTTGTGACCAGTTTGGATAGCGTTTTTAAAATTGACAGAATATGATCTACAGGTGTATTTTCATATATTACGAAAGTGTAATTTAAAGTGGCGTCATAAATTTGGAAAAATATTAAATTTAATACAACTGATTCATCGTTTCCGTTAATCTCTATATAGTTTCCAATATTTACATACCATATTGCCTCAAGAAACTATGTTATCTGATATAATAATATTAATGTAATTTTTAGAAAACATTTTTACTATTAAATTTATTATTTCATAATATACTAAATTACATTAATAAATTATTATTTTAAAATATAGTGCATTATCAAGAAAATTTTTTAAATCCTAATGTAAAAATTATTCAAAATCATGTTGTTGAAACTAAAAAAAATTAATAAACAATAAAAATAAAAAACCAAATAAAAATTTATTTTAAAAGTTATTTTGACATCCTTAATTATAGGTTTCTGAATGAAAATCAATGTCATATGCTTTGAAGCATATAGTATATTGAATTTGTAAAGTTTATTAAAGGAATATTGTCAAAAAATATTAGTGCAATTATCATACAATCTAGTAAAGTTAATTTTTATCTACATGAGAGACCTAAGCTGTGTTGAATAATCTTTTCCCCAACCTCCGAAGCGATCTTAATAATGTCAATATGAATAGCTTTGTTAAAAATGTCAAATCTACAAAGTTTACTATTCTCGATTATGTTCTTTGGAAATACCTGACGTTGATTGCATTTCCATACCTTGAAATAATTCAGACTTTTGCTATGAATTAATGTATAAGATAAAGCCATTTACGTCACCGTATCAATCGATCGACAGCTTTACTTAAAAAATATTTGAATCTCACTAAAATCTAAGACTTCAAGACGTAAACATATACTAAGAAAAGGAAGTCAGCAAGAATACAGAAATAAGTATCGTGTAAGGGTATTTTTTATTCGCCTATAACTTTATAAAAATATATTTTTATACGCTAACTTACAATAATAATAATAGTAATAATAATGTATTGCCAATGAAATATCCATCGTATCGAATCATGCAGCCATCGTGGATTCAATAAAGTCTCTGAACTCGTAAACGTTTGTATAGATTTCAGGTATTCCGCTGGCGCAGTCTCCATTATGGATCCAAGAAAGAATTCCAACAACTTTATTGTCAATGACCAAAGGACTTCCGCTGTCACCCTGCAATTGCAGATAAAATATTATGAATTTATATGCACATAAGTAAACAATTCAAAAAGTGATTCACGACTTAACTGATATAAATACGAATACCCAAAATTTTTCTATTTCTGCAGCAACGCAAAAGAAACTAGTCCAGACCTTGCATTGATCCGAGACTAAGTTCTCTCTAGAGAGTTTTACACCTATATACGTATCGTTACAGACATGTCTCTACAAACGGGCTTTTGAGTAACGTCATTAGGTACTTAGGGTGAAATCGTGTAATTCAAATGCTGTTTGAAGAGCTACTTAAACATTAACTTCAGACTTTGTAGAGTGATAATTAATTGTGTAACAAAGCGCCGGTACTATTGACTTTTCGTAATTTTGCATTCACTGTTCGTTAAATTGAAAGGTAATCAAGCGGGATCTTTTGCGTCTGCTATAACCGTGGCGTGACATTAAAATCTTTTGACTCGCTTTCTGGTGAAATTGGGGTAACGTACAAAGCAAGGTCCTTGTCCCCTATTCCCGTAGGCGCACAGTTGGCTCTTTTGGATTGGGACAGGCTGTTGCGATTGGCAGTCGGTATAGTTAAGAGTCGTCATCCGAAGCTTCTGCAGTTTGCCGGCAGTGTTAGCCATTGTCATTACAATTCGTCCCCAGCCAGCTATGCGACTGCTCGCCATGCTGACGACGTCCTGGCTGGGCAGATCTATCTTCCGCTGGCTCTGATTGAATTCGATTTCATCTGCAAGCTGAAAGCGCAAGAGAACATCGTCAGTCATGATGATGATTTTGTGCAGGAAATTTAAGGGGTTACGGCAGGGTTAACGGTGGAGAAAAAAAATTTTGTTTTTTGGAAAGCTGTGAAAAGGTCGTTTATTCAGGCCTTCAATTTAAGCTGTTGAACTCTTAAAACTATTGATTTTTCATCTCACGAATCTATTATTAATAGGACATGTTTTTTGCGCAATTCTAAGCGTTTAATTGGGTAAACGATATTAAATTTTTAATACCTCATTTTGCTCCTTAAAACCTTCGCTAAAACTTAATTCGAGCACTTTTTTAATAAAAACTTGTTTTTTCATTTTTCCAAACAAATTTATTAATTTTTTTTTTAAATTCGTTTTAATTATTTAATAAAAAGTTTCATGAACTTGTTTGAAAAAAAAATTTATTAAAAATAGTACTCCATTTATGTTTTAGTGTAGGTTTTAAGGATTAAAATGAGATAATAAAAATTTAATTTCTTGCTTAGAACCGTGCACGTCGTAAATAAACTTCAGTAAAAAACATGTCCTATTCACAATAGATTTGTAAGATGAAAAATCAATACTTTCAAGAGTTATAAATAAAACACACTTTTAAATAAAAGCAGTTCCATTATGACATTTTTACAGCTTTCTAAAAAAATTTTTTTTTTCCATGAACGTTAACCCTGTCATAACCCCTTAACTGCAAAAAGTATGTAAAGTACCGCGATAACGGCTATGTCATTAGCTAAGGATGATTTCGTAGCCGATTGCGGATGAAGCGTCACCCCGGCAATGCGATGGGAATCGCCAGTCATTCGAGAGCTACTAGTCCCAGTATTGACTGTCAGGTCGACGTACGGCGAAGTTACGCGCTTGTCTGGATTTATAGTGAAACAGTGAGCTGCAGTGAGAATATGCCTCGGCCCGACGATGGTTCCGCCGCAAAAGTGTTTACCTGCTACGCGAAGCGATGCCAGGTAAGGAAACTCCTTGATGTCCGCGTCCTGACCACCGATGATTTTCGGCTTAATAGCTGCGTTAATGCTTCCTGTGCATGTGAATTTTGTATATTGAATATTTGATTGCTTTGTTGGTGGGTAAACTGAATTAAGGGGACAGAACACCCCTATTACTTGAAAAATAAGGGTTTACATCGTGCACATGCTGAAAAAATGGCGTTTTTCGCCGTTTCAAAGATTCGTGCAGTAATTTCGCCGGTGACGAGAATTACGCTCTTCGATGACGACAACGATAATGAACACGATGAAGAAGTACCAAATTGTTTATTAGAACCCGATATTGATATCGATGCATGCAATGAAGTTTATGATGTCGATGGGAATCTCGAGCACTGTTCTGAACGAAAACGTCAGCGAGTAATGTAACTGATATTTTATATATGAATAGATCTTAGTTTGTATATAATAAATGTTAGGTTTTATATAAACGGATTACTTTTAATTATTTGTGTAGAAACAACCCTAAATTGTAATAAATACAAACAATTGTCGAATCTATTTCAAATGTAATGTAAGTTTATATAAATCATAAATTATCAATGCAGAATTGAAATCGTCGTATCAAAATACTCCCAATTCAAAAAAAAAGATTAAAATAGGTGCAGTACTTCCGGAGAAAATGTACTGAAAAGCTGCAGTTTGTGCTTGCGGCGCGCTTGTATACCTATATATATACGCTTCATCCACTCTTCGCGCGCTCGGCATTTTTACCCATCTTTGACCGCTTCTTTTCCATACTTAGACACATTTCAGAGAAAATCGGCAAATGACATCTTATTGCGTGAATCGTGAACTTTTCAAAACTCTGTTTAAAATCAATGGTTCCAAATACCAGTAGACGTATTTCATTTAATTTTATTTACTTAGATGCCAGCATTTTTCTACCATTAGTAACGGGTCACCATAAGTATTTTTACCCTTAAAGAGCAGAAGACTTGCCATCGTGGCGCTACCGCGCCCCTTGATCTATTTGTATTTCGTTCGTTAGACTATTCTGTGCACGAGGAAAAAAAATCGATATTTAAAAAAGTTACTTGTGCAAGCCAGAAGAATATAATTAGCCATTCATGCTGCGTGACTCTTATCTACGCATTTACTCTTAATTCTTGATGTAATTATCATAATTATCATATCAAACTTACGGAAGAACGCGTATCGGAAGCCTGCGTAGAACTAAATTTATTTTGGATAACGAATTGGAAATTCCATAAAACCGTTCTTAATTTTAGAACTACACGCGTTACATTGCTAAAAAAAAGTAGTTGTTTGTGTCCAATAAAAATATTTCTTTTCTACTATGAGCAAAAAATTGCGTATTGATGCGGACTTTTTCAAAATTATCAAAGCACACAAACAATTAAGCCATCCTATCTTTGCAGCTGCTTCAAAAATTATTTATTTACAGAAACCGCTAAATTCACGAAATCAAAAATAATGAAAACATTCGTACGGATTGTAAATTGTACTAAATATAACTATTTGAGCTAAAAATAATTTAAATTTTTTCAGAATTTCTATCGCGTTTATTCTTGTCCTATGAGAATAAAAAACTGTTTCTGACTGATAGGGTTTCTAGAGTAGATTTTTTTTTTCGTTTACGAAGTGAGAGTCAAAAGACGAGTCAATTTTGAAATAATTGTGACACCGATCAAACATTCAATATTGCCTCCAGAATTAATTCTCATTTAAGTTTTACGAAAGTATTATTTATAGTTGCACGATAATCTTGGAAAAATATTATATTTAACCCCGTCTTTTTCGTCGATCTCTGCCGTATCCAATCTTTACATTCTCGCTTATAGAGCTGACACCAAAGTCCTACGAGTATTGTCTACCCTAATATTCTTCTCTCAATACCTAAACAGGTGTTATCACTCTATTAAAAGGAGATAGCGATTATTATCGAATAGAAGCCAATTCAGAGCGTTATCCAAAAATTTCATTGGTCGACAGTGTAGAACGGTGAAACGACGAATTCGTTTTTCCGCTTGTTTTTAAGGGGGTCTGGCACCAACTATGCAAATCAAAACAAAACTTTTGTATTGACTCGCGTAGTGGTTATACACACTATGTATCTATATCGTCTAGAAATTTACTATGGAAAGTGTAACTTTGATCAATATTTTGTATTTTTTATCAATGAAGAGTTGACCAATCGACTTATTTGAAACAACAAAATAAACTTTAGATATTTTGCTTGGTATTATGAAAATTTCAATGAGATCTCATCGTCACAGTTTAAGATATGAGTAAAAAATGTCAAATCTCCATGAGAGACTGTGTTAAAAGTAAAAAAATAATATGTTCAATAACTCGTTTCAAAACCAACCCCAAGTCTTCAAATTTTAACCAAATCTCTTTTTTATGCGCACACCTAATGATAAACCAAGTTTCATAATTTTTTCATCATTAATTCTATTCACTGCCATGCTTCCTTAACGACAAGGAAAAAATAATCTACGCAGTACGTGCGCTTGGACAATTTCTCTAGTCTGATAAAACAATGTTACTGTAACTGTTAGACAAGATTTTTACATGATTATGCAATATTTGAATAATATACTTATCACAATAACTATGTCAATATTACGGAAGAATAGATATCGAAATAGAACTCGCGTATAGAACTGAATTTAATTTGGAGTACGAAATACGTATATAAAAAAAAGTAACTACTCATCCTAACATTTAAAATATGTGAAAGTCATTAATTTGTTCCAAAAACATTATTCTATTTATAACGTGAATAAAATTACTTATATAATACTACTTGGTATACTTACCGCTGAGAAAAATAAAACAAATCAATAAAAGACCACTCATTTTAACTTTTGACGTTGTAACGTTTCAACGCCTTTTATACACTTTATACACAAGACGATACCTTTATGTAGGTAGGCTTTATCAACTCTGACTGACTCATTATAATTAAAGATTTCAGGAGTTACTACAGGTTTGTATAAAACTATTTTGCTCAATACTTTAGATTTACATAAGAAAAAAAATGCTATCGTTTTTAAAGTTTATTATTGTCCAAACCGATAATGAAACTCACGATAACGATAATTACGTGTACTGTGAAACTAAACATAAATACTTAGCTATGTGTACGAATTCTTTTATTCATTCCCTATTCAAAGTTTCGCGACAATGGGTGATCAAAAAAGTTTCGACAAAATTTCTCTTTGGATGGCGACACCTCTGTATAGTCTTGTTATACACCCCGGCCACGTTTACCGACTGGAGTATGGTAGAGATCGATTGGGTTTGGTGCCTTTTTTTCGAATAGTGATAATAGATATTTAAATAAAAACTTCAATTGACTTTTATCTTTTAGATTTATTCTTTGTCGTTCTTTGTAACTTTTCAAGTATACAACTTTTAGTTAGTCTTTAAGAATTCGGCGACTGATTACTCTGGATGGATCGTACGGGACCCAAACAGATTCTGACAGGTCTCTACTCGCATTTTTTATATTATTGTGAGGGCTAACCAAACCCCTTCCTATGTTTTCTTAGAATTGGTGACGTCATTACTAAAAAGAATAAATTGTGCAATATTTAATGTATCTGTTTATTTTTGGCATATTTTAAATAAAATTTTGACAATTTCGGTGAAAAATTTTTTGGTCATCGATTTTCACTAAGGGAAGAAGCTATTCAAAAGATCTTTTGAAAAGTCACAGATGTAATGACTCACGGGATTTTCAAGAAATTCCAAAGTAAAGTGTTATCAATTATAAGTTTGGATCTCCGCGATAAGTTTTTTAAAATAATCTATAAATTAATAAATCATGGAATAAATGGTCAAACATAATTTAAGCTGTATTTATTGTTAAGGGAATCCGATAGTCACTAATGACCTGTCACTAATGTTACGATAGAAAAGTGCTTAGATCCAAAAAAATACACTGATTTACGTAAATCCAAGAGATAGTTGACTTTCGTGTTGGTATTCCTATCAGCGTAAAAAATTTGGAATCAAAATGTATTCAGGCATTTTTCTCTAATCGTGCTTTTCTATATTTGTATGGACATTGTTGTTAAACCAGTATCATCATTTGAGATTACAAGTACTTAAATGACTCGTGTAATATTCACCTCAGCGAGAATGGCATAGACATTTTCTTTTTTAATGTAAAGCTCTGTATTTATTAACTAAATAATAAGTTACAATATGAGGCAGTTATAAACGATACACCTATGCTTCCACTTGGACGTTGATAAGAAACGAAGATTGACGAAATTTTAATTTAAAACTCAATTTACACGTGTGCAATTTCTTGCGAATTCAGTCATGTTTTCATCGCTGATTTGATAAAGTCTTTGAAAGCATAGACACTTGTATAAACTTCGGGTATTCCACAGCCAGTCTGTCCTTCATGGACCCAAGAAAGGATACCAACGACTTCGTCATCAAGCACAAGACCACCGCCACTGTCACCCTGTAAGTGTCGATAAAACACGATTAATGCATGCATCAGTAAACGAATTGAGAAGGTTCAAGAGCTCCTCCAATCACTGAACAATAGTTATACCAGGCCACATCCGTTATCGTCATTACGATAAGCGCATATCTGATTGTGGCGAATTCTAACAGGGAACATGTACGTCTGGCAGTCTTTGGAATTGAGGAGCTTCATTTGCAGCTTTTTCAGATGATTGTTGGCGGGACCTGGCCCTGATGCGGTACGACCCCAACCAGTTAGATAACCCTTCGAGCCGCTGACAACGTCGTGGCTGGCCAGATCGATTTTCCCCTGCCTATCGTTAAAGACGATTCGATCTTCCAGCTGAAATCAAATAAGTCATTCTTATTAGCAACAGCTGCAACCGACGGGACGTTTTCCATTATGCGGGAGAAACTTCAAATCCATCAAGAATTGAAAATCATTGAATTTACGTATTTATTTTCTTAAAAAATAATAATACTAATGATAATTTACCGTAACGACAGCGATATCATTAAAATAAGCTGACTTTTCAGTTTGGGTCCATCCCGGATGAAGCCTAACACCGAAAATGCGATGAACATCTCCAGTCTCCTTGTAATTGTAACTGGTGCCGGTGTGGACTCTCACGTGCAGGTAGGGACTAATGTCGCCTTGCAGTATGGGCTTAGCAGTGAAGCAATGAGCAGCTGTTAGGATGTGCTTGTCGCTGATGATGATACCACCGCAAATATGTATACCGTTGACCCGAAACGCAGCCTGATGACGAAAATCCTTTATACTCGCATTTTCTCCACCGATGATTCTCGGTGTGAGAGAGGCGCTGACTCCCCCTGCGAATGTTCATTCAATTGGTAATTTGCTATTGATTTTGCGATTTTTGATGACATGCAATAAAAAATCTCATTATACCGCGTAATGCATAATGAATGAATAATGAAGTGCTTCGTATAGAAAGTCTGATTATTTCTTTTGAAATACATCTCGCAGGTTTAAGGAAAAAGTTTGGAATAAGTCTAAATAAGTTAACTTACCGATAAGGACAACAAAGGAAACAAAGCAACTCGAACACTTCATTTCAACTGTTTAGAGGTGATGTATAGTTAAAGTTTTATAAGGTACAATGCTTTATATATGCAAATTTTTATCTGTAAATTATAATGTTACGCCGAGAGAATCCGGTTTTCACCAGATGCTTATGAGGATACAACACACAGATTAACAAATCTAGAGTAACGTTATCATGTTTTCGATTAACCAAATTCTATATACATATGGTTCCAACAATAATAAGTTTCTGATAAAGCATTTGAGAAAATTGAAATATAACGGCGATTACAATGCTGCCAAATTTTGCAACACTCTTCAGAAGTACGTAGGAGCTCGCGAAATTTTATCGTTCAATCTTGGAGACCCCAACTTTGTATCTATAAATACCATCCTACAGTTTTTAATCTAAAGGTTTTATCCTTTGCATCACTTAATTTAATTTTGTCATATTATAGTTCAAAGTGTTAAATTTTGATAAACAATGAGATCGGATTAAAAATAAAGATTATTTCTGCAGTAGGAAAAGTGTCCTGAAATATATATACAAAAAAAAACTAAAATATCCTTTATTATCAAAACTTTCTTTTTATATCTTTGGACGTACTTAAAGAACACTTTATTACATATGTATGAGCGATATAAATATTCTGCAATCCCATTGTGTCTGAATATAGAAGAGGATTAATCAATAATTTATTGCTTATAATTCTACTATAAATCTTGTCTATAATGTTTCTTCCCAGATTTACGAAGGAAGTTCCCATCTTGTAGTTCAATGGTATTTTGAAATCTGAAAATTCTTCATAATTTCATTGTGATTTTTATTAATAATCAAATACAGCAACATCATCAAAATTACAAACCAACAAGGGATGTTTTACAACCACTGTAACAAAAATTTAATCCTTACACTATGTTTCTTTTCGTCACGAGAGCTCAAAATACTACCTTCGGCACCCGTTTATAGAAATGTGTTACTATTCCTAGTTCACGTGCATAAGTGCAAGAACAATATAACACTGTAATAATCACTTTATTTGTTGCGAATTGAATACTGTCAAGCACGTCTATGTCTTCGTTTCGACCATGTTTAATCATCGATCTACATTTTAGAGTATTATTCAATCGCTTCGCACTAAAGTGTTTGTAGGTAATGCACATATCCGAACAACATCATTGAACAAGCAATTTTAAAACATGGACAATAGCTGTAATTCTAAAATCGAGTTATCACCGCTAATTTCTCGGATAGAAAGAACGTAATCCTTGAATCGTAGCGCCATCAAGCGGCTGCCTTTCGATGCTTCCTTTGCGAAATCGGGGATACATATTTCCTGGAACGTTTCGTAAATGATGTTGCAGCTGATGCTCGTGGAAGCCCAGTATCTGCATGGGTAATCTGCATCGGATCGAAAGAATAATAAAATTTTTGTAACATTTTTCAACTGACTACTCAGTGCAAGAGAAGTGTGAACCTGGCGTTTTGAAGAACATCGTGGGGTCGAGACCTTAATGCAAAATCATGCGCATGATGATCATCGTGGTGATGATGGAGATGAAGATGATGATGATGTGCAGCTGCAACGATACGTCTTTGTATTCCGCGCAGCTGCTGCCTGCTGACCCAGGCACGCTCGAAGAAGAAGAGGATGATCGATATGACAACACCGACGAGTAAGATGAGAAAAGCTCCGTAAACGTCGGCCAGATGAGCTTGCTTGAATTTGAGGGTACCGGGACATCTGAGTAGGGGTGGTTTGACCTGAAGATTCAGTTTGCGCAGTATGCCGTGCTGCCACATTCGCAAGATGCTGGAGTAACATTGTTTCAAATGAAGTTTTTATTATTGTTTTGTTACGTATAATGCTTCGGTATAGCATGAATAGATTAAAGCATCCGAGCGACCTGACATTGATGATCCTTTTGTATGGAGAGTCCTCAGAGATTGGTAAAGCCAGAGTTCCAGGAGTGTTGGTACGGTATTCACTGATCTTGCAATTCTGAAACAATAGCGCACTGCGCAGAATTCGTTTGGCTACCGTTTCACTTACAAAGAAGGCGTAGCTTCCATTCACGGTTTTCTCTAAGCCAAGCTTCTCGGGAATCTTCATCTGACTACTTTCCAGGGCCTTTACGTAGACGTTTCGTAGCTCTTTCTTAGCCTGGTGCGATATACCTTTCATTAGTATTTCGATTGGAAAAGTCAAATTTTGATCTTAAAGATCGAGATCGCTATCAGCTAACCATGATATAACTGTCGTCGGTCTTGCTACAGCCGAAAGTGTAGTCATAATTGAAAAAGTCCGAGACATTTTTAATGGAGGTCTGCTGAACCGACAGAATCGAAGTTATGAAGCCGGAATATGAGTTGTTGATTATCAGAGCGAATATGAGACTGGCCAGAAGTACGGCTTTGCCAGCGCGAGTTCGCGGTGTCCAAGGAGATCCTAAAATTTATAAAAATTGTCACAGTTGCGCGCAGCGTTTTGACAATTTTCGGTTGCTTCGTAACCTTGCATGCACATAATGCTAATACACCAGAGAGTCGCCTCCCCGAGACCAAAGTGCTCCCGGTCCTCCTTCCAATGAATCATCAGAGTCACATAATTGATGAGCTCCATGACAGCGACAATGAAGGCCAGTGTTCCCAAAACAGTAAGCAACAATCTGTTGCTAAATGGCAGCAGAAAGATGTTGCTATAGGCGTCGGGAGGCTTGAAGAATATACTTCGACTAAAGTATTGATTTAATGGCATTACGTAGGAAGACATCACGTATTCTTCGATGGATACCCAAAGACAATTACTCACGTGAAGCGAACAATAGGAAAACTAAATGTTAGCAATGTGTTGGTCATGTCAAGGTCGACATCGAATAAAGCTGCACCTATGTCTATGTCACCAGCGATGATTTTGTGCACTAGATCCTCGTTCTCCTTGGTTATCTTAGATGGATCGTGATGCATGAAACTCGTAACGTTTGCACTTGAATCATATATATAAAACTCTAAAGTACTTACAAATATGTGTGCACATAATACATGCGTGCACATTTCATCTTTCGAGGTATCTCACCTAACGTTGAGACACAGCACAAAAAGAGAAATGAGCTCTTCGAGTACTTCAAGCATGGTAATCTCCTCCTCCTCAACATGATGACCAATTTCGTACTCGTTCGATTGATCGACCGCTTGCAATCCAAAATTCATATTGGACATCCTTTACAAACGCATATCAATCGGATTATCCCATATACGGCTCTCTGCGTTCAAATATATTATTGATACGTACCTAAGATCATTCCTTTGTTTGGGCAGATTATGGTCCTTGTTACCGAACTTACCAGCGGGAGTCCAGGTATTCCAGTCCTCTTTCATCAATTCCGAATTCCCATCCAACCTGATCTTGTAGATCTTAACGGTATAGAACACCATGACGGTGTGCATCTGCTTTTTCTCCGTTTCCTGGATAAAGGTTGACTCGTGTGGTGCAATACTTTGACTGCGACGCAGTCTATCGTAGTCGTAGCGTCGACCATAATTACGCAGGTTCTCGCAGGTCCTTTCGAAGAAGTAACCATTTTCATATGTTTCTCGCCATTCAGTGCCACCGTTATCATACATCACTCACCTGTCGCCAAATTGATGCAGGACATTCAATATAACGTCCGCAGAAAGAAAGGACATGGCGATGGAGACGTCGCTGTCGACGCAAGTTGGCCAGTGTTGTATGGCGTTGAAAACCTGTGTGCTGTTCCATTTGGTGCTGACGAGCAGCCAAGAGACATAATCGCCCAGGAGCACTTTTCTGTTCTGCTGCTGAAGCATCATCTGTGCCGACAGACCGCCACTTATTCTCTTCGTTTATTCAACATTAGCGCGTTTGCCTTGTTTCATTCGTTTATTAAAACGCAATAACAGTACCTTGCTGAGTAAATTAAATTCGAAGGACAGATCCATATCGTCGATGAGCAGAATCACACCGATCCTGTAAGCCTCTACCTTCAACACTTCTGCAATTTTTGTTTTACCCATAAGCGACTGCATTGACAGGAACATGCCCTGCTTGAAAAAGCAGTCCAGAAGCGGTCTCGCGTAAGGACGTGTGCAATCTGCGTGCGCAACCGTTAAATATTACATTCGAAAGATGCGAGATTATGCAAATATTGAAACGAATGAAAATTTGCATACCGCGATTGCCGATACAGTCGAACAGAACAACGTCAGTCCACTGCTTTTCAACGGCGAAATCCAACATCATCTGCAGTGCAAACACAGTTGGTGGAGAGTCTTCGTTGGCAAAGCCAAAGGACTCCGACGAGCCGGTGAAAAGTATCAGGACGACGAAAATGTGGGCCAAATGTTTCGCCATCGTGACGAGCGCAGCTCGGCGTGTACGTGGTCTTGAGCAAAGTGGAGCCGTACCTCAACGAAACGTCGATAACGAACACTTGCACTCGGTGAAAATGAAAGATACCGTTCTACATGAATTATTTGTTGAACAGTCGATCGATCGGGCGATGCTTCTTTGAGTGGCGCTGAAAGAATGCAATGAAATGGATGGCGAAATTGCAGGTGCAGAGTGTCTTCGAGTACTTTGCTTTACGAGTCGTAAAGGTGTAAGTGTAAGATAAAAGTATTATAGGTGTACCGTAAGCAATGGTTACTTATAATTACACTATTTATACTTATAATCGATGTAAAGTGGAGCAAATACAATTCGCGTTCAATCTGTAATATTGTATTTTTACAACCCTACCGTATTTATGATAAATATATAACATAGTTATTTCAAGTTATATTAAAGATTTAGAATTATACATTACCGATCAATACAAATAAGAATTTCTTAAATTATTCGTATTAATAAGCATAAGTTTAATCTACGAAGCCTTTACTGCTTGACATTTAAATGTTGAATTTTTACTTACCAAGTCTTATTAGAATGTTTTTAAAAAATTTTAATGTGGAATAATAATGCACACCGAAGATAAATAAGTTTCGTTCCAAGCTCAATTTATGTAAACTTTTCAATTTTTGATATTAATAAATAATTAATTAATTAAATAAGGCACTGAACACAACATCTTCGAAAAGGAATTTTCCAATCTAATCACAAATCGCGTGTTCCACGCCTTCGTCCCGAGAGAACGTTCTTTAAGAAAGAAAAAAAAAACAAATTATGATCGCTTCATCGTCTCAGTCATCGTCGCAGCGCATCGCAGGATTTTAACCTCCAACCAAGAAGCTCACTGCCACCGATAAAATCACAAGGTTTTCGAAAAATCCGTCGATCCAAGCATGGACCAGCCGAAGAAGCGGCACAAACCGTCGCGTCGACGACGCGCCTCACAGCAGCCTCATCGCCCGAGTAAAAGGCAGCTGCGCCAGGCGGAGCAGCAGAAGCGCAGTCTGGACAGTCTGCCACCTGAGGTGTTGGAAACGGTCCTCCGTTTGCTGCCGTATCGAGAGCTCGCCAGTACCGTACGGCTCGTGTCCAAGTGAGTCTTGCGACTCGTCCTCGCGTGAACCGAACGCCGAGAGCCTTGACGGAAATCCGACGTTAAATCGCAGGCGCTGCTACTCGATAGCGACGGCGATTCTGAACAACGCCTTCCTGTCGGCCGGCAGCCGGTTGAGCGCGGCTTTGAATCGTCTGGCGCTATCGACCGAGCAGGCAGGCAGCGAGTGCGAACTGGTCCTGTCCGGTCGGGCCCACAGTAGCCTCGAACTCGTTCGTGCCCAGTACGACTTGCTCCGCGCCGTCTGCTGGCGCTACACGCATCCGCCGCGCGCGCAACGTTTCGGCAGGCTCTGCTTCTACGGTGGCCTGATCCTCGACGAATTGGACGCAATACTGGAGAAGGCTCAGAAGAGCCCGGGAGACCTGCTGGACAAGGAGGGACCGGCCCAGTGCGTCACTAGGTTCGGGATCATGTGCAAGGCTTTTATGAACTTCTTCGAGAAAGTCTCGGAGCGCAAGGTCAACAGGTGCTGACAATTGGTTGATCAAGAGTGTTGTGGAGCCTAGTAGCGACCTCTAGTCTACGCTTTTCGCCTATTCTCATAAATTTCCCGTATTTGCCGTCCTCAAGAACATGAAAACAAAGTTTCCCCGCGTGTAGTGATCGTCTAAGTATATTTTAAAAATGGTTTCATTTGGATTTCTGCGCAAACTATAGTTTTATTCTTGCAGAAATCCAAATGAAACTATTTTTAAAATATACTTAGATGATGATGTCTACACGTGGGGAAACTTTGTTTTCATGTTTTTGAGGACGGCGAATATGGGCAACTTATAAAAATGGGCAATAGTGTAGACTAGAGGTCACTTTTAGGGTATACAGCACCCTTTAAGGTGTCCGCGACAAGCCTGAACATGTCGGTGTGTCAATGATCCGTGTGACTTAACGATGCAGCAGAAACAGTGTGGCATCCGGTTGCAAACCGGTGGACCTGCTGGACTGTCTTCAGATGGGCCGGGAACTGCTGAAACTCCGGGTGTCGAGCGGCCGACGGCACGACTCCTGCCTCGTCAGCATGAAATTGCGTTACGTCCTGAAGCGGGCCTGGTTCACCTGCCTCGAAGTGCCCGGCAAGGACGACAGTTCGGAGAACGAGGAGTGCTGGCGGGATCAGCAGAGGTTCATGTATCTCCGACTGAGGAGACTCGTCGGCAGCTGCAACGAGCACCACCTCGAGGCCGTTCACTTCGAGCGTGAGAAGCTCATGACCGAGACGACGAGTGATCTCTTGCCGCCGCCCAAGACGCCAGCCTGCTCCACCTACTCAGGTTACCGACGGTCGGCAAATCCGGCCGAGCCCGACCTGTAAAACCTAAGATTTCGAAAACGTGCGCAGGTTACGGCGAGTACGCTGGCAAATTTTTCTACTACGGCAATATGAACGAGTACGCCTTCGACAGCAAGATTATGGACGCCTGGCGACGCAACAACACGAGGAACATGATACGCAGACGTGCGTCCGAGCAGAAGCCCTGTTACGATCTGCTCATCAACGTCGAGCTCAAGTGCTCGCCCGAACTGGCTCCGCTGTCCGTCAGGTATACTGGCGTTACCTTATTTATACTTGACGACGGCGAGTGAAAATGTCAACTAAAAATGAAATTGTAAACAGGCCCCTGTTAAAATGCGACGACTTCGAGAACCAGACGAACGTGGAAACCCATCGTCCGTATCTCTACCTGAAACTGAGCATCAGCTGTCCAGCATCGGTATCCAACAAATTGCCCGGTCAATTCGTTTGGGAGTTGCGGAGTCCCCGTCGGCATCGCTGTCGGCATCACTCTACTAGCGACAGTCCCTGACTGTTGGACACGCGAAATGACTCTTTTTTTCTTTCTTTTTAACGGGTTTATACGCTGAGCTTTTTGCGATTCTCTACCTGCCAGTCGGTAGCGTATTTTATGGTACGGTAATTTTTATTACTTGATTTTTTTTAATCTTCTCTTTACGATATATAGTAAAGGCCTGCTGATTTTATCGGGAACTTGTGTCCGTTTTATAGATACTATAGAGTAATACTGACACTATGCAAAACGTCGAGTATTTTGGCAATATCGCATAATTTTAGATTACGACTTTAACTAAAAGTATTTTTTATTTGTTAATTAATTTTTTGAAATTTTGTATAATAATTTCGCACAAAAACGGAATAATGGCTGTTAAATAAAGGTCTTGTATAGTACAAACAGCAATCACGATTTCATAACATATATAATGAAAATTTATTTACAAAGTGTTTTATAAACAACTCACTCGCTCACTCTGTCTCTCTCTCTCTCTCTCTCTCTCTCTCGCTCTCACACTCTTTCCGCTATAAATTATTAACAACGCAAGTTCTAATTCTTTGCGGCAACAGTACTCTTCGTGTCCTCGAATTCCTCGGTAATCCTGGTAGGTACCCAGGCTTTCTGATTAAGCTTTCTCGCTCTATCTTCCAGTATTCCGTAAGCAAAGTGATTCAGTAGTATACCTGTAGGCAGTGCAACGCCTTGGAATCGGTACATATGATCGGATTCCTCGGATTCAACTTTGTGCACGCTGGCGACAGTGACGCGCCCAATAATACCGGTGTGTCCGACCATCGGTCCTTTGCTAATGTCGATATGCTCGCCGATTCTGTAAAGGGTAATACGACCTTCGCTCGTCTTCGCTATTTCTGGGATCTGTTTACTTTTGTACGGGTTGTCCTGGAACATGTCGAGTGCCAAATTTTCAGGGACCTCCAGACGTTCCACTGGGTAATTTTCTCTAATGATCTTGATGTATTGGGCGGACATGGCTCGAAGCTCTGCAGCAGTCGGTCGCCAGTCGGGAAGATCCAGTACTACATCGTAAATGAAGCTACCGGATCTCAGGTTTGGCGGTGGAAAACTGTAAAATCAATGGTTTTTAGAAAAAGAACTGACGAGCAAACTTTATGTGACTTAATAATACTGTTTTGTAATAGTTTTCACGCAACGACAAGAAACTTATTATTATACCTATGAAGATACAGTTGAATCTCATCCTTGAATGCAGACTCGACCATCGAACCCATGATAAACGAGCAGGTGCGCCAGAAAGCAGGATTGAGAGCAGGCGATTCCTTAGGCATCTGCATGGTCAGAAATCTGATTTCGCAGTCACTCGTAAGTGGCTTGTGCATGTCCCAAGGAACGCCGTCTACCAAAGCCAACGCAGACGACTTGTGAACAAATTCAGAAATGTGCCGAGCGCAATCATCAGGAGTAGACAGCTCCCTGTTCATAGCGAGCTCCACAGTGGGATCGTCTCTATCGGTTGGCAAGTACTTCACGTTGATCTTCTCAATTCTTCCGACTTCTGCTTTAATTCTCTCCTTCTCATTGTCGAATATGATGTTTCTGCGCTTCTGCCACTCAGCCTTGACGGATACACTGGAGTATCTGGCTTGTACCTGAGCCTTTACACGCAGTCCAGCTCTGCACACGGTTTTGAATCTGCAAGGCACACACGGAGGAACATTATTACAGCACATGCTGGTAATACATTTGAAATAGCTTTACGACAGCTCAATCACACAATGTACACCCTTTACATAAACACTTACCCTTGAATCATAGTGTGTATCGCCGTGTTTTTGAGGTTACATTTACTAACTCTTGAAAGTCGCTCGTTAACGTGAAACTCAGCGATGCAATGTTCGTCTCATTATTTGCCGGATAAAGGAGTCCTCTCTGCTTCTTATTTTGGAGTATTCGAGGATCGTCGCTGTCTTGTAAAAGTGTAAAAGTCGTATAAAACTTGGAACGAAAATATGCTACAAACGCCACACTGTGTACTGAGGTTACCGCAAGATCTTCGCTGTGCGGCCGCAAGTTTGTGCCGCAAGACGCAAAGATTTTCTCTCGCGATAAAAAAGCACGAAATATGTATATATTATCGAACTCCACTGCGGCCGGTAATTCAGGTCGCGTTTTTCACGGTTACCGACTGCGTTTGTCGAGCCTCTGCAAGTATAACACGAGGGAAGTTCGAAAGTTGTCGCAAGGTTATAATTGGCGCATACCTTCTATTATACTCTTATAGTTAAAATCGTTGATTATTCGCATTTTATAGAGCATTTTATAAATACCTGTATTGCGAGAGCTTAACAATCACACTTTAAATTATTGTTATTATTGTTATTATAATTATCGCTATAGTTACTATCATCGTGATTACCATTATTACTATTATAATTGTAATTATTATAAGTTTTTATTATATATAATAAAAAGTATAAATGAATATGGTAAAAAAGTAGATATTACTGTCTTCTGTATTGATTAACTTTAAATTGACAAAAATAACTTATTTAAAGGTGTGTAAAAGTTTAACTTCGCGCGTTACGATACAGCAAACAAAAAAAAATGATTTGCTCAATGCTAATAATATAGTAGTGTAATTAAATTACAACACAAGTTACAAGTTACGTTATATTGCACATAATTATATGAAATACAATAATTTATTTTACGTATGGTTTCAAGTTTGTACTGCAATACACCTTGACGAGTACACGTTTGAACAGATTATTTTGGTTATTGATTTTCTCACCATTGCACTATATTATTCGAAATATATTTATCGCACTATTCAAACTTCATTCGTCCGCAAGCATTGCAATCGCAAGCATCGAATCTTTGTCAAACGATGCGTAAATCATCGAATCTCGCGATTCGTTCTAACTTTATTTCTATATATAATAACAAAGCTTCTTTTTCATCTGCTACACTCCACGGCGGGAAATTCAAATTTTCGTGTACAACGACGTCCTTTGAAACGCCTCGCAATAAACCATATGCACAAAAAAAATCACGCGACTGCATCGGAGGAAAGAAAAACAGCTTAGCGCGTCATTGTCCAGAAGAAAATAGAAAAAAAGAACAGTAAGGCGTCGTTGGTACACATCGAGGAAACGGTCAGTCCTATACACATGTATCTATACACGCGCCGCATCGGCGCAAAGGCCAAGCCGACAGTGCGGCCGGGCAGCTGGAAAAATGCATTAAGAATTCAGCACCGCCCTCGGCGCATCAAAACGATCATCCGCGTCAACGGGGGGGAGGGGGGGGGGCGTCTCTCGCGAATAATCTTCACGCGGCTATGTAACGGAAAAGCCGAGCGCTCGCACGTCCCGCGAGGCCTACATATATATATCTGGGCGGTCCGCCGGAGCAGCTGTGTTTTTCCGGAAGCCCTCGGGGAATGCTGTGTATATACATGTATACGTTGTATACCTATATATACGCACGTACGCGCGCGCGAGCGCCGCTGATCTATGGACGCACTCGTCCTTTGACGACTCGCCGCCGCGCCTATCTCTATGTATATATAGGTGCTATATGTATATATATATAACCTCCGTTGCATTACAATTTTTACGGCTTGCCGCGCTTTGATTTTGATTTCGATACGCGCGCGAGAGCTGCCGCGCTATGACTATTAGATTCTATTTTCATCGCTTCGCGCAGGAATCCCCCACAGGAGTGTCTGTCTCTCTCTCCCTCGGTTTCCGTGTATTATCCTCCTCCTTTGCCCCGCGGCGTGTAAATTGATTGACAAATGGAAAGTAAATTTTGTCAAGTGGCTTTGATGTTGCCGCGCCGTTTTTTTCGTGTATAAACATATATACGTGTTGCTTCGCTCGCTCGGAAAATGCGCCTCGCCGTAATCTCGTTCTCGTGTATATATATATATATCTTGAGGTATCTATATAATTAAACCGTGAAAAAAAATTTTCCATTTTTATACACTTTTAGACTATGGGAACTATACGTTCTTATACACTTTTGAACTGGGAACAATATGTCGAGATTTTTTAAAGTAAAGAGACTTTTTCAAATATTCGTTTTGCGTATAATAGTGCAATAAGTGATATCGAACTTTTGAATTTATTGATTTTTGGATGCGCTATATCGTGTACCGTGGCGTGAAATTTGAATGTTTTACTAACTTTCAAACACGCGATTTGTAACAAGCTTGACGCACGTATATGCACAATATTCTATCCTGAAAAAGTCCATTACGATGTTTTCACTTATAATTATTATATATTACACAATTGACTACGTGCGCCATTATATGAATATTTGATTATTGTATTCATTGCGTATATACGAAACGAGAATACTTCAAATATGTAACTGCTGCGTATTTAAAACGTCCAAAAAGTTATAGTTTTATTTTATTTTTTTCAATTTTTCGTTTATTGTCGATCGCGATTCTGGAAATCGCTTACGGAACTTGATGTAAGCCAATGATTTGGTTCAAGATCCAATTTTTTATAACCGTGGTTGAAATTTATTTTCTTATCGTTAAACTGTGATATAATCAATCAAAATTGTCTGTCAATTATTTCCAAAAAAAACATCCAAATTTTTTACGAACAGATACATGAATAAACGGAAATCCCATTTTCGTGACAATCGCCCATTCAATGTACTTATTACGAATACATATAAGTATTATGCATATTACATAATCATATATCTATTTTTGTGACGTTCGGGTGTATGACGCATCCACCCCTGGATAGGCGCACCAAGTAATACTTTATTAATTTTCAACATTTTCAATGATTTGCATTCGATTTATTTTTATACAGTCCCTTAAAATTCCTTGATTAACCTAAAGTGACTCGGGAACTTTGAGAATAACGATATTTTAATGTTTGACAACATTATCATTTTAGTGATTGGAATACGTCGACACTCAAAATTGTTTCCTTCAAATCCTTTCTTATCCTTCCTTCATTTTCTCGACTGTATTCGAGTCCGCTATTTCAGTATGTCTACAGAACCAAGACGCCAGTTTTCGATGCCTCTAAACAAGTTTTACTGTTATACTGTAATTATCAAAATCATAGTTTTTTTAAGCAAGTTTTCAATACTGAGATTGCATGCTTTTTTCAAAATCGACTGCCTGCTGCACAAATACATTTTAATGTCCATTGGCTTATGGCCGTATCAATCGAGAATCTGCAAAAGAATGTGTTTCTCGATCTTCGAAGTGTCGTCGCATACACTTACACTGGCGTTGGTAAGTGTACCAAAATCCTCTCGTCCAATGAAATATCTGACGAGAATATCATTTCTCTGAATAGCTTGCCGGTCTGTCGGAAAAATCGAGCACGAATCCTGCCGTTATGCTCGAGAATATGCTGTCCATTGTTTTCATCACATCTGCTACCAGCGGATGCTCGATTTTATTCGCAAAGAGAAAAAAGGTATTTATGAAAATTGCGCGTAACGTGAAGAATAAAAAACGTTGTGTATTTAATTCGAGAAAATTTGTAAGCAGATTATAGAATTGTACATAAAAATCGAAACGGACTGGGAGAAGCTGAGTAATCGCAAAGAAAAAGAGATACTTCGGAAGTACACCCGATATGGCCAGTGTATATCGTTCGCATTCGTATGTAAGTTGACACCTATTGTAATGGCTGAATTAAAAAAAATTTTACGCTATAACTTTGAGTATATGATAATTTCGATCGAGTTATAGTTAAACTGATGTTATTATATTAAATAAGCATACTTGTCAACGTTTTATTTTTTAATCATTATTTCGGGACCAAATCGATCATTTCATAAAACAAAAATAAAATAAAAAAAAATTTACCAGAGATCAATGTATGAATATTTTATACATTTTTTAGCGAAATCTTCTATAATCGATCCTAAAATATCTAAAAAAAGTTGTGATTTCAAAATGAATTGACCAGAATTTCATTAACATTTGCAGGCTCCAAGTTAGCGTAAAATTTTTTGTTATTTAAAAATTAATGGGTGAGTTCGTACTTGAATGAGAGTAATCGTAAGATGTGTACAAACATTTTTAATTTACAGTATGCGGAGTGCCAGCTTTTTGCACTTTTGCCTTCCTCACGTTCTTGCCACCATTATTCGAAGCTACTCCGAAGAAACAGTATTCTTATATCTTTCCTTACTACTGCAATTCTATGATAATCAATAAAAATATTCAATTCGCTCAAATAACCCTACATTGTATAGTAGTGTTTGGTTACACCGGTATATGCTATTTGGGCTTCAACTATACTTTTGTAAATAGTGTTCATCACGTTTGTGGAATATACGCTATCACTCGGTACAAATAAATTTTGCGTGTAAATAGAAACTTAACTGCAATTTCATGTCATTAATCTTACTTTTTGTCTTATTCCAGCTACAGACTAGAGAACGCGATCGAATCCGTTTTAATCACACCTTCTGTTAACAAATTATTAAGCGAAAGATTGATTAGGCATAAACTGATCGATGTTGTCACTAAACATAGAGAAGCAATACAGTTAAGTAGTATATTTTATTATAGAGTATAACATATACGTGATCATAAAATTAAATTAATACAAACATTAGCATTGTGCGCAGAGTCAACTGTTAATCGATATTTTCTGTTCATTGATAACGCTATATCAGAAAAAACAATAACCAAAAAATTATCATTTTTTTTTTCATTTTCAGGGAAGTCAATATGATTGAACAAATATTCAGTAAAACTTTTCTTGTTATTGAAGTAGCAGCATTCGTAGGCATCGCCCTGATAATAGCAGATGTAAATAAGAATATTTTTTAGTTTTTCAATTACACTATTGCATTAAAAAAAATTCTGATAAATTTCCGCTTAATTTTCAGATTATGTATAATCAAAGAAGCGCCTATCAGCTCTTTCGAATTATAGTATTGACGTGGATATTCTTTGCTTACGTATTTTATGTAAATTGGACGGGTGAACAAGTGATTCAAATATCAGACAACGTAAGGTTGGCAGCGTGAGTATATTTTTTATTTATAGAGCAATACTATATGCGAACCATTATGTAGTTATACAAAGGAAATTGAATGGAACCCATAATTACACGTCCGACGTCCCATACGTAATATTTAAATAAAATTTTAATAAAATATTTTAGTAAGTTAGAGCCAACCCTTATTTCGATATTAACCCTTAATTACACCTTAATTAATTAAATATTAAACCTTAATTTCTATAACTAACTTCTTGCGACATGGGAAGCAATATATATAATTATTGTTCATAAATTAGTTATCTTTTTTTATACAGCTACTTTATTGATTGGTTTACGCTGTCACACGAAGCCAAGGAAATCATATACATGATTATTCGTCGAAGTTGTCAGAAGACTAGACTTACAGCTGGATCATTTGTTGCTTTGTCATTGGAAAATTTTTTATCGGTAAACCAGTGCTTTGCAATTGTAATTTGGTTTTATTTTACGAAAATACATAAAAAAATTTGTGTATTGTATATTTTAAGATTCTAACGACTTCATGGTCTGCTGCGACTGTTCTGTTCTCTACACAATTAAATCAGAAATACATTAACTTCACCACTCATGGCACTACAACTTCCTACTCGAATTCATCATCAACATAATTTTTATTATTAAAGCATGCCATTTCCGTTTGAAATCTGATAAATTTAATTTTGCAATCCAACATTTATAATAATAAACAAAGAAGTAATAAATACAATGGATATATTTTTAATGAATTTATCACATAATTTATTTCATATTTAATCTACAATGAAATGTCGTTTCAAAGGTGAAAAATATTTTTTATAACAATTGAACTTTATTAACATTCGCAATATGCCACACATCTTATTTTATTCCGCATATAAAGTTTGATGGTATAAGGGTCATCGTAACAATATTGTCTCAAAATTTATAAAAGATTTTTCGAAATTTCACGAGAACCGAATTTTTGGTGTAATTTATTACAAAAAAACTTCTCTTTCCCCTGGAAAGTGTCTTTATAACCAAAATAGTATACAAGTCGAGTTATTAATTTTACATTCCCCATACATAACGACGAACTATTCACACATGGTTTTGAACGATTGGAAAGAAGCAATATCAATATTGAAAATTGCTTCATTTTACGGACTTCCATTAGAGCTTATAATCGCGCAATAGCTTTCAATACGCACAAACAGATTCTCAATAATTATTATACAAACATTGTATATTTAACAGCGGTGGCCCCTGTCCGCGGGAGGCATATACAGCTCGAGAACTTAGTCTAAGCCCGCATAATACTGGTTAGCCTTATTCTAAGCCTGCCTGCGTCTATGTCTGTCCAACCACTATGCCAGAGTCTATTTCTGGCTAAGCTTCTCGTGGCGGCTATCCATTCCTCGAGAGGATCATCGCCCATTACGCATCATTGCTCATCATATTTTATTCATTTTTCATATTTTCGTGTCCACTGGTTCATTCAAAATCTTGGCATTTGCAACAGCTTCGGGGGACGCCAGGTGTGCCGCAGTCGATTAAAAATTCAAATTTCGCGCCGTATAACGCAGCAGACGAAAACCCAATTTAATTATGTATGCTGCTTGTAAAAAAGAAAAGTAAAGCCGGTACGTAATTACCTGTGCTTTACCGAAGTTCGCATTGAATATTTAAAAATCTCTCCAAATGGCGTTGGAATAACATCATTAATACCGCATGCGTTTGGAGAAATATTTAAATATTAATTTCAGATTCAGTCCGGAGAGCAAGTATTTCTCGGTTTTCCGAAATCTTGTTCCTACCATTTAGTATAAATGAAACGTTTTTCGTAAATGCGCCACACACGCGGTGGCGCGAAATTTGAATTTTTAACCGACCAATACATTAAAATTCTTCCTGCACGCAAATGTAGGATACAAAAACGCACCAATAAGAATAAATAAATAACACACAATAACAGCACATATCAATCCGTGTCTCGGACGCAATTCCACTCGAACAATGTCCGGCGCACAGTCTGCAGCGTCACCCTGCCCCGCAATAAAGCAACAATGCGAGCAATGCAACTCTCAATATTTCCCCCCGTGGTATATACATAATACATATAGTCAACGCCGCCGTGTACATATATATATACACACACACACACACGAGCAAAAAAGCAGCGCAACTTAACACCTCGCGCAAGTCGCAAAGCCGAGCATTGTGCGCGGCAGCGCATCGGCTATGCGCCGAGGGGTTACGCGGCAGCTTTGGGGCGCGAGAAATCGTTGCGTTATATGCACAAGTCGCGCGGTAGAGCCGTGCGCGATTCGTAAAGAGGCCGCGCGCGGCTATATCACAGAGAAGAAGAGGAGAGACGAGAGGATCGCCCGGAGGCTGATCCGCCGCGCGGCGCAGTAGCGGATTGTCGACGCGACGCGACAGTAGCTCCTCTTTAGAGGGCAAAGTGAAGGGGGGGGGGGGGGACTCCGCAGATCAAAGGCCGCGCCGCGGCGAGGATCAAAGGAGATTCGCGAAGTCGAAGCAAAGGTGCGCGCTCTCGCGTCACGTATTATATGCGCCTGTGTAAGAGTATAGGGGGGAGAGTAGACTGTTGGGGGATAGCTTTTTTCATTTTCAAGAGTGTGTAATAGCAGCTTTTTCGAATTCTCTTTCTTTTTGCGCGCCGTTGTTGTCTTACGCGACGCTCGCGGGCGAACGCTTTATTTTTTCGGCGACGCGCGCACTTACGCGCGAGAGTCTCAATTCGAAATTAAAATTTCGCGCCGTTAATTGATGATTGCGGTGTATAAGGTATATGTATATATACCTGTGTAGTGTGTATATGTATACATACACGCGAGCGCGAAGCTTTGGGAAACGGTGCGGACGCGCGGCGTGTGTAATTACAAGCCGGAGGGTATTACTTCTCGTACTTCGTGCAGTTTATCATAATTCATCCTCTTTTCCCTCGCCTGCGCCGTTGTATATATATGTGTGTGTATATGCAGGTATGTATAATACGACGCCGCGGCGAGAATTTTGAATTAATTATCCGCGAATATTGCGCGCTTTCGCAAAACCAATTATTACACATTCGCGATATTGCGAAACTTTGAAGATTGACCAATATACCTATACCTATATATACACAGGTATAATACACCCGGCGATTAGGGGCTTTATCATACTACGCTCGCTTATATACATGTATATTGTATATACTATATACCCCCTTTAACCTGTTGACTATATGCCATCCGCGCAGAGCCCCGCAACGCGTCTACATAAATACATATATACAGTATATACGTATACATCGCTCACAAAGTAGCCAATGAAATCTAATAAAAGCCAGGCTAACCGCCCATCAGAAGCGGAAGGAAAACGCAGGATGAAAGTGCGTATAATAAACCGACGTCGGAGAATAATACAGCGAGCCGCGGCGCATAGGCTATCTGTGCCACGCGCGCGAGATAATTATAAAGCCGACGTCGCGCAGGTTTCTAACTAGACACGCGCGCGCGCACAGAGGCTCTCTCTCTCTCGCTCTCTCAAAGGGCTGCGCGCAGAAAAAGCTCCGGCGCAAAGATCAAAGGACTCGGAAACTTTTCTTCCCCCGCTGTGCTGCCCCCCCCCCCCCGCCCCCCTTCCCGCGCGGCTCGCCGTTGTGTCGCGGTAATCGACGGTTTACTCGCTAAGCGGGCGACAACAACACACGCCCCCCCCCACCTTTTTCTCTTCGCGCAACGTGTATATATACATTTAAAATATATTCGCCGGTTACTTCAAAACGTTCGATCGCCCGCGGGGGCTGTGCGCCTGCGTGCATAACTCGCTCAACGGTCAGGCTGCGCACAGTGCTGTATATGTATATCTATACACGCGTACGCGCGTGTATACAGCAGCTCGGATGTGCACACGCAACATGTTATCCCGAGACACTCGAAAGAGAGCCGCCGCCGCCGCTACTGCGCTCTCTCTCTGCAGCAGCGGGGTTTATTTCCGCGAGAGACTCTCTGTGCTCTCTCTCTCTCTCCGCGGGAGTGTGGCCGCCGCCGCCGCCGCCGGCGGATTATTAGAGCGGTATCAAAGCTTCGGCCTCTGAAAGCCTCTTTGATTTCTCTAATGGCGAGCGCGGTTTATTGGCGTCCCTGTATCCTACGCCTAAGCATATAACGCACTCGCCTATAAATATAGTTCTCCCGCGGAGAATGCGCGTTTTAATACGAAATCGCGGGTAAGACCAACTTTGCCCCGCACACGCGCCTAATACGACGAATAACGACGTGTGCATAAACGCACACGCTCGGACAGGGAACTGGCGCCTTGGCGCATGATCTCCCCGCAAGCAGTCGTTCGTGCGTGCGTGCGTGCGCGAGTAGGCAGCGCCTTATGGACACGCATTATAAAAAGCCAAACAAGACTCTCCGCGCGCGAGCAGACTGCACAGAGTATACGAGAGAAAGAGAGAGAGTGTATTAGAGAGTTCAACTCCGCGGCCACTGGAGGTCGCCTCGCGCTCTCCCTCCTCTCTCTCTCTCTCTCTCGCGCTGTGCGTCTCTCTCTCTCTTTCTCTCGCGCGCCGCGAGTCCGCCGCCGCGTAGCTCTCCTCCGCGGAGAGAAAACACAGTCCGCGAGCGGCGCAAGTGCCGAGCTGCGAGCCTCTCCCCTGCGCTCGTCGAGCCGCGCGCGCGAGCGAGAGAGAAAGAGAGAGCTGCTGCAGTGCTGCTGCCGTACACCGAGCGAGAGACACACAGCGAGAAAGCGAGAATTGATATCGTAGAGGTTAAAGCGGCCGCCTTTCTCGCGATACGTGTGCATATAGGCGTGTTTGCCGCGCGTAGTGTTGTCGTGCCTGCCCCCCCCCCCTCCCCCGAGGAAGTGCTTCACGCGCGTTGATAACAGAGGCCCCGTCGATGGCTTAGACGCGCGACTCTCCGAGGCGCAGGTGGACGTCGCCGCGCCACCACCGCGGATCGATCAGCGGGCGCTGCAGGTGCTGCGTGTCCTAGCCGGCCCTCTCCTCACCAAGGAGCTTCATGGCAGCCAGGATAGGGCCGCGAGCCCTCGGCCGTGACTCTTCTGCCGCCGTGGCCTCGGCTTCCACGGCCTCGTGCGAGCCTCGCGTCGGCGGAGCGTCGTAGTGCCTGTCGCACAGCTCTTCGGTCAGTGCACCCGGGAGGACGGATACACCCCGATCGTCGCCAGCCTTCGACGAGCTGCTGCCACAAGGTGAGTCCGTAGTTGCGCTCTTGGTATTGTTGCCTTGTATACGACGCCTCGAGCTCCATGTCGCGCACGTATACGTACACACACACGTACGTGCAGTACACACACGTCGTACGTACACCTGTGTGCGAGTGAAGTGAGTGATGTATCGAGCGGCGGTATACGTGCAGGGTTGTTGCTACTGCTGCTGCTGCAGTAGCCCGAGAGTTTACGCTCGTAATATATAACCTTATACGCTCGCGAGGATGCAAATCTCTCGGTGTCTCTCGCGTATACGTGTGATGGGCTTTCGCGTCGGACTGTACCGGGGGGGGGGGGGGGAGACGTCCCTAAAAGGTCGGATGTCGTGTGCTGCGCGCGGCGCCGCGGCGGCACTTTCATTCAGGGCGTCGGAATAGACGCCATGGCTAAATGAGCCCCCTGAATACGCCGACGCCTTCCCCGCGTGCTTGTAACTATCACGGCGCTTAAAAAGTCCTCTCGCGAGGCGAGAGCTGAGAAACACGTATATACAATCGAACGCCATGTTCGCGGATGCGTAAGGGCCGCGCGTATATACGCTCGAAGGTTGCTAAACAACATTGACACAAAACAGTCTCGGGGGACGCCTCGTCGATGGTTAATCGGTGGGGAGAATATCGAGCGACCTCGCGTTAAATAATTAAAGAGTGTACTGTGTACGCGGTATATAGCTGTGGGCAAGTACACTCGGGGCGAGAAGAGAAGGACTGTATATATATACGAGAGGCGAGTGAATGGCTCCGCAGAGCGTATAAAGTCCTCCGATCAATGAAGTTTATCTTATGAATGCATCAGCGTATAGTCGCCGCTAATGACAAGCTCTTGAACTTGAACCGAATACCGGCCTCGCTCGAGCCGCGAACAAAAGTAGCTAAAAACAAATGCTGCTATACACTGCTGCGGAGAGCCACGTGTGGCGTGTGTGTATGTGTGTGCACTGCGGCGAGCTGCTCTCCCTGCATGTGTGTATGTATACAAGTACAATTGTGTACAGTGCGTACAACGTGGACTCCCGTCTGGAGAGACTCAACCCCCCCGGTGGAACAACGTTGCTACTGTACAACATTTAACGCGCGTATGTAACGTATATGTAGAGAAAAAGTCTGTCCCGAAAGGAGGCCGATGCATGTGTATAAACGTGGCTCTCGCTCCGCATGTGTTTCCGATTAGCCCGAGGCGCGCGCGGGGGCGGCCTTAAAAATATGATAAGCCAACGCGTATGATATTCACTGTCTTTCGCTCGCGCTCCGTCGTCGCCCGTAATCCAGTTACGAGACCGTTGATCGTCGCGTTTCTCAATCGCCTATATACTTACGCGCGTATAGACCGTATACACGCGTATACGCGCGAGCATTGAATTCCATTCTTCGGACGTCAAAACAAACTTTTCTTTGAAGTGAGCCTCGCGCGTATATACTATATATAATATATATATACTTGCGTGTATATACGCGAGAGCGTACGTATCGCCGTTTTTATTTATCGGGCAGTTTCGCCGGGCGAAAAAATTTCGTCCGCGGCATTTATACACACACATATACGCGCGCGCAAGTGCTATATACGCGTATAGTGTATAGGAAGCGCGCATCGTTTTTCCAAAGCGCGCTGTACACAGAGAGAGAGAGAGCGCGCGATCCCGAGAATTTCAGCTTTTTTTTCTCCTCGCTTCGCGCGGCTCCCTTTCAGTCCCGTCGTCGTCGTATCTTTTTCCGTCCTCTCTCTCTCTCTCTCTCTCCTCGAGGGTCGCTGCCTCTCTCGCTCTTTCTCCTCCTTCGCAGCGCGCGGCGTTTTGTTCTTCTCTCTTTCTCCTCTCTCTCTCTCTGTCCGCCGCGTATAATACGTAAGTGAGCGCGTCTCTCGAAATCCACTGTGTCTTTCTCTCTCTCTCTTTCCGATGTGTGTGGACTGCGGAGCGACTATTATCGTCCGCGCGTCTATGTGGTTTATACAGAGGAATAGAGAATCGTGGAGAGGAAGGGAAAAGCGTAATGTGCATGAGCGAGAAGACGAAGAAACTCGTGTTGCGCGTGTATACGGGCAGGAGGTATTAAGGGAGAGAGAGAGAGCGGGGCAGGGCAAGAAAAATTAAGCGAAACACGCCGAGGGAGAGAGAAGCGATATAGCCGACGTGCGCGAGGAGGAGAGAAAGAGTGGGATTCGAACGTGGTAGGCGGGAGGTGGAGAAGCAGCGGCGGCGGCGGCGGCGAGCCTTTGATGTAGACACGCTCGGCGACTCCTTCACGCCAATAAACTAACGGTTAGGTTAAGGTCTCTTTAAGCCTTAATAGCATTATCCTTGGCTCGCGTGTATACGAGGCGGCGGCGGCGGCCCCTCGGGCGTCATCGGACCTCGACGTGTGACGGGCCACTGCGCGGCTTCTTTTCTTATGTGTGATACACTGACGCGCGCTTTTCGCGACTTTTCTCACGCTCTGTACGCCGGCGTTTTGCTTTTTGCCCCCCGCCCCCCCCCCACTCCGGCCCGGGAGCTCTTCTATATCTACCGGCTACCGACCCCCCCCCCCTTTTCTGCGAGAGGAGGAGGAAAGTGCACGTTTCATGTATTAAAATCGAGAGATAGCGTAATTACTCCAACTGCGCACTCGTTTTTCTCTCTCTCTCACTCGCCGACAGTGATGTGCGTCAGATGCACGAGTTGCGCGCACAGGTTCGACTATGCTGCCGCCGCCGCTGCTGCTGCTGCTGCTGCACCTGTCGCTCGTGGCTCTCTCGCATTATGCGGCGCTCTTTGATGTCCTCGAGGCATACGGAATCCAAATGGGCACGAATACGAGCGCGCCGAGAGTCGTCGGGGAGCGAGCGCGCAGGCGATCGAGAAAATAGAAGTGCCGCCGCGCGCGTGTTCTATTTTTGGAAATTGATTTTGTAAATCGTTATAATCGCGCGCGGAGATTGTTGTTTCGCGAGGAATGATAGACGCGCTGAATTCTTTTTCCTGTGCGCGTTTAAAATTTTTTGATACGCTTGAGCTTGGTTTAAAATGTTCCTGGTTAATTGATGATAGCAATGCCTACACTACTGTATGTATAATGTACACTACGGATTATTAATTGCGAATGTCAGGAACTTACATTAAAACGTAATATCTCTGAAACACATTGAGCGTATTATATGCATTAAATTTTGTGCAGTCATTAATTTTAATGTTACACTCATTTCCTGCGGAAAATAACATTAATGAAATGTTTGTACGATTATAGTGCATGGATTATTTTTCATGAAGCTACATTGACTGTATGAATTACATGAACGTTTTATCGAGGGGCAAAATAAAGATGAACAAAAAATCAGTTAATCATGAAATAACTGAACCTCCACTTAAACAAGATTCATAAATTTGTTGTTTTCTTTTTATAAAAATCAGCTGTTCGCCGAACCGATCAAAGAGCCGCGTCGCAAAGAACGTTATCGATATCTACTTTTAAAAATCGTGCCACTCGCGCTTCAATCCGAATCCGCGCGCACTCCGCAATTATAAATTCCAAACGGAAAACTTTTATGTACGCCGCTAAGAAAACCGCCGGCAAGAACCCTCCCTCCCTCTCTTTCGCTCTTAAAAAGTCTCGTGCAGCACTGCGCGAAGTGGATCACGCAGCATAGAGAGAGAGAGCGGCGCGCAGAGCCACCGCCGGGCGCGACGAAACAGCTCGTCGGAATCCGCGCGCGGCCATTCACGAGAGCCAGATCAAAAACAGCCCTCCCCGGAGAAAGTCGAGGGCGCAACGGAGGAGGAGGAGGAGGAGGAGAAAAAAAACCCGCGACTCGAAGAAAAGCTCGGCCGACGGTTGAGCTTTAAAGCTGCGCCTCTCCCCCCCGGGGGTGACGTGCATCGCACAGAGAGAGAGACATACACGGAGAGGAGGAAAGAGTATATAAGTGAATCGACGAGCGCAAAGTGTATAAGAGAGATAGAGGCGGAAACCGCTCTCCAGAGGCGCGTCGTCGGAAGCTTTGATATGACACAATGAAAGGACGGCATCCACCCCGTCACAGAGACAGAGAGAGAGAGAGAGAGAGAGAGACAGACAGAGAGGAGGAGTACAACGCTCGAGCGGCACGACCACGTGGTATCAAACAACTGACGTGTGTCTCATCCCTCGGCGTTTGCTCTCTATTATTGGTCCACTTGGCCTCTCTCTCTCTCTGTCTCTACACCGCTAATCGGGCGCCTTTGATGTGCGTACCCGTGTGCAACTACTCTCGTCGATGTTTATCCTAAAACCATGTACATACTCGCCTGTGCGTATTACGGGCAATTCGATAGTTGCGATACTTGCTTCTTCGCCTCGTTTCCCCCTCTATTTTTAAGATCGAGCGCGACAGAAAGACTTTTGAAGTGCCGCGCGGACGAGGAGGAAGCTCGCGCTCGGCGATTCTAAATTCAGAGCGCGTAGTATGCCCCGCGACATTCGCATACATGTATATTGTATATACATACGAGACTCGCTTTGCCTGCGCTATGCGCGCATTAATCCTCGAATAAAAGGGGTCAGGGGGGAGGGGGGGTTGAAAGTAGGCATCAAACGGCAGCGTGGCGACAGGTCGCGTTTGATCCATTATCGCGCCTTCGAGCGCATTGTCGGGGTCTCGTATTGCTCGCCGACTGAAGTTCGCGCAGAGAGACGCAGTGTCTCCTCCCCCCCCCCCCTCCTTCCCAAGTGCGCCTATATGGGAAACTGCCGAGTGCACTCTGCGGACTGTGCGCTGCGTCCGCGAATTCCGTTTATCTTCTTCCTCCGACTTCCATCGTGTGTGCTCCCGCGGGGAATTGGAAATTACCGGAGATGTCGCTGCACTGTACACTATATATATATTATATATATATATAACGCGAGAGACACGCGCACTCGACTCTCGCGCGGCGCAATTTCGTTTCGATGGCACTCTCACCGGCGGGAGGGGGGGGGGGAGGGGGAATATTGAAACTCGTGTATACCGTTGTATACCCCGACGCCGCGCGGAATCGGAAATAGTGCGCGACGAAACGCCGCCGTTATTGTGTATTGGATTTTTATAGTGCACTCGACGAGGATCGACATCGCGCGCCGTCATATATCCTTGGAATGAGAAAAAAATCACCTGCTCTCTGGAATGCGCGTATACGCGCATGTGTGTGTGCATATATATATATATATATAGTATACACGCGTCTGTGCAAGAGAGAGAGAGAGAAAGAGAGAGAAGAACGCGCGCTCGGCAACGGACAAAAACCGCGTGCGCCGCCGCTGCGGCGACGGCGGCGGCGGCAGCGGCGGCGGAGAGAAAAACTGCGCGCGAAGCGTTTTATCTTCCGCCTCGCGCTCCGCAGCGGCGAGCCTTAATTAAGAGCAATTTCAGCGAGTTCCAGCTAATTGGCAGCCGTATATACACTGCCGCAGCCGAGAGAGCGAGCGAGCGAGCGAGAGAAACGGAATCCTGCGGAAGACGCGCGTCACCGACGTGCTTTCCGATATAATTGCAAGGCTCGGCCGCTGTTTAAGCGGAAATCGCGTCGCGCGCGAGCGTCCCCCATTATAAATTATACGCGCGTTTCGCCGCGCTTTCGATAAAGGAGATACGCGATCGATAGGAGCTTTCGCTCGGCTTACGCGTTATACGCTGTAATGTTTAACGCGGAGGTCGATGACCCTCCCACCCCACGAATCCGCGTGTTATTCTAATAATTCTCGCGAGTGCGTGTACGAAGCGACACCGATACGCATACACGTGACACGTACTTACGCAGTGTACCTACCGCATTGAAATTATATTCCAAATAGAAGATGACAGCGCCATATAGTGTATAGAGTCAACGGATATTTTGCAGCGCTTATACAGTATACACTATACACGTATATATAGCAACAACAATAACAGAACGCGAGAGAGGCTCATCCGCTTATAGGCGCGTCGACCTTGGTATGTGCGGCTCGATGCGCGCACACATACACACGGGCGCGCGCGAATGAGAGAAAGAGACTCGGTGGAATTCCAGCTTTTCGTTTTTATTTCTCCCGAGGGGCAATCTCGGCGGCGGCATCTGCGCGAAACGTCGATCCGCCGTCTCTCTCTCTCTCTCTCTCTCTCTACTCCGAGCCGTGCATTACCTTTGCAAAGAGCGCCGCTGAATCCGAACCCGGAGAGAGAGAGTCGTGTGCGCCGGCGGCGACTGTGCAGTTTTCCTTCTTCGTCTATAATCTCCGCGCGTGTGTATATAGGTGTATGTATATATACGTATGTGTGTGCTTTTAATGCTCGAGAGCTATCGAAGAGGTTCAAACTCGCGCCCACACAGCGCAACCATTCACTGTTTTCTCGGCTCGCTCGGCTCCTCTTCGCGTATACGTATACGTATATAGTAGTGTATAACGTATACATATACATATATATGCCAGCATCAGCGGCAAGAATTTTCGGCTGGATTCCATTCAGCTTTTTTTGCGGAAGCCGCGCGCGCGAGAGGAGGGACACGACGAGGCGTGACGAGGGCGAATTTTTTCGTAAACGATAATCGCGCTTTGGCTCGCCGTGACGATGCCGTATTGTGTGTGCACTGCGTATATATACTACATAATGCATATTGCATATACTATATAGCGAGCACCGAGGAATCGAGGGGTTGTCGCGCGCGCTTATAAAGTACAAAGCCGGCGCGTATCGCGACAGTGACGAATGCCTTTCGTCGTTTGCGAAAAAAGGGAGCGTCGAGGATAGTTTGCGCTATCGCGCGTTGGATTTTGTTGTATAGAAGTTTTTAGTGTTTTTGCGCAGAGTATAGGCGCTTGTATGTCATTGTGGAAATTGACGCTTGGCGATTGCGCTGAAATGGCGCGGGCATCTCGTTTGATTTACGCTCGGGGATCGTTGGCTTGAATGTCTTTCGTAACGTTGTAGGCCGTAGATTCAACGATTACTTGTATCGACGTGGCACTCCGATTTCCGCTTGTTGGAACTGCTTCTGAACTACGACTTCGAAACTTAGCGGTTGGGTTAAATTTTGAGTAATGTAGTAGTATCCAGTAGGTAAATTGTTGTCGAATCTATTTTTTTTTATCGTAGAAATAAAGAGAGCTTGGGAGTGAGGAAATTGTTGCGTTTACTATGCAAAAAGTGTGTACGGTTATAGTTATAGATTCAACAATCAGATTTTGATAAAACTCGTAAGGCATTGGTCAATAACGTTTAATATAGTGATTTAAAAAATGTAGTGCCGCTGTGGAAATGAATTTCGATAAATTACTCTTCAAAAGCTATCAGTTTTCATTGGGCCGTATTTTTGCGTAATAAGAGATAAATTACTTGACAGATATTTATGATTTTTCGAAGCATTATGATTAGATAAGTGAATGTAGTGAAATGAATTAACTGAAAGTTTATAAATAAAACATCACACGAGTTTTTCCTTGAAAATTTATCAGAATAATTAGAGTCAAGTTAATTATTTTTCAACGATCGTTGAATTTTTTTAAAAGTAATTTACAAAAATGAATTAAGTAGTAAAATTTGTTAGAACCTCGTAACATTCTAATATTTTATTCTTGTCGCCAGTTTCTTCGTGATGAAAGTATAAGTTTTGAATTTTATTGGAATGTATCACTGTTTTATTAGCATTTTATTATTTCATTTAAATTGTAATCATATTACAATTAATTCAATGAAGATTTGATTATCTTTAGGTTGTCATGGATTTCCGTGAAAATACCCCACGATTTTCATCCCGTCAAAAATAAATTATCAGACTACTATCCGTTCTTGTCGATAAAAAAAGGAGACTTTTTCGATTTTTTGAGATCCAAGAAATTTCGACCATTCTTTCGTGTGATAGCTAATCAAAATTTTATTATTGTTTCGGAGTGTCAAACTTCTGTTGATTCTGAAAATATCACAAAGTTTTAACACGCTTGGAACATTTTTCTGATCGTAATTTCAAAACTTATTCTTTCTCACAAGAAAAAAAAAATTTGCTAACCTATTTCCAAAAACATCTATCAATACCGACTTTGAATGCTTATTTGATACACAAATTAATATGCTTATTTATTTAACTATCACGAAAATCACCGTCGCTTTGACTGAAAAATGCAACCGCATACACCTCAACAAAAAAAAATTGTTCATCAATCGAAAGCTCGACTTACATATGCATTCAGCAAGCTCTCTCTCTCTCTTTCTCGAAAAGTGCATTAGCACAGCTTTGCCGCCGCTTACGCGTGCGTATGTGTTTGGCCGGTGCGGCGAGACAGACGCTGCGCGCGCGCGCTTTCATCCTCCTCCTCCTCCTCCTCCTCTCTTTACAAATGATATTAGTGCTCGCTCGCGCGGCGGCGAGTCCAAAAGCAGCAGCCAACCTGCGGTGCGCGACGAGCAGCAGCAACAGCAGCAGCCATCCCTTGATGCAGCAGCTGTCGGCATTTTCTCTCTATATCTCTCTCTCGCTTTTTTTCCTCCGCTCCCGGCCGTGTGTTTTTCTTTTGCCGCGCGCGCGCGGAGAGCTTCTTCTTCGGCTTCCTCCCTCGACTTTGTTTGCCAAGGAGCAAGTGGGACTTTCGAGGCGTGAGAAAGCCTCGCGTCGTCTTGTTTTCTTTTCCTCTTTCTCTTCTCTCTCTCTCTCTTCCCCCGAGCTTTAAGCTCCTCGGCGATCGATGGCGGCTTCAAGAGAGAGAGAGACTCTGCCGCTGCACGTGCTTCTGCATGATTCAGCGGACGTGGCGACGTGGTTTTCCGGAAGTAGACAGAAGCGCGCGGCAAGACGGGAGAAGGCCAAAAGAGAGAATTGAATCGGAGACCGAGCGGAGCATGAGATTTCCCTTTTAGCCGGGATGAAACATGCATATCGGGTGAAAGGGAGCTGCCAGTCCTGTACCCTAAAGAAGCGTAGGACTGTATGAGCGCAGGGCCATGTCGAAGCTAAAAAATTTCGATTGGCTTGCGCCTTCGCTCGCTCGTTCGCGATTGGCTGCTCGTTCGAGTGCGCGCGTATTTCGGAGCAGTTTGAAATTTCTTTGGGACTTGTTAATAGAAATTAGTGGAGAATTTCAATTTTTACAATTTGAATACGATATACATGGGTTTGGAATGAGGTTGAGAACACGGTGTAGGTGTACTATGGGGAAATCCGCCAAAATAATTCGGATAATTGCAGCGGAAATCTGCAGAAAAAAATATCCATCTATAGGACCCCCAGAACACGAAAAAAATAGCGTTCCCACGAAATCCAATGAGCGTTTTTGGGTATTTAGATATTTGTGTGAACATTTTTTTAAAAAATGCGTTTTTTTAAGCGTTTTTTTCAATCCGAATTTAGAGGGAGAAGGAATTTTATTTTGAGTCTCGCAAATATGTTCAAAAGTTCACAAAATATCTCAGCTTTTCAAATTGGTTGAGCTTTTCTGTCTATGATTTCTTTCATCAACAAAATGACGGTGGTTTTTGTGAAACAGTGTTGTTAAACATGATTTTTTTCTCGAGAAATATGACCTTAACGGAAAAATGTTGTAGAATAAAAAATGCTTAAAATTACTCAACGAGTGCGTAACAATTTTTTTGAAAAATTTTTGAGCCTTTTTTAAATTTTGAAAAAATTGTGAAAATTGAAAAAATTTTATATTTGCTCAAAAAATTTTGAAAAAATTCATACGTATTCATTGAGTAATTTAACATCACGATTAACATCACGCTGTTTTACAAAAACAATCATTAGTTTGATAAAAAAAAATCCACAAAAAAGCCTAACCAATTTGAAAAGCTCAGCTATTTCGTGAGCTTTTGTACATATTTGCGACTCTAAAAATAAAATTCCCTCTCCCATTAAATTCGGATTTAAAAAATACGCTTAAAAAATTTTTTTTTAATTTTTACACAAATATCTAAATACCTAAGAACACTCATTCGATTTCTTGGGAACACTATTTTTTTCGTGTTCTGGGGGTCCTATAGAACAAAAAAAAAACACTGTCTCAGACGAGTTTCACGAGATTTTTTTTGTCGTTTCCCGCTGCAATTATCTGAATTACTTCGGCGGATTTTTCCATATACACGCACGAAAATCAGTACTTTTATGAAGATATAGGTGTACAAGTGTACATAACCTATAGTGTGATGGTCTCGATGGTCTAGTGTTATACATAACGCTTGTTTCGATTTTCCTCAACTCTCTTAAAAAAAAAGTTAGAGAGAAGCAAGCGCGAATATAACGCTGGGAATAAGCAAAAGGATTTTTAGTACACACGCGGGAAAGCGCAAAGCAAGCCCGGCACACACCGAGAGAGAGAGAGAGAGAGACTGATGCCCCGCTGCAATTAAAACGTGCGCGCGCTTGCGCCGCGCGGAGAAAAGGAAGTAATGAACGCGCGCGCAAGGAGCCTTTTATAGACGCAGAAAGGGATTTTTAGAAGGAAGAGAGGCGAGGAGGGGGGGGGGCGGGAGGAGGAGAAGCGCAGAAACGCCAAGGTCACACAGGCCTGAAAGGGAATCGTAGAACAGCGCAGGGCGCGACGCTAAATATTTCACGAGCTATAGTGCTACGTAGGTGTATATATACGCGCCTATTATATATACTTCGATGAAGCAGGAAACGCGGCGCGTAGTGTGTAACTATTATACGTGTACGCGGTATGTTTGCACTTGGGAACCGAGAAGAAATTCCCTGGCATCTATCTCTCTCTCTCTCTCTCGTATATATAGTTTCGCGTATAGGTCAAAACCCTCCGCGCGCAAGTGCCAAAACGCGGAAAGCGCCTTTGGCGCCGTATAAAAGCTTATTATTCGGCGCCGGCGGCCGCGTAAAAGGGGAATAACAAAATGGCAAAAAGGAGAGAGAGAGAGAGAGAAAGAAAGATGTATATGTTTGCATATGTATGCGCGAGCATAGAAAAAGAGATTTTATTGCCGAGGAGGGAAAATCCTTTCGGGCGAGTCTGCGCCTCGCTCGCTCACTCTCTCTCTCTCTCTCTCTCTCTCTCTCTCTCTCTCTCTCTCTTGGGGATAAACATCAAACGAGCGTTTGCGCGCACCTGCGGACGCAAAGGAGAGGTCGAAAGTGTATGCGCGGTATTACGTGGATGAGGAAGTAGACTGGCTTTCGGGACGTGTAACCCGCCGGTATATGGGTCGAAGATTTTGCGTTTGTGTATATAATCGCACGGCGCGCACACGAGACATCGTTTGATTTTTTTTTTTTTTTTTTTTTTGAAAAAGCAGACGAGCTCTTTCGAGATACTTGTACTTGTTAAAAAGTTGGATCTTTTGCTGCAAGGGATAAACGAAGTCAAAGGTGGTAGTTGGTGTAATACTTGTTTCTGTTTTAATTTTACGTTTGTTGTATGTTAACGAAATGTATTGAAAATTACAGGAGAGTATAGACGGATGATTCAAATTTATATTTTATATTATTGAAATTTAATTATAATTGGCAATTTGAATAAGTATAAATAATCTTTAACAGCAATGCTTATGTTGTATAAGTTGACTAATTGGAAAATCGCGTCGTACCAGATAAACGAAACATGTTAAAGATCATTTTTGCAATATTTTCCTTAATGGCATTTAAAATATTTTTTATTTACAGAATTTCAAACTCAACACTCCAAAATTTTTATGAGAAGTGTAAATTATAAACGCATTTTAAAATATTTCACTCTAATCTTCGTGTATTTCATGCTTGCGTGACCTATTTCAAATGCGCATTCATTAAGCCGTTAGCGCCCAAAATCGCGAAATTTTTAGTTTATTTTTGACACTCGCTCACAAATAAAGTGAAAGGATTCGCACTAAAATTGCAGACTATGTTTTCGGGCACGCCTTGGCGAATCTCGGGATTGCAATGGTATTTCCATACCCACAGGTGGAAAAAAAATAGAAATAAGTTTTTTCTTGATTCCTTTTTCCTGACCATGAAAGATTGAGAAAAAAAAGTTGTATAGTTATATTTATTTTTTACGATTTCAGGGATTAACGCTGCGTACATTATTACTCGCCTTTCGATGTATCTATAGATAATTTTAATTAGATTTCCAATTTTTCTACTAAACAAATCAGTGACAAGAATATTTTTGTGCTCACTTTATGTTTGACATATTCAGGGATCTTGTTAGAATTCTTTCATTCCTTTTTTTGTCAATTCAAAAACAGTTGAAAATTATAGAACTTTGCAGGATATCCAATGTTATTCTATAACTATAAACAGCGCCTCAACTTTTTTTACGCATAATATCATGATCTGAGCGAAGTATTTATGTATTCATAAAAAATCATAGTATGCGTTAACGATTGGATATTTTAATTGTACGTTGCAAAATATAATTCACTAAACAACGGCAAAAAGACTACACAGTCTATCTGCTACGCAATTAGCCAACCGCTTAACAAACTTTAACGGACAATCTTCGCTGCCGCGAGCAAATCAGTTGTACATTTCAGCGCGAGCTATATACATCGCGCGGCGCGAAATTTAAATTTTCAATTGGCTATCGGATCCCCTACAGGCTCCAACGCAGTTCCTCTTGTGTGTGTGTATATATACCGAACGCTGCACCCGCGAGGTTTTATATAATACGCTCTCGCGCGCGTCGATCCGGCTATAAGTGCGGCTCTCGATTAAAAACAAAGGAGGCATAAAGAGAGAAAAGAGAGCCAAGTGTAAAAAAAAGGGGGTCACAAAGTGTTCAAACAAATAATCCGCACGCACGTATATATATATACATACACGTATATACAGCGCTGACGAAAGGACGAGGCGGTGCCTCGCACAAAAGAGAGCCCGGAGAGAGAAAGAAAGAAACTAAAGACAGGCTTAAAAAAAAAAGAAGCGAAGGAATAAAAAAAAAAGGAGAGGAGAAAAAGAAACGAGAGGAGGACAGACGTATACACACCCATATATAAAAGCACGCCAGTGTGTCTTCATTGTCAAAGGTGCCGCTCTCGCGTGCTTTACCCGCTCTCTTGCGATCTTTGTTCTTTGATCTGCAGTACTGGAGCTCCCCCTCCTCCTCTATTTTTCTCGCTCGACCCCACTTTGCAGCAGCGGCGGCGGCGGCGGCGGCAGCAGCAGCGGCTCTTTAAACTCGCCGTGTGTGCGTCTCGTCGAGAGGAAAAGCCGGTCATCAAAAGATCCTCTCTTTCCTATACATACCCCGAGCCTTATGCCACATTGACCTTTACGTTCTGCAGATGTCTCTCTCTCTGTCTTTCTCGTTCCGTGTGTATAACAGCGCGCAAGCTCGTAAAAAAACGGTGAAAAAAAAAAAATAATCTCGAGTCTCCGTTAATTGACGGTGTGCGACCGCAGTATATACACATACAACAACATACTGTGCTGTAGTGCTATATACGCGTATACGTACGTAAATAAAACTAAAAAAGCGTGCGCGCAGCTGACGGACACATTTGATAAGCGCGATGCGCGCTTACGGCGGAGCGGCCTATTCGTCACGAGTTTAATCGCGCCTCCATCTCGTTCGGCGAGGCTTGACCGCGCGCTGACAACCCCCGGGTGTAAATACGCGTGAAGTGAATCGCCGGCGCGGCGGCGAACATGAAAGCTCGCGCGCACTGTCGTCGCTTCCTCAACTGCAGCGGCGGCGGCTCCATTGTTCGCGCTTTCTCTCACTTTTCCCCGGCGCGCTTTGAGACGTGCCACAGCGAGAAAAAGACACTTACTTATATACGCGAGAGTTTGGACAATCGACGCACCTACTACCGCGCGTCGTCCAATTTGTCGCTGATTAGTCGCGTCCCTCTTCTTTCTTTGGTTCTTCTTTTTTTTTTGTCGGTTCGCCGCTCACGTGCGCGCGTCGATGGCGATGCGTATTGTATTAGATACCCTCGAGAGATTTTCCGAGCTTATGTATATACCTATATATCGCGTGTATACATAAGACAAGCGGCGTTTATATCGCTAGGAAGACTCTCGCTCTTGATGAGAGACCGGCTCTTGGCCTGTGTGTCGAAACGGTCCCCGTGAGAAGGGATGACGCAACTCGCGCGCGCGCGGCGGCGAGATCTGAGGGATTGAGAAATCTCTCTCTCTCTCTCTCTCTCTCTCGAGCTTGTGTACGAATTTATTTTTCGAGAGAGAGAGAGAGAGAGAGGAGCCGTTGGGCAACGCGACAAATCGTCGGGTGTGACTCTTTTTTTGTCTCTCAATGGGATGTATACGAGTGTGTCCAGGAAATTTCGGAAACAACTTGGACGGAAAAATTGCAGAAAATTTTCTTGAAGGCACACCATATACCAGACCTGTTTTTTCTCGTTGCTTATTAGGTCATTCTGAAAGAGAAAAAGCTCGCGTGCAGGGTATACTTTTTTCCGGAGCAGAAACGACTCGAAAAACCAGAAATTATTATTAAAAAGAAAAAAGAATTCATAGATTTTTTTCCTCGTTTTTTTCTGGAAACCTATGGACTTTTACAGAAAGTTCATTAGAACAAAAATGTCTTAAAATTCATCGAAGTATGCTCTAGAAATTTTTCAAATTTTTTATGGACGTTTATCGAAATTTCGATTTTTTTTTTTGGATTTTCGAAAAATCGAAAATTGCATCGGATCGATCTGAAAAATTTTCAGAGCATTCTTCCATGAATTTCAAAACATCTTTTTTCTAATAAAATTTTTGTGAAAGTCCATAGTTTTCGAGAAAAAAATCTATGAATTCTCTTTTTGTTAATTATTTCCCATTTGTTCGAGACGTTTTTGTTCCGGAAAAAAAATATAGCCCAAGATTGTCCATGTACGCGAGTTCTTTCTATTTCAGAATGACTTACAAGGAACGAGAAACAACAGGTCTGGTATAGGTGTGTCTTCAAGAAAACTTTTTGCAACTTTTCCGTCCGTGTTGTTTTCGAAATTTCCAGGATTTACACGTATACGTACACATTATAATACAGACTACAGACGAGGGAACGTAATATTCCGCGTTTATTCGCCCATCACCATCGCCGCGCATCCTCGTTTACGGTAGCCGACCGACTCGCCGGATTATCCGCGCGTATTATCAGCTATACATATACCCGCACCACACCGACGACTACAACTCATCGTCTCTGCCACTTAAATACTCGATCGAACGCGTGTGTCAACTCGTTTCTATCGGACTCTCGGATCGATATTACAGATTTAGAAATTTATCGCTCGCTTGCGCAAAGATCTAATCTTGCGGCGGCGGCTGCCTCCGAGCTATAATGCGCGGGCCGCAGCAAAAAAAAAGAAAAAAAAACAAACTCGTCGCTTTTCGGGAGTGTCAGAGCCACATCGCGGCCTTGAACACATAAGCCCCGCGCAATGGACCAAGAAAATAATCCCAATTATAATCGGCAATCGAAAGCGAATGGCCCTCCCCGATGTCGATCACTCGGCTCCGAAGTAAGAGAGAAAAAAGCGAGAACGCGATCGTCTCGCGTCGTCGGCATTAAAAGCCGCTCGCGCATCCTGTCGCCGCGACGCGCGTCTATTAATAATTCATCGGGCACGTATATCCAATCGTTTGCATTTCATCCTCCTATATCGCTCGCGCGAGCCCACGCGGTTTCCTCTCTCCTTCTCTCTCTCTCGCTTATATACGTGTACTATATACTTATACATACGCTTACGAGTTTGAAAGGAGCCGCGCGCGATATTTGGACTGCGGCTTTCCGAATCCATTATTATATATATCCGCGGTATAGAGAGTCGCCGGTCGGCGCCGTTTCAAGTCCGCGCGCGCGTTTTCTTATCTCCTTATCAGTCGCGGCGATGCGTGCCAAACACGTTTTTCCTTCAAAGCCCACATACGTGTATATGGTATCTGTGTGTGTATGTGTGCGCGCGATGTACCGGCTATACAGACACACCACTATATATATACTGTACACGCGCGCGAGCGCGCGCTCCGCAAGCGGTCATCAATTCAGCGTGTTTCCCCCTTTGATTTTTCGCCGTCGACTCTCTCTCTCTCTCTCTCTATACATATTACACTCGGGAGGATTTTTCCCGCGGCGGCGTTTACGGCCGGCCGCGCCGCCGATGCATTTAATTACGAGGAGAGCTCGCGTAGCTCTCTCGGGGAAACAGGTTTGGCCGCCGCCGCCGCGTCTTATGTATATACGTGTGCGTGTACGTGTATACGTATATATATGAAACGCGCGAGCGAGCAGCCGTCTGGAGCCAGGATAGTATACTACCGACGTATAATGCCCAGGCTTATCAAGATCTCGCAAGAGCGCCGCGCCGCCAGCGCGGAAACCATCAAAGAGTCCTTTGAAGTTTACTCGGTGTCCTCGGCTGCTCTTTCTCTCTCTCTCTCTCTCCTTCGCCCCACCTACTTTTTCTTCGTCGACGTCGTCGTCGTCGTCGTCGTCGTCGTGGTTCGTCGTCGTCGTCGTGGTTCGTCGTCGTCGTCGTCGTCGTGTATAGTCGTCGTCTTGGTGAGCTCTCGGGACGTGTGTGTTGCGTATGTATAATACAGCGGAGGAGAGCCTCTTCTTCCGAAGCGCGCGAGCGTTAATATACGCATTATGCGCGCCGCGGGCCGCGCGAGTTAAAATTTTCGAAAGTCCTCGACGTTCTTTTTAATCTCGTGCGCGCGCGCTTATTATAGGATAAGCCGGCCTTTTCTTCGATTTCAATGATAATCCGTTCGCGAGAGAGAAAGAAAGAGAGAGAGAGACTTTCACCGGTACACCAGCGTTTGTGTACATGCAGTCATACGTATATATATACGAAGAGATTGGAGGGGAATTTCGAAAGAAAGTACGCGGCGCTTTGTCTTCGATGATACTCGCGCGCGTGCGGTAAATGTGGACGTGTGGGTAATTCTGACGTTGATTGCCCGGAATTATCTTTTTCTCGTGCTGTACTCGGTGCTGTATGAAACTCTAAAAGGACTTGACTTTTTTTTTAATTGATGTTTTTCAAGGTTTTAGAACTTTGTTACAATCGCAGTACACTCGTGATTGACAAAGGATTCGAAATAAAATCTTCGGAGAATGAATGAGAGGCATGAGAAACTTTCGTATACATCGCATACTTCGTGCTTTAATTTTTCGACAAGGGCTTTCTAACCAACTAAATATGTGTGCTAAACAGAAAAAGAAGATAAATACACTTTATTGACCTAAAACAGATATGTAATAAGAATTTTTTCCGCTTATGAAATTGAAACTGATTCTCAGTCAAAATCATGAGGATAGGGTGTAACACCCCAATAGATGGACACTTAAGAAAATATTCGAACATAAACTCGTCCACTGAATACAAAATTAGTTTTTTTGTACAAGTAAAGCTTTAATCAAATTAAATAAATATCAAGGATTGTATTACAAAAAGAATTAAGTCGTTAATAATTATTTTAATCACTTTAAAATTATAAAAAAACATAATATAGCCAGTAGATGGACATTGGACACGTACTAAAAAAACTTCTTGTGGAGCACGCGAACGAAGCGTTGATTACGAAAGATGAATTTTGCTATTTTTCTGCGCACGAAATTGAAACGTTCAAAGAATTATTGTTACTGAAAGTAAATGTCGAAACTTTATTTTTACCATTGTGAAAAACCTTTGGTCGTTTTTTGCATTTTTAAATTTATAATAATTGATTAAGCGTAAAAGTATCCATCTACTGGACTGTTTACCCTACCATACGTTATGCACACGTGCGTTATCGATATTCAATTTTCCGTCTCAATCATTGGGCAAAGTCATACGTTCAGTTTTAATAATAGTCCCTCAGGCTACTATCTTGAACCAATAAAAAAAAATTGTACTGAACCTATAATTCAAAATATTAACATGCCTATATAAATATATAGCTTAAATGTTTACTCTTCTTGTCGATGAACAGGTTTTTCTTTCTAATCGAAGTACCGATTCTGAAAACAGCTAAGCGCGTCGAATCACTCCAAGGTGAAACGTACACAACAAACCCGATTCTACACGATTTTCCCCCATTAAAAAGTTGTCGATTCCTCGTGTATTCTTCGACTCTACAGATAAAACATAATTTGCCCTTCGCGCGTGTATAGGCTGCGGACAAGCCATCCGGAGCAGCCGGAGCAGAGTCATCGATAGACTATATACCTATATACACAGTATACAGGACTCTCGACAATACAAACCGGTAGCAGAGCAGCCTCGAGATTCGCAATCTATATCGAACCGAGAGAAAGAGCGAAAGAAAGAGAGAAAGAGAAAAAAGCGTTGCGAAACCTATCTCTATCCCCCCCCCTCTCTCTCTCTCTCTCTCTCGCTTTATAAGCCTTATACACGCGGCGCGTCGTCTCTGCGGGTCCCGTTAACGAACGACGCCATTAGTCGGAGAGCCGCCGCCGCCGCCGCGCGCATTAACATATAATTTTACGCGGGGGAAATTATAGGCGACTTAGCGCTGCCGCCGCCGCCGCCGCCGCCGCCGCCGTGTTTATTATACGGGGCGAGCGAGCATTAAATCGCGCGCGAGCGATGTGTTGGTGAGGCCTCTCTCTCTCTCTCTCTCCGCGGGGGGAATTCGGCGAGTGTGTGTGTGCGTGTATACACACGTATACGTATACGTATACACAGTGTACACACACGCGTCCGTGTACACATGCGCGCGAGCGAGTAAGAGAGCGCGCGCATCGCGTGCGGCGGCGAGATCAAAGGTAGAGCCCCCCCCCCTCTCCCCACCCCACACCCTCCTTTTTGCAACGCGCTCGCTCTAATTTCTCCGTTTCTTTCTCACGCGGCAACTTTTTTTTCCTCGTCTGCTGCCGCCGCCGTCGCCGCAACCTCGACGTTTATATTATCTATACGCGCTATCGCGAGTATAGTAGCGTAGGCAGCCTTCAATTGCTCATCGTCTGCAGCGCGCGTACACGTATACGTATGTATACAGTATATACACGTATTGTGTATGTATATATAGCGCTGCTGTTCTCCAAAGCTCTCTCGCTCGACAACTGCTACTTTGTTCTTTCGCTCGCTCGCTCGTTCGCGTTTCTGCAGCAGCAGTTCGGAACGACTCAATAGAAGGCGGCGACTTGACGCCCCTCTCTCTCTCTCTCTCTCTCTCTCTCTGCGCGTCTCGGTACATTGCGCACGGGAACTTTTCCCCGCGCGCTCGGACAATAGCCCTGAGCGCTCCGGAGCTCGGCCTTTGAAGTTTGCCGCCGCCGCCGCCGCGCGCGCGCTCTCTGCGCCGCAGCTCTCGCTCTTGCGCGCGCGCTCGCTCGCTCTTGACGCAGAGAGAGAGAGAGAGAGGAGAGAGAATACGACATCCGGAATTCGTTTGAGCTAATTATTAACGGATTATCCGCCGCCGTGTACGGCTCGAATCGTTACGGATTATCTCTGCGCGGCGTCGCCAGATGACGCGCGGGCGTACAGGCCGTGCAGAGTGTGGTATATATAAGACTCTCTGCCTCGTCGTCGCGACAGAACGAGAGAGAGAGAGAGAGAGAGAGAGAGAGAGAGAGGGAAACTTTCGATCGGCCGTTTACGGTGGGGATGATTTTTTTTTTTCGATGAGGTCGTCGATTTCGGCCGAAGATTTATTGCGCGCGTTTGCGTGGGTATATCGTCGGGGAAAATCGGACGCACGATCACGGATTGTCGAATCAGATTGGATTTTCGGTAGGCCTTGCTGAACGACACACTTGGCCGTATGCTGTCTCCCTCCCTCCTGTCCCCTAGAAAATTGCTGCGCGCCTGTTTATAAAAAGAATTGTAAATATATTGTAGATGCTTCTATCGCTCGAATGGTGTTGATATGTAGAAAGAGAAGATGTTTTGAGTTTTATGTATAATATTTTAAAAGGGTATTTATTATTGTTTCGCTACAATTGTAATGTTGTTTGAATTATTGTATTAATTTATTGATTGTAATTTTTGGCACTGCAGCCCTCATGAGGAGATGCACCGTCTCGAAACGTTGGCGGCAATAAAACCGAGCATAGCTCGAAGAGATGCATGGTTGTTTCATTTATAAGAATTATAAATATTCGCGTTTTTCGTTCCGAAAATTTTTTTTTTTCAATTTTTAATGGACCTTTTCAGCCAAATGCGAAATGAGATTTCGTCGTAAAAGGTCGATATCTTTTTTTTAAATCGTTCTGAATCCATTAAAGAAAAAAAAACAAATTTGGCAATTTTCAGAGCTTCGTGTGCAAGCACGTGTGCACCAGCATCGTTCTCATGAAAACTTTATTGGAAAAATATATTCGTGTCTTTTACAGTAATTATTTCTCGTGCTCCAACGTACGATAGGCACGTGAGTGTCTACGTGTGTGTGTGTGTGAGAGATACGTTCACGTTTCGTGGGCCGGAAGCCATTTCTTTTTTCATATTCATTACACGAATGAGATCAAAAGCGAGCGTTTTATATCTAATCTCGGCCGACTTGTCTTTCTGTTCCAGGTGAGCTTCGAGCGCATCCCTTTGATGTCCGCGGCCCTTTTGTAAGTGTGTTTATACAAGCGGGTATACTACACAGTGTATACATATATTATATATATAGGTATACATATACGATATATACTATACCGACGATATTTTCATTAAACATAAAGAGACGAGTGGCGACGAGGTAAGAGCGAGAGACGAGATAGACATCGTTATATATGCAGACGTGCACGAGACACCGAGCCTGCTTATATGCAATTAATAAAATCCTCATCTGTCAAAGAGATACCGCCGAGAGCGCGCGCGCGGCACGTCTTATCAGCGGCAATAAAATTCCCAGCGAATCTCCGCATCGTTTCCTCCCGCCGATCGTATATTCCTCACACGGTATCTATAGCACTATATAACGACGACCTTACGCACACGCGGCGCCTCAATCGAGAGAAAACAAAATCCCGGCGGGGGGGGGGGGCAGTCGCTCAGTATGGTTACACCTTTAGACGTTGTGGGTCTACTTATTTTTTGGTAGGGTAAACATTGAAAATCGCTAGAGTTGGTTTTTAATCAATAGACAATGAGGCTGAAGTGTGCAGTTTACGAAACTTTTAGAAATTCTGGTTAAGTATATATATTATATATACACGAATTTTTTGGCGTATACCTTTTAATTAATGTAGCCCGTGGTTTCGTGGCAGTGTGTAAGCTCTTTCCAGTTACAGTAAACCTGAAAAATGGAAAAAGAAGTTTTTAATTGAATTTTAATTGTTTAGTGGGTGAGAACTGCACCCGAGACTGCGCCATAATACAGTCGCGGACGCTGTGTCTAAAAAAAAATTTGCGAAAATTGGAAACTGTATTTATAAACTACATAGTATATGAGTGTATCAAGAAAGGTCTAAACTGTATGCGAAAAACACGATTACAGTGATTTAAGGCGGTCTCGAAGCTAATAAAAAATTCAAATTTCGCGCGCCGTATTGCTGACGAGAAAGAAACGTGTGCAATAAATAATAATAAAATTGACGAGACTCGAGGCGTAGAATTGTCCTCCGTTACGTGATTATCTGCCGTTTTACGAAGTTTTGAGAGCTGCGCATAAATATCTCGCAGGCAATGGCTTTTGAATACCGAAATCGTGCAATTTAAACGCCACTCGCCGGCCCAAGACATTTAAATATTGACTGCATCCCCGTAAAATTTTAGATAAATCAGTAAACCAAAGGTAAACTTAGCCTCACAGTTCTTCCCAATATTCATTCTTTTTCATCATTTTTGTCTCCGCGTTACGTTCCAGCGCAAAAGCACAAATTTTTAATCGATAAAAATCCAAACCCGGCTATACCGAAAACACACGCAATTATCAGTCGCACTGGGCCATACACTAAACCATATCCGCGAGCCTCTCGTCCCAATACACACGACCCGAAAAGTGTATATAATCGGCCGAAATGGTCCGTTGGCGCAGACTCTTTTTTACGTGTATACCGACCCGCGCATACCTATATATCTATATACACAGCGGCAAAGTAGTGCACACGTGCGCGCGCGCGCCGAAATTGAATGTGTCTCCGACAGCGGAGAAGGAGACGGAGAGGAGAGTAAGAGCAGCGAAGCCTTTTTTTCGCCCTCGAGGAAAGAAGAGGGCCTGAATTAAAATCGAATCTCATCTCATCGCTTATGCACATACGTTGTTTTCGTCCCGTTCGTTTTAACGAAGCCGGGAGGGATATACGGAACGCCGAGTGACACGCTCGGAGCAGCGCGAAATTGGCTGTGCTTTTTTTTTCTCGAGAGCGGCGAACGATTGAGGGAAGGACCCGCTTTTCATCCAATCGGAGCCGCGATCGCCTATTCGTTTCGTGTACAATACACGCGGCCGAGTATTTTAATTTCAAATTTCGACGCTGGGGCACACATGCGCGCTCGATCTCTGGAATTCATAATCGCGCTTACCTGTGTATACGCGTTACGCAATACACGCTGTCTGTGAGGTATAGTGTAATTGAAGTGATAGTATATTGCCAAAAAATGTTACTGATTTTTAAAAAAAATTTGTGCTGCATTTTTCTTCTTCTATAGACGTGATGCAAAGATATACCGGATGCATTCCACTCTTAAGTACACTTAGTTTTGCTATGCGAGTACACGGTAGGATATGGGGGGAAGCTCTAATGCAGAGTCTATTAATTCACCGTTACGGTATGGTATCCTTGCTTTTGAAATGGTAAATAAGTTATTAGACTCGTCGTGTATCTCGCGCGCGATTCTACAGGGTAATCAGGGAGGATATTTCTCTCGTCACGCTTTGTTTTAATTTTCTCTCTACCGCGCGGTAGTTAATCGTTCGAAATCACCACTTACGAGATAGCTTCGATCTATAGATTAGAGTCGTACGTCAATAGTTTCAAACGATCATTTAATTCGTTTACACATTTCTTACACGATAAGAATTCGTATTCCACAATTTGTAGATTCGTTGTTTCACTCGTTAAGTTATTAAAACGTAGCTATAGAATCGGTAGCTAGAAACCATGTAGGTTTCTAGTTGGATTACCGCTGGAAACCCGTTAATTTTTCACTTAACCTCAAATTTATTTTTATTTATTTAAAATAAAATTAATTAACCTGATAGAAAAGTTAGCTACCGAGTCAGCTTGTTTAATAACAGAAAGCCACTGTATGTGCAGCTACAAATAAATTTCGCGGTAACAGACCGTAAGTTACTAATAAGATTACAATGCGTCTAAGTCATTAATCAGTGCAAATATAACCCTAAAACTAAATTTTTTGTCTTCTATGCACTACAATTTCATAATTGATTTGCAGAGATTGTTTTAATTTTTATAGCATTAAAAATATTATATAGTTCCATGACCTTTTCAACAACTGTAACTATATATAAGTTTCACAGTGATTCAATTAATACAATAAAATATAGAATACCAAAGTTATGAATATTTTATTATTTAAATTATTTTCATTACATATTAACTTCAATTTAAGTCATTGTAGTCGATATTAGGACTATTGTAACCCTAGTTAGTGTTCATAACCTATGTTCGTTGACTGCTTCGACGTGGACTTTTACTCTTACCACATAGGATTTCAGACCAAAAAAATCTGTGGGTATCACGTGCTACCTACATTTTTTTTTATTTCGTAAAAATTCCCTCCGCTCGACAAAAATGCTAATCAACAACGCAAAAAAATCACGTTCTCCTGCAGTACAAGTCTCGCGGCTCCCGCGCAGCTACGAAGTTACAGTAATTTTCCATGAAACATTTCTCCCGGAGAGTCTGCGCATGAATGGGGGTGGTGCAACGTGTCTATATACTATACACATACATACATAATACATATACCTACATACGTAGACGTATACGTATATACCATACGCACCGCACGGGGGAGTCTCTCCCCCCCCCCTCCGGCCGAGACAATCGGGGACGGCTGGCGTATTTTTTTTTTTTTTTTACGCGCCACGTATACAAAAGTACACACACGCGCTTACACGCCAAAGTCGCGTATACTTAATACGCGAAGCCAATTGCGAGTCGCGTCGGCGTTCGGCTGCATCGCGCATAGCGCGCCGACTCATTGATCACGAGAGAGAGGGCTACGCACACGCATATACAGCACACTCGCTTTTCCGCGTCGGCGGCTTTTGACGCTCATCATCAGCGCCGTCTGTAATATTCTCGGAATTCGTGTAATATACTCGGTGTTTTTTTTTCGCTCTCTCTCTCTCTCTCCTCTCCTCGTCTTCTTCTCCTTCTTCTTTAATTTCGTTAATTGCGGCTGTGCTGCCGCTTTTTTCTCTCCGCGCGCGCGCGCGCGAGATTACACAACCGCCGCCGACACGCTCATTCTCTCTCTCTCTCTCTCTGTCCCTTCTCTTACACACATAGATATTGCCGAGCGCGACGCGCCGCTGCAGCGCGAAAGCCATCGTCGCGCGCGTGATGTCTCTTCGATATAGAGACGGCGCGAGAGCGATAAGTAAGGCGGCGCGCGCGGCGCCTCTTCGGAAAACTCTTGCGCTTATAGACTCAATATACTCGTGGACGCGCTGCACACGACGAAATTTTTAAAAGCCCGCGAGGAGAAGAGAGAGAGAACACAAGAGTGTACTGTGGTGCTGTATGGTATACCTGCAGACGAGAAAGAGAGAGAGAGAGAGGACCCTATACTCGAAAATCCCGGCCGCGCGCGCGCGCACGATTCTCCTCGGCTTCCTTTTCTTCTCTCGCGCGCCGCTTGAAATTCGGCATCTAAGGACCCGACCGTCCGCCGAGAGAAAGAGAGATAAAGAACGCGAGGCGGTTGCTCTCTCTCTCTCTCTCTCTCTCTCTCTTTCTCTCTGAATGACGAGGACGGAAAACAACACAGCCGGCAAGGAATGAGAGAGAGAGAGAGAGGGAGCGAGAGAGGTGTATACAGCTTTAGTGGCCCCGAAGGGGAGAAGATAATAAGAGCGAGCGAGAAGGAGGAAGACAGTCTCTCGGCTCGAGCTTGGAGAAAGAAGGCTCGGCAGCGTATAGAGCGCGAGAGAGGGAGGGGTGGGGGGGAAGGACGAGGGAGAGAAAGGGAAACGACAGCTGGTTCTCTCTCTCTCTCTCTCTCTCGCTCGCGCTTATGGTCACTGACTGCTCCTGCGGCGGCGGACTCTACACTCAGTCGCGGCTCGATCACAGCGCAGGCCGGTTATACGTATGTGTGTGCCGACTGCCGCTGTTACTGCTGCTCGGCGCACGAGAGTAGCTTCCTCGAGTGTATCTATCCCCCGCCTATACTCTACTCTCGGTCTCCGCAGGCTCTCTTCGGGGAATCGTAAATCGAGCCTTTGAAGCCGCACCGCTTTTCGGGAAAAGTGTGCGCGCGACGCCAGCGCCCCCAGGCTCTCTCTGTGATCCTGATGCTGCTGCGGCTCCTGTTTATTGTGCAACAACGGCTCCGGCTCCAGTCGTCGAGCGGTCCTCCTCGAGCTTATACACGGGCTGCTCATGAGACTCTGTAACGTCGTTGCGTCTCGCGTTCGCTTGTAACGCGCTGTAATAAAGGCGTCGCCGCGTAAATAGAGTGTCGTTAATACGCGGAGTGTGCAGTGCGCTTAAACAAGTATTATATACGTGGGTACAGTGTTGTTGTACATCGTGTGTCCTGTGGACTTCGGAGTTCCAGCTTACGCACTCCTTCGCAGTCGGCGTTGAGGGAAGAGTTGATGGTTGGTTATTCCGTCTCTTGTATTCTCGTACGATTGCATGTATTATTGTTGCGACGTTCGCTGTGCGCCTGCAGCCGACGAAAAGTGAAGTGTCATACGAGTACAGTGTATACACACGCTGGATTATCGGAAAAACTGCGTGTGACTGTGTTGGGGCGTACGTCTGTGTATGTGTGCGAGTATATCTATGAGAGAGAGTCGAGGGGAAAAAAGTGAGGTTAGGTGCGCCAAACATGTTTTCTCATGAGCGGCGGATCGCTTTGATCTCTGACTCGGCGCGCTCTCTCGGGCTGTATATACGCGAGGCCTGCATCGCTGCTGCACTAATGGTTTTATATATCTCGAATGTATGTGTGTACGCGAGCGCTCGGCACTCGTGGCTCCAAACAAGGAAAAGAGGTATACACTGCACTGATAATCGGCTCGATTCTTTTTCTGTACACTATACGGAGCCGTTTATTTTCGAATTCCGGAGGATCGCGTCGCTCGAATTTTGCGGAATTCGTCGATTCGATTGCCATCTCTCTCTCTCGCTTCTCTCTCGCATTCCTATATTACGACAGGCAGACGAGCGTTTCGCCTTTCCGAGAAGGGCCAGCTCTCGGCCCGTAACGATTCTCAACTCGGATCAATAAACTCGCCCGGCAAATCAATGAATCCGAGAGAGATGCCCCATTCACCTTTCGGGAGCAGCCCGTCCGCAATACAGTCGCGCGGCGCACAAGCCCTTTTCTCTCGTCTCTCTCTCTCTCCGCATGACGATCAAAGCGCGCGTGTCTCGCGGAACGCGCGCGTCTGCTCGCGCTCGAATTTCAAATTCCCCGCGCTGCGCGCAATTAAGAATCCCGCGCGCTGATCCCTTCTGATCGCGCGCGGGGCTTTCGGAAGCGAGGCGCGCGTGTGTATATAGCTTTTTAATAATGCCGCGGGCATCATTAATTTACTTTCGATACGCGGTATACATATACGCGTACACACACACATGCGAGCGTATTTTATATGCGTTTCGTTTCTTCTCCTTTTTTTTCATTTCTTCTTTCAAACCGAGAGAGCCGACGACGCCGAGGCGGCCCCTCCAACGGAGTATAAGAGAGAGAGGGAATGCGATTAATGAGTCTGTCGGCGAGCGATTTGCTCGAGAAATTCATTAGTCGGCGAAATTAATAGGTCGAAGGGTCTCCACTTGCGCGCAGAGAGCGAGAGAGAGAGAGGATATAGAGAAAGAGAAGGCCGCGCGCGGCAATGCCTGCACCGACAATTTATGTTTCTCCTTCTTCGCTCTGTGGATATTCTTATATGTGCGGTCTGCCGCTCGCTTTCTCTTTATGCATACCTACATCTTTCTCTCTCTCTCTCGCTCGCCTTCTGCCGCGCTGTATTAGCCTTTTCCTTTCTTCGCGCAGCGATACGTATATATAATACAGCGCGATAAGCGCTTTGCGTCGAGGCGCAAAAATAATGCCGCGCGCACGTATAACGTATACGTATGTACACACCGCCGTCGAAAGGTATAGTGCACCTATAGAGCCCTAAAACTCGCCAAAGCAGCGCGAATGGGTGTACGTATATATATGCGCTGTACACCTATATACTCCGGTTTTCGCCCGGTGTACACACACGCGGGCGCGCGCAGCTTGAGTTCATTACAGGCGAAAGGAAAACAGCGGAGCGGATCCTTTAGAAGTTTTCTTTGAAAAAAAAAGCCCCTGGCGCGCCTCTATAACAGTCTGCGCTGTACACACCGCCGTGTATAATACACCGCGGGGTCACTCCGCGATAAAACTGCTCTCTCTCTCGCTCTCTCTTTTTCGCATAGGTGAGCAGCGGTATATATACGCGTACACGCGTACTACACGTATAGTTGAATGGAGTGCACGTATATGTATGCGCACACGTGCGCCTGTGTCTGTGTGTATATAGTTACACGGGCGGCACCTTCGACTTTGAAGTCGGCGCGACTCCCCTCTCGCTCGTGCGGAGCCATTCACCGAATCCGTTCGTGCGCGAATCTTGATTCTATTTGCAGCGGGGCGGGAGAGAGAGAGAGAGAGAGAGAGCTTAGGTTAATTCCACTTCGATCCCTCGACACTTTGTGCGCCCGCCTCAATGAGCGGCTGTAATGGGTATTAACCTTGAGGCGCGTTTTATCGCACTATTTCTCTCTCATCTCCCGCGCGTCGTCTGCTATAGGCGTATACACACATACAATTATACGTATAGGATATACGCGCGTCGTCTGCTCGCCGATGCCGCGTTTATAAACGCGCATTTTTTTTTCTCCGAAGAACGAGCGTCGTCCGTTGCCCGCGAAGCTGCGCAGAGCCAGAAAACGGCGAAACGGCTGTGTGTACACACCGATACGCATCGGCCGTTTCTCGGAAGTCCGCTGCGTACCCGGAAAAAGTAAAAAACAAAAGCGCGGAGAGAGAGAGCGAAAAAAAGGAGAACTTCCGCGGCCCATTCTCTTCTCTCTCTCTCTCTCTCGCGTTCGAAATGTATAAAAAGGAGCGAGAGTTATAAAGGCAGTTCGCTGCGAGGGGGATGCGGGAGGGATGTCGCGAGGAAAAACGTCGCAGCGGCGGCCTTTGACTCTCCGTGCGGCCGCGGAGCCACTCCGACAACGACTCGTTTGCCTCGGATGTTGAACGTCGCGGCCACAGCGCACTTATACACCCGAGTATGGGCCACAGCAGGCTTTCCGCGCGCGTGTCCTTACGTACGCGCGTATACATATAGGTATAGGCGTGTATGCGTAGACGAGGGCTTTAAACGACGATGACGAGGAGGAAAGGGGTGAAAGCTTGCCGTCAACTTTTTTGGCTCCGCTTTGGAAGCCCTCGGTTATAATACACTCTCTCGTCGGATTATATTATACTCTCGGCACAGCTGTTGATTCCGATCTCTCTCTCTCTCTCTCTCAGCGCGTCGGTGACTCAGTTCGAAGACGTACCCGGTTTCCTCTTCCGGCCCCGTCTTCGGCGATCCGTATACATACGTGCGTGTAGCGGGGCTTCGTCGCGGCCGCACACAGCTCCGGCATGTCTTGTTAATCCTATTAACTCTTGGCTACGAATCTCTCCCTATCTGTGTCTCTGGTTTAGCTTCGAATTTTCCCAGTGGGTACTGTATTATGTATATAGTATACATCGCGATATTTTCTTTGGGGAAAACCCTCCATTCGACCACCGGCGAGATGTATATACGTATATAGAGATAAAGCATTTGAATGGGCCCATAGAAATATTCGTTGCGCCGAAACCGCCGAAATTTTCTCTGCGCAAAAATAATTCCGAGGCGCAGATCTCGATAAGCCTCTCTGCGCCCCCTCCGTATATTCTATACTTATATTATACGCTTCTCTCGAAAGACTGACCATCGCCCCGCATTCATCGCGTAAGCATATACATATATATATAGAGCCGGCGCGCACAGGCTAAATATTCTTACATCTCTCCGCGAGCCTAATTGAAATGCTCGGCGCGAGCAGGTCGCGATAACCCGCCTCCCCCCCCCTCTCTCTCTCTGTGCATAGTGTATACAAACAAACCGCACCGAAATACTCGCGTTCTTTCGAAAAGGTCTATCTGCCATCTTACGCGCATTCCGCGAAAGTGCACTTGATGAATATAACGTATATATACTGTACGTATATAGCGCTGCAGGGGACCGGCTGCTTTTCCCAAGAATAAAAGAAAACGGCGCTTTCAATTTTTCAAATTTCGCGCCATACAGCTATCTCTTTTTCGCATAAGAGAGAGAGAGGGAGACAGAGAGACAGAAAATAAGTATTACGTATATATAATATAACCAGTAAAAAAATCGCGAACTCTCCGGGCTTTCAAGTCCGTGTCTCCCTCTCTCCCCGTATATCTTTTCTGTATACAATGCGTATGTATACTGGAGGCTGAGTGCCGCAGCCGCCTACGCACTCGAGACTGCTGGCGACGCGCCACGGCTGGTGAATGCACGCGTTGGCTTACGCGCACATGCGATTCCTCTCTCTGTCTCTCTCTCTCTCTCTCTCTCTCTCTCTCGAGAAAATACTTGACGTTGACCTTCGGCGCGCGCGCAGCAAAGGAAAAATTTATCTAGCGCCGGTAGTGTACTTATACACATACCTATAGTATCTCAGCGGTTAGATCAAAGCCACTTGTTCCTCTTCCTCATTGTGGTGCGTGCTGCTGCTCAGCGCGGAATTTTTATGCTCCCGTACTGCCGGTTTATTTTTACGCCGATTTATACGTCTATATATATGTGCAATGTGTACGTGTGTGTCCGGTGTACAGAGTGTACTACACGCGCACATTCGATTCTCGTACACACGTATACACTATATACATATGCGCGCGCGAAAATACCTCCCGAGTGAGAGAACCGCTGTCGCTTTGATCGGTTCCGTTTATTTTTCCTGGCGTCGCTCCTTTTTTATCGTCTTTTATCGCTGCTCATTTCTCGATCTCTCTCACTCTCTCCCTCGCTCGCATCTCTGTGTAAATGCCTACACACACGCATGTCGCGTATATATATAGGTATACATCCGCGCAGACATCCGAGTCTCCGACAGAGAGAGAGAGACTCGAGCTCTAAACGGGACGGAATGTTATCTCGGCGCGTATCGCGACGCGTATTTTAGTCGCGGCGTATAAAGGAAAGCGTTATAATATACAGGGGGACGCGCGCGCGTGTATAAAACCGCTGCGAAAGTGCTTCCCTTCTTCCAGTCCTTCTCTTTCTCGGTCGCTCGCTCGCCGCCCGGCGGCGGCGGAGGAGAGAGAGAGACTCTTGAAAAGAAGAAGAGTCCCCCTCCCGCCGGAGCCCCGTCTTGTCCCGCGGCTACTCCGGAGGTTATTTATCCGCGATTAAGCTCCAATTAGAAGACAACGGGACCGAAGGAAAACGAAAGGGGGCAAAGAGAGTTGACGCTGACAAAAAAAGTACTTACTCAAGAGTGTCGTAGAGAGAGAGAGAGAGTGGATATTCCGCTGTGCGAGAGCTTCGAAAGATCGGTTCTGAGGCGTTAGAAAATTGTGAAACGTTGATAAATACATCTGTCGCTGTGCAACGCAACTTTTGCATATAGTCTCCAATTGTAGATCAAAGTCCGATTGCGGAAAGAAAAAATTGCGTTTCTGCCGCGTTACTCCGGACACACCGAATTCTTCGTGACACTGCTTTTTATAACGAGAAAATTTCAGGTGTTTTCTCGCCCCCCCGGTTTTCAGCGCGAAACGATTACTTCCCGAAAACACAGGGGCCGCAATATGCGTCCTTATAAACTCCGCGCGCATAATAAGGAACTCGCTCTCTTCGTCGCGGGAAGAGAGGGAGAGAGCGGCGCGCAAGTTTCGAATGAGATTCAATGAACTCGGCCGGCGTATTGTCGTCGAACAATGCGCCGCGTAGAGCCCGCCGCAAATAGATTCCGACGCTGTACTTCCGGTGTGTTTCTACGACGTCCTCGAGACTCTCTCGAGTCACGCTTTCCGACGCTCGGCCAAGCGCTCACGCACTCGCGAGCGTCTATAGTGCGTACTGTATACAGTAGGAGCTTTAACACCTAATCACGACTACTTGTGCGACTATACAGTATACACTGTACAGTATACGCACGCGTATACGTGTGTAGAAGAGGGAGAGGGCGAAGAAAAAAATCGAACGGACTTTTCCCCGTATTTCGAGAAGGAATTTCCAAAGCCGCGATTCCCACGTAATGTTGCGACAATACCGTACTCTCCCCCCTCCCGCTCCGATTTAGTGCGTCGCCCTATTAGCAGCTATATAAACGCGCGCGCGCGCTCTCGATAAAAGTGTCGGGCGAGACTCCGGGCGAGCTCCTGTTACGCCGAATCCGAGGAGAGAGAGAGAGAGAGAGAGAGGCCGAAATAGAGAAAAACACGCACGCAGGTATCGGTCCTTCCTGGAAATTCGACCTTCACCTTGCCCTCTCGCTCGCATACCGAAAACGTGTGTATATATACGCGCGAGTGTGTGTTTGTGTGGAGTAAAGCCACATCGCGTTGCGGAGAGAGAGAGAGAGAGAGACGAGGAAGAGAAGCCGAGGGATTTTCCGTTTCCAAGGATCGCGCGCGCGATCGTCCCAGTCCCGGGTAATTTATCGTCCGAAGAAAACGCAGCGGGCTTTTCTCTATGGGAGATCCTCTCTGTACTCGAGCCGACGTTCTTACACGTGGTACGGTATACCTATATACGCGCGGCGTACACCCGATCTTTCTCTGCGTGTGATTTTTCCTTTTTTTCTCTCTCGCTCTCCCGCTCCGAGAGCGAGAGAGAGAGAGAGAAAGAGCTTCGAAATTTCGGCAGTGTACAGGGAGAAAGTTTTTCTTTTTTTTTCATTATTATCAAACGCTTGCCGAGAGCATTATTATCGATCATTCGTTGTGCACGAAAATTTCGGAAGAGAGAGAGAGAGAGAGTCCCGATAAGATAGGCGGCGGCGCCTTTGAACGCGCGCGCACCACGAAAATTAAAAAAAAGCCCTCAAACGAAAATATTTCAGAGTTCGTCAATTAAAAGCCAGCAGCGGGAGGGGGATTCGGAGATATACGTGTTTTTTTCTGTCTTTAATCGAACTTGGAAATAAAATTACGTACGCGCGCGCAGATACGAGAGAGGAGAAATAATGCGGGCTGAGATCGTTAAAGTCCCTCCTTCCCTCTTTTCTCTTATTGAGCTTTGCCGCATCTTGCAAGTATATATATGTATTACATGTACACGACTTTATGTGCGTTATACGCGCTTATCACGACAGAAATATACCAAGGAACGAAAACACACGCGCATACGCAGACTACGGGGGTGAAGACGAAGACGTCAATTTTCAGAGCGACTGCGACGCAGAGGGGCAGAAAAAGATGTCGCGTAATTTTCTCTCCCGGCGCGGCGGCGGCGCTTTTCTTTCCGTAAACGCGCCGCGCGCGAGCGTTAATCGTATTTTCGTCCATCCATCACGAGGCTCTGCACGCGCGTATATACGTATATATGTAAGGGTCTTTTCTTCTTCTTCTTCTTCTTCTTCGTCTTCGTCTCTCTCTCTCGTATCCTGCGTTCGTTTGGCGGCGACTCTCTTTTCATGCATCGGGTGGTCCGCAAGTTCGAGCCCCCTTCTGGCTTTCTCTACTTTCAGCTCATTAGCTCTTTTTCCCTTCGCCGATGAGTCACTATATCGTCCGCTATTATCGATTGGATTTTTCCTCGAAGGTTGACGCTTCCGGCGAATGTGTGCGTCACTCGACTGTGGGGGAACGCATAGTTTTTGGGCCGAAATCGTCACTGGAATTCGTTTTGCAATTGCACTCGCGTCAAAGTAAAGGAATATATGCAGTTAAATTTTGAAAGCGCTGCGTTTGGTTTTGTAGACAGAGTGTCGATGGAGAAATGCTGATTTTTTTTCCGTAAAGATGACAAGCTTTTCAGTTTGCTGAAGAATTGAATAAGGACTTTGATGATTTAATTCTTGAATGTTTTTGGAATATATATCTAATTTTATATTTTTTTGGGGTTCGGAGCAAGTATACGATCATTTTTATTTTTATTTTTTTTTTTGCAAAATTAAAGAGTCAGGCCAAAAAACTATTACGTCACTGTTTGCTTTGATTTTTAAAACGCGAATAAGAACCTTAATCCACTGCACTTTTTTTATTAAAAAGCTCGTTTTCATTTCAGTTACCGCAAGTGCTTAATCATTATCCTTGCATAAAAAAATTAATTTTTCATCCCTGGTTGTATACTGTACTGATAAAATATTGTGATTGTGTTTAAGAATAAGAAATACATCAAATAATTTCATTTCAAAAGAAGAAATCTATAGTATTAATTCAATAATAAAATTAAGAACGATGACAATGCTAAAATAATAAAAACAGATTAGCTTGCATTTTTTATTGAATTAAACTAGAACTTCATTACTGCCGGTTCAAAACTTGATCAACTTGTATTCGTACGTTTAAGGTTTGGAATCTACGAAAACAGTAAAAGATGAATGAAAATTAAAAATTGATATACTATTTGCTTATGAGAAATCAAATCAAATCAGCTTTCATCTGAAATTATTAATTGAAAATAAAAATGTAAAGAAATTTGTCAGTTAACAATCCTGCGTATACCGTATAATTATTTTATTTCTTTTTAATTTCGTTTGTGGCTAGCTAAATATCTAGCTTTGCTTTGGATAGCTCTGTTAATAGCTTACAATATTACCTTTGTGCAATAAGGACTCAGCATTCATATCAATGTGTTAATAAATGATTTTATTATACATATTATTAGATATCAAAATTTTAAATTCCGTACAGTTTATTCGGGACCATCAAGGGTGCAAATAACACAGCAAATAACACGATAGAAGCTTTAAACGCACACAAGTGAATTGGTCGATTAACATAACTTGAAACTGATCAGCTGTAATGAAGCCGTTTCGATGATACTAGACCGGACGTCGTGGTAAAGTTTTGATTCCCCGTTTAAATGCGTTTTCTGTAACGCGACGTTTATTCTCATACAAGCTATCATTGTTATCATTATTTTATTACGTTATAATCTTTCCGTTAAAACGCAGCTCTTACTCGTCTCATAAACTACGCAAAGACTAGATTTAAAAACTACGAATTTCCTACACGGACTGCAAGAAATTCATAGATTTGCTTTTGTGAACGACGCGAAAGCAAATCTCTCGCGTTCCTTCATTTTTGCCGAGCACACACACAACACACACACAGCCAACGTGGAGAACGTAGAAAACAATATTTCAGCTGCCCGCGCACTACAACGAAAGGCGAACTACACACGCCGGATCCTCTCACTGTAGCTAAACTTTTCCATCGATACACACAACGTAACACTCGATATATCTATACACGAATATTTGAGACAGGCGCGCGCGCGCGTAAAGGTCGGGAAAAAAATCGTCCCTATACATAAAACACGCGCGCGCTCGCGCATATAGATATAGATACGTACGTATCGCGCGTATAGGCATACATACATGCATGCATACATACATACATACATACATACATACATACATATAGAGACGAGAGAGAGAGAGGAGCGCATCGGCTGCTCGAGCTGCTGCAGTGCACGCTATATATCCCTTTAAAAAAGTTGACTCGACTTTTCCCCTCCGGACACCCGTTACATTCTCGCTGTGCGCGCGCGGCGTCGAGGCCTTGCTCTCTCTCTCTCTCTCTCTCTCCCTCTCTCGCAAGGCGTTCCGAAAACCTGTAATTACGGACCCGGCGCACATCAAGCGGCGCCGCCGCAGCCTATCCACCTCTCTCTCCCTCTGTGTTTTTCTCCAACTTCCCTCTCTCTCTCTCTTCCCCCCTCCCCACCCCTCCTTCCACTACGTCCATTCCTGTTTATCCGTCTCTCTCTCTCTCTCTCTCTCTCTTATATACTTGCGTTCTCTCTCTCGCTCTCGCTCTGCGGGTTCGGCTCGCTTTCCTTGTGTTCTCTGCCGACGCCGCCGCCGCCGCCGCCGCCGACCCATCTATCCTTGCGCGCACGTATATATACCTGTTGGCGCGCGCGGCTCGTGCATGCCTTTTTGGAGCGGCGGCGGCGGCGGCGACGGCGCGCAACGGATTTCTTTCCGAGGCACAACACCACCAGCACACCGCAGTCTACCTGCAGGGGGAGAGGCGGCGAGCTTCTTCTTCTCTTCTTCTCTTCTCTCTGCGGCTTCTCCTTCTTCGTGAGCGCGCGCAGCTCTCTCTCTCTCTCTCTCTCTTGAGAAGGAGAGACAATATATCTATACCTACATTTATATATAGGTATACAGCTGTGCACGTATAATATATATACAGAGATTAGCCCTCCGCTAGAGAGCTTCTCTCTCTCTCTCTCTCTCTCTCTCTCTCTCTTCGCTATATATACGAAGATTATCGATATGGAAGTTTCGGGGCGCGTCGTTTAAATGCCTGCGAGGAATGCGTTTCTGGATGTGCAGATATAGATAGATAAAGAGAGAGAGAGAGAGAGAGAGCGAGGGGGGGGGGAGAGAGGATACTGCGGATGAAGTTTCGAAAATGTATATCATCACGGCCGCAGCTGTGTACGGCTAATGCATATAGCGAGGAGGAAATTGCGCGAGTCGAGCGGGAAGGGAGAGGGGGGGGGAGAGAGAGAGCAGCTCCAATTTCCAAATAGCCAGTGAAGTTAACCGCGACGTCCAGTCGACGAGGCGGTCAGCCTTTGAGGATCAGCAGCGCTGCTGCTGCTGCTGCACTTTTCTTCTTCCCTTTTCTCTCGTCTCTTTCTCGCTGCCTGTGCGCTGCAGCGCCGACCGATGCATCGTCTCTCTTTTCTCGGGAGTCGCCGCCGCAGCCTCTCCGCGCTGTGCGCGAGAGACGCGTTTCTTTTTCTCTCTCTCTTGCGTACAAACAAAAATCAATCCCTTACTTACGCAAACTGAAACCGGCCGCGCGGAGAATCTCCTCTCGGATCGCGAGAAAAAAGTATCAATTTCAGCGTCGTTTTTCGCTGCCGCGGAGGAAGACGGAAGTTATTGCAAGGCCTATACGCGAGCCTAGGACGAGCAGAAACGAGAGAGAGAGAGAGAGAGAGGCCGCTGCCCTGAAAAACTAGTAGCCCCGCGTAAGAATGCTGCTCGGCGGCCCGAGCTTCTCTCTTTCTCTCTGTCGAGAGCCTCTCTTTCATCCCGTGCGCGCTCGCGGGGACGTCGGGCCCCGAGAAAGAGAGAAGAGAGAGAGAGAGAGAGAAATACAAGCTGGAAGAGGAACGGAAACTTCCTTTATGCCTCGTACACCTCTCTCTCTCTCTCTCTCCGCTTTTTATACGCGCAGGGCATTATATACATATAGCGTATTATCCAGAAGAGCGAGAATTTCGCCGGAGGTTCACATTAGCGAGCGAATTAAAATTCTGCACGCTCGGCTTGCCGAAGGAGAGAGCCGACCTCCAATAAAATCAATAATCCCAGAGCGCGCGCGCGCGACCTTCCCGATCGGTCTCGATTCGCCGTATATTACGCTGCGATGCGGCGTCGGTACAAAAGGAAGAAAAAGCTCTCGACTGTCGGTGCGCCGCCGCGCTTGCGCGCATTATCGAGCACCGGCTCGCAGGAAGCCGATATATACGCGTATATACAAGGGATAGGGGTTGAATTCGCATTGTCGAGCATTGCCCGGAGCTTCGGGCTTCGCGTCGGGCAGATGGCGCACTTCCGACGATCTCCTTATCGACTGCGGTATATGCGCTGCGGACGTTCGTTTCTCGAGTATATGTCGAATTTCAAAAAAAAAACTGCGCCTTCCTTTAGTTTAGAAGTCGAAAAAAATTTTTTTAAAGTTGTAGAGGTTTCGGACCGATTAGACTTTCTTCTGTGAGCCGAAAGGGTAGTCGAAAGTGCAGAGGAACTTGGGGGAATTTACTGAGCCATTTTAGGCTTCTTTTTTACAAAAAATTAATGCGTCAAAATACTAGAATAGTAATAACTACGTATGTTTCCGAGGCACCAATAAAATTTCGAAGTACACTGTAATAAGGTATTGCAGAAGAGCTTTAATTTTAAAACATTATGCCGAGTTTCGATGCTCTGATCAAAAGTTGTGTCCGTTCAACAAAAAATAATAAAAATCCGAATAGCCAATTTTTCCTTTTCTTCCACATGCCTCCCCATGTTAAATTTTCACATTCTACGTTTCCCATGTTCCTCGGCATTTTTCATCGTTTTTCGGCTCACAGACGAAAGTCCCATTGGTCAGAAGGCTCTAGCTTGAAAAATTTTTTTGCGAATTCTAGGCCAAAGAAAAGTGCATTTATTTTTTGAAATTCGACATATACACCGATTCGAAGGCGCTTCGGGGAACGTGATAAGAGGACCGCGGGCGAAGGGAGGGAGGGATGGATTTATTATACTGGCTTTTTCAGCTCTGACGTCGTAGGGTCACGCGAACCTGCCCCTCGGGGCTATATGCAACACTTCGAATTGCCGTAATTTTGTTCTAATAAAGTAAAAGGATATAAAAGAGTTTCTTTCGGGGCTCTGAAAAAGTAGGCAAAAAGTTCTCGGGCTGATGGCGTTCGAGGCGCGAGGCCCAAAAAGTCGTATACTCCTTTTTTTATTCGGAAAGGAATTTGCATGCATTTAAAAAGTGGCGTTGGAAGTATGTATACTTTTGTGAGACATCGGATTTTTAATGGAGTGCTTCCGAAAGGCAATGATGTGATGAAAATAGTTTGTTTTTTTTTGTAAGTAATTGTGAATTCCGCAAATTTATGAGGTTTCGCTGAAGATATTGCTTGAAAATCAGATTGTCGGGTGAATTTTTATATACTCACAAATAACGTGGAATGTCTATTTTTTTCAATCTCGTATGATCGATAAATTTGTAAATTAATCAAGAAATATTCTGATTTTCAAAATCGGAAATTTGTATTTATGCATGATGTGACAATATTTTTCGAATATAAACCCATTTTTCTTAATAGAATAAATATTGCTCTATTAATAGAATAGTAATATTAGCGTTAAATTAACAGTTTAGAACCCGCAGTTTTTTCGAATTTTTGAAACTCTTATTATATCCTTTTGCTATATTAAAACAAAGCTATGGGAATTTAAGATGTTATACCCGTAAGGCAGGCTCTCGTGACCCTATGACGTCAGAGGTAAGAAGGCCTAATTGTGCTCGAGAAACTAGAATTGTTGTGCGCAATATGTGGCGAGACCTTCTGCGATGAGAACAAATTTTTTATCTTGATTGATACATTTATTGATACATAGAAAAGTTAGGGTGGCTCTGTAAAAATTTTACTGCTTTCCAGTGATACGTACAGAGCAAACGGCTATGCACTCAAGACTTTTTTTTAGTACAAGCAGTTAAAAATTACTGTAAACTTTTCTCTATATTTGAATTTTTTTATTTGATTTACTATACATCCTGGTATACAAAGATTTACGATATGCTTGTTAATTGTTTGGCCAACTTGTCTTCAATTTTCCCTCTAACTGTATATTTATTGTTTGCGATCTAAAAAATTTTTAAGGTTATGGCAATTTCAAAGATTATTTGAAACAAACGACGCAGCTCGACACAAACCCTATTTCACTTTTCTAAAAGATATTGTATCATCGTAAATAATTGTTTAAAAAAATCGATAAAAAGAAATGACACCTATACAAAGTTGTCAAGCTAATCCGATACGAATCCTGAATTTTCAAATATAATAATCTGCGCGCGCGTATCGTCCGGAAATTCTAGCATTCCTTCAAAAATTCTGCGCGACCGAACCGTGAATTCGACACGTTATAATAATGATAATAACAGCAATGCCAAATCTTATATCCGAATTCTCGACTGATCGCGCGGAAAACGTCGTACACCCGATTTTCCAATAAAAATTCCAGCTCGCGCGGTTGAGATTTAATATTCCATTTCAAAGCTCGTCTCCACCCTCCCCCCCCCCCTCTCTTTTCCATCGCGAAATTTCGCGAATCCACGCGTTTTCTCAATATCTCTCTCGCTCCACCGCATACACATTCGAAAGAGAAGAAAGAAAGCGCGCGTTCGAATGTAAAATCTGGTTTCGATGCGAGAGAGCGGTCCGATTGCTTTTTGCATTTTACGAGGATTCCCGGCGTTTTTATGTGTTTACCGTATTTCTTTCTTTCTATCTGTTAAAAGAGAGAGAGAGAGAGAGAGAGAGAGAGAGAGAGAGATGGAAAAAATACGTCGGCTTTTATCGCCGATATATACCTAGAGCTCCCTCGAGTTTTTACGGATCGAATAACGTTCGTAATGCGGTTCGTAAATTTTTGTTTCGACGAAATAACGACCGCGGCCTTACGCACTCCATATACAGCCGCGTCCCGCCGATCTATGCGTATTCAAATTACCCGCGCGTGGGGTCAAGTTTATCAAGTCGAGCGTGAAATACGGGGGATGGAAGGATCCCCGAGTTTCGCGTTGACGAAGCAAAAAAAAAAACGCGCATGTATGTATAATGTATTATATATATTATACATACCTACAAGTAAAAAATCTAAACAAAAAAAAAACGGGTAGCCGAGATCACAATACAAGCGCGCAAAACGCGGAAGGAACGTTATGGCGGCGACGCTCCAGCGCTCGCGCCATCTACTCGCCCGCAGCATCCCTCCCGATAATTCCCCCCGGCACATATGTGACATTATGTACAAGGCTCGCGTTACGTCACGCGCGAATCTCTCGCCGAGCAAAAATGGAATGTTATACGCACAGCGAGAATGTCTTCCCGCACATGGGCTTCCTTATCTCTTCGACTGTGCGCACGATGTGTGTACTCGATATGTCTCTCGCCGTATTGTATGCGTATACATGCGTGTATACGTGCAATACACTCGTATACACGTATATACACATTGTATACATATAGATCACCGTCACCTCGAGGAGGAATGCATCTGGAGACGCGTCCCTCTCTCTCTCTCTTGCTCTCATCTCCGTTCGCGGCCAACTTCAAAGTTCGGCTCCCGCGCTCTCTCGCGTCGGTTCCTCAGTTCTCCTCCTCCTCCTCCTCCTCCCGCTTCCCCTTTATTTTTTCATCTCGAGTTCCTCCCTCGCTTTGTTTGTCCCTCTCCGAGGCCGTTTTTTCCGAGTTTTCGAACTGCCGCCGGGCAGCTCGTATGTAGAAGTACACGTAATACTTACAGCGGATCGATTTTTTTACTGGGCCCTTATTGCCGATGAGCGATTTATCGGTCCCTCCCGTCGCTTGTTTTGGAAAGCAATCTTCCGTCCTCGTCTCGCTCGCGTGTGTGCATAGGTATATACGCTTTACCATAAGCGTATATACATCGCGGGCCTGACGTACCACGTGAGTTGGCTGACTTCGCTTTTGAGGTTAACTTCGCAGGTAACAGCGTCGCCTATTATTATTTATTTGTTTAGTTTTTTTTTTTTTTTTTTTTTTTTGACGAATGTAGAATTTGCTCTTGACGCTTTGATTTTGTTTGGTGAGATTGTTTGTTGTGGGGTACGGTTTTTGTTGCGATAAGGTTGAGATGACGCTTTATCTATGTTTGGAACGGATTTTTGACTTTTTTTCTTCACTTCTTTTGATTCTCAGATGATTCTGGAGTTATCTCTTATTGAAAATCCAGTGCTTGTTTGCCCTGAATAGTATCGAATTCGAAGTTTGATTGAAACTGCTCCGTTTGCAGGATGTACAATAGAAGCACAGTATTTCACTAATGGCAGAGGATTGAAGCAGCCCCTCGTTGTGAATCGATATGCTCTTTGTTTTGTAAAATCCATTGGCTACTTTTCTTGTCTTTATAGTAAGTTTCATAGTAAGCAATCGATTAATTGAATGGAACATATGAAAATTAATGTATAAGCTGTGATTTGCAACAATTTTTGTATAATCAGTAACATTTATTTTCATATTTTTAATTTCATAACAAAAGTCTACAATGCTCTATGTGTAAAGGTACTAAGGAGTACGGTTGAAATAAAAATAATGTCTCTGGTATTTTTCTCCGAGTGCTACGATATCATAATAACTGTAGTACTTGGGAAAAAAGCTATATGCTTTTGCTAGCCAACCAGCGTAGAAATCTCCGCCTGCACAATCTGCAAATGGTCGGAGTCCTGGGTATATCGACCCCTCCACCGAACGCTGCCACCCCAATCCCTGTATATGTGCGTCGAACTGGCATCAGTCCTGCCCAGGACGCAGCCTCTGTACGTTCAGTCTGCTTTTGCTCGCAGTGTAGTCAGTATCACGTTGAACAAAGCAAGCATAATTTTATATAGGCTCTATTAAATTCTTCGGTGGTTTCATAATAATAGACTCTGATTTGAAAAGAAGTTTGTGTGCAAGAAAAAGAATTACAAATTCTGCCCTGCGGGGTTCTGCATCAAAATGGTACGTACACTAGTGGCTCTAGACCCTCAGACCTCAGGTATGAATGCACTAGACTGAGATGATTCATTATGACAGCTTTTCATATATAGTCCTCTATCTCTCTTTCTATCCCATGCTTCAGTTTTTCCAATACATTTTTTTTTCTCTCTTTTCATGCTCACTTAGACACTTTTAGATCAAAATTCAAAACATGAGAGGCTGGTTGAGTCTCTTCCCTTTTAATTTGCTGCTCTATTAAAGTATGAAGTAGCTCTCTACCGCACTACTTTTATGTAAGGGAGCAGTTTTATTATTCCAAATATTTTTCATATTACTTTATAGTTTGTCATGTATTTTACAACCATGAAATTTAATTTTTATGGTTGCACTGCAAGTTTATCCAATTATTTTTTTTTGTTAAAACTATACGATTTGGAATTTTTTATTCAAAGTGTGCCCATGTATTTGTTTATTTATGCTTATTTTTAATCTAAGAAGTATGTGGTAGAAATATGGTAAAGTACGGGGCCCTGTGCACTAGTTATGAAATCATAATTCTATGGGGCTCTCGGTAACAATAGCCTGCATTTAAAAAGGACAATAGGATTTTTTCAAGCTGTAGGATTCCATATAGTCTTTTTTTCTCTTTGCTCGTCTGGAAAGAAATTAATAGTGATCCCTTGAACTGGCTATATAATGGTTCACCCATCAATTTTTTGAGGGTTTATTTTTTTTGCTATGGAAGGCGTATTCGCTCTTCAGACTTGGCTCCGATCAATATCGCAGGCCACAAAAGCTACTGCGCAGTGCTGTGCTACTGGAGCGGAGAACTGATGCTGGGGGTAAGATGCCTAGGTGGCTGCGAGCCACAGCTCCGGGGTTGGTCTGCCCCTCTCTTTTCTCCTCCTTCAGGACGCCAGCGAGAAAATGGGCTCTCTGGCTTCCATAATTGGTACATGAGTCACGCTGAAGCACCAAGTCGAGCTCTATCGATCCATCCCCAGGAGCGTTCTTTGTTATACAGCTTCGGAGCAGCCATCATAATGCTCGTACATGGCTGAATCAATATTATAGCTAGATATATGAAAGGACGCCTGACTTCTTTACCATTTTACACAATGTATTTTAGCTTCAAATGAATTACTATTGCTGTCGATCAGTGAATATTATGAACCGTTACAAAATTAAAAGGGGATACTTTGAACGATGAAAGCATTTTTTATTGCTGCGATAAGATGATCCAAACCTAAAACTGCAATCTTGTGCCAACGACTAAAGTTCTCCCATTTCTTTTGTTCCAGGTTCAGATTAGCCATGTCCAGTAAGTGGCGTCCAGTATTGAAATTCAGCATAGAAAGGAAAGTAGTACGCGCTTGTCGCGAGAGATAGAATGAGTGGACCTCGGCCATCCGAATTACGCTGCTTCAACGAGAATTCACCGAGGCCCCCTGTTCCTGGTAAGTCTCGTCTAAAGTCCAGAATATTACCCTCGATTCGACAGGGTCAATTGCGTGCGGCTAACAGTGGAAATTGAAAATTTCAGGTGAGGAAAGGGGAGGCTACACAGGCAGGTGTCAGTCGTCGAGTGCGGATGCCCATCCTCGGCGCTCAAGCTGCGATGCCACTTGCGCCTCTTTGGGTTTCGAGCCGGAGGGTCGCAGCGACCACGCCGTCATGCAGGAGAAGAGGAGCGACCACTCAGCTGCCACAGCCTGTCTGCAATGGACGAGGAACCTGCACACACTATTGGAGGACCCGAAGGGCCTCGAGCTCTTCGAGCAGTATCTTCAGCAAGAGGGCCACATCTACGCTCTCTCCTTTTGGTTCGCCTGCGAGGGTCTCAAGGAGGAGAGAGATCCCAACAAGCTCACTGCCATCATCAAGGTCCTCATCAGGAGGTGCGCAAAGCTTTCGTGCTCGCTGAAATTGTCCGCGTAACTCGTTGACTAACGCCTCTGTCTGCTCGTCTGTCCCGTAAACCAGGTTCTTCCAGAGGCCGCAGCTAGCGCTGCCGGATGAGGTGCGCAAGGAGATGACGCGCCGGTTCCGCGAGGGCTTGGCCGACAAGCGTATGTTCGACCTGGCCCAACAAGAGGTCGAGCGGCTCATCGAGGAGACAACCTACCCGAATTTCCTGCGCTCCGATGTCTACCTGCAGTATGTGCGCTACTGCCAGTGCGCCGAGCTCGAGGTCAACGCGACGGCCTCCGCTCAAAGCATTCACGGTGGCGAGGACGACGACGTTGCCACTGCTGACCGCGACAACGAGTGCCCGAGCTCGCCGGACGAGCCATCGCTCTCCTGCGCGTCGAGTCTGTTACCCACGCTGCACGAAGACAGTACGTCGCACTTCTCCGATGTTCTATCATTAGTTTTGTTTGTACCAATCTGATTGCGTCGTCCTTCTAGGCGAGTTGACGATACAGCAGCAGCAGCAGCAGCAGCAACAACAGCAGCAGCTACACCATCATCATCACGCGCATACGCAATCGCAGCCAGCGACGACGGCATCCGCGGCTGCGAGCGACTTCAACAAGGGGGAGATGAGACTGACCAAAGACATGCTCATGGCGACGCAGCAGCTCAGGGCCCTCGACGTTCGACCGAAACCGGAGGCCTATGCCGGGTAAGTCGAGTTCCCCCGCCCAACGGAGAGAGCCCTCTCATTCACGCACTGCACTGATTATCATGTTTTTGTTAATCCTTTTGTTTTATTTATTTCATTTGTTTTATTTGTACGTGCCCTCCTCGCTTGCGTTGCTTATTCGTGCATTAGCATTTACCTGCAACCCGGAGCTAGTCCTTACCACGCGTCGGTACCGAGACCGCGCGCCCAGTACTCCTCGTACAATCCGGTCTCCAGGCAAGACTCGGAGCTCCAGAGTCTGAGTAGCGATGCTCGCACCGAGTCCGACAATCTCTCGCTCACCGACGCGTCTCTGTAAGTTGGATTATGACTTTTTTGTTTTCAGTTTCTTACTTTCAGTTTCTCCTACAGTCTTACGTTTTGTTCGTTTAATATTGTTAATCCTGCATCAATGTTTGTTAATTTACATTGCACTTATTTTCTTGAACAAGTAAACGATGCTATTTCATTGATTATTGAGTTTTTTTGTCTGTTGTCAAAAAAAAAACTCAGCATTTAATGAACAATATTTTCCTACATATTCCGCAAAACGAGAATCACCTAATAATTCACTAATATATTTTAAAAAACCAATAGCGATGGTGCGTCGATGGCGAAGCGCAATAGCCGCAAGCAATACATAAGGCAGTATCAACAGATCAAAAAGTCAGCGATGATAAACCGGGATCCGTCGGGCCACGAAGGCATCATACCACGGACACAACGAGTTTCACGTGAACAAACTCAACCGATGAGGCCTGAGTCTTTTGCCAGGCAACTCATCGAGAAGCTAGAGCGCGTTAAGCGTGATCGCGAAAACGAAGAGAAGCTCGAGCGCAAGTTGAAGGAGGTCGACATGTCTACCAGTCACAGGTAACGTAAAGTTAATCATCGACCGCATCGACTATGATCGATTTCATCTCAACGGATTTCAATTCAATTGCATTCATTTTTTTTGCAGTGACAGCCTATGCGACGCCTCGAGTATTCACAGTCAATCCCAATCGCAGTACCCGTCCCAACCTCAGTTGGCTTCACAAGCGGTGCCTCACCAATCACGTAGTTTGGCAGATGCTCTGCGCGAGAAGCTGCAACTCGAGGAAGACAGTGATCAGGCTATTCTTGATCAGCACGTCTCGCGGGTCTGGTCTGATCTGACACCTTCGCGCTCACCAAAGCTCGCATCGCCTCGACCTCGATCACCCGACAAATGCCGCCGACCTCAGCAACCGCAGCAACAGCTAGGTGCTGCCTCCTCGAGCCAACAGTATCCTGGCAGCAGAGCCTCGTCTGTCGCTTATCGCAGCCAGCGCAAGGAGAAAGACGTGTTCTCCACTTTCTCTGGAGACAGCGGGAACGTTCACGACTTCCCCGAGGCTGGCGAGCTCCATGGAGCTGGTAGTATGAGCTCGCTTGGCTCGCACCTGCCCAAGAGTAAGTCTGTGCCGTCGGACTACGCGGATTCACTGCACAAGCAAGATCTTTATCTTCAAGGTAATTATTGGAAATAAATGTTTTTAAACTCTAAGAAAAAGTTAAGTAAATTTGAACGCATCTAAAAATATTTGCGCATTTTATTGTAGGTCAAGATCCTCGATACAGAAGGTTAGACGCAACGCGATCATCGGCGTCGAAGAAATCGATGACGGAACTCACTGACAGCGGCGTGTCAGTGGTGAGCGATGTTCCACCAGCTGTAGTCAAAGATAGTCGATTGCTAAACTGGCTAAAGGAGTCGGACGGTAATACGAGCGGAATCGGTGGTAAGGGCGAGGCTAACGTTACAACCAAGCCCGCTGCTCGTAAGAAGTTCAGTAACCAGCCCCAGCAGCCGTTTGTCGGCGACCCCGGCATGCCTCTGCTACCTCAACCTCATATCGTAAGTGTTTCAAAGTATTAAAAATTAAATTCTTAAATTTTTCGGTCTGAAATCGAGTACTAATTAGTTGTGTATTTATCTGTAGCCAACGCAATTGGAAGAGGCGAAAAGAAGGTTAGAATACGAACAAAGTCGCAATAGACAACGATACCCGGCTAGCAGCGGTGCTAAACAACAGCAAGAATACGATCTAATGCCACAATTGCCACCGATGCAGCCCTGCTTGCAGTCGAATCAGTCGACGCTTCGCAGAGCGAAGCAAGATGCCCCTAGTGACTTCACCACCGTTGTGTTCAGCTTCTGCGACGAGAAAGTACCTTACAGGACCAAAATATCCGGCTACAACGTCACTCTTAAGCAGTTCAAAGACGTTCTTCCTAAGAAGGGCAGCTATAGGTAAAGTTGCTGAAAATACTTAAAATTTGTTTTTATTTTTGTTGTAAGTATGTATAAATAATAATTGGTTGTTGTTTTAATTTTTAGATACTTCTTCAAAACCGAGTGCGAAGACTTGGACATGCAAGTCATTCAAGAGGAAATAACGGACGATGCCGAGGTTCTACCGCTGTGGGAAGGCAAGGTTATGGCCCAGGTGAAGGCGCTCGAATAGAAAGGCTTAACGCATCTTCCGCCAAACTTCTGTCCTCCGCCGAATGCCGGAACATTAATTTTCCTGTGCTTCCACTGTTGTTCTTCTGCGGAAATTTCGAGCCACGAAATTCGTGTCAACGAAGCAACACAACGATAGCCAAGGAGAGACTCTTTGCGCGAACTATTGTCGATTGTGGCATCACGACGAAGATTACGGTCTAATCGACTGACGAACAATCTGTTCAACATTAAGATTATAATTTTTTTTTTTAATATTTTTTAAACGTATTCCGTGCGCGTGAAAGTGCGAATGCGAAAGAGTATGCGTCACGTCGGTCGAAAATACTTTTGTGACGTAGGAAAATTTTACGAAATGATTGTATACGATTGTACATATGATTATTATGTAGTTTTTTAAAATTCGAAAGATAATTTAGCGATGAATAACAATTTTTAAGTTATTTAAAAACAATGTTAATTCATTTTTTTATTGATTCCGTAAACGGCTTTCGGATATTCTTCAGAATGGCATGTAGCATTATTAACCTTTTAATACTGTGACTGAATGCATTTTTAATTCTTTTAAAAAGCTTTATTATTATTAACGTGCCAAGATGATCAAGGATTAAAAGACGGAAGCGTCACAAAAGTAGTTCTACCGATTCGAAGCAGGTGGCTCTTGTTGACAGTGTAAATATAGCGAACGAAAGAGAACAAAAACATAAGAGATGAAACATGAAACTCGAGACCAAGCTCTTCAAGAGCGAGCCGAAAAATTATGTGAAAAGAAGTTCTCGACTTCTTTATTTTTTAATTTGCCCTATCTCGAAAGACTTGTAAAACGTATGTATAGATACGGATCGCCTCTTTTTATAAAAAAAAAAATCAAGAAACAAAACTATTATTATTGATAATTATTATCTCCGACCGACTGTACAAAGAGCCTGCGTAGTTAATCGCCTTATCGAGGTCTGTCATGGACCCTAGACTTTATATAGGGAAAAAAAGCAAAAAGTTATTATATACGTTCAAGGAAACAGAAAAAAAGGTTAGCCGATAAGGTTTACAGATATTATGTATATTATATATACATATATTATCTAAGTTATATATAATATGTATAATATATTATATATATAAATATATATACACTTTCAAATTTCGCGCTTCGCGTTACACATGAGATGGTTGTTCGGTGATTGCGAAGCGCGAAACGAAAGTACATAGAGCAGCCGAAAGGAGAGAAGAGTCAGGCGGGGTGACGGCGCATATCGACATTGCGCCGCGTGTCGCCGAGCCACACAACTTGTAAAATATAAACCGTACGCATTTTAAAAGGAAACGAAAAACAAAGCATTAATGTTAGCTGAAAGGTAATAGAAAGAGCGCGTTCGAGGCACGGTTTTGATGGCTCCGACAATGCAAACGAAATTTATAAATGTCAGTTGAATTTTGGAAGTTGCAGAGAGGGCGCTGAGATGAAGAGTCGCCAAAGTCGTGCCTTCGTGGAAGAATGAGATTATTCGCATTGAAGAATTGAATAAGAAGAAAATGTGAAATAGGCTCAGTAGGCGGCTAAAATGTAAAAAGAAAAACTCAACGGACAAACAAATATTGATCTCTTCGTGCGAACTTTTCTTATACATCGGGTGCGGAAAATGAATTGTGCCTTTTTAGTGCAGTAAGCCGTCGAACGTAGCCTAAGCCGCGGCTGTGCGTTTTTTTTTTTGTTCTTTCGTTCAACCTGTGTAATAATTAAAAGCGAGCGCACGCGAGAATTTGCTCGCAGCGGGCGGCCATTGGTAAGACCAATCTCGTGAAAATTTCACTTAGCCTTTCTTACTATTATAAATTTTTTTTCGTAATAAAAGAAAAACAGTAAACAAAACTGTAGTATCTCTCCGAATGTGTATCCTTTTCTTTATTTCTTAACAAACCGGAAAGATCTCGCGACGAACTTTTGTACCTAGTATTATTTTAGGTAAAGAAAAATCGAATGAGAAAAGGCGCCTAATCTTAGTTGAAAATGAATTTTTAAGGAACAAACATATATGCGACGTGTATAATATTTAACGACAGAAAAAAAGACTTTTTTATCGATGCGACGATACCCGAAAAAGTTTTCTTCGATGCTCCGCTAACGATGCGTTCTGTTTTCTTTTTCTAATCTGTATCTTCGTCCTTACCTCTGTACAAAGTTTCTCGAGGAAACAATAGAGTTTCCTACTCTGGTCTCCGCTGTACAAAGGATAACATTACGTACTACAATACATATGCCATTCAAATGTCCAAGGGCTCTCTGGGCGAACTGAACGAACTGCCGCGATAGCCAATTATTGTAAAACGATTCGCTCGTTTCTCTTTTTTATTTAACGATTTTTTGTTCTCTCTATCCCCCCCCCCTTTTTATTCCCCCTTAAATGTAACGACGTTAATGCAATTTGATTATTATTATTAATGAATATCACGAATGATAAATTGTTCCTGTACCTAACTGATTTATAATAATTATTATTATTGTATATCGAGAGCATTGAGGATAATAATAATAATGCGATTTTCACTGGACACATCCACGACGTACGTTTTACTCCACACACATCCACCTCAACTCCCGCGACATTGACTCCAAAGAATGTCCGTAAATATTGTAGCTTTTGTGACTTGTCGTCGAAGTATGCGTTGTAAATACAATCATTACGGCACGCGCAAAGCGCCTACGAGATTAAATCGATCAGATGTTTCAGTAAAGTGTTGTAATAACATCGAGACCAGTCAAGATCAAACATTCTTCATTGAAGTTTCATTTAATCCAGAAGAGCCGACGGAATCCGGCGAATCGACTTGCCAGACTCGTCTATTGAAAACATCGTGCGCTTCGAAGCAATTAAATGCAGCGTGCAATCTCATCACCCACATTAGCGAATTAATCGCTATACGGAATTTTAATATTCCGACGTTGCTCGCCTCGCTGCACGTTATTCACATGACTATATAGCGTCAGCCGTTTCACACCTATGTGTGTACAACATCGTAATCTCGTTATGCAAATAATGACACTCGGCGACAACTGCAACTCTTTATCATTTCTGATAATTAATCGTCGAAAGCTCGCGCGTTATATGTGTACCCAAGTTCTTCGACGAGAGCTGACCGTGACACGTAGGAGTCAATTGCGAATCGGCGACGTTGGCTTTCTTTTTTTTTTGTTTATTTACGCGACCGAGGCAAGTATGTCACTTTTGTGGCCACGATTTGTTTCCTTTATTTTTGTTTCTTATCCGCGAAAACTTATAAATTTGCCAAAGGGCTTATTATGTATACAGTGTTGTTACATTATTTTTTATTTATTTGTAAACTACGAGCCGTGCCCTTGTGCATTCAAAATATTTATAATTATAATTAACTAAAGTGACAGAAATGACATAGTATCGTTCAATTTCCGCTCGCAACATACATTCTATCGCGATAACAGAAAAGGTATAAAAATAAAATTACAAAACAATGCAAAATGAAATAAAAACGTAAATTATTATCACTGCTGAGGTTGCGGTCTCAGAAGCTTTTTAAAAATAGAAGTTCTATTATAGAACTTGCATTGCACGAAAAAATTGAAAATTTCTGTTTTGCTCTTGGCAAAAAAGTTTGATTGGTTGTCGCTGTATTTGCGCGCTTGAAAAATTCGTTAAATCGTAAACGTCAAAGTGTCAATACCTATATATTTTATACGTATGTATAAACGCGTGCGCGTACGAAAAATCTGACCGTATGGCAGCTCGACTCCACGAGGGACAATAATAAAGTGACGCAAGGAGGAAACAGTAAACAAAATAAATTCGATGATTCAGAACGTTGTATATTACATGCGCACTTGCACAACGAGCGGCTTATTATTCGCCGAAATCGGAATCTCCAGCACGTGTTGTTAACCTCGCATATATGTCGCGCGCGCGCGCGATACGCGACGCAGAGAAGCGTGTAATTTGTCCAAAATAAATCGCGTATTAAGTATACTCGTATATATGTGCATATCCACCAATTTTCGAAAATAACTCTCCCCAAAAGTTGCAAATTTTTTTTTGAAGGCAAATTCGCGTGTACGGCCAATCGAAGGGTATATACTATTTTCCGGGGCTAAAACGACTGGAAAATACGAGAAATAATTAACAAAAAATGCATTCGTAAATATTTTTCGCGAAAACATTAGATCAAAAATGTCTTAAGATTCATCGAAGAATGCTCTGGAATTTTTTCCGATTTTTCAAGAACATTTATCGAAATTTCGATGTTTTTTGGATTTTCGAAAAATCAAAAATTCTTTCATCAATTTTAAGACATTTTCGTTCAAATGAAATTTTTCTAAAAGTCCATAGATTTCGGGAAAAAATCTATGAATTCATTTTTTGTGAATTATTTCTCGTTTTTTCAACTCTTTTTTGCTCTCGTAAAAAAGTATACCCTTCAGAATGACCTAACGAACGAGAAAAAACAGGCCTGGTAGGCCTTCAAAAAAAAAAAAAAATGTTTGCATTTTTTGGGGAGAGTCGCGTTTCCAAAAATTGGTGGATATACGCACGTATATACTCGGGAAAGTGCCGTGGAAATCGAGGCGTAAATCGTAACGTATGTTTGCGCTCGAGAGCGAGTGTATATCTATTTGGAGGCTGACGTCTTTATTAACGATGCATTTCATTGCTTTTTTCTCTCGCCTGACAATGCTACGTACGCATGCGCCGAAGATCCTTCGGAAAATTCGTAAAAGTTCGACCCACTTTTTCAGGAATGACACGCGCGTGCACGAGGTGAAGCTGAAACGGCAATTAAAAACAAGATTCCCGCACTGCTCGCGCAGATACGGGTATATTTGCGTTCGTAGTACATACATATACGATTCTACAAATTTATACAAGTTCAATTTGTATTTTAGTGATTTACCAACGGGATTGCCGCGGATTAGAATGTGTATCACGCGGACGGTGTGTACAATAGTCGAAAACAGGATTAACAAGCTTAGTTACGAAAGAGCTATCGTTACATATACAATGTTGTTATTCGCCGTACCTCATCGTAAATAAATGCTTGCATAGCTAATCCAATGCAAATTTTGCTTGAATAAAAAAAACAGTGATTTGTTTTCACACTTTGGGCATATGTGCAGTTCGGGACTCGAGGTGTACAGCCAGTTAAAAGTAGTACATTATGCACCATTATTATTATTATCATTATATTATTTATTACATTATTATTTATTATTATTATTATTTATGATTATTATTTATGATTATTATATTATTTATTGTTATTATATTATTATATACATTCTGTATGTATAAGGTGCATATAGTACTTTTCACCACATCAGGCGTGAAGCGCGTTCACTAAAAAGCAGTAAGTAAGTATACAATATGGAGCGTGACGGATTTTCAACAAGCAAACTAATCATTTTTCCATCCGCTAAATAGCGATGCCGGAAGTGTCGTAATGTACAAAACTCTTTATAAATCATAAAATGAATTGAAGCGTTACTTTAAAAAAAAAATCGTACATTTAAATTATTTTGTTTATTGTATAGATAAAAATAGCATATAATAAGCAAACGAAATTTTATTTCAATTTTAAACTTCCTGACTATCTTTAGACAAACTGTTAACTAGTAAACTTTGTATACTATAGATAGATTTTTAGAGTATAGGTATATGAATATTGCAATGAATATTGAAAAAGAATCGTTTTAAAAGGTGACATTGAGGTTACACGAATATATAGCTATGCATTTGTTTTCTAACTCTGTCCAGCGATTACATGGCATTATATAGTTTAGCCCCCGCTATATGCACTACGCACTTTACGCGTTGTATCGTGAAAATAGATTTTCCTGTCATCAAAATAGAATGCATAATAACGACTCCGTATATCGAGCCTTGAAACGTTCAAAATGACAACAAAAAAATTAATGTTGTAATTGGTCGAGAAATGTTTTCAGTCTAACTCTTCACCACTGCATGTATCTTGAATTCTCCTAAAAATTTGCGCTTTTCGGGGGTCCAGAGATCGAAAAATTTTTTTTAAACTTAGATTTTTCAAATCGATTGGACTTTCTTCTGTAAGCCAAAAGATGATTAAAACTGTCAAGGAACATGAGAAACATGGAACATGAAAATTTAGCATGGGGAGGTATACGGAGAAAAAAAAGAAAATTGGCTGTTCGGATTTTTATTTATTATTTTTATCAACGGACATAACTTTTGATCAGAGCATCGAATCTGGGCATATTTTTTTTTTAAATTAAAGCTTTTTTGTTGTACTTTATTGTAGTGTAATTCGAAATTTTATTTGTACCTCGGGAACATTCGCAATTTTTACTATTTCAGTATTTTGACTTATTAATTTTTTGTAAAAAAAAAACGTAAAGTAGTTCAAAAATATGGTTGCTAATAACTTTTCATATGCTCCTCTGCACTTTTGACTATTTTTCGGCTTACAGAAGAAAGTCCGACTGGTCCGAGACCTTTAGCTTTTAAAAAAAACCTTTCAATTTCCGGGCCCCCGAAAAGTGCAAATTTTTAGGAGAATTTGACATATGAGCATGTCAAGAAAATTTCGGAAACAACTCGAACGGAAAAGTTGTAAAAAATTTTCTTGAAGGCACACTTACCAGACCTGTTTTTTCTCGTCCCTTAGATCATTCTGAAAGTCCGATCGTAGGGTATACTTTTTTTCCGGGGCAAAAACGACTCGAAAAAACACGAGGAACAATTAACAAAAAGAGAATTCATAGATTTTTCATTATAACGAAAATGTCTTAAAATTCATCAAAGAATGCTCTGAAATTTTTTCAGATTTTTGAGGACGAAATTTCGATTTTTTGGATTTTCGAAAAATCAAAAATTGTATCGGATCAAATTTTTCTAAAAGTCCATAGTTTTCGAGAAACAAATCTATGAATTCTTCTTTTCAATTATTTCTCGTTTTTCGACTCGTTTTTGCTCCGGAAAAAGTATACTCTATATATAAGTTCGCGAGCTTTTTGTCTTTAAAAATAACCTAAGGAACGAGAAAAAACAGGTGTGGTAAGTGTGCCTTCAAGACAATTTTTCGCAACCTTTCCGTCCGAGTTGTTTCCGAAATTTCCTGGACATACTCATATATGAGTCATTCCACGGGATACTGGAAACTTCTGGGGGCCCCGACTACCGAAAAATTTTGGGTAGGGCACACTTACCAGACCTATTTTTTCTGATTTCTGGGACCCCTCCGAATAAGAAACCGTGCGAGCTGCATCATTATCGGTTGCCACCCGGGTTTCCGGTCGAAAAAACGCAAAAATCTTCATACATTTTCTTTTGCATTTTTACTGTTGAGCACATTATTTGTGTACTGTGAGTCCTATGGGACTTGGCGCTATACTTTATATATACAGAACGAAAGTGCAGCTCAAGAGCTTTAAATCGAGCCTAAAATTTTTAAAATCGGATGTTCCGGTCTCGAGTTACACCCTCTTCAATATTGCTAACTCTTTATAGGGCTCTCGCGAAACTAATCGATTTTCACTTTTTTTTCAAATCCTCGAAACTTTTGATCCAGTCACTCGATTTTAAAGTTTAATAGCTTAAATTAAAGCTCTTTTCCTCAACTTTACGATTTTTAGGTCCAAAATTGATTTTTCTTATCTGTTGAGCTATATATATGCGTTCAGAATACTAATCCGCTTTAGAAGCATATATATAGATCAACAGATAAAAAAAATCAATTTTGGACCTAAAAATCGTAAAGTTGAGGAAAAGAGCTTTAATTTGAGCTATTAAACGTTAAAATCGAAGCATTGGATCGACAGTTACAGGGATTTGAAGAAAGGGAAAAATGTCTGGTTTTTGGAAAAATCGAGCTATTTCGTGAAAGTCAAACCAAACCACTTTTTTCAAATGGTCATAAATTTTGATCGAGTAATTCGATTTTGACGTTTAATAGCTTAAATTAAAGGTATTTTCTTCAACTTTTTGAATTTTAAGTCAAAATTTAAATTTGATATATAGTGAGCTATATATATGCTTTCAAAGAACCAATCGGATTTAGAAGCATATATATAGCTCACTACAAAAAAATATTTGTATCAACAAAAAAGCTGAGGAAAACAGCTTTAATTTAAGCTATTAAACGTCAAAATCGAATCACTCCATCAAAATTTATGACCATTTGAAAAAAGTGGTTTGGTTTGACTTTCACGAAATAGCTCGATTTTTCCAAAAACCAGACATTTTTCCCTTTCTTCAAATCCCTGTAACTGTCGATCCAATGCTTCGATTTTAACGTTTAATAGCTCAAATTAAAGCTCTTTTCCTCAACTTTACGATTTTTAGGTCCAAAATTGATTTTTTTTATCTGTTGATCTATATATATGCTTCTAAAGCGGATTAGTATTCTGAACGCATATATATAGCTCAACAGATAAGAAAAATCAATTTTGGACCTAAAAATCGTAAAGTTGAGGAAAAGAGCTTTAATTTAAGCTATTAAACTTTAAAATCGAGTGACTGGATCAAAAGTTTCGAGGATTTGAAAAAAAAGTGAAAATCGATTAGTTTCGCGAGAGCCCTATAAAGAGTTAGCAATATTGAAGAGGGTGTAACTCGAGACCGGAACATCCGATTTTAAAAATTTTAGGCTCGATTTAAAGCTCTTGAGCTGCACTTTCGTTCTGTATATATAAAGTATAGCGCCAAGTCCCATAGGACTCACAGTACACAAATAATGTGCTCAACAGTAAAAATGCAAAAGAAAATGTATGAAGATTTTTGCGTTTTTTCGACCGGAAACCCGGGTGGCAACCGATAATGATGCAGCTCGCACGGTTTCTTATTCGGAGGGGTCCCAGAAATCAGAAAAAATAGGTCTGGTAAGTGTGCCCTACCCAAAATTTTTCGGTAGTCGGGGCCCCCAGAAGTTTCCAGTATCCCGTGGAATGACTCATATACGATACTATCATTACATTTTTCCTCTCTCTGACCGCAACGTTACAATAGAATCCGCGCATAAATCATCGACACCAAAATAGCAAACGCGCGTGTGTCCATGACGCGCTCGTGTCTATATCCCCGTATATAATATATATAACGCGGAAAAACACATTCGGGCGCGCGCATCGCCAACACCTGTGGCCGCGTCACGTGCCCGCAATTTGCGCGACTCCTTACACACACACACTACGTCCTTAAAATTATATAAACCTACGAATTTCGCTTTACGGAAATATCCAAGCAGGATACTCTATACACTCCGCGAAGCTCCTCGAATCACGCGATCTCCCAGCGAGGAAGCGGCTAATCGGGAAGCTATACAGCGCGACGATTCGAATTGCGCTCTCGACGCGCCTACCATTATTTTTAATTATGCTTTATTTTAATTGCCCCTATGTACACTTACGCGTCTCTGTTACGTCCCCTCCCCCCACCCCCCAGACGAAAAACCGAGTCGAGAGAGCGTCTACGTATAGCATCGCTTTCGTTTTCCCAGCCGACGGTCGCGATCTCGTGATGCGACGTAAACACGCGCGTAGTAGTGTACGTATACGCACTACACACATCGTATGGCGAAACCGCGCCGAAACAACGTATGCAATGAGCTTTTGATTTACAAGCGAATCGCACGCGCCAATCAAATTTATACACAGAGTGTCGCGGCTTGTTTATATAGGTATGTATATATGTTTTAAACGCGCCTCTCTCCTCGTCGCGTTGTGCGTCGTTTTCCGCAAAGCGTGAAATTACACTTACAATCGCCGCGTTATATATATATATATATGTATATGTGTATGTAGGTATGTATACGTATATATGTGTGCATATCCATCGTATTTCGGAAACAACTCACACGAGCAAGTCGCAACATTTTTTTCTTGAAGGCACACCTACCAGACCGACTTTTTCTCGTTCCTTAGGTCGTTCTCAAAGAGAAAAACCCCGCAGTACATGGCCGATCGAAGAGTATACTCTTTTCCGGGGCAAAAACGACTCGAAAAACGAGAAATAATTAAAAAACAAGAATTTATAGATTTATTTTCTCGCAAACTATGAACTTTTTAAAATATTTCATTAGAACAATAACGACTTAAAATTCATCAAAGAATACTTTTAAAATTTTTTCAGATTTTTAAATGACGATTTTCGAAATTTCGGTTTTTTTGAATTTTCGAAAGATCAAAAATTGTGTCGGATCAATCTGAAAAAAATTCAAAGCATTCTTTGATAAATTTTAAGACATATTTGTTCTAATGAAATTCTTGTTAAAGTCCACAGTTTTCGAGAAAAAAATCTAAATTCTTTTTTTGTCAATTATTTCTCGTTTTTTCGAGTCGTTTTTGCTGCGGAAAAAAGTATACCTTTCGATCGGCCATGTGCGCGAGGTTTTTCTCTTCGAGAATGACCTAAGGAACGAGAAAAATTAGGTCTGGTAGGTGTGCCTTCCAGAAAATTTTTTGCGACTCGCCCGGGTGAGTTGTTTCCGAAATAGGATGGATATGCACATATATAAAATATATATATAGAAAAGTCGCGAGCGAGTGGCCGTTTATACAGCGATAACGAGAGGTAAGAGAAATTTGCGCAAACGACGCGTGTGCATAGGTGTATAATGAAACATTTGATTAAAAAATGAAGAAAGAAAAAAAAATATCTAAATTAGCCTGTAAACTAGGAAACGGTTGTTGGTTCCTACAGCTTTCGACGTTATGAGCATTTCACGGAACGCGCGGACGACCTCAAAATCATTCCGCTAACGTATTGTACGCTAAATATAGAGGTGTACATGTATACGTTCCATATCGGTTTCGATATACAATACGTGGAATAAACAAACGTTCGAAGCTGTAATTACGTCGATTATCGAGTTATTTATAACTTATATTATATAGATACACTTAATTTTTCAACTTTTCGATCGACTGCACCGATGTACGCAGTTTCGTGCCCATCAACAGGATAATTTTTGTAGGTTACTTTTTTAGTTTGATCTAAATTCTCAGACTTGAAAATATCTCGTAATACGGTATAATAATATACTATATAATTCTATCATTACGGGGACTGATATACCTTTAAAATGTTAATTAATGAACTATAGTTTTTTACATTTTTGAATTAATTTTTCTAATAAATTCTATCTAATTTTTTTGAATCTTAATTATTTGGAAATCCCCACTCTCACCCGAAACTTCATGTTTTTAAAGCAGATCTGGACCTGCCAGAGAGCTTTCCGATGCCCCAGATTCGACTAAAGTCTGCGGTGAATGAAAACAACGGAATCCATGGATTTTGGCCTTCGAACACACGTTGTGCCTCGAATATGGCAGATACAAAAATTGTTTTATGGTGATAACATTATTTATAAGCCAATACAATTATACAAAACATTATTTAAACAGTGTCAAGTTAATAAAAAAATAAAATTCAATTTTTCATTTTTCAACATTTTCAAGGTGTACCAGTCCTCTTAATTCAAAACGTTCGAAAAAGCGTTAAAGCTCTTCATCTTCTACCGACGAATTATTATATTTTTTTTTTTTCGCTGCTCATAACAAGCACGCGATACTCATAATCTCGTATACTATACGCACGTGGTATGGCGTGTCATCGCGGATCGGAAAAGCCGGACGTTCCCCCCTTTTTTCTTTTTCTTTTTTTGTTGTTTTTCCTCGGCCGTCTCGTCGGCGCTCCTTAATTGTTGTCTGCCCATACGACATTAATAAATAATGCAGAGGTGGATCGAGGATCTGCGCAGAAGTTGTCTCACGCAATAGTCGGGCGAATGTACGCGAGATCGAGGCGTTGCCGCCGATTACAACGATATGATCCTGAATGGCTGAAACGAATGCGATGTACACCTGCGATCGCGTCTTAATGCCGATGTGCTCCGGTAAGCTTTTTATTGCGGAAAGTCGAGTGGGACGAAAAAATTCATTACAATTTTATTGTCGCACTACTTATTCAAAGGTCCATCGACTCGCATGTATGTATATATAAGCGATTGGTATTACAAAGAAATTTTGCTCGTATACACAAACACGAAGGAGCTGAGGCGGCGGCAGCTGTTTGTCGACTCTCGATTACCAAGTGATTTGCAGTCGTGTGTGTCATTCGTGCGAGAGGATCTCTCGTTTTATGGAAATTCGCCTCTGCTAATCTGAGTTATTGTAGCGTAAATTTACAAATGAAGGGGAGTTTTTGTTATTTTGAAATTCTCATATTGCTGATGCGGCAAAAGCGTACGGTATAGGTCGACTTTTTATTTGGTCTCTTGTCGCGGTCGCGAAAAAATAATAATTTATTCAATCCGTTGTATAGATATGAATATAATGAGGTATATTCCTTTCGGGCGAACGGCGGTGTATTCAGAAAACAGACTTTGAAGGTGTTAAAAATGTTCGTAATGATGTTGCAATATAACTGATTTTCTCGGTTTGATGATGTATGCAAGTAAGGAAAAACGTGATCTTTTTCGCAAATTAAATTTGCGATCGCGACGGTAAGGAAAAACGATGTACCATTAATTAATGTAGATCAGTAAGTTAAAGCAGTGTTCCTGCTTTATGTGCAAAACTTGAACAAGAAATTCGATTCGAATCCGTAACTTTTCGAGCAAAAGAATTCTTTTATTACATTATTGAGTACAAAGTTTTCAAAAAATTAATATTTTACAGAAGAATTGTCTCTCATTGTAAACAGGATGAAAAACAAAAATTAAAAAAAAAAATAATTGCATAAATTTCCCTTGCCGTGAAATTGCGTTTATCCTCGATAACGGGCGCATACATTAATTTCTATTCATTCTTCTCAGAAAAAAACATCCTCTAAATTTCTATCTACTGTCCCACTATCATTTCGGCGACTTTTAATCAGGTCATCAAAACAGAGAGTATTAGCAAAAAATTCAGGCGAAAAACGATCGAAAGCGCGTCGTCGCGCGCGACTATACATATATAACCCGTCTGTCGGCTCGAGAGTCCATCTCCGAAAAAGCTTTTATCAGCGAAGAAGAGGCTCACGTTATTTAATTATTCGCGCGCGCGCGCGATGTATAGTCACGCGCTCTCGAGAGCAAACACGTTAAATTGTTTCGCATATAAATTACAGCGATTATCGATAGCTGCCTAAGCGCGTGATCGATTTTTCGATATTCGCATGTATATAAGAGTGACGTCGGGAGAGGAGCGGACCCGAACGAAACGCTGCGCCCATATATACGTGCACGTCCAGGAATTATCGGAAACATTGTTCTCCCGAAAAACTGCGAAAATTTTTTTTGAAGGCACGGCTACCAGGCATGTTTTTTCTCGTTCCTTAGGTCATTCTGAAAGAGAAAAAGCTCGCGTGCATGGTCGATAGTAGGGTATACTTTTTTCCGGGGCAAAAACGACTCGAAGAAACGAGAAATGATTAATAAAAAGAGAAATCGTAGATTTTTTTCTCGAAAACTATGGACTTTTATAAAAATTTCATTGGAACAAAAATGGCTTAAATTCATCAAAGAATGCGCTGAAATTATCTCAGATTGATCCGATACAATTTTTGATTTTCCGAAAATCCGAAAAAATCGAAATTTCGAACAACGTCCTTAAAAATCTGAAAAAAAATTTCAGGACATTCTTTGATGAATTCTGCGACATTTTTGTTCTAATGAAATTTTAATAAAAGTCCATAGTTTTCGAGAAAAGAGTCTATGATTTCTTGTTTTTTCATTATTTCTCGTTTTTCGAGTCGTTCTTGCTCCGGAAAAATGTGTATCCTGCGATCGGCCATGTACGCGAGCTTTTTCTCTTTCATAACTACCTAAATAACGAGAAAAAACAGGCCTGGTAAGTGTGCCTTCAAGAAAATTTTTTGCAACTTTTCCGTCCGAGTTATTTCCGAAATTTCCAGGATATGCTCATGTAAGGATATACACGGATATTGTATACGTACGGTCAATCGTTTTTCTCTCCTTTATTTTTCGATGCTCAATTTAGCCCGCAATGCGTCGCGAGATTGTTCTTAATATTTTTAATTTTTCGCTAAAATTTTCAAAATTTCTGCATCGAAAACAGTGCATTCGATTGTCAACGACAGTTTTACAATAAAACGCAATTACAGACTATGTACAGTGTAAAATGCTTCCATTCTACTCAAAAATCTTCCTATACTTATATACCCACATTAATACACCAACATGAAAAAAACTCACTCTCGTATACGTATACGCACTATTCGCGCAGGTATAGAAAATCTCCCAACGACTCGTCGAGTTATAATTCGTGATCCGTTCGCAGCTCCGGACATTATATTCCATACCTAGTTTCCATTCAAATAAATCGAGAATTATCGCGTCGTTATATCGCGGCGCGGTATAGTCACGAGACGCGCGCAACTATTCTCCTTTTTTTTCTCTCCTGCGCGCGATCGGGGAAAAACGAGTTTTAGGATCTCGTCCGGCCATCTCTCTCTCTCTCTGTCTCTCGCGCGGCAATGTTTGCTTTATGGATCCGAGATCGTTCGGAGAATTCAGGTTATTCCGAGTGTGCGTGTGACCGATTTGTCTGGATCTTTCGAGGAATAGGTTCGGTGAATGTATACATGTATACATGTATACGTATACGTATACGACAACGACCACGACGACGCGAGGAATATATATATATAGTTAGTCACGTGCCTCTTGTTGTTTGCGGCTTTAACGTCAGAGAGGATTCATTCGTAGAAAAAGACCGATCCACGCGGCTGCCGCTGCTTTGTGCGCGTGTATATAATTAAAGGCTGTATATAACATGTATCTATACACGACGCGCGTGAATCAGTTGCGGGAATTTGAATTTCGCGCCACATTGTGCGGTACGCGCCGCGGACGAAAAAAAGAGCCGCGTTGCAAGTATACTGCGATTTTCGCGGAAAATAATAAAAATCCATAATCGCTATAAATCATCGCGTTGGATCGTTACCGTTCCTTACGTAATTATCAGCCATTAGTCGAGAAAATCTCACGTTCATTAAATTGCGGCCGATATCTCGTCTCGGGGAATAATGCTCGAATTATGCAATTTATTAACATTTATTATTCAATCGCCTTAGTTCTACATCGTAGAGAAGTCGGGACGACGTTACAATAGACTTGCCGCGATGCGTGTACGAATTTTCCTGAATTTTTTCAGATTTCTCTATCCATTAATTTTCCGAGTTACAATAATACGCGATTTTAATCGTAAATTTACGATTAAAATTCGATGCTTTCATCGATTTTTAGCTTGAAAAATCTCAAGAATACTTTTCGTCTTAGAATTCTTTTTACTGTTTAAATACATTTTTTTCAGGTGGAAAATCCAATTTTTTGGTTTTGAAAAGTAATATTTTGATTTTTTAAGTGGTCTTAAACTTTGATTCGCATATTGGGACATGTCCAGATATGTTTGTATTGAAATATTTATCTCAATCCTTAGGATCAATCCTCGAAAATTTTGAATTTAAATGTCTAAATTGTTTATCAAGCTTCTGAAACGAATATATATATCGCATTGAAAGTATTTTTCCTAAAAACTAGGGAAAATTTCCTAGAAGAAACATTCTATCCATTTTCGACGAGAAACGCTTTCCTCGGGAGCTATGAATTTTTCAAAATTTGCAAAAATTGAAAAAAATGCGTAAAATCCAAACATTCACCATCTGCAGCTTGAAAATCAATGAAAGAAAAAATCTGAAAAAATTCAGGAAGACGTAAGACACCGAGCAGAATAAAGTTTATCACATTTTGGGGAAGGAAGAAATTTTCGGCCAGTCGATCTTGCAGAGAATCGTCCATGTATACGTATAGACATGCAACGTGAGAAAGCTTTAATCCAAATACGCCTCAACAATGTTGATCAGTGTATATTCCACGTGGAATCCATCGAAAGCCTCTCAATTGGCTCGTGAACCGACGAGATACAACACGAATGTGCACAAACGCGACACGCGACTATAACGTATATATAATATATATATATTATATACGCCTCAAGTAGATACACGCCGAGTTCGGCAAGACTTCAGATACGGCACACATTTTCGGAGCGAATTTACTTTCCGCTTCGCTCTGCTAAATATCAATCCGCATACGTGTGATTCCACGCTCCCGTGAAAAGCGATTTGAGACTCGATGCGGAAAATTTTTTACTGAATGGACAGACCTGTTGGTATTTGTTTTTTCAACTTTTTCCGAACACGGCATAATAATAGTGCCTAAGACGATTCTTAATATTTTTAATAATTACGGCGTCATTCGAGTGACTTTTTAAGTGCCATCGTGTGCTAGTCGAAAATTTGGTTAAGAAGCAAAACAAAAAATGTAAATTGTGTGTACAGTTTAATATATGTAGTGATATAATACGATTGAGTTAATATGATGTAGAAATGTTGATTATCACTAATTACTGAACAAGTGTTATGAAAGAGCTTTAATTTAATGAAGGCTCGTTGAAAACGATCGCTCTGATAAAAAAAAATTATCGTTTGATAGAAGGGGATAACCGATGAATTTTCATGAAATTGTTTTTTTAACGGAATTGCAAATCTTTTTAAAACGCTCGTAACATTTTTGCTTGAGCGATCGTTTTCGACAAGACTTTTTAAATTCAAACTTTCTTGCTACACTTTGGTGACAATTTAAGATACTCTGAGAAAACAAAAAAAACTGGTCTTGTAGGTCTGTCCTCGAGAAAAATTGGTCACGCGTTTAATAAACAATTAAATTAAGTAGTAAAATAAACAGATAATAATTCAAAATTTTTTCGTAAAATCACAAAGAAATAATCAGTATAGGCTCAGATAAAATTCTGTGTGCACGAAGTATTTGAGATCCTCTGAATTATCTTCCGAAACAGATTTTTCCAGATCTTCCCGAAGCAGAAAACATTATTTTTCTCCTTTATAGCGCGAATTGCCGTCACCTCGAGGAAGGAATAATTTTGTAATTGAAAGCTCGGAACTAATTTTAGCGCCAAAAAATTTTTTCTGTTCTTCCGATCAGAGTTCCATCTTCCATCTCGAAAGTATCAACACTGACAGAAATATGCATTAATTTTTCAAACGTTCAGTACGAAAAGTTACATGAAATTATAGTACTTAATCATGCACAGGCTTCCCAACCCCTAACCTTTACAATACAATATAGTAATTTTTATTTTGGCTGAAATAATTTAAAAAATTTTATGTTCACCTGTTTTTAACTTTGTAGTTTAAACATTATTATTTCATCATCATTATTATTATTTATTGATTATTTATTGCGTGATTCTTACGCGTAAAACATTGGATCTAGTACATAAATTTAATGTATTTACAATCTTAAACAAAAATAATTTTCACCATTTTATACAGTAAATTTTAATAAAAATATTTTTTACTCTAAGTAACGTAGTAATTTTTTCTCCTGCGACCTGTAATATTCGAACTTAAAACAGTGAATATCGGCATAGTTGTAGTAAAAATTCTGATAATGGCAGTCTGGCCTCAGACTACCGTAATTTCTTGTACTTTTTCGTACTTACAGCTGTAAAAATTGCTGCTTCCATTTCTCGGCGAACGCATTCGATTAGCGAGAAAATAATAACGAGTTCCACTATTTACTCAGCGCGCATCGCGCGGCGCATTATTTACAAAACGGTATGTGTAATGCATTTCTGTGACCATCATTGCTACCAGACAATAAATTATCTCGTGAATAATCTGTACAGTCGGCACTGATAAAGCGGTATAGCAGAAAGTTCGTGCGATTTTACACGTTCACAATGTTGGCTCAGTTAATAATCACTGCCAAGGTTAGACTATTAACCTACTTTAGGATAGCCATGTGTTTACCGTTTCATTAGTGCCTCTTCGCTTTTTCACCAATTCGGTGCAGTTAACGAGTTTTATACGCTTTTAGAAATGCTGCACTCTGCTTATACAAGCTGGTGTTTTTCACAGGCACTTTCTTCAGTGGACAATTTGAATTATGTTGCGCATTAAAAAAATAAATAAATAAATAAATAAAGAACTAACGATGAATAAAAGTACATAAGTGTAAATAGAAATTGTCTTCCGTTCAATACACCTATTACGTGTGCCTATATGTATGCATATCTTCAAACGTTCGCCGCGTCGCACAAACTGCTTCCTCGGCTTTCTCCGATTTTTCTGGAAAAACACCCACAGCTTTCCAAGCGCTCTTCCCATACATATACACATCCCATATTGCACGCGATAATTGCCGAACGTCAGACGCGAGACACGTGTAAATAAAAGCCGCACACGATAACGCACGCAGACCGCATATATCAGGAAAAATAATCTCGGAAACCTCGCATCCCGTAAAATCCCATCCATCGAGTCATCGCGCGGTAACGCGACGTCCCCCTCCCCATCCCCCCCCCTCGTCTTAGAAAAAAGAGCGATTAAAACGGCTCGCTCGCCGCCCCCTTTTTCCGCGCTTTTATTATCTTCATCGGCGCGCGGCTCATCAGCGGCGCGACAATAAAGTCCATTTATCGCTGGGATCGAGAGAGAGAGAGAGATATAGAGAGCAAGAACCGGAGGCAAAATAGAAGAGGCTCGTACGCATTTCTATCTGGACTCGCGCGTAAGCATATACTCACGTCCACCGCGCGTACGTATGTGTATACATGAGCTCGAGCTCGAAATCGAATTAGCCGCTGATGCGGCGAGCGGACGGTTAATTTGTTTACGTAGCGAGTGAGAGGCGGCGAACGAGGAGAGAAAAGGAAAGACGGCGACGATTCGAGTCATGTGAGCTGAGGAGAAGAAAAGAAAAACGGAGAAAAACGGGGGAAATGAGGCAGCTGCGCGAACGGGTCTCTCTCTCTCTCTATATATCTTCTGCGTATGTAGGTACGCACACACATATGTACGTATACGACGAATTCTCCTAGAAAAATGCACTTTTCGGGGGTCCGGAAATGGAAAATTTTGTTTTTAATGACGGAGGTTTCGGATGGATGAGACTTTCTTCTGTGAGCTGAAAGATAGTCAAGAGTGCAGAGGAACATGGAAAAAATTACTAGTAACCGGAGGACTAGTAGAATGTTTCCAGGGTACAAATAAAATTTCAATGGCACTACAATAAAGTACAACAAAAGAGCTTTACTTTTAAAGAAAATTTGCCCAAATTCGATGCTCTGATCGAAATTTATGTCCGTTTAAAAAAAAAATAAATAAATAAAAATCTGAATAGCCGATATCCTTTTTTTTCTCCGTATACATTCGTGTTCCATGTTTCCCATGTTTTTCTGCATTTTTGACTGTCTTTTAGCTTACGGAAGAAAGTCTGATCGGTCCGAGACCTGTAGCTTTAAAAAAAAAATTTCGATTTCTGGATCCCCGAAAAGTGCATTTTTCTAGGTGAATTGGTCATATACGTACATATCCACCAATTTTCGGAAACAACTCTCCGAAAAAGTTGCAAAATTTTGTTTCTTCCTTAGGTCCTTAGGTCATTCTGAAAGACAAAAACCTCGCGCACATCGCCAATCGAAGGGTATACCTGTTTCCGGGGCAAATGTGACTCGAAAAACGAGAAATAATTAACAAAAAGATAATTCATAGATTTTTTTCTCGAACACTGTGGACTTTTATAAAACTTTCATTAGAACAAAAAATGTCTTCAAAATTCATCGGAGAATTCTACGACATTTTTTCCGACTTCTCAAGAACAGCTTTCGGAAGTTCGATTTTTTTGGATTTTCGATAAATCAAAAATTGTATCGGATCAATCCGCAAAAAATCTCAGAGCATTCTCCCATGAATTTTTAAGACACATTTGTTCTAATGAAATTTTTATAAAAGTTCATAGTTTTCGAGAGAAAAAATATTTCCGGTTTTTTTCCGAGTCTCTTTTTTGCTGCGCTAAAAAAGCGCACCCTACGATCGGCCATCCACCCGAGTCTCTTCTCTCTCGGAACGACCTGCGGAACGATAAAAAAACAGGCCTGGTACAGCTGTACCTTAAAAAAAAAAGAAAATTTCCAATTTTCGGCGAGAGCAATTGTTTCCGAAAATCGGTGGATATGCCCATGTACATGACATATAGCTATGCCTCTCTCTCCCGAGCGAAGCTACTACTGCTACTACTATATACCCGCTCTTTCTTTCTTTCTTTTCCCGGCGCTTAATTGCCCCGCGTGACGCGGCATCGGCAGCGCATTATAGAGCTTTCTTGCGCGCGCGGAGAGGAACCAGTTCTTTCTCTCTCTCTCTCGGCTCTCCGCGCGTGACTCGGATCGTCGGTGTGTGTGCGTATATACAAGCGTACTATACATCGTCTGCGGCCGCATGCGCTTGTATATCCTGTTGAGGATGCGTCGCGTTTTATTTATTTATTTTTTCGCGCATACCCCGCGTGCTGAGCGTCACGTGCGCGCCACTTTATTGGGAGTCGCGCCGCCGACGTCTATACGCGCGCGGCTCCGATGCTCCACGTCGCCGAGCGCGTATATATATATATATATTGCGCGCGCGTCTTTGGAATCGAAGCTCGCGCGCGCGCTCTTTGAAATTTTGATTTTTTACGGAGAGCTTTTTTTCTGATGGAGAGAGTTTTCCACGACTTGATTGCATCCTGGACATTTCGCGTGTATTGTTAATTTGATTGCTGTAATCTTATGTGTAAGTAACTTTGATTTGAGATAGTACCCATAGTGTAGTATAAATTAGTTAATTCGTAACGGAATTAGCTAATTTATCGTTAAGTTTCTACCAGGGTAAATTTGAAGTTTTTGGAGTTTTTAGCTTTTCAAAATATGCTTGACAGTGCGAAAACGATGGCAGTATAATTAAAACGTTGTCTATATGCGAGGAGTAGTCAGTTTATCTCGTGTACGTCATGTGCGTTCATTTGGAATGTTAGGCGCGCGTTGGTTAAAAACCCATCAATGATTGTGGTACTATTATACAATTAGGTAGCTGTATGGTTCTAGAAAGATTCGAATATAATCAAGGGGATGACGATGCGAATTAAGAATTCATGTTTCCCGCCACAATATAGCAGACGAAAAAGTAGCTACAATTTTTTACGCGGTAACAAAAAGCTTTTTGAAATCTTAGAGTAGACTGTCTTTGTTACAAGCACTACTATTTGTTATACTATTTGTTATTATAAGCAAATTACAGTTGTTACTTGGTGGCGCGAAAATTCAAATTTTTTTTTTTATTGATTCTGCGGAATCTCCTAAAAATTAATATACATTAAAGCAAAAATCTAATTTTTTGTTAAAATTCATTGCTATTTATCTACTATTACCATTGAGATACTTAAGGCTAACAATTTCCTGGTGCATTTCTCGATCAAAACAGGTCGGAGTTGGAGGAAAAAAACCCAATGACACCGAAAGCTCAACGATCATGACAATGCGCTTAATTATCTACGGACCGCAACGCGACGGAAAATCCAATTTTCATCTCCTCAACGGACACTTGCATATATATAGCTATATCCGTCGAGAATCATTCGTTCACTATACCCAGTACCGCGTAATATAAAATCTCGAATATTATACAAGAGACACCCGCAGACTCGCGTAACCTTAGCCGCGAATTCACCGTTAAGAGTTCATCGGCTCTCTCTCTCTTTCTCTCTCTCTCTCTCTCTCTCTCGCGTAAGTATACGAAGCCTCTCGATGTATTCAGCTCTCCGCGTATACCTTCGAAATTCGCGCTCGACATAAAACTGCAAAGAAAAATTAAAAAAAAAAAATTCGAAATAACTTCCCTTAATATCCCGTCGCGCGCGCAAAAAGTGTCCTTCACCTCCGCGAAGAGAGGAGAGAGAGAGAGAGAGAGAGAGAGAGAGAGAGAGTACAGTAGAGGCGCGGCTCTCGAACCTGTTTTCCCTCCTTTTTTTTCCTTCCACGCGTCCTTCCTCCTCCGTTTAGCGGAGCGCGCACATGTACCTATGTATTTATAACAATATATATACTAAATACCTTATAATATATACAATAATATATATATATATATATATAATGCATATGTATGCATATGTAAAATGCACGTACGCGCGAGTTCGGATTTTTCGAGGCATCGGACGCTCGGAGCGTTTGCGCATCTCTCGAAACTGCGACAAACAGCGGCGCGGGACCTTTTCCGCCGCTGATGCACACAACGCGCGCGGCCACAAGGTTAACGATCCCATAATGCGACCTTTATCGTCGCGGGCGCACGTGACGTTCTTCTCTCTCTCTCTCTCTTTCTCTCGCCGGCATTTTAGGCTTCGACGCACGATACGGGCTGTGGCGTTTTGTACGGCAGTGCGCCTTCTTATCGTGGAAGCGCGACAACTTGTCTATTGCGCCGCTTGACACACTCGACGCGTATCTGTGTGTACCGCCTATACGACCAATTCTCCGAGAAAAATGTATACTTTTCGGGGGGGTTGAGGAATCGAAAATTTTTTTTTTTTTTTTTTTTGAAGCCGGAGGTTTCGGACTGATGAGACTTTTTTCTGGTAAGTCGGAAGATATGTAGTTAAAAACGTTGAGGGATATGGGAAAAGTTGGGAGTAAAGATATTTACGAGGTATTTTGCGCTTTTTTTACAAAATATTAATGAGTCAAAGTACTGGACTAATAACAACTATACGAATGTTCCCGAGGCACAAATAAAATTTCAAATTAATTTGAAAGGAAATAGATGCGCAGATTCGATGCTCGGATCATTAATAAAAATCCGAATATTTTTTTCTTGATTTCGATTTCTGGATCCCCTAATAGTGCATTTTTCTAGGAGAATTGGTCATATATGTAAGCTGGAAGATGTGCACGCACGTGCAGTCGAGGCCGCGACACGTGTGTAAATTTTTTTTTTCACCATTGTAGGTGCAATTCTTATAAGCGAATCAGAAATGAGAAATAAAATTGAGCGATTTTTGTACGCAAGTGCGGCCGAGAGAGTACGCGGAATTTATTTAAAAAATAAAGTAAAATTGCTGTAGGCTATAATGTAATTTACTAATTTATCGTTAAAATTATGCAGAGTTATACTTGTAAAGTATTTTTACAAAATTATTATGATTGCCATGATATTAATAAATTACTTTATATAAGTATTTTTTTATACAAGAATTGAGTAAAAATATAAAAATTTGTATTTTTACCAAATTGTTTTTCTCGCAGAGTTGGCAGAGCGAGAGGCAACAGCTGGATCGAATGGAACATTAATTGCGTTTGTCACTGAAATGTAGCAATAATAAAAAAAAATCCAAGTATCGATTTAGGCAGGAGTGAAAACGGTTACTTATACATACGAGTGTTCCGACTGATTACTGATTAGCGACATTCAAACGGCAAGAGCTAGTATATATATGCACTTTTTATTGTATCCGGTGAGCATTGAGTCAATATTGAAAATTCTCATTTCGCGCGCTGCGCCGACGAAAACGGAAACTAATTTGCTGATATAGTCAACGATAAAAATCAAGTTGCAATAAAACGCAGCGCTTACCCCTCCGCGAGTTGTGCAATAATACATCTATTGTTTTATGAAGTATGAAGCTCGTGTTTTAATACCCGTGGAATTAAGGAAAAAAAATTCGGAATATACGATCGCGATTTCCGTACGAATATACGATTTTCAAAGATTGTGAGGAATCGAAGGTTGAGAATTAAATTTTTAATTACGCGATACATGGACGATAGCGGCGTTGATTGCTAATAGTACCTGTAATACAATTTACTGATAATTCAACCAAATCTGGGTAATATAACAAGTATTACAGTTTAATTGCGATTAGCGAGTATTGAGGGGAAGCGATAAGTACACTTTTATACATTGTATACGGTACGTGGAGTTCGGATTTTTGCTGACGACTCTCGAAGATAAACTCTCTGTTCAAAACTGAAGAAAAAGTCTGTACTTATACGTATTACATTATGAGACTACGTGAAAAACTCGGTTTATAAAATTCTCTGCTATAATTGAAAAATTCAGTATACGTTCGATAACTTTATAATGTTTATCAAATTTTTTTTTTGACACACTAACTCATGTCCATTTCGCAACATTTCCCAAGAATTCTCTAAAAGTTTCATCGAAAAATATCCACGCCTCCTTTTACGCACGCATCGTATTTACATATATGCGCTTACCAAACCGCGGGAAAATACAAACGCATGTGTTTATGCGCGCGCGTGTTCATTCCGTGTGACTCTGATTCACGACGATCGCGTCGACAGTCAGAAAGCGCGTATTACGAATTTAACACGAATCCAGTAACCCGCCGATTTTTTCGATCGCGGCGCGCGAATAATCGCTAAGTGTCACGCTGTATCATACGCACACCGCGCATACATGTGCAAATCCACCGTATTTCGGAAACCAGTCGGACGGAAAAGTTGCAAAAAATTTTCTTGAAGACACACCTACCAGACCTGCTTTTACTCGTTCCTTAGGTAATTCTGAAAGAGAAAAAATGGCCGACGGTAGAGTATACTTTTTTCCGGAGCAAAAACGACTCGAAAAAACGAGAAATAATTAACGAAAAGATTTTTTTCTCGAAAACTATGAACTTTTATAAAAATGTTATTAGAACAATAACGTCTTAAGATTCGTCTAAGAATGCTCTGCAATTTTTTCAGATTGGTCTGATACAATTATTGATTTTGTCGAAAATTCAAAAAAATCAAAACTTATCGAAAAACATTCTTAAAAAATCTAAAAAAAATTTTAGAGCATTCTTTGATGAATCTTAATACATTTTTGTTATAATGAAATTTTTATAAAAGTTCATAGTTTCAGAGAAAAAAATCTGTGAATTCTTTTTTTGTTAATTATTTTTCGTTTTCGCTTCGGAAAAAAGTGTATCCTATATGCTCGGCTGTGTAAGAACGCGAGTTTTTTCTCTTTCAGATTGATCAAGGAACGGAAAGAAAACAGGTCTGGTAAGTGTGCCTTCAAAAAAATTTTTTGCAATTTTTCCGTCTGATTTGCTTCCGAAATTTGGTATGGATTTGCGCATATATGTCCAATTTCAAAAAATAAATGCACTCTTCTTTGGTCTAGAATTTGCAAGAAAATTTTTTAAGCTACAGCTTTCCGACTAATGGGCTTTTGGTTCTGTAAGCCAAAAGATGATGAAAAATGCCGAGGAACATGGGAAATACAGAATATGAATATTTGACACGGGGAGGCATATGGAGGAAAATGAAAAAATTGGCTATTTGGATTTTTATTATTTTTCTTTTAACGGGCATAACTTTTGATCCTGTGCATCGAAACTCGGCATAGTTTCTTTTTTAATTAAAGCTCTTTTGTAATACTTTATCATAGTGTAATTCAAAATTTCATTGGTGCCTCGGAAACATTCGTAGTTGTAATTATTCCAGTACATTGACGCATTAATTTTTTGCGAAAAAAGCGCAAAACGGCTGAGAAATATGGTTACTAGTAACTCTTCCTATACTCCTCTGCTCACAGAAGAAAGTCTGATCGGTCCGAGAACTCTTTTATTTATTTACTTAATTTTTTTTTTCAAATTCGACATATACCTATCAGCACACATTCGGAGAAACGTGAGCTATAGCGGGCATTCCGATTCGCGCGCGCGCATCAATGAAAGTCCGCGGGAATGTCAAAAAGACGAGCAGGAAAAACCTCGCCAAGAGAGAGAGAGAGAGAGAGAGAAAGAGAAAGCGTCGCGCGCACGTGACGCACGCTGCCGATTTTCTCGCGGGAAATCCATGCGCGTCGACGAAGCTTTGGGCGTTTCAGCCCAGTTTGTAGACCTTGCTTTCTATGCCTTCGAGCGTATACATTAATACTACTGCGTTACGTCCTATACACACACGCACGCACGAGCCGCTTCGTCCAATTGAAGTAATTATAACGCGTATATAAACACAACGCAGCGGATGCTGATCGCTGATTCATATATATATAGATACACAAACCGATTTCAATTCGGTATATAGCGCCGCGTGGCGCGAAATTTCCATGCGGCCGACTTGTGTATCCAATATACATACGTATATACTATATACCGCATGTATACGGGTGTAGGTACGTAGGAGCTCTCGCGCGTAAACAAACAGTTTTATTAAAGAGCGCCGACGAGATAGAGGCCTTGTCGCGCGGCTTTCGGGGCTTTCGCGCGCGCGTCAGTATAGATATATTGTAATGCCGATTTCGAGCCGATTTTTCTCAGCCGCGGGTTTCGCAATGCGCTGACGATCCGCGCTCGCGATCGAATTCCCCCCGGGATTTGGCTTATCTCTCGATTTCCTGCTTGCGTATATCCTCGGGTACGCGCGAGAGCGAGTGACTTTCGGCTCTCGTGAGTAAGCGCGAGCTTTGCCGCATTTCGAGACAAATATACAATAATCGACGAATTTTTGCCACGCGTGCGACGCCGAGTCGCGGGAAACCCGTTTTACCGGAGGTGTCGGATAAAAGAAATGTACGAGTAAAAGTAATTTTTCTTTTTTTTGAATTAAATTGTGTTTGCTCTCTGTAGTGTAACTTTTGGAAACTCAGAATGTTCCCTATGGATTCCTATACGGTATATTTATAATTCTGCGAAAATCGTCTCCTTCAAAATAAATACCCTAATCTTATCATCTATATAATTCGATATAACCTATTTTCGTGCAATTAAATTTTTTGGACCTACAAAAGCCTATACGTATATATAAGAAAAACTGCGAAAAATAATTTAACGCTGTGTGCACAGACGCAGAAAAGAGATAGTTATTTCGACCTTTAAGGATTTGCGAGAAACAATCACGGCCGAAAGATGCAAATTTTCACTGAAAGTCCCCCCGCGCGGAGGTCGTTCGCCGCCGCGAATCCGTTTCTCCGCGCGAATTTAAAAATAGTCGACGTCGCGACGACTCATTAGGCAGTTATTATTGTTACTTAAAGCTTGATGTTCAATGCGACTTTAATGCGTAATGCGTCAGTTGAGAAGCCGCGTGTTTACGTGTATAATGTATGTATACCTGTATATACACAAACAAGTGTATATATATATTCTCCCCTAAGTAAAAATATTACGCCTCGTCATGCACGGATGAACATTTGTGTATAAGTACACATAAATATACAACCAACAATTTAAATCTATATACGACTGGTACATAAAAGTGCTTCTTGCGACTCGCGCGCGCGCGCGCGCCAACGCATCGTTGCGTTGCGTATATACATATATATACAGTACACACATACATATAGCGCGATAAAGATTATTTCAAAGTCGCTGAAAAAGCGCGTGACATAATTAGCGCTATTTCGATTATACGCCTCGAATTAAAATGAAAGAGCGAATCCTCGTGATCGTGAGCGTGAAGGGAAGGAGGAGGAGGAGGAGGAGGAGGAGGAGGAGGAGGCGGCGGCTGTGCTATGTATATATACGAAGTCAGCGAATCGAACGCGCGCGCGCGGCTTTTCAGCGTAAATAAATGTATAATACGCAATAATCACGTGTCAACATTTGCGCTGCGGTGAATCGCGAGCAAGTACGACGCGCACTCGATACAATGTGCAGTGCATACACCTACGACCTACGTATTATACATATATATAGGTATACAGCTCGGCTATCGACTTCGCGGTATATTTTTATCGCGCGTAATATAGCTGCGGACACGCGTCCGTCTCTGTCTCTCACTGCAACGCGCAGTGCGAGCGTATAACTGTATTATACACTCGGAGCTATGAGAGCAGCACTTTGCGCGCACCGCCAAACTCTGCGCGCGGCTGCTTATAATGCGTTATAGGCGCGAAGAGGCGCATCGACAATTACGGTGCTGCTGCAGCAGAAGCACGCGCGCGTCCGGCGCGCGCGAGCGAATCCCATTTCCGCGTTCGTCATTACGCACACACACACACACACGCACACACACACACACACACACACATACACACACACACACAACGAAAAAAAAACAAAACAAATGAAGAAACAAACAAAAAAGCGTAACAATTTCGCGCCTCGCAGTTGGTATTCCCTATGGGATTCCCCATGAGCCATGTATAGTATATCTTATCGGCGTTCTCGAAGCGAGCGTGAACGGCCGTTTTCGACACTCTCGTACAGCGTATAATATATACGCTCGTATACACATTCGTATGTATATATACATTGTACACACACACACACACACACACACACACACACATATATATATATATATATACACTACACATTGGAGCGAAGATCGTCGCGCAGTCCATATGTATATAAGACTAGACACGACGGCGGCGGCGGCGGTGGCGACGACACGAAAGAAGGGAGAGAGAGAGAGAGAGAGAGAGAGAGAGAGAGAGAGAGAGAGCGAGCGAGCGAGCGGTCGAGGAAGGAGGTGGCAGAAGGAAATCGGCGGGGCGCTCGCTCTCAGCGGCTCCCGTCTCTCGCGCGCATTTATACGGCGACGTCGGCCGGGTCGCGTGTATTATTCGGTTATCGGAGTGCATTGCCGTTTCGCGCGCGCGCTCCCGCTCCGCATATAGCCGTAAGTCATCGTAGCCTCTCTCGTATACGCGCGCTCTCCGCGCACGCATGCACTAAAACGCGCGTCTGCTACACATAAGCGCGCGCTCGCGCTCGCGCATACACGCGCATATATATATATATATACATTTTTCCGGTGTACGTGTACTTGTGTACACGTACACTTGAGTATACGAGTGCGATAATTGAAGATTTATTGTACGCGAGGCTCCTGGAGAACACCTGCTGCCCCGTACAGTGAGTTCGTGTAAATCGCGGTACAGCATACATATAGATAGTCGACGGAGCTGAAGGCGCATATATAGAGCAGAGGAGCATCCGGAAACGAGTCCAGGAGGAGAATGAGGCTGGACGGATCGCGCCGGAGGTAGAACTGTATTATTCCGTTTGTCGTCGTTGCTCTCGAGTTTGGCACACTTTCTTACCGAGGTACGTATATACATATATGTATACTTACATGTGTACACTCACACGCGCTGCGCTGCGATGATAATTCTATATGCGTTAGGCTGCGCGCGTCTTTGCATAAAGTTGCGGGTATGGGTGAATCAGTGAGGCGTGTGAATGTGCGTGCGCGAAAAGTGCCGTGTGTATACGAGCTGACCGAAAGGAGACGTTCTGTTGCCGTTGTTACCCTTTTATTTTTAAGCTTCTTGAGAAAAAGTTTGTGCCTGGTATAATTGGTGATAAAACTGTATTAACTGTCAACTCAATCCTTCGCTCAATGAAAGCGTGCGCGAAATTCCACTTTGCGCACGCGGCTTGTATGGAATCAGTTGCGCAGAAACGTCGATTCATCGTGCCTCAAGTTGCCAAAAAGACGTAAAACGGTAATGGTGCATGATTTTCACAAAATTACGATGCGTGCGTGAAATACGATTTTACGCACGAGCTCCATCGCAACAGCATATATACGAGCGCGAAAACCCCGATCCTATAGGAACCACCTCGTCTTCGAGCCGCATAAGCAATCCTATATCGAGCATTCCCAAAATCGCGTTTCACGCCCGCACGCCACGCGAAATTGCGACTGCACAGTATGTATATAAGTTTCTCGAAGTGTGCCAGCGGAATTATCGAAAAATAAAAACCGAGGCATTCCACGCGCCGCGCGAACGTGCGTGCGTGCGTACGTACTCGCTTGCGCATATATATATAATACACAGCTGTACGCAGCGACCTTGCACTTGGCTGTACATACACACGTACGCACACGGCGAAAATCTCCGCGGCGATAGCGGCCAAACGCTCGCAAGTGTACTTATATACAGTGAAAGCAACGCCGATAAAATTTACGCGCTTCCTCTTTCACCGATCGAGAATTCCAGACGGACTCGCGCGGCACTATATATATATATATATACACATATCTCCGCGTCCTGTATAGCCCGTAATCTCGATATTCCACCATAGACTCGGGTATTGCACATCCGCGAGAGGGAATATCACGGGTAAATACGTGCGAGATAATAAGGTTATCAATACAATCGCGGACTGGCCGACCGAAAAGAAGACGACGCCGATGCGGTGCGTGCGCGCGCGGCAAATGCTAATATTTATAAGTATGTACATATATACATGTGTGTACAAGTACGTGTTCCATCGGCTTTTCGAAGACACGCGCCGAGAAAGAGAGAACTGCTCGCGCGCGCGCGCGCGGTTAGGTAATCCAATCGTTTTTTACGTAAATTTTCGGTCTCCACGTGTACATGTATATGTATATACATATATATACGTATGTACACGCGCGTGTGTACATCAGCATCCATATACTCGTATACTCGCCGAGAGAAACGCGTATATTTGAATTTCGGTCGAAAAATCGTCGAATATTCCAATTGAAACGTGCCACGCTGTGCATCATCCGCGATATTCATCGAGTTCTTTTTTTTCCCCTCTTTTTTTCGTCAATACGCCCGTATACGTATACGAAGTACAAAAAAAAGCGAGGTGCGCCGCTGTCCAAATGCGAAATCTCGCGATACATTATTCGCTCTCGATACACACACGGCCTTTGTATACGCGTATATATGTACGTCCCACCCGCGCATTAGCGATGCCAATTAACGATTTTCCGATAATGATCGATCGCCGCGCGGGAAAAATTAATGGTATCCAGGAAAACGACGAAATCGAACCGAGCTTGCGCGCAGGAAACGGCGGCACGGAGAGAGAGAAAAAAAAACGCGGTTGTAATATTAGTCGCGCAGGAATGCGCGGCTGGCGCGCGTTTAACAAAGCCCGCGAGTCGCGCTCGCCGATCGATCGATATATATATACAGATTGATTCATTGGCTTGCGATATACGCGTGTACCCGGCGGGGAGGGGGATGGAGGGGGGAGAGGAGAGAGAGAGAGAGAGAGAGAGAGAGAGAGAGAGAGAGAGAGGAAAAAAGCGTAATTATACATGGAACTTTTAACGATACTTCGGAGCTGAGAAAAAAGCTTGACGAGTTTTACGGGAAATCGGCAAGTCGATTGTTATTGTATATATATAGCGGGTGAAGAAACGAAATAATGAATATTGTGCGCGAGAGGATAATTATTCTCTCTCTCTCTCTCTCTCTCTCTCTCTGCCTCGGCTCTTTCGGTAATCTCGCGGCCTTATTTCCCGGAGACTGCGTGTCCGATAAATAAATATATATATATACATATGCGCGCGTGTGTACGTCGAAAAGGTAACCGGAGAATCCACTTCGTCTTCTCGCGTTTATCTGCAATAAATTATTGCTGTAATAATGTTGCGATACGCGTTACTCGATGCGGGCGGTCTCATTGTGTGTGTGTGTGTGTGTGTGTGTGTGTGTCGTTTTTGTGAAACGGTTTTCTTATAAAAATACACAACACACACCGTTAAAGTCGTTCGACATCGTTATAAAATTCCATGTTTTCCTCGATTTTCATTTTTCGTCAACACTCGACAGTTCGCGCAGCGCGCGTAGTTGGAAGCGCTATTTAAATAAAAATTTAACGCTTAAAACTCATGCGAATAATTATTCATTATTCGAGGCATTGGCAATATAGAAACATTCCTTCTTGCGAATTAGATAATTTCTAACGTTCTTGCGCGAGCGCAATTCGCTGCGGGGTTCTCGGAAAGGCGATCGGCAACGTTTTAATTCATGCGAAAATAATTACAATACTTATGTATCATTGACAATGGAAAATATTTTAGTCCGCGCATTATACGCGCCAAGCGCGCGGAATCGAGAAGAAACGCTCGACTCCGAACTCGAACAAAAAAATCGTGATCGCGCGCACAATCGTTCAAAATGGTAATTTTTCGAATTTTTCCCAAAAACAAAGTCGCCCCTCCACCGCGGCGCAAAAAGCTCCCGACGACGTCTGACCAAATCGTCCGCTCGACTACTTGCGCCGCGCGGCGACCTACGTGCCGTATAGAAATATGCGTGTATATATATATATATATATATATATATGTGTGTGTGTGTGTGTGTGTGTGTGTGTGTGTGTGTGTGTATCGGATCGAATTCTAGAAAGAGCGCGAGAGACGGAGAGAGAAAGAGAGAAGTGGCCGAACACGCGGAGAGGCGCAGAAAACACGAAAGCTGCGGCGGCTGCAGCGCCATGGAAAATTAGCACAAGTGGCTCGGATTGACTCGCGGGCATTGATTGTTTTATTGATCAACGCGCTCGCGTCGCTCCTCGCTGTATATACTTATATATATGCGCGTCATATCGAGTGCGTGTCGGCTATTCTCTTTCCTCTATACCGTCCCTATATGTATTTTTTCTCTCCGTGTCTATCTATCTGTCTATCTCCCCGTCTTTCATCGCCGAAACACTGCACAGCGCATGTATATGTGCTAATCCACGAAATAGTGGAAACGGCTCACCTCGGAAAATTGCAAAATTTTTTTATTGAAGGTACACCTACTAGACCTACGTTTTCTGGTTACTTAGACCATACTGAAAGAGAAAAAACTCGCGTGAACGGCGAATCGTATATTGGGTATACTTTTATTCAAGAGGGAAAACGACTCGAAAAATGAGAAATAATTAACACAAAAAGAATTCACAGATTTTTTTCGTGAAAACTATGGACTTTTATAAAAATTTCATGAGAACAAAAATGTCTTAAGATTCATCAAAGAATGCTCTGAAATTTTTTCAGATTTTTTCGAAATTTCGTTGTTTTTTTTTTGGATTTTCGAAAAATCGAAAATTGTATCCGATCAATCTGACGAAATTTCCGAACATTCTTTTCATTAGAACAAAAATATCTGCGTTCATCATCTTTATAAAAGCCCACATAGTTTGCGAGAAAAAAATCTGCGAATTCTCTTTATCCTACAATTATTTCTAATTTTTCCGAATCGTTTTTGCCCCGGAAAAAAGTATACCCTACGATCGGCCGTCCACGCGAGCATTTTCTCTTTCAGAACGACCTAAGAAACGAGAAAAAACAGGTCTGGTAGGTGTTCGAAAATCCAAAACATCGAAATTTCGTCCTTAAAAATCTGAAAAAATTTTCGTTATAATGAAAAATCTATGAATTCTCTTTTTGTTAATTATTCCTGTGTTTTTTCGAGTCGTTTTTGCCCCGGAAAAAAAGGATACCCTACGATCGGACTTTCAGTATAAGGGACGAGAAGAAACAGGTCTGGTAGGTGTCCCATCAAGAAAATTTTTTCCAACTTTTCCGTCCGAGTAGTTTCCAAAATTTTCCGGACATACTCATGTATACAACATCCACGCGCGTGAATTTCACACGCGGCGCCCACGCGCAAGGGCGCCTCGCGAAAGACAGAAAGAGAGAGAGAGGGAGCGTATTGATCGCCGCCGCGGTTTTCCTTTCAATCTCCCTTACGAAACTGCGTCCCGCGCGACGGCGACGAGAGGATGTGTTTTACGTAAACCGCCAGTGTCGCCGCGCGCGCATTTCAATTCCGGCCTCACGTAAGAATTCGCCGCTGCGGCGCGCACCAACAGCAGCAGCAGCAACAGCAGCAGCAGCAGTAGCTCTTGGCTATTGACACAGTTTCGCGAGGGCTCGTAAATCGCGGCTTTATGCGCGGCGCGTATTCTCGCGCCGCTGCTAATCGACGAGTGTATATAGCGTATATTATATACACGTGTATATGTATATATCTATAGAGAGAGGGAGCTAAGGATTTTCCGGTATACGCGATCGTTATATTGCCGGGGAAATCAAGCGCGCGCGGATTATATCGTCGGCTTGTGGTATATACGTTTCTTTTTTTTTCATTTTACTCTTTTTTGCGCTTTCCGAGATTAGCGCGGTGTTTATCCGTATACCTGGAATGCGCAGCGACGCCGAGGATTGATATTGCGTTTATGGGTCTGTAAGAGCGGCGATAAACGGAGAGTCGCGCGAGGCAGCCGGGCGGATGCGAAAAGCGAGAGAGAACGTGTATACAAGTTCGGAGTTACGAGGAAATTCGATTTGTAAAGGGACCGATTCGCGGATAATGAAAATTTTCTTTTTTTTTGATTGGGCATTAGGTATGTATTTGTCGAATTGGAATGAAAAAAATGCGCTTTTCTTTGGTCTAGAAAACGAAAAAATGTTTTTAAAGCTTGAGGTTTCGGACCAATGGGACTTTCTTCTGGAAGCCAAAAGATGATGAAAAATGCCGGGGAATATGGGGAATATAGAATATGAAAATTTAACATGGGGAGGCATATATGGAGGAAAAAAAGAAAATTGGCTATTCGGGTTTTTATTATTTTTTTTTTTATGGGCATAACTTTTGATCAGAGCATGGAAACGCGGCATATTATGTTTTAAATTAAAGCTCTTTTGTAATACTTTATGTAGTGTTATTTGAAATTTTATTGGTGCCTCGGGAACATTCGTAGTTGTTATTATTCCAATATTTGACGCATTAATTTTTTGTAAAAAAAAAGCGTAAATTGGCTCAGAAATATGGTTACTAGTAAGTTTTGCCATGTTCCTCTGCACTTTTGACTATCATCGGCTCACAGAAGAAAGTCTGATCTGCCTGAAACCTCTAGCTTTAAAAAATGTTTTCGATTTCTAGACCAAAGAAAAGTGCATTTTTTCATTGAAATTCGACATATACAGCTGTATGTTTAGGATAATTTTTAAGAATATTTTGTTGTACGATTGATAAATGCACAAATCACTCGGATGGATCGCCGCGTCGCGTTGATAAGATTCAGAAATTCGTAGTTTTCCTCGAGCGATACAAAGCTTTTTTCGTGCAGAAAGGCTTTGCGGGATCATCGGATTGCGCTTTGCGTCGGCGAGACGTTCAGTCGCCGGATGAATGTGATGCATATTTCAAAAGAGAGACGTATTTCAAGAAGGATGAGCTTGTAAGCGACGATTTTTTTAAAATTGATTTATCCTTAAATAAAGCCGCGACTGATTTATTGAAAATGAGCCCAAGCGCCGATCGTCAATTTCGCATCAGTCGAGGAAAAATACGAACGTTTTCGATAGAGTTATTGCGGTTAAGTCAGTACGAAAATGATACTAATAACCGTTTTACGTAAAACTTAAAGCATTATTTTGTCAGTTTGGCGACAAAGTTGAAAAATGCAAATTCGAATTTCGCGCCACAACGCGTACAAGTATAGCCGAAAAAAAAAATAATTCGATTTCATAGAATTTTTAATAGAAAATAAAAACTTCGTCGAATAGTAATCCACTATTCCAACAAAGTTCAAAATCACTGTTTCATAATGTCGCAATAATTCAATTACTCCTGTCAACAAGGCAATTATTCATTCCTAATATTAAACTATACAAACGAAAATCGCGTGCGCATCGCCGAGATAACGCCAAATACGCCTCGCGCGTTATTATACAAATCCATCCGCAAACATCGCCACTCGTTACACGTATTGTCATAAAAACACTTGTTTTTCCGAGCGCTTTCCGAGCTTCATTAAAGCGGGAAATTCAAATTTTGTGCAAATCATTCCCAGCGCGCCCACTTAATCAAACAAAGGCCGCTTCCACGAAAAATCACGTTCTCTCTTCATTACACAATTCGCAAGCAACGACCGAATATATGCACACTATGCTATATACTTTTCTGGGCACGATATGCCGAACTTATCGTCAACGATATACTTAAAGATTAAAATATTATGAAAATAACGATGATTTAACAGTTTTTTTTATTAGGATACAAAAAATAATTCAATTTAAACTAATTTATAATTAATTATAATTAAGAAACATTACATTTTTTCTAAAAGCAAATAAAGCATATAGATATTATCGATAGTTTATCGGGAACAATTCTACCCGGGATCTGACCTAAACGATACTATCGCCAGTTCATCGCTAAATTGTATCGCAACAGAATATGCCGAGTTGCTAATTTTCAATTCTATAACTAACAGATTATTTTCTACCAGGGCACAAACAGCAATAATCTCTGAAAAAACTTCCTGCTCTCTCTCTCTCCCTTATCCTCGTGCAAACTCGCGCCGAGCAATAAATCCAAAAGCCGCGCGACCGTCGCTTCTAGAAAGCCGCTCGCCGAATCGTATCAATCCGTGAAAAAAAAAGCGAGCGAGCGAACGAGCGACAGAGAGAGAGAGGAGAGATAAAAAAGATACACAGACGCGACCGCCAAAGAGTCACGAGACTCGGAGAATTATTATTGCCGAGGCGCAGCCGCCGACGAGTTAAGCGCGAGCACGTGCTCTTGTTTATTGTCGCGCGCCGTACTACACCCGTATATCTATATAGACCCGCGCGTACGTCTTTGGGCTTTGTATATTGCCTCTATGTAGTGCACACATTATGCTTCTCTCTTTCACTCATGCGTTCGTAAACGCTTTGGCGCGACTTGGCCTGTGTAAGTACGGCATACTTACGCGATGACGCTTCTGTGCGCAAGAGGAACATTGTAGGCGTTTTGTATTGTACCTGTATGTACAAGTGTAGCGCACAATGGACTCGGGGCGGGTGGAATTGTCAAGGTGACGAGACGGCAGGTGCAGAGCGTGCAATTTTTCGATTCTGATTCAAATTTTCGCGAGAGGGTATTGATGAGGTATGGCGCCAACTGCGCAAGTCAGAAGAAAAATTTCGCGTTGTGGTTGTACGCACGGTGTGTCTGTGTCGTCTGCAAATTTATACTGTATCGAGTGCAACTTTTTTGAATATTTTGTATTTCTTAGTTGACCAATCGACTTGTTTGCGACGACAGAATAAACTTTAGAAAAAATTTCAACGAGATCCCATCGCCATAGTCTAAGATACGAGTAAAAAAATGTTAAATCTCCATAGGAGACTGTGTTAAAAGTAAAAAAACCCCGAGTCTTGAAATTTTGACCAAATCTTTTGTTTTATGCGCATACCTAATGATACACCAATTTTCATGATTTTTTCATCGTTAATTCTAATCACTGCCAAAGCTCCTTAAATAAGCGAATAACGATCCCGGCGTCTCGTTTTTCAGGCGCGCACGCGCCAATCGAGCGTAACGAGATATAAGCGCGCGAGAAATCGATCTCGAGTTTTTTTTTCTCTCCATCTATATCCGCGCGGTAATTATATCGATTATACACCGATTTGAGCCGCGTGTGCGCGTTCGACATTATTACGAGAGACGAACCGAGTGATCTAAGCGCCACGTGCGCGAGATATGTATATTAAGAGGGTCTGAAACCCATACAGTGACCGGTCAGTAACGGCGCGGCAGAAAAATACTTGGATCTCAAACAATTTGATTACGCAAATCCAAGAGATGCTTGCCCTTCGTATGGGCATTGCCTATCATTATGCGAAGTTTCAAATCAAAATTTTTAGACATTGGAGAGAAGAGCTTGTCCGAAAATCAGTAGTTGTAATCTGACGTAACTTACTAGCTGCCGACAGCTACTGATTTTCGGACAAGCTTTTTCTCATCAATGTCTAAAAATTCTGATTCCAAACTTTGCACAACGACAGGTAAAGCCAATACGAAGTGCATAAGCATCTCTTGGATTTGCGTAATTCATCAAATTGTCACCGCCTTCGAAAATCGATGAATCGATACACTCCCGCGCGGGAGATGGCGCCCATGGGATTCCCCGGTGTTTATTCGCGGAGCCCTGCCAATACGCATATCGTACATAGTATACACGCACACTCGAAGCGATGTTTATCATCGGTTCGCAAGAATTATATCACGCGGTTAGCCGATTAATCGCTCGACTCGAATTCACGCACAGAGTCACGAGTTTCCATCGTATGACGAAGCGCGTGCGTTGTGTGTATCACACCGCGGACAACGACGCGTCATCTATTATTGTAGCGAAAGTGAAAGGACGATACGAATGTGTACTGTGTATACTGGCCGCGGGAGAAAAACAATGAGCTTCAATGAAAACCGGGAAAAGCTCGATCGCCGGTTATATATACATACTTATACGTATATCGATACAGTTTCCGATCGGCGCGTACTACACCAGTGTCTCGCGTATACGTATACACTACACGTACTCGGCAATAAACAAAGCCTTCCTTTTCCACATTGCTCTCCACGTGCGTAAATGTGTTTTGTACACACGATAACTCCGTTGCGGCGAGAATTCCGATACGCGACACATGTATAGCGAGCGGAAAATCGCGGATGTTCCACGCGTCGAGTCGTTATGTATCACAGCGAAAATAGGGATCGATATATATCTCGGGGCTTTTGATTTTTAGGTTGCGCAACGAGGAAGAGCGCATTTTTCTTCTTCTTTTTCTTTCTTTTATTTTTATAACAATGAATACCGGCAATAACGGCTGCAGCTGCGCTGTGTGCAGGAACGAAATTAGCCAAGTAAGCGGTGTACATATATAAGCGTATGAAACGAGTTAAGCATATAATATAGACCGTCGTCGTGTAGTCGTCGTGGTCGTGCAGAGAGAGAGAAAGAGAGAGAGAGAGTGAGAGAGGAAAAATTAATTTTCGCCTTTTTCGCTTGTTCTGGTGCAGAAAATGAAGAAAGACAGCAGCATGAGCGAGGAGATAGTGGGCAAGGGCCTGGAAGGCGGATACGTGAATCACGCGTTGAGCGAGTCCGGTTTGGATCTCGCCCACAACGGCTCGCACAATAATAACCACCAGAGCGAGCTTCACGGATCCTCGGACTTCGTCTGTGAGTATATTACGTGCACACACGTGTATGTTTATTATATTTTCTTGCGCTTTTATATACTTACTTTCCAGAAATCGAAAAATTTTTTTAAAGCTAGGGGCTTCGGATCGATCAGACTTTGTTCTGTAAGCTGAGAGATAGTCAAAAATGCAGAGGAACGTGGAAAACTTGGAACACGAGAATTTAACGTGGGGAGGTGTATGGAGAAAAAAGGAAAATTTTTTAAACGGACGTGACTTTTGATCAGAGCATCGAATCAGGGTACATTTTTTTTTAAATTCAAGCTTTTTCGTTGAACTTTATTGCAGTGAGATTTGAAATTTTATGCATGACACTCAAACATTTGTAGTTATTATTATTCCAGTATTTTGACGCATTAATATTTTGCAAAAAAAAATGTAAAATGGCTCAAGTATATGATTACTAGTAACTTTTCCCATATTCCTCTGCACTTTAAAAATCTCTAGCTTTAAAAAAGAATTTTCTATTTCTGTATCCCCGAAAAGTGTATTTTTCTAGGAGAATTGGTCATATCTAAGTATGTCCAGGAAATTTCAGAAACAACTCGGACGGAAAAGTTGCAAAAACTTATACTTTTTTCCGGAGGAAAACGACTCGAAACAATAGAAATAATTAACAAAAAGAGAACTGATAGATTTTTTTCTCGAAAACTATGGACTTTCACAACAATTTCATTAGAACAAAAATGTCTTAGAATTCATCAAAGAATACTCTGAAATTTTTTCAAATTGATCCGATACAATTTTTGATTTATCGAAAATCCAAAAAATCGAAATTTCTAAAAACGTTCTTAAAAATTCTCATTTCGTTAATTATTTCTCGTTTATCGAGCCGTCTTTGTGTCTACAAAAAAAATTTTTTGCAACTTCTCCGTCCGAGTTGTTTCCGAAATTTCCTGGACATGCTCATATATTTAAGTAGAGGCGACTCGAGTTTTAAGTGTTACTTGCGTTTATCGCTTAACGAGTGTTGAACTTGAACATTAAGTTTTTCTGATTACGCGCGTCACTTGTTTATTTTAATCTATTTAGGCCATTAGGGAGGTGGAGTCTTTGAAAAGCTGAAAAATTGTAACTCCGAAAAATTAGTCCGTGTAACTGATTCGGTATATAAGTATATTTACGTCTATATAAGGCTGAGTATCTGGTGATTATCAAAATTTAAGTCCGATGAATACAAACGCGAAATTTTCCCCTCGTAATAGCTACGAGCTGTATATGGTCAGTCTGCATAAATCCAAACAAACATGAAATGGCTTCATTAAGGTAGTACTGACATTAAATTAGCATACTAATGTAAGACTACCGTTGGGAAAGCAATGAATCATTGCGACGTTATGATAAATGTAGCCAGAGTTATACTAGCATTATCTCAGATGGATTTCACGTGATGCCTTGTAGAATGTTGCTATTTTTTTTTTTGAGTTATTTTTTTTTATGAGAATTTTGACGTGCATATCTGTTAAAAATGTTTGTAGTAAGTAAACCGTATAAATCTTCCGAAAACATTATCAACTTACATTACACTGATAACGAAAAAATAAATTAAAAAAGTAATCAGCAACTATTAGTATATGAAATTTTATATACATCATTAAACAAGGCAGATAAATTTATGTAAAGCCACTACGAAAGCATTATTTTATCAATGTCAATAAGCATAAATGAAGGTTATTAAACGAGAAAAACGATAATTTCTTTGTTTTCCAAAATTTTATTCAAATCGAAATTCCATAATTCGTAACGCTCCATTAAAGCCATTTAATACATTTGTTTGCGTTCGTGTGCACTGTATAACAGCTATACGAGTTAGAGATAAAATCTACAAGCGGATTTTTACACGGCTAAAATTTAAAAATCAAAAAATAATCACCTGACAACCGGAAATCGTTTCGAGCGTGATTTTTCAAATTTTTCAAAGACCGTCGCTGCCTCTCGTAAACAATAAAAAAAATGTCATGAATTTACAACGAGCCTATATACGCGCGCGGATCGATGTGGACAGAAATACGCGTACCGTTCGCTGCACTCGGAAGCGTTTTTTCCTCGCCGGCTCCCGTTCCCAAGACAAAGTGCTTCTATTTGGTTCAAAACACCATTACTCCAAGTGTAATTATTCAATTCTACGTACAATAACGAAACACACACCGGAGATGTCGCAAGACACACTTTAATAATACCGCACAGTAGCTCATTACGTATTATATTATCCAGTGTCTCTCTCCCTCCCTCCCTCCTCCAACACAGATTACAAAAACAAAAAAAAAACAAAAAATTGCAATGAAAAAACAACAGCAACAATTACCACACAGCACAATATGCATTAATCTGAAATTCCGTGTCTTAAACGCTTTCTTTTCGCATGGCCGTCTCGAGGATGCCAGAAAAGTAAGTCTCATCGTCAAGTCCATCAGTGTACATCAACCTATATATTATTCACGTGATGTGTGTATCGCCATGCATATACATATATCTCTCTCGGGCATGAAAGCACTATATATATATACGCTCTGCAGCGCGCGCGCGCGAACGAATTAAAAAGCGCTTTGCGCTAATTGGGAGCGCGCGCGCGCGCGCTTTGTTTAATTAGGATGCGCGGAAAAACACTTTCATTTTCCCCGGCGACCGCGTGTAATCTTATATATATACGCGCGGCGTGTCGCGCATCATGTGACCGAACGCGCCGCTAATTGGAAATTAATATATATATATATATATAGCGTGTTTACTGTTTACGACGGACGCACCGCCTTCGCGCTTATCGAATTAACCCTGATTCGGATTCGCGTATATACAGATATGTAATACGTGCCTGTGCGTATAGGTGTATGCATATATATATAGGAGAGGAGAAGATTTTCGTTTAATATAACAAAGGAGAATAAAGCTCGATACGTTTTGTTTTTTATTCGCCGGATCGCGACTTTATTTTTTGCCCTCCCGCGCAAATTTTCCGGATCGGCGCGCACGAGGAATTGCGCGACTTCTATTTTTTTTTCGCCGTCGCGCTAAACAGTCGCGACTTTCCGATTCCGAGACGCGACGATCGGTCTGCAGCGCCGATTTTTTGCCGGTGCGTCTACGCAAATATAGATATGTATGTTATACACTTGTTGAGAGAGAAAAATCACTGATAAACCAATACACAAGCTGGTCGCTGTAAAAACGCGTTAAGTATACGTATCTAAACGAATTTGTTCTTTTTTTCTATCTATCTCTCTCGTTTTACGCTTCGTTCGGCCTTTGCACACTATATGGCGTATATAAGTCCCCGAAGGTTTGCGCAATTTCGACGCTTCGTTCACGGGACGAAACACATGTATATACGTGTATAAATACAGTTTCATATCGTCGACTGTATAAGTGGCGTCGACGGGCGTTATTATTTCCTTTTTTTGTCGTTCGCGCCTGTCACGAAATTTTACGTAATTGCCACGGATCGTTAGTTTGACACCTTTTTTTCGAACTTATCTCCAAACGATTATTACGAATGACATCACGCGCGCTCGCGCCGGTCGAAGAAGCTCTGCTTGTTTTTCGTAAATGTCATTATACTTACGTAATGCGCGCGCACACTTATAATATGTATAAATAGTATATATATATGCGCAAATCCACGAAATTTCGGAAAGTTGCACAAAATTTTCTTGAAGGCACACCTACCACACCTGGTTTTGTTTCGATCGTTAGGTCATTCTGAAAGAGAAAAAACTCGCGTGCATGGCCGATCACAGGGTATATACTTTTTTCCGGAGCAAAAACGACTCGAATAAACGAGAAATAATTAACAAAAAAAGAATTCACAGATTTTTTCTCTGAGACTGTGAACTTTTATAAAAATTTCATTAGAACAAAAATGTCTTAAGATTCATCAAATAATGATCTAAAAATTTTTTTAGATTTTTTCAGGATGTTTTTCGAAATTTTGATTTATTTGAATTTTCGACAAAATCAATAATTGTATCAGGCCAATCTGAAAAAATTGCAAAGCATTCTTTGATGAATCTTAGGGCATTTTTGTTCTAATGAAATATTTTTAAAATCTCCACAGTTTTCAAGGAAAAAAAATCTATAAATTCTTTTTCTTAATTATTTCTCGTTTTTCGTCTCGTTTCTGTTCCGGAAAAAACTACACCCTACGACCTTCAGACCGACCTAAGGAGCGAGAAAAAGCCGGTCTGGCAGGTGTGCTTTCAAGAAAATTTTTCGCAACTTTTCCATCCGACTTGTTTCCGAAATTCCGCGGATTTACACATGTACACATATAGCCATAGATTAATGCATGGACCAAAGCGGATACGACTGAAACGCGCTAATTGCGGGGGATATAATCGTTCCATTCCTTTGTGCAGTGGTCGAGGACCCGGACGTGGCCGACGACGACAGCCACAAGCGCGCGAACGCGCTGAGCTCGTACCTGGAGGAATCGGCGAGGCGGCTGAGGCACGCCTGCAGTCGGAAGACCCTCTACAAGAGGCTGCCGATACTCACCTGGCTGCCGCGCTACAATAGCCAGGACGCCCTCGGCGACCTGGTGGCCGGCGTCACCGTCGGCCTCACCGTCATCCCCCAGTCCCTGGCTTACTCCAACGTCGCTGGTTTACCACCGCAGGTGAGATACGTGGAGATGTGTGTGTATACATGTGCTTGGAAGATTGGCTTGTATAGTTTGGTGGATATATACGATTTGAATTTGGCGCCGTGACGAAGGCGGTATTTTCGCGATGGTGCGTCGGTGTAAGTGCGGAAATTAACGATGAAAAATCTGTGTTAAGGATAATGTAGCTATAATTGATCGTTGAGGTTTCTGTACCAGGGTGCGATCAATTTTATCGTTTTAATAAAGCTTCTGTATATTTTACTTTGATTTCTGAAAAGGAGAGCTTAGTATTTTGTAAAATAATATGATGGTGTCGTGTATAATCTTTCTGTTATATGCGGATCAACGAGACTTGTTATTTATCATTTGCTACGATTATAGCGTAAAATTTGAACTTTTAATAGCTTAGTCAGACCAAGACTAATGATGTATTGATTAGTTGTTGTCTATAAGTATTAGTCTATAAATATGATATAATTAAATCAAAATAATCTGATTATTATTATTGTACCAAAGAGAGGCACTTGCTTACAATAAAGTAGATTCAAATCTTAATACTTTAAGAAGTATGTAAAAAGTCGAAATTTATTTTCGAAGACTCATTCGTCAGAGCACTTAACTGGTTTCCTTCTAGTGCCCCAAGTGATGTACGTGTTACGCAACTGTATCACACGACGAAACGTGAATAATTTAAATTCGACGCGACGAAATCAGACAAAAGAATAAGCTTAAATTTTCTTGTTCTGCTGTGAAATTAAGACAATTAACGCAATTTTTAAAAATGTCAAAATTCTCCCTCCGCAGTACGGACTCTACGGCAGCTTCCTCGGCTGCTTCATCTACATATTCTTCGGCTCGTGCAAGGACGTGCCGTTCGGACCCACTGCCATAATCTCGCTGCTGACCTACCAGACGGTCGGCCAGCTCCAGGAGCCCCACCTCCACGCCATCCTCCTCTGCTTCCTCTCGGGGCTGATCGAGCTGCTGATGGGGCTGTTCGGGCTGGGCTTCCTCATCGACTTCGTCTCGGGGCCGGTGAGCTCGGGCTTCACCTCCGCCGTCGCCCTCATAATCGTCAGCTCCCAGCTCAAGGACATCCTCGGGATCCCGGCCAAGGGCACGACCTTCGTCCAGATGTGGCGCAGCATCGGCGAGCACGTGTCCGACGCGTCGCTCTACGACGCGGCCCTCGGCGTCTCCTGCATCTGCCTGCTCCTCATCCTCAGGGCCGTCGCCTCGCTCAGCATCGGCTCCGAGGAGCAGCGCCGGCACAGCCTCAAGCACAGGATCGTCAATCAGTTTCTCTGGCTGACCGGCACCTCGAGGAACGCCCTCCTCGTGATCGTTTGCGGGATCGTCGCCTACAGCTTTCCCAGCGGAGAGTCGCCGTTTCATCTGATCGGTGAGTGCGCGTATTGCTTGAGTCGTTGAGAGCCAGATGATTGACGAATGCGTGTGTATGTCGAATTTCAAAAAAATAAATGCACTTTTCTCTGGTCTAGAAATCGAAAATTTTTTTTGAAGCTTAAGTGGTTTCGGACTGATTCGAATTTTTTCTGAGAGAGGAAAGATAGTCAAACGTGCAGTTGAACATGGGAAAAGTTGCTACAAACCATATTTCTGAGCAATTTTACGCTTTTTTTACAAAAAAATTAATGCAAAATACTGGAATAACAACGACTACGAATGTTTCCGAGGCACAAACAAAATTTCAAATTACACGATGATAAAGTATTACAAAAGAGCTTTAATTTTAAAAAATATAAGCCTAGTTTCGATGCTCTAATCGAGGTTCTGCCCATTTAAAAAAAAAAAAAATAAATAAAAATCCGAATAGCCAATTTTCTCTTTTACCTCCATATGCCTGATCCCCATGTTAAATTTTCATATTCTATATTTCCCATATTCCCCGGCATTTTTCATCATCTTTTGGCTTACAGAAGAAAGTCCCATTGGTCAGAAAGCTCTAGCTTAAAAAATCTTTTGGCGAGTTCTAGACCAAAGAAAAGTGCATTTATTTGTTGAAATTTGATATACATGTGCTAATGTGCTGATCCACGAAATCGTGGAAACAACTCACCTCGGATAAATGCAAAATTTTTTGTTGAAGGCACACCTACTAGACCTATATTTTCTGGTTCCTTAGGTCATTCTGAAAGAGAAAAAGCTCGCATACATATGGCCGATCGAAGGGTATATACTTTTTTCCGGAACAAAAACGACTCGAGAAACGAGAAATAATTAAAAAAAAAAAACAAGAATTTATAGATTTTTTTTCTCGAAAACTATGGACTTTTATAAAAATTTCAATAGAACAAATATGTCTGAAAATTCATCAAAAAAGACTCTGAAGTTTGTCTGAAAAAATTCGTTTTTGCCTCAGGAAAAACGTATACCCTACGATTTGCCGTTCACGTGAGTTTTTTTCTCTTTCAGTATGGTCTAAGAAACGAGAAAAAATAGGTTTAGTAGGTGTATTGCAAAATTTTGCAATTTTCTGAGGTGAGTTATTTCCAATATTTCGTGGATTAGCACATATATAGGGATACAAAAAATAAAAAATAAAAGATAAAAAAACTAATATTGAATTATTAAGAACCATTTAATGACGAAGCTTGAGACGAATGCGTATATATAGGGATAAAAGAATGAAGATAAAAAATAAAAAAAGTAATGCTGAATTATTAAGAACCAGCTGATGACGAAGCTTGAGACGAATGCATGTAAAAAAAAAAAATAAAATAAAAAATATAAAGAAGTTTCGATAAAATTGCAAGACATAGAGTTTAAGCTCGTATTCGAAAAGACTCTCCAACTGCCAGTTGAATAACGAGATTTTCAAAGACGTTATTCAAATGCCATTACGCGAGGTATTAACGAGGAAGCTTCAAACCTCACGAAATGTTAGATAATTAAGTATAGAAGGATAATTTGGTTTTTTCTCTCGAAATTTAATTTTTATTCTTTATTGCAAGCTGTCTCCTCGTCTGCTGTGTCCCCTTAAATTCGAAATTCATGCTGTGATTTAGCAGACGAGAAAACGACTAAATTTTTTCTTATCCCTCTGTTCTGCAATTATCAATCATTTTGCAGAGTTTCAAAAATTTATCGGTAGTTTTTACAGGCGCATTACATTTAATAGCTAGTTTATTGAGTTTTACCTTTATTTCAGTCGAATATCACAATGTAAGCTTAAAACTTCGAAAACGACAGTTTATTATGCAACCGACAGCAACAAAGAAGTAGTTTTTCTTCATTTTGTTTTTATATTTTTTTATAAGCTGTAATCGGTCTTTTTATCTGTTAAATTATACGGCGCGAATTTTTATTGTGCGAGATAAATATTTGAAAAATGTGAATCATTTTCGAAAATAACTTACGGATATAGATGCACCAAAAAGAAATGAGTAAAAAATTTATTGAAATTTACATTTAATTTAAAAAGAATTGATTAATTCTACTGGGTAATAATTGCGTAATTTATTTATGAAGCTTCTTCCGCAAACTGTATGTGAATTACACGATAATAAAACGAGTTATTTGCTTCGTATAGTAATCAATATGATAAAAAAAAATTTGTAATCAATCAATGCTAAAGAAAAAACTATGTGAATATGTTAAAGTGTTGAAGTTTCCTGTGTATGTAAATTCACTAATCAAATGAAGTTCGAAGTTCATATTTATGAATACCTCACCAAAAATGGCATTCGAATTACAGTTTTGGGACAATTTGAAGATTAATCAATCGGCATTTTACAAGATATTTAAATTCGTAAAATTTTAACTTTTTGAAGAGCTATAGAAATATTTAACGGAGATTTTGTAGTTGTTTTTGTTTGCTATATATTCTTACGAGATTAACCAAAATATATCGACTAGAAATGATCTGGTAAAAATTCGAGTTACACCTAGTTTTACAAGTATAATCATGAGAAGTTCATTTCATTAAAAAATGTTTCGCAGTCCACCACGCATAATCTTTACTAACTCAATCTAACTAACCTACTTACCAGAAAAATTCAAATTTCGCGCCACACTTTGCGCGCCAAGTTTAAACCGTCCCTCGACCACAACACTCCCCATACAACTGACCTCCAAAAAAAAATGTTTTCGTGCCCACAGGCTTCATCCCCAGCGGAATGCCGTCGCTGGGAGTCCCTCCGTTCGGCTACACGAAGGACGACAACACGACGGTCTCGTTCTTCGAGATGTGCTCGAACCTGGGCAGCGGAATCCTCGTCCTGCCGCTGATCTCCCTCATGGAGGACATCGCGATCTGCAAGGCCTTCGCCAACGGGAAATCCGTCGACGCGACGCAGGAGCTGATCGCCCTCGGGGTCGCCAACATCGGCAACTCCTTCGTCCGGGCCTTCCCCGGGAGCGGCTCGCTGAGTCGCAGCGCCGTCAACAATGCCTCGGGGGTGCGAACGCCCCTCGGCGGCGTCTACACCGGCGTACTGGTGGTGCTGGCGCTGCTCTTTCTCACCCCCTACTTCGCCTTCATACCCAAGGCGACCCTCGCGGCCATCATCATCGCCGCGGTCGTTTTCATGGTCGAGGTCAAGGTCGTCAAGCCGATGTGGCGAACGAAGAGTGAGTTGCACGGTTGTACTTTGATCGTTGGAGATGAGGAAGATTTTTTTGTCTTAACGGTTGTGTTAATACTTATGGGTCTTATTCGCGGGGAAATCTTAATTGGATTTTAGTAGTATACGTATGAAAGCTGAGGCACAGAAGATTAAAAGTTGTTATATGATCTTGTGATTGAGGTGGTCAATTGAAAATTCGAATTTCGCGCCATAATGCGTAGCAGAGACGTTTTCTGTAACGTAATCGTAATAAGAGAAATCAAATTATTTAAGTTTCAAATTTATTTTTTAATATACTCATTTCGAAATTTTTTACCAATTTGTCTTTAAAATCTACTATTTCCTCAAGATTTAAAAATAATTTTAAAAATCAGATTCTTTCAAGTTGCTTTTCGGGATTTAATTTTAAAATTGTGAACTGGTGTAGCAAGTGGCCTCTAGCGGAGAGGGAAGGAAGTGATTTTCAAATGTGCTCTTATCTTTGCAGAGTCGGACTTGATTCCCGGAGTTGGTACCTTCATCGCCTGTCTGGTCCTGCAGTTGGAGGTCGGAATCGCTTGCGGAGTCGGTATCAACGTACTTTTTATATTGTACCACGCGGCCAGGCCGAAGATTACCGTGGAAAAGCTCAAGGTATTTTTTAATTTTCATTGCTTAACTGTTGCCTTGTTTTAAGAAGACCTGAAAATTTCGAATTTCGCGCCACAATTTAGCTGATGAAAAAGTAAATATAAATGTGAGAAAAGCAAAGGTACGAAAAAGGCAAAGACATAGTTGCTCTCCACTGTATGTTTATTTTTGATTTTATACGATTATGAAGCTTCTGTTAAAAATATCTTCATTAAGGGGATGTCGTAGCCAAAGTCACTGTTTCCGTCCAGACCAGTATTTCTCATTCTTTACTACTATTCATTTCGCATCATCACAAATCAAATTGGCAACTATTTGTTATTGCATAGGCTACCTCGGAACACAGAGTTTTTGTTGATTCAGTTAGTGAAAAATTTATTATTATTAAATATAGTAATTAAATGTGACGGTCGTCTTACTCTTCCATCTCGTGACATATTTCTCATTATTTATAAAAATAACACAAAATTATAGAAACACGAGACTTACTAAACATAAATAATTATAACAGATACCTCGGAAGACTACGTTTTTATGTAAAGAAGATTATATTAAGATCATTTGATTTGCATTGGCTTCGATATCCCCTTAAAAAATATCTTCATTGAAAAAAGCCTCAAATATTGTAAAATTAAGGATAATCATATTATGGGGAACAATTTTGTTTTTAATATCATCATTACAGGCTTTTCGTCTGTTGTATTGTAGCGCGAAATTTGAATTTTCAATTCACGCTTTAAGGGGACCAAATTTTCTTAAATTGACAAAAAACAAAAAATTGTGCAAATAACTAAAAAAAATTGTTACACGTGCCATGTTTAAGCTACACAACAACTATTCAAAGATTAAGGGGGTCCGATAGCCACTAATTACCCGTCACTACCCGTACATTAAAAAAGTGTTTGAATCTCAATAAATATAAAGAAATATGCAATATCAAGAGATAGTTGCCCTGCGTCTTGGCTTTATCTACTAATATGCAAAGTTTGAAATCAAAATATTATGGTATCGAAAAGAACGATTAGAACAAAAATCAGTAGTCTATCAGTATCAGTAGTCTACTGATTTTCGTTCCAATCGTTCTGGTCGATATCTGAATATTTCGATTTCAAACTTTGCACATTGATACAGACGATGCCGAGACACAGGGCAACTATCCCTTGAATTTGCGTAATTCATTATATATATATTTGCTTTAAGCACTTTTATATCGTATGATCGTTACGAGTCATTAGTGACCATCGTACCCCCTTAAAATGAAATTAAATCGAACTTAAATTAAATTAATTAAATTAAAAATTAATCCAACCACAGAGTCGTCGAGGCGTCGACTACCTGATGCTCACCCCGGACCGCTGCTTAATCTTCCCCTCGGTCGACTACGTGCGCAACCTGGTGACCAAGTACGGCCGTAGAACGGCGGACGAGTCGACGCCGGTCGTCATCGACTGCACGCACATCTACGGCGCGGACTTCACCGCGGCCAAGGTCATCGAGTCCCTCACCCGGGACTTCGCCAGTCGGGGCCAGCCGCTCTTCTTCTACAATCTCAAGCCGTCTGTCTACGCCGTCTTCGAGGGCGTCGCGCCCCGGGACTTCGTCGTCTACTACACCCAGGAGGGCCTCGACGATCTCCTCAAGGAGCGGGCGAGCTACGCGAAACCGGCCCTCCAGGACGTCGCCGTCGCCTGAGACGAGCCGACGACGCTCCACCGTCACCGTCGGCCCGGCCCCTCGCGACGCCGCCGGCCGTCCTGACACGCGCGTCTCCCGTCCGCGCTTCTCTCCGTGGATCCAGAGAGAAAGCGCGAGAGACAGAGACGATATTCCCGTCCTTCCCGCAATTTTTATTTTCGTCTTGATCGCGCTTACAGCGCGTATTGCGTCCTGACTATACGTGTATCTTCCTCTGATATGCCCTGGTAGAAGCTTAACGATAAATTAGCTAGTTTCGTTACGAATTAGCTAATATCGTCACGAATCAGTTAATTTCGTTACGAATTAGCTAATTTCGCCACGAATCAGTTAATTTCGTCACGAATTAGTTAATTTCGTTACGAATTAGCTAATTTATAACGAAATCAACTAATTCGTGACAAAATTAGCTAATTTATCGTTAAGCTTCTGCCAGGGTTGTTTTGTCTTGTTTTTCCTTTTATACCGTGCGAGTTATTTTCCCGAAAGCAGAACACACACAAGCTACGCGAATTATCGCGCGTTTATTTATCTTTCGATTGTTCTTTTATTTATCGCGAGCGCTCAAATTACGCGGTACCCACACGTACGATTGTGCGATCCAGTATGTATACAAGGTATCCAGAATGTGCGCCGTGGAAATTAATTGTGAAAGAGCTTTTCTCCGGCTAATTCTGGATTTCCCGTTATCGCGACCGGTCTTTTATCTAGAAATTTTGGACAATAATAATTATAAATAATAACTCATCGATGTGTATACTCGGAGCGGGTAAATCCTGCCGAGAATACGCGCGATTTTCTCGGTATATACGAGGAAATCTACGCAGAATCTTTTTGGTCCAAAAGTGGAATTTGAGCAATTTTTGAGGGCACGCTGACCGGACTAGGTTTTTTTTACAGGACTTAGAACAAAAGAAAAATGACCGAAATACATCGGCACTCTATGCTAGAACAATAAGTTACGGGTCAAAAACTGGAAAAAATGCAGAAAAAAAACATAGCAAATTTTCGATAACTAAAAAAAATTAGAAGGAAAGAGTTTTAATTTGAGAAAGTTGAAAAATTTAAGAGTTTCTCAGGTCAACTTAGATCAAATGCTGGAAGTATTTGAAGAAAGGGAAAAATCGCTGGATTTCGTCGAATTTTTCATGAACAATAATTTTTCCTTTTTTTCTGTAAAACCTGCTGTATTCCTATCTAACCAATCGTTTTCAAAGTTTAATAGATCAAACTAAAGCTCTTTTCTTCTACTTTTGTATCTACACTCCAAAATTATTACGTAATGTACTATTTATACGCTTTCAAAAAACAATCTACTTGAGAAGTATATATATAGCTCATCATAAGCGAAACGAAAAAACGCTTCAAGAAACTAAAAAGTACAAGTCAAGACCTTTAATTGGACGTTATAAACGTTGCAAGCGAATGCTTAGATTAAAAGTTAGATAATTTTTTTAAAAAAAAATGTAAAACCGACTATTTTCGTAAACGCCTGAATCCAAGTTCGTCGTCTTCAAATGTGCAAAACTTTTGACCACTGCATCCGATTTAGACAAATTTATATCCAAATAAAAGGTCTTCTCAAGTACTTTATTTTGATTAATTGAAAATTTTACTTAACATACGGCCTGCTCTTAAACTTTTAGGAGAATGAAAAAACGCGCAAAAATTAACGTATTCTTTGCCAGTTTTTTGGCCCGTAACTTTTTATTGGCATAAGACCCGATGTATTATCGTCATTTTTCTTTATCCGCATGTCCTAACGACTGTGAAAAAACCGAATCCGGTCAGCGTACCTTCAAAATTACTTTCCACTTTTTTACCGAAAAAAGTCCGATTCTCCGCAGATTTCCTCGTATACGAGAAAATAAACGGGCTTTTCAAAGTTCGCTCTTTTAGAATTAACTCGTCGTACTGCGTCAATCCGATTTCTCGCGGAAAAGGTGTCTTTTAGCTTTACGACAGGGGGGGGGGAGGTGGAGAAGCTCAATCTTAACAATCCGAGCTTCTTCTCTCGCAAAGCTGCTGCATCGGCTATGTACATACATACTATATATACTGCACACATTGTTGAGAAACAAAGCTCTTACAGCACTATATACATACATATATATATATACATACATATATTAATCCCCGTAGCTCTTAGGCGGTACAACGTAGATTTTTAAGATACTCTGTGATAATTTTGTAAAAAAATGAATGAAGAAAAATATATATATATATATATATATATATATATATAAACAATATCTATAAATACACACACACACACACACACACATACATACATACATACACACACACACACACACATACATATACAGGAATAAGGAGAGACGTTATATACAGGGGATAGCGACGGCTTCGCGAAACGATCTCGAATCGTTTCGTCGAGAAGCCTGTAAACGCACGAAGCAGTATTCGGGAGCGGGCGCACACAATAGTATTCCGGGCGAGTCACCTGCACCGGCTCCACAATAAAAAAAAAATTGTATTTTTGATCGTCTCCCTTGTAAAATTATTCGTACGTATACTTCAGTTGAACGTTATATTATATATATATATGCACTGTGCGAGAATGAACATTTTTTTTTCCGAGACGATGAGAGAAAGAGGGGGATTGATCCTCGTTCCTATATACATATATATTATATATAATGCTATTCGCCGTTTCGCGCGGCGATTTTACGATTTCACGTGTATAGCGAATTGAACGATATATATGAGAGAGCGAGTGCATGTACTGTACGTGGGTGCGTGTAAATATATATATACACGCGAGGACTGTAACGCAGACACACCAGAATGTTAAATGCGTCGGCGGTGCGCTATGACTATACTTGTTGTTGATCTTTAGATTAATAATTATTATATATATATAGCTGTACGATTTATGACTATGTTACTATTATCATCAATTTATAAATATATGATCGCTTAGTTAAACAAAAACGAAAAAACAGGCTTTGGTTGTTCTCATTGGCATTGCCATCGTTGCGTTTCCCCATAGATATGCAAATTAAGTTTATTGCGGAGAGACTTTTTCTACAATTGTATAAATGCGCAAAGTGATATACAGAGATCGTTGAGGAAGAGTAATATACAACAGTGTGTAAGAGATTATATGACGACGGTGCGCATATGTCGTTATTACAATAATTCCAGATTAAACGTAAATATGTCTCCTGATCGTCGCGCCCGATATGTGTATACAAGAATCACACCTCTGCGCAGCGATTTCGGAGAATTCGCCGGAATCGCTGTTCCCGATCGTCGAGTCAGCGATTCTCGAGTGCGTATTATTGAATGTACACTCGCGACGCGCCGCGCGAAAAAATAATTATAAGCCGCGCAGAGAGCGCGTGTAAAATACACCTTACAAATTGGAAGTATCACGTGACCTCGTCGTATATGTATAAATCGTCGGTTCTGCTGATATGCAATACAATAATAATAATAAACTCGCGCAATATTCCATTCCACCCTCGCGCAATTAGCAATTATAACGTTGCACGCGGACACACGCGTTTTATACTCTACGCGTGTGTACTACGGGTATTTTACGTTTTCTTTTACGCGTACACAATTTATTTTTTATCGCACGTATTAAGAACATTTTGTAGTAGTGTATTATATATGCATGTATGTAATACGACTGAAAATCGTCTACTGTTACTCGACGAGAACGATTCGTCGCTACGTCACTTATCATATACTGTATGTATAACAATTTCCGTCCGTAATGAGAAAAATCATCGGGGAAAAAATACTAGTGTATGAGTACGTACAGGGAATTTCGGAAACAAGCTGGACGGAAAAGTTGCAAAATATTTTCTTGAAGGCACACCGACTCGGAAAACGAGAAATAATTAAAAAATAAAAATTCATAGATTTTCTTCCTCGAAAACTATATGGATATTTAAAAATATTTCATTACAACAAAAATGTCTTAAAATTCATCTAATAATGCTCTTACATTTTTTCAGATTTTTTACGTTTTCCAAACTTTCGATTTTTTTGCATTTTCGAAAAGTCAGAAATTGTATCGGATCAATCTGAAAAAATTTCAGAGCATACTTTGATGAATTTCAAGACATTTTTGTTCCAATGAAATTTTTATAAAGAAAAAAAATCTAAGAATTCATTTTTTGTTAATCATTACTCGTTTTTTCGAGTCGTTTCTGCTCCGGAAAAAAAACGAGAAAAACCAGTTCTGGTAGGCGTGCCTTCGAGAGCATTTTTCGCAACTTTTCCGTCCGAGTTGCTTCCGAAATTTCCTGAACATATCTCATATATATATCCGTTATATGTGCGTGGTGTATAAAATACTCGCGCGTAATACGCAGACGCGCGTATATATATCTATATATGGTACGCGCGGGGCCCCAAAATAGGGCGATCGCGAGCGCACTATTTTTCCTTTTTTCTCTGGCGCGCGTCAGTTCTCTCCTTCTCTCTAACATACGATATGTCTAGAAAAGCGCGGTAACACGTCGCGCTTGGAAGGACCGCGTTTACAGGCACCGAAATACTTTTCGTTTACAAATACTGAGCGAAAAATTGACTATTCGTGTGTATGTATGTGTGTATGTGTGTGTGTGTGTGTATACAATTTTTTATACCTTGACTGTCGTTCCAAAGTTATATATGTATAATTACAGTCTATATCTGTGTGTACGTGTCGGTGTGTGTAGGTCTTTGGTTCGCGAGTGAGTAGTTCGTTGCTGAGGGTAATTGTCATTATCATTACTATTATTATTATTGTTAGGTACTACTATTATTATTTGTTTTTTTTTTGCGGATCACGGCCAGTCGAAGTCTATGCCTGTGAGTTGATAGAAACGTCGGTTGAACGGCCGGTAGAAGTCCCTAAGGCGCTGGATGGCGATCGGGTCGATGAACGGGTGACTTCTGCCCTTGTTTTTACCTGTTGTTATATAGAAAAAAGAAAAGAGGACGATTGGATTAATTCGCGAGCGCATTTACGAACATCTTGATGAAAGTGGGTATGAAATTGAAGATTCAAATTTCGCGCCAAACGGCATAGGAGGCGAAAAGGCAACTGATTTGATTATGGTGACGAATAATAAAAATCAGCATAATCGCTCTCTACAGAATATAATCATCTACTGATTTACGAAATTTGAATTGTACGCGTAAGTGTCCAACGGAATGTCATTTGAATAATTCTTAATATTATACAAGGAAATCAGACGCTTGTTCGTCTATTACGTTATGGCGGGAAATTTGAATTTTTAAATGTGCATTATCCTTGAATTAGAAGATTATATCAGTGAATTTTCGATTCATTGAAAATGTACGTAATTATAACAATAATTTGCGTCGAGTTGCTCATGAATATTTTTAAAAAACTATCGAAGCGGGCAAAAAGTTATAACATCTTTACGCGTATATCGATAAGATAATTCAAATATACTCGCGTACTCTCGTTTACCACGAGGTTCCACAGGAGATTACGGAATTCTCGAGAGCTCGAAAATCGAATTCGAAAAATTTCTCCGCAGTATACTCACCAAGGCAATGGGGTGTAGCTCGCTCCTCGGACTTGAGCAGGCAGGGAAAGCCCTTGGTGGCGTTGAAGTAGAAGTGCTTCTCGGAGATGAGCCGCTTGAGGCCGAGGAAGTCCTGGACGCGGGTGATCTCGAGGGCCGGGTCGGCGATTAGTCGCTCGCCCGAGACGAAGAGCAGCTGGGACAGGGGGAAGTAGTTGAGCCAGCGCTCGAGGTGCCTGGCGTAGACGCCGATGCGCAGTGGCGCCCAACTCGTGTCCACGACGTTCGAGCCGTTGACGAAGGCCAGCTCCTCGAAGCGCGGCATCGCCGCCCGCTTGCTCCTCACCTGGGTGTAGTCGGAGATGGCCCGGGTCACCGGGTCCCTCACCACGACTATGAGCTTCGTGCCCGGGTCCATGTGCTGGACGCGCCGCGGCGCCTCGGTCGTCACGAAGTACGACGGCGTCTTCTCCATCGTTATCTGGCCCTCGAGCGTCGCCGGCATTCGGTCCCTGCTCGTTTGTTTTTTTACGATTCGTTTGGATTTTATTGTGTATGGAATTATCGAAATTTCAAATTATTGGTAAAATTCGAATTACGCGCGCTATTGAAATTTCGCGCGCATGTGTGACATGTATGCTGCGTGTGGATGGGATAGAGGATCGCCCCTCAAAAATAATAACGAGCAATCCGAATATGAATAATATTTAAAATTTTAAAAATTAATTTTACTGTTATAATGTGAAGTAACGGGCTGATGCTTCCAAGCATCATGCAAGTAATTATTTTTACTGTTAAAAGGAATCTTCGCATGAACAATTAATGAATGATAAAACAAGATTTTGAGACATATTTATTTGCAGACTTGGTGAAATTGTAAATAATTAAACACCGTGAAAATTTGGTTTTTCAAAATTTTGTTACTACTATTATTTTTACTTGGAAATTCGTTGCATCTACGTCTCCTATAATGTGGCGCGAAATTTGAATTTTTAAAAACTTATCATACTAAACACTTTAATTTTCAGCTTTAATTTTTAAATCTTCTACAGCATCAGTTTGAAAAATAGTAATTTTACGATTTCTCTTCATTTTCAGTTTTAGAAAACTCAAAAAATAATAAAAAATGAAATTAAAATTTTTTTTAGCCAATTGAAAATGATCAATCAAACGCACCTGTACCAATCGAAGCCCTTGGAGTAGTGATGATCGAAGAAGTGAACCTCGGAACCAGCCGCGCGTATGCTCGGATGAAGCCTCATGAATTCGAGCAGGGCCCTCGTGCCGCCCTTCTTCACCCCGATTATCAAGGCGCTCGGCAATTGCCTCGTGGCTATCAGGCCCTGCTGACGCAGCACTTTGTACTTCACCGGACCCTCCATTCCGTCCTGAAATTATCAACAAATGCGTATAACGCAATGCAGTGACCGTCAGTCTGTTCGATGACCTCCGGGGAGAGAGAGAGAGAAAAAAAAACGTGCAAAATGTTCAATGCTCGATTCGGCAATGTCCTTCGATCGTTCATTGCACAATCTCGAATTACGCGAGCCGCTACGGTATTTCCGTAACGGCGATTGCGTTACAATGCGCCTCGTAATCGGTTACATTACAATCGAGTACATTGTCAGCTGCCGATAATAGCGATTGTTGTATCGATAGATAATTGATTGCGAGAGAAAAAAATTATCTATACTTAGTAGAAATTATTATGTTGCGCCGAGTGTACCTATATAACGAAGATTTTTTACTCTGTTCTACGCTTATTTTCGATAAAAGCGTATCTGTATAGCTGCATAAGACATCATAACAATACAAACAGACTCTCCGCAATTTCTCAACGCGCAACCTTTACTCTCGGCAAGTATTATAGTCACAGCACCATTGCTCCTGACTCGACAGACGCAGTAATTTTTCTCCTGATCCAGTAACATCACCAATCTCATCTCTCTAAATCTAATCTTTTTCTACAGTGAAAATTCAGTTGCACCGTTATAACTTTTTCAAAAAAAATTTGAAAAAGTTATAACGGTGCGACTGTGAACTAGTGAATAATCACAGTTTAAACAGGTTAAAAAAATGAACCTGCAATTAAAAAAAAGTAGGACTACCTAAAATAGTAAATAAGAACATTGCAAACAGTGAATAAAAATAATATTTGGATAGCAATACACATTAGCTGAAATAGTAAAAATACACTACCTACAATGTTGCAAATGCATTACTCAAAATAGTGTGTGGCCCTAGTAAAAGGAGGCTACAGAGGACATACATTTTCGCTTATTCTACAAATTCATTGTTAGCTAACTAAATAGTAAATTTTTCTCGTATTTCAAAACGATTAAGTCTATAAAATTTCACTTTTTCTGGGTGGTGGATTCTGTTTGAATAGTGAATTTCTCGGATGTTAAAAATGTATAAGTGCCGAAGATTTCACTTCTCTTAAAAGTCAGTATGACTCACTGAAAAAATAGTAAATTTTCATAATTTTTCAAGATCACCTTTTGCTAAAGTAATTATGTACTGGATAATCAGTGTTGCAGTGACAATTCAAAGCAAATACTTTCTACTGTTTGTAAACGCAACGAAATGAGCAAAATGATAACTCATTTCGTAAACAGTGACTATTCACTACGTACTACATCGAATTACAATTTTTACAATAACGCACCGTATTAATTAGTGAACATTCACTAATTTATAACATGACATTTTTTGTACTATGTGTAAAATTAGTGAAAAATTCCACTGTTTGGGAGCTCAATATGATTGAACTACGCGACACAGCAAATTTCTCGCTGATGTTTCAGATTCAGAGAGCGCACACAATGCTCTACATCACAAAACACCTCGAAAAGAAGCGTATACTCTGCTCGCTCACCTTAAAGCTGTCGTTGGCCGTCCAAAGCGGCACCAGCTGGACCTTGCTCATGCTCGAGCCGGCGGGGCCCTCGCCCTCGAGCAGCAGCGGTATCTCCTCGACCCGGGACTGCTGCTGCTCCTCGTCGTCGTCGTCCTCCTCCTCGGCCGGCAGTCTGCCAGTCTCCGGGTCGACTCCGGCCCGTCGCCGGGGCCCCACCGCGCGGTACCTCAGCAGGCCGCACGAGTTCTCGAAGACGACGAGGCCCAGCAGCAGCAGGAGGCAGCAGATCAGGCCCAGACGCCGGGCCCACGTGGCTCTCTTGCCCAGCTGCTCCATGTCGCCGCGATCTCATCGCTCGGCCACGAGGACGCGAGACTCGAGGCGCCGACACCTGCGGCGACTGTCAATAAACTGCCGTAGCTCCGATTCTCGGTATGTACATCGCGTTATCGCTGTCGCTTTGGCTATATGTGTCGTGTGTGTAAACAATCGCGGGGCAGACTTACCTGATGCTTCCGGGACACGAGTCCGTCGTCGTCGTCGTCATGCCACCGGGAAGTCGAGCCGCTCTTTCATCCTGACGCGCGACGCGATGTGCTGCACACGCGCCGCTCTGCGTCTCCTATGTATATATATGTATATTCGGCTCTGCTGCATCGAAGGTGCAACTATATATAGAGAGGGAATACACGGCTCTCGAGAGCGAGCGCGAATCAATAGGCTCCGGTCCTGCGCGATGAGACGCACACCCCGATGAGGGCGAGATCAGCGAGAGGCAGACCCGCGAAATTCCGATGCTGTTTCGTGGGGTGAAACTGTGTCGGGGGGTTTTTGTTTTGTTGTTTTTTTAAGGGTCTTTGATGCCAACGAGCTTATGGATCTTCGTTCGGGAATATTTGACTTTTATAATCGAGGCTTTTTTATCCTTTCGTTATATGATTGTCAAGTGTAATCGCATGGAAAAATTCGATGTTAATAATGATCCTTATTGTTTGATTCGAACGTCAAGTAATAACGAACGCGATGCTCTTGTATTCCGTGACATTGAAACGCACTATATAACTATGCGTGAAATACCGTTTTTCCTCCATCTATCAAGAAAACTTTAAGCAATATCTCGCCTGATTCGCGCTGTAGAGTAAATAAAGAAAGGAGAATTTTCCATTCGAACATCCGGCGGCACGCGAGACTCGGTCGGTAATGTAGAGCTTGCGAAAGCGCCCCCCCGAAGGCTTCTTCTTATCGACGGACGGTAAAAGGACGTCAAGGAGACAAGAATGCGAAATTGCTGCTGGTGCATGACGCTCGAAACTATATTCTGTATTCTCAGCAGTGCTGAAGTTTTATAACAATTTTTCATTTCTTACGAGCATAAGCGCGTAGCGTATAGGTTGGCGGCCGGTAAAATTCAAGCGTTTTATGCGCATAGTAATTAGCGTTTAGCTCGTCGTTCACGGATTTTTCGTCGTAACACATGTGTCCGTACGGTTGGTGACAAGGAATTTACAAAGTTGATACTCTGGTATATCTACATTTATTCATAGAAAAGCAGAAGAATAGTGAAAAGCATCTTTTTGCCCGAGGACTGAAGTGACAAGCAATTTTTCATCTTTTCCGTACAGGTGTTTAAGTAAATTTTAATTCTGTGTAATAAATGGAATTATTAATTCGCTCAGACAGCTCTATATCGATACGTTAATTTATTCATTTTTTTAATTAATTTAAGCAATAATGCAATAATGAGCGGTTTGTTCAGATTTACCTATGTGTACAAATATTTATATATGCGTAAGGCGCAAGTGATAGCTCTACGAATAAGTGTATGCGCAACGTGTGTTTATGCTTTAGATATATTTTTATTGAATTTCTCAAGAGTTTGGAAAGTTAAAAAATTTTTCACAACGAATTAATAGGTAAAATTCAGGTGTAATAAATCATGCTGTACAGAAAGTTTTCGTATAGACTTAAATTAAACGAAGATTTGCTTTTGTTAAAGTAAAACCTCTGATATGCAGGTGTAATATAGGCAAAACAACGTATCCTACGCGAGTACTGACAAGCTTTGCGGATAAAAATTTGATATTTACAAATAAATATTTCTCGAGTCTATAGGTACTGTTGAAGTTGGGAATATTATATAGTACACTTTTTGATCAATTCTAGAGTAGCGATATAACAATTACAAATATACTAAAAATCCTCGCTATTTCTCGTGTTGCTAACTGGACGTAATGTTTGAAAAGTCGCGTATCCTGTAATTTGTTTATACGTTATTTTTTTGTGTTTTTTTTTATTTTCTCAAAATCGCGAATACACACACACGAGCGTAACAATCTTACAGGCTCGTCGCATTGCAATACTTGAAATTCGCGATTCGCAGAAATTTTTCTATAACCATCGTAAATCTTTAAAGTGTCTCGTAACAGTAAATATACACTTTTTGCTCTGATCTTCAACGACGTAATAATATGATATTAGTTTGAAAAATAATTTTAGCTCGCGTTGAATTTTTTAATCGCTCGGCAAAGCGCGGATCGTTTCCAAATTATTCATAAGATTCAAAATCGAAAAATAGCTATTTTACGTGTCAATTACTTAACTTATGCGTATATATAATATTATTATACCTGTCCATAAATTTTCTCTTTCTCCCTTTCTTAATCGTAATGCGTGATATTATGTACACAACACTTCTAAGCTCTTTCTCCGTCTCGTTTCTTCAAATATAGTTCTAGAAAATGTTCGCAACTCAGACCGCGTGTAATATTCGTATTATTTCATTAATTCCCTCGCTCTTCGTCGGGTTGTTACGCCAACGCGAGCAGTTCACTGAGATAAGAGTTTCGTTCTCTCGCGAGATCTATAAGTTACATCAAGCCGAGCAAAACTATATATGTGTATAATGTATATAGAATACGGCAAACTGTAATAATACTTTTCGTGGCCCGATATACTCGGAGAGAAATTCGTCTCTCACGGTGTGAATTCTCGGCCGCTCAAGAGACACATTTCTCCTGTAACGCACATTCCCCCAGACGCAAGCTCGCGACCCAACCGTCGTTTTAAACGACTGTACAGGCCGCATAGTGCGCGCATATATAGGTACGACGAGGCACCTTCCGAGGGATAGCCATAGTCGTGTCGTATGCACATAGGCGAAAGTCTACGTCAGACAGTTCGAATTTCCCGCCGAAAGCCGTTCGTTACGAGCTTTCGAGGTTATGCGCCTATATGCGGTTTATATACCTATGTATAACATGCTTCGCGCTCCGATATTACGTATTTAATAATAGCGTGAAAAATAGAAGACGAGGAGAGACGCCACCTAGCGGCCAGCCCGACGTAACGCCTAGATGTACTTCCAGAAGATGATCCAGTAGCTGACGTTGAGGCAGGCGAAGAGCGCGGGGAAGAGGAAGCGCGAGACCCGGTCGATGTTGAGCGCGCGGACCTTGGAGCGCTGGGTCTTGTTCGGTCCCGGGGCTGGTCCTGCGCTCTGGGACTTCTGCGAGCGCCCGGACAGCAACATCGCGTTCTCCTGCGCGTCAAGCGGCCAACGATCACTATCTCGAGGGGAGATGAGCTCGAGCACACCCCCACCCACTTATATGCACATCTATTGTATATGTTTTACGTGTATAATCCTAACGACAACATGCAGGACTTTTGTAGATCGAGAAAAACACGTTATACAATGCCGAACGTCAATTTTTTGAGGTTATGTCATTGCGTTCTAAGAAATGCTCTAACGTACAGAAGTATCGCGCGTCCGATGCCGAGTTCCGTTGTGTTCGCGATTGTGCACTTTCAAGTTTGCTTTATTTGTAATGAAGACAACTATGCATCTCTTATTTGCTTTATTTGCTTTGTTAAGCAATTTGGACTAGGATCCAATACGCACTGCTCTTGGGAAGTTTACTTATTTCCTCTCGACAATTACAGTGTGGAATAGTTCAGTGTACTGCATCCTAACAATATTTACACTCTGATTTTCATCCTCATTTGACTTAACAATGAGTATACAGACTGTGCAGTAATGTTGAAACCTGCTGATTTAATCATCAACAATGAGGAATAAAACTTTCAAATATAAGTATATACTCTGCATCGACTGTTTCAACACATGGCAGCCTGCTAGAGATAACAACGAAACTATACAGCCTAAGTCAGTTTAGGCAGGTTTGGGTTTAGCCGTCAAGCTAGTAGCGACTTCTAGTCTACACTTTTGCCCATTTTCATAAATTTCCCATATTTGCCATCCTCGAAATCATAAAAACAAAGTTTCCTCACGTGTATAGTGTTCATCTAAGTATGTTTTAAAAATAGTTTCATTTGGATCTTCGCAAAAATAAAACTATAGTTTGTGCAGAAATCCAAATGAAACTATTTTTAAAACGTACGCTTAAACGATCACTACACACGTGGGGAAACTTTGTTTTCATGATTTATGAAAATGGGCAGAAACGCGTAGACTAGAGGTCGCTTTTAGGGGGTATACAGCACCCTTAACGCAAAGCCAATTTTCTCGAGAACAACGAAACTCGCGGTCGGACAGCGCGCGGTATGTTACAGGTCGGTGGGGGCGTGCCGATCGCACATCACACACAGCAGAGAGAACAAGGGGCGCCGCAGCGTGTCTTCCGCGGTCGCGACCGCTTACCTTGCTCGCGATGTCGAAGATCTTGTCGAGTTTGCCGTCGGGCCCGGCGGAGCAGCTGGCCGCGGGCGCCGGGGGCGGCGGCGGCGGCTTCGGCGCCGGATCGCCCTCGCCGAGGACGAGGACGATGTTGACGAGGCAGTACTCCATCAGCGCCATGAACACGAACACCGTGCAGACCGACATGAAGGCGTCGACGGCCTTGAGGTAGGAGACCGGCGGCAGCGAGGCCTGGCTCTTCGCGTGCTGCGTCGACAGGGTCAGGAGGGAAGTCACGCCCAGCGTCACCCGGGCCGGCGCTGCCTCCGGCTTGATCCAGAAGGACACCCACTGCGCGGACGAGAAGTGAGGTTAGGATTGACTTTGTATATATTGTGATCGGTAGATAGACGGTTATACGTGTTTTCTTAGGCGTTGAGTAAGTGAGGTGGGATTTGAGTTGATTGAAGATCGATTTTGTTTGCAGGGTAAGTCTCGTAAATGCTTTGAGCTTTTAAAACACCGTGTGAGGCGAGTTTCGCCGCAAATAAGTACCAAAATCGACGTTTCTTGTCTACATCTTGAATGGAATGGGACTAGCTCGCAAAGGTGAAGTTAATTTGTTCCTCTTAATTAATTTTAATTTAATTGCTAGACCTGGAAATATGATACTTTGAACATGAATAATTTTATTCTTGGGGATATTTAACGTAAGGGACACTAAAAAAATGTTACGTTGCTGTAAAACTGTTTGAAAAAATTGTGTGTTCCTAGTATTTCCCTGGAGTACTTTACGGATCCGTTATGCAAGGAAATAAATGCATAACAAATTTTATAGTATTTTATAACAAGGCGACAGAATTTAAGGATGTTTTATAACTTTAGTATTTCTCGACTTGTGGATTAATTAGGATACTTCGTTTTTAAGATACTACAAGTATTATCTAATGTTGCAAGGTCATTGTTCACAATATTAAACATTAGAAAGTAGATTGAAGTTGCTCAGAGTATATCAAACTACTGATAACATGGGATTAGTTTTTCTATTGTCGTATGTTAAAAAAAGCTTGATTCCCCATAATAGCCAATTACACATAAATTCATCCCACTTGTTACTTTTTCACTACCACAACTATTGTTCAAAAAAAGCAGCCTACCCTCAAACTTTCAAATCCGCACAAGACATTTTTTTTTTATCTGTACGTTTGCTTACATAATGCAGTGCATTCATATACATACTACGTTCGACATCTTACCGACATGATTACGATGAGGCAAGTCGGTACGTAGGTGTGAAACAGGTAGTAGCCGAGTCGTCGCTTCAGGACGAATATGACCTCGAGGCAGGTGAAGTTACCTATTGGCAAGAAGCCCAGCCTGTTAAATAGCGCTAAAAAAAGAAACCAACAACTCAAAGAACACAAGGTAATCTACCAGTGGAGTAGACCTGCGTGCAGTCGGCCGTGTAGTTCTTCACGAGCTGCAATTGGGGCAGCTCGATGTTCTCGTCGACGACGAGGGGTACGTCCGGGTCCCACTGGAAGATCATCTCGTCCGTCGTGTGCGACACTGTTGACCGAGTTATGCAGCTCTACTTATTTTGCGTACAAGACACACCAGACGTGTGTGCATGATATGCACTTAAGAGACGAGTTCGTATGTACGAATGGATGAATATACTTGTGTACACTCGTGTGACGCTCGTTTTCCTCGCCCGTCGCGACAACGGCTCAAAGGGAAGCTCGGCGGGGACAAAGGCACTGCATGCTCGTCGCGAAAAGTGGAAAATCGAGGCCGGAGGTCTTGATAATGCGAGTTGTTTGCGCGCGCGGTTTCTTGTTTTTCTTCGCGCTTGCATGAGAGGAAAAAAAAAAATAATAACGCGAGAGGAAGAGCTCCGGGGATCGATCGAGAGAGAAAGCGGTTCTCCGCGAGGTGCGTCACGGCTGCTTTGTTCTCCGAAGTGTGTAGACACCGATGTGTCCGAGAGTCGATTTGAATTTCGCGCCAGATTGAGTCCAAAAAGCTATTGAGAAAATCGAATGTCTAACCGGTGCACAACGCTTGAAACTAATTCTTCAAATACGATAAAACGATCGGACATAAAAACCGGAAAGCAACAAAGTCCCAATCGTACGTAATGTTGTTGCTTTCTCTTTTGAGAACGGTGCAAATTTGGAAATTGAAAATTCCAATGAATTTTCACGGTTTAAGGGGTTACGACAGGGTTGACCATCTAAGAAAAGAATTTTTTTTGTAAAGCTGTCGAAATTCCATTATTTAGGGAATCATAATGAAACTGCTTGTGTATTAAAGTGTTTATCGAGTCCTTCAATTTAAGCTATCGAATTATTAATTTTTCATTTCGCAAATCTATTATTAGCATAAGACATATGTTTTTTACTCAAGTTTTTTTGCGGTGTGCATGATTCTAAGCGTTTGGATTAACGAAATCAAAAGTTTAATATCTCATTTTTCTCCTTAGAACCTGCACTACAAACTAAGCAGAGCACTTTTTTAATAAAAATTTGTTTTCTATTTTTTCAAATAAGCTTGTCATTCTTTTCAAATTTGTTTTTGTCATAAAAATTTTTTATTTATTTATTTTTTTGTTGAATTTTTTTTTTTCTTTTTTTAAATGGTTAACCCTGTCATAACCCCTCAACTGTTTTGTTTTTCATCGTGCTCGTTACGAGCGGATTTAGAGCGGGATTCGCGTACTTAATTCGACAGCACACTTAAAGTAATATTCGTTTCAACTCACGGCTTTCCATCTGGAGCTTGCACTCCTGCGTGTCGTGGGGGTAGATGAGGAAGTTCATCGCACACGACAGTTTCAAGGTCAGCCTGCAAACAAAGCGTGCAGTGAAAAACATTACTCGCTCAATCGCGTCCCTTATATGTTTTCACGAGCAAAATTATTTTGTGATATTCCCCGCACACACACACACACACACACACACACACACACGTATGGAATCTTTATACAACGCAACGAACGTACTTGACCATGTAGAGGATGGTCTTGTCCTTGTAGAGCCAGAGGTAGTGGTTGGGTATCGTCATAGTCTGGAAGGTCACGGATTTTGCGTTTTTGAAGAACGAGTCCGGCCTCCACATGTTCTTCAGCCAGTCCACCTCCAGCAATCTTTCGTGGAGAAAAGAGAGTCGTTGCGTATAAGAGGATTACGGAATTTTGATCAAGGGTGTAGGCTGGATTTGTAATTAAGACCATATACGCACCTGTACTCGGACGTCATGTTTTCCGGTAGTCGCAACCGATTGTCCTTCCAGGTCTGGGCGAAGAAAATATCGGCTGCGTACGTCTGCGGGAAGGGCGGAAGAAGAGAAGAAAGGGTTTATCGATCCTCAAACGTACTGGCGTAGCTCGTGGTAGAAACGTTAACGATTTGTCGCCTGATTATTGTTGATTGATTTTGATTCGTTATTGTTGCGCATGAACAACCGTTATATGATCATCAATAATTTGAAACAAGAATTGTAGTATTGTTTTTGACGTATCGTTATGGTTAGCAACAATTTCGTCATAAATTTCGCTCTACCACGTGCTAAGAAAGTCGAATTTTTCATAGTCGTCGACCCAGCAATTAATCCGCGTCTACCGTCAACGTTACCATCGCAAACAGTCCGATCCACAATTGCACGAAAATTCGTCAACCTACCATTGAGTTTTCGTCGATAGAGTCGAGACCCATGACCGTCACGTGGAAATAGACGACGGTGGCCTGTCCGTCCTTCTTAGGCGGACGCATCTTGTCGTAGAGCTTCGGATCTTCCGGCAGCAGATCGAAGAATTCCAAGCTTTTTCTGCAACGAGATTCATCGATTTTAGACGCTCATCAGTTGCAACTGTATAATCACGTTCTCGCTCGCGCTACTAAAAAAACGTCCCCAGACATGTGTGTGTGTGTGTGTGTGTGTGTCGGAAGATTTGGAACGTGGCACTTGACTTTGCCCAAGTTATTAACGCATTCAGAGGTTCAACTCGCGGCCACACACGGCTTTCCCAATATATATATACGTGCATATAGATCCGAAAGCATCGCGTCTGGGGCAAGGTTGCTCGCGCGCGAGAAGAGACTGCAAGGCGATCGTATTTAGGATTAATCTTGACCCATTTTTTTTTTCACGAGCGGAAAGCGCGGGAAAAATCGTTTCTTCGTATATGCACTCGCGTCTCTTCCACGCGACGCCATCGTAGAAAGGCTTTCCCGTATCGGCACCGACTCGAGAAATCAATCGAAGAAACATCGCTACGAACTTTCCACCCCACAAACACAAACACACACACTTGTACCACACAGCCGACAATCCGCGTAAATGCGCTTACTGTGCGTCGGAAAGCTCGAGCAAGCAAACCAGGAGCGCCGCTAGGGGGAGCCAGCGTCGTTGGGCCCGGGAGGGGCCCGTCGCGGGACCGGCTCTCTCCTCCATCCTGCCGCGCGGCGTCTCAGCGCATCCTCGTCGACGTGTACGTCACGGCCTCGCTCCCCCCCTCCAACTCGAGAAAGACGCTTTCGTCGAACTGTACACTTGTATTAGCTGACGAGGGCTGACGACTCGACCGACTGACGCTGCGAGCGGACGCGGCGCGACTGATGGGCGGCACACGACTCGCTGACTTTCCGCAGGGGCTGCAGAAATCGGATGGGCGCGCGGCGCCTCCCTTTCTTCTTCAGCCCCTCTTTCTGCCGCGGCTGGCTGCTGTCGATGCGAGATGAGATGAGCGTGTGAGAGACTGGCGATGCCGCTGCTGAGGCGCATTCTGACGACTCGGCGCGGATGCACTTGAAAATGAACTTGTGCGTCGGCTTTCTCTTTTGGCTCGGGCTTTTCGTCTTGCGGAGAGAGCGGGAGTGTACAGGGTGTTGCGGTGATTCGTTGCGATTGTTGATTTTTTTTTCGCTGCGCTGGTTGACGCTTCGTCTGTAAGTGTTTTGTTTTGTAATTGGCTGTACTAAGTAAAATTAAAAAGCGGTAAATAAAGTTATAAGAGTGGATTTGATATTTTGTTAAGTACTTCAGATCATAATTGGTATTTTTGTTTTTTTTTAATAGAAATTGTGCATTCCTTGAAAGTTGTACATTTTAACGTAGGAATTACTCCAGTGTATCGAAAGCTTTCCGTTGAACTACAAAGAGTGTTACGTATAATTTTTTTTTAATTAATTTACAATGTAAAATTAGAAGATCAGCCGACATAAAACGTCGACATAAGAAATTAATCTGGCAAAAGTCTGGCCAAAGTCTCGCCGGTGGGACGATCCCAGACTTTTTCGCGGACTTACGTTAAAAAGTCTGGGAAATTGTCCAGACTTGAAGCTACCCGGTTGCCAAGACTTTTTATAGTCAGATAAAAAGTTTGCACAAAAGTCTGGGAAAATTTCAATATTTTCCCAGACTTTTCAAGTGAAAAAAAGTTTTGAAAAAAAGGGATCACATCAAATTGTCTAAAAATAAACTATATCCGATTTAATTGCGGCTCGAATGACACGAGTAAAAATCGTACGTCCTCGTGTGCGGTACCGGTCGATTCCTCACGATTTCGAACCCATAGCCATCGATCCAATCCCAATCTCGGTATACTTGTAAGCTCGTTCGCCACATTTACAACCACCATCGAATTAACACTGCATCGGAAAAACTACTGCAGAGATTCGTTTCACCCCCTTCCCCCACTACATCCGGTCTCGCATCCTCACCTGACGTTTCTCTCGACTTCCCGTCCCTCGAGTCCATCGGCTCGGACGTTCGCCGTTTACTAAGCACCAGCGAGCTTTCCGGTCTCCCTCCCAACCCGAGAAAATATTCTCGAAACAAGAAGTAAAAGAGCAACGTCTTTTCGGACCCAAACTCCTCGAAGAGAGCAAAAGAAATAAAAATAAAAATAAAAATACGTCCCGTCGAAGGAAAAAAATCCCGAGCTCGACGATGTATCGATCATCGAAGGCGGCGTGTCCCCCACTCCCCGCCACGACAGGGGGAGGAGTGGCTGAGGGTGGGATGGCGGCTCTCTCCTCCCGGGCCGCGAATAGAAAGTCGAGCGCGCGCCCCCTCGACTGCCGGCCACCACTCGCGGAGGTGGAGGCTTCCCTCCTATATATATATATACACACAATCACGTTTTACATACATATATATCGTGTACGCGACACGTTATATATACTTGTGTATAGCAGCTGCTCTGCGCTAGTAATCGGAGAAACCGATCTGCAAGAGCCGATCTGCACAGATCGACGAATATTTCCCTGTAAGAATGCACCTACGGCCCAGTAATGGCAGACTCTATAGCAGTACTGACAGCCAGTACTTGCCCATTATTGAACCAGTATGGAAATGATAAGAACGGCCCAATACTATAGTAATTTACTGGCAAATTACTCGAGACCAGCACTGTACCGTTAATGCGGAATAAGGAAAATGAAGTATACTACAAAATTATATATATATATATATATATAAATCGGGTATTTTGAATGCATCCCTATAATAAACTACCCTTCGCTAGCGCATTCAAAATTCCACTTCTGCCAGTACTGGTAAACAGTATACTGACCGACAGTAGAGGGCCCAGCATTGGGCCTTACTGTCAGTGTTGGCAATTCTAGCAAGGGCATATTATACACTGCATGTGGTGGCATTTCATCCGAGTAATGCGCGTTATTGGAATAATGAACGAGGCCCTGATTGCAATTCTCACTTTATATATAGAAGCCCGTGAATAGAGACAGTGTATATACACGAGGAGGCGTTTAACGGCTGGCCGAACTCTCGAGTGCGCCGCGCGATTCTTTGTACAATGCCCGTAATTATCGCCTCGTCTCCTCTTCTCCCCCCCGTCCCGGGGGTGGCGGTGGCACACCATAGAACGCGAGGGGGGGGGGGCGATCCGATGCTTCGAGAGAGAAGGCAGACGCAGTACACACTCCTCGCGGTAGGTGTACACTCGAGTGGGATCGTTAATCGACTACTCGGGGCTCGAGGCACTCGACTGACATCGTTCGAGGCGCCTCGATTGCTTCCTCGGCGCTGTGTCGACTTTTGCGCTGTGCGATGTATAGTTTGCATATTTTCTGCGGGTTGGGCTGAGACCGAGATCTCCCGATGCTTTATAATGAGGTGGTGTACAGAAATTTTCTTTTTTTTATAATTTGTTTATAAATATAATTGCGCGTACAGAGACGCGGGGGCGGCACGTCGCGCGTTATTATCGAAGAAGTCGCGGATAATTCGCCGAGCAGTGGGTTTTTGGGTTAAGGGCTTTCGTGCGGTCGCGGATTGAATGGTTAATGGCGGATGCCGCGCGCAGCGTCAGCGGCTTTTTCAACCCCTCGATAATCAGCGTCCGCGAGAGACACACACGAGAGATCGTCGTCGTTTCCACCGGGCCGGTGATGTTGTCAATAATATTGCAGGTATACAGAGCGCGTTTGAATTATTCGCGGGCGGAGCTTGCGCGGGTGTTTTCCAAGGGATATCGCGAGCCTGCTGTGTTTTTTGTGGACTTTTGGATGTGGGAGTACTTTTTAAGGAGAGATTTACATGGATTTTTGATGGAAACGAATTGCCGAGAAATTATATTTTGACTTTTAGTTCAGATGAAACTTTCGGTTTTAGGGGGTCTGAAGCCTAGAGTGACCGGTCAGTAACGACGCAGCAGAAAAATACTTGGATCTCGGTTAATATAAGAAATTATACAAAACCAAGGGATATACTTGCTCTTTGTATTGGTATTATCTATGACGATCAAAGGTTTGGAATGAAAATATTCAGGCGTTGGAGAGAAAACCTTGTTAGAAAATTAGGTGCTGTCAGCAGAAGTAAGTTATGTCAGGTTACAACCACTGATATTCGGACAAGGTTTTCTCTCCAACGCCTGAATATTTTGATTCCAAACTTTGCATAATGAGAGATAATGCCAATACGAAGGCCAAGTATCTCTTGGTTTTCCATAATTCATTATATTATTTGAGATCAAAGCATTTTTCTGTCGCAACGTTACTGACGTCACTATGGGTTTCATACCACCTTAAAAGCAAATTAAGCTCATTATTAATGGAAGAATAGACTTTCTTCGAGAATAGATATTTGCTACGAAGAAAGAATTTTTCTTTGCAAAAGTTCCTTGAGCAAGTCGTTTCAATGGACCAATTGCGAAATTTTTCACGCTGAAAATTTTCAATACTGATTTTAGTATTGTTGAAGAAAATGATGTTTGTTCATGAAATTTCACAGTTATTTCCACTGTTTAAAAAATAGTTACTATTATGCTAAAGATTTTTAAGTCGGATATAAATATTCCAATGTTGCGACCCAACTTAGCAGTATGACGTAAGAGCTGTATGAACTTTAAATTAATAAATCGAGATCGAAACGAACTAATTATATTAAGTACCCATTGAAATTACTTTAGAGAAAATCTTTTCACGCTACTCATTTCGATCGTCACTTTGCCTCATTTTCGCCCCTTTGTCAGTACATTTTACCCTTTTAACAGCACTACTTCGGAAGCCAATTCCTTTTTACGGTTGTGGCGCAATAATTGCTCTAAAATTTTAAGTTAGGAAACTTGTGACTGAAGAGCAAAACAAAGCCAACTCACTCCATTTCACGTGCACGAGCTGATTTCGTAAAATCGAAGAATTACTTTTTAAAAAAATCTTTCAGAAATTATAGCTGTAGAAAAATATAAGTAAAACCACAGCATTTTCACGCATTAACGCGTCTACTGTGAATCTACACCACGTACATATCTGTCCAGTTTCAGTAGTGCCAACTGCGAAAACAGTTTGAATCAAAAACCGTAAAACTTTTTGCAAAAGCTCACCCATATCGAACAACACGTTTTCGTATACAATCTATATCGCTTTTCGAACTCTTCCCCCTGACCATACGGTGCGATTTTCCAAAAATATCCTGCGCAACTAATCGAACGCGTCCTCGAGCGGGCGCATATTTATTTGAAACTGTGTACACAGCTCGACAAAAATAAAGCAGAACAAAGGCGTTCGAACGAAATCGCAAACCCAAAAAAAAGTTTGACCCCCTTTTACAGAGAAACACAGACCAAACGCGCCCCGAAATTGCCGCGCGATCAACCACCCGCTCTCTGCCCCCCCCCCCCCCTCCTCTTTCTCTCCCTCGGAACCCAAGAAAAATCGAGAATCGCGGCTGCGGCTGCTTCGTCGAAACGGCCGCGGTCGTCGCCGCGTTGGGTTGCCAAGTGATTTCAACGCAAAGTAGACTCTGACGTAAAGCCAGCCCGGTTGTATGTACATATATAGATATATATTGTGTATGTATTGTACGCGTAGCTCCGGGCTCGGTTTCCTGCGCGCAGCAATTCACGGGAGCTGCTGCTGCTGCTGCGACAATGCGCCTCGGGCAATTTCGATCGGCCACAAAGCCGCGTTAATTGCGCCACGAGCGCCTGTGGTCCTATTCGCGTTTCACTTTTTTTTTCTCTCTCTCTCTCTTCCTCGCTACTGCAGTGCCTCTATTTTTAGAGCTCTCGCGCCTCTCCCCGTCTTCTGGAGAGAGATGTCGCGTGCACCGCGCGACGTATAAGTAAATGTGCTGCGTAGAATGGAAGCCTGTATGTATCCGCGACGATATACTTTTAGAATATACAGTTTTTGTTTTTGGTGTAAATCAATACATAGAATTCTGTGGTATGAAAAATTGTAAAGGTATACGTGTATGGATTTTGCAATTGGTACACTATTTTTTACAGTCAAATTTGCGATTATCAAGTAAATTAAGGCGGCTTCAGCGGTTGGCACCAAGTTGGGGCCTCGGTGGGGTCTTAAATTTTTTTCAATGCATCATTCAAACTGAACTAAATTACAACGTAAACTATACTTCTACATGTTGTTTTTCAAGAAATTAATCTGTAATCGGTAAAGTAGACGTTATACTTTCTATGCGCTGTAATACTGTTTTTTCTTGATATCTTTTATATTTCAACGGAAACATATAATATTTCTTCTGTTCCTAATGTTATCTTCATTAAAAATGCTATGATCTCCGCCACTCTATTTTGAAGTATAAGTTTTTATAAGAATGTGAGGTCGGATTTATTATTGAGTCCCACAAAAACACCCGTGTGTAATTTTAATATTTTTTCATGCTCTCTTCTCAAAATTAGATCGGAAACCATAATATACTTTCTCTTTCACACCAATCGAAAGCTTGAGATTTTAATAATATTCTCTGAAAGTTTAATATCTTACAATTTGTAATACGGCATGTTTCTCAATGATGTATAAAAGTTTTCCTACTAATCGAGCGTACTTTCCTTCCAGTACACCAAAATCGACCCGAGATCAATAACGATTTCCACAATCAGACCATTTTTAAATACGCATGAATCCCCACCCCTCCGACTTAAAATCACACCCGATGTCGCAAAAAAAAAAGATCGTCGCCACACACGCGAGGGATACGCGAGAGGAGAGATCGACGAGTCTTGGCAATGAAAAAGGCGCTCAGGCATCAGCAGAAGGGGAAGAAGAACCGCAGCAGCAGCAGCAGCGGAGGCTCTCGAGAGGCGGCAATCAGGTCATCGGGGCCTTCGCCGCGCGCGCGTGCCGCTGCAGTTCCGCCAGGGCGTAACGAGACGAGCCTTCGCGCGCGAGAGAGGAAGAGGAAGAGAAAGCCCTGACGTCGCGCGAGAGAAAAAGAATAGGGAGAAAGGGGCTGCAGCGGAGGCTTCGAGGGGCCGTTATCCCCTCGAGGGTGCGGAGAAGTGCCCGAGAAAGAGAGAGAAAATGCTTTCCGCTCTATCTCGGTGTGTATGTGGGGGGTAGCTTGTACGTCTCTTTCTCACTCTCTCGGCGGGAGTCTCGAGGAATTTCGAAAGCTCGGGGAATGTGTGCACGCGCTGCGCGATTTCGGCCGCCGCAGTGATCGGAGTCAATGCCAAGTCAGGCCAGACGTCGTAACTGGATCATCTCCTCGAGGAGAGTCGTCTTCGCGGGAGAGGGAGACCTTGCTACCGAGAAAATTTGATCGAGCCATTTTTTTTTTTTTGTGTGACGGGTTGTGCGGTGTAGAATATTTAGAGCCGTGTTATAGATAGATTTTCTTCCGCTGTGGGGAAAGTGATCTAATAAAAATTATCACAAGTTTAGCTATAAAATTACCGCGATTCGGAGCTTTGGAACTGCGTTGTTCTACAGCTGTGTAATATAATAATTTATTATTATATTTTTTTATGCGAGTTTATCTTTTGTTGACTTAAACCGAAACTACATAAGTAATTACTGTACCAATTCTGATAATATGCGTCTAACAGTTCTGTTTGGCGATATTATTGCGCGCCACTTCGTACATCCAAGTTCATACGCTGTAAACGTCAAGAAGTTTTAATATTTATTTGTTATTTATTTTATGCAATCAAAATTTTTAAAAATATTCATGTAAAATACATATACTTGCCATCGGGGCGCTACCGTGCCCCTTGATAATGATTATTAAATCAAAACTGGTAAATTTTTCGAGAAATTTTACTCTTTCTTCTCTCATATTATATTGAAAAAAAAGTTGCCATGCTGACGCAGTCTGAATCAAGATGTGATGGATTTCTAAAATGGCGCGAAATTTAAAAATCATTTGAAAGTAAAACAACGCGCGTATATTGCACCTCCAATATCCTTGATTCCCTCTCAAACTGCAATTTTACACTGTAAAATTTAATGACGAAAACCAATCGCAACTTTTTCCCACAGATAAGTAATAAATTTTCTTACATACGCCTCATTCTTCTCGGCACCGAAAATCCAAACGGAAATATGTATATCGCGAAGGCGCAGAAACGATTCGACGCAATTACGCACGCTCGAGGGCGCAATTAAGACCGCGAATTTTTTTTTTTAGGCTGATGGAACCTGCATAATTATAGCGGCGAAGCGTTTGCGTCAACGGATCGATGACGTCAGAGAGAGAGAATCTCTCGACGCGCGGGAGACACTGCTGTACAGGTATATTCTGCGCGGGTAATCAGATATAAAATCGCTGCTCGTGTACGAGCTTGCCGCGCACTCCAGATCTCGACCAGCTGTGAAAAGTCGGTTATGCGCGGTATAGACTCGCTTTTGACGATTTCCAGGGAGACTCAGGTGGGCACAAGTGATTCGGAAATAGAAAACGAGCTGTATATACGCGAACTTACTTCTTTGACGCAATGCATCTCGCTTTAGTTTTCGCGCCCGTCGAAATCGAAGATTTTCTTGCGCGTTATTTTTAAAATTTCTACAAAGCCGCGCAATCTTCCAGGTACGTTATCGAACAATTCACAATTTTGCAAAAGTCGAAGCCGAGTCATGCGAACAAAATTTTATTTTCCCTTGTACAAAATACAGAGCCAAAGTGGTTTTTCGACGAAAAATCAAGGGGGGAATACAGCGATCAACAACCCGCCGGTAGCCGCAATATTGGCCTCGGTAAAATTAGATTGGCAAAATCGTCAGATAGGCGCATCTGACAGAGAGAGAGAGAGAGTGAGGAAAGGGGCCGCGGGGAATTTTCGCGAGCGTCAGCTGTCGGACCGATGCCAGAGTTCGAGAGGAGAGTTTTGAGGGGCGAAGCCGCGAGTCGTCGACAGGGGGAGGGGAGGGGGGAGGGTGGATGAAACAAGCCGCCCAGCTGTTTTCAAGGAGGCGAGCCCAAGACTTGTATCGTCGTGCAGCATAGATTCTCTACAGTTTCGCCAAATCTAAGGGATGAATTCCTTAGGCGCTCGAGGGAACGTATGCACACTTTGAATTGTTGAGATATGAAGGATTAAATTTTAGTTCTCCAGCAACTTTCGTTTGTTCGTGGAAAATCGTTTATTCGACGGCTTTAATGCATAAATATGATTACGTCAGAATTTGCATATATATGTGTTCGGCGATCTACAAATGAAGAGATAACTTCTTAATTTAGATCTAGATTGCATAAAACGTCTTCGACACTGAAATTTACAGTAAATTTACGGTATCCTAAAACAATGAGGATTTACCCTTTTTTCAATAGGATGAGATTCATAAATTGATTGCTTATGCCAACGAATCATTGCAAGATATCATAAATTTATATCTTGATTTAACTGATGCAAAGATATCGTGCCCTATATATTGCTCTATCTAGACTCAATTCATTGGAAAGGAGGTTGTAATTGTTTTTTTAATTTTCTTTTCTCTAACCGATTTATTTAGATTTATTTAGCAACAACGCAATTTCGACAAAAACTTTTGGTAAAAACTTTGTGACAAATCAAAAAAGTAACTTGCGATTTCGCAATTGAAAATCAAACAATCCGAACATCGGTATCCAGAACCAAGTCCGTCAAACGAAATCAATCTATCCAATAATTATAAAACTATACACAAAAAGCGCGAACGTCCAGAGTTGAAACAAGTAAGAAGGGGTGGAGAGATAGAAAGAGAGAGAGAGAAGAGGCGACATGAGGGGTCGGAGGGTTTCGAGGCTGCGACCCGCAGGAGGAGAGACGATGCACGATAAGCACGCTCGCTCTTCTTTCGCCTCTGACCTGACACACATATACACGCGCGCGACTTATCCTCTTCACTTGTTCTCCTTGTTCCCACCGTCTCTTTCTCGCTTATCCCCCCCCCCCTACCTTGCGCTGTCGGCCAGGCAAGACGGGGAAGCCCCGCTTGGGGTGGCGCTGCTGTGCAGAAGCATCTCGGCGACGCCGTTCCGCCGGAACAGCCAGAGGGAGACTATTTTTGGATGGCGGACTTTCGAGGAGATCGTCAAATTGGACGATTGCCGACGCGACTTATCCGTCCCTTTCTTCGCAGTTTCTGCTGTAGTTATACTTTTTTTTTCGCCATTGCCAAGTGCATGCGCTTCTTCGCGTCGATTCTTGAGATTTTTTTTCGTTGGCGATGTCTTGCGCTTGGTATAAGAAGACATTTACTTACCTCGCAATTACAAAAAATGCGTATGATCATGAGTTTGAAAGGATGCTTCGGGAATTTCATGGAAAATAGGAATATAAAATCAATAAGAAACGCTTAATGTTAATGTAGGATAGATGACATTTATTTCATTATCTTGTAACTATTGATTTATGCTACTGATGCTATACTCGTATAGATTACCTACAATTATGTCAATAATTATGCATGAATTCAAAGATGCGTGAGTTGCGCGCGCGCTTTTCATCACCAGAGCGTTTAATGTCCCTTCTGAGTTCCGCAATGATTGTATACGTAACGACGTTTCTCGACGAAGAAAGAACCGAGGGACTGGACGAAACAATTGGACTCCATTTTGCCTTAAAGTTCGGCCATCTTTTCGTTGAAGTCGCTTGTGGTGTTGTACACATTTTCTTCTCCGCGCTGCCTGCTCCGTCGGTCACGCAGTTTTCGCAGGATCGTAAAAACAATGATTAATCAAACGAAACGCAGAGAATACACAGTTGTAAACATAGTGATCACAATAATCTGGTCGTCGCTTTAGTCGAAGTTGCTGGCTGGAGCCGTTGACATTTTCTTGCAATTACAGTAATAGTAGTAATGATTTTAATAAAAAAAAAGGAAAAACGCGTGTTATCGTCGTTATTACCGACTGAGTGACGTGTGATCGACTTTCCGTTTCTCGGTACCTCCCTTCGATCCTTACAAGTTTCGCCTTACAAGCATGCACGCACATTAATAATAATACTTTACATCACAAAAAATTTTTAATTCGCCAACGTCACTCAATCTGCAAAACAAGCGATTCTTGAATTCTCATTAGTAGCATCGTCCTCATGTATTTCCTTGACCTACAGACCTTAACAGCTACGATAGTTAAAATTATCATCGATATATCTTCGTATAATTAATATACTTTTTCCGCATTTGGTACGAAGGAACATGAGACGGGGAACCCCCCGAGCGTGATCACACCTCGGTGAGAATTTCGTCGCTGCACTCGCTATCTCTCTTACAAAAACGAAACCAAAGTAATTTGCTTGTGTTTTTTACTTTTGCCTTGTATACATAATATATTTAAACTTGACACGCGCGGAGCGAGTAGCGCATTTTCATCTTTCCGTTGCCTCTAATTTGTGACTGCGATGGGGGACCTTTTGCCTAGGCAGTTAATTTTTTTTTAATACCTCGTAATGCCCCCAGAATATCGGACCTCGGCAAAAGATCACTTGTTTTGTTTAGGGCAGAAGTCATCTCCGATAGAAGTATTGCACTCTTTGAGAGAATTTGTAATGGAGATCGATTCGGTACAATTTTAGATTAAGTATCTGAGGGGCTCGAATTTCGTTACTTGTATTCAAGCAAGAATAACGTCATTAATGACTCACTTCTATCGGTCGTTACTGATCGAGCAGAGAAATGGCCTTTTACTAAGCCGCGCCTATAAAGTTGCAACTCGCTTTATGTTTCGGTTCCACTTGAGTATACAGTCGAACTATGTACGCAAAAAAATTGATAAAAGTAAATAAATATATGATTCTCGCTTCTCGACATTGATGGTGCCGATTAACCGAAAATTTAAATTTAAATTTTTACCCCCTACAATCCACGCAAACGTTCGAACGCGCTCACTTTGAAAAGTGCATGTAATATAATATATGTATATAATATATCTTTAAATTTCGCGCACCTTTTCCACACGCGTGGAGCCGGTCTTCCTACGCAAACGAAACGAAGACAATTAAAACGAAACCTTAATTAATACTCTGGACAACCGTATGATTACTGATTTTGATTAGCTATCATACAGGAAAACTAAAACAGAAGAAAGTGTGTATAAAGTAAAAGTGGAGGGCGCGGAATGTGCCTCCCATCGAAAATTTCCAGCTTGCCTCTTTCTTAGGAAAATAAAACTCGAGGAATAATAAAAATATAAGTAAATCTTACACGTGAGGAGCGAAAGATTGCACATTTCTGTAACACTATCGTTATTAGGATTTATCATTAATCTATAATATACTTACACGTTACTTTTTTATTATTATGATAGTATTTAATATTATTGATTACCGGACGGTGATGCGCTTAAGCGACATCGCCGGCAGTTTAATTATAAACATTTTTTTTAACCCTATCACTCGTCAAATAATTTCACTTCTCAGATTAAATATCTTTTGCAACCTTCAACGAAACATATATACGACTTCGCTAAAATAGAGAAAAACGTTCAAAACTCTGCCAAAAATAAACTTTGAAATTTTGACAAAATAAAAAAAAAAGAAAAAAAATCTGTTTCAACACAACATAAATATCTACATTTGCGTATACAATATATAAATATAAATTTAATACACAAGGAAACATAGTATAATTAGTGCCTCATCCGCCGAATGGCGGAGAGAGCAAGTCTAGTAACTTCGTACTTTCTGGAAATGTTCGACGGGATTGTCTCGCCCAAGGACGTAAATACAACATATATATATGTAATCTAATATTTTTTTATATATATATACCAGTGGTACCGCGCGCCGCGCATCCTTAAATATCTCTTATGTATATATATATACCCTTATCGAAATTGCCTATTATCCGCGCATTATTATTTCGCTCACTGGCCGATCTCCATTTCCCGCACGAGTCTACCTTCCCGACTTGCGTTAAAAATCCTCTTACTAATAATAATAAAAACTCTTTGTTCAGTTAGCGATTTGCTCGCGCGAAACCGAAATGTTGTCGGCATTATCCTGCGTACCTGCAATGTTTTCGCCCTCGAGAGTCTCGTGAAATTGCTTTCAGTTTGACGTGATAACCGCATGAAGATACATATACACTCATTGAACGGCTCTGGACCTTAAACTATCATCACTCGCTAGAATTGCAAAACGTCGACTTCGCCCGGCGATCGTGCCGGCTGACTCGCCGCAGATGGCGCGTCGGTCGCTCCCTCCGCTTAACCTATTATAGGTTACCTATATAAAAGACTCGATATTTATATATATATCTATGGTCTCGCGGTTGCCGTGCAATAATTTCGCAACAAACGAAGCGCAAGGTAATATATACTTCTTTAGACAAACATTTACACAATTTTTTTCCTTTGTGGTTATGCGCGGTCAGGTTAGTTGCGACGACGCTGGCGCCATCTGCCGCGCCTCGCTTCTCGCCCCATGGGAATCGCCTGGCGGAGTCGATTTCTCGGATGGTTATTACGGTATATACGTCTCAAGTCGATAGTTTTTCATATACATATAATATATTTTCTTAAAATCTTCTCTCTTAAAAAAGAAGCGCACACTACTCGCGGATGTAGCTTCTAGATTTGAAAAACTCGGAATCATTGATAAAAACGCAAAGAACGACGGCCTTATAAAATCTTTTCTTTTTTTCGCTCGCGCCTCGTTTCGTTTTTTCTTTTTCTTTTTTACTTAAGTAAACTTTCTCGTCGAAAAGAGGTGGGAGGAGCGGGGGCTGGGAGGAACGGGGGCTGGGAGGAGGAAGTGAGTTTTGGGAGAGGTACAAGGGTATAAGGGGTACAGGTGTAAGAACTGCGAGGAAAGAAAAACACCGATGACGAATGAGTTTTCCCTGTCGTTATCCTTGAATAACACTCTTCTACAGCGCTTCGTCGTCGCGTACGTGAAGACATAGTCTCTCTCTCGTCGCGATAAAAGAGGCCGAAGGAATGACTCGCGTTTAGCTTTGTGCATTGTACACGTCGCTGCGTTTAAGGATTTTTATTTTTCCTGTCCTGCTAAGTCGCTGAGCTCGCTGCGAGATTCTGCGATTCGTTCTCGGTCCCGTCGAATTATTGCATGTAAAAATCGGGATGATCCGAGTCCTTTTCAAACCTCTTGGCCTCCTCCTGCATGCTCTCCTTGATCTTGAGTATGGCCGCCGACTCGTTCTGATCCTGCGAACCAACCAACACCAGGCCGGTTACAACAGCCGCACATTTGCGCGGCCGAACCCCGCAAGCTTCGTATTTTCTCCTCTCATTTCTCATCGCCTTCTCACCTTTGTCTTTTCTTTATCGAAACGTCACGGCTACTCTGATCAAGATAATACGCGACTCGACAGTACAGTTTGTTCGAATATTTTTTTACGTAAGTATTTCATTTATCGACTAATTAGTTACCGACCGTCGGTAGTTTTTTGTTTCAACGCTTGACCATCAATGCGCGTAATCTTGATTCGGATGCCAAGTGACGTTGGTGTTGGAACAGGAACGTAATCAAGAAGAATCTAATGATTCTTAATACTACTATTTAAAGCGTGATATAAAAAAAGCTACTATCCACTAAGAATGTACACATATTCTAAAATGATCAACATACAGAGAATCAGAGTCTGCAATCACCGAGTGAGCAATATGTGTATACCGTATATCTAAGACATTGAAACAATTAAATTTTTTAAATTCTCAATGTAATTGACTACCCGAAGTTGCTCAGTCGGTAAACATTCCCATTTATTTGTGTGAAATAGCTACCAACGATATATATATTTACAAAACGGCATCGGCCATGCCTCTGCTTCCAGTTGAAAAATAAATTGTGTAATTTCCATCATAGCGCACATCAAAAGAAACATGATTAAAAGTACATTTATAAAAGAAAAGTAGTTGTGCTTCTATGTATATGTATAATCTGAATTCTACGTACTAAATGAAAATTTTTGCTCAAGGGTTAATCGACATCTGTGACAGCAGTGTACAAATAAAAATGTAAACGACAAAAAGTTAATTCTACGAACGAAAAAAAGTTTGTAAGTATGCGATGACGTTTTTTTTTTTTTGTGCAGTCCCTACAAACGAGAAGTTTCGATTCTCATTTCCCCTTCCAACACCCTTCGCTTCGATAATGAACGCAGGCGCAGTGCGGCGGCTGTGCTTTGGCGGGGCTCGAAAGGAGACGCGCGTGCGATTTTGCAGATATGCAAGTATTATTAATTCGGATATATATGTATGGATGAAACAAAAATAAGGATCGATTGGGATATTATGTATGTATATAAATATGTGTGTAAGTGTGTGTGTGTGTGTATGTGCGTGTTTGTATAATATGTGTGAGATAAAAAAAAATTATGATATAGTCTATAGATTGACATTAGGGTGCTCTGACCCACAACACATGGACGGTTAAAATGAACTTTGCAAATAGATAACGAACGGTAATGCGATCGCGAAGAAAATAATGCAAAATAATAAATAATGGTATACAACGAAACGACAAAAAAAAAATTTTCTTTTTATGCAAGCTCTTTCGCTCTCTCACTTTCTGCCCCCCCGTGCACACACATACACTCACCTCGCTAGTTTCCATTCATCTATTCTTTTCATTCCTTTGATTATTGTTAAGAGTTGAACGTGTTCAGAAGCAAATGAAATTGTTAATTATCAACGAATGCATAGATTTCTCACTTCGCAAACAGTCCGCAAATAGTTTCTTTTACTTTTTTTTTCATATTTTTCTCGACATGAATATTACGAATATATATATATTTGGCTCACGCATCCATGTGCTACAGGTCAGTACAGGCCAGTACTATATACAGCTACCAGAACCTTTATCTTGTCAATTTTTTTTTTCGTTAACACTAATTTTTCGCACAGACGAGCATTGTGTTGCCAGCAAGCAACGCTGTCTGCAACCGCGAAACATCATTGTCGATTCAGAAAATAACAATTTGACAAATTGAAGAAGTATATCAGTACGAAATGATTCGTAATGTGATGTTACAATAACAAACCGACAAAGAGACCGGCAGATAGTCATGTATAAATAGTCCGGTAGCCAGCACCCTGCGGGTTTCGGATTTTTGATAAATAAAAAGAAAAACGCAATAGTCTCAGTGTAACAGGATTACATTTATTGTCTTGATCTCTCCCTTGGCATAATAGGCATATATTTATCATCATTTTTTTTTCTTTTTTTACCAGGCATATAAGTATATTTTACAACGTGGGAGTATTCAAGTAGAATCATTTACGTTAAAAAAAAAAGAATTAGAATCAAGCAATGATAAAGGTACCAAGGCGCGTATTTTCACATTGTACAGAATCCGAATGTGCGTTATATTGCATGTAAGTATGTAAACAGTTGAGCTATTAGAACTTGGCAAGAGATTGACTGGCAAGACAATTTTTCCTTTCATTCAGTATCGACAATTTCACGACTACAAAAAAAAAGCACGAACCTTGGAACCTAAGTAGTACCTTCGATATTGAGTACATGATGCCGGCGCGCTTTTTTTTTCTCAAATTAAATCACTAAGTATTAACTTTTCTTTTCTGAGGTTACATGTGCGCGTAACAATGGCAAGCCAAGTACACCTTCGGCGAAAGTCATGCGAAAAGTATGAGTATCTGTGAGTAACTCGACTACTCGAGCAAATCGCGACGCCTGAGCCTTAAACCGTATGAAGCGTTTGTACAAAATAGAGAAGAAAGAGCACCATTATGTTTGGTAAGTGAAACGCGCGAACGAGAGGAGAAGAAAATGCGTAGATGGCGTGCCACTGCGTCGCGGAGTCGTCGGGGCAGTTCTTTCTGTGCAATTCCAATCTTTTGGAGCGTTTTACAAGTGTCTCGTGATAAATAAATTAATCAATCGTCGAATCGGTCGTTCTCATCAACATTGTAGCGTTGTAAACATTATCAAAGGTTATTAAAAAGTAACTAATAGCAGCATAGCATAGTCCAGTACTGACCTATAACCACCTGCGGACGGATGGACTTCTTCGTTTAATACGTGATTTGCTTATTTGCTTGTTTGTCTTTAATATTTTCTTTTCGTTCGTTTTGTGAATCGAGAAATCCTTTTTTCTTTTGAAAACGTGATCCCCGCGAGCTCTCATTATCATTCCTTTTTTTTTCCTCTTTTGACTTTCTTAACACTCACTCAATTATGTTTTTGCTTTTAGGTTCAGTACTCATATACTGCCTATGTCCTTAATATCCATATAAAAAATAGCAACGTTTCTATGTACATAAATTTATATACGCTTAGTATGTATATAGCATTATAACTTTACACTTCAATTCTGAAAAGCAATTTGAAGAAAATAATTCATTATCATCATCGAGCGGCAAATCGCGTTACACAGTTGTAAAGCACTCGAGCAAAAGCTGACGAAATTCATATTATAATAGGAACGAAAGTCTTTGACTTATCTAAAAGTATCGTGAAATACTTTATAATATCATTTACAAAGCGTTTTAGAAAATACTATAAATAGTACAATCGAAATTAAATTTAATTCTCAATTAAGTACATTCATCACTAAAGAAAGAGAAACAATCACGATTGCTTTTTGAATATGTTAAACCAAATGGAAATAATTTCAGTATTCAACATAATTTCGTGGATTAACAATAGATTCAGGTACTTTTTTTTCAAGTAAAAAAAGTAAACTGTTGAACGGTTTGCCATTCGATTTTCACTCGCACATAAGTACCGAGTTGCTTGATGAAAAACTAAGCTTAGGTATAATGCTGATTTCATTTCTTTTCCTTCCAGAGGAGACTATACTTGTAAGCTTTCCATTTGGCAAGAATCGCGAAAATGATTTGGCTCCAACAATATCAGTTTTCATCAAAATCATCGAATTGATCAACCGTGACTCTAAGTCGAACTAAACGCGTTTTAAAAGCTAGGTATAAATATAAAAAGATTAAAAAAAATTTTTAATTTTACGTCCGAATCACAGTGGACTATGGGCAGTCACGAGTAACAGCCTTTTTGTTTACCAGGCACCTCAGCTTACTGTCTAAGTCTTGTCAAATAAATATAAATAAATTCTAGATTTTATGGCGATAAGCTAAAGACAATCTATGCTACTAACAATAAATTGACCCTTCGCAATTTAAAAGTCTGTACTTGCTGCACGAAACAGGCTTGTGAACGTTGACTCGAGACGACTAATAATTTGATGTTCACAACAATTAAAATTGATTCTAGCGTTCTTACGTCAAAGATACTGTAATCTTACTAAGAAGGGTCAGTAATAAAATATCAAAGTCTAAAAGATAGAAGTTAAAATCTAGTTCGCAACCACGTGAGTATTAGTAAAGCATTATACATAATAATATATGGCGATAGTGGCAAGTTAAGTATCTTCAAACGATTAAGAAATTCTGCGTAGTATAAAAAATGGCCTAACCTAACCTAACCTGAACCGGATAGGTGCGACTGACAACAAATGCAATAATAATAATAATAATAATAATAATAAGAGTGTATCATAAAAAATGTCTTTCATTCGTTCAGTACTCGAACAACGCGACAACAATCTTTAAAAAAATAATATGAACGGCTTAATTCAGTCGTCTCTGTTTACTTCGTGCGTAATTCACGTGCAACTCGGAGGAAAATCTATTGGACTTGGACTTTTTTTCTCTTATTCTCGTAATATCCCTTAAAATCTCACTGTTTCTGCAAATTTTCTTTTTGTCTACGGACGTGTTCCTCCGCAACTTGTTGCGTCCTGGTTGCGATTGTGTTTAAAAAAACTGTCGACAATAGAGAACATGCAATTTATGCGATTAAAAATTCTTACGTACGAACTCGAAGCTGCGATAAGTTGCTTGATTAATTTTGTGTATTATACACTTTGCTTTTGAAAGATATAAAGTTCAAAAGTCTTGCTAAACGCGTTATTACATCGCTGCGTCCCATAAGCCGGCAAAATCTAAGTGTTTGCAAAGATGTCGTTAAATAACTCGTTAAAGCCCATCGTTATCCAATAATTGTTTTGAATAATACTAAATATTAATGTCAATGTCGTATTTTTTTTATGATAACGATTGACTTTTAGCTTCAAAAGCTAAAGTTTCAAAGAGAACTTTCAAGTACTTTTACGTTTTACTAAAAAGCATTAATTTAAAAAAATTCTTAGTTTCAGTCTCGATTGATGTTAATAATCATTTTATGCAAGAAAATTCTCGATTCAAAGAAAGCTAAAAAAATTATAAGTAAAAATATTAAGTAAATGACAACTGTAGAATTTCCAAATTTGCGATCTGAATCTTTCTTTGACTCGATGACACCCGACGCCAAACGGACGTATGCGATAGCAAGAAATCCTGGAAATTAATATGCATAGAAAAAAGAATAGGAGAAGCCACAGATCACCTGAAAGTTAGCTAATACATGGCATAAATTCCTTTTCGGAATCAAACTGACAAGAACTTCTTGAAAGTACGTATGCCTCAAGCGGGCGCTGGACAATGTAAACGTGCAAAATGTAATGTGTATTAAAAAAAAATAAGTATAAGATCACAAGAGCAATCGAGTTGCAGAAAAGCTAGCGAGCAGGCAGAGAACTACCACGTATGAGAATAAAAGAAAAATAATAATAGAATAATCGATGAAATGATAGCGAGAAGGTGCTTGCATTAGAAAAAAAAATATAATGAATACGCGAGCACGCATAAATGGTTGTCCATTCGTCTACATCATGAATCCGCTGATACTCACGTTCTCGCCGGGTCCACCGAAACCACCAAGATTGTAGTCTCCCATGCCGCTGCCGCTATCCTCGCGTGGCGTACCTGGACCACCGTTCGCCGGCGAGTTCTTCATGCCATCGAGACCGTCACCATTAAGCACCGGACCCATTGTGTTGGGTCCCATAGGGCCCATCGGTCCTCCTTCAGGTCCTCCACTCATAGGGAAATCCTACGATTCAATGAAAAGTTCCGTTAGAGCGCGTGTCTTTCTCCCAAGCTACGTAGTGCATTCGAACGAGATCTTACGCCGGGCATATTGCCTCCAGGTACTGGTTTCATCATCGTGTACATGTTCTCGCCACCGCTGTTACTGCTGTCTTGTGGACTGGGCATTATGGGCGTTCCTGGACCTGGAGGCCCACTCGAGCCTGGTGGTCCGCCGTAATTACCCGGCGAGGACGACGAATAGTTCATTGGCTGTAAACGACGGAAGTGGATCAGAAAAATGGTTAAAGTCACAAGTGCACGGGTGGACGTTCGGCTGCGGGAAGACTTACTGTGGACGTATTGGGCTGCCATTGCGGTCTGCCACCGGGGCCAGCCATGCTCATGGGTGGCATACCAGCACCACCGGGTCCGCCAGGCGCAAGATTGCTGTTGGGTGGTGGTCCTCTCATGCCGGGGCCATAGGTTCCGGGACCCATGGGTGGCATTCCGCCGGGACCGGCCCTCGGGTGGTTCATCCTCGGATTCATCGGATTCATGCCGGGCGATCCTACAGCAACGAAATCAATCTCAATCCACTGCGACGTTCGACCATTGCTCGAGTTATATGTATACTGGAGTGCGAGCTGTACATTCACGCGCTCCGTCTTTCTTTCTGTTTTTTCTTTTTTTTTTTTTGCTCTTTCGACTTTTAAAATATATACGTTACGCGACTTATTGTGCGGTTAATCACTTATTCGGGATTAAGACACTGTAACGTGGTTCGTTGCCGAACAGAGTACGTCGGCGTCCGCGCGGATCAAGCAGAGCTTCATATCAATTACGTGGACAAATTTCCAATTCCAACGGACGTGCGATCCTACTCTGCTCGGCTCGTCAACAAATACAGCAAAGCAAATGGTTTTTCGGGCATGCCAGTGCGGTGGTGGTCTATGTGCAGAGAAATAAATACGGTGCAAGGCAGGTGCAGTCAAACCTAGGACACATGTGATATGTATAGTGTGTCAAGCTTGTGCCAAAAAATACTCTAAAATAACAACAACAAAAAATCGTTATTCGTATAGAGGAAACGGCTCTTAGTATATTATAGGCGCGTGTTGATAAGCTGAAAGCACTATGACTAGATAAATTGATCGGAATTCTATAAATTATGGCTTTTGTATCTTGTGCGTGATGATGAAGTATAACATTGGAGTGGAAAGCGTTTTTGCATTAATGCTAGTCTAGATTCTCTGTTCTTTCTCGCTATGAGCTATATAGTTCTGTGTAAAATCATAAAGAGTCTCTGTCAGAGTGATACAGTGACGCGTGGGCTCATGCTGCTGAATATTGTCGCGTCAAGAAGACTATGGTCGCTGTATCGAAGGCAGTAACTTTCATCAGTTGACGAAGAGCAGTCAAAATATATTCCAAATAAAAATACGACTGTCGATCATGCTGCGATAAATGCAAGACGTCTGACCTTCTGTCGACGACGAAGCCAGTGCGTTTACTTGCAGGGAGATGAGGTGGCGGAAGTGTATGTACGAAAATTAATCAACGAACAGACAAGAACATGTGTAAGTGTGTGTAAGTGTATGTACGTATGAACGTATACAAGTTCGTGTACGTGTGTGTACGTATGTAACGACAAAAATGGAAGAAAGAAAAAAAAATATTATTAGTATTGACGTGTAAGAGAAAGAGAGAGATAAACAAAGAGAGATAGTGAGAGAAAGAGAAAAGCCTGTTCTCTATAAGTCATGTCAATGTGATTCAATTTGCTGGGTTGCTTCCTACCTTGCCACCCTACAAATTCTCCAGCTTCGCCTGAGGAACACAAGAGCACACATTAGTACGGCAGGTAGGTAAGGTCAGATCAAATCAATGGCGAAATAACAAAAAGCCTAGTTAATTTAAGGCAGTGGCGCAGAGTACATGATGTAAAAATCTATGCATATAAGTAAGACACGCGCGAAACCTGCGATCTCTACAGAAAACTTTCGTGGTTGTACAACCACGAGAATAGACAAGCTAGACGAATTTCGAAATGAAACAAAAACAAAAAATATTGAACAGAAAAGTCGAGAAAATAAAAGAATTCAAAAAAATTTTGGTATATATTCGAAGTTGGGAAATGAAATAATAAAAAAAATAAACGACTCAAAGTACCACGTTTGCCACTAGACAGTTCAAAAACCAGTCCACTCCACATCACAGCAATCCAATCCAATTTTCATAGTATAATTAATTACTTCCTCAAATTAATAATCATTGCTGTGTGGTTTTTGATACGCATGCGTCTCTATGATAATATATGCCATTCTCCTTTTTGCAACGCTTCTCAATGCCAAAGAAAACTCTGTTTAACAGCGACTACCAAAAGTAGCCGACTCACCTTGTCTGGTGGGGTCCATACTGTTGGGCATCATCGGCTGACCTGGTGGCTGTAAAATCAAGGACACAGCGTTAGATCGCTCGTTACACCATGAAAAACCGTTCGATTCGTTGGGAAAAAAAAACTTACCCCATTGAACTCATTTCCCATTTGTGGCATACGAACGTTCGGTCTAGGTCCCGCTGGATATCTGGGTCCCATAAACTGCAAGAGTAAGAATGAAATTTAGACAAGGAAACATTCAATTACGAGGCTGTTAATGAAAAGCCGCTTCAAAGAGCTCGTATACTGTTTCTCAACCACCAAATAAGTATAATACAAGGCCAAACAAGCATTAATTACGAAATTGTCTTTTTAAGTTCATTAGTACGTGTTCTCATACAACTCGACTTTATACAACTCGAAATTTTCGGAGCTTAGTGTCTACAAAAGAGAAGCAATGAAACAGAAATTATTTTTCCCGCAACCATCTTGTTCGATTATTTTCCGTCTGCATTCGCGTGGAGCAAAACAAAGACACTCGTGTTAAAACGTCTCGCGAAAAGTTCGACAAGATGGCGAATTTCCCACAACCAAGACCAAAACAAAGTGCGTATTAGGAATAATATAATGATTGTAAACAGGACGAAAGAAAAAAACAAATAATGCAAGACTATGACAATTAATGAGATAATGAACAGTTTAAGGAAGAGCGAAGTACAGGTGAGACAAAATAGTGAAAGACGGAAAAAACGATAGTTAACAAAGTTGAGTGAAGTGTGTAAGAGGAAGCACAAGACCCATCGTCATATTAAATTAATAAAGACGGCGAAGGCGTGTTTAATGAAGGCTGCTTATTGTGATTTATGCGCTAAAGACAGTGTGTACGTGTCCTGGGAGCATCGAACGGTCACTAAAGTTATTCCCTTCGACGCAGACAGGTGATAAAAGCAAATTAAAAAAAAAAAGTGTAACACAAGAATTAAATAAAGGAAACTCGACTGATTTTCACCGCAACTGTATTGACAATTGAAAAAATAAAATCAATCGAATTCCCTTTTGGAAAAATCACGTTGGGTGCACCCATTATATATATATATACCGAGAACGATCGATGATAGAGACAGACAGAGAAAATGATAAACTAAGACAGAGTACGTGTACGAGGCTTTTCTTTTTCGTTTTTTTTTTTCGTTTTTTTTTTTTTGGACTCTGAGAATGAAGGCGGCTTACCTGGGTGGACATCATCTGCGAGTGTGGGGGCGGGGGTGGCTGGGGGTGCTGGGGAGATGGCTGTGATGAGGGGTGTGTGGGCGGAGATGGTCGCATTGTCGAGTTATTCTGCAACAAGCAACGCAAAACGCCGGACATGTAGGCAACACTGCGATCCACAGGCAATAAACAAATAAAACAGCTAGACACGATATAGCTAAACGTAAACGAGATAGGGACAGATAGAGAGAGAGAGAGAGAGATATGTAGATAGAGGGGGTGAGCGAGACAGTTGGAGAGAAGAGAGCAGAGAACCCCGTGGTGAGCTGCGCCGCGGAGCGGATCTAACAATAGAACTGTCGCGGTTGGATTGTACGACGCGTAAAAGCTACTCTGGATTCTCATGTGTCTCGAGCGATGTGCTGTCGATTGGTGCTGGTGTGTGTGTGTGTGTGTGTGTGTGTTTGGATGAATACTAAGTCTTTTTTTTCTGTCCGCATAGCTTTTACGCGGTATAATCTCGAACCGATTTTTCACGAAGGCTGCGCTCAGACGTAGACTAACGAGTCGAGGGGGTGAACGATTGACAAGTGTCTCTTGTTAATCATTCGGACTGTGTGCTTGGGATCTACTTTCTATAGGCAACCTATGTGTCGTTCGAAATTTGACTGACGCTAATCGATACTGCTGCGAATCGCACGGCTCTGTGCATCGTTTTTCGTGGTCGATATACATATGCGTTATTTGATAAAACAATGCGTCAATCACAATTCTAGGACCGAAACAGTCGTCGGGTACATTAACGGCGCGAGACTTTCGTACTAAAGCTAAAATTCTAACATTCACATGTATTATGCGGTGTTAATTCCGTCGCAGAGGACTTGTCGGCCCATGACAATTATAACATAATAATATATACACGAATGCACATACACTTGTTAGGTACATAGCAAGAGTTGTTACATGAGTATACATAAATACAGATTAGACAAGCAGTAGAGAGATTTGATAAGTTTGTATAATGAGTTACGTTCAAAGGTCGGCCATTATTCATATAGGTATAGAGCGCGTAATTAAACCGTATATATATAAATATATATAATATGACAATCATTCGTCGAATCGCATTCGGCGTCCAACTTTTTATTTTCAGCCCGATTTCCCCTTTTCTCCGCCCGTAACAAAAACCGCGAGCGAAAGTTCAACCCATTGGTGTATCTGTAACGAGCGTGTATGCGAAAAGTATAGCAAATTTTCATTTCTAGTTACGCCACACACTTTTCTCTCTGCGACTTTCTCCTTACACTTTAATCCTGCGAGAGTTAAGTAATTTTCGCAGGCCTCGCTCTGCGCACGCTTTACGATCGCAAGAACTTGAACAAATTGCCGGCAACTGGGGGGGCGCGTGTACTGTTATTAACGAAATTCGTGCGCATTAAACGCGAAGACGTTGACATTGATTGTGAACGGTTGTGTGCGCGCAGCAGCGAGCACATACACATAGGAAAGTTAATAATCGATCGGCAGTGCGAGCAAAATGTACATCTATAATATCCGATTCGTTCGGCGCTGAATATCGATTGTAAACGTAAATAATTGACGTTGTTTCCAGGGCCATCGGAACCCCGTGTATATACGTACGTGTGCACGTGTATTCTCTCGCAATTTCGCGCGTGCAGGTTGTTAAAGTGACACTGAGTAAAGTAAAAAAACAATAGACACAATGATCGTATGAACGCATGAGAGATGTTGACTGGCGTTGAAAGGGGGGGTAGAAAAAAGTGACTGATAAATATATAAAATATACTGATATATGTATATACTGATGTAGGTATATATGTATATCACGAGATCCACGAAAATAATTTCGTTTTTCCTTGGCACAAAAATCGGGGTCTGCAGTGAGCGTAAGCTCTGAGCAAAGTTGTCCGCGATCGAAGCGATGTTTATCGACAAAAAAAAATTGATCATTCACCTTTGCTCCCAGAACCCAAGGAAAGTGACAATTTTTCGTGAATTTCGTCATATATAATAATTATAGTACACGAGGTTTAAAAAAAATCGATAAAAAGAGTATGTACGATAAGTTATCAAAAAAAAAAAAAAATAAATAAGTAAAGTAGTATAAGATTATAGCTAAACGCGAGATAGTGAAACTTACGCTGAAGAAGCCAGGTGGCATCGGACCGCCGGGCATGCCATCGTTCGGTGGCATCTGTCCAAGCGGCGAGGGCGCCGGTCCGGCATTCTGTGGAATATACATTGCGTAGTTTTAGGTTAAACGCTTCGCTACACAACTACTTTCGCGGAATTCGCGGTAGTCGCGGTGCACAGACTACTCGCGAGAAACGGACGCGACGTTCCGAAAATCCACCGAGAGATTTCAGAATTAGATTCACGCTGGATTTTTGGAGCCTCGATCGCCAGAACATCAAGCGTAAAACTCACGTGTGCGATTCCGTTGACTCCGTAGCCGCTGTTGACGAATCCCTGCGACAGAAAGAGAATCGGCGGGTCAGTAAATTGATCGTCGGCGAATTAAAGAAAAATCGATAACAATAACAACGCTCGAGATAACTCACGTAGTCGTGGAAGGCTTTGGCTTCACTGCTGTGCTCGCACGAGTCTCGGCGCTCCGGTGCCGCGCAGTACAGGTCCCAAAATACACTGCAACAACATCGTGCGTAAAGATCACAGACAGGCTCTCGATATGCTCCGAAATAGAAGCTCGGATCGAAAATTAATATTTCCCGATACTCACCACCACCAGGAGTGCAGGAATCCCGGAGGCTCGCCCAGCGTTATGTTCTTCTCCCATCGTATCTGCGAAAACAATTGCTCGATTAATAATCGCCCCAACGATTCGCGCAACATTCGAATATATCGTTGAATAATCGTCCTTACCTCTGACAAGAATGTTTGCGCGGCCTTTTGCGCGCCAATGTGTAACAGGTATTCATATACGTATAAAGCTAATCTGAAACACGAAGTAAACAAAAAGTAAGCATTAGTCGAGAATCCATCTGATAAATTAATTTACGAGGAAACGTCGGGGTAGCCGCGTGTACTTCCAACCTGTGCGCCTATGTACGCGCGTAGTGATCCCCGAGAAAAAAAAATCCATCTACAAATTGATTCCCCGTGTGCGCAACGAGGAAAACATTTCGGCTATCTCCCCGAGACACTTGCAACGTGTATAGTACGCTCGTGCACATATACGCACGAATCCCCAAAAAAAAAGTATCGATTTTTCCCAACTCGCCGCTCTGTACTCCTATACGCCGAGGCGATAGCGCGCTTCGCAACGATATACCCGCGGCCAATCCGAAAATCACGGCTCCTCTCGACGCCGCGAAAAGGCGCGTTTCTGCGCGATCGAAACGGCGATGGAGTAAAATCCTAAGAAACAGAGTCTCGCGCATGTATAGGTGCACGTAAAAGTGTACGTGTATATATATTACATACGCGTGTATATATCGTGCACAGAAGCCCGTAAGATTAGCCGCGCGAGATTCCGTCTCTCTCTGTCTCTCATACCCGAACGCGAAAAACGCCAGAGAGCCGAGAGCGGTGTGGAAGGTGGCGCGTCGATCGGGCGAAGGGGGACGACAACAGGGCCGTGTATTTTTTCTCCACCTATCCGCGCCGTGTATATATACCCCCGTCTCTCTCTCTCTCTTTCTCTCGTCATCGTCATCGCGCGGAGAAAGGCCGCGTATATATACTTACAGCGCGCTCGCACACACAGACGCGCAGAGAGAGACAGAGAGAGAGAGAGAGACGAACGGAGCAGCAGCGGCAGCAGCAAGACGGAGAGCGCGTTATATAGCGATGCAGCCAACAGCAGCGACGTATAGGTATATACACGTCGCGTATAGACGTACGTTCTATATACATATCGCGCGCAGAGACATAAAGCGCGAGGAGAGCGTCGACAGGCTCCCGGATCTCGCAGGGGTGCTCAAATCGCGAGACGCGGGATGAGGAGGAGGAGGAGGAAGAGGCTCCCGACGTGAAAGCGGGTTAACGCACGACGACGACGACGACGACGGCGGCGGCGGCGACGAGAGAAGAAGACGTGTAAATCTGGATGATGAACGGGAGCGCGTGGCACACTTCGATCGAGCGACGGAATCGAGCGCGCGCGTCGCGAAATTTTCACTCGCTCTCTCTCTCTCTCGCGCTCTCGAGTCTAGGAGAGGAGCATATAGCACCTGTAGATAGACGCGCCGATGTGCCCGCGGACGTCTCGCCGACGATACTTGCGCGATGGAGGAAAATCGCGATCACGACGTCGTCGCTCTCTCGGCCGCTCGGCGTCTCGCGTACTTACAGCTTTGTTTACGTTTCCGCGCGAGGCAAACGTTATGTATATACGTCGTACACAGAACGGAGTTGTCACGATCGTATACAGGAGAGACACGCATGCATATAGGCGCACACGTATTACACACACACACACACATGGGAGAAAAACGTCGAGCGTACTTCTCTCTGGCCTGGTTGTCCGAGGGCACGTTCGCGCCCTTGCCCTTGGAGTACATCCTGGCTGTCTTCCTCGCTGGCTCGCCTCACCTCCAAACGGACGTCTCTCGACGCGAGCAGACGACGCGTCTCCCCTGGGAATCCGACGCTGGCTGCGCTGCGCGTCGAGACGTCGGTATACGGCGGGGCAGCCTTCGCTTCTCCTCGGGAGTTAACCTAAAATCCAAAGCGATCCGACGATGTATGTGTGCAGTGTATACCAGGCCGCGCGCACGAGAAACCGCGCTATGCTGCAGGAGCTGCGCTTTTAGCGCGGCGCGCAGCGCACGCTAGTACCGTAAGGTCCGCAAGCGGCCAGGTGCATTAGCCGGAGAGAGACGGACAGAGAGTGAGAGAGAGAAAGAGTGTACGCGGCCAGTGTTGTTCTGCGTATACTATATACGCAGCGTCGAAATTTAGTCGGCCTCGAGTGTCTCCCTCTCTCTCTCTCTCTCGCTCGCTCCGCTCTCTCGCTCTCGGCCACGACACTAACCTGAGCAACGTTCGCCGAGCGCCGGCAGCACCAGGAGTCGAGCCGTCCTCATCGTCCGCTCGCCGCGCTGCTCTCTCCCAGCCGTCGCTCGCTCATGCAGCAGCGACGCTTTTCTCTCTCGTCTCCGTCTTCTTCCCCCGAGGATGCGTGTGTACAGCCAGGAGTCGTATCCCCGTCGTCGGGTATAAGAGTATACGCGGCGAGCGATACACGTATGCACGCGCGCGGCCGCGCGAGGACGTTCGGCGCGGAACGTCCGCAGGCGATGGCGCGAGACAGAGCACACGATCGTCGTCGTCGTCGTGGGCAGGATCGTGTGTGTAAGTGTGTGTCCGCGCGCTCTCTGCTCCGCTTCTCTCTCCGCTGTGTGTATAGTGTCCGCCGCTGCACGCAGAGAGCGACTGCTGGCTGGCTCTCTGGCTTTCTCCGTCTCGCTCCGACGCGCCTCTCTCGCTGCCGAGCGGAGTATACGTCGTGTATATGTATATACGTATATACAGGCAGTCTGCGCGCAGCGACTATAGCTCGTGGCTCGCGCGCCAGTCGCGCTCTACAGTGCCTGCGCCGCGCGCTCTGCTCGCCGTACGTGTTTATACGACCTGAGGCTCTTTCTACAGTTTCGGCGCGGCGAGCGCGCGCGTGTACGTTACGTATATATGTATATGCGAGTACGGAAAAACTTTTGCCGTTCTTACGTAGACGAGTGTACGAGGTGTAGGATGCATGTGTGCGGCAGTACTGCTGGCCCGATGTCGAGGGAAAAAAGCTTATGTGTGCATTAATCGGTGTCTCTCTTATCTGCGCTTCTACTCCGATGTACTTTCATTAATTTCCCTATTTTTCTCGCCGACTCTGTATAGACAATGCACGACACGCGCGGACGAATAATCGAGGTACGTGAATTTTCGTTTGTTTACTCGGCGGTGCGCTGCGCGCTCTCGTTACTGAAGAAGTCGCCAGCCGCTCGTTTACTATTTTTCTCTCTCTCTCTCGCGGAGATAAAAACAATCGTTTTCCTCTTTCCTCCCCCTCTCCGCTCCGACGTCCTCTCCATATAGATATAGCCGCGAGTGTAATGCTTATAACATGCAGGTCGTGATCGTCAGCTGAACCGGTGAGTCCACTCCATCTGTGCGCGCGCGAGCCTCGAACGTATATGTATATTGTATACACATACGTGTATACCTATACGTATGCGGTGAGTGTTTCGTACTTATAGGTATAGGTATACACTATACGTGTATAAGAGAGTCGTCGCCGCCGCCGCCGCCGCCACCGCCGCATCATCCGACGACGCGCCAGCAATGGCCGAGTGTCGCCGCCCTTGCGTACGCGTCTCCCTCCTCCCCTCCCCCGCCCCTTCCCCCTCCCTCCTTCCTTGCCTCTCCTCACCGGCAGCTCTCTCGTGGCTCCACTTCCTCGAGAGAGCGGTACCGTCGCGCGGCCGATTATCTCCTCGGTTTCTCCCCGCACCCCCCCCCCCCCCCGTTCATTGTGCAGCTACTGCTCTGGCCCAGGTGTATTATAATGTACAGAGACGGTCTCGCTGTACGTACGCCTCGCATATATAATATTATATGGAGATGTGTATAATACAAGTACTTAGTACACGTTTATTCCTCTCTCTCTCCCTCTATCTATCTACAGGTTGTCACTCCGTTTCGTTTTCGCGCAGCGGCACGAAATATCGATCGGCTCCTGCAGTGCGTGCGCGCGTGTGTCTATATGTATACTATACACGTATACGCCGCCGCCGCGCGCACGTTTCGTTCAAGTCTCGGTAAAATTTTGATTCCTGGAGCACAGACACGCATGATAGACACACGCAGGAACGTATTCGAGCTGTGCGTCCTATTTTTACTCCGTGCACACTCGCGCGCTCTCTGCTTCCGCGTTTTTTCTCTCTCTCTCTCTCTCTCTCTCTCTCTTCTATATACGCTCTTATCTTCTATAGATACATGCGCGAGTATATATCGATGCTGCACAGCTGTTGTACTACAGAGGCTGCTTGTATAGAACTATACAATATACAATATACAATATACATATATATAATATATACTGTATACGGTATTACTATACGTACAAGTATAGTAGCGCGTCGCGCTTTCACGAGAGTATACACCTATATATATAGCGGCTTATAGCTCTCTGATTTTTTATTCGGAGTTCTCTGCTCTCCTCTCCTTTTTTTTCGTCCCTCCGCGCGAAATTGAGCGAGCTGTATATAGCGGCGGAAAGGGAGGGCGGGGAGGGGGGAGGGGGCAACGTGACTTTCTACAATAGCGCCGCGTACTACCCGACGCGCGCTATGTACAGTATTTTCAAAACGTCAATGTTCACGGAGGATTTTTCGCGTCTACATCGAGTGTACTTAATACTACATCCTCTCCCTCGACTTCACCCCATTGATGCCGCAGTATATTCGTCTTTTCTTCGTCTATTTCGGAGCTTCTCTCCGCGCGCGTGCCGTGCACGACTCTATATATTGCCGTATACGTACAATGCGTATACATTTATTATTATGTTGGGACGTCTATGTAGTGGGAGGAGGGGAGGGGGGCGGCACGGCGTGCGCGCCGAGAGAGAGAGAGAGAGACACGAGGTGTTTTATAAACGGCATCGAAGAAAAGAGAGAAAGAAACGTCCTTCCTTCCTCGTTCCGACGCGATGAAATGGATTTCTCTTGGTGCGCGTGTATATATACGTACGAGGAAATCCATTGAAATGCGAGATGAATTCGTGTGACTCACGTTGCGCGCGCGTGTGTATACTGTATATATATATACGTATACACGATCAGGAGCGTCGGTCAAAAAAAAAAGGCTAGAATAATTATCAAACGAATTGAAGTGTACGTGGAGAGAGAAATAAAGGAGCTCTGGAGGACAAAGATGAGTTGAGATTATTATACAGATTAAAAGAATGCGCGCAGGATGTATAATATGTGTATACTGTATATACAATATACATATATATATATGTATTATATAACTATATCGCGCGTGTGCACAATCGCTCTGGACAGCCTGATGCACACATAGTGCATCGCAAAGCGCACACCAGCGGTGAAACGGTGTATTTCGTAGGCGAGACTCTAAGATTAGGTTAGGTTTTCTTCTTGTGCGCGTATCTGCGAGTATACGGCTGATGAGATTTCGCGAAAGTGCATGCGTTTGTCGCGTGTGCGCAAGTGTAAGTAACTACACGTTCGTGTATACGTATTATTATATAGCCGAGCGTGCCAAAAGGCTGCGCGCGCAACAATGCAATTTACGTTAGCTCGAGCTCCTTCGCGCAGGAGCGTAATTTTAAAATGCACACACACCACCGCAGTTTTCCGAGACTTCGCATCGGGCTCCAAAATTTTATCCGCACAGACACATCAGATTCATTTATGAATTCTGATCACCGCCTCTGCTCCGCGTACAAAAAGATACCTTTACAAAACGACCCTTAACCTAAAAATCGCGATCGCGCCCGCTGGCGTTGGTGTCGATAAAACAGAAATATCTCGAATCGACCCCCATAAATTGTGCTCGGGACTCGCGGCGAACGTGGAAAGAGCCGATTAAAAGTGTTATTGGAAAACAGCATCGCACGAAGAGAGAAAGAGAGAGAGAGAACAATGCAAACGGACAGCGCTCCGTTTACGTAACTCCCGCGGCGAAGTGTACGACAAGTGGTTCCGTCACTCGGACGGCGCCACACGGCACCTCACCTTTCAGCTTCTATATACACCGGAGTGAGAGGAGAGCAAAACACTGCGCTCTCTCGCGTACAGTGCATTCCGCGTCTCTCGATGCAGTCGCTCGCGCGCGCGCGCCAGCGGCTTCACGTATTGTGCGCTCACCTACGAGCGGTTAATAAAAACGCACACAGAAGCGCGCGACGCTCTTCTCTCTCTCTCTCTCTCTTTCCTCTCTCCATTGCTTATGTATAGCTTATGCTGTTCGTGTAGACGTGGGTATCTATATATACATGCAGCGCGCGCTGTCTTATCTCGAGGTTCTTTTTTCTCCGCAAAATTCAAGATTATAATGCCGTAATTTTGCGACGCTAAACGTGCGCGTATACTGCGTACAGATTAGGGTTGCGTTGCATTATTGTTTATATATTTCTGCTATTTCAAGACGCCTAAGTTTACGCTGCATTTATCGCGGCTTTTTTCTCCTCTCTCTCTCTCTCTCCAGATGCAGTTCCTTTTTTCGTATATACACGCATGCAGATACGCAGGCAGTCTAGACGGACGTTTCGCCGCTAATATAATCTAATTTTAGAAGGTTGAATTTAGCTTGCGCGAATTTTCCTTCAAGGTCGTCCGGTGCATCGCTCATACTCCGAAAAATTTCTTCATCGGAATGGCAAGGAAGGCCGAGACGCCGCTGAAATCGTTCCCGCTCTCTCGCTCGCCGCTTTCGATTCAAAAGCCATTTACATTTCGCGAAATCGCGTCTATCTCCTATACTTATATACTCCCTGAAACGCGCGCGCGCGCGCTGCTCGCGAGGTAAATTTTTCGAGCGATCGAAGGACCCGCGCGATGCATCCGGCCCTGCGCAATAAACGACCTAACCTCAACTCGCGATCGGAGGGGAGGCAGTCGAGCGCGCCGGTGGAGGGGAGGGCGAGGAGCAGGCAGTATCGATGGAAGGTGGACTGGTGGAATATACACATGGCAAGAGAGAGAGAGAGAGAGACGGTGGCCGAAGTCGCCCGAGGCGAAATAGCCGACAATTGACGACGAGGCGTCGCGCGCGCGGGGAAATCCATCTACGGGAGGGGTGCGAGGGGAGGGGGCTCGAGCCGGCTGTTCCCGCGACTGTGCCGCTTCCCCCTTTTTCAACTTTATCTCTCCTCGCGCCGCCGCCGCCGCCGCTGCTGCTGCAGCCCGGACAATGCTATAGCACCGCTCGCGCCGACTGCTATATCCTGCGCGCTCGAATAACGAAACCCACGAAGGGAAAGTTCTCTCGCAAAGGCGTCTGGATTATACGAGCTGATGCGGAGTCTCTATACGTTTCTTTGCGGCGAAAAAGGGGAGTGAGCGCGCGAAAAGGGGAAGGGAGCATTAGATGCGTGCCGAGGAGGGGGAGGTGGGTGGGTGGAGTGGGGCCGAGGAAAGTCAGAGAGGGAGGGGAGAGAGCGCATACAAAGTTGCAATTAGAACGGTCTATTTAGCGCGAGAGGCTATACGGAGAAACTACTTGCTCTCTATTCTTCGGATCCGTTTTTTCTCTTTTGGAAGAGGAGGGGGGGGGGAAGACCTTTTTACCAGGATCGTAGCTCGCTTGATTCGGTTGAGGCACTGCGGATAATATGCGCTCTCCTCGCGGTATTCGAAATTTTCGAATTTCGCTTTGACTCGCCGATAGTAATCCATTCCTACGCAAACGAATAAAATATCTACTGTATTATCCCGTATACATGTGTAGATAAGTGCACGGTATCACTCGATATCCGGAACATAACCTAGAAATTCGCAGTCTAATGCCTTGACCGCGTAATCACGCCGTAAATATTTACAGTTGAGCGGCGCAGCTCTAATGGGAAGGCCAAGAGACCGCCTCGGTTGCTGGTAAACAGGAAGAGAAGGAGCATCGGACACGCGGGATGGACGGGCCGGGTACCATCACGTGGGAGGAGTTCGTGGCGAATGCCGAGAAGCTCCTGGAATTGTCCAAGGAGATCTCGGATCACTGGGAATTTCCAGGAGACAAGGTGTGTCAAACAGCGCCGGAGCCGCTCTGCGCCCGATGATACCCTGCGCGCGTATACTATACATATATTCACTATCTCTCTGTGCAAACTGTACATTGTGTATGCAGCGTGTGGGGATATACGCTGTGCATGTGTATATATGTATACACACGTGCGCATCATGCATGACGCCTGATCGATCGACATTTGGCAACAATGGCTCGCTCGCGCGGCCTGATTGCACGCGCGCATTGTACTGTCGTCGGCTCGCAAATTACCCGTGAGGGGATTGCTCGTCAACGTGATGTTCGACATTTATGACACGAATTCTCGTGGGTGCTTTTACCAACGGAAAAATCAATGCCTTTTTTTAACTCATTCTTTTTGTGTTTGTTTGTTGGTTCCTTTTTTTAAAGACACGTCCTGGTCAAGCGTACTTGATGCGGCAGGAGAAAACTTTCGTGTCCGTTGATTACCCGATAGACGATGTGCAGGAGGACAGCGACGATTGGGCTGGAAATCCGGATCCGTTCGAGGCCTGCGACGATCGGAAGAGACCGCTGATTTTGGAGCATCACGTTCTCTGGTCCATAAGCTACAGCGTGCCAATAATTTATTTCAACGGCTGGAAGTCCGGTAAGTCCTGGCGACAGAGCAGTATTCGCAGCTTTTCCATTCGAATTCGCGCGCTCGAAAGTGCGACGCATTTCGACGCACACCGAGCAGGTGTCTGCCTTATCGTCGTAGCAAGTTCGAATTTTCGAATGGCAGAGGGCGCCAGCTGATTCGAACGCGCGCCCGAGTCGAATCGGTAACTCAGGACACTGCCACTGTTCTCAACAATTTAAACGAGAAATTTCTCGATTTTTATTCTCAAGGCAATTACTTCTTATCTGAATCACTTTTACCTACGTAACCGTCATTGTTAACAGACAAAATCTCACAACCGTATAAATACACGCGTCAGCCGAAGAGCAGCAGCATTCGGCAGATTTCGCAAAAAAGAAAGCGTCGATATAGAACTACACGGACAGCCGACTGATCGCTACTAGACCTTAATCTGCGAAGGAGAGATGGCGGGGGGGGGGAGGAGAGAGCATCATAACGGCGATTGTTTCGACTAAGCCCCTCGCGCGACTGCTGTTTCACCCGACTATTGGCCTCTGATGCACTCTCTCTTCGTGTTTTCAGTCGCATATACGCAAAAGTATGCGAATTTCGAAATTTTCCAACATAACTCAGCTTCGCGAGCCTTGTCTCATTGTTTAATTGTTGTTATTTACATCGCTCAATATCATTAAGACCCGCTCTCAACTGCCAAGGTGCTTTTAGCGTTCTGCAGTGCGCGAGAGTTTAAATTAGCTCAGAACACCCACGATACTTGGCGCATGCGAAGCTCTTTCCGTATTTCACTTCCAACCACTTTAGCCGCATAGCTAATCCTATTGAATTAATGGCAGCGCTGCGTACAGGCGCCAATTTTCAAAGTGAATCCGCGATGGTTTTGCATAGTTTTTCAGATGTCTAACGCTCGTGAAGCGATCGTAGTCCTTGAGAACGTTTTCCCGGACTTCAAGAAGATTAGTTGACGCGATTGAACAATAATAATAAAATAAAACAATATCTTTCGAGAACATGGCAGAGCAACGTATTTACATCTTTTTTTATATAGCTAAAAAAACGATAGTAAATATACAACCATTTTATATGTTTGAAAATTTCGTGGAAAAATCGTGATAATCTCCTTTGCTACAAAATAATTTATAACTTATAATGCGATGAATTGAATCTATCTGGAGTTGCTTCTTGATGATTTCAAGAAGCATGCAAACGGTTTGCATGAGAATATCTTATTCGTAATAAAAAAAAGTTATAAAAACTTGAAGAAAATATGGCCTTGCTCTCTATCCAAATCAAGGAGATACACACGCGGGCCGTATGTTTCGTTAATTTGAATATAAATTATTCGATAATGCATACGGATCAATCTATAATCGTATCGTTTGTTCGCATTATAGTTTTTCACGATTATTCAACTATATTGCGATGTTCTCGCACGCATCAGTATTTGCATATAATTTTGCAAATCGCGTATCAAATTCCCAATTTTTAATTTAGGACAGCGCAAGCTTTATTCCCGCAGAACAATGCCAAAATGGAACACCCATTTTCTCGCGGCAATATTCATAGAAACGCGTTGAATTCAGAAAAGCATTTTCCTCGGACCGAAGCGCCGAGAAAGCTTCTCGGAACGCACTCCCGATGCGTTTCCCGGAAAAACGCTTTAATAATGTGTATAACGCTGCGATATTGCTCTCGTGCCCGACGCAGATTTCCCGGGGATAAATCCGGTGAGCGTGGAGGTGGCGCAGCGGCTGAACAGCGACAGACTGGGCTACGGCGAGCTGTCGCAGGCTATGCATCCGCTGCTCGGCCGACCCTTTCTACACCTGCATCCCTGCGGATCACGCGAGCTACTGCAGCTTACCGACAAGAGGTATTATTACGCGTTTCGTGTGGACGTAAGCATTTTTGCGAGCGTCGCGATTAAACGAGAACACTTTTTTTTTGTTCGTGCGGCATGGAAATTGGAAAGCTTATCAAAGTGTCGTTTGACGTTCGTAAATATATACTTTAATATTGCGCGTACATGATGTGCTTGAAACGTTGAGTTGAGTTTTTATTATGTTTCTGTATACGTTGTTTTGTTTATATTGACGAAAATATTTGTTTCGATTAAACCTTTCTTGTTGTTCACAGGTGTGAGTTAGAAAAAGCAATACGCATTAAATAACGTTTATAAAAGCCATTATTAAAATGCGTGTAACATAATTAATTCTGTTAAATATTTAACAAAGCTAATGTCATTAATTCATTTTATTAACTGTCAATCATAAGAAAAAAAAACATGATGTTTTAATATGCAAAAAAGTAGTTTAAGTTGACAGAAGAGAGATTTTCACGTCGACTTAAAAGAAGAAAGAAAATAAATTGTTTTAGTTCACGTACATTTTAATACGTTTCTTAGTCACATTTACATGTATTTTTACATTATAAGTATAAACGAAGAAATCCAAGGCAATATAAAATGTATCGACACCATTCGCACTTCTCTTTCCAGCTCGAATCCACTTGTCAGTTGGCTGAGTGTAGTGGCACCCGTTGCGCTGAACCTTCGAATTCGCCCCGAGTATTTTCGCCTGACGCTTGGAAGAGCCGAGGATAACAAACGGACGGAGAAGTCGTAAACGAGTTTGCTGATTTTTGTCAAAAAATTTTTTTAACAAAAATAAAATTTTGCTTCGCAAATTTCCATGCCATTCGTGTGTTTCGCACAACGCAGATTAATTTTGGAACTGGCCAAGCTGCTGCAGCGATTCTGTGTACGGCGTACGTTAAGCAGGATGAGTCCACGTTGAAAGTGCATTCAGACGCGGCGAATAACGCTACATCGAAGCTTTTAGCTTGACGAGCTAGTTGTCATTGTGCGGAATCCTCCCCCCTAATCCCATCGTAAGTTTGGAAATCGTCGCGTGGAATAATTCATCTTTGGATTTGGGGAAGCCCCGATCGACTGTGGTTACATCCGTGTATATAGTCATTTTGGGCGTATTGATGGAAAATAGTATTTTTTGGGATCGATGAAATTGTTCGTTGATTTAAATTGTATTTTTAATCGTGTTTGCGTCATAAAATTCGATTAGAAGTTCGTGAAATAAAGAAAAAAAGCCGTTGCTCTATAAAGGGACTGATGCACCTTTAAAATGTCAAATAATTAAAAATGGAATTATATTTTTTATTAACTTGACATTGTTTAAATAATGTTTTATGTAATGGTATTAGCTTATATATTATGTTATAAACATAAAACAATTTTTATATGTGACATATTCCAGGTACAACATGTCTTCGAAGGCCAAAATCCATGAATTCCATTTTTCATTCCATCGGAGAGCTCTCTGACAAGCACAGCTTTAAAAACATGTAGTATCCAAATAAGTGGGGATTCCCAAATAATTAAGATTCAAAAAAGTTATAAAGAATTTAAGAAGAATATTTATAATTTTTTACATTTTTTAATTAATTTTTATAATAAATTGTATCTAACTTTTTTGAATATTAATTATTTGGAAATCCCCACCCTCATCTGGAAACTACATGTTTTTAAAGCAGATCTGGACCTACCAGAGTGCTCTCCGATGCCCAGATTCAACTAAAGTCTGCGGTGAATGAAAAAAATGAAATTCATAGATTTTGGCCTTCCAAGATTGTACCTGGCATATGGCATATATAAAATTTTTTTATGTCGATAACATTATTTATAAGCTAATACCATTATATAAAACATTATTTAAACAATGTCAATTTAATAAAAAAATAAAATTCAATTTTTTATGTTTTAACATTTTAAAGGTGTATCAGTTCTCTTAAATCGGTAGATTAAAAGTTAGTTAAAAACGCAAAAATACGTAGAAACTAATAGGGTTTTTACTGATATTTCAATAGATTTAACGTAATAGGTATGGAAGCAAAAAATTGGCAAGTATTAAAACCAATACTTGAAAAAGTTGCATCAATCAATGAAAGAAGTGAAAAGTATGATCGTTATATACGAGTACTTGAATTGCTTTTATCTTTGCGCCTGCAAAGATAAAAGCGAACAAAATTTGTATCATTTAAAGAAATTTCGTGCTTGTATTTAGTGCGGTAATTTCAAACGAGTTTTCATAAAATTAATGATAAAACTCTAAAACAAAACAAAAAATGTATTTACGCACTAAACTAAAATTTATAGAATAATTATACACACCACCAATTACGAAGTAAACAATCGATGAAAAGTCGCGACATCAATTGGTTAATAAATTGAAAGTCACACAAGGCAGCTGCACTGAGTCTCAATCGTACTGGGGGGAGTCACCCCCCCCCCCCTGCTGAGCTCCCTAACGTAAACTCACCGTCCCTTATATCCGAGAAACGGCTTTTCTCACGCTTCCTCGAGCGCTTTTCAAAACTCGAAGATATGAAGACGAAAGTAGCAGCAGCAGATTTATCGAAGCGTTCCGCGGAAATTCCGGCCGATTCCCGAGGGGGAGGAGAGAACGCAGCCGAGAACGCGCAGATAAATCGACGCCGAGAGATAGTCCGCACGACCTATTTTTCCTCACATCGACTGCCGCCGCCTCTTCATTATAAACACGTCTTATTTCTCATCCGATGATTTACTCCTTTTTTTTTTAATTCACGAGCATTCGCTTTTCTCTCGCTCTCTCTCTCTCGTTATGTCAAAAGGATTTAGCACGCGAGAAGCTTTGCAAAACCTATACGCTGTCGCGACGAGGTCACGAATTGAGACTTTCCGGATGGGAATTCATTTTTTTTTTCTGAACGCGGGATCTCGTATACGAATCCCGCGAGGAAAAATTGTAAACACCGTTGCACAACCGTTAAAGTATATACATTTTTTTTAAAGATTCAATATGCTGCGAGCTTATATACTTCTTACGCGAACGGATATGTTAAAATAATCTTTCAATCTGTGTGCGCATCGATTTTTCTCGGGAGAAAAATCCCCCAATCCGTTTTCACCGTAAGAGAGAGAGCTGTACGATAATATTGGAAACGACGACAGCAATAATGCCATCGTGTACACGCAAAATGGAATAATATAGAGCAGGGGGTATATGGAAGAGATAAAGCCTCGGTGAAAATCGATGTATCTTTTTTTTTGCTCGGCTCCTCGTCCTCAGGAGAACGAGAGAGAAAGATGTCGGTCAGATTTCCACTGAATTTGCTCGCTAGCTTATCGAATGGAATTTTTTTTCCCATCGGTATACAAGTAAACAGAGTTTTCGACGCCGATTACGTACACAGAGGTTCGTCGGTCCGCGTAGGACGACAATTTTCGTTCGCGCTTCTCCGAGCCTGTAACGGCATTATCGGAAAATTCACGATGAAAAGTGCGGCGCGTAATCGAATAGAACGCCTCCGCCGAGATGAATTTTAATCGACGATGCCACACACGTATAAGCTTGCAGTCACTTTGTTTAATTACTCTCGACGTATATTTTTTTAGACAAGAGTGGAAATAGCCTCGTTTCGTATATAGTCGACTAAATTATAATTTTACCATTACGTTTGCGATTAAAGATACGCGAGCCACATACAGCCATGTACAGGCGCACAATGAAAGGCGACTCTATAATCGTCCTTCCTTTTGTTTTTTTTTTCGCGTGTGCCCGCGTTTATCTATACACGTATATGCGCAAATCCACCAAATATCGGAAACTTATACTCCACGTGAGCAGGACGCAAAAATTTGTATTGAAGGCGCACCTGCTGAACCTACTTTTTCTCGTTCCTTAGGTCATTCTGAAAGAGAAAAAACTCGTGTAGCAAAAACAAGAAATAATCAACAACAATAGAATTCATAGATTTTTTTTCTCGAAAACTATGGACTTTTCTAAAAATTTGATGAGAACAAAATGTTTTAAAATTCATCATAGAATGCTCTCAAATTTTTTCAGATTTCTTAAGGACGTTTTTCGAAATTTCAATTTTTTGACTTTTCGAAAAATTCAAAATTGTACCGGATCAGTCGGAAAAAATTTGAGTAAAAGTTCATAGTTTTCGGGAGAAAAATCTGTGAACATAAAACAAGAAAAAGTTCGTATAGGCCACCATATTATTGAAAAAAACAATTTTCGGGCATAACGTACCACGGATTCTTTGATTGTGGACCTCGAATCGGTATTTTGTGTACAGAAAAATCTAAAAAGGACGAAGGATCGGTTTTAAAAAGAAAATTTTCAAAAAATTACATTTCTGTTTATTATTTTCGATTTTTGTATGAACAAATTAAATTTTCGAATATTTTAGTCGTATACCATTAGAAAGAACAGGCTTTAATACATCGAAAATAGTCATTCCCGAATTTTTCCTGGTATGCGAATTTATTAGACAGCAACGGCTCAAACTTCGGAGTCGAAATCTGTCCTTCTGAGCGTTAATGGAAATTGCATGTAATACGTTTTTGCTGATCCGGAAGAACGTATACCCTACAATTGGCCATATACGCGAGTTTTTTTTCGGAATGACCTAAGCAATGAAATAAAATAAGTCTAATAGGTTTGCCTTCAATAAAAAATTTTGCGATTTGCTCGGGTGCGTTGTTTCCGAAATTCGGTGGATTTACACATATGTATATCTGAAAAAAAGGCAGCGCAGCAGCAGCAGCTCGGCACAATTTCTTATTTTCCGTCAGAGTCTCCTCTCTTCTTTTCAGTGCTAAAACTTCGCTCACCTCCTCCCCCCCCCCTTCCCCGCACCCCCTCAACTCCTGCGCATTTATTCCGGCTTTGTTCGACTCTTACGAGGACGATATATAACTCGTTCCTTATTGTTTTCTTCGGTCCGACGTGTACCGGGCGTTATTCTTGCAGCCGAGAAATCTTTCGCCGTTCGCCGTTTCTCCAGATCGCGCGCGGCCGCGCGACAGAAGTAGGACTGGTTTTTCGAAATCCCGCGCTCTTTGTTCGAGGAAAATCAACGCTTTTCTTTCCCCCCTCGGGAATAAAACGCGGAATATCAGATTCACGCCGGATCCAAATCGCGTGGATGTATAACGAAAGCGGACGTTATATACAGTATGTATATTGTATATACAGATATATACGAGGTGCATGTACGTTTGTAGGTATTATACGCCTTGGGGCGAGATACGAAATCAAAGTTGAACTTTCCGCGTATTTCCGACGCAAATTGAAAGTAAACGAGGTATGCGACTCGAATATCCACCGCTGTATCTCGTAGGAAAATGTGCGGAATCCACGATGTGGTCTTTTTTTTTTAAGTTCTAGTTTTGCACTGCTCGTGATGCCTTTTCTATGACGAGAGCATAAACGATGTTTCATGCGGATACAACGTATGTCTTTTAAAAACATCGATGAATTCAATCGATTTCCAATGGCGAATAGCCAATAGAGGTACGTATAGGTATTAGGCATAACATATACATTAAAATTGAAAAAAATGTAAACATATATCTATGTTGTTATAGAGCCTATTGGATATAAACTCCGAAACAAGTGTTACATTTTTTGATCAAATAATTCATTTCCCAATGTTTGAGGCAGTTCCTTGACTCGGAAATTCTATTAGCATTTATTTACACACAAGCTTCGTTGTAAACACAGAATCAGAATCATTTAACTTTCAAAATATTTTTTAATCAGAACGAAATGTCCCTCTATTACGTATAGGTCACGTGTTGCACTATATGCAATACATATACACATGGGATAATCCAGGTTTAAAAAGATACTAAATCCATTACAAAAATATCCGGAAATATACATTATTCTATAAACCTAAAATTAATTTTATGTGTTTTCCCATATAGAACAGCAAAAAAATTGTCGATTCCCTCTCACAACACGAGTCATGTATACTGCAGTGTTTATACGTCATGCGCAACATTGAAAACTGCTTGACTTGTATTTTTGCAGATACACCAAAACATTCGATGACTGCACAGTGTATATATAGCCATTCGAATAGTATAGTTATCTAACCGGCTAAACTATAGCTCCACGCTAGATTACTAAATGACCTTGCAATAAATCGCGCGCTCGGTTGACCTCTTTTCATTCCGGATAAAAGAGCAGAGCCTAGTGGATTCGCATACGTGTATAGTATACATACGCCACGTCACCTGCGTCTTTGGGCATCAAAGTTTGACGTATTACGTTGAGTGTGCAGGTTATGTTAAAAAAAATTTTTTATTAGTAAATCGGTACAAATACTGTATACGAGGCGGTTCTTTGGTGACTGTATGTCGAATTTTAAAAAAAATGCATTTTTCTTTGGTCTAGAAATCGAAATTTTTTTTTTTTTAAGTTAGAGGTTTCGGGTGAGCCGAAAGATAGTCAAAAGTGCAAAGGAACATGGAAAAAGTTAATAGTAACCATATTTCTGAGTCATCTTACGTTTTTTTACAAAAAATGAATGCGTCAAAATACTGGAATAATAACAACTACGAATATTTCCGAGGCACCAATAAAATTTCGAATTATTCTATAATAAAGTATTACAAAAGAACTACTTTTTCCGAAGCAAAACGACTCGAAAAAAACGAGAAATAATCGACAAAAAATGAATTAATAAATTTTTTTTCTCTAAAACTATGGACTTTTATAAAAATTTCATTAGAACAAATATATCTTAAAATTCATCAAAGAATGCTCTGAAATTTTTGCAGATTGATCTGATGCAATTTTTGATTTTTCGAAAATTCAAAAAAATCGAAATTTCGAAAAATGTCATTTAAAAATCTGAAAAATTTCAGAGTATTCTTTGGTTAATTTTAAGTAATTTTTGTTCTAATGAAATATTTAGAAAAGTCCATAGTTTTCGAGAAAAAAATCTATAAATTCTTTTTTTTTAAATTATTTCTCGTTTTTCAGTTATTTTTGCCCCGGAAAAAAGTATACCCTGCGATTGGCTATGTTGGCGAGGTCTTTCTCTTTCAGAATGACCTAAGGAAAATCAGATCTGGTATAGGTGTGCCTACAATAAAAAATTTTGCGGCTTGCTCGTGTGAGTTGTCTCCGAAATAGGATGAATTTACACAAATACTTGGAGTGACTGTGAAGTAATTATATATAGCGAGTTAGTGAAAATAATTTCGTTTGACGTTGATTTATTTGTATAATAATGTGAATTTATGTTCTTGCAAAGGTTTGCAGAAGTGAAGCACGATGATAGCTTTTGGTATTTATGAAAATTGTTGCGCGAGCAATTACGAGATTTTGCAATGATTTGATTGCACACCGTACAGACTCTGAACAAAAATACTTTTACACGATACATTGAATGATACTACACAAGTATTTAATACACTGCTAAATTCTACACAGACGTTAATTAAACTATATACGGAATTTCTTTGCACATATTTTTTATTATTTTACTACACCGTAAAACTCTAGACAGAATTAAATATTAAAAAACAATTAATAATATTAATAATTAATTATTAATAACTGTTATTTAATAACATATTTAATAACGATTTAATTTGTAATAAATACAAATTAAATATCTTATGTAGAATTTTGCAGTATATTAAATACTTGTGTAGGATCATTCAATTTATTTAAGCGTAGAATTATTTTTGCGTAGTTTGTACCGTCTCTTTAAATTGCATCTTCGCGAGAGTAACGAGCTTCTCTCAAACTTCCGCAAAATTCGAAACGCAATTAATTTTTAATCCCTTCTGAATTCCAAATTTTTATCCCGCAAACGCGCGGGCCGCTAACTTTCTCAAATCTGGAGTTAATCCGAAAAGTAATTATCTTCTTAGTGTTTTATAATCCTGTATAAGGTTCCGATCACGTCAAAAGTTACGGCTGGAGCGGATGACAAAAGCTCAGAAAAATCGAGCAGAAAAGCTCGCTGCAAGCTCGCCTTGTATGAATAAGCAATGAGCGTCGAGAGTGCAGAAAGCGGATCTGTACACGAGTTTCAGCAAAATCGGAGAGGAAAAATCTTCGAGCATCGCATTATGTAAGTATTGAATTGAAATTTTGTTCTTGCCATTTGTTATCAACAAATTTGTAGCTCCTTTTTCATTTTGCACACTGAGACGCGTAATCAAAATTTTTAATATAACTTTAACGGTATCCCCATTTACAAGCAAATTTATTGGATACGGTAAACATGATCGTCAATATATACAATTACCTTTTTCAACTGCTCGCATGTAAAGATCGCGAATTTTACTCTTGCGATTTCCTTCGAGTTTTCGAAGCTTCTCCGTCATTTCCCTCGGCGAAGACAAAGCCCGTATAAATGTGCATCCCAAAGAGAAAAATAATTGTCCGGATCTCGTTAAATTTCTCGATGATACTGTCTCGGTAACGAGATGCAGTAATTTCGTTTTTTTTCTCGCAGTGTTTGTTGGATGCACGTCGCTTTTTTGCGCTTGCCAGTGCCGCAGTTACCCGATACTTTGCAACGAAATAATTGACGTTACGGAAGTAGCGGCTCTGTTATATGTAGGTCAACCGAAGCCTTTATCTTAAAATTCTGCTCTGATACGAAACAAAATCTGTGCTGTATGTGTATATACAAGGGATGAATATATGCTAGAATTTAATTCACTGGAGCTATTTGATGGGTTGATAGAGAAATTTTTTTTATTTCACTGTAGCTCTGGGCTACTTCTTTCTTATTTTATGTGAATCACAAAACCAAACAAAAATACGGACATTAGAAAAAGTTTTCTCGCAGAATCGAAGGAACTGCATCGATTTTTTGACCATCTTTATAGTTATCAAAAAAGAATTATAGAGACAATTAGTAAAATTGATAATATATATCGCTAACTGAATACCAATTAATTTACTTATTAACTTATTCAGAGTAAAATCCTCTTTAAAAAAAGTGATGGCCTTTGTTGTGAAGCATTTAATACGTGATTCTGATTGGTTGCTAAGTAAACATGATTATGGTTACCATATTCATAGTTCAATTACTGATATATATTTATAAAATGAAAACATAACCCAAATCGCGCGCGAAGCGCGCCCTAAGTTCCTTGTATACAAAAATTGTAATTAACCATTATTTCAGGAAGTTTTTCATCGGGTCATTCGATTAATATCTTAAAATGTCACGTTATTTCCATTTGGCAATTGGGAAAATATTTATAAATACGAATTTCAAATTAAGTGAAATGGTATAGATAATGAGATACCAAAGGGCAACTATTATACACGTCTTGGCTTCTCGCAATTTTGTTTTCTCTATACTTGCGCCATAAGCAAATCAGCTGATTTTTCGTCAGTTACATATTGGCGGGAAATTTAAATTTTTAATTAACTATGCTATATCCCCTTCAAAATGTTGTATACCCAACAAAGGCTCTGGTAAACCCTTTTTCCCTCTTCGTCCGTAGTGTCGCATCAGTTCGCTGAATATAAACGCGTATAACAAGGTGTGCAACGCTTTCGGTGCCGCATTTCGCGCATCGCCCAATTTTGCTTCCTCTCTTACACCTCCAAGTGCAAAACTGCCATTTATACGTTCGCTATAAGCGTCAAGTGCTGTATGCGAGGAAGCGTAAACAGGGTTATTATCGTCACCGTGTGTGTGTGTGTGTCAACGACCCCGAAACTCCCGCGAAAAGCGAATTAACTCGAGCGCGCGAATAAAAGCGCGCAAACAAAGCCATCGCTCTCTCTCTCTCTTTCCTCTCTCGAGATCGCAGCATCAGCCGTTGCCATAACAGCGCGTTGATGTAGTACCTATACGTATATACAGATCTATACGTATACGTATATGTATATCTATCGAGGTGCGTGCGCGAGTAAGCCGTGAGAGAGAAAGAGGGTTGCTATGGCGACGCATCGACTCCGTTTTGATGCTTGCGTTTTGCGCTGGATCTTTGTTGTGCAGAAACTTTGTGCATAACTTCGACTGTCCACCGATTACTCCCCACGCACTGCGAAACGAAATCATCGAGATTATCCGTATGTATCCCCGAGAGGAGCCGCACTTTATCCTTGCAATTTTCGACCGCTCGATCGTCGATTCAATTCCACAGCTGGCGGCGTCCGGCCATCATCCCCCGAGAGACTCGTTTCACTCGCGGCGTATCTATATATATATATGTATATGTACACATATGGATATATGGGAAATTCCGCAAAAAATATTCAGATAATTGGTTGGAAAATTTGAAAAAAAAAAATGTTGTGCTACACTTCTGGGACAGCATTGTTCTTCTTTTATAGGATGCGTAGAATATGAAGAAAATAGTGTTCCCACGAAAACGGTCGTGTGACACTGTTTTTTTTTAACAATGAAATTTAAAAAGCAAAAAATGTTTTCTTTGCACGTTGCATTTCACGTATAATCGCTGTTTATTAGGCAAAGAGAGCGTCAATTTAAGCTATGCAACATTAAAATCAGATTGTTGGATTGGGAGTTATTGGCACTCAAGCAATTTTACCAAGTTTTCGAAAATCGTTATCTTGCAAAATCAAAAAATTACTCGAATCAATGTGGAAAAATTCAGGTGTATCATTTGGCCAATTTTAAGCTCTCATCGCCTACTAAATAGCGATTATACACGAGAAAAATTTAGATTCTCAAGAACCGCGTAACGTGCAAAGAAAACATTTTTTGCTTTTTATAAATTTCATTGTTAGAAATCAACTGGACGGTTCTCCTGCAAACACTATTTTTTTCGTATTCCGCGTGTCCTATATATATTGAAGAACGAAAACCCTGTCCCATACAGGTGTAGCACGAAATTTTTGTTTTCAAATTTTCCAACCAATCGTCCGAATATTTTTTCGTGGAATTTCCCATATATCCATCGGTGCGTATACTTATATATCTATCGATTCTCGGGACGCGAGCTGACACACTCGAAAACTGATTCGCGTCTTACAAGTTCATCTCGTTGCCGCGCGATCAGCCATAATCTCTCCCTTATATTTCATCTGGCAGCCGTCCAAGGTCCGACGCACAGTATATAGTAGTCGCAGGGCTCAGCAACAGGAGAAAGATGGCATCAACAAGTCAGCATCGCCGTCGTCGTCGTCGTCGTCGTCGTCCCCCTCCCGAAAATTACACGGGAGTCTTTTATCTTCCTCCTCGAGTGCCGCACACGCCGTATATCTATATAGATCCTCGGATATACATTTTATATACCAGCACGTATACGTACACGTATATGGGTGATTCTTCCAAAAGTGGTGTTTTTTATCTTAAAATATGGACCTCATAAAGCAGACCGATTTGAGGTTGACCGATGGTGGCTTTTTGTTATTTAAGGTATAAGAAAACATAGTTTATTTGGAAAATACTACAGCTGTGATTAAGTTTTGTCACTATTGTTTGGCCACTAAAAGTTACGCTGTCAAGAGCGATTAATGAATAATCAAATTTATTAACAGAAATTTTGTTTTTTTAAGGTTATTAATATTTCTTGCTCATTTTTGTTATATATACATATTTTATTACCACGCGCTAGCCTTCGTTACGGTAATGACCATTTTTTATCCATCTCAACAAATTAGTCTACATAAAAACTGTTCGAACAGCACTGCGAAAAAAAGTGGTCACGCGAAATATGCCTTAATTCGGCTCAAGTTGAAATGCATTGGCCTAAATCGGTTTCGCGATGAAGTACGACAAGGCTGATGGAAAATAGAGGCGCGTAATTCAAAAACGCGAAATTAAGTTTTTAAGTTTGTACGACTACGTATAAGGAGCTAAACTAGAGAAACTTTTTAATAATATGTTCCTTTTGAAAACCCGACGGCTTGGCGGCTGTTTATTTGCATATCCAAAGTCTAGCAGCATCGTTATTAATGTAACTCTCTTATAAGAGGGCCTTTCGAGTGATATAAGTCACTCGAATGTAAAGAGTGAAAAATATCACTCTAATTCGAGTGAATATTGCATACCGCCTCTTCATTTTCACTCGAATACGAGTCATCTAGTACGTCACCCGAGCTTCGAGGGAAAAAAATCACTCGAAGAAATACAGACAGTAGAAGACACGTTACGGTAATGACATCTTAGCCCTATAAACTGGAACCATCGATACCCGCTCAAAGGAACTGCTCATACCATGTATCCTCATTTGTTAAGTACATTTAGTATCACGTATATCAAAAAGCTTCCGAAAAGTCCGTTTTTTACACTGCGGACATGAAAAACACCACTTTTGGAAGAATCACCCATATACATAGGTATATAGGTATACGCGCGCGGGGAGAAGAAAAGCACACGTAGACTCGTGGAGCATCAGAGCTCTAGAGTCAGTCGGCCGATCATTATTCGCGACGCCGCGCTGTCTCCCCACCGCGCGACTACTGCCGAGCGTACGTACACGTATATACATATATATACAGCTATATAGATACGCACAGTGCTATATAGATGCAGGAGGAGCCCCTCGAATCCCGCGCGCGTTATATAGCGCGACTCGCCATCGGCAGAGACGCTCCTCTCTCGCCTCTCCAGGACCAGCGCCGCGCCAGTCTCGCGCCGCAATAGCGCTCGAATTGAACGACGCGTCGCCGACCGCCGTCGCTCTGCAGCCCGCATATATATACTACTCTCCGTCGCTTATATACACTTTAATTTGTACGTACTGCGAGAGGGGGAGGGAATTACCCGCACTTTGTGCTTCGTTCTTCGTTGTTGTTATACTGCCAGTCTTATTGTTGTTGTGGTGTCGTGCGACGGGTATGGCAGTACATACCTATATATAAATACATATGTATAGTGAAGTCTTTTACGGGAATATCATAATACGTGTGGTATAAGGATATTGCTCGTACCGGCGCCTCGTACACGATCTTCACTGGTGAGGAGAGACAGTCTCTATATACTTATACATGTATGCATATATGTGTGTGTATGTAACTGTGTACATGTATGTGTGGGAATTTATAGTCACCCCCTGATTTGACGGCTGTATAGCTGTATTGTACGGTTGGAGTGGCACTTTTCGAGGTTAGGCACATCCGATACTGTTTACGCTCTGTACCGAAGTCATTGTTTACTTTACATCACATGGCCAGATGTACATACACCTCAGGTGTGAGAATCGGATTGTCGCGTTAATAGCCATATATCGGTCGGGCATACTTTCGAGTCTATCGCCGTATGTGTATATATATATATATGTGTGTGTACACCGAAGTTAATGCACGGGATGGATCGGGGAAAAGTGTGCAGCTGATCAATGACGGGCTAATAAGAAACGTGAGACACACTTGCGTCGTGCGACCCACATTCCCGTCGCTCCCCTGTCCGACCGCAGAGTAAACAATAACATTTGCGGATGAAACCCCCCCACGAGCTTTTATATCTGCCGACTAAATAAATAGTAAACAAAAAGAGTGCGCCTCGTGTCGCTAAGAAAGAAAAGGTCTATTCGAGGTATTTTTGAAATTCGCGCGCAAAACTAGTGGCTCAACTTACCCCACTGTATGGAATAATAATATTTTCGCATTGAGTATCGAAGCATATTTCTCGTGGATATAATATAAAAAGCTCGATTTAACGTACGAGCGATCGAATTAGTCAATAGCGAAATATTACGAATATTATACAATATTTGTAATTAGCGCGTACAGAAAATGAAGAAAGTTTTCCTCTACCCTTAAGCTCGGAAAAAATGCGAGAGAGAAGCGTTCGGAGCGGCTCCTGGAAAATTCGCTCCGCCGAAGCAGTATCTCTACGACTTTTCCAAGCGATTACTTAGCGAGATTGAAAATTTGTTAATTTATCACACATCTGGAGAGAGAAGCTGTCTGCCCCACTTTTCCTCGCAGAACGTATATATCTGACCATTCAGCCTATGCTTCCCCTCTCAATTGCATTATTCATACAGCTAGACATGATATCTATATCTCCACACCGTCACACACACGCAGGCATACTTACATGTGTGTGTGTGTGTATATATATATATACATACACCCACACACGTACAGAGGCATTCGTCTCTGCGGGAGTTTCTTCCTGTGTGTCGGTCGCCGGCAGCCCCCGGATATTACGTTGCGCTCGCTATTGCTCTTCGGGACGAGGGACGGGAAAATTGCGGATCTCTCTCTCTCTCTCTCTCTCTCGCTACTTTCTTCGTGCTTCGCTTTGTTGTTCCTTTTTTTCTGGTTATCGGAGTGGATTTTAGCGATTCCTCGCGCTCTTTTTCTTTTCCTCTTCGAAATCAGCGTGCATTTTTGTGTACGATCGCGATTTCGATATTTCAAGTGCCATCGTTTATCGCAGAGCTGTTTTCGCGAAGCGCGACAACACTCAGTGGAAATAAAAGATCCGAGAATTCGTGATTTGCAGAGCGATGAATGAATGTATACGAGTATATACAAAAAGTTTTTTTGAGTTTATGTCGAGGTCAGAGTGTTATGTATCAAGTTTTATTTATGAGATTTTCTAGACTACGGAATTTAGGTGTGAAATTAGCATAAAAATTGTATTGTAAGAACTATCTGTAATTTTAAGCTTATGCTCATGAATTTTTGTATTTTATTATACGCGTAACTAGATATTGACGCGATGTTTTCAACTTGAAAATCTGTTAGCCACAGCTGATTCATAAAACTATATTTTTCCGAGAAAAAATTTGCCAAAACTCGTATTTTGGTATACGATAATCCCCGATTAATCAAAATTCCCCGATTTATAAATTTCGCAAATATATCATATACGCGCGGCCTTAATGCGCAAATCGTAAATCACGATGAATTAGCTCATTACGCAATGAGAAAATCGAGCGCGTTTCCCACAGTAATTATATCGTCGTCGATGAGCGATCTCGGGAACAATATATCGACGCGATACACGCCGTGGCGTGTGGTATATACATAGTGATACAAGCTATCCGATTTGCAGCAACAAGGACACCGCGAATTAGGCGCACAAGGGGGCAGCCATTCAGGAAAGGATGAGAGGAAATTTTTCGAGGGGATCGCATGCTGTGAGCCATGATCTCTCTCTCTCTCTCTCTCTCTCTCTCTCTCTCTCTCTCACTACGTCAAGTTGCCTATATCCCCCTCCTATATATTTATATGTATATGTACGCCGGCGACGGCGTATCTCTCTATATATATCTCTCGCGTAACGTGTGCGAATAGACAAACGCGCCGACGTATCGTATATACGTGTATAGGTATACGTGTACTTACACACGCGCACGAGTACATATATGTATATGTGCATATCCACCAATTTTCGGAAGCAACTCTCCCCAAAAGTTGCAAATTTTTTTTTTGAGGCACACTTACTAGACCTACTTTTTCTCGTTTCTTATGTCATTCTGAACGAGAAAAAAATTCGCGTGCACGGCCAATGGAAGGGTATACTTTGTTCCGGAGCAGAAACGACTCGAAAAACGAGAAATAATTTAAAAAAAAAGAATTCATCGATTTTTTTTCTGGAAAACTATGGACTTACAAAAATGTCTTAAAATTCATTAAAGAATGCTCTGAAATTTTTTCAGATTTTTAAAGAACGTTTTTCGAAATTACGATTTTTTTAGATTTTCGAAATATCAAAAATTGATTTGGATCAATCTGAAAAAATTTCAGAGCATTCTTTGATGAATTTTAAGATATTTTTGTTGTAATGAAATTTTTATAAAAGCCCATAGTTTTCAAGAAAAAATCTATGAATTCATTTTTCGTTAATTAATATTTCTCGCTTTTTTCGAGTCTTTTTTGCTCCGGCATAAAAGTATACCCTACGATCGGCCATGCACGCAAGCTTTTTCTCTTTGAAAATGACATAAGGAATGAGAAAAACCAGGCCTGGTAAGTGTGCCTTCAAAAAAAAATTTTGCAATTTTTGGAGAGAGTCATTTTCGAAAATTGGTGAATATGTACGAATATGTCGAATTTCAACGAAAAAATGCACTTTTCCTTGATCTAGAAATCTAAAAAATTTTTTTAAAGCTAGAGGTTTTGGACCGTTCTTCTGTGAGTCGAAAGATAGTCAAAAGTGCAGAAGAACATGGGAAAATTACTATAGTAAACACATTTCTGAACCATTTTACGATGTTTTTAGAGAAAATTAATGCATCAAAGCACTGGAATAATAACAACTACGAATGTTCCGGAGGCACCAATAAAATTTCGAATAACACTATAATAAAGTATTACAAAAGAGCTTTAATTTAAAAAAAAACATGCCAAGTTTCGATGCTCTGATTAAAAGTTATGCCCATGTAAAAAAAAAAATAAATAATAAATATCCAAATAGCCGATTTTTTCTTTTTCCTCCATATGGCTCCCCATGTTAAATTTTCATATTCTATCTTTAAAAAAATTTTTAAATTTCTAAACCAAAGAAAAGTGCATTTTTTCATTGAAATTCGACATATAATACGCAATGTGAAACGTGAAACGCAGCATTGAAGGATGCACGCGCAATAATCGTTTTTGCGACTACACAATATTAATCGCGTGATGCAACTCGATAAATTAGCGTATAAGCTTCCTCGTAAGCTCGCGTAATGCTCGTGCACGCATAATCGCGGGCTTTGCGGTCTGCGAGGAGCTTAGGCTCACTTTGACCGTTCGTCAGAGCCATTTTCGCTGTATCCTCGAAAAGTTCAAAGTTATATACGCATCGCGTCGTCTCAACTTGATTCGCGAAACGAACGCGATGAATAGCGAATATGACGATGGAATTTGTATATATATGCACGTATGCAAGGTGAATCCAAGTTAGCGGAGGTTAATCTTGGACGGCTGTTATTGCCGTTTGTTGGGAAGTGTATGGAGAGCTTGACATTGAGGCTACTGCAGTTTGGAGATAAAGGATTGGAGTGAAATTTATTTTTCATTCTGAATATGAATGATTATTGCTCATAAGTATATAACAGTAATTTTTTCAAACGTTAAGTACGAAAAGTTACAAGAAATTATAGTCAATCATGTACAGACTTCCCAAACACGTAGTAATTTTTATTATGGTTTAAATAATTTAAAAATTAATTGTTTTTATGTTTATCTGTTCTTAACTTTGTAAAACATTATTAGTTTGGGATTATTATTTATTTATTATGTATTGAATTAAATTGAAACATAGAAATTAAAAATTCTTGACTTGGACTGGATTCGAACCTGGACCTCTGGACCTATAACCACTCGCTTAAGCAGAGTTCTTACATGTAAAACTTTGGATCTAATACATAAATTGAATGTATTTATAATCTCAAACAAAAATAATTTTTACCATTTTATAAATAGTAAATTTTAATAAAAATAATTTTTGTTATAAGTAATATGGTAATTTTTTCTACTGCGACTCGTAATATTCGAACTTAAAAATAGTGAATATCAGCATAATTGTCGTAAAAATTCTGATAATGGCAGTCTGCGATCAAATAATTTCTTGTACTTTTTCGTACTTACAGTTGTAAAAATTACTGCTTTTTTTTTAGCGTAGAAAACCTTCGATGTTCCGTGAACAATCATGAACAAAGCTGCTCTTTCTTTCCTAAGCAATAAATTCAATAACTTTCATATACACGAGAATCTTTGCAATACGCTGCGGAGAAAAAAGCTTGCGCACAGAGTCCACCGTGATAGTTACATAATTTTTTCTTGTTTTCGCCAAATTTCACGTCAATTTTCGCTAAAGTCTCGCTTCACCGAACAATGTCGTAAAATTTGCCAAAAAGTGTCTCGCCACTCAGTGTTTCGTTCTCAAAAATTAATAGCTTCCACCCACGGGCCGAGCTTCTCTCGCGGACACGCCGCGCGCATTAATCGAAAATTCGAAACGTCCGCGCAACGCAGCCAAACGAAACTTAAAAATCGAGATTATATTTCGACGCGGCTTCACCGCTGCGCGAAAGAAAGCCGCGTTTCCAACCAAAAAAAAAAAAAAAAGTAGAATAAGAAGCTCTATAAACTTTCGTCCCCACTTCCCCTATCCTTATACAAACTTCAACTGCGAATCCTGCCTCCCCCCCTCCCCGCATCCTCGCGTTTTTCACCGCCGCCTCGGCCTTTGTCACCCACCCACACCCCTCGACAGCAGACGAGCCGAAAATTCGCGGTATATACAGCAGCCGCGCTTCTCCTCTATATATATATATATACACATACATACAACAAAAGCCGCGCGCACGCATTCACGGCGCCGGCAATGCGCAAGCGCACGATCTCTCTCTCTCTCTCTCTCTCTCGCTCTTCCGCGGCCGTATATAGCGTACCAGAACTCGATGCGGAGAGAGGCTGGCCAGAGCAGCGCAGCGCGCGCGCGAGAGAGCGACGCTCAGTTTTCACGGGGGTTTCGACTGGCTCGTATATACCACGACGAGCGCGCACGCACGCCTGTGCACGTATACATATACGCATAACTGTATATTGTTATATATATATACATATTGTACATATATAGATATATATATACAATAGACACATCGGGCGAGAGGATCTTACCGGACGGGATCCCGCACGCACACAGACGCACGCAGTGCATTTATCACAGGTGGTACGTGGAGATTCGACTTCTTTTTTCCAACCCCCTCCCCCCCCCCCACCCCCAAATTGCCTTTTTTCCCGCGAGAGACGAGGAGAGGAGGAAGGGAGAGAGGGTGCGGGAATCGCAGGACGTGTTGTGTGTGCAGCTGTGTACACGGGACGTTGTATACGTATATATACGGGAGAAGGACCTCCGCGCGTGCAACGCGGGATTATTATTGAGAGAGAGAGAGAGAGAGCGCGTGCGTGCGCGTGTGTTCGAGAGAAAGATGGAGTCGAGCCCGCGAACCCAATCGCGTGTATAATGTGCGGATCGACGTGCGATTTCGCTGCAGGTGCGGTGCGTGAAAACGAAGTTTTCTTTTTCATTCTTTCTTTATTTTCGAGTCGACAAATCCGTTCGCTGCGTTCGCTGCCTTCGCTCATCGAACGAGAGCGCGTTAATTTGAAATAGCGATTTTTCCCGCGCAATCCCCGTGTACGTACACTTGGAGCTCGACGATCGTTCGCAGATGATATTACCTTCGCAGCTATACACACCCGTGTGCAACACGCGACGTACGTCTCTCCGCGTGTATATACGTACATACGTTCAGCATTATTGTCATCCTCGCCGTTGTCTCGCGTCTTAATTACGTAATCGTGCGTTCGCCGATGCGCTGCGCGCGCTCCGTGTATAAATACGCCCGAGGCGCAACTGCGCGCGTCTGCCCGTCCGTCCGCCCGTCCGTCCGTCGACTTCTCCGCCGGGGCAATTTGGTCGTTAAGAATCGTCTCTTTGTTCGCCAAACCGAAGCGACTCGTGCGCCTTTCGCATCTATTATACACACATATATATATATGTGTGTGTGTGTGTGTGAGTGCGTGTACACGCGTGTCGTCGGTTATCCACGAGATACCAACTCTCTCTCTCTGTCTCTCGAACACGAGGATGTGCGTGACTGTATGTAACGCGCGCGACAAAGGAGAGAGAAGACGAAGAGAGCGAATAGGCGAGAGAGAGAGAGAGAGAGAGTGAGCAAATAAAAAATTGTAACATCCTTCTTGAGGCCTATATGGGTCTAGCCCCACACGCCGCTCTCGACGGTGACGCTGCGCTTCCTATATACCCGTCGTGTCGTCTTCCTCCTCACCCGCCGCGCATGGAGGGCAATAAGTTCTTTATTATCGGATTAAGCGTGCGTTTACATCGGAGAGAGAGAGAGAGAGCGCACGCGACGAGTGTAGGATGATATAATCGTCACTTCCGCTGATTTGACATTCAGCGCTTTCTCTCTCTCTTTCTCCGTACGAAGCAGAGAGAGAGAGAGAAAGCCGCGTATTTTTTTTTGACACTCGGAAATTGCGTGGTATTGCAGTTGGGAAATCGGATCGAGGGGGACACAATGAGGCACACGTGCCGCCGATGTAGATGAGCTTCCGGTATCCCTTTCGAGGAGCTCTTCCTCACGGTATATGGTACACACACACACATAAGCGCGAGGCCGAGACTTTTATAGTCGCGAATAAGTTAACGCAAAAAAAAATTCACCGATCCCCCACAGACCTGTCACCTGTGATTTAGCATAAAAATTATTCTGATACGTATACACTGAGAGAAATGTGCGTTAATTTTTCAAACGTTCAGTACGAAAAGTTGCGAGAAATTGTTGTAAAGCGTGCGAAGACCTTCCCAAACACTGATTTTTATTTTGGTTGAAATAATTTAAAAAATTTGTTTTTATGTTTATCCGTTTTTAACTTTGCGGAATATTATTATTATCATTTACTGATTATGTACTGAATTTAATTGAAACGTAGAAATTAAAAATTTTTTACCTGGCGCTAACCACTCACCTAAACAGAATTCGTAAAGCTTTGGATCTAATGCAAAAATCGAATCTATTTATAATCTCAAATAAAAATAGTTTTTACCATTTTAAAGCAGTGAACATCAGCGTAATTGCAGTAAAAATTCCGATAACGGCAGTCTCTGCTCAGATTACCATAATCTCTCGTACTTTTTCGTGCCTACAGTTGTAAAAATTACTGCTATCTCTCCCAGTGCGCGACAACTTTTCGGCAGCACAGGCCTCGATAACGCCTCTGCACGTGAGCCTCTTCCATTGACTTCGGGCCGTACACCGGGGTCCCATCGACAATAACAACATCCGCTCGAATCTCAATTAGACGATGCTATCGACCTCCGCTTTACGTATCGTCCGGAAAAGTGCGCGGCGGACAGAACGAGAGTGTTGGGGCTGCCTTACCGGTCCCGGACATTATCTACTTGTCGCTCGATTCGCCGGGCAATTTTCGAGTGGAATCGAATCGACGGGCAATATCGGCCGCGCGATGATTATGTCGTCCAAGCGGTGTATGCGTATTTGCAGAAGAGAGCGAATGCGAGCAATCGACCGCTTCGATATCAACGAGGCTGTATATTGCAGAGCAGAATTTTTTTTTTAACTGACGCGTGCGGTCGTGAGCTGCGGAGCGTTGAGTTGAGGCATATATTGGCGGAGTGCGATTAGTTGAAATGACGGTCCTATATATTTAAGTGTACAATGTTTGAGTTAAAATTGTAAATTTTTGTAATGTTTGTAGGAAGGTTTTACGACTAGTTATAATGTTAAAGTGAAATACGCGTAATTTTATTAGTACTTTTGATTGTAAATAAAAATATTTTGTGTATAAAAATGAAACAAAAGATGCTAAAAAATTAACGTAAAAAATGAAAAGTACGATGCGAGGTGAAAACTAAGCGAAAAATGTCGGAAAATGTGTGCGGTGACAGTCATTCGACGTTTTAAATCAAACAATTTGCGATTGCGTTGTACACACATGTTGAACACTTTAATCATAGAAAATGATCTAGATACGAATTTTTCGCATTGCCTTGTATATAAAGCGTATTTTTTAAAAACAACGACAATTACGACGTCACGGCTATAAATATTAAAATTATCCGCTTTAATAGAAACTCTAGCATAAGATCTACACGAAGACAAACACATCCCAGTTTTTCATGCAATATTTCATTTGCATAATTCGCCGCGCAAACAGATTAGGTATTTTCTCGTCGGCAATGCGCTGTGGCGCGAAGTTTGAATTTTCCAGTTCTTTACGACACTCCCCCGTCAACGCGTGCACCCCATAAAATTCAGACGACACCACGTGTGTGCGTCTACGTGTATATATTAATATCGATTCGAAACATTCAAAACGTATACGTCCTCAGCATCAACGCTCGCCCACAAGAACGTCTTGCGTAATAACACTTAATGCTTCGCGCATATTCACCGCTGCGGCCTCTCGACTCAGAATAAACAACGGCATGTTTTCCGCGCGACTCGATCTTCAAAATTCATCGCGTACATCTTGCCACAGAGAGGGACACGTCTTCGCGACCGTAAAAATATGGAATCGTACATATACAGTCGAGCGCCGTGACCCAACCCCCCCCCCTCCTTTTTTCCGTATACATGACGAAATCCGTATTTTTCATTCACTTTTTTGCCCCCAAAAGTTGCGAAAAAAAATCTCGGATCGATCAACCGGATAAGGTGTTTTTTGTTCTACAGGACGTAGAGAACAAGAAAAAAATAGTGTACCCACGAAATCGATCTTGTGATAGTGTTTTTTTTGACATCTTTTTGATTTTATGCAGAGATTAATTATTACCCAATTTTTAACAAAATATTCTGGATTTTTTCGAATGCAAGGCTAAATGGACATATAAATAGGCTGAAACCCTTTGAACCCAAACTTGTCTACATTCGATGCACTGGTCACGTACTTTTGAAATAAACGAATTTTGCTTCAGACTCCCTCTTTAGGCTGTTACGAAAATTCTCGATTTTACATTTTTATTCTTTGAATCCACGTAACTTTTGATTCAGCGACTCGATTTTAACTTTGAATAGCTCAAATTAAAGCACTTTTCTTCTACTTTTCAAAAAATGATCTACTTGAGAGACATATATATAGCTCATTGCATTAAAAAATTGAAATTTAGACCTATTAAAAAAATTAGAGGAATAGAGCTTTAATTTGACCTATTAAAAGTTAAAATCGAGTCACTGAATCAAAAGTTACGAGGATTCGGAGAAGAAACATGTAAAATCGAGGATTTTGGTACGAGCCTAAAGGGAGTCAGAAGTAAAATTCATTTATTTCAAAAGTACGTGACTTTTGATCATTGCATCCGATCTAGACCAATTTGGATTCAAATAACAGCTCCTTTATCGTACTTTAAACCTATTTATATACCTATTTAGTATACGAATATTTTACTAAAAATGCGTAATAATTAGCTCTGCATAAAATCACAAAGATGACCAAAAAAAAAAGACAGTGCTACAAGATCGATTTCGTGGGTATACCCTATTTTTTTCTTATTCTGTACGTCCTGTAGAACAGAAAAAACCTTACCCGGTCGATGTATAGCCCGAGATTTCTTTTTCGCAACTTTTGGGGTCAAAATAAAGTGAATGAATAGTACGGATTTCGTCATATATGTCCATATCCATCCTATTTCGGAAACAACTCACCCGAGCAAGTCGCGAAAAATTTTCTTGAAGGCACACCTACCAGACATGATTTTTCTCGTTCCTTAGGCCATTCTGAAAGAGAAAAACCTTGCGTACATAGCCGATCGAAGGGTATACTTTTTGCTCAAAAACGACTCGAAAAAACCAGAAATAATCGACAAAAAAAGAATTTATAGATTTTTTTTCGAAATCTATGGACTTTTATAAAAATTCCATTAGAAGAAATATGTCTTAAAATTTATCAAAGAATGCTCTGAAATTTTTGCAGATTGATCCGACACAATTTTTTAATTTTTGGAAAATTCAAAAAAATCGAAATTTCGAAAACTGTCATCTAAAAATCTGAAAAAATTTCAGATTATTCCTCGATGAATTTTCAGTCATCATTGTTCTAATGAAATATTTTTAAAAGTCCATAGTTTTCGAGAGAAAAAATTCTATAAATTCTTGTTTTTCAATTATTTCCTATTTTCCGAGTCGTTTTTGCCCCGGAAAAAAAGTATACCCTACGATCGGCCATGCATGCGAGGTTTTTCTCCTTCAGAATGGCCTAAGCAACGAGAAAAATCATGTCTGGCAGGTGTGCCTTCAATAAAATTTTTTGCGACTTGCTCGTGTGAGTTGTTTCCGAAATAGGATGGATATGCACATATACACACACACACCCGCAATCCTACAGTGGCGCAGATCTCGCGGCTCTTTGAGGAAGAGAGGACGCGCCGCTGAAAAAGCGCATAACGTATATGCCCCTCGCGCGAATGCGAATCCGTAATACGCGAATCCGCGCGCGTGAAAGCTCTTTTAGCGCTGTGAAAGCCACGTGCGCGCGGCTCCTCACAAAAGCGACCCATTTGCGCTTATTCCTATATGTATACGTGCGAATGACGTGATGTGTGCGCGAGAGTGTCTTTGTACACATGCGATACGCGAGAGGTCCGCAGAGGAGGAAAAAAGAATTTTTTCGGAGAGGCTCGTCCAGATTTTCGTCGAGCGACCCAATTCAAGCGCCGGTCCATTATATATCGAGTCTGACGGGGCACATTGTCAGGCTGGCACAGTGTCGCGATGCGTTCTTTTTTATAGCAACGGCGCAGTTCACTTTATTTTGATAATAAATCTAAATTTTACGGCTGCAATTTTGGAATGAATGCATTTTTGAAAATTGGGGGAAGTATATGTAAATTGCGAGTTGTATATTATTTATAAAATTTTAATCGGTTTAAGCACCTGAGCTATGCGTTAAACGCTTGATAAATAGATTGTCTAATAAATCATTTCTCTCTGTTCGGGTGAAAGAAACGATATTTGGAACCGTAGGGAAATAATCCTGGATAATCCTTTGATATAGATTTATTGTGTGCCATATAAAGATAATATATGTTACGAATTTATTTTTTGTACACTAAAAGCAAAAAATGGCATGGTATCGTAATTTGAAAAAGAGACGCGTATGAAACATTCTAAAATTATGCGTCGAGCCTTTTTTTATTTTTCAACTGATTTTGACAATCAAGGTGCGTCGCGACAGGACTTTAATAATAATAGTCCTTATAAGTATGCAGCCCAAATTCAATAATTTAAAAATCTCTTTATAATTGACTTCCATCTTACAATTTTTTAATTCGACAACAGTCATTCATGAAGTAATAATTTTTATCTCAAAAGTACTTCAAAAACGATATTGCAGCTCCTACAATTTTTCTTCGAAACAACACGAACGATAACGTGTATCTATTGCTCTTTCAAAAATTCTTCAAAAATCGTCGCTGTCTCTTTTAACTCAGCGTCGCGCACACGCAGAGCAAAAAAAAAGAGTAAAACTCGCGGGCACACGTCGATTGCCATGTAGCATCAGCAGCAGATTACGACTTTGTCTCGGGTACAATAGTTTAATAATTGAAAGCTCAACTACACCGTTGTTATCGTCGTTCTCCACGGTACTTTAGCTCCGCCGTCGTTGTTATTAAACTCCGACGGCACATGATATCGCGCTTATATATATGAGCTTATGCGCATGTACTTACGAGTATAGAGCGAGAGGAATTTATTCTCGCGTGCACAGCCCTGTAACTAGTCAATTAGTGCGCTTAATCGAATATTCATCAATTCCGTGACTCCAGATAACGATCCAGCTGATTATGCGCGTTTTCGCGTTCATAATTTATACATTCTGTGTTTTAACTGGTATTCCGTTCGCAGTTTCGCGTGACCTATCCGTTGGTGTAGAATCAGTTCAATTATGCATTAACTGTACAGTACTGTACATTGAAAACGGGGAAATATCTATATTGTTATTTTCACTGTCGTTCAAAGATTAAATATATATGAGCAGTTCTCATAGAAAAATGCACTTTTCGGGGGGTCCAGAAATCGAAAATTTTTTTTCGCTACAGGTTTCGGACCAATCAGACTTTCTTCTGTTTGCCGATAGATAGTCAGAAATGCAGAGAAACATGGGAAACATCGAACATTAGAATTTAATATAGGGAGGTATATGGAAAAAAACAGAGAATCGGATACTCGGATTTTTATTTACTTTTTTTGGCAAACGTACATAACTTTTGATCAGAGCATCGAATTTGGGCATATTTTTTTAAATTAAAGCTCATTTGTTGTACTTTATTGTGGTGTAATTTGAAATTTTGTTTGTACCTCGGAAACATTCGTAGTTATTATTCCAGTATTTCGAAGCATTAATTTTTTGTTCAGAAATATGGTTATTAGTAACTTTTCCCATGTTCCTCTGCACTTTTGACTATCTTTTACCTTACAGAAGAAAGTCTCATTGGTCTGAAACCTCTAGCTTTAAAAAAATTTTTTAGATTTCTGGACCCCCGAAAAGTGCATTTTTCTATGAGAACTGGTCATATAGAAATTAAATTTTGTCATTGAACTAACAGGATTTCAAAATTTTCGATCTCGTCGTCTTAAACATGCTTCGATAATAAAAAATGATCCCTTTGATGTGTAAAGAATCATTTATAATTCTGTTAAAAAAAAGAAAAATTATAATGCGCGTTTAAAGAAAAATTCGAGGTCGTAAAATTTGTTACGAAATCTCCGAGCGCTTCGACTATAAAGATTCCGCGCATGCATTACGAAAAACGTTCTCGAAATTAAAAGGTATACAACTCAAAATTACCATAAAATGTTAGTTGAGTATACCCAACTCAAAATTGAATTTCTTGATAAAGACTCAGGGTAGTTTACATACAACAACCAATATTCCCTGGTTCAAGTGAGTCGATACCCTGAAAGTCGACATAGCCACACTCCCATCCCGTCTTTCCCTCCAACGGTCTCTCGATCAGAAGCAATCCACCCCTAATTACGGCACCTTTCGGTCAGTCTCTTTAGAATCGATCCATCCCTCGCACTATACCAGTCCACAGCCACCAGCAGCACCTCCTTCTCGATGCAATTTACAATTCCAGCCTCCCGCGGCAAATTACTCTCTCTCTCTCTCTCCCTTCATAGAACTCGAGAGGATATCTCCCCCGAGACTCGTCCTCGACGTCCCGTGATTTCGAGCTCGAGGTCTATTGATTTCTCCCCCCCCCCCCTCCTCTCGCAGCAGACTCCAAGTGCGAGCGAGCGAGCGAGAGAGAGGGCAAAGTTCTTATCAAGCCGTGCAATCATCTTATCAGGCGTAGGTGGTCGCTGCAGTTGAATTCCAATATCGCGCTGCTGAACTTGGCGTCGACTCTCCCTCTCTCTCCATTGTCCCAGCACTCGCTGAATGCCATCCTCGCGCGTTCCTGATGGCTAGCTGAGAGCTTTTACCTACCGCGTGACCCAGATTTTTCCGAAAGTCTTTTAAATGATCCGCCGCGACCCCCCCGCGCATCAGAGCCTCGAGGACGCGAGCGAGAGAGCGAGTCTCGGGAGGAAAGAATCCGAGTTAAATGACGGGGGTGGAGGGGGGAGGGGGAGGCTGTAATACCGATGCTGCCGCGGGCTTGTTCCCTTTTAATCGCGCGTTATATAGAATTAGAATTTCGCGTGGAGGGATCCATTAGGTCCGTATGTACATGAGCATATCCGCAGGAGATGTCGGAAACAACTCTACCCCAAAAATTGCAAAATTTGTTTTTGAAAGCACGTCTATGTCGGGCCTGTTATTTTTCGTTCCTTGGGTCGTTCTGAAAGGGAAAAGACTCGCGTGCATGGCCGATCGTAGTAGGGTATACTTTTTTACCGGAGCAAAGAACGAGAAATAATTTGAAAAGAAAAGAATTCATATAGATTTTTTTCTCGAAAACTGTGGTCTTTTAGAAAAATTCCATTAGGACAGAAATGTCTTAAAATTCATCAAAGAATGCTCTGGAATTATTTCAGATTTTTAAAGAACATTTATCAAAATTTTGACTTTTTCTTGGATTTTCGAAAAATCAAAAGCTGTATTAGATTAATCTGAAAAAATTCCAGAGCACTCTTTGATGAATTTTAAGACACTTTTGTTCTAATGAAATTTTTCTAAAAGTCCATAGTTTTCGAGGAAAAAATCTATGAATTAATTTATTGTTAATTAACTACTTCTCGTTTTATCGAGTCGTTTTTGCCCCGGTTAAAAAGTATAACCTACGATCGGCCATGTGCGCGACTTTTTCCTCTCTCAGAATTAACTAAGGAACGATAAAAAACAGGCCTGGTAGATGTGCCTTCAAAAAAAATTTTGCAATTTTTTGTTCCCGGTAATTCCTGGAGATGCACATATATATATGCAATAATACCGATAAGTGTTTATAGCTATATTTTTGCACACATACACAGTTGAACTGCGAAGCGATGTGTTGCCACGATTATTTTTGCAATTCGTCTGTTCGAGGCCATAATAGTATAATTTTTCCCGTTTGAATGTACAATCGCGCGGGATTTTTCCACTGAAAATTGTTGTTGTTCGCGCGCGAGATTGCGACGCGCTTTTCGCGCGGCTGCGTCCTTGAGCTTTTGACGCGGGGTCTTCGCGGCGTCGCTCGTAAATAAAACGGCAAAACATAAACTTGCATTCGTTACGAAATATGAAACATATATATAGGCACATATGGTCGCGTAGTCGATAAGATAAAGTTGCTTGATATTTCGGCGTCGCGCTCAATAAAAGCGTTTATGTGCGACGATCTGCGCAATATTGATATATATATGACCAATTCTCCTAGAAAAATGCACTTTTCGGGGGTACCGGAAATCGAAAATTTTTTTTAAAGCTAGAGGTCTCGGAGCTATCAGACTTTCTTTTGTAAGCTGAAAGATAGTCAAAAATGCAGAGGAACGTGGAAAACATGGAACACATGAGAATTTAACGTGGGAAGGTATACGGAGAAAATAAGAAAACCGGCTATTTGGATTTTAATTTTTTTAAACGCGGACATAACTTTTTTTCAGAGCATCGAATCTGGGCATATATATTTTTAAATTAAAGCTCTGTTATTGTACATTACTGTCGTGCAATTGGAAATTTTATTTGTGCTCAAAAACATTCGCAGTTGTTATTATTCTAGTATTTTGACGCATTAAATTTTTGTATAGAAAAAAATCGTAAAATGGCTCGGTAATGTGGTTAGTAGTAACTATCTTTCGACTTACAGAAGAAAGTCTGATCGGTCCGAAACCTCCGGCTTTAAAAAAAAAGTTTCGATTTCTAGACCCCCCGAAAAGTGCTTTTTTCCAGCAGAATTGGTCATATACGCGCGTACGTGCCCGAATGTACACAGATCGGATAGTTCGCAAGCGGGAAAATATCGCGTTCGAAATATCCGTATAACAGGCGGACTTTAACGACTCTATACGTGTGTACATACGTATATGTTCGTACTTACGTACGTACACACACTCTATCTATTATATATACATATATAAAGAGAGCTACGAGAGAGAGAGAGAGAGAGAGAGAGAGAGAGAGAGAGAGAGAGAGAGAGAGAGGGAGAGAAGTTTCAACGGTAGCCAATGTACGCTATGATAAACTTTAACGACGTGTTTATATAGGTCGCGATAGCGTTGAACCCATTAACCTCTCATCCCACTCTCTTTCTCGAGGATCGTTCATCCTAAAAAGCAATTTGCCGAATATTCCTTCTACGTGTAATCACGTCCCGCTAAAGAGGCCCCCGCCGTCAGTCAATTATACGGAAACAATAAAGCTCGCGAGCTTTTCGTGCACTTATACACTTATATATATATATATATACACACACACACACACATACATTATAATCTATGGATCGAGGAGTCCATTCGAAAATTCAATAAGCCTATGGAAAGCGGATGTCGGCCCCCCATTAAGCAGACCGTATATATTATATACACACGTATATATTATGCGCGTATTATATATGTGGCCTCCGCTGGATCCCCTTAGCTCCTCACGCATACGTAACGAGGAGAGGCGGACACACGAGCGAGCGAGTGTATAGTATCTCTCGTCAAAAAAAAAAAAAAAGAAAGAAAGGATCAGCTGTCGAATCGATATGCATCTCGCTCTCTTATCAAGAGTCTCCTGACCTATCGGCCCCCCCCCCCTCACACCCTCCTCTCGCGAACACGTGCCGCGCACTTTGCTCTCAAGCTCTCGTCGTACAATCCATATATGTATATGTGGCTTGCAGGAAGAACCACTTAAGTGACTTTTTGTGAAAATTTTTTATGTCGAATTCGAGGTGCTCTTACTGCCCTTTTTCAGTATACAATAATCACGTTTTCGATATACACGTACATTTTAAATGTTAACCGATTGTACAATCACTTGACTACTCCTCTTGTAAAAATGTTACCGCAGAACCACTTAAGTGCACTGGTTTTTTTTTTATTTTTGTGCTCGATACACCGTGTGGAGTACATTAAAGCTGTATAATATATATGAAATTACCTATACCGATATATTCGTCGGTTTTTTGAAAAAATGTTTTAATTTTTTTTTAATTTTTGAAAAACTGTCAATTTGCAAAAGCAAAAAAATCGCTGGGATTGCTCTGATAAAATTCGTATGTATTCCTTAGCTCATTCTAAGAACTTATTACTCTTAATAATTTTTTCCAAAAGTGCGTGTTTACCGAATAAAAAATTCGTAAAAGTCTTCGTAAAAAATTTTGAATTTATAATATGCGCCAGTTTGACCACACCGATGTTCAAAATCAACCTCCAAATCACGTATCTTTTAGGTTTGGACATTTATTCCATTGGTTAGAGGGGTTCCAGATGCATTGCAAATGAAAGCGTTCTTGAAACCTTGAATTAAGGGGGTCCGATACTCATTAATGACGTGTCACTAACCATACGATATAAAAGTGCTTAAATAAAATAAATATAACGAATTACGCAAATTCAAAAGATAGTTGCCCTCCGTCTTGGTATCATCTGTCAATATGCAAAGTTTGAAATCGAAATATTTAGGTGTTGAGGAGAAAAATGCGAACGAAAATCAGTAGCTGTCAGCAGAAGCATTGATGTCAGGTTACCGCTACTGAATTTCGTTTGCATTTTTCTCCTCAATCCCTGAATATTTTGATTCCAAACTTTGTATGCCGATAGATAATATCGAGACGAAGGGCAACTATCTCTTGGATTTGTGTAATTGATTATATTTATTAGATCTAAGCACTTTTTTTATAGTACGTTTAGTGACGGGTCATGAGTGGCTATCGGATCCCCTTAAAAAAAAATTGTGGAAAAACCATGCTTCTTTCCTTTAAACCCTTTCCTATCATTGTTAATATCAATTTTCGAAAATTTCAATTGCACCACTGGAAAGGGCACGAGTTAAACTTCAAAAATATACCCCGTCTGAATGTTTTCAATTGCAAATTGCATTAGTTACGAGCCCTGAAAGAGAGTGACCGCATAACCACTTATCTGAAAAGTTCCCGCAAAACCACTTAACTCGAGTAATTTGTTTAACTTGCGCGTCGAGAAAGAAACTACCTACAAATTTAATGCTACAATTGCATTCGTATTAGATACCCAATGAAATGAGCCAATATTAGATCTTTTCTTCGACATTTCGATCTTACGTATACTACACCAAACATTGAAATCGCTTTTTCTCAAGTATTGTTCCTCCCGTAAGCCCCGGAATACTCATAACACAAAAAACCATATCTATACACCACGAAATACTCCACATCATCCCTTTCTTCTCTCTCGTTCAAGGTCGGCGTGTGGCATCAGCATCAGCATCAGCAGCAACGACGACGACGTCGCTGGTATAGCTTCGGCCCGAGACATCCTCGCCTCCCCCTCCACCCCCCGCCCCGGGCGGCCAGTCAAGACTAAGAGTGCCTGTGAGAAGAGGAAACGGTGGACGAGTGCTTGGGAACATACGTCGGCGGCTCTCAGCGCGCGCGAGCACGCGTCAACGCACACCCGCACACGCACAGGCGCATCAGAGACACAGCGAGCGCTAGTGAGAGAGAGAACGAGAGCCGTGATGACAGGCGGCCGCCGCGGCAGGAAGGGATCTCTGTAGGGGGAGATCCGCGCGCAGACCGGCTAATCGTCCAAGGTGGCACAGATTGAAGCGACGAACCGGCCGCACATCGCTGCGCGTCCCCTTTGTGTCTCCGCACATCGTGTGTATATATACACGTATATACGTGCACGGGTCCGGCCGCATCGGCTCGGCGATATCAGAGGGCGCGCCGCGGGCAGTGCTTCCGCCCCCTACGCGCGTAACGCACATGTGTGAAAGAAAATAGAGAGAGAGAGAGAGATCGCACTGGGATAGTATCAACGTCGTAGACTGGAGCGAGCGCCTCGACGCGCTGTTGTCGGCAGTCAGTAGAGCCGCGGCGGTACAAGCGCAGCCATGGAGGTGGCCACCGAACTGTGAGTAATTGTTGTTTATGTGGATAATACGTGTGTGGTATGTGTGTGTTATACGCGGGAGGATCCGTAGAGCGCGAGGAGATAAGGGACGCGTCGCTTCCTGGGGGATGATCGAATGCTAATCGCGCGGAAGAGATTCCAGTTCGCGTATTATATGCGTGTGTATACGCGCTGTGTATACGTGTACGGGATACGGGATGGTAATGCGATGTGCGCCGCCGTGACTTTTCCGATGTGATGGATGACGGGGGGTCGTTGAGACCGCTGTGGCAGGAGGTGAATTTTTTTTTTCTTTCTCCGGGGGTGGATTGACCTCGATTTTTCGGCGGTGCGCGCGAGCTGCGCTCGTGGCTGTATTTAAGCATTGTCGCTGTATGCTATACGAAGACCGGGAAAGTTTTCGAAGTTTTTCGAAAGTTCGGGTGGGAACGAGTTCGTGAAACGGTTGAAAAAAGTAAGGGGATTCGCACAGATTTTTTTGCCTCGAAAATTGTGGACTTTAGAAAAAATTTTCGTCGTTCGGGATTCGTCGAAGAATCCCGAGTCGTTTGGAATGTTTTCGAAAAGTGAAAAATTGTACCGGTTCGTTCTGAAAAAATTTGAGCGTTTTTTGGAAGATTCTAGGGTTTTTTATTGTTGTGAAATTTTTATGAAATTATAGTTTTCAAGAAAAAAAATCCCAACTGTGCTACTATTCGTTGTAATTCAAAGAGATTTTTGAGAAAGAGGTTTTTGTATACATTCGATTCGATAACGAGTTTTCACAGCTCTTTTATTCACAAGTATAATTGACAATCGTCACGACGCATGTTTCCTTTGAAAAAATCATATGAGGTTACAAAAATAATTTAGCATCCACGTCAGGATCGCAATTCAAGATACCTTAAAACTAAAGTCATCCAGGTTGTCAGCACTGCGGCGGAAAGTTAAATTACATTTTCAAATTCAACGGAAAAATAGAGTGAAAATCTCCTTTTCTCGTCGTGCAAAATCTTTTCGAATTTCCCGAGTAATCTTTCAGGACGAATATCACTTCCTTAACTCGGAAGCTTCGCAACGGTATAAAGTTTCGAGACTTTCTGAGAAGAGGATCCTAGTTCTCTTTTCAAAAATTAATATCGAGCAACCATTAAAAATCCTTCTTTTTCTTTTGACACTAAGAATTCAGTTACATCGTTCTCTCAGTAAACCAAGAATATATTTCGAAAATAAGTGATACCTCGTGGACGTAGAAAGCTGAAGCTCGCAGTAGCTCCAGCCAAAATTGTGTATGTGCGTCCACAAACTTTACAGAATTATAACTTTCACCTAGAGTCACAATTCAAGAAAATTTACCTTCTCACTGAAATTGAGAGTGAATTTTGACTTTCAAACAGTGAAACTGCGAAGTAAGCGTGAAACACTGGCTTTCCCAAGAACGTTCTCGCCGACGTTTCGATATCGACGTCGAACCCATTGTACAGCCTCTATGAGACATTGTTCTCCCCGCCGAGAGCATTATATACCTCGAGGACCGTAATGACTTGATGGATGATCAATTTTTATTACCCCCCTTTTATAATACACGTTCTTTCCTCCTTCGAATCTTCGTCACGCTCTGCTTGGCGCGTTCTCGCGAGGCGTCGAATAAAAAGAAGCGTATACCACACCGTCGATCAAAAGCGTCCTCGACGCTCACCGCCCCGCACTCGGAAACTTTTTAATCCTCGCATCCATAAAAGATCTCACGCCGCGGAAGCATCAGAATTTCGTATATACACGCGGTCTGCCACATCGGACCTTACGACAAAGGAACTCCCGTATACGGCGTGTATACAGACACGATACCATCGTTATATGTGCTCTCGAAGTGGATCCTCTGCGGCGCACGTGTCCACGAGTTCGAGAAACTTATATATTATCGTTACATATTATACGTAAACGTTGGAAACTCTCCTCGCAGTCGAAACTGTGTATATAGTCACGAGAGCTCGGACTCTGTCCCCACATATATATACCCAAACACGACTTCCCGAAACTGTCTAGACTTGGCGAGTCGCGTTTGAATTGGACGAGCGAAGACCATAAGTTGTCCTTCTCTCGGCGTCGCGGTCTCGAGACTAATGTATAACAACTCCGGCAGTGCGATGCGGGACGCGACGAGGACTTTTTCTCTCGAGAGCCCGGGGGAAAAATTTCAGCGACGCGCATAACGAGATTATGCGAGTGTATTATATATAGGGCTGGGTTATAACGACACCGTTGGAAAATTGGATGCAGAAGTTTAGTTGCCATGTCGACGAGTTGGGAGTCGTGACGCTTTTACCGGATGATACACACACAGTCCTCCCCGGCGTCGATCCAATCAAAACTATGTGTATAATCCAGCCAAGTCCACGAAGTAATGGGGAAAAAACAGCTTCATTCCGGAGACGCGTGGAATGTGGAGGCGTTAAACGCCTTGTCATGGGGGGGTTTCCTTTATTTCATTAGAGCAAACTCACTCTCTCGCTCTCTCTTCAACTTTTTTTTTTCTCGTGACTTGCCGTATGGGCTGGTTTTACTGGGATGTGCGTCGGATCCTGTTTTGAAAAAGGCCTCGCGCGTTGCGAAACGTTTGTTTGAAGCATTTAGTGTGCGTTTAATCATGTGATTGATCGTAAAAATCATTGCGTCATAATAGGATTCGCCACGTGCGCGCATCGGCTCACATGTGCGAGATTGTGCGGTTGCGCGGCACAAGCGTACGTCGCTGCTCTTTGATTTGTAAACATAAAAATCGGCCGCACTGTTTGCAAAGAGACTTTTTCCAATTTTACCGATTGTAAACAACTTTTTCGGAGGTGCTTCTATTATTTTGTTTGTTCCGTTACTTTTTGGCTTCTGAACAGCTATGAATTTTTGAATTTTCGTAAACGCGCGCCGTATCGATTGTTGTTCACCAGTCAATTGTCACTTAAATTCAAATGTGAACAACTTATTTTTAAATTCACTTGGGGCAGCAAGAAAAAATGGTATAGTGGAATAAGAGGCTTTAGAAAAAATTTTTCCGATTTTTAATTTTAATTTGTGAAACGAATAGAAATGATACAGTTCCATTAAAAAAAATTAACAATTTTAAACGTAGATGGTAAATATAGCATTTACCTAGTTTCGTGTACGAAATGTAAGTTTAATGCTTTCAAATTATATGTTTCCGCTTTCTCGCTTTGAACTCGGAAAATCGTATTACAAATTCGTAATCCATTTCCAAGTAAATGTATAAGTCGACAACTAAGTGTAATTCCCACAAACGTAACTAGACACGCAAATGATTTTCCACGGAAGTAATCCCTTATTAAAAATCTCATAACGATCGTTTTATTCTTTCAGTTTATTATTTCATGATCAATTTAACAAAAAATTTGATCGCAAAAATTTTCTTATGAGAGAAAGTCCGTGCACGAGAGAAAAACGTGAGTTTCATTCGGTAATCTCGATGATCCTTTGGCACAGATCTTCGCATCAATATTCATCGTTCTGCGTCCACATCATAACTTAAATCTGGAAACACAAAAGCTCTCTTTACTTTTTCTTCTGCCCTATGAGAGGCGCATATATATATATCTATAAAGAGGATTAATGTTATTGTGACCGGCCTTGTCGATAGGCGTGACTTTCATGAATATTTACGCGGAGTCGCGAGAAGGATAATCGAGCAGCTCGTTGGCAATGCAAATTACGGCTTTGATTTTCGCTTATGGAAGCGGAAGACGAAGTTATCGCTGGCTTTGAGAAGTGCGCTCTATTTCGCTCGTCTTTATCTTTAGCATTGAAATTCGGCCCATAAATAATCCACAAAATCTGTTATTACAGAGACATCACGATAAAAGCGGCCTCTTGATCTGCAAACAATGCTGTCTTCTATTAAAGATATCTCTTCTCTCTAAATCTAAAACAGTGAAAAGCCACTGTTTTTTTCGTCCATATTAATAATTTGAAAAAGTTATAATGGATGCAACTGTGAACTAGTGAATAATCAATTCAAACAGGTTAAAAAAATGAACCAATTGAAAAAGTGTGGAAGGACTACCTAAAATAGTAAATATGAATATTGCAAATAGTGAATATAAACATTGCAAACAGTGAATAAAAATAATATGATATTTTTTGCACTATGTGTAAACAGTGAACAATTTCCCTATTTGGGAGGTTAATATTATTTAACTATGAGAAATAGTAAATTTTTCGCTGTTTTAGATTTAGAAAGTGAACTACATAATTTATGCAACAAATAATAAAGGAAGAGCTTATGTAAATGACCAAACTTACAGATCGCACAAATACTAAATGTCATTACCGAAATTCGCATTCAACAACGATCCACCTCTGCGTCGCTCCGTTCGTTCACTTAAAAAAAATTCGAAGCTCCGGCTGTAAGAAACGAAACAAAGACGACCGATCACTTAAGTATATACACCATTTATCGAGCATACCTCGTGCCGAGCTGGAGCAACAGGTGTATAAATAAACAGAGCCCAACGCCTGCCAAGACGGTACACTTGTACAGTCCCGAGTTCTCGAGCGCGAGATCAGCAGGTGGCTAACTTTAGCTTTGAAAAGGTGGCGAGATTCGCTTGTGGGTTGGACTCTAGTGGCGAATTCGATTTTTTTTTCCTTCACTTGCGCGTAATATAAGATCACCTCGATGTTTTGGTCATGAATTTTGATTTGAGACAAGCGTTTTAAATGGGGGTAAACAGCCCAATAGATAGACACTTATAAGGAAATATTCGTACATAAACTCGTCTACTGAATACAAAATTGGTTCTTTTTGTACAAGTAAAGTTTTAATCTACTTAAAAAACTATCGAGGATTGTATTAAGAAAGGATCAAGCCGTCACTAATAATTTTAATCACTTTAAATTATAAAAAACAAGGAAAAACGTTATATACTTCTGATGAATCGCGCGAACTACGAAAGATGACTTTCCCTACTTTTCTGCGCACGAAATTCAAATGTTCAAAAAATTATTGTTACTAAAAATAAACGTCGAAACCTTATTTTTACCGTTGTGAAAAACATTGTTTGCATTTTTAAATTTATAACAATTTATCAAGCGTAAAAGTGTCCATCTACTGGGCTGTTTACCCCTATGTATGATTGCAAAATTTTGTTGAAATAATTTTACCTAAAATTAAAATTAACATTTCTTCCCCTCTCATACTCATATACTGTGCGCGAATGAAAAATTCTCGTGAAATCTTAAATCACATCACGAAAGGAATCTATCTGATAAAGTGTGTCGTTATATTTCGGTCGTATTTTCCATCATATTTTTTGTGACGGTCTTGAGACCAAGACGAGCATCACACACATAGTGACATTCCATCTCTGTATATAGTCGAGCGAATGCAATAGCTCACGAGCGAGCCTCGGAAAAATCCAAAAACTTCGATCAATGATTTACAGCTCAATCCGTCAAAGCCTACAGCGCACCCCTCGATCGGCAAACACACCACTTACAATTTTTCTTTTTTCCCAAACCTTAAAAGAAAAAGTCCTCGGATGATGTATCTCTCTTGACTCTCGCGCATCGATCACTCACTTTTCTCTCGGCGATTGGATTCTCAAACTGCTCCCCCCCCCCCTCCCTTTGAGCGAAGCTTTTTTTTTTATTAAACCTATATATACATGCGAATCGCAGAACTATATATTATACGCGTGACGAGAAAGAAACGAGGTCATCGGATTCGCTTCGAAGGGCTCAAGTTCTCTCTCTCTCTCTCTCTCGATAAAGACGGATTTTCGCAGAAGCGATTTTAATAATCAAGAGAATCGACGAAGACTCGGAACGGAGGCAGAAAAGCGCTTTCCGTCCAATCCATTCAACTGACCTTTAGCCTGAAATTTTATTTTCGCGTTGGTGTATACATCTCGTTAGCGAGTCGATTTATAGAACGATTGACACTGGTGAATGCGAACGTGTATACGTGTACTCTGTATCGATTTCGCCGCAGCAATCGCTTTGCGCTCGAACGAGATTAGGGAAAAAGAAGTGAATCAACGAAAGCCGAGTTTTTTCAAAGTTGGAAAACGGGAAAATACTTTCACACACACACACACACACATTCACATATACACACATGAAAGTAGAAAGAAAGAAAGAAACCACACGTGCTTTTTTTTAGCGAAGCTTTTTCCCGAGTAAAGCAAGGCAAGAGAGAAGCTTTTAATCGGCGGCCGACTTCTCGCTTTTGTCGCCTCGACTGTGCGGGAGACAAACGGAAATGGAGGCGCTACTCGCCGTATATAAGTATATACGTATATTCGCAAGTGGGAAGAGAGACAGCGACGTGTTAATTAATTTTTCTTTCGAAAATAGAGCCAACTTTATTTATTGCACTTTGCGCGCAATCTCCAGTGGTTTATTTGCTCGGCGTATAATGAGAGCCGCAATTGTGGCGCGTTGATATAATTATATTTGCGGCTTCTTCGCGCGCATTTGAATCGAATTAAAAATTTTAATTTCGCGGAAAATAATTTATAGCAGCGGACATGATGAAACGAGCAATTTAATTTGTAACGCTATTATGTACAATAGCGAATCAAATTACAATTGAACCACGAGATACAAGCCTTTTTTAAGGTTATAGAATTCAGCAAAGTTTCGAGTTACCTGAACAAATAAAATTTGCACAATGCACGCGGAGAATTTCAATGATATATCCTTTCGGAGCGAGTGAAAGGGAGATCCTTTTTTAACGCGCGGCGTTAATTGGGAAATTTCTTTTGATGGAAAATACAATAATTGGTATTATGGAACATACGCATTTCAAGCATAGAGAATCGCGAATTTATACGAAAATAGATAACTTTTGAAAAATGACGGAATATCGTTGATGCAAAAAATAATTTCTTTTCGACACGCCACTCAAAATTATTTCATCTCCACAATCTCATTACGATCTGACGAGTTTACAAGCCGATCGCGTCCTCTTCGCCCGTCCCATTGTTTTCAACCGAGATGAAAATTCGAAGGTGGAAATTCGAATCCAAAGAGAGTCGCGCACGCCCGTCAAAAAAATCACTCTTTTCCGCCGGAAATCCACTGGTCGCGTCGCGCCAAATTCGAAATTCAATTTCGACATTCGACTCGTCCCGCTCGTCGCAGTAGTAACGTCCGAGTTCAGTCGTCCGGTCACTCTCTCTTTCCCTACCCCCGTCTCGCATTTCGACCTATATGTAAACGTGCATAAAACGTAAATTTTCCGACATAAAGCGTAAATTTTCTCGTCAACACGCCGAATTTCCGCGCGACGCCGCGAAAGCAGAAAAGAAAGAGCAGAGCCCGACCAGGCGGAAAAATCGGGAATCCGTTACAAGGTCGAGGCGGCGGGTAGTCGAGGCTTATCTCTCGTCGAGGCGCCGTTCCGTAAAGACAGCCGGTATGTATAGTATATACACGTATACGTAGTATACGTATACGTATATATATGGCAACCCGCACGTAGATAAGACGCGCGAAAAGCAACGAGGGCTGTAAATGGGCCGACGGACAGCCGCTATAGGGGCGGGAGGGGGGATGGGAGGATTATTATCGCGACGGCTCGTTTACGGCTCGTTTCCACCAGGCCGACCAGCGATGACGGATCGTTTTGCGCATAATATCGTGACTCTGTGTATACTCGCGACGTTAATTACGTGTGCGATACACACGAAAAAGGAGGGAAGGGGGGGGGGGTTAAAAAGGCGAGCGACTCGCGTAATTACGGGCGGTTGACGACAAAAAAAAAGAAGAGAAAAAAACCGCGTGAGAGGATACGCGCGAGGCTCGCGTGTGCAGATGATGTGGGGCTTCAATTCAACGCGCTGTAATTCGGTCGCGCGCGTAAACAGCGCCCGCAGAGAGAGGGAGACGTGTGCGCGCACGTGAATGTCGTTGACACGCGCGCAGCGTGTCGCGTAATTACTCCGATTTTCCGCCTCTGCTTTCCCTCTCTCTCTCTCTCTTTCTTCTCAGCGATTTGTCGCGTGTGTGTTAAGCGTTAAGAGGACTGATACACCTTTAAAATGTTAAAAAGTGAAAAATTGAATTTTATTTTTTTTGTTGACTTGACATTGTTTAAATAATGTTTTATGTAATGGTTTTGGCTTATAAATAATGTTATCAATACAAAACAATTTTTATATGTGTCATATTCCAGGTATAACATGTCTTCGAAGGCCAGAATTCATGAATTCCATTTTTTTCATTCACCGCAGACTTTAGTGGAATCTGGGCATCGGAGAGCACTCTGGCAGGTCCAGATCTGCTTTAAGAATAAGTAGTTTCCAGATGAGTGTGGGGATTTCCAAATAATTAAGATTCAAAAAAGTTGGATACAATTTATTACAAAAATTAATTAAAAAATGTAAAAAATTATAAACATTCTTCTTAAATTGTTTATAACTTTTTTGAATCTTAATTATTTGGAAATCTCCCACACCCATCTGGATACTAAATATTTTTAAAGCAGATCTGTACCAGCTAGAGAGCTCTCCGATGCCCAGATTCAACTAAAGTCTGCGGTGAATGAAAAAAATGGAATTCATGGATTTTGTCCTTCGAAGACATGTTGTACCTGAAATATGGCATACATAAAAATTGCTTTATGCTCATAACACAATATATAAGCTAATACCATTATATACAACATTATTTAAACAATGTCAAGTTTACAAAAAATAATATATTCAACTTTTCATTATTTAACATTTTAAAGGTGTATCAGTCCCCTCAATTGAATGTATAATATACGAGAGCGTCCTTTTTCGCTGAAAAACAAGAAGAATCTTCGAAACAAATACGCCCCTTTATACGACGGTCGCCCACTACACACTCGCTCCGATGGGTATACGTATAGTTCGAGGGCTTCCGATCGCCTCGATTTCCCTTTGGGCCGAGAGGCATCCGCCTGTGTAGAGGAGAGAGCCGAGAGAGCTGGAAGAGCAGAGAAGTTTCGAGAGAGAGAGACAGGCTGAATTCGCCGCTCGACGTACTTATTTCACTCTCGAGTCTTCGGCAGGCTGGGCACATGTATACACATATATATGTATATGTACAAGCTGTATATATCAGACGGAGAGGTGAAAAGCGAGGCGGTGAGGTGGAAACGTCGTCGCGCGACACGAAATTGAATTACACGAGTTTCGTGCGACGAAAGTTTTGAATGTGGAACGTTCACTTGTATATATACATCCAAGTTTGACGGTCTCTTTGATTGGCGATGGGTGCGCGTATATACGACTTTTGTGTGCGAATGCAGCGGTCAATTAAGACAGCCGGAGAGTTAAACGGAATGTTTTGAGGTCGCGTAAAGGGATGCATTGCGGAATTTTCTGCAACTTTGACATTTCTCACTTGGCGCAGTCTACACAGTTTTTTAACGCCTCACAAACTTTGCTACCGCAGTTTATGACAATAATGTTGCGTAAAAATAGTATGGAATTACATTTTTTTTCGAATAAGTACGAGTATAAAGAAAAATAAATATAAAATTGTATTTACGGTGTGACACATCTGGTATATCCGTACTGTTTAAATACACGAGTTCTTTTTCTATTTTTCCATTACAGCTACAAACGTTCGTAATTCCAAAGCGATCTTCAGCCAGATTTTCCTCTCGACAAAGCTATTCAATACGGGAATTATTTCGCTTCTAAAGGATGATGCATAGAGAACGAGCTGTGCATGTACACGTATACGTGCTTTCTTTCGCACGGCGACCGCATTGCCATATCCTTCCGGTGGATTCAGTAAAACTTACGCGTGGTGTAGTGGGGAAGGATTATTAAAGTCGGAATGATCCGGTCGAGAACTTGCGCGTGTCGTTTCATAAAGCTCGCGTGTTTACGATGCTTATAAATGCGAAATGCGCGCGCACGTTCTCGTGAGGTTGTTGAACGAAGTGAATCGACGACTATATCATGCTTTTCTCGACGAGTCTGGCTGTGTAATTAAAATTATTTATTATTGTGTGTGATCAAAGTAATTCTTGGGAATTGTAAGACACTTCGTACTCGTTTCTTGATAATGTTTTATTTGCAAGCTTGCGCGTAAAGGATATTTGGAAGCCAAGGATGAGTGAAATGTTCTGTGCGTAGCACCGCAAAAAAAATTGTTTTTCGAAGACACAGGTCATTAAAATTATTAATATTTGTGTAGTTATGATTAGTATTCTTTGAAACAGTGGTCATTTTGATGCCAGTGTTGCAGCTTTATATTTGGATTGCTGAGTTGTGGCGCAGCCTAAATAATAAAGCAATGTCGTTACGATAAATTTGGCTCGGCAGCGCAGAATTGTTATAATAAACATACAAATTTGTAAAATCAAATGCATTAGTGGAAACAAAGAATAAGAGTTAATTTCTAAAAGATCTATTTATATACATATCTGTGAAATAAAACTAGTTCTAATTAATGCCTTCCGGACACGAATTTTAATCTCTGGTAAAATTATACGTATATAATAACGACGTTAAAAATGATGGCTCAATTTAATTTCCTGGCTCCTAAATTAACGCGTAATGTAGTGTGTACATAAAAAACGACGACTACGACGACTGCCGCAGCGTTACACGAAATTGGTCTCAATTACATCGTCTGTATATTTTCATCAACAGAGCTAACTTTAATTATGGCAGAGGCTGCCGAAGGTGCGATGCACCAGAAGAGACGATAAGTGACGCGGCAGATCCGATAGCGGAAGTTGTAACCGAGTCAAGGCCAGTGTTATCCGTAATAAATTCCTGCCGTCCCGCGCAGCACTATTCGGGCGTCTGTCGCTTTTCTTAGACACGCGTGGCCCACATACTCGTACGGTCAAATCCGCCGTGGCAACGGATCGTCTGCGTCGCGTTGAATCGACTAATGCATAGTAGATCTGAGTGAGGGATTAACGAGCCGGGAGTCTATTGTTCGATGCGCTTAATGCAACTATTGATATTGTACGAGGCATAATTTTTGTCGAATACGTTTTTTTAATGCCGTAAAAGCCTTGGATTGTTTAAGGTGCCATTTATAATATAAATAATATAATAACAATCATATTTAATACAATTATAATAATAGATGAAATCGTATTGATAGTTATAAAACGTAGATTTTAAAGGTGTATACCTTTGTTGTAAAAATTAATAATTACGTAAAAAAGACAAAATGCGAAAACTTGCTTTTTTATAATTACTATAATATCAATAATTATGCATAAATTTAATAATTATGCATAAATTAATAATTATGCATAGATTTAAGAATATTTAAAATTTTAATTAATATATGCGTATTACCACTAAAATTCGTTGAACAATTTAAATTGACTTAATTATGGTAAGATGTGTAGCATATATCCAATTTTATTGAAATTCGAAATTCGTATAGAAAAGCGAAAATTTTCGCGGAAACTAATAAGCCATCAAGTTGGCAAGACTGTATATTACTTTGAACGTAATATCTCGGGGTCCGGTGTCGATAATGGACTTTGCTCGAGCGGCAAGGTATATCTATACTTATATATATATAGGTAAGCGTAAAAAGCGAGTGCCCCAATCCCCGTCAGCTCGAAAACAACAAAGCCAGCAATTTCTCCTCGGATTATTATGGATGCACTTGAAAAATTGAATCTCCTTCCCACGACGTCTGAGAGATAAATGCAATTATTTTAAAACGTCTCTCTCTCTCTCTCTCTCTCTCTCTCTCTCTCTCTCTGGAAAAATCGCAGCCTCTCGTATCCGCGCTGAAGCGCTGTTCATCTTCAAGCGGATTTTCTCGAGCGAAAAACCCTCCGGACTTTCTCTCGGGAAGAGGCTTTCAAATTAACGGGGAGAAACACCACACAATTTAATTATTCTCGTGGACAATTAGACGCATTGTCCGTTTCGATGAGACTCGATGGCTCGCCCACTCGACGTGACCTATAAACCCACATTCCCTCGTGGCTGTACCGTAGGGACTAAGTTTTTCTTGTGCTTTCGGTACATATATGTGTGTCCTGTGTCTGATGTGATTCGTTTTGCGAATCTCTCCGGATTATTCCGGATGTGTAAAGTTTATGGATTTCTAGAATTCATTTACTTTACACGATTTTACATTGCGAACGAATTAATCCTCGCGTTAAAGAAGTCTAAGCATTATAGGCATCGCATTCGAAAAATTACAAAAAAATTGCTGTATTCTCCGAAGAGAATGAGAATCGTCTTTGTCTTATCTTATACAAGTAGTTGGAGAAAAAAAATTACTCGAAAAACGCAAATTTCAAGCAATGACAATTTCGAGCAATGATAATCGTAACAGAAACTTTTATGCATAAATTCCTGTGCAATTAGTATTATTACTCACACATCTTAGACACCGAATTGCTTCCCACATCTCTATATATTCAGCTCAACGTTCTATACAGTACTGAAAAATTCTCTGATTCCAAACATCACTAACGCGAAATTCCGTCTAACGATTCGTTTACCTCCTTCTGCACCCGCGACTCTTCGTCTCGCGCACATTGTCCCGTCCGTGAGAAAAGTGGCAATTACGCAGTCGAGAACGAGCGCCTTGAGTGCAATTTTTCACGGCGAGCACGCGCTCTTACAAAACGTTGGATGCAAACAGCTGAAATCGCCACAACAACTTGGCCATCGCGTCGCATCGAGCTTAGTATCACGGACGTTAACGTATAGCTATATCGCGAAACCTCAGCGCTCCGTTATATCACCGATTATACGCGCCGCACGAGGGAAAAATCCTTCGCGACGACGGCGCGGCACTTAAATCGCCCAAGCAAATTGACACGTGCGCGCGTATGTATAGTGGATCGGTTGATGCGTTACGGACGCGATATCGCGAGGCTCCTCATCCTCGCGGTCGCGAGTTATTTTTAACTAGCCTGGGATTCGGAATGCCCATTGAGATTGTCCGCGCGGAATTGAGAGAAGGCTAGTTGTATACACATATGCGTATGTAGATGTGTCCTTTAGTTAAGACGACGCGTTTGCATTTCAAAGTCGCGGCTAATGGATGTATTGTTACTGGACGTTATATACGTATAATACGCTATATCTGGATTTTCATTTAATTTTTCGACGCGAGCGCGCGTCCACAGCTGCGGGTTTTAATTTAGAATTAGGATTGATGACATAATGGTGAACTGGGAATGTAGCGATGTTATTTTCAATTTTTTGTAAGTGCGTAATGTCCTTGACGTCGCGTACGTATTATTGGGGTGAATTAAGCTAAATCCAAAATTTTAGTTCATATTAAGAATTTGAAAAAGTTATAATGGTGCAACTGTGAACTAGTAAATAATCACAGTTTAAAAACATGTTAAAAAAATGAACCAATTGAAAAAGTGTAGAACGGCTATACTTAAAACAGTAAATATGAACATTGCAAATATTGAATCTAAACATTGGAAATAGTGAATAAAAATAGTATTTGGGTAACAATATACATTAGTTGAAATAGTGAAATTATACACTACCTATAATGTTGCAAATGCATTACTCAAAATAGTGTGTGGCCCTAGTAACAGGAGGCTAAAGGGGGCACAAATTTTCGTTTATTCTACAAGTTCATTATTAGCTAATTAAACAGTAAATTATTCTCATGTTGCAAAACGATAATTTCACTTTTTCGTACGGATTCTCCACTTGAATAGTGAATTTCACGGATGTTAAAAATGTATAAGTACTGAAAATTTCACTTTTCTTAAAAGTCATTATGACTCATTGGAAAAATAGTAAATTTTCATAATTTTTCAAGTTCACCTTTTGCTAAAGTGATCATGTACTGCTAAAGCAAATATACTTTCTACTGTTAATTGAATCAGTAAATATTTGCTAATTCGATAGTAAACACAGTGAAATGAGCAGAATTATAACTCATTTCATAAACAGTGGCTATTCACTACGCACTGCAGCGAATTATAATGTTTACAACAATGCACCCTATTAATTAGTGAACATCCACTAATTTGTAAACTGACATTTTTTCTACTGCGTGCAGTAAATAGTGAAAAAATGTCATTATTTGGGAAGTTAATATTGTTCAACTGTGAGAAATAGTAAATTTTAGATTTCGAGAGTATATACAACGGCAATAACCCTGCTTACCTTGCAGATCGCCCCTATCCGGGATGGACGGGCAGAAGGCGAAGGTCGAGCGGAGCTCGTACTACCCCCAGGAGGCGGACAGGGCGCCGCGGACGTTCCGCGACAAGCTCGGGACGTTCCTGCGGCACAACGCCCTGACGATGCTGACGGTGGCGGGCGTCGTTTTCGGCATCGCCCTCGGCCTCGTGCTCAGGAATTCGCGCACCTACAAGTGGAGCAAGCGCGAGATCATGTACATTAACTACGTGGGCGAACTCTTCCTCAGGATGCTCAAGAGTTTAATACTGCCGCTCATCATGGCCAGCCTCATATCGGCCATCGGCTCGCTCGATCTCTCGCTCAGCGGTAAAATCGGCGGCAGAGCCATTGTCTACTACATGGTCACTACCGTCAGTGCCGTCATTCTCGGTGAGTGCGTTCACTCTCTGCGCTGCGTGAATTAAAAAAGTAAAAGAAAAAATAAAGATAAAGATATTTGTCTGCGTAGCTCTACGATTCATCTGTTTACATAGGATTCCAAGCAAGCGAATGGACGAGGTTGAATCGTTTTTTTTTTAATGCTTGGCGATTTTGAAGCGAATGTAAGAATTTGTATACAGAAGATTAGAACATTGCAACAAAGTTGAAAAATTGAGCTGTTATCGTTAAGGGGATCCGATAGCCATTATAATGACCAGTCACTAACGGTACGATAAAAAAGCCCTGAGACTCCATAAATATAAGGAATTACGCAAATCCAAGAGATACTTGCGCTTCGCCAAGCTATGCATGCCGATACGTAATACCGAGACTTATATTTATGGGAGTAATTCCTTGTATTTAAAGGATCTCAGCACTTTTTTATCGTACCGTTAGCGACTGGTCATTAGTGGCTATCGAAACCCCTTAAACTGAAATATAACTTTTCAATCCAAATTCCTATATTTATTTAATGCATTTTCCAAAATAAATCAGTGAATTTCATCCATCTATTTGTCTGGAATCCTTCGTACATAGCAATAAAGCAACACCAATTTTTCAATATTAAAATTTTGCAAATCAAACGGCCGCTTTACTTCCTTGATCTTGAACATTTTAATAGCTAATGTCAAACGAGATCGAAGCTTCTTTATTAATGCAATCCGAATTATGCCCAGGTATATGTCTCGTGGTCTTAATCCAGCCAGGATCCAAGCAAGACAGCGCCAAATCCAAGGACGGACCGACGCGCAATGTCCTCACCTCGGACACCCTCATGGATCTGGTCAGAAACATGTTTCCTCCAAATCTCGTGGAGGCTTGCATTGCTCAGCATCAGACCAAAATTATCATGGGAAAGAACGATACAACGGGTAAGATCGTTTTTATTGTTAATTGACTTTCCTTAACTGCTGAAAAAAGAAATTTTACTTAAAAAGCTGTAGACAATTTTCTGTGCAGGCAATCATAACCAAACATTTTTATTTCAAAGTGCTCATATTACAATCTTTAATTCGAGCTATTAGAAACATAAAAATATCGATTCGTCGTCTCGCAAATCTATTACCATTGGGACATGTTTTCTAAGCGTTCGAGCAGACGAAATTAAATTTTAATCGAATTCATTAAAACGAATTTGATTAAAATTATACAAACTTCACTTATTCTGTAGTGAAGGTTTTAAGAAGTAAAATCACACATTACACATTTAAACTCGTCTTCTCAGTAGATGATTAACTTCAGTACGGAAAACTTTAGTAACAAACATGACACAATTAAATGGTAATAGATTTGCGAGACGACAAATCGATATTTTTAAGTTTTCAACAGCTTGAATTAAAGATTGGAATGAGCACTTCAAAATAAAAAAAAGTTTCAGTGTAGTTGCTTCTATACGTTAATCCCTTTTTACATTAATCATTCTTAAGTCAAATAATCCGTTCCAACGCTTCTGTCCACTAGAAAACAAGCACGAGTGGGAGATAAAATTCGGCACGGAGCCCGGCACCAACATCCTCGGCCTCGTCGTCTTCTCCACCGTCCTGGGAATCACCCTCGGCAAAATGGGCGAGACCGGCAAGCCCCTGCTGAGCTTCTTCGAGAGTCTCTCCAGCGCGATGATGATCATCACCAACTGGGTGGTCTGGTACGTCGGCGAATCGATCGATATAGCCGAGCGGTAATAATCTTTAATAATCTCGTCTCCTCCGACAGGCTGTCCCCGGGCGGAGTCATGTTCCTCGTGGCCTCCAAGATCGTCGAGATGGAGACTCTGGACACGGTGATAGCCCAGCTGGGCATGTACTTCCTCACGGTGCTGATCGGCCTCTGCATCCACGGCTTCCTCGTCCTGCCGACGATCTACTTCATCTTCACGCGCAAGAACCCCTACACCTACGTGTCGAACTTGGCCCAGGCGATGGCCACGGCCTTCGGCACCTCCTCCAGCTCGGCGACCCTCCCGGTGGCCATCGCCTGCCTCGAGGATCGCAACGGCATCGACCCCCGGGTCACCCGCTTCGTCATGCCCATCGGCGCCACCATCAACATGGACGGCACCGCTCTCTACGAGGCCGTCGCCGCCATCTTCATCGCCCAGGTTCGCCACATGCGGCTCGGCATAGGGCAGCTCGCCGCTATTAGGTAAGCGGATTCTTGTGACTGGCGAGCTGGACGCGCCTTGAAACGCCGCGATTGCTTTGCAGTATCACGGCGACGGCGGCGAGCATCGGAGCCGCGGGCATACCCCAAGCTGGTCTCGTCACGATGGTCATGGTCCTCGACACCGTGGGTCTTCCGTCCGGCGACATCTCCCTCATTCTCGCGATCGACTGGCTGCTGTAAGTCGTTGCAAAGTCGTCGTTGTAAATTTATACATGTGCATTATCCATCCTGTTTCGGAAACAACTGGCTCGAGCAAGTAACAACGTTTTTTTGTTTGATGGCACACCTACCAGACCTGAATTTTCTCGTTCCTTGGGTCATTCTGAAAGGGAATAAGCTCGTGTACACGGCTGATCGAAGGGTACACTTTTTTCCGGAGCGAAAACGACTCGAACAAACGAGAAATTATTAAAAACCGAGAATTTACAGATTTTTGCTCTCGAAAACTACGGACTTTTAAAAATATTTCATTAGAACAATAATGACTTAAAGTTCATCAGAGAATACTCTGAAATTTTTTCGATTTTCGAAATTTCGGTTCTTTTGAAGTTTCGAAAAATCAGGAATTGCATCGGATCAATTCGAAAAAAATTCAGAGCATTTTCTTTGATGAATTTTAAGACATATTTGTCGTAATGAAATTTTTATAACAGTCCATAGTTTTCGAGAAAAAAATCTATAAATTCCTTTTTCGTCAATTGCTTCTCGTTTTGTCGAGTCGTTTTTGCTCCGGAAAAGGGTATACCCTTCGATCGGCCATGTACGCGAGGGTTTTCTCAGAATGACCTAAGGACCGAGAAAAATCAGGTCTGGCAGGTAGGCCTTCAAGAAAATTTTTTGCAACTTGTTCGGGTGAGTTGTTTCCGAAATAGGATGGATATGCACATACACTGAGAAAGCAGTTCTATGAAAGATTACAATACAGACTACAAAAATTACTATACTTTCGAGTAACGCAGCCATACAGCGTCAAAACCACAAAAATTACTATACTGAAACCTAAAATTTACGCGTTCGTCCAGTAAATTTTATTGAAAATCGACGCTATACGGCTGCGTTACTCGACACTATAGTAAAAACTAACAGACCGGTATTCTCAGTGTATCTTCCAACGAATGAAAGTTCGGACGCGCTTAACGATTAACCCTCGAATTTCCACAGCGATCGCTGCAGGACGACCGTGAACGTGGTGGGCGACTCGCTCGGCGCTGGTATCGTGAACCACCTGAGCAGAAACGAGCTGGCGGCACTGCCGCGACACGTAACCAGCCAAAACCAGAACGGCGGCGGCGGCGGCGGCGGCGGCGACAACCACACAACGGCGATATGAGACGAGCCGCAGCCCGCGGAGCTGTAATCGGCGTCCGCGCGATGAACCTCGTTATCCGCATCGTCATCCTAAGCTGATCATCGACGGCCGGCCGCGAGCGCGACCTGAAAAACACGCTCGACTCGTTCGTTTTTTTTTTTCGCGGGAGAAGCGTCACGCCAGTCGTGAGCGAGCTGCACAAGCTATATGCGAGCGTCGAGATTGTCGTTAACGACGACGTTTACCGCCACAGCTGCATAGGTACACATGCGCATCGTTTCCTTTCGTTCGTTTCTTCGTTCTCGGACGGTGCGACGCAATGGTTTTTTCGATCGGTTAACGCTTACTTTTTTATTTCGTATACAATTGCGCGCGTACCGCTATCTATCTCTTTCAATCACTCAACTGCGGAGGTACGTCTTTGTATAGGCAAAATACATTTGTACGCAATAGAAACGGTCGCACGCATTATTGTAAAACGTAGTCCCGCGCAGTGGTTCGAATTTTCAACAATTAATATATACAATATACATACTTGCCAAATAGTTATACTGCATCTACACATGCTGATGTGCCGCGGTTTTTAAATACGCTTCCGTATATGAGTCAGACTCGCGCTTCAACGTGGTTCGTGCCATATATACGTACTATATAGTCAACTTGTTCATATTCGTTGTTGCCGCGCAAATGCACAGCATGAATTGGGATTTTCCAGGGGGACGCGCCTGCGGGTGGAATCGAAGATTCTATGCCTGGCGCGGTTTCAATCAAATGCATTCTACTCGCTAGGGAATGATTTTTTTTTTCTTTCAACTCGTTCAATGCAAGTTGTTGAGATAGCGAAACTCCGGTTCGCGGCGATTTTGATTCGGTCGTAACGGTGATACACGTTGCAATAGTTGTTTAATTTAAAGTATTGTAAATTCATAATCGACGAAGAGAAGAACACTTGACCTTATGATGAAAAATTTTATTTTTCGACTTGCACATATTCGTTATTTTAATCCGATACTTGTATAGTTGACCTAAAATTTTAATTCTTTTGCCAATACGAGGAAGAGAAACTTTCCAAATTGCGTTATTTACATCAGAATCTCAGAAAGTTGTGAAGAACGTAAGCTCATCTTAACTCTAGGCTAAGAGGGAAAGCTCAAAAACGAAGAATCGTCTCGATTTATTGGGAGCACTCGACCGCCTGAGTACTCAACATAATGTGTTTCATCATTTATAATTATTTACCTTAGATGTAAAAGTAAAGCGCGCGCAAATTCATAATTGTTGATAAGAATGCCAGTTACCGATTCAGAAAAAAGGTATACTACATACATCGTATGCCAATACGTGTGTCTGCACGCATAGAGGCGTAGCTTATTATTATAGTGGATAGTACAAGTGATTCATTCTATCGCGTAATGAATATTTACTCGCTACCATAAATAATTAGTTTGTGTAATAACTGTGACACAATCGCGAAACACTGTACCTTTCGTCAAAGACGAATAGAGCTCGCGTTATCAAAACCTCGTGCTATAGTTATTAAATATTTACATTATTCTATTTACATTATTATTATTATTATTATTATTGTACTAAATGAAATTGCATTGTGCGTAGCCAGTATAGACGCGAGATTTTTAAAAATTTAACGAAAGAAAAAACAAGCAAATGATGAATAACGCTTTGCGAGTTGAGTCATTGTTAGTCGCGAAAGAGTCTTTAATTTTTTAACGTCGAACGCGGGTGTCGATCGCCCGTAAAAAAGAAGCGCGTCCGAGACGTGCGACTGGCGACAATTGGATATCTTACTTATTGTATGCATAATAATAAAGAAAAAAAAAACGATCGTATACCTGGTCGTTCGCAATTTGACAGAAGGCAAATGATTCGAAAAGCAAACTATATTATATATGTAAATGTTGTTTTGAAAATTTAAAATAGAGTATTTACCCAAGACAACATTCATATCCGTTATATACACTTAAGATGGTCTTACACACGATGATAATTAAACTAACGAGGTTATATATATTATATATATAAAAGTATACAGAATACGATTTTTTTGTAATCGTTAATGAGATGAATGGGGTGCCGGCTATAGAGGAGAAAAGGGAGTGGAGCGAAATGGTTATACATATATGAGTCAATTTGAATTTCGACAATAGAAAGCTGAACTAAGCACAATCAAACTTGAAAGTATACATACGTGTGCACACGAGTCGATTTGCTCGACTTTGCTGACCAACCCCGCACATTATACTTATATATACTCGTGTGTGATACACGGAACAATTGATATTATACATACAGAGTTAGGAACGAAGAAGAGGAACAATAAACCACAACTATGCACAGTCACATTCATTACAGCACACGTTAAAAAAAAAGCATTGCGCATGTACATATTATACTAATTACGAGTCAGTTGTATCCAAATTCACTTAGTCCACAGCATATATAGTTTTGTAAGATTTTTTCCGTTGTAAAGGTGTCAAATGTATAATTCTATGTTGATGAATTCGACTCTCAATTATACATATTTTACATGTATATCGAGCGACGTGTCTTAGAGGCGCGTCGCTCGCCTACAATTAGGCTTCAGAAATATCGAGGAATATTCCGGGTCGCAAGCGAATTTATTTTTAACGCATATCTCACATGCATATACTGAAAGTTTGACTGCAACAAGCAACAATAAATGTACGATAGAAACAAAATACTACGAGAGTTTGTGTATAAATGAGAAAAAGCGAGAGCACCGACGGAATTGGCAAGTTAAAAACGATGAAAGTAACATTTCTATAGACGCACCGTATGCGTGTATCTGTATACGTTTCTATTACGGTATAATACGGTTGTTTCAAACACTGCCGCGAGTAAGTCAACAGAGAATCGACAATAGAGAGAGCTCGTTTACCCAGATTTACATTTTCAAGAGGCTCTAATTACTCTAAACACCAGAAAATGCGCAAAAAAAAAGAAAACAATTACAATTGCCATATCACGAAATTCATATCACGGTTGTTTGTGTATCAAAGCGAAGCGAGCTAGAGTACACCATGTATAGTAACAAGAGCATATCCTCGATTCCGTATTATAACAAAGAAATCAAAACATATATCAAAGTAGAAACACTGCACTATCGATATACATCAACGAGCATATTGAGAATAACAAAAAAATGTTGAACAAAGCTCGGCATCTGTGATTATAATAAGAGTATAAAACTGAAATAATGCGAAACAAACAAGTTGAACGTCTCCGAGTAGCTGTCGTCTACGTTAAATTTTGAGGCGAAATTCTAAAAAGTCAGCAGTTCACACGTAGCGAGTTGCGCACACCGAGAGATAATATACGTAAACCGGTGCCGTCGAGTTTAGATAGTTTGAGATGCTCGAACATGGCTTATTCGAATTTTTTTGCCGCGCTTCATCCCAGTGTCCATTCGTTTTTAATAATTGTACGCTCCGTTTTAAAAGGACGATTAAAGTATCACACATGACACACGACGTGAGGGGGAGAAAATTAAATTTAGAATGTTGATGTTAAAGTATAACTTGTATGAATATAAATAAATAACAATATCATAGATAAGTATATCGGATATACTCCTAGAAATTCGAATACGCAACGTTCGATTGCATGCAGGAGAACAACTCAAGACAATACTAGATAATCACAAACAAAAAGAGAGCTGCGATCTTAAAATGAAAGTAAAACGGAAAACATAAGCCGGCGATGTGCTGAGTCGTCGGCGCAAACAATATCTCTATACACCTAACGTAAAAAGTAACAAAAAAAAATGATAATTAATTAATAAAGTTTCAATTTAAAAAAAAAGCCGCTGCGATGCATTTAATGAAAGATAAAAACGGTTTATAATAGCGCTTGTTCGATTTTCAAACCCCGTACGTGTTATTCGTTAATCTAGAGATACGCAATGGTATATGACGAATAACAATAACAAAAAAACAAAAAAAAAATGAGAAAAAGAAGAAGGTTCTTTCGAATCTTTGCTTTTGCATTTTTTTAACGTTCTATGCGTTTCACCGACAATAAACAATGAATTGACATTAGAGTACAAAGATTTGCGTTCTTGGATCATATATAGAGAGAGACTGTATAAAAAAAAAAGTACACAAGCTACAGGAAATTCGTTGACAGAATCGACTTAGTTATTGTGAGTAGCTGGATTGCTGTGTACGATGTACAATTTTGTCAAACAAGAAAGAAAGTACTATTCGATTGTTTTAGGGGCATACACGTATTTTTTTAAGTATCGAATTCATTCAGAGTTACCGAGACTTCGACCAAAAGGTATATACCTGTATTTCGAACCAATTTATTAGACGAAAAACTGCTGTAAACCGAGGCTATAACGATTAGAAAACGAAGGGGGGAGAGAACGTAATAGAAAAGAGACGATACAGGCGTTGTAGTTTTTTAACGAAATGGCATATACTTTCGAGTTATTATTTTTTCAACAAAGCGCACCCAACTGCGGTGTCTTGCACCGCGTGGAAAAGAAAAAAAAAAGTTGAACCAAACAAGGAAAGACACCGAGCAAGAATTTATGTATACATATATTTAAAGAAACTGTAGATTGCGTAAACGCGTGGATATAACAGAGAAACAAATAAAAAAAAAGTATAAATCGATCGTTCAAGCATAATAATTGTATAGCGTTTGTGAGCCAAAATCTATATATGTATGTATGTATTTACTATCGTTGTAACTCGCCAAAATAAAGATCTTGTTTAAACAAAAAGCAAAAAAAAAACAAAAACTATTTATCTCGGCAGAGCCAGCGCGCGTCAGAGTCATCGCCCGATAAACAGCACTTCCTCTACATTAATTTCTCTTTCTATCGTCGTAACATAAAATTGTTGTAGTCACGTGTTCTTTCACTTCAGATTTAATTTAAAAAATAGCTCATCGCTCGCGCGATAAATTCCTCGACGCGTCCGCACAGAAAGCAGGAGACCTACATAGCGTCGAGCGACACTGTATACCCCGAGTCCCGGAGAAACGACGTTTCCGCGCCATGGAGTTCGCAAGTCTCGCTCTGCTGGCGATACTGATTTACGCGCTGTACCGATACTTTCGCAAACGATGCGACTACTTCGAGGAACTGGGAATACCCTACGTTCCCGCGGTGCCGTTCCTCGGGAACATGTCCAACGTCGTCCTGGGCAGGAAACACATCGTCCAGGTCGTCAAGGACATGTACAACTACATGCCCGAGGCGAAGTATCTCGGCGTCTTCGATTTCAGTCGGCCGGTCCTGCTCGTGAGGGATCCGGAGCTGATCAAGAACATAACCATTAAAGTGAGTGTTTCGCTATACGCACGTGTCGAATTTCAAAGAATAAGTGCACTTCCCTTTGGTCTGAAGTTGGCAAAAGAATTTTTTTAAGCCGGAGCTTTCGGACCGATGGGACTTTCTACTGCGAGCCAAATGATGATGAAAAATCGCCGAGGAACATGGGGAATACAGAATGTGAAATTTTTACATGGGGAGGCATGAGAAACTCGGCATATTTTTTCAAAATTAAAGCTCTTTTGTAATAAATGATCATAGTGTAATTCGAAATTTTATTGATGCCTCGGTTGCATTCGTAGTTGCTATTATTCTAGTATTTTGACGCATTAACTTTGTAAAAAAAAGCGTAAAATGGCTGAGAAATATGATTACTAGTAACTTTTCTCATGATGTTCCTCCGCACTTTTGACTATCATTCGGCTCACACAAGAAAGTCTAATCGGTCCGAAACCTGCTTAAAAAAAATATTATATAAAAGAGTCTATCGATCTCTCCGAGGCAAGTGTTGGGAAAAAGGTAAAAATTAATTTATACCATTTTTCCTTTTGTTTCGACGTTTCGGTGAACACTGTCACCCTCTTTAGGAAACTGTCAATTTATTTCAATAAATAAATAAGCACAATACAATTATAATGTGTGACAAATTATGACTTACATATAGAGGAGCACAACAGCCTATAGATCGAAATGTGTTTCTTCCCCGGCCAATCTCAGGCGGGGAAAGGAGAAGCGAGAAGCAAGGAGACGGACTATTATTGTTCCGGCTTCCTCGACTACTGTTTCAATAATAAGGAAACAATAGGTGTAGCCAAACGCTTTTATATCAGCGAGGAGTCTCGCTAATTTTCGAGCGGTCTGTTTACAAGTGACGTCAATGCTCGCCGCTCTCATGCATGTTTACAAATTTTTAAATTCGTCTATAATCCGTTTTTCAATCGGTATAATAAGTGTGTGTACACGTTATTGAGTTTCTGTGTATCTTCCATTTTATTGATACCATTATCCTGCATTTTTATGTGTAACATTTCTGAAATAAGTCTTTTATTTAAATTACTTTCTTTATCTTTAATATTTATTTTTTCAAAATTGAAACTGTGATTGAATTTACTATTATGTTCGTGTATGACGTTGTTTTTAGATTTTTTATGTTCCTCAATACGTGTACACACACTTCTCTTGGTTTGGCCCACATATGTAGCCGTACAATCATTACATTGCAACTTGTATACAACATTCTTTTCTAATTGTTTTTCCCTTTTGTCTTTGCCTTTAACTATAATATTACACATATGATTGTGTATTTTCGGCACTGTCGTAATAAATTTCTCTTTTAAAGAATGTTGCATTTGTTCGTAAAACCCTTTTACATAGGGTAAACTAACAATGTTTTTAAAATTTGTGTCGTTATTGCAACGTTGGTATTGTGCATTTGAATTTATTTTGTCAATACGTTTTTTTATATATTTGTTGGTAAAGTTGACAGGATAATTATTTTCAGCTAGTAATTTTTTTACAATATTGATGTTTTTCCTATGAAAACATTTGTCCGATAATTTAATAGCTTTATCAATAAGATTAATAGGATGTTGTCGACATGATAATTTAAAATATCTACTCAGAGAAGGTCGGCGTATTCAGTCGCTAGCACAGAGTCAGATGCATTATTATTGCCATATATTCTTTACCATACAAAACGTCTAAGATAAGCTTATGGAGTCCATATATATTTCAATATTCGATGGTGTAAATTGATAACCGGCTATTGTATGCAATTAAATATATTATAGTACACCATGGCGATTTTTTGAGATTCAGGATGTTGTGAATGATAATTTAAAAATCTACCAGAGAAGGTGGGTTTCGTGTACCAATCAGTCATTATTTTGCCATTATTCTTTACCAACAAAACGTCTAAGAAACTTATGGAGTCATTTATTTCAATTTCGTGTGTAAATTGTAACCGGCTATTGTATGAATTAAATATATTAAGTGTTTCATTAATTTTTGTTTTCGGGATGCATGTAATAATATCATCCACGTAACGGTAAAAAAATATCGGTTTAAACGAAAGTTTTGAAATGCAGTCCGTCTCGAGATCATCCATGACTAAATCAGCGAATAATCCCGAGATCGGAGAGCCCATTGGAGTACCAAAAAGTTGTTTGTAAAATTTATTGTTAAATTGAAAAAACGCATTCTCCATAAGTAACTCACATGCTGCTAATATTTCATCGAGTGGAATGTCAGAACCTCTAGCTATTCGCGTGTATCTCTTTTCGATACTAATTTTTACTAATGCTTTGTCAATATTTGTGTATAGCGATTTTACGTCAAGACTTATAATACAGTGGTCCGCCGGAACATTCACATGTTTTATTTTTTCGATTAATTCAAAACTATTTTTTACATAGAATTTTTGCTTATCTAAATTGTTTTGTAGAATTTTGAATAATGTCTTTGAGAAAAAATATGTAGGTGATCCTATTGTTGAAATAATAGGTCGCAACGGATAATCTTTTTTGTGGATTTTTGCTAATCCATATGCTTTTGGTAAAATCGTGTCCGTTTGAGTAAGTTTATGTCTACTATATTTTTTCCCAAGAAAACCATTATCATTCCAAATCATTTAGAAAGCTTTTCACCTTTGCCTGTAATTTTAACCGCGGATTCTTCTTAACCGTAGTGTAAGTATCTCTATCTGCTAGAAGAGTCTCCATTTTTTCGATGTAATCGTTCTTGTACATTGCAACCGTCGTGTTACCCTTGTCCGCAAAGGTAAACATAATATCTTTGTGACTCTTAATGAAATCATTTGTCTCTGTTAATTTATGTTCAAAGTCTTTTTCTTCTATTGTTTTGTGTCTAGTTTTATTGTGAAACTGTGTAATTTTATTTAATAATGTGCTTCTAATATTATTTGCAATGTTTTCCGGAATACTATTATATGTAATTGAAGTTTCTAAGTTTTTTATGCATTCAAAAATAAGATTTTCATTAAGGTCACAATTAGGATTGAATTTTCGTCCTAATGCTGTTACAGATATAACATTCGCTGGTATATCTATGTCTGTGAGATTTTTAAACCATTTTTCATGACTCGAGTGTACATTTGTTTTGATCAACAAAGAATTAAACTTGTTTTCGTGTGTGCAATTAAGTCTACTTCTATAATTTATGTTAAGAGTATCTTGATTATTTATAATGTATTGTATATCAATAAAATGGAAGATACACAGAAACTCAATAACGTGTACACACACTTATTACACCGATTGAAAAACGGATTATAGACGAATTTAAAAATTTGTAAACATGCATGAGAGCGGCGAGCATTGACGTCACTTGTAAACAGACCGCTCGAAAATTAGCGAGACTCCTCGCTGATATAAAAGCGTTTGGCTACACCTATTGTTTCCTTATTATTGAAACAGTAGTCGAGAAAGCCGGAACAATAATAGTCCGTCTCCTTGCTTCTCGCTTCTCCTTCCCCCGCCTGAGATTGGCCGGGGAAGAAACACATTTCGATCTATAGGCTGTTGTGCTCCTCTATATGTAAGTCATAATTTGTCACACATTATAATTGTATTGTGCTTATTTATTTATTGAAATAAATTGACAGTTTCCTGAAGAGGGTGACAGTGTTCACCGAAACGTCGAAACAAAAGGAAAAATGATATAAATTAATTTTTACCTTTTTCCCAACACTTGCCTCGGAGAGATCGATAGACTCTTTTATATAATATTAAAAAACACAGAGGGATAAAGTCTTTGAATATTGTGTTATACACATATTCACACATGCTTTAAAAAAAGTTTTCGATTTCTAGACCAAAGAAAAGTGCATTCTTTTTTTAAATTCGACACACAGTCTAGTGTCTATTTCACTAAAGCAACGATTGAAATTCGAGATTTTCATCGATTTTTGGCTTGGAATAGAAGCTAAGTAAGAAAAATATCAAGAATGCGTTTTCCCTTAGAATTTTTGTTTACGTTTTAAATATATGTTTTTTCATTCCAATTGGAAATCCAAATTTTTGGTTTCGACAAGTGACATTTTGATTTTTTAACAGGATGTACTGGCTGTAAGATCCCATTCAAGACTTAGTTTTCCGACACAAATTGGCTATAATTATTAGCGAACAATAATTACAAGAAATCTAAGCATCGCAATTGTCAAGTACTTAAATACACGCGATAAACTTTATTATACACTTCAATTGAGTGAAAAGTAAAAGTTTGGAACTGTTTTCTGTGATTTTCACTTTTAGCAGTAAAGCTATAGAACAGATATCAAACACAGATAGAACAGATATCAACAGTAATCAACACAGATATCAAACAAAATAGTATCGAAATTAATAAGGTTTATCGTAGGTATTTAAGTATTTGCTATCAATCGCGAGGCTTAGATTACTTAAAATTATTGTTTGCTAATAATCATCGTTAATTTATGTCGAAAAACTAGCCAAAAAATCCTTAAGTGGTTTTGAACTTTGATTCACGCACTGGGACACGTCCAGATTGAAATCAATCGAAATGTCAAAATTGCTTGTAAAGCTTCTGAAACGTGTATGTGTGTTGTGTGTGTGTGTGTGTATATATATATATATCACATTGAAAGTATTTTTCGTAGAAACCAGAGAACATTTCCTTGAAAAAGTATTCCATGCATTCTCGACGAAAAAATTAACGAAAATTGAAAAAAATGTTTAAAGTCCCAACTCTGACCGTCTGCTGCTCGAAAATCAACGGAGCAAAAAATCCGAAAAAAATTCAGGGAGGCGCACGACACCGAGAGCAGAAGAGATGCTAATGAATGTATACTAAATTTTAATACCGAAAAGACCTTTGTTCGTTTGTCATCCGTTTGGGGCTCTCGTAAATTTCGAAAGAATTCTCCCACTCGCGCAGAGTAATTTCCACTTTATCGCAACAAACTTCTTTCTGCGCCAATCCCAACGAAGAACTTCGACAACTTCATGGCCCACCACAACTTCGTGGACGTCTCGGTGGATCGGCTGTTCGGCGGCAATCTCTTCAGCATGGCCGGCGAGCAGTGGAAGGAGGCGCGCAACCTCCTCTCGCCGGCCTTCACCTCGAGCAAGATGAGGTCGATGCACGGCCTGATGGCGAGGTGCGCCGAGAACCTGGTCGAGCACCTGGACAGGCTCTGCGAGGCCGAGCCGGGCCGCGAGCTCGCCACCAAGGACGTCATGACCAGGTACACGAACGACGTGATCGCGAGCTGCGCCTTCGGGCTGGAGATCGACTCGTTGGAGGAGCCGGACAACCGGTTCTACGTCCTCGGCAAGGAGGCGACCAAGATCGAGGGCCTCCTGTCCGTCAAGCTCTTCCTGACCCGAGCCTTCCCCAAGCTCACGAAGCTCCTGCGAGTGAGGATCGTCACGGAGAAGGTGTCGAGGTTCTTCACGGACATAATCGGGCAGACCGTGCGGATGAGGGACGAGAGGGGCGTCAGCCGGCCGGACATGATCCAGCTGATGATGGACGCGAGAGGTGAGGTTCGACGTTGTTTGCATGAAATCGTTTTATGGAAATTTAATCGCCTCGAAAATTTAACTTGCTTCGAAATATCCCTTTGACATCGGCTCTACGATGGAAATAAACGTTTGATTCGAGTAATCGGTAAGTATGCCGATCCAATTACATAATCGATTGATTGGATGAATCCGCTCGTTAGAATCGCAAAAGATTCTGATGTGATATTTAATCGATTTAAAAGAATATGGCATTGTTTAAGAGATATAACAAAATAATCGACCAATTCAAAGACAATTAATTTTATCGATTATTATTTAGTTACTATTGTAAACAATGAAACGTGTCATTGAAACAAATAATTATTTTGGTGTTACAACGTCGTATTTAATCAAAAAACCAGCAAACCCAAATTTAATTGTTCCAACCAAATATAGTTTCGTTTCAGTTAGATTTTATTTTGTTTTAATGCAATTCTTAAATTAATATAAAAAATTATTTTATTGATCGCTTTTAATTTGTTTCAAAAATTAATAAAATACTTGTTTATATCAATAACATATTTAGTTAAATTAATGCAATATTTTGTTAGTATGTTGAAAAATCTTTTAAGTAAATACGATCTTTAATTAATTAATTATTTCGCATTAAAAAACATTTAATTGAAACCATTACATTTTTTTCTCAGTAAACATTTTTTTCTGTATCTGTTTCATTATACATTTGCAATTAAATAAGGTATTTAAACAAGTTGTTTGCACACAAGGGATCGATTTCTTCCTATATATCTTATAAACCACAATCACACTCTTTGAATGAAACGCTATTTGGCCCAACAGGCAAAACAAGCGAGAATCTGACGCTGGACATCACGAGCATGACGGCCCAGGCGTTCATCTTCTTCTTCGGCGGCTTCGACACGAGCTCCACCCAAATGTGCATCATCTCCCACGAGCTGATAATCCATCCCGAGGTTCAGTCGCGTCTGCAGACCGAGATCGACGAGGTCCTCAAGCGCAGCAACGGCAAACCCCCCACCTACGAGGACATCAGCTCCATGGCATACCTGGACGCCGTCTTCAACGAGGCGTTGCGCTGCCATTCCCCGGCCAACATCATCGACAGGCTCTGCACCAAAGCTTTCGAGCTGCCCCCAGCCCTACCGGGTGGCAAGCCCTTCGTCGTCCAGCCGGGGATGAACATCTGGATTCCCGTCGCCGGAATCCACTACGACGAGCAGTTTCACAGAAATCCGCTGGCGTTCGATCCCGAGAGGTACCTCAACAAGAAGGTGACGATGAACGACGTGGAGAACGCAGGATTCGGCTTGGGTCCCAGAAGCTGCATCGGCAACAGATTCGCGATTCTCGAGATCAAGATTCTGTTCTTCTATCTGCTGGCCAAATTCAGCATCAGGCCGAACGGGAAGACTTGCAAGAATTTCGAGTACAGTCGCAAGAGCATGAGTATTATACCCAAGGGCGGCTACTGGTGCAGCCTCGAGCCGAGAAATAGAGAATAAATTAGTCCGGGCATCGATGTCGATCGTTTGTACATAGAAATAAAAAAGACTTGAACACTGCTGGAAATAATAAAATTGATTTTCTAAAATGTGAGTAATAGAAATTTTTTGAGCCTCAAAGTTTTATCGTTGAAGCGCCCTGTCGCGTATTGGCGGAAAAGAGGTGAACAAATTATTATTCGAAGGAACCTGCAAATTACGTAGTCATCAACGTGTCTATTTATTTGTAAAATCTACAAGACGAGACACTGCGATGAAAAATATATGGTCTCACAATGACATAAATCTTCGATCGCTTTATCGTAGTTTCAATAATAGTTTAAGGTAGTTCAGAACCGCCAGTCGTTCTCATCCGATTAGTTTGACAGTATAGGGCTGAGTACGTGAGCAAATGAAAACAAAGATTGACCACTACTGCCGCACGCACACATAAGAAAGCGTGTCCGTGAGACGTCCGTGTAAACAAACACATACGAGACTCGGAGAGTATCCAATAGCGTTGCCGCTTTTATGCATCGCTTCCCCCTCCTTCGTCGCTGATTTCGTAGTGAATAGAGAAAATAGTTAATTTTGCATTACAATTACTCAGAAACTAAACGGGGAATCGTTACCAAACTTTTTTTATTCAGTTCCAAATAATGTCAAATATTATGAGTTTATTTTTCTTTTAAATAGTAAGAGCCGTTTTTCCGTAATTAAATGAAACGCTGCTTATTAGCTGCTGTATACAAGAATTGCATGTTAAAGTTGAAACTTTGAAGTGCAATATCTCGATTTTGGCACGGGCAAACGAGCTAAAATTTTTCACGCATATTCGTGTCACCATAATGAACGCGCATACGAATTTTCGTGAAGATCCAAAGAAAACTTTTTTTGGGCTGAACTATCTTAACGCTGACATGTTAAATCTTTCATTATATATTTAAACAACGCTTCGATTCGCAATCATCAAATTAATCGTTTTTAGCTCATATATAAAATGCTCTCTATCGTAAATTCTTATAAAACAGCAAAAAAGAGTATCAAAAATGCATAATCGCATAGATACATTTTTTTTCTCGCACAATACAAGAGTAACGTAAAAGCAATTGTTAGCGAAAAATTTCGTAGTAATCACCTTCAGATAAGATATTTATGTACAAAAATGAATATTGTAGTTCATACATCTTTCGAAGTTAGGCTTTCGCGACTTTCATCATCATGAAAATCTTAAAACACATTTAAAAAATAACAGTTTTAAGCGGTGCAACACTTAACATATTTTTCATAATAAAAATATAATTTAAATCAATAATAATAATAATAATAATAATAAACAGTTAACGTTGGAAAGACAACGTGCAAAGTCCTTTCCATCGTTTCGATAAATTGTAAATGTGTATATAAAATAAATATAACTCGCAGTAAATTATGATTTACATTTCATTAACTACAAATCTCTGGGTTTGAACACGTAGTCAATTCTCAAAATCAATAAACAATTTTAAAATAAAAAATCGTGCAAGTAGGAAATGATACATCGAAGATACCTATAGGATAACTATAGTTAAAGCTATTAATGATGTCGTATACATCGAAAATTATGCACGAAAACGCTAATCGCATTTAATACGATATTATCGGAATCATTTTGTTTGTTTCGAGATTCTTTACTCACTCAGTCGAGGTAGGGAAGAACATCTTTCTTGTGTAAACTTTGTCAACTTTGATTCCGTTTTGAGCGCTGTCAAACGACTCGAACGACCAGACTGAAAACTCAGCTGGATTCGAAGTCAACTCCACTCGGCAGGACCAATCTTTTTCTAGATATTTTGGTAGCTATGAGATTATCACACAGAACAGTTAATAGTCGTAGTTTAACTGAAATAACAAAAATTATTATCGACCGATTAATGGCGTTGCAAACCTTAATCACGAGGCTGGAATTATTTGGATCGATAGTAGGTATCTGAAGTGTAGTACTGGCTTGGACACGTCGCTCATTAGTATTTCCAGGCAAGCAGATGATGATGTCAATTGGCAGAAAGTTCTTTAGATAGATCGATGGATAAAGATGGACGTTGTAAATTGTGCTTGCCATGGTGTGACGAGATGTATTTTCGAAGTATACTTGTTCGATTTCTCCTACCACCTGCAACATTCACAAAGTTTAACTAAAAATTAGTATTAAATACGACGACACATTCACATTTAACTAAATTACTACAATACTCGCAAGGATTCAAGCTTCTGCGAAAGAAAGGAATAAAATAAGATTTAATTTAAGATAACGACGCTATCGCTCAAAAGTTGCCTCCTAAACATAAAATAAGTTTTTTTTACTAAACGCTCTACTCTGGTTCGGTGTTTTGAATGTTTTTTATGATGGTCGATTACATGGTCGAATGGTTCCATTCCTGTTTCTTTATGACCTTCGCCTTTCAGTAAAATGAAAAGTCTCATCGCCTCGATCGATCTTTGCAAATGTCGCAATGATTCTTAGTCGTACATGCGAAACAATCGTGTTTGACAAAAATAAATAAAATTCTCGAGTATCCAAAACAAATCAAACCCAGCCCTGTCGACTTGCCGAAACTACAACAATATTGCTCTTCATTTACATCAACATATTTGCGTTCTGTGTATGCACGTGTGCGTGTAGCGTGTTATGCATGTGGGGAGTATACCTGCAGGCCCGAGGCCGTTCGCACCGGCGATGCTCTGGCCGCGGGTTCGCCAATGGCCCAGCAGCGCCGGCGAAGGATGCGTTCGAGCACGCTCAACAACGAGCTCAGAGCCTCGCTACTCAGCAGCAAGCTCACGAGCATGAGGATCGCGTATAGCGTCTAGAATTACAAAAGAGAGAGAGATACCGAAGGAGAGCCACGGCTCTATGCGGTGCGAGTCGGTGGCTGCGGTGTCAAGTAGAGTATAGGAGCCGTGTGTACCAAGCGTGGAGTTTGGCAGGGAAGTTTACCTGTATGTAGAAGGGCTCGATGGTCTCCATCTTAGAGCGGGTTTCACACTTGAGGAGCTTCGTCATGGAAACTGTTTTTTGGAGTTCCTTCCAGATGAACGGCTCGACGGATACCTCGACGGATTATTAATAGAACATGCTTTTTACTGAAGTGTTTTTACGGCGTACACGGTTCTAAGCGTTTGGGTCAACGAAATTAATTTTTTAATATCTCACTTTACTCCTTAAAACCTTCACTACAAAATAAGTGGAGCACTGTTTTAATAAAACTTTTGTTTCATTTTTTCAAACAAGTTTATCTAATTTTTTATTAAGTAATTAAAACGAATTTGAAAAAAATTAGATAAACTTGTTAAAAAAATTGAAAAAAAAATTTATTAAAAAAGTGATCCACTTATTTTGCAGTGAAGGTTTTAAGGAGTAAAGTGAGATATTAAAAAATTAATTTCATTTACCCAAACGCTTAGAACCGTGTACGCCGTAAAAAAACTTCAGTAAAAAACATGTCGTATTAATAATAGATTGGTGAGATGAAAAATCAGTATTTTATGAGTTCAATAGCTTGAATTAAGGACCTGAATGAACATTTTAAAATAAAAGAAGTTCTATTATGATTGCATGAATACAGCTTTCCAAAAAATTTTGTTTTTCGACTCTTAATCTTATCATAGCCCCTTGAACTTAATTAGGATGTAATTGATACCTTGATTGATATTTGATGCAGTACATTTATATTGTAGTACTGAAATTCTCTATCACCAAATTTTTACTTTTTCAACTCTGATAGTAATAGTAATTGATGAATTTTGTTTTTTGACAATTTTTCGAAATGTATATTTATGAATTATAAGACTTAATAAAAGCTCAGTAAATATAAATGAACCTGAATTGAATCATAAAATATAACAAATGAAACTATTTTTTCTGGTCTACTTTTATTTAAATTTTACAACAACAATACGGATTATTAATATTAATCAATGCACATAAAAATACAATGTAAATTGATAAAAAGAAGCTCGGTGGCGGGGGCCGCCCTTCAAACGGACAGTACTTTGTCTTCCTTCCTCTCCTTTCCTGGTCCGAAATTTGGGACAGACCCCTTCATATATTTTTCAAGCGCTAAAACGTCCCAAGAGATGTATTCATATAAAAAATGAGCCATCGTGGGACCTTATGTATTTTCTGTTGAAGTGCTGAGACACCTCACGCGCAATGGTACGCGATATTCAATTTACTTGATTTTCTAAATATATCCTTTTAGCATAAAATTTGTTTGAATTGACGCTCATGTAGAGCTTTTTAAATTTTATATTTTGTAATTTTCTAAGCTATGTATTTGGTATTAATGTTCTGTCAAAAGCATAGATGTAGGTATAGGTAGATATAGGTAGATAATATATACATAGGTATACACAGTGATCAAAGAAAGTGAGAGTACTATTTTGGGTACTTTGCATTGGAACCCTTGAATCAACCAATGCCCTCATAATGTTCTGATATTTAGCTGTCAAAATAAAAGTCGAAATTTATTTGTTGTTTATAAAAGAATATGAATGTAAAATAAGTTACGTAGAAGATTTTTAAATAACTTATGAAATCTCTAAAAACTACCTTTTAAAAAATTCATCTTGTCAAGTATAAGTTTATGCATTAATTGATTAATTCATTTTTTAAAAATTGCGAAATCATGAAGTCACTGAGAAAAAAAATGTTTTATAATAGATACAGGATTTTTATTCTAAATAGAAGAATGATGTACGGATAAAAGTCTGAAGAGGTGAATAATATACTTTTCGGTTCAGTTAGCGCCATCTAAGTACATATTTTATATACAAAGATATTATTTCGTGCTCAATTATTGTGCACACTTAATGCTTGTGCAAAATAATTGTTTGTAAAAATTATATGTGCATAAAATTCGGAAACTCATTAAAGAAGTGTAGAATAAATTTTTCCAAAAATATTGATGTGCACAACTTTTGTACTCATTAAAACCAGTTCAGTGTAAAAATGTATTGTGTACTAAAAATGTGTACACAAACACATTTGTGTAAGATTCAAAAATTTTTTTATCTTACGTATAGAATGAAATTGAGCGTGTATTTTTCATTAATTATTAAAAAATATTGTGTACATTTAAAAATATAATGTGCATAATATTAATACTTGATTATTTGTATATAATAAATTGCGTGCACAATAATTATGTGTATAAACTCAAACTAGCCGTTTATTTTTTGCTTTTAGGTATACAGGTGCAAGCCAGCAAGATGGGAGTTTATATTGACTGTCTGAAGTAGTATTTTGCATACTTTTTAATAACTTAAAGTGCATTTAATAATGGTAAGTATTACATGTAATTGTAATTCATAAACATAACTTGATTATGAATAGCTAACGATAATCTTTATTTTATTTTCAGCTTCTAAATGCTATTATCGCACAGCATGACATGCGTGTACCACCAAATATACTTTATTGTATGTATATTTGAGTACCAAAAGCAAATCAAGGTATGCCAGATAGTTTCTGTAAGTATAGTTGAGTTCATTTGTATGATTTACATTATAAGCTTTAAATGCCTTTTACTCAAATTTAGTTTTTTCATGCTTTTTGTGTACTTGCCGCATCTTTCTGAAGAAACCGTACCATCAATCCTGATGAACCAAATTGGAAAACCTTCCTTATGAGTATGGTACACAAACTGAGCGGAGCAGAATTGGCAAATATAAGTTCAAAGTGAATGTTACGTATGTTTACATATGTAACATTCACTATAATTACTAATATTGTTAATATACGTTTAATTAATTATATTAATTTTTTCAGGAATCTGTTCTGCTTAGTCTGAGACCAGACTCATAAGGAAGATTTTGCACTTTGATTCATCAGGATTGATGGTACAGTTCCATCAGAAACATGCGGCAAGCAAACAAAAGTGATGAAAATCATGATTTTTGGTAAGCAAATATCTTTAATTGTTTTTAAATGTTATACTCACTATTGGAAATGGGTATAAATAAATGACAAAAACTGCATTTATTCCACAATAATAACACTCTAATTTATTGTAACGTATAAGCAAAGGTTCACGTCTGATTAGTATGTCTGCTTTGGAGAGCAGCTCATTCGAGACTGAAAAACACTTGACAAAGGGACTAGAGAGCTACAGCGCTTACACATATGCTAGTGTAGGTTCTTTCTCTCTTTCTTTCAATACTCATATTTCCAGATATCGGCTCTGGACCTATAAGAGTAAGTCGCGTCATTTTTGTATAGTGCGTCATATACTACCAAACTATATTTCTTATGACTATGCTTTTAATAGCAATATTCCAACACTCACTTTATGCATATTATTTATGCATAAAAGTGATGTATAATACTTAGATTTCAAATGAAAAATGTAGTTTTTAGAGCACCTACATATGTTTATTTTTTACAGCACTAATAATTTTTCTTTTTTTTCTAGGTTTTAACCTTGTCATAACCCCTTAATAAAATTCTTGTACTCGCGCGTTCTTTCACTTAAGAAAATTAAATAAACTAAGAGTCAGAATATGTTTCCTTATCTCCGATTCTAAACTTTCAGCGCTAATCGCTCGTCGTAGCCCATGATCTGCAGAATTAATTTAAAAAATAGCTTATCGCTCGCGCGATAAATTCCTTGACGTCCGTACAGAAAGCATAGGAGACTAAATAGCGTCGAGCGACACTGTATACCTCGAGTCCCGGAGAAACGACGTTTCCGCCATGGAGTTCGCAAGTCTCGCTCTACTGGCGATACTGATTTACGCGCTGTACCGATACTTTCGCAAACGATGCGACTACTTCGAGGAACTGGGAATACCTTACGTTCCCGCGGTGCCGTTGCTCGGGAACATGTCCAGCGTCGTCCTGGGCAGGAAACACATCGTCCAGGTCGTCAAGGACATGTACAACTACATGCCCGAGGCGAAGTATCTCGGCGTCTTCGATTTCAGTCGGCCGGTCCTGCTCGTGAGGGATCCGGAGCTGATCAAGAACATAACCATTAAAGTGAGTGTTTCGCTATACGCACGTGTCGAATTTCAAAGAATAAGTGCACTTCCCTTTGGTCTGAAGTTGGCAAAAGAATTTTTTTAAGCCGTAGCTTTCGGACCGATGGGACTTTCTACTGCGAGCCAAATGATGATGAAAAATCGCCGAGGAACATGGGGAATACAGAATGTGAAATTTTTACATGGGGAGGCATGAGAAACTCGGCATATTTTTTCAAAATTAAAGCTCTTTTGTAATAAATGATCATAGTGTAATTCGAAATTTTATTGATGCCTCGGTAGCATTCGTAGTTGCTATTTTTCTAGTATTTTGACGCATTAATTTTGTAAAAAAAAGCGTAGAATGGCTGAGAAATATGATTACTAGTATCTTTTCTCATGATGTTCCTCTGCACTTTTGACTATCATTCGGCTCACAGAAGAAAGTCTAATCGGTCCGAAACCTGCTTTAAAAAAAGTTTTCGATTTCTAGACCAAAGAAAAGTCCATTCTTTTTTTAATTCGACACATAGTCTAGTGTCTATTTCACTAAAGCAACGATTGAAATTCGAGATTTTCATCGATTTTTAGCTTGGAATAGAAGCTAAGCAAGAAAAATAGCAAAAATGCGTTTTCCCTTAGAATTTTTGTTTACCTTTTAAATATATGTTTTTTCATTCCAATTGGAAATCCAAATTTTCGGTTTCGACAAGTGACATTTTGATTTTTTAATGGGATGTACTGACTGTAAGATCCCATTCAAGACTTAGTGTTCCGACCCAAATTGGCTATAATTATTAGCGAACAATAATTACAAGAAATATAAGCATCGCAATTGTCAATTACTTAAATACACGCGATAAACTTTATTATACACTTCAATTGAGTGAAAAGTAAAAGTTTGGAACTATTTTCTGTGATTTTCACTTTTAGCACTAAAGCTATAGAACAGATATCAAACACAGATAGAACAGATATCAAACACAGATAGAACAGATATCAACAGTAATCAACACAGATATCAATCAAAACAGTGTCAAAATTAATAAGGTTTATCGTACGTATTTAAGTATTTGCTATCAATCGCGAGGCTTAGATTACTTAAAATTATTGTTTGCTAATGATCATCGTTAATTCATGTCGAAAAGCTAATTTTTGAACCTGACTGTACAGCCAAAAAAACCTTAAGTGGTTTTGAACTTTGATTCACGCACTGGGACTCGTCCAGGTTGAAATGAATCGAAATGTCAAAATTGCTTGTAAAGCTTCTGAAACGTATATATATCGCATTAAAAGTATTTTTCAGTAGAAATCAGAGAACATTTCCTTGAAAAAGTATTCCATGCATTCTCGATGAAAAAATTGGCGAAAATTGAAAAAAATGTTTAAAGTCCCAACTCTGAGCGTCTGCAGCTCGAAAATCAACGGAGCAAAAAATCCGAAAAAATGCTAATGAATGTATACTAAATTTTAATACCGAAAAGACCTTTGTTTGTTTGTCATCCGTTTGGGGTCTCGTAAATTTCGAAAGAATTCTCCCACTCACGTAGAGTAATTTCCACTTTATCGCAACAAACTTCTTTCTGCGCCAATCCCAACGAAGAACTTCGACAACTTCATGGACCACCACAACTTCGTCGACGTCTCGGTGGATCCGCTGTTCGGCGGCAATCTCTTCAGCATGGCCGGCGAGCAGTGGAAGGAGGCGCGCAACCTCCTCTCGCCGGCCTTCACGTCGAGCAAGATGAGGTCGATGCACGGCCTGATGGCGAGGTGCGCCGAGAACCTGGTCGAGCACCTGGACAGGCTCTGCGAGGCCGATCCGGGCCGCGAGCTCGCCACCAAGGACTTCATGACCAGGTACACGAACGACGTGATCGCGAGCTGCGCCTTCGGGCTGGAGATCGACTCGCTGGAGGAGCCGGACAACCGGTTCTACGTCCTCGGCAAGGAGGCGACCAACTTCGAGGGCCTCCTGTCCGTCAAGTTCTTCCTGACCCGAGCCTTCCCCAAGCTCATGAAGCTCCTGCGAGTGAGGATCGTCACGGACAAGGTGTCGAGGTTCTTCACGGACATAATCGGGCAGACCGTGCGGATGAGGGACGAGAGGGGCGTCAGCCGGCCGGACATGATCCAGCTGATGATGGACGCGAGAGGTGAGGTTCGACGTTGTTTGCATGAAATCGTATTATGGAAATTTAATCGTCTCGAGAATTTAACTTGCTTCAAAATATCCCTTTGACATCGGCTCTACGATGGAAATAAATCCGCTCGTTAGAATCGCAAAAGATTCTGATGTGATATTTAATCGATTTAAAAGAATATGGCATTGTTTAAGAGATATAACAAAATAATCGACCAATTCAAAGACAATTAATTTTATCGATTATTATTTAGTTACTATTGTAAACAATGAAACGTGTCATTGAAACAAATAATTATTTTGGTGTTACAACGTCGTATTTAATCAAAAAACCAGCAAACCCAAATTTAATTGTTCCAACCAAATATAGTTTCGTTTCAGTTAAATTTTATTTTGTTTTAATGCAATTCTTAAATTAATATAAAAAATTATTTTATTGATCTCTTTTAATTTGTTTCAAAAATTAATAAAATACTTGTTTATATCAATAACATATTTAGTTAAATTAATGCAATATTTTGTTAGTATGTTGAAAAATCTTTTAAGTAAATACGTTCTTTAATTAATTAATTATTTAATTGAAATGTGTTCAATTCTAATATTTTTTTAAACCAACAAACATTTAATTGAAACCACTAAATTTTTTTCTCAGTCAACATTTTTTTTCTGTACCTGTTGCATTATATATTTGCAATTAAATAAGGTATTTAAACACTATCTTTGGATGAAATTTAAACGTAACGCTATCATTTTCATTCACGCGCTATTTGGCCCAACAGGCAAAACAAGCGAGAATCTGCCGCTGGACATCACGAGCATGACGGCCCAGGCGTTCATCTTCTTCTTCGGCGGCTTCGACACGAGCTCCACCCAAATGTGCATCATCTCCCACGAGCTGATAATCCATCCCGAGGTTCAGTCGCGTCTGCAGGCCGAGATCGACGAGGTCCTCAAGCGCAGCAACGGCAAACCCCCCACCTACGAGGACATCAGCTCCATGGCATACCTGGACGCCGTCTTCAACGAGTCGTTGCGCTGCCATTCCCAGGCCAACATAATCGACAGGCTCTGCACCAAAGCTTTCGAGCTGCCCCCAGCCCTACCGGGTGGCAAGCCCTTCGTCGTCCAGCCAGGGATGAACATCTGGATTCCCGTCGCCGGAATCCACTACGACGAGCAGTTTCACAGAAATCCGCTGGCGTTCGATCCCGAGAGGTACCTCAACAAGAAGGTGACGATGAACGACGTGGAGAACGCAGGATTCGGATTGGGTCCCAGAAGCTGCATCGGCAACAGATTCGCGATTCTCGAGATCAAGATTCTGTTCTTCTATCTGCTGGCCAAATTCAGCATCAAGCCGAACGGGAAGACTTGCAAGAATTTCGAGTACAGTCGCAAGAGCATAAGTATTATACCCAAGGGCGGCTACTGGTGCAGCCTCGAGCCGAGAAATAGAGAATAAATTAGTCCGGGCATCGATGTCGATCGTTTGTACATAGAAATAAAAAAGACTTGAACACTGCTGGAAATAAAAAAAAATTGATTTTCTAAAATGAGAGTAATAGAAATTTTTTGAGCCTCAAAGTTTTATCGTTGAAGCGCCCTGTCGCGTATTGGCGGAAAAGAGGTGAACAAATTATTATTCGAAGGAACCTGCAAATTACGTAGTCATCAACGTGTCTTTTTATTTGTAAAATCTACAAGACGAGACACTGCGATGAAAAATATATGGTCTCACAATGACATAAATCTTCGATCGCTTTATCGTAGTTTCAATAATAGTTTAACGCTCACATGTTAAATCTTTCATTATATATTTAAACAACGCTTCGATTCGCAATCATCAAATTAATCGTTTTTAGCTCATATATAAAATGCTCTCTATCGTAAATTCTTATAAAACAGCAAAAAAGAATATCAAAAATGCATAATCGCATAGATACATTTTTTTTCTCGCACAATACAAGAGTAACGTAAAAGCAATTGTTAGCGAAAAATTTCGTAGTAATCACCTTCAGATAAGATATCTATGTACAAAAATGAATATTGTAGTTCATACACCTTTCGAAGTTAGGCTTTCGCGACTTTCATCATCATGAAAATCTTAAAACACATTTAAAAAATAACAGTTTTAAGCGGTGCAACACTTAACATATTTTTCATAATAAAAATATAATTTAAATCAGTAATAATAATAATAATAATAATAATAAACAGTTAACGTTGGAAAGACAACGTGCAAAGTCCTTTCCATCGTTTCGATAAATTGTAAATGTGTATATAAAATAAATATAACTCGCAGTAAATTATGATTTACATTTCATTAACTACAAATCTCTGGGTTTGAACACGTAGTCAATTCTCAAAATCAATAAACAATTTTAAAATAAAAAATCGTGCATGTAGGAAATGATACATCGAAGATACCTATAGGATAACTATAGTTAAAGCTATTAATATATATATATATATATGCGTGTGTGCGCGCGCGCGTGTGCGTGTGTATAATTTTGTTATTAACGGCACAGTACTGGTTTCCAGTAATTTGCCAGTAAATTACTGAAGTATTGGGCCGTTCTTATCATTTCGATACTGGTCCAGTAATGGGCAAGTACTGACTGTCAGTACTGCTATACAGTCTGCCATTATTGGGCCAGTACTGGGCCGTAGCTGCATTCTTGCATGGGTAATGCGCTCAACAGTAAAAATGCAAAAGAAAATGTATGAACATTTTTGCGTTTTTTCGATCGGAAAGCCGGGTGGCAACCGATAATGATGCAGCTCGCACGGTTTCTTATTCGGAGGGGTCCCAGAAATCAGAAAAAATAGTTCTGGTAAGTGTGTCCTACCCAAAATTTTTCGGTAGTCCGGGCCCCCAGAAGTTTCCAGTATCCCGTGGAATGACTCATTTGCGTTCTGTGTATGTAAGTGTGCGTGTAGCGTGTTATGCATGTTATAGTTTCTGTAAGTATAGTTGAGTTCATTTGTATGATTTACATTATAAACTTTAAATGCCTTTTACTCAAATTTAGTTTTTTCATGCTTTTTGTGTACTTGCCGCATCATTCTGAAGGAACCGTACCATCAATCCTGATGAACCAAATTGGAAAACCTTCCTTATGAGTATGGTCACAAACTGAGCGAAGCAGAATTGGCAAATATAAGTTCAAAGTGAATGTTACGTATGTTTACATATGTAACATTCACTATAATTACTAATATTGTTAATATATGTTTAATTAATTATATTAATTTTTTCAGGAATCTGTTCTGCTTAGTCTGAGACCAGACTCATAAGGAAGATTTTGCACTTTGATTCATCAGGATTGATGGTACAGTTCCATCAGAAACATGCGGCAAGCAAACAAAAGTGATGAAAATCATGATTTTTGGTAAGCAAATATCTTTAATGGTTTTTAAATGTTATACTCACTTTATGCATATTATTTATGCATAAAAGTGATGTATAATACTTAGATTTCAAATGAAAAATGTAGTTTTTAGAGCACCTACATACGTTTATTTTTTACAGCACTAATAATTTTTCTTTTTTTTCTAGGTTTTAACCTTGTCATAACCCCTTAATAAAATTGTTGTACTCGCGCGTTCTTTCACTTAAGAAAATTAAATAAACTAAGAGTCAGAATATGTTTCCTTATCCCCGATTCTAAACTTTCAGCGCTAATCGCTCGTCGTAGCCCATGACCTGCAGAATTAATTTAAAAAATAGCTTATCGCTCGCGCGATAAATTCCTCGACGTCCGTACAGAAAGCATAGGAGACTAAATAGCGTCGAGCGACACTGTATACCTCGAGTCCCGGAGAAACGACGTTTTCGCCATGGAGTTCGCAAGTCTCGCTCTACTGGCGATACTGATTTACGCGCTGTACCGATACTTTCGCAAACGATGCGACTACTTCGAGGAACTGGGAATACCCTACGTTCCCGCGGTGCCGTTGCTCGGGAACATGTCCAATGTCGTCCTGGGCAGGAAACACATCGTCCAGGTCGTCAAGGACATGTACAACTACATGCCCGAGGCGAAGTATCTCGGCATCTTCGATTTCAGTCGGCCGGTCCTGCTCGTGAGGGATCCGGAGCTGGTCAAGAACATAACCATTAAAGTGAGTGTTTCGTATACGCATGTGTCGAATTTCAAAGAATAAGTGTACTTCTCTTTGGTCTGGAATTCGGAAAAAAATGTTTAAAGCTAGAGGTTTCGGACAAATGGGACTTGACAATTTGATATGGGGAGGCATGTGGGGGAACAGCAAAAAATTGGCTATTCGTATATTCATAGTGTAATTCGAAATTTTATTGATGCCTCGGAAGCATTCGTAGTTGCTATTATTCTAGTATTTTGACGCATTAACTTTATAAAAAAAGCCTAAAATGGCTGAGAATTATGATTACTAGTAACTTTTCCCATGATGTTCCTCTGCACTTTTGACTATCATTCGGCTCACAGAGGAGAGTCTAATCGGCCCGAAACCTGCTTTAAAATAGTATATTACTACCCAAGGCCAGTAAAATAAGAAATGTCTCAGATCACATGTAATTGTCGGCCGAGGCGAAGCCGAGGTAGACAAACATGTGATCTGAGGCTTTATTTTTTACTGGCCATGGTTTGTATTAGTATATTATGCACCTAGGGAGTAAAAATAAAGAATGTCTCAAATCGCATGTAATTATCGCCCGAGCCGAAGGCGAGGCTCGGGCGATAATTACATGAGATTTGATGCATTCTTTATTTACTCCCATGGTGCATATACGATTTTTTTTCACGCACAACCTTAAAACGCCAACTGTCTATTCCATTCCAGGGAATAAAGTTGGCACTTTATGGTTGGGTGTGAAAAATAGTATATTACGTGCCTAGGGAGGAAAAAACTTGGAGAGTCCATATCTCGTGTATATTGACACCCGAGCCAAAGGCGAGGGTGACAAACACGAGATATGGGCTGTCCGAATTTACTCCCGTGGTACGTATACTATTTTTCTTCACACTAGCGCCGAAATTACCAATCTCGCTCCTGGCGCCCGGGAGCGAAAATGGTACTTTCGGCGCAGTGTGGAGAAAAACTATTTTTCTTCCCTCCGGCCGGAAAGCGTCAACTTTCTGGACGCTGCGCGAATTGAAGTTGCCGCTTTCCGGCAACGTCGAGAAGAAAAATAGTATACAAACCATGGCCAGTCAATAAGAAAGCCTCAGATCACATGTTTGTCTACCTCGGCTTCGCCTCGGCCGACAATTACATGTGATCTGAGACATTTCTTATTTTACTGGCCTTGGGTAGTAATATACTATCGATTTCTAGACCAAAGCAAAGTGCATTCTTTTTTTAAATTCGACATATAGTCTAGTGTCTATTTCACTAAAGCAACGATTGAAATTCGAGATTTTCATCGATTTTTAGCTTGGAATAGAAGCTAAGCAAGAAAAATATCAAGAATGCGTTTTCCCTTAGAATTTTTGTTTAATTTTTAAATATATGTTTTTTCATTCCCATTGGAAATCCAAATTTTCGGTTTCGACAAGTGACATTTTGATTTTTTAATAGGATGTACTGGCTGTAAGGTCCCATTCAAGACTTAGTTTTCCGACACAAATTGGCTATAATTATTAGCGAACAATAATTACAAGAAAACTAAGCATCGCAATTGTCAATTACTTAAATACACGCGATAAACTTTATTATACACTTTAATTGAGTGAAATGTAAAAGTTTGGAACTGTTTTCTGTGATTTTCAGTCTTAGCACTAAAGTTATAGAACAGATATCAAATACAGATAGAACAGATATCAACAGTAATCAACACAGATATCAAACAAAATAGTGTCAAAATTAATAAGGTTTATCGTACGTATTTAAGTATTTGCTATCAATCGCGAGGCTTAGAATACTTAAAATTATTGTTCGCTAATAATCATCGTTAATTTATGTCGAAAAACTAGACAAAAAATCCTTAAGTGGTTTTGAACTTTGATTCACGCACTGGGACACGTCCAGATTGAAATGAACCGAAATGTCAAAATTGCTTGTAAAGCTTCTGAAACGTGTGTATATCACATTGAAAGTATTTTTCGTAAACCAGAGAAAATTTCCTTGAAAAAGTATTCCATGCATTCTCGACGAAAAAATTTTCAAAAATTATCAAAAATTGCAAAAAATGTTTGAAGTCCCAACTCTGACCGTCTGCTGCTCGAAAATCAACGGAGCAAAAAATTCGAATAAATTCAGGGAGGCGCACGACACCAAGAGCAGAAGAGATTCACCACATTTCGATCTCTTGCTGAGAATCAACAATGTATAATAAATGTTGTTTGTCATCCGTTTGGGGGTCTCGTAAATTTCGAAAGAATTCTCCCACTCGCGTAGAGTAATTTCCACTTTACCACAACAAACTTCTTTTTGCGTCAATCCCAACGAAGAACTTCGACAACTTCATGGCCCACCACAACTTCGTGGACGTCTCGGTGGATCCGCTGTTCGGCGGCAATCTCTTCAGCATGGCCGGCGAGCAGTGGAAGGAGGCGCGCAACCTCCTCTCGCCGGCCTTCACCTCGAGCAAGATGAGGTCGATGCACGGCCTGATGGCGAGGTGCGCCGAGAACCTGGTCGAGCACCTGGACAGGCTCTGCGAGGCCGATCCGGGCCGCGAGCTCGCCACCAAGGACTTCATGACCAAGTACACGAACGACGTGATCGCGAGCTGCGCCTTCGGGCTGGAGATCGACTCGCTGGAGGAGCCGGACAACCGGTTCTACGTCCTCGGCAAGGAGGCGACCAACATCGAGGGCCTGCTGTCCGTCAAGTTCTTCCTGAACCGAGCCTTCCCCAAGCTCATGAAGCTCCTGCGAGTGAGGATCGTCACGGACAAGGTGTCGAGGTTCTTCACGGACATCATCGAGCAGACCGTGCGGATGAGGGACGAGAGGGGCGTCAGCCGGCCGGACATGATCCAGCTGATGATGGACGCGAGAGGTGAGGTTCGATGTTGTTTGCATGAAATCGTCTCGAAAATTTAACTTGCTTCAAAATCCCTTTAACATCGGCTCTACGATGAAAATAAACGTTTGATTCGAGTAATCGGTAAGCACGCCGATCGAATTACATAATCGATTGATTCGAGAAATCCGCTCGTTAGAATCGCAAAAGATTCTGATGTGATATTTGATTAATTTAAAAAAAAATATCACGTTGTTTAAGATTTATAACAAAATATTCGACCAATTCAAAGACATGATTAATTTTATCAATTACTATTTAGTTACTATTGAAAACAATGAAACGTGTGATTGAAACAAATAATTATTTTAGTATTATAATGTCGTATTTAATCAAAAAATCAGCAAACCCAAATTTAATTGTTCCAACCAAATATAGTTTAGTTTCAGTTATATTTTATTTATTTTTGATGCATTTCTTAAATTAATATAAAAAATTATTTTATTGATGGCTTTTAATTTATTTCAAAAATTAATAAAATACTTGTTTATATCAATAATATATTTAGTTAAATTAATGCAATATTTTGTTATTATGGTGAAAAATCTTTTAAGTAAATACGTTCTTTAATTAATTAATTATTTCATTAAAAAACATTTAATTGAAACCACTACATTTTTTTCTCAGTAAACATTTTTTCTGTACCCGTTTCATTATACATTTGCAATTAAATAAGGTACTTAAACAAGTTGTTTGCACTCAAGGGATCGACTTCTTCCTATAAATGTTTGAAGAACCGTCGAAAATTTTGAAACCTTATAAATCACAATCTTTGGATGAAACGCTATTTGGCCCAACAGGCAAAACAAGCGAGAATCTCCCGCTGGACATCACGACCATTACGGCCCAGGCGTTCATGTTCTTCTTCGGTGGCTTCGACACGACCTCCACCCAAATGTGCATCATCTCCCACGAGCTGATAATCCATCCCGAGGTTCAGTCGCGTCTGCAGGCCGAGATCGACGAGGTCCTCAAGCGCAGCAACGGCAAACCCCCCACCTACGAGGACATCAGCTCCATGGCATACCTGAACGCCGTCTTCAACGAGTCGTTGCGCTGCCATTCCCAGGGCAACATCATCGACAGGCTCTGCACCAAAGCTTTCGAGCTGCCCCCAGCCCTACCGGGTGGTAAGCCCTTCGTCGTCCAGCCGGGGATGAACATCTGGATTCCCGTCTCCGGAATCCACTCCGACGAGCAGTTTCACAGAAATCCGCTGGCGTTCGATCCCGAGAGGTACCTCAACAAGAAGGTGACGATGAACGACGTGGAGAACGCAGGATTCGGCTTGGGTCCCAGAAGCTGCATCGGCAACAGATTCGCGATTCTCGAGATCAAGATTCTGTTCTTCTATCTGCTGGCCAAATTCAGCATCAGGCCGAACGGGAAGACTTGCAAGAATTTCGAGTACAGTCGCAAGAGCATGAGTATTATACCCAAGGGTGGCTACTGGTGCAGCCTCGAGCCGAGAAATAGAGAATAAATTAGTCCGGGCATCGATGTCGATCGTTTGTACATAGAAATAAAAAAGACTTGAACACTGCTGGAAATAATAAAATTGATTTTCTAAAATGTGAGTAATAGAAATTTTTTGAGCCTCAAAGTTTTATTGTTGAAGCGCCCTGTCGCGTATTGGCGGAAAAGAGGTGAAAAAATTATTATTCGAAGGAACCTGCAAATTACGTAGTCATCAACGTGTCTATTTATTTGTAAAATCTACAAGACGAGACACTGCGATGAAAAATATATGGTCTCACAATGACATAAATCTTCGATCGCTTTATCGTAGTTTCAATAATAGTTTAACGCTCACATGTTAAATCTTTCATTATATATTTAAACAACGCTTCGATTCGCAATCATCAAATTAATCGTTTTTAGCTCATATATAAAATGCTCTCTATCGTAAATTCTTATAAAACAGCAAAAAAGAATATCAAAAATGCATAATCGCATAGATACATTTTTTTTCTCGCACAATACAAGAGTAACGTAAAAGCAATTGTTAGCGAAAAATTTCGTAGTAATCACCTTCAGATAAGATATCTATGTACAAAAATGAATATTGTAGTTCATACATCTTTCGAAGTTAGGCTTTCGCGACTTTCATCATCATGAAAATCTTAAAACACATTTAAAAAATAACAGTTTTAAGCGGTGCAACACTTAACATATTTTTCATAATAAAAATATAATTTAAATCAGTAATAATAATAATAATAATAATAATAATAAACAGTTAACGTTGGAAAGACAACGTGCAAAGTCCTTTCCATCGTTTCGATAAATTGTAAATGTGTATATAAAATAAATATAACTCGCAGTAAATTATGATTTACATTTCATTAACTACAAATCTCTGGGTTTGAACACGTAGTCAATTCTCAAAATCAATAAACAATTTTAAAATAAAAAATCGTGCAAGTAGGAAATGATACATCGAAGATACCTATAGGATAACTATAGTTAAAGCTATTAATGATGTCGTATACATCGAAAATTATGCACGAAAACGCTAATCGCATTTAATACGATATTATCGGAATCATTTTGTTTGTTTCGAGATTCTTTACTCACTCAGTCGAGGTAGGGAAGAACATCTTTCTTGTGTAAACTTTGTCAACTTTGATTCCGTTCTAAGTCAAGCGTCTTATCAGTCTTCATTGAGTGAACAAGATTTTGTGCTCCAGCAGTAAGAAATTAGCAAATACTATGCTAGTAGTACGCTTGAGTGAAACGAATCTTCATTTCTTCTCCTATTACGCATTAAAATTTATTGTTCTCTGACTAATTTTAGACTTCATATTGTCGAAGTTGTTCTTGCATTTTGCCGCACAGCAGCTGTAATAAATGAAAAGTGAATTACATTACTGCTTCAAGCTAGTAGTATAAGTAAGCAGTGTCAAGAAGTAAACGTTTACCTGCTTAGTTTGCAAATCGGGTATGAGCAGAACTTTTGTAGCATCCGAGTTACCGAACAATCCTCCAAGTTTCTTTCTAGCAGCCTTTATATTAACTTGGATGCCTTTGTCTACCATTATTGGAGGGGGATCAATTTCTTGCCAGGTAAACGACCAATCGACCTTCCAACCTCCAAATAGATCACATTTTTCTAAGTAAGCAATTCTTTTATCGGTAAGTAACAACACATCCTTATTAATTAGTAAATGGAAATAATATAAGTCGGTATTTGCATATTTTCCTTTTTCAAGTTCCTGCAAGGTAAATAAATAATTTTGATTACAATTATTTTGATTATATTATAATTTTATTTTGTTTAAAACTCACGCAAAGAATTTTGTTGCCTTCGGCTTCATCGCGAATATAAGGTCGAACTAAGCTATCAAGTTGTAAAAATCTTGGTGGCCGTACTCTTTTGGCTTCTTCACTCATATCAGTAGCTCTGTAAATATTTAAAATTTATTTTTACGCAAAAAATGTATGCATTAATTTTCTTATATAAATATCTTACCTCCTGACGGCGCCAAAAGAGCCACTAGCAAAATCTACAATTCCTGCCGTTGGTCTCGTAACGAGTCCAACAACTCCTTTTCCAAAGCCTTTGAAAAAACCTTCGACACCTTCTTCTTTTGCACCAGAATACGGTTTCATCACCACACCGGAAATACCATCAACTACGCCCTACCAAGAAATAATAATTATTTAGAATTATTTCTGCATTAAAAACATTTACATTTTTTAAGAGTGCACTTTTTCTAACCATCACTAAACCTTTGCCACTCCTGGCAAGACCTTCCTGTAGATTTGCCGGCTGCTTATTCAGTTGCTCTTGACGTTTACGTTGGTAGTCTTTGTCAAAAGTCAGAGCAGCAAGGCCCTTACCCATAGCACCAGTGATCTTCGAAACAGCTCCAGCCATACCACCCACAGTATGTCCAAGCATACTACGCACGCCAAGAAGTAAACCCTCAGCGAATTCACCAGGACCCTGAATAGCACCTTGGAAAGGCTCATAAAACAGATCTTCTACACCTTTCATGGCACCAACCACGAGACCGTAGGGATTACCAATGACGTCCAAGCCGAGAACCAGAACATATAATTGTTTAATTGCCTGGCCTGTATAATGACTCGTAGCTTCGGAAATCAACTGATTGTGCGTCATGAATACGTAGTCTCTTTCAAAGTAAGCCAGTCTAAGAGAAATTTTAAACTTAGTAAACGTAGTACTATAAGCTAAACAGTTATATAAATTGAATATTAAATACTTACTTAAACACAATATCATTTATGTCAGTTATAGTAACTCCAATACCCTGAAGTAGAACATTCAAAACTTGTGGAACTGCAGATGGTCCGCCTCCACTGCCGGTCATGGAGAAACTTATGTGAATCTAGAACGAATAGATTAAACAAATTTATAATTAATTATCGATGAAAGTAAAATATTTTTAAGTACCTTCAAAGGTGAGAAATGCAACAAATCGAAAAAGTTCTTTTGCTCAGCTGTGGTGATAAGATTTACGTGATGTATGAGAGGTTCATCGACCAACTTCATATCCGTTTGGAAGAGTTCACTCTGGAAAAACATAAAACAGTGTAACAGCGTAAAAAACTAATTTTAAGTGAATTTGTAATAACTAACCTCTTGCGTATCATTAGCCTCATCGGATGCGAACAGTAGCATCAAAGCACTGATAAACGCCAAATCCACTTTTACGTGGAATTCTTGGATAAGAACCTTGAAATATCGGAACTGTTGCACGCTGCTGTGCTCAAGTAAACGTTTCACCATACTTAACTCAGCGAACGGTTTCATTACTGAACTCTGAGATACACTTTTTGGTGGTGGCACGGGGGCGAGAATGACAGGGAAGATGCAGTCCGTAAGTTGATTATCAATTTGCAGTCGGTTAATCTTCGCGTGCAATTGTACTTGATGCACCGAAGTGCGGTACTGAACCCAAAGACCTGTTTGGAAGGTTCGGCGCATATAACGCCTGTGAGGCCGTAGCATTTCCAAGTTAAGGTAATCAACTTCAAATTTGGGTTCCAAAGCTGCCCTATACGGTGTTTCCTTGTCCACTTGGAGTTCCCGCAAATATTTCTGGTAGCCTTCCTCGACCAGGGCCACTTCTCGATTGTTCAAAGCGCGCCACCTACCCGTCATGGATTTTCTTGTTTCCCAAATTATTCCGGAACTGTAAAAGAAACGTTAATGAGATACGTGGCATTCGCATGACGGTCTCGTACGCCTAAAAAGACAACTCACCTGGCGATACACAAATACAGAAGCTCAGATTTATTAATATTATTAACGAGCGACAATCCGACTCCATGAATGCTCATCGTGATGTCCTGATCAACGATCTCAAGATCCCCTACAAGCTGGCAGTCTTCAGCTATTTTAAGATTCGACGTGAAGAGTAACACGCGCTGTATGCCGTCGAGGAACGAGACATAGTACACCTCTTGATCAACATCCGGTACTACAAAAGCGCCGAGGTTGTCCTTGCGCAGATTATCCGTAATCTCCTTCTTATTGCCATCGTCCCAAACTATCAAACGAGCACCTGCTGGATTCTCCCACGAGTAGAACATTCGGTTGTGCGATTGGATTGTCCTGATATTCATGGATCCCTTCTCCCAAAGATTGATCGGGTAGGGAGTATGGTTGATTATAAGGCCTGGGGCATTGCCGTGTGCGTAAGCCGTCAGCGAGATGTAAACGCCACCTTCATTGATCTGCACGTCGACGTTTATGCCCCCGTACTGATGGAAACAAGCAGAATAAAATGTATTCACTGTTTGCGTCGAAAAATCGCGATTTCGCAGAGCACCCGAGATCGTACCTTATTGTCAAGCTTCAACAGCGTGCTGTGAACGTCGGTGTATATAAACGCCGCAGTTTTTTCAGGATGTCCAGCTACCTTGGCTTTAAGCGTCTTATCCTCGAGCGTCGATTGGGGCCAGAGTGCAGTACACTCACCCGGTGGCACCGGGATGATGGGATCAGCAGGACGGTCGGCCTCTTGGCACTCGATCAGGAAATCGGCATTGTTGATCAACACGTAATAGGGGGCGAACGTTATCTGCTTGGTCAGCGAATTGTACGTGAGCTGATTGTGCACGCCGATCTGGAAACGAGATATAAAAGTCGATCAACCCTTTCGGCTAGATTATTAGCAAGTAAACATTTCACAATAATAAGCATCGGCGTACTTGATAAATTTTTCCATTGTACTTGCACGACACGACGCCCTTGCTGCCGGCAACGTCTATGGAGAACTTGTCCGACCAGTCGCCGTCTTCGACTCTCACCATGGCCTTCTTCTTGCCGAAAAACACCTTCGAGCGGAAGGAGAAGAGAATCGGCCCCTTGAAAGTCTCCGGATGGTACAAAACGTTCAGGTAGTCCTCCGAACTCTGAAATAACAGCAAAAGATACGTATAATTATGATGGCTTGTTTTGGCGCAACAAACGAAGCCAGATATTTTTTGCTCTCGACGAAGCTGCGTGATAGATAAACTTCCACCTGATTTCAGTGAGTTAAGAAGCCCATGACGTTGGGTGATCGACCGGTGGACATTTTGAGGTGGTTAGAGCAGTACAGCGAACTGAACGTTAGACGTGCAGGCAACAATTAGTGTAAGCAGCATGCGACAGATATTTTACAGTTGCCTTATTTTTGTTAAACAACACAATCAGAAGGTTCGAAGCATCTTCTCGTGACCGTAAAGTAAATTTGATTACAAACAAAAAATCTAAAAATTCTTAGCATTTTTTCTTTTTAAACCAGAAGTTTGAAGCATTTTCTCGTGATTGTCAAATAAAATTGATAGCGAAAGGATTTAAAGATAATGGCATGAACTCAAAGTAGAAATTAGTCACACAGACAGGTGCTTTACAGAAGCGTCGAAAAATTGTTCTAAAAAAAAAGACCACGAGAAGAAAGAAATTTGCCATCCTGTCGAATCTCAAGTACAAAACGAAGATTAGGAGCGCACAGGAGCGTTAGAAAAACGAACCGTCACATCGGAAAAGTAAAAAATTAGTGAAAGAATAGAGTCAAAGTCACCGAGGGCACCTTCTTGCTTCCGCGTTGTCCGCTTTGTTGACCAGAATTTATACAAGTACAACGCTGAAAGATATCTCTTTTACTTATTGTGTCGTTTGTGGTGTAATTTTGTTTTATAATATTTACGTTAATTAAAAAAAATGAATAAATAAAAAATCAATGAATAAATTATAAGGCAGCAAACTCGTGCTTCTCAAGTGGCAACAAAGCTCTTTCGATTCTATAGTATAATAGCAAAGTGGCACGTCACAAGTGAGTTTAATAGTATCTTTAATTATTCACCCCACATACATGCAGTAAAGAAAATTAAATTTCATCGGTTATACGTTAGTTTCACATTTAAAATGATCACAACTTGTTTATGACATAATTAAAGATACCACGATAAGCTGTTTTGTAAATAAAATAAAATTGAACGATTAACGCTAACATTTTTTTTTTTTAACAATCTAGAATTACTTTACATCCATCAGAAGCAATTTACTGAGCTGTTATTGAAGAATTTTGAAATCTAAGAAATGCTGTGCGCTCAAGAGCGCATAACTTTGTGAGCAAAATTATAGAAGCCGTCCTTCATGAAAAAAAAAGACTTTGAAGAGTCTAAATTCTACGAGAAGCACGTACATTTAAATATTTAATAAACTCATTAAGAGTATACAGTTTTACAATATATAAAGTCAGTTTTGTATGTGGTCTCTACCTTGAACGGGCTTGAATGCTCTTTGCCACCTTTACTCGATTTCTGGAAAAATAATGCAAAGTTGTGTAAGTGTGAATCAAACCGCGATGACAACCAAGTGTAAGATTCTGAAAGTGAAAACCAGTCGAAGTCTTTGGCTTCGGCTTATCTTTGACGTGCTTGCATGGATTGTTTCATGATGCGTTGACTTCGGTAGATCAAGATAGTATCAAGACTTTTGGAGACAAGCGAAGATGGTGGGCGAAAACGAATGAACCTTGAACTCGTCTGGCTGTAACTTACCCTGTAAGAGAGCATCAGGCCAGTCTTGTTTAGCATCCAGAATGGACAGTAAAGAGCCATAATGATGGAGCCGTGCTTGTAGGACGTGTGCATGCCCAGGTCCATGATGACTTTTTGAGCGCTGTCAAACGACTCGAACGACCAGACTGAAAACTCAGCTGGATTCGAAGTCAACTCCACTCGGCAGGACCAATCTTTTTCTAGATATTTTGGTAGCTATGAGATCGTCACACAGAACAGTTAATAGTCGTAGTTTAACTGAAATAACAAAAATTATTATCGACCGATTAATGGCGTTGCAAACCTTAATCACGAGGCTGGAATTATTTGGATCGATAGTAGGTATCTGAAGTGTAGTACTGGCTTCGACACGTCGCTCATTAGTATTTCCGGGCAAGCAGATGATGATGTCAATTGGCAGAAAGTTCTTTAGATAGATCGATGGATAAAGATGGACGTTGTAAATTGTGCTTGCCATGGTGTGGCGAGATGTATTTTCGAAGTATACTTGTTCGATTTCTCCTACCACCTGCAACATTCACAAAGTTTAACTAAAAATTAGTATTAAATACGACGACACATTCACATTTAACTAAATTACTACAATACTCGCAAGGATTCAAGCTTCTGCGAAAGAAAGGAATAAAATAAGATTTAATTTAAGATAACGACGCTATCGCTCAAAAGTTGCCTCCTAAACATAAAATAAGTTTTTTTTACTAAACGCTCTACTCTGGTTCGGTGTTTTGAATGTTTTTTATGATGGTCGATTACATGGTCGAATGGTTCCATTCCTGTTTCTTTATGACCTTCGCCTTTCAGTAAAATGAAAAGTCTCATCGCCTCGATCGATCTTTGCAAATGTCGCAATGATTCTTAGTCGTACATGCGAAACAATCGTGTTTGACAAAAATAAATAAAATTCTCGAGTATCCAAAACAAATCAAACCCTGTCGACTTGCCGAAACTACAACAACATTGCTCTCCATTTACATGAACATATTTGCGTTCTGTGTATGTACGTGTGCGTGTAGCGTGTTATGCATGTGGGGAGTATACCTGCAGGCCCGGGGCCGTTCGCACCGGCGATGCTCTGGCCGCGGGTTCGCCAATGGCCCAGCAGCGCCGGCGAAGGATGCGTTCGAGCACGCTCAGCAACGAGCTCAGAGCCTCGCTACTCAGCAGCAAGCTCACGAGCATGAGGATCGCGTATAGCGTCTAGAATTACAAAAGAGAGAGAGATACCGAAGGAGAGCCACGGCTCTATGCGGTGCGAGTCGGTGGCTGCGGTGTCAAGTAGAGTATAGGAGCCGTGTGTACCAAGCGTGGAGTTTGGCAATGAAGTTTACCTGTATGTAGAACGGCTCGATGGTCTCCATCTTAGAGCGGGTTTCACACTTGAGGAGCTTCGTCATGGAAACTGTTTTTTGGAGTTCCTTCCAGATGAACGGCTCGACGGATACCATGTAGCTGTAATGTTTATTCGATGCAGAAGTCTTTATTTATTAGCCGCAAGGCAAAATTTGATGACTTACCCGTCGATGCTGAAGAAGAGCCAGTATACATTCGTTGTGGTGTAAACGGCATCGAGTGGTAAATTTAATTTCTCGTCGGGAAGGACTGTGCCAACCTTCTCGACTTCATTGCCGCGTTTCGTCATGTAGTATACAGAGACTGGCTCGCAGAAGTGGTTGTGTACCTGCAGAACACTCCGGAGCGTCACGATTGTACTACCTTCCTCGACGACGACGTCGGAGATTATACCCCACTCTTCGGAACCCTCTTTTCGATACTTCAACGAGAAGAATCGCTTGTCTGCTCTGAGTACCGGAATCTCCAATTTACCATCGATACCTTTAAGCTATCAAATTAAAAACATTATTAGCACACGAATATATGATGGTATTATTAATTTTATTGCAGTGAAAAGAGCCGTACGGATATGACAAACTTCTTAGTGCCTCGATCCTTGACTGTATCAGCCTTTAATTGTTCCAGCAAGTGAATTTCCGTTTTAACTTTGGACGCTAGCTCGACAGAAGCACCAGACTCCAGCATTACTTCTGCGTAAGCGGCCTCACTACTACGTATTTTGTTTTCGTCTTCTGCTACTTTAAAGTGACTATGTTCTAGATCTAAGATCATGGCTAAACCAGTCTCGTTTTTTAGTATATATGGAGCCACTGGCTTTGTTGATGTTTTGTTTCCAACTTCCATGGCGTTTGAGAAGGCATTGCCGAGTTGTTTTAAAACATCAAGACAAGTTCTCGTTACTGTGACTTCCAGATTTTCAGAGGACATAATTTCAATGGACATTCTTGACTTCTGATGAAACTCGTCTGGATCGATCTCTGATACGGGACTGAGAGCGCTCACAGCTGCGTCCACTGTAATATCGTTAAACTGAATTTTGCTTTTTAATTCCCACGGAGTAGAAACTCGTTTTCCATTTTTCATTGCCTCCATAGGCTCGATCAGTGGCTCCCACAGTGCAAGTCTACTATTGTAGTACGCCATTACCACGGATATAGTCGAATCAATGCTCATCTGAATGACAAAAAAGAATGAAAAATCTAAGTTTTCAATGAGATATTTAATTGATATATGTATTACCGTATTCGTGCTCCAATCGTTAACATTGCTTTGGAAACCAAGATGCAAAAGCAGCATCGGAAGAGTTTTGTTACCGACACCAGCCTCAAGTGTCAATAAAATAGTAGGCGCCGATACCATTGCAAGTTCTGGTTTATAGACCGGTGCCGAAATTTCTTCATCGTCATCGGAGAACTGAAGATCTTCGTTGGCTTCTGTACCGACTTCTATCGGTTTTTTTATCAGTACATAATCATAAATTTAATATAATTAGTAAATATTCATAAATTTAATATATTCAAGAATAACAATAAAATTTACCGGTTTTCAAAAACCAATAATCTGTCTCCCTGAACGGTGTTATGATCCAAAGACCTTCGTGATTCGGTTCGAGTTTCTTTATCTCTTCTTCCTCTTCTTTTTTAGTTATTGTCTGAACCACTCGATTTAAGATTTCAATGACACCTGGTGATACAGAAATGTGAATGTCAGTACTGCAAACATCTACGTGTAATCCCTTTCCCTCAGGAGTCGATCCCGCAATACTGATGCTAGTTGGTCTCAGCACCTGATAGATCCTATCTGATCTTTTATCTGGGTTATAAATACCCGTAAGAAGTGATAAATCTTTAATAGAACCGCTGATGACTTGATGTTCACCCATCAATCGAACTTTCAATAGTATCTCAGTCTGTGTAAAATGAAAATAATTAATTAATTAATTAATTAATTAATTAATTAATTAATTAGACAAATAAAAAAGCATATGTTAGCCTTACATTTAGAAGAATACAATTGGAATTGATATCATCCATATCCTCCAGCAAAATAATATCTGGTTTTTCAATATGCAAATTTATTGTCATCATTGTGTCTTGTGGCGATGGAGGAGGTTGATTTACTTTCTTTTTAGCCATATATTCTAATTGTGTTTTCTGTGAAGATTGTAAAGTTGATTGTTGCGAGGGCGGAGGTCCGGCATTGAAGAAATCTTTGATCTTCATAAGGTAATCTAATGAGACTATTATACTGAAGGAGAATACACGAACGTCCACTATGGAAATAAAATGAAATAAAGTATCATAAATATTTATTTACTGCCTACTGTTATTAAAACACTTACCAAACATATCGTTAGGACCTTTTCTAACTGTAACATCAAGCATACTCCTAACTGGTTTTGCATCAGCCTCATCTTTGCCAAAGTTTTTCAACGTCGGTACTTCGGTGGTTCGCTCCATGATCCTGATAAGCGATCCCTTACGATTTTGCCTACTGTCATCAAGTGTACAGTTCATCAAAAGAATTGATGTGGCCAGAAGGCCGTCCGTGAACATTCGTCCTTTTAATGCTAGATAAGTAAGACCAAACTTAGCCAGGCTATTTTCTGGTAAGTGTAATGGCGAATTTTTTGTTTTTAGCTGCAATATAATGATTTGTGATTATTCAAAACAAAAAAACGAAAAAAAAGAAAACAAATAAAAACAATCAAATTACCAATTTTGATCCTCCAGTGAAAAGTTCAATTACTAGGCTGTCCATTATAAACTCAAATTTGATAGTAGTTTGTACAGCACGTTGTTCTTGAAGGTCACTACTAGTTCCAGCTTCTTTGACAACTTCTACTTCTGCTTTAACTATAAACAAAATTAACATTTAATTGGCTGACCAAAATCCGTACTTTCTTCTGCTCATTCTGCGCAAAGCATATTAATAAAGTCTTACAAGTTGTCGTTCGACTGGGTTCTTCATGAACAGTCTTTCGATCAATTTTAGCGACAGTTTGTCCGGTAACAACGGTTCCATCTTCAAAGCTCTCTCCAAGATTTTCGCTAAGGGTTGACATTATCATGGCGTAATCTTCCTGATTAAGAAGTACACCGATTTGTTTTAGCCGACCTGACATTTCAATGTCTGGAATCCCTCGAAACCAAGCAGTTGATAAATTACGCTTTATCTCCAGAATGAAGCTCACAGGCTGAAGCAGCAGCACCTCATTTTCTACTGTGAAGTTTTTCTTGTTCAGTCGTACCCTTTTGATAAATGCGAATGTGTACATTTAAATAATTATTTAGAAAACAAATTAGAAATTGATTATTGAAAGGTGCGAATAAAATAAATTAATAAGTACCTGGATAATTTAAGATTTTGTAATTCAACGCTCATTTCATCAACGATAGGATATTCGCCCGATTCGGTTTCTACATTCAATTTCTTCAATACATTACTAACTGAGAGGTTACCCATGTCTAGCATCAGGCAATGCTCACTATTAGAGTTTAATGGTACGTATATAACAGGAGCCTTTTAAAATTAAATTACAGTTATTATAAACATTAATTATTCAGGTGAAGAATTGAATATCAACATTTGCCAAAATACCTTCAGTTTGATACATAATTCGATTCTCGTGGCTCGTTCGTGCACATCTTTGATATTTGTCTTGGCTGCCTCCGCAGCTGCTGCTGACGCTTCGGCTATAGCCTGCTGTGCTGCTTGGAAGTTGTTCAGGAAATTCTGTTATTAAACAAACGGTTGAAAATTTTATAACGATTATTAAAAATACTTAAAGTTAAAAATTAATTTGTATTACCATGACTGCTGTGACAAAAGCATTTAAGAAGACAACGCGATGGCAGCCCATGGTAATGGTTATCGACATATTGTTCTTGTCCAAGTCATCCGGTTCGATGTTGTTCATTCTAGCTTTGATCTGAAGCGACTCCGAACCTTCAACTGCAACAATCTAAAAGAAAGAATTCCTTTACATACCATTCCTTGTAAAATAGTTGATTATACATAAACAATGAACTTACATTTTTGTATATGGACTTTACGTTTAAGTCTTTGATGTTTATAGAACTAAGATGAACATTAGCTGTTGAATGAGAGACTTTCATAACGTAACCAGCCGTGATGCCTTCAATGTAAAAGGCACTAATATCTCGGAAATCGTTTACCATTTTCAGACTAATAGTACCAATTTTCGCAGTAACTTGTAGATCAACTACTTCTACTTTAACTTTTTTTCGACCTGTTTTATTTTTAAAGTAGTACAGTTACCTTCGTAATATAAATATTTAACATATTTATGTAGGATTACTTACGAGATTTTCCTCTCTGTTTTTGAATTTGTTCTTTAATAAACATCGAAGTATCTTCCTGAATTGTTGTTAAATGTCCAACTCTATCAATTTTTTGTTCTTTTTTATTTTCCTTTATTGTTTCAGTAGCAGCACTTATATTATCCTAAGGAGCAATGACAATAAGAAAACATAATACCATCATTTTTCTTATAAATAAAATACTTACTTGAATATTTGACAGAAATTGCAGAACATTGATTAATGCTTCTTGATGGAGTAAAACATCAAGCGTTGTGAATTCTAGATGCAGTGTATTGACAACAGATCCTAGTTTTGCAAAATCCGGTGATTGTTTATTCATCTAAAGGAAAATAATTGCAATACAAAATGCCATCGCTAAATATTGAGAAATAAAATAATTACAATACAGATGTAATTCTTACGTTAAAAAATCGTATGACAATAAGATATTCATCGCTCCCAAGTGACATTGGCGTATTTATCATAAAAATTTCTCCAGTATCATGGTGCTGCTTTACTTGAACACCTCCAAGTCTTAGCATAACTTCTTGATTGAAAGTTCTCTGCATATATTCTGCTTCTAATTGTAACAACTCAAATCTGATAAATGGATCGATTTTGGTTTCCTCACCTTGCTTTGATATCGTCAATGTGAGTTCTGTAAATAGTTACATTGAATTACTGATACAATATTTTTATTAAACATGCCTGGAATACTCAGAATTACTGAAAAAATATGATACCTTTCATAACGAATTTTGCTTCCAAATCAGTTGTCTGTTTCACTGAATCGCATACACACTCTTCTTTTTTCTCCATTCGTGAAGGAATACTTGCTAAATCTTTGAACAATGAAATTTGTGATACTGATTTAGACTGAAAAAAATATTTTTATGTTAGTTTTAGTAAAGTATAAATACTTCGCAAATTTTTAGAAAATTTTTATGCAAACACTAACCACTGAAAGTCGCGCAGTTTCAGCTGGAGTATCTTCGTCCGACGTTGGAATGCTTTGCATGATGGCGAGAGCTTTTAGTAAACGCTTTTCAGTTATATTGATTGCCACAGATGGTAAATTGCCTATAAGTCTAGTCTTTGATAACAAGGGATCATCTGCAATGAGACATTTATGAAACTGTATTTCTAATGTCGTTGGTTGCAAAACCTTAATAGGACTAATCGTGTTTGTCAAAGCATCTCGCCAATCTTCGTTCTCCAGCGATATAAGTGCCTAAAATTTAAACTGATTAGTATTCATCTAATTATATTTTAGTAAAGAAGCATAGGATACAATGCACACATATATTACGTACTTGAAAATTAACAATTTTCAAAACAAATCTATCATAACTGTATTCTCGTAAGTGAGCTAAAATGTCTTCTTCAGTTTTTCCCATGCTAACCAACTGCTTGACAGTCAAGTGAGCTGCATCATCTTTTGGTTTCTCCAACGAGTGCATTTTCAAACTACCAAGATTAATTACGATTAACGATTCGTTTTCATTGTAAAATCCACCGTAAGGTACAATGAGCTGTGACGCTTTTAAGTCAACCTGAATATCTAATGCAGAATGTTTTTGTATCGCATACTCTAAGCCCAAGGCCGAAACTTCTTTTAAGCTGTCAAGACGTTCCGCAGCAGCAGCTTGTAATCTATCAATTTAGAAAGTTTAAATAAGTAAAATTAATTAAAATCCGTTGTATTAAACATGGATTGACAGTTTAAGTAACTTACTGATTCAAAGTTGACGGATTTTGTACTTTGAATAGTTTTATGAGTTCAATTATAGTCTGAGCATCATAGACTATGTGCACTGAACTAGATTTCACGATAATTCTATCACCACAAAGTTTATCTACAGGATTCTTCTCATATGAAACAGAAAACAACCCAGTTTCGGAACAACCCGTTTGATCCGAATTAAAAAGCGAAGGCACTTTACTTCCCTGTTTAACTCCAAGAATTTTTAAATCGCTTATCGAAGCCGTTACTCTGAAAGCAAAATTTTCGTTACTTGTTTGAAATATTTATAAAAACTGAGCGAATAAGTGAATACTGACAAAATTGAGTTTGCAGATGGTCTAGATTTAAAACCAGTTTTCACCCCATTCAATTCCAAATTCATAACCTCTACGTGCTCTTTGTCGGTGTCTAAGAGCAAAATTTGTAGCCCGTGCAAGAAAAATGTAGTATCAATCATCTCATAAGTTTCAGGATAGTGAGCTGGTGCAGAATTTTCTTGATAGTCTATAGCCCTATAGAGTTTCTCCTTTTCTTGCGCTGTCATTGCTTCTTCAAACTTTCTCACTGTAATTTAAATTAAGCAATAAAACTAAATGAATTCTGAAAATATTAAGATTTTAAAAATGTATGATACTTACTGATAGCAGCAGCTGTATTCATTTCTTGAATTTCCTCTTGACGTGGTGAACCCCATAGGAAACCAAACCAACCTTGTTTCGCTTTTAAGTCTTTCTCTTTTTCTGCTAACCTTTCAACCTATAAGTAATAGATATATTCCTTAATAATAGTTGTACAACTTACGTTTTTTAAATAAATATAACGCACCTCCATTTCGATTTGCTGACGAATAATAACAAGATTAAATATGTCCAACTTCTTTTCATGCTCAGTTAGCTGATGCTCCAATTCTGCTGGGGGCTTCTTTGTAGTAAGTTTAGTTTGATAAATTTTAGCATAACTTCGACATGTATCTCTATGACTCTTCATATGATTCCAATCCCAATTTCTACGTGCTCGCTTCACCTGCTCCTCGAGAATGCACGTATACGCAAACTTCCACCTTTCAAAATGAAAAATGAATGCTATTTATCAGATGAACAATAAAAAAATTTTTAATTTTACTTACCATTCTTTGTAGTGCCCTCGATAGGACGTTAGATTAGGCCGGTATTTTCTGTATGGAGCTGCTTTACTTGCTTGTTCTAAGCCTTCACCCATTTGCATCAGAGTTTGATACTGCTTCTTCGTCATTCCAACTCTTAGTTTCTGCATTTCCATGTCCAGAAAAACTTTTGGTATCGTGTAATTGCTACCATCTGTTTCTGGCTTAGGATTTAGCTTTAACTTGGCCTTTACGTTTATTGGACCCAGCACTAAAATAATAATAATGAAATATTCCGTAGAATAATAGTTCACTTATTAATTTTCATGTGAAATATTTAACCGAATTTAAAATATAAAAACTTACAGTACTGATAATCTTCAGGTACAAAGTCAGCGGTAGCTATGCCTTCCGCAAATATTTGCAAATATTTATCCTTGGGCTCTGTACTAAATTGCTTTGGTGATGGGTTCAAGTACACAGCAAAACCATCCATTGTACATAACTAAAATGAACATAAAATAAAGCATATTTTTAAAAATCAATCTTTGAGATCATGAAAGCAATATCAAATACCTTACCTTATAAATTTGTTGAATGGCGTACATGTCTTTCAAGTTACCAGTTGTTGACCAGGTATTATCACAACTCTCTAGCGCAAATCGATTAAGAGTGAAACCAACAGAGAAGGGATGTTGCTTGAAGCTAACATGATCCTCATATCTTACATGAATTCTCTTGATTTCTACATGTATATTCTTGATCATTCGTGCTATGAGTTTCTCCATCATTGAGTCATCGACTTTTTCTTGGTCTGAAAATGCAGCAATCATAATGTAAATAATGTCTGCAATGTAACTATAATGAATGCATTAATAAACATAGGAGAATCTTACTTTTCATGTCAGCCAGTTGTTTATTCTTCTCCACTCTAGCAATTTCTGCACGCTTAGACTCCAATTGAGCCTTTGCTTCCTTCTCAGCATCGTATTGCACTTGACTAGTAGGAACAACCAGGATAAAAAGTTCTTCGATAATGGCATCGATTTGGCCATTCCACATATCACTGAAAGGTATTTTCAGGACTAGCTTACCTAAGGAATCGAATAAAAATTATAATTGTTACCCTATTAAAGTCAACATGAATCAAGATATAATTTTAATTTTAATTTTATTCTTTACCTAGACGACCATATTCTAGCTTTATAGGAAGATCTAGCATATCCAGCGCACTTTCCTTTATGCGTAGATCCCTGAGAACTACATCTCCTGTAAATAAAAAAAATGTTTGTGGATATGAAATTATTTTAAAGCATCAACGAGTATAAACAAAATAAACTTTTCGTTACGTATTTTTACACAAATCATTCATTGAAAATAGTGCAGTGTACGCAGATTTCATTCGTGAAAAAAAATATGCAAGATATTGAAGTCGTAAATAGTTGAAATGCTCCCAAAACATTTTCGAATCGTAAAAAAGCGCGCGCAACGTTAAATTCAGTTCTCGCGGAAAAAAAAGCACTGCACGCGCTTTAAAAATAAAACCAACGCGTTTCGAGTTAGCGGACGTGGATTACGTCGCGCACATAAAAGCATTTCCGTCAAACTTTTAAGTATACTGCCACAAGCGAAATTTTGCGATAAAGTCACCGTCTCGACTATCGGCCGACACCATCGTTTCGTTCCACATGTATAGGTATATACACCTATTTACGTTACTTAACCGGGTGATTCACTGGCAGATTGACAACTACCGCGGCGTACATTAGCGCAATAAAAAAATAAAACAATAATCTTTCACGCGACGCGCAAGGATACGCATAATATACTTAGAATTCTCGTTTGCCGACTGAAAATAGAGCTGACTTTTTAAACTTCGATTCGTAAGTATTTGCCGTTCGACTAAGTACTTTTTTGCCAACGGGCAAACATTTTGCGATGAAAATTCCTGGAGATGAACGCATCGGGTGTGTGGCTACGGGAATTTGCATAAAGACTGCGAAACGAATGAAAACAACTCGCGCGTTATGAGAAGTATAGAGCCTTGATTTCGCGATTATACAGTTTCACGGCTTTCACATTCGGAGTGTTTTAATATAGACGCAGCGAAGTTTACCAACACTGATGCTACTAAAATTTCTAAAATAAGCAAAGGACGAAATGGCATAGCTTTGGCTTCGCATCCCGTCTCTCTCTCGTGAAGTTTCAACGATCGAACCGCTGAAGCGAATCGACTCCGAATTATATATAGGGTATAATAAGAGGCGCTAATAGTCGGACACTTAAGAGTCATTTCGAGTTTGAATCAGTATAAAATATGGTTTAAATTGATTAAAAGAAAAAGGAAACGCGGAAACTCAGGAAAAAATTATTTATCTTTAAATTGCAATTGAATTTGAAGTTGTACCTGTTATAAAAAATGTATAATAAGTGTTTAGAAAAAATCTGCATTTCAACAGTAGTCGGCCACACGAGATTTTCAACTGAAAAATAATCGTTTATTTTTACGTGCTAATAGTTTGTTACTCCTATTCGAGATGAAATTAGTCATTTGGATTCAGCAATTAAGTTGACACTGAAAGAACGATGATTATTAATTCGTATTTTATTTTACTGTTTTTCTTTTGTTCTAAATTTATACCTTCATTTTTACTACTGGCCGACTAATGGAACTGCGATCCAGTGGTCGGCCACCAGAAGCAAAACCTATCACTTCATATCTAAAGTGAAATACAACCTTTCCATCATTAGCTCCATGATTTATAGAATTTTAGAAGCTTAAGTAAATGTTGAGGACTCATAATATGTAAATAGATCAATCAAGGAAAAAATGTCCGACTACTGGTATACCTCTACCCATCTTGCGATTGCGCGAATTTCAAAAATGTCTTTGTGTATACTTGTACGATTATTATGCGGTTAAACACGAATGTTTCAGTCGAACGTTTCACAACAAAGGACTTCCCGTTTTTTTCTTCTCCTTTACTACAAGATCCCCAAGATAATAAGGACAAAAGAAGAAAAAAAAACTCGTGCCGAGCGCAGCAGCCGCCGAGTTCACAATCAGTATTCCTGAAAAGGAAAAAGAACCGAAAAGGCGAGAGAAATAAAAGGGTCATCGTAATCTCGTGTGCGGTCGGTCCCATAAAGGCGGTATATATAAGTATGTACAACGCGTGTGTGTATAAACAGCTCTTGAAACCGGCGCAAATATAGACCGTGATGTCACGCGAGTCCGGTGCACGTGCACCTATATACACGCGACGCACACAGTCTCTCGCTGGTTTTGCGCGTGTGTATATACAAGAGAGTGTATACAATAGCGCTGACTTTTTGCTGCATATACGACCTCGCGCATTTCCACACTCCCGCGCCAACATACTTAATCGCGTCTACATCCTCAACCTTTACCTCCGAACATACCGCACACGCGTGCGACCTTCCGCGCCGACGACGTTCCCGAAAATAGAAGCCGAGTATTTCGGCGTTATCCGAAATGGCAATCGATAACGCACACACGTAAAGAGACGTACACTGTGCTTAAGTCCGGCGATTGCTCGTATGTGGGGTATAACGTATAAGTATCACAAGCGATAAGGACTTTCATCGTTGCAATAAACTCGCACATATTATATATGCATAATAAACGAAGTTTTATCGCGGTAAATGCTATGTTTAGCCGCGCGCTTCGAGAGCGGAAAGAAACGCTTTATTGCGACGCTGCGTTGCGAAACTTGCGGTACAGCTGTTGTATTCGCGGGGAAAAAAAAACAACTCGGAGACACTTATTATAGACCTTGTATTAGCGCACGACTTATTAGATGACACACACGGAGCTGTCTCCCAATCGTATCGAAACGTAAACATAACCTCTCCCGCGCAGGGCTCCACAGACCAAAATAACAAATTGTTTACAGAGCGAGATTAACAGGCCGTTACCTCCCCACAAGCTGAGCTTGAGCTGCTTGTAATCCAAGTTCTGTATGTACTCCCCGAGTACTTTGTTGAGGAGCTCGGTAACGATCGATTCGAAAACCATCTTCGCTACTGGCTGTGATCTGCGACGACGACGACTCCCGTCGTCCTCGCGGCCTTGCTGCGGAGAAGAAGATCAGGCTCTCGTGCGCGACGGGGCCACACTTTATACGCTCGTCGCCTCGATGTACGCACTGCACTATGCGCTGAGACGGGGGTCAATCTGCTGCTGCTGCTGCTGCAATTATCAGAGGACGTCGTGTTTACGTTCCTTCGCGGACCCGAGCGCGCATAACCTCGCTGCGGAGACGGCGTAGTTGCTCGTGCTTTTCTGCTTGCGACGTCGGCGGCAAGGCAGCCGCATTATAATAAAGTGTGCGTCTGCTGATCAGCTGTGGCGCGCTTCGCACACGCCGCAATACAAGCAATCCTTGTCTCGATTATATGTGCGCGCTGCAGTGGGCGATCGGTGCGGACGCGGCTCTCCTCGGAGGGACGATTTAAGTATCGTGAATTCTGCGATGATCTTATCGATTGTCACTTGGCGTTGATTGAACCTGCGCTAAGTGTATGAAGTGTTTAACGCGAGTGTTATACATATAGGTATATACAGCGAGAACAGGACTCGCTCGCGCGCCTGCGAGCGAACGACTAAATATACCTAAGGTAGCGCTGAGGCGCGCGCGACAGTATACGTGTTGTTCTTGGTGTTACGTCATATATATATAGCGATGATATAGGCATGTATGTATCGCGTATATACAGGTATACTAAGGACACGAGCAGCGATGCGCGAAGGAGAATTCGATATAAGCACTCACTTATCTCGTGCGCTCGCTGTCGAACTGAAACGAGATCGGAGAGGTGCGTTATTTTTCCGCGAAAGATGGACGGCGCGGTTGCGGGAGTGCACTATAGCAAATTACTGTACCGTGCAATGGGGCTAAACTAAACGTGATCGATAATTATATAGCGCACGCGAGAAATGTCAGCCGCGGAAACAATAGATGCTGTGGTGCACTCGTACAACGATGTATTAGTTCTTGTCTCCCGACTTTCGACGTCAATTCGAACGAAAACGCGTGTAATCGGCTTAAAAGTGCGTTATCGTGCAGACATTAAACTTTAAAATGTGTATCGCGCTCATCGTTCGTTAAATAATCATATCAGCATCAGTCAAACGTGAAGAAGCTCTCTGCAGTTCGCGTGTTTTTTTTTATTCTCTTACGTATTGCTGCGCAATGCGTGTATAACGCGTGTGTCACACAACATAACGCACTGCACTCGTAATGCCACGTCTATGCAGATTTCAAATCTCGCGCCGACGGTCCGCGCAAGCGTCAGGTCACGTGACCGCCGCGGCGGGAATACCCCCCACCATACCGGCGGCGGGTCAAGACCGACGCCGAGCGCGCGGGCCGCGGCCGGTTTCATTTCACTTTGGCGCGCCGAGGCATTAGCAACGTTATATTCTCTCTGTCGACGGTCTCCGCATATATAGACAGTCGCCCGTCGCGGTGTGCGCGTGTTTGTTTAACGTTACGTATACCAATCTCATAATACACTCTGTGTATTGTGCTTGCGCCTCGTCCTCGATTTTTCGTAAACGAGACGATCTTCGCGTCTCCTTTGCTCTCGGTATATACTTAATTCAAGGGGAAATCGCCGCTACACCAGCGGTTGACGCTTCCAAGTCTAAAAATAAGCGGCAACTCTTTCGCTATACACACAGCGTAACCGAGTATATTATACTGCAAGTGAAGTTCTCTCTCTCTAGTCTCTAATAGTCCCGAGAGCACACGGCCTGTTACGGCGGTGGCCATCGCGTGTGTATACACTTCGGTAAATAAGAAAAAACCGAGTACAGTCGTTCGCCTGTATATATACACCGGTGCATCCAACGCGCAAATACTTACTCAAGTAACTAGCAAGTAACTACATACTTGCATATATACGTATACGTATATACGTGTGGGGCCTCGAGCGCGCCGCGCGCACACACAGACACATAACCTCGAAGAGGCGCATCAAGTCAACAGACTTTCTCTCTCTCTCTCTCGCACGCGGGAAAACAAAGATGGCCGCGCAGTGCTGGCCTTTCGTCTCGTCGAGCGTGTACTACGGCTACGTGCAAACGCCGGCGCCGGCGGGGAAAGCAGCCCATCATCAGGATCAGCCGCAGCCGCAGTTGAACGGGTCGGACGAGCATCGGCGGCCGATGCACCACTGCAGCGGCGCCGGCATGATGGACGTCGACGCCGAGAGCTGCGCGGACAAGCGCCAGCAGCAGTACCAGGCCATCGTCGCCGCCGAGGCCCAGAAGCAGAGGGCCAGGAAGAGGAACTTCGAGGCCCTGCCCCAGGACTTCGATTACGAGCCCTACGTCGTGCCGAGGTTCAAGAGGTTTCGCGAAGGTGAGGGGGGACCGATCGGCGCTCCGTTCGATTCATTTACGCGTACTTATACTTACTATTGCGCCTCGCGCGCTGTATACAAAGCTTTACGCTCTGTGCGTATGCATAGTTCTATAGCGATTTTCGCGAGACAGAAAAGCGAACAATTTTCCAAAACTAAACTGGTTTTTTCGGTGCTAGCGAGTGTATTGCGCTTGAAAATGATAACGCGTTCTCTTTCTTCGTTGCGCGTTGTGTATATTGTAGGCGCGAGGCAGAAACGCGCGAAAACGGGGTCAAGTTGTATATACTTTTCGTCGCTCCATTTTTTTGCGGGGGATTATAAGTCGTTTGCGCGCGCGTACATTACACCTGAAATGGAAAACCGCTTTTCGCTCTCTACTCTCGGACAGGTCGGATTTTTTTTTTCCGCGAGTAACTGATCGCTTCGGCACCTTGATTACTTGTACACGCGGTTGATAAACTTATGTGTACACGTCAACAGCAAGGGTGACGATGTAAAGTCGGCTTGTACACAACAGCCCGCGGTGTGTAATTAATTACGCAACGAGCGCGCGCTATTCTATATACGTTATACATTGAACTTTCACGTCCAGCCCCTTCGGCGAATTTACGCGGAAATCAACATGTATACTTACGAGCCGTATACCGCGATGTGTGAAGCTTACGTACTTGTGGGCTATTAAAATGCGAAATTGTAAATCACGCGAATTGAGACTTAACGTCGTCACTCCCCGGTTTGCTCGCTCGTTACGTATAGACATAGTTGCTCCGGGTAACGCATGATTTTGCCGTGACGACTGTACATCTCTCATCCCCCTCAGTCGAATGTCGCAAGAAGCGCGAGTATAGTTTTGCATATTTGTTTGTATTTGCTTCATGTGCCAAGTAAACACGCTTAGTCACGAGAATTGGACGTTCCATTGTTGGCTTCGGCTAAGTAAATTTCAATGATGCGGCGTGTTTTAACCGTTTGTCTCCCTTCGGAAATCGGATTACGCGAGCACTGCTGCTGCGCGCGCGCGCGTGCCAATGACCGGTTTATCCGTTGTTCTAAGCGCACGCGATAGAGAAAGAGAGAGTGCGAAAAGCGGACGTTACGTAAGCTCGGCGTATACAGTGTGCTTGACGTAACTTTCTTTTGGTTTGTTTTCAAGAACTGCGCCTTGCTTTTACAATTTCGATTAAGCAGACAGCTTTGACGTTTAACCTTAATCACGAGCTTAATGCATTTAAAAAAAAAAAAGAATCGAAAAAACGAATTAACAAAGAACACTGCACTCAAGCCATAAGCTCTACGTCGAGCTAATTGGCGATTCGTGCCAAGGGGCCTGTCTCTCACAATCGAGGCGATGAGGAAAAGTGTCAACGCCACATCGCAGTATTACCGAGAGCCACAGTCGATAAGTCAAGTGGGTTTGCTTTCAGAAGCGGTGGTAACAAACGTCTTTTCAATGGTGCAGGGAACTGGCTCTGGGCCTCATCAGATGAACATGGACTGGCCCAGATGTACCATGAGCCGTTATTACGCTTGAGCCCGGCAGCCGACTGCGACATGGCCTGCCAGCCGACGACAGGTAATCTTAAATTACAGTCGGCCGTTCAAGCAAGGACCAGCAACGCCAGCAGGTGCCAGGAGCTCGAGGACATGCTGCTGATGACACACGGCTGTTCCTCTTATCATCATTACCGACATACCCAGCTGTTTAGCCAGCCGGGCGACAGCGAGGAAGCTGAGTTTTGACTGACCCGCACAGGGTTGACCATCTTCATCGTTGTTCGATGTGTATACATATGAAACGTTGTTGTTTATAACAAGTCTATGAAGCGACATAGCTTTTATCCTTTTTTAATTTAAGTAGACAGCTCTATTTACGATATGCATATATGTTTTGCATCACGTCAATTTGGACGAGACAAATATTGTTTAGTTTGACTTTTTTTGTTTCCTGAATAAGTAGTGTACACACATACTTTTTGAAGTGGTTAATCTATTGGTGCATTGCCTCTCTGCTTACGCGCAGCGCGTATTCAACGTTACGCATTTATAAAGTAGAATAGTTTTTAAGGTATTCATTCTCGAATTACGGTATAATGAATAAATATTTACTTTTTTACATAAAGATGGACCAAGACTTGATTTTTTGCTTTCTACTTTGCTCACCTTTATTTACCTTGCATATACAGTCTTTTTGATTGCTACGATGTTCCTTCTAAGCATGAAGTACCTATACTCTTGTGAAGTACTGTTTATATAGTAGAGTTCTATAAAAGATATACAATGACTTTAATTTGTAAAAGGTGAAAGGTTGTTGTGGAGAAATCCTTTTATACTTTTTAATACGTACACTTGAACTTAGAAAAAAAAATACGTACTTAAATTAGATCACGTTTCTATTTTGAAAATTCAGTAACTTGTAATAAGTTAAGCCTGTCATTTCTATCTATCAGCCTTAAAAAATTAAATTATTCTTTAATTAAGTATCTATTCAAAACACCCTGGAGTTTTTTTATGCACACATAAAAATATGAAATTAATTAAATAATATTAAAGAGAAACTTTAAAATCACCGAGACGTAAGTTCGAAAAATTAATCTTAATGAAATTTCATTAAATCAAATCAAATGTTTGATCACATTGTTCAAGACACTACAGTCTCCTGTAAGTACATACGATCCTACATCTAACCTAGACCAATCGTTTTTGAAAGGCCCAGTCTAGGAACCAAATGAGCTATTTCTGTAGGTGAGTTACGCGTGGACTTCCATGGCTTCGGCCTGATTGCCGACTCGACGGTATACGTTCGAGCACAACATATTCAGCCTGAACGCGTTCCTCTTCAGTTTTTATCTCATCAAGGGTTAATGTGGATACGGCTGCTGCAGCTTCATCTTCATTGGTACTATCAACAGGATCTGAATCGACCCGTGGATTCTCGCCATTCATCTGCCAATAAACGTTAATTTTAGTAATTATTATGAAGACATATGAATTTAATAAGATACCTGATGGTTATTGTTAGAAGTTTCTTGCGTTACTATATCAGAATCAACAGCATCATGAACTTGTGTGCTTGAGGAGACTGTCGTCAACAAACTGGGTGTGGGATGGTAATACTTTTCAATAGCGTCGACTAGAAAATATGTGTCCTGTGCAATATTAAAAATCTAAATTGTATTTTTTTAATTTTTAAATAGCTTATTTAACTAAAAGGAAATTCAAGTTAATATTTACGGAAGCTTCGCTCTGGTCAGAGGGTGGCTGGTGTGTTGGGAAATTGAAAATAGGAGCTGCTGACGCGGAATCAATTAAGTCACTGGTAGAAACTTGGTTTCCAGAGTTTAAATTGCCGATTGTACTAGGCAGTGCAATACCAATTCGAGCACCAGCTTCGGATTCGTCATCACTTGAATCAGTTGTGTTACTTATATTTGAAGATGGTAATGGACTCTCATTCTGAAACAAAAAATGATGAAACTTTCATGCAATATAATTCTCAACGATAAATTAAACATCATAGAAGCAAATTTTACTCACTCTTCTGGACTCTAAAACATTCAAACATTGTAACAAAATATTTCTTAAGTCATCTCGACCAGCAATCTTCTTAGCGATCCTAGAATAACAGAAGTCACGTCTCAGTAACAAGCAGATAAAGTTATACAATTAATCTTAATAAATCACAAAACAAACTTTGCGCAAGAATCATCATCCTGTAGACGTGGCGGGCGTCGATAACTGACTGCAGTCTCTTCGACGCGAATGTTCTCCGGCTGCTGTTGCTGCTGACTTGTTGATGCTTCATTCATTGGTACATAGTTATTTCTTTCTTCTTGTGGTGGTTGCTGCAAATTCAATGAATATTGTGCGTCACCAGTCGGTAAATGCGAATCCAAACCTTGTTGACGATTGCACTTGTTTCTGTAAAATGTTATTCAAATTAGAGCAGAATTACATTTTTTTTTAATTATCAATAACTTTTAGATGATATAGGACACCTACACGTGCGAGCTTGTGGCTGTATTCGAAGATGATGCACTGGAGACTGCGACTGTATAATCCGTTATAGTCTTCGATGAACCTGAGAGTAAATTTTGCCTTGAGTAACTGTAATTAAAAAAAAAAATTATGAGATTATTATAGATCAGTATCGACTTCAAAAGAATTCACTCCAATGAAATCACGCGTTGACTAAATAAGAAACTCGGTACAATTTGTGTTACTGTTTATACAACACACGTTAGTCAATTATGATAGCAAATCAAACGACACTACTAATAAACGTGTACGTACCCACCAGTTACCTACCACCTACAATATCCTCGCATTCCTTTGGTTATTATATTGTCATTTAATGGACAAAATATACATAAAACCTAACTTTGGATACTTCGTTAATTTATTTTTGCATAACAGGAGGGTATACATAAAATGCTAAAATTCATATATATATTTACAGATTGGATAAGAAAACTTATCACACGCAAATTCTCCCCGCTGTACTACATTAACATTCGTGGATTTCTTTTGATATACATTTTTTCTTGGTATACAAATTGAAAAAAAAAAGATTCTTTCAGATATAACGCGAGACCAGCAACTTTGATAAAAGATAGATTAAAGAACGTTTAAGATCATCAGTGCCATCCTTTTATGATTACCTTCTAAAGTTGTCCCAGTAGTTGTTGGCTCGATTGCCTGGAGGAACCTGATTATTAAGTTGTGGCGGCTGCTGTTGCTGCGGCTGTGGCTGAATACAATTCGCGGGCGGTGGGGCCGGCGATGAGGTAGGTAAAGAGACGAGATTTGGCAGAGACGAACTTGGGGGTAACGGAGTTACATCAAAGTGCGGTTGTGACGGTCTGCCCAAATTCGAGTGTTGCTCTTCCAAATTGTTACTCGTACGTGATTGAGATTGACGTAATTGAGACTAAAATAAATATTAAATTGTAATTTACTTAAATATGAGATTTTAGAAATGAAAGCAAAAATCACCTGTAGTTGAGTTATAGCTGTTCGCATTGACTGCATCTCTCGTTGCTGAGACCAAAGAAGTTGGCAGCATTGTTGAACTGTTGTACTCATTAATTGTAATTGCTGAGCTTGAGAACCCAAAAGTAGCTGCCTGTAATACTCAGCTGATCCTACGACTGCGCCTGCTATAATAATCCATATTAAATTAGAATAGATCATGTACTGCATAGTATTAAAACACGCTTAGAAAATACAATTAATTACCTTGATGTGGTTGGTTTGACAACATCGCTGGCATACCCCAAAAATTTCCTGCAAATCCGTTCTCCATAGGCGGTTGCGATCCAAGCTCCAACAAATTTTCTGCTGTTGATATCCCGTCTACGCTCTGATGGTGGGGTGTGGTGTCTGAAAAATATAAATTTCACTTATTTTTATTTGTTTTTGAATTTTTTAATCAGATCCATTCAGATCAGAAAGAACGGTTGTTACCATGATTGACAGGTGGAGGCCATAGGTTGCCTGGTGTCGTGCTTGTATGACTGTGTTGAGAAGTCGAATTTCTACGACTACTCCATTCTGGACCACCGTTTTGGTTCACACTCAATCCATTAGATTGATCCTGTGAAAAGAAAATTCTTAATATATTTACAAAATCTATTAAATGCAACTATATTATTTCTAACCTTTCTCATGAAATCTTCGAGTTGCCATCGTTTATTTTGAGTTTGTTGTCGTGCACTACCATTATTGCTAGCTGTGTGGTTGCTTTGTTTTTTTTCCACAAGTGTTATCTGCGACGGTGGTGGGGTAGAACTTGTTAACGAAGGTGGTGCTGCTGGGGCTCCATTGCCCTGTTTCAATCGTTTCAGTTCGTCTCGAGCCGCTTGCAGCATCAACTGCTGCTCTTTTAGCTCACGTGTTACCGCCTGCAACATTCGACCCTTCATTTTCAATATTGGCATGGATTGCAAAGATTCACAGAGTTGAATGCACCATCAATTCGATGGTTTCAATATCTCAATATCGAAGTATTCATTTAGAACACAAACGTAAGAATATTGTTGCGAGTAGTCACCTGAATTTGCTCTACAGATGGAAGATCGCTACGTTTAGGCCTAACGGCTTCGTCGAGGTCGTTATATTCGACGGAGTTATTCTCGTCAATTTGATAGATATCGTCCACCGCATCATTGCCATTCATGATTGTCGGCTCGTCCTCATTGAGTTCATTTTCGGAATTCAATTGTGCGTCAACGGGTTCACGACCTCGTGTTGCATCGTTCATTAGAGCATTCAAATGACTCAACTGAGCCTTCATTGCCTCCAACTCAGCAACCTTATCACGCTGGCCAGTGGCTCGCGAGCCTTCAGAACTCTACACGAAAGTAACGCATTTACAGGAATATTCGAAATCTTCATGGACAACATCTTTATCAAATAAAATTTTGTACTAACGCAACTCGCTCTTTCGATGTGTTCGACTGCCTGGAGCTCCTGCATGAGATGATCCATGTGTCTCTTCTTGTTCTCTAACTGCTGCAGTTTGCCCCTCAATACTTCGGTCTCCCTCTCGAGCTGCTCAACGTTTCCCTGAGCAGGATGTTCACCGGCTTCTCGAATATGTTCGTCTTCTTCTTCTTCGTCGTCGACGAGCAATGCCTGCTGCGCTTGGCGAGCCTCGTTCAAACGTTCACGAACTCGCAGTTGCATTCCGACTAACTGTGCTTGGTGCTCCTGCAACTGGGCCAATTTTCGTTGAGACTCTTCCACTTTCTTGCGTAGCTCCTGCTCGCGCATGTCCTCCCCGTTTTCCAAATCGCCATTCTGCAACGATGAAACAAAAAAGAACAGCATTAAGAACGCGAGAGAGCCAATAACGGAAGCTGTTAACGGAATAAAATGTTTGTAACCTCGTTCGGCCTCCAGTACTTTTGACAATCTTCCATGAGCTTACTTAGCTTTGCTTCGCTGTCGTAGAGGTCCTCCACCATTTTACTCAGCTTCTCGTGCTGGGCTTGCGCTCGCTGTTGCGGGAAAATTATTATTTTTTTTCGTTAATCACAAGTTATTCGCCAAACTATTCGGCACTGGGCACAAGTATTTGTTAATTGAATCGCGAAGGGCGACGAGTCAAATCCTTTTCGCAAACGTATCGGACCGTTTAAAAAAGAAACTTACGGGATCGCTGGATTGGCTGAGCGAGTCCATCATGGTAGAAGTGACCTTTATGTACTCCCTAATCTGGTTCAGTCTACCCTCCACTTGGCCTCGTTCGGGCTGCAAATATTTAAGCCATTCGTTATGCATTATCAAAAAAAAATCTTAAGCAAACGTCGTCTACGGTCGAAACGCGACGATCAAAGTCCAAGCTGCGCAATTTCGTCGCTTATATACAGCCGCTCCTGTTCCATTAGTGGACAGGCGTTAAATGCGGAATCGTAGCTATAACGTTATTGACGCATTTTCACTGCCTCGATACGCCGACGTTTTATTAAACTAATGCGAGCCGCTCGTACCATCTTGTCCGTGTTCGTTGGCTTGGCCGAGAGATTTGGCGGTGATCGAGTTCTCTGATCTACAGGAGACGTCATTTTCAACCAGGGCGTCAGATCCTCGCGCGTATGGACGTTCGGATACGCACGGCTCTGCGCGTTGTACAGGCCTGAAACACAGTGAGACGACGTATATGAGTGTACAGAATGAATTGAGAATAAAAAAAAAAACTACGAATTCCCAACGAATTCCCATTTCTCTGCCACCGAAACAAGTACAGCCGAGAATCTCGTTTACTTTTGCAGGCCCTTACATAAACAATTGAAATTATCGCGCCGAAGCTTTCGCCCACTGCAGAACAATACGCGCGGGTACAATTTTCTGCCCAAATAAAAGTACAAGTATCGGCTGAAGACCAGCGGAAAGTTCAGAGTTCACTGACTCCACCGCAATTCCGATCGAGCACGTGCGCAGCTAATGTGCCTTCGGTTGACGGGGAGGGAAAGCTTACGTCCCGCAGGAGAGAGAAAAAAAGCTTCGGTCGACGTACCGATGTCCGGGAGATCGTAGGAGCTGACCGGCGCGATGGGCCTGGCGTTGCTGTTCTTGGTCGTCCTGGCGGACGTCGACGGGATGATGCTGCTGCTGCCGCCGCCAGCGCTGGTCTGGAAGAGCTCGCACACCGGATGCCAGTCGAACTGAAACTACGCAAGTACAACACGTCAGAATCTCTCGGGTCTAAAGATAAACCGTGGCAGCTCCGCCCAGAGAAGCCTGCGAGAGTCCGTATTATTAGACGACCTAATAATAGAGCCTCGGCTGCAGAGAGCGGCTCCTCGACTATTCGGGCGGCTGATTTGTTGACTGTCGCGTGAAGCGCGAGTTGTCTTCCAAGTCAGTGCTGCGGAGAAGCTCGACAGAGCTGCTTCTCGCGCGAAGGGAATTCAAGTTTAAAACAGTGGAATCGCAGTGGACTGCCTTTCGATGTCTAATGTCTATTTTGGACCAAGTCATTGTCAACGTACTGACGACAGATGAACAGTACTTCCGTAAGAAGATGTGTTAACTGATGCGAAGTGATAAATCAATTTGATAGATGCTGCCAGCCAAATGTTTGGTAACCGTAATCCTTTTTCTTACCAAATTATTGGCATGTTGAGTCTGGGCTCGAGATGCTCTTCGGTAGCTGCTGTTCTGATTGACTACTGCTCTGTCCCTTTCTCGATTTCTGTCGCTGCGTCTGTTGCTCTTTGGGAATGCGCCAGTATTGCGAGGATGATCGTTGATGCCAGGCGACATGATTACTCTTATTCGCAATGTTTAGTAATGTTGCTCTCTTAACTCTGAAAAAATTACAACAGCATGTATTACACTGGATGGTAAGTTAATGGGTTAATTAATGGTTTGATGGACAGGCAGTGTTTAATCCAATGAAAAGCCTTCAAGAATAAATAAAGAGTCCATCAATGAATAATCACATTGTAACAAACACAAACATCAGTGAAAGGGGAAACATAGTGCAATTATAATTGCATTCGACGCACTTGAAAACTGCAGGACGACAAAGATTGATAAGCTCAGATTTTAAGTACTGCTATTTAAAAAAACATTTACAATGCTCTTTGTAATGCAGGTAGCAAAGAAGAAAGCAACAATAGAAATAATGTAAATGAAGCAAAAACAAATTACCTGCATGAATTCACCCTGGCGCGATTCAATGCTCACCAAAAAAATTCGTGCAGAAACTCTGCCAACATCTTCAATGCGACTAAATACGATTCTGTTCAACGAGAGAAATAAGCTTAGTCCATCCCCATGGAATTTATTTGCAAACAACGATCATGGTGCAGCCATTTTTAAATACCGCATGTGTCAAAAAGCGGATAGCATAATAATAACAATAATCAACATGGCGGTCGAGTCTTGAGTTCGCACTTCGCAGATATATATATATATATCTTTTTTTTTTTCAGTTGCGTTCAGTCGTCAGTAGATGGCGTCTCACACTACACTGTGCAGCGCGAAATTTGAATTTATTTTATTTACGAGCGTCACCGTTGAAGCCTGTGCACAGAACAGTAACTCCAAGGTGTAGTGGCACTAGTGGCCGAATTTGTACGACTGCAGAAGTCAAACGAAAGATTAAGCCTCTGAAAATTTTTTGATTATGTAGTTTAAGTAATCTTTTATAAAAATTATAAAACAAAATATTATTCGAATTGCAGCAAGTGAAATCAATTTATTTTTATAAAAGATGCAAAATAAATTCATGTACTCCACTTCTTTTCTTTTTAATATTCGTATTTTAAAGACAAGTAAGTGTTTATTTTTAGGTGAGCACTTAAGTAAAATATTAAATTGTAGTATTTGTTACATTTTAAGAAAAGAAAAGGTAAAACAGAAAAGCAATTAAAAAATCTTAGAAAATATTTATTCATTTGTTATAAAAAAATTATTCAAAAAGCTTCTGGTATCAATAAAAAATATATTCTCTTTTTGCATTGAACGATAATTTAAAAAAAATTTCAATAAATTCATTTACTTCAATAAAATCATTTTATCTACAAACTTTAGGGATATGTAATCTAGTACCATATGTACCATCAATCATTAATTCTAACATATCAGTCAATACTTGAACGCAAAGTGATGGATAATTATTTGGTTTAACCTTAGTAAACTTTTTCAGAAAAGCATTAACATCTTTCGAATAATTTTTAATAGTTTTTTCGCTGCATTTTCGGTATTTACACTTTGTTCCTGATGTATCTACAGAGTCGCCGTAGTTTCTTAATATATCAAAATGCATTTTCAAAGTATCTACACCCAATTTGTCCTGCAAGTAAAGAAATTAGTGTTGATCATATCTAACTCGTAATTATTTTAAAAAATAGTAAAAATAAACTTACATGGGCATGTAAAAATGATTCATCATTTAATACAGGAAAATTATATCTACATGCTTTACATTCACATTGAAATTCAAATAATTGTTGGAATATCTTATTTCGATTAATCTTTTTTGTGCGATGGAAAGGAAAATAGTAGTAGGAAAAGAGCTAAAACAAGATTTTTAAAATCAAAGCAAATATTAAAATTACAATATAATTCAAACAATTGTATTTACCTGATCTCCTTTTTGTATTGGTTTCAGGGCATAATATATAACACTTCCATCATTTGTATACAATTTGCTGACATTAGCATCACAGCTGTGATTGATAAGGCTAAGAAAGGGTGAAAAACTCAATCCTTTTTGGCAGCACATATCATAAGCACAAAATAAAACATCATAATCTTTTTTACATGAAGTACTTCCACTGACTGCCTAGAAAGTAATAAGATATAAATTATCTTGTACTTTATTTGTCAAACTTAGTTATACTTGCTTTATTATGATATACTTACATTAAAACTATTCAGAGAAAGCATTAAACTAAGTCTCAAAAGTAAAGTTCCCATAAAAACTAAATCATTATTTCCTGTTATACTTCTAGCATTAGAACAATTGATAGGTGATCCAAAAATATTCGAATTTTCAGCTAAATCTATTAAGGCATATAATGCACTCCAAATAAAACTTTCCATACGTATTACTGATTTTGCAGAGTGAAGACTGTACACACTTTTAAAGCTATCTCTAAGAAACATTCCATCTTTTGAACAACCTTTTGTTTTAACATCTGTGCAGCAAAATAAATACTTATTAAAATAAGTATCTAAAAATTATTTTAAATGTATGCAGCACATAAAATACGTTTTTATCACCTGTACAGTTGTTTACTTCATCTATCATATCTCTCAAGTTTTTGATGCTTCCTGCTTCTTTGAAACCTTGAATAAGCAATCTCAAGCTTATTTGTTTATAGTAATCCATGTACGTATGAACTGTCAGATGAAGTGAGCATTCAATATCATGATATTTTCGCCAAGCCTCTTCCTTGCACTTTTCTCCGCAAAACATATAATAGGAGCAAGTGTCGCAAGGCACAGCTGTCCAGGAAATTCCTAAACAATGACTGCAGTAGGCATGGAGCTTTTTGTTATTGCAGCTGACTGCAAAGAACTTTTCCCTGCAGATAAAGTCACCGACTTTAAAATCCTGGGCAGCAGACAGACCTCTGCCCATTTTACTGTCGTAAGTCACGTAAACGGAGTTCTCAGGAACTTTGACCTCCAGAATTCTCTCGGACTTTCTGGCTTTTGGTACATTAGTTTTCCAGCTCTCTTCGACCTTCTCGATCTTTTCTGCCACGATCCTCTTGCTCTTGTCGTTGTCAATCTTGTTCAGCCAGAACTTGGCTTTGGCCAAGGATTTAGTTTTGTTCTCTGGTCAAACAGAAATACACTCGATCAGTTTGCTTCCCACGCTCGAAAGCCCAACCAACTTACCATCTCGGAGGGCTGTGAAGCACTCGGCTTGTCGACAGAAGAGCTTGGCCTTCAGCAGGTCTGAGACGGTGATCTTCAGAGCTCTGTCGATGTCAGTGAGGCAGTCTCTGTACTTCTGCAGGTGCAACAGCAGGGCAGATCTGTTGGCATAACCAGCCGCCAGTTCCTCCGAGTTGTTCAGAGCGCTGGCTATGCTCTGGCAGTAGAGCTTCCAGATCTTCTCGTGAACCCTGGCGCTATGGATTTTCCGCGCGAACAGTTGATTTCCCTGCTGTCGGACTCGCGTCGACTTCTCGGAGTCCTTCTCCTGCGGATTGCGAAACTGGCGCACCAACTTCTTTATCTTCTCGAAGCTTTTCCCGACCTCCTTGCAGATCAAGTCCCTCTCGAAGTCCATTATTGCATCGGCGCGCAGCAGGCAGCCACTAACAATAAATCGTCGATTTAACAAAAGAGAAAGAAACAACCGATAACTTCTCTTCCGAGAAGTCTACATGGTTTATAAGGACTGAACTATATGAGTACTTACGATAGTGCGGGCAAACAAGTAAAGGCTTCTTCGCCGCGCTCCTTCTTCACCTATAAGATCACCTTCAGACTTTCGAGGAAAGCGCTAGCAAAACAAAGAAACGCAATATAAACGTAAATACAGTAGCCACATTATAGCTCCATCTATACATTTTTGAATAAAATATTAGCGCAATATTCAAAATTATCATTCTCCTATTAGTTCATATATTTTTTTTCAAGGATAAGTATATACACATGGGTGTGTATACGAGTAGAAGGATTATATGTTTTTTCATGCTGTTTCCGAACGTTATTGTAGTACATTCAATTGCATTGTAAAGTTTACTTGTAGTTTACTCGTCGAACCGATTGATTTTAGTGTACTCAGTTTTTGTAATAATTTGATCAACAGTAGGTTTTACACAATTAATGAATGCACGCATTGTACAATAATTCAGAATTCAAAATGACAATCAATCGGGTAAGCACACTGTAAAAAGTGTGAAAATAAAATCCAACTACCAGGATAGTAAAATTATTAAAATTTTGTATTTTTACTAGTCTGAGAGCAGTAAAATTGTTGCCGCAGCAGTAATACTGTTGTCACGAAGTAGAGTTTTATTTTCACACTTTTTACAGTGTATAACGTATACCTATGCGTGTATAGATTCTATGGGCGTTACTATTACAAATTCGCGCCACAATGTAGCAGACGGAAAAACAGCTTTGATTATAATATAAAGCTATACTTAAAGTTGCCCTACATATATTATTATATACACTATCCTACAGGACGGTTATTGAAAGTTAATATTACATTAAGAATCGCTCCTAAATGGCATTTGAATTATATGATTTTCTTAAAAAATGCTTAATATTTACAAAAGTATTGCTATATCATTCATTTAAGTGCGTGATTTCCTATCTGATTCATATCATTAGACTATCATTTTTTATAACCCGCAAAAAATTATTCGAGCGTCAATACGAAATGTGCTTTTTCTATTGCAGCACTTGATTTTTAAATAAGGTACGTTGCATATTATCGAAAACTACTGTTTCCAATGTAAAATTTATTCTTCTCAAATTTTAAGTTATTTTCTCATTCCTTTTAAGCGCATATATGTGCGCTAATATATCCACCAATTTTCGGAAACAAATTCTCCCCAAAAATTGCAAAATTTTTTGTTTTTGAAGGCACACCTACCAGGCCTGTTTTTCTAATTTCTTAGGTCATTCTTTTTTATCGAAGCAAAAGAGACTCGAAAAAACGAGAAATAATTAACAAAAAATGAATACATATTATGACTTTTATAAAAATTTCATTAGAACAAAAATGTCTTAAAATTCAGCAAAGAATGCTCTGCAATTTTTTCAGATTGATTTTTGATTTTCCGAAAATCCAAAGAAATCGAAATTTCAAAAAATGTTCTTAAAAAATCTGAAAAAATTCCAGAATTTTAAGACATTTTTGTTCAAAGGAAATTTTTACAAAAGTCCATAGTTTTTGAGAAAAAAAATCTATTAACAATTCTTGTTTTTTAATTATATCTTGTTTTTTGAATCGTTTTTGCTCCGGAAAAAAATGTACCCTTCGATTGGTCGTGCACGCGAGTGTTTTCTCGTTCAGAATGACCTAAAGAACGAGAAAAGGTAGGTCTAGTAAATGTGCCTCCAAAAAAAGAGTTGTTTTTGATAATTGGTGGATATGCACATATATAGCGCTTTTTCTTCTCACTACTTATTATTTCTGTTGTTATTTCCTTCAATATACAAGGAAGGAAATATACTAAGGATTAAAGAAATGGTCTTAAAGTAATAAGCGCGCATTTATCTCTCCAATATATGTATACACAGAACGTGTGTGTGTGTGTGTGTGTGTGTGTGTGTGTGTATATATATTATATATAATATATAGTGAGGTTCTGACACATCTGGGAGGGGGAGGCGAACAAGTGCATGTGCATCAACTCATGCACTGCGACACTCATGCAGTTTCTGTAATCGCACGTTAGTCATATTGAATGCACGTGAAACTACGTCTAATATTCCTTTTTTGAATAATTATTTATTATTAGTATTTTCAGTGCCTTGATCCTGGTGTCCTGTATTTATAGACAGTTTTATTATTAACTAATGCTATATTGATTATTGCGTACCGTTTTGATAAAGAGTTTCAATATCCTTGCTATTCACCAGCCTGCATGACAATGTAGCACAGGTTAGTTTTGTTGTCACCGATACACTCCTTTTTCGGTTTTAAAGTGAACCTCCCGTGAAATTTCACCCAAAGATCGAAAATTTTTGTTCACTCTTTTGATCTAAAATATAAAGCTCTCATTTTTAAATGAAAGTGTTTGTTTTTTCAACATAAATGCTGGTTTTAAATAATATTATTTACATAATTTCAAAATGATTCATGCGCAAGGCATTTCAAGTAATAATTCTGAAAAAATTTTTTTAGAGTTTCTTGAAAACAATTAAAATGAAACTTGGAATTTATTTTTAGGATGACAATTTAAATAAAAATAATTATATTACGATTAACATTAAAAATTCGTATTTTCTATGATTATATTTGTTAATTAAATGTTTAAATTATTTCAGCTGTGCATGAATAATTGCTGCTATAAAGAATTCTAAGTTTAATAGATTTAAAAAACTGAAAATGTACACAAAATCATCTTATATGGACACAGCCACGATCGGGAAGTTTTATTACGACAACAGATAAAAAAAAGTTAAATCACTGGAGATCCACTTTAATTCTTTTTTGCAATTCTTTATTTTTTCATTCAGAGCCTCATTTTCTATTTAAAAACCTCCGATTTAATTATTTTTACAATTATTAAATTCCTTTTTCTTCGCACTTATTTTACTGAGTCCTCTTATCTATGAATTCCTTTTCAAGAAATTTTCAAGAAAAAATCAAAAGCCTCACTTGCTACATCGCAACTAAAGTGATAATGCAATATACCTACCCCACGCATAATGTAGATAGTAATATAGACAGCAACTGTTATCTTTTTTTTTAAAAAAAGTATTTTTCTCACTTCTGTAGCGGGTGAATGCAGATTATCCGACATCTTGGATGGATTTGATTAATTGTATGAAAAGATGGGGTATAGTGGGTGTAATTGTAATACTGTATGTGGGGAAAGATTTTTAAAATTAAAGTATTCAAATTATGAAAAAAAAATTGCAATCTGCAATGAAGATGTCATCGATTCATTAGTATTTTCGTGTTCAATCTTTGATCAAAATCTTTGACCAAACAAAATTAATTTGAACTGGATCTGAGATGTCCTTTATCCTGATAAAATAGGCTAAATTATAAATCGTCTATACATCATCTCCAAATTTTAGTCTATTCCATTCAATAATAACATACCTTTTCCCGGGAATATAATTTTCTGAGATAAAAATTAGAGCATTTTTATTTCTTTCATTTTAATATTATTTGCCTTTTTAACAAGCATTTTTTTTTATATTAAGGTGCCTAAGTCACCGGCAAGGCTCGTCAATCCCCATCCTTCTCTATTTTATTACGAAATTGTTAAACATTTGCCAAAATTAAGGTAAGATCTAGCAATGAAATAATATTTGATGTGATACACATTATTTCAGAGATTATTTTATTTCAGAGCTAGTACATATATTATCCATGTATAAATTAGATAAAAATATGGCTCAAAGTGATAGTTCTCATAGTTTCGATGATAGTAAACATCATTTTTATGACGCTATACGTTTTGGAAATATTAAATTATTAGAAAAACAAATAAATGAGTGGTCTGATAATTATTCTTCTGAAAATGTAGAAAAATTAGACGAGATTCTTTCAAAAACTTATGAAGAATTTCAATTGAAAAATATTTCTTTATCTGACGAAACATCTCGTTTTATTGAAGATAAATTATTTAATTTACGATTTTTTGCAACGAAAACGGAAGAAAACGTAAATAAAGATCATAGCATAGATAGCAAAATAAATAGAATCGAATTCGTTCAGAAAAACATTACTTTACTGAATGATTTAAATGACGAATCGCAAGAATTCGTGTTCGTAGCCAAAACTATCGCCCAAAATATATTCGTATTAAAACATCAATTACAATCAACGTACGACATTTTACCTTGGGAGGAAATAGAGTTTTGCTTAATAAGCTATATCTTGACTTATATTAAAAAACAGGAAATAAATCTATACTATCTCGCTTCATTAACTAAAGCAAAAATTTTAAATCATTTAATGAATTTTTCAAAACGTCTAGAAGAAGTAATAGATAAGTTAAAAGCATTAAACATTGATAAGCTGAACGTTCTTCCAAGTGTAGAAGATCGCGATATTAACGTTCAACAGATAATCCGCCGATGTCCAGAATTCAAAGAGCTTTACGAAGACTATCAGATCATACGAGATATTACTTCAATAGAAAAAATAAAAGATTGCACGGATCTAGCATTATCAGCTGATTCAACCCTAACAGAAGGACAACTCGCTATTCTGAGATGCTTGCAAGTATTGGGAGAATATTTAAAAAATACCTTACAATCTCCTAATTTATCTCAAAATACAAATGAGCTTCTATGGCATTCATTACCAAAAAATTTGAGAAGAATTCTTTCAGATATAAGACATTTATTTTCACATAGCGCAAGGCCAAACGATAGAAGTAGTGATTTTTACAAAAATCTCCAAAACGATCTGCGGAAAATTAGCCACGTTATTGCGACGTTTCAATTAAACAACAAAAAAATAATTATTAACAAGCTACTGAAGCAAATAAGCGATGGTGAAAATTTAAGCGAATTAAAACGAATTGCCCTACATTTTTCAAGTTTTGAAACGAATATAATATTTTCGGAATTACAACCGCCGGAAATTTATAAGAAGATTAGAAAATGGATTGAAGAATTAAACGTTCTTTTGTCAGACCCAACTGATGAAGAAAAACAGATTTTAAATAAAATAAACGATATATTAGTTTGGGACGAAAACAAATTATTTTATACGAAAGCAAAATTTGGTATAGTAAATGAAACTTTGGTAAGCTGCTTCAATCGTATTTTGGATTATAATAATTTAGCTCAAAATGAAATTGAAGAATTAAAAGCTTTGATACAGCAACGGCATACAAGTATAGATTTCGAAATAGGATGGAGCAACATGAGAGATATTGTTAGTTTGTTCATTAAATTCGAAAATATTAACAAAATGAGAATGCAATGTGACTATTCAGTTGGTATATCTAAAATAATTCGAGAAATATTTTTTAATATAGAAATCGAAGCTAATAATATAAAAAATTTAACAGTATTAAGTTATTTAAAAGAAAAGCGTAAACTTAACAATAAAAAGATAAATCCGATGACAGAAGAAGATAGCCCTTATGATGAAAAACTCGATTCGACACTAAATGAACTAAAAAATATTCTGCTTAAAAATAATCTTTCATTGAAGAATTCGTCTCATATCAATTACTTAACGGTAGATATGAAAGTAATAGCCTCTGTTGAAATGCTTATGTTGGGAATATTATCATCAAAATGTCTTAAAAAACGCTTGAATAATAATTTGTTATTTGTAGATTACGTTATTCCAATTTTGATTGGCAGATCTTTGAGAAATCACTTGGCTCATTACAATACAATAATCGATGTCTTACCAATTGATCCGCTAAAGGCATTAATTTTAAATGCAAATACATTAATTTCAGAAATATATGAGAAAAATAATCGTAAAATTGGTAAATTGCTAAAAGATGATATCTCGAATTTGAAAGACAGATTTGAAGAAAGCCGACAATTGATAAGCAGGCAGGAAACTATGTTTCAAAGATCAGAGAGAGCCAATCTCAAAAGTTTTAAAAAGTGCATTAAAAAAGGAGCAGATATTCATGCCAGATCATTTAATCTGTGGACTGCCTTACATTTTGCCAGTAAAGGTGACAATCTTCAAGTAGTAAAATACTTATTGGCGCGCGATCTAAAAGCCGATTCCTCGGACTTGAATAAGCAGACCCCCCTGCACATTGCCGCTAAATATGGATCTTACAAAGTTGTGCAATACTTGATTGAAACTACGAACACTAAAGAGCAAACAGTAAACGGCAAGCAGCAAGCAGTAAACAGCAGAGATGCCAATGGTAGAATGCCTCTACATCTTGCTGCAATAAACGGTCACAAAGATGTTGTCGATGTTTTATTGGAAAACGGCGCGGAAAGCATGATTGCCGATTACACTGGCCGACGAGCTTTGGATTATGCGATAGAATTGAACCGTGAAGATATCGCTAAATTACTTCTATCACACAGACCGATTGTTGTTAATTCTCCATACCTTAGTTGTTCGATGACATTATTGTTATTAGCAGCCGAAAGAGGCCATGTGAACTTAGTCAACTTTTTACTCGAGAATGAAGCCGATATTAAAGCAAAAGACATCTATCACAAAACAGCACTGCACCTGGCATCGATCGGTGGCCATCTACAAACAGTAGCAACCTTAATTTCAAATGGATTAGATGTGACTGCTAGAGATTGGTTTGTCATGACACCATTACACTATGCGGTAATTCGAGGTCACGAGAATATTGTCGAGTGTTTGTTAAATAACAGCGTGATATCAGCTGACGCTGGTATTGATAATCGAACAATGAATTGGACTCCTTTGCATTATGCGGTGGTCCACGGCCGCGAAGGAATATTGAAAATTCTGTTACGATATCAAGCTAATGCCAACGCTTGGACTCAAGATGACTTATATTATGCTACGCTCACTGCCATTGAATCTGGACACTGCGCCATCGTTGACGCATTGATTGAACACGATGTTCTTGCACACCTTCACACTGCGAGTCATTGTGAACGTAAATTGTTGGCATTTATTTTCGTCGCTGCTGCAAAAGGTGACAAAATAATTTTCGATAACTTAAGACGACGTGGAGCTAAGCTAAATTTGATGGATTCCGAAGGTCGTACTTTGTTGCACGCAGCTGCCAAAGGTGGCAACAAAGATATTATCGCAGCTCTGATTCAGACTAAAAGTTCTGATGTCAACGCCACAGATAGTCATGGATTGACGCCTATCCACGTGGCTGTCGATGAGGGTAACGCAGACGCCGTTGACACTTTGTTAAAAAATAATGCAGACATTCGTTCGTGTGGCACTAAACTATTACATTTGGCGGCTTGGAAGGGTCACAAAGAAACTGTTCGACTCCTGCTGGAACATCCAGAAACTAATATAATTATCGATGCATTCAATTCGAAAGGTCGTACGGCGTTGCACGAAGCTATAATCGAAGGTCACATAGATGTTGTTGACGTGTTGTTGAGGTACGGAGCTAAAGTAGATGTACAGGACAAAGAATCTAAACTCACTCCATTATCTTTGGCATGCGTTTGTAACGAAGCCGAGATGGTGAGAATGCTGATAAGCAATAATGCCGATGTCAACGCCTCTGGCGGTCAACCTCTGTTCTTCGCTGTTTCACAAAGCAATGCAAGTATCATCAACATTTTATTAGAGCACAAGGCGAGTATTCGGGAAAAATACGGATTAAATCACGGTCTGCTGCATATTGCGGCGGTATTCGCACATAACGAGACAATTAAACGTTTATTAACCAAAATGTCACCGAAGGATGTGAACTGTAAAAATAGTAGAAATTACACGCCTCTGCATACTGCGGTGGAACATAATAATGATGTTGTCGTCGCTATACTGTTGTCGAAGGGTGCCGATGTTAACTGCCAAATTTATGATGTTAACTTTACACCGCTACATATTGCAGCCTTCACAGGACATACTAGTATAGTCGAAACTCTGCTTAACTGTCCAAAGTTAGATGTAACACGTAAAAGTAAGAGAAACAGAACTGCGCTGCAAGTGGCTGTAATTAAGGGTCACTTTGACATAGTCAAACTTTTATTGCCGCGTAATAGAGTGGGTCTCGACGTGGCATCTGACAATGCATTACCTATTCTCCACATTGCTGCTCGACAGGGATATTTGGACATAGTAAAATATTTGGTCGCCAATAAAGAAGACAAAAATGTTAAAGACAATGAGGGATCAAAAGCCATACACCTTGCCGCTAGATATGGGCATATAAGTATTATAACTTTTTTTCACAGTCATGGCCAGTCTATCGATGAACGCGATGCATTCGATAGTACGTTATTGCACTACGCCGTGGAGTCCGGTCAATTAGAAGTTGTAGAATATCTTTTAGCATGTGGGGCTAAAGTTAATGCTTGCGATGAATGCGGCAGGACACCTTTGGATAGAATTTTATTATCTTTTCACGTGGTTCATAAAAATTCTAAACAAATTGGAGCTTATATTGGAATGTATTCAACTTACGCTCATGCTAATTACAACGAAGATGGTTTAATACCTTTGCCTAAGCCTTCTTCATCAAGACTACGAAGTGTTACAAAATTATTATTACAAAGCGGTGCAAGATATAAATATCACTCATTTTTACCAGAGTTAATATTAATAGATAGTTTATTCGAAGCCGTAGAGAGCAATAACTTTTTCGAAACAGAATTTTTGATTTATTCAGGGGCTATAGTTAATGCTAGAAACATAGAGAATATGACCGTTTTACACTGTGCTATTCTCGAAGGTAATGAAAGTATTGTTGATATTTTGTTAAAAAATAATGTTAATCCAAATATAACCGATGGAGAAGGTTTCACTTCGTTGCACTATGCTGCTAAGTTTAATCATTTCAAAATATTAAAAGTTTTGTTAGCCAACGGAGCAGTATATGATGCACGGTCAAAAAGTGGAAAGCTTCCTATAGACATGTCTCATAATAATGATATTAAAAAGATGTTAAAACTAATCCATGAATCGTTTTGTAAAATTGAAGCCAACGACGCTACAGTTATTGATGATTTGAAAAGTATTAATGATGTTGATGACATGAAAGCAATCGTGGGTGCAAAAAATTTAAAATATAAAAATCTGATTACGTTCGCCATTTGTACTGACTTTACCGAAGTCAAAGAATTAGACTATGTATTGTCGATACTTCAAAAATTAGATAGATTGTTTGATGTTAATATTAGACAGTTACAATAAACTCAAGCTACTTATCGATAGTACTGCGTTAGTGTACACAGCCGAGTGCATAGCTATATCCGCCGCTCTCAACTTGGCTATAGAGAATCCACAAGAAAATTACTATATTTTATCAGATTCCTATAGCGTTCTTCAAAGTCTCCAGTCACTTAAATTCACACCAAAAACAAACCCTCTTATCCTTGACATCAAACAAAAATATAATCAGTATGTTTCACAAAATGCAAACCATAGAATAAATTTTTTTTGGATTCCCTCACATATAGGCATATTAAGTAATGAAGCGGCGGATAAGCTAGCCAAAATGAGTGTCAATGCAGAACAAATTTCGACAGTGTTAATTCCAATGGCAGATTATTATGAAAAATACAGAGCACACACCAAGGAACAAACACAAAACTACTTCGATGAAATGAAACAAGTAAAAGGCAAAGAATATTTTAATTTATTTCACTCTAATAGTAAAAAGCCGTGGTTCTATAATACTTCGCTATCACGCCGAAGTATTGTTACAATTAATCGATGTAGAGCAAATTACTATAATCTCGCATCAACGCTAGCGCGGGTACACATTTTCAGCGACGAAAAATGTAAATGCAAAGATTATAGTGAAGACCTGAACCATGTTCTTTGGCAATGTAGCTTATATGATTCCGAAAGAAAAAATTTTATCGAAAATTTGAAAAAAATAAAAATGTATGTACCGATAAATGTCGAAAGTCTCATTCAAAAACCTAATTTGAAAGCATGTAAATATATCTGTACCTTTTTCGAACAAATAGAATTGCATGTATAGATCTTATATAAGCGCGACAATGTCCAATCCCAACATATATATCTGTGGCTTGCAGGAAGAACCACTTAAGTGACATTTTCGTGTTTTCGAGAAAAAGCGATTTCAATGTTTGGAGTAATACGTAAGATCGAAATGTCAGAGAAAAGATCTAAGTATTGGCTCATTTGATTAGGTATCTGATACGGATACAACCGTAGTATTACATTTGTAAATAGTTTCTTTTTCGACGTCCAAGCTAAACAAATTACTCGAGTTAAGTCGTTCTGCGGGAACTTTGCAGATAAGTGGTTATGCGGTCACTTTCTTTGAGGGCTCGTAACTAACGTAATTTGCGATTAAAAAAATTCGGGCGTAGCATATTTTTAAAGTTTAACTCATGCCCTTTCCAATGGTATAATTAAAATTTTCGAAAGTTGTTATTAACTATGAGAAAAAACGGTTTAAAGGAAAAAAGCATGGTTTTTCCACAATTTTTTGTTTTAATTCGAGATTTCAAGAACGTTTTCATATGCAATGTATCTGGAACCCCTCTAACCAATGGGATAAATGTCCAAACCTAAAAGATGCGTGATTTGGGGATTGATTTTGAACCTCGGTGTGGTCAAACTGGCGCATATTATAATTGAAAATTTTTATTCAGAAACCACAAACTTTTGGAAAAAATTTTCAAGAGTAATAAGTTCTTAGAATCAGCTGAGGAATACGTATGAATTTTATCAGAGCGATTTCAGTAATTTTTTTGTTTTTGCAAATTGACAATTTTTGAAAAATTTAAAAACGTTAAAAATTTTTTTTTAAATTTAAAAAAACCGACGAATACATCGGTATAGGCCGGTAATTAGATATATATTATACCACTTTAATGTACTCCACACGGTGTATCTCGCACAAAAATAAAAAAAACAAGTGCACTTAAGTGGTTCTACGGTAACATTTTTACGAGAGATGCAGTTAAGTGATTATGCAATCGGCTGGCATTCAAAATATTTGTGCATTTCGGAAATCCTACTATTGTACAATGAAAAAAGATACTAAGAGCACCTCGAATTCGACATAAAAAAATTTTTCGCAAAATGTCACTTAAGTGGTTCTTCCTGCAAGCCACAGATATTATTTATATTGTCAACATTATATCTGATTCTTGACAGCTGTATAAATTTTGCTCTCAAAGTAAAACTTGAAAAAGCTTAAATAAAAAAAAAACTCAAGCTACTACAACATGATAAATTTCGTGTATGTGGATGAAAGTACAAATTTATGTAAAGTAGAATAAAATTTTATATTATTCAAAATGACAATCAATCGGGTAAGTACACTGTAAAAAGTGTGAAAATAAAATCCAACTACCAGGATAGTAAAATTATTAAAATTTTGTATTTTTACTAGTCTGAGAGCAGTAAAATTGTTGCCGCGGCAGTAATACTGTTGTCACGAAGTTGAATTTTATTTTCACACTTTTTACAGTATATAACGTATACCTATGCGTGTATAGAATCTATGGGCGTTACAATTAAAAATTCGCGCCACAATATAGCAGACGAAAAAACAGCTTTGATTATAATATAAGCTTTACTTACAGTTGCCCTACATTATTATATACACTATCCTACAGGACGTTTATAGAAAGTTAATATTACATTAAGAATCGCTCCTAAATGGCATTTGAATTATATGATTTTCTTAAAAAATGCTTAATATTTACAAAAGTATTGCTATATCATTCATTTAAGTGCGTGATTTCCTATCTGATTTATATCATTAGACTATCATTTTTAATAACCCGCAAAAAATTATTCGAGCGTCAATACGAACTGTGCTTTTTCTATTGCAGCACTTGATTTTTAAATAAGGTACGTTGCATATTATCGAAAACTACTGTTTCCAATGTAAAATTTATTCTTCTCAAATTTTAAGTTATTTTCTCATTCCTTTTAAGCGCATATATGTGCGCTAATATATCCACCAATTTTCGGAATCAAATTCTCCCCAAAAATTGCAAAATTTTTTTGTTTTTGAAGGCACACCTACCAGGCCTGTTTTTCTAATTTCTTAGGTCATTCTTTTTTATCGAAGCAAAAGAGACTCGATAGAACGAGAAATAATTAACAAAAAATGAATACATGTTATGACTTTTATAAAAATTTCATTAGAACAAAAATGTCTTAAAATTCAGCAAAGAATGCTCTGCAATTTTTTCAGATTGATTTTTGATTTTCCGAAAATCCAAAGAAATCGAAATTTCAAAAAATGTTCTTAAAAAATCTGAAAAAATTCCAGAATTTTAAGACATTTTTGTTCAAAGGAAATTTTTACAAAAGTCCATAGTTTTAGCGAAAAAAAATCTATTAACAAATCTTGTTTTTTAATTATATCTTGTTTTTTGAATCGTTTTTGCTCCGGAAAAAAATGTACCCTTCGATTGGTCGTGCACGCGAGTGTTTGCTCGTTCAGAATGACCTAAAGAACGAGAAAAGGTAGGTCTAGTAAATGTGCCTCCAAAAAAAGAGTTGTTTTTGATAATTGGTGGATATGCACATATATAGCGCTTTTCCTTTTCACTACTTATTATTTCTGTTGTTATTTCCTTCAATATGCAAGGAAGGAAATATACTAAGGATTAAAAAAATGGTCTTAAAGTAATAGGCGCGCATTTATCTCTCCAATATATGTATACACAGAACGTATACATATATATATATACATATATATAGTGAGGTTCTGACACATCTGGGAGGGGGAGACGAACAAGTGCATGTGCATGTCGGGGTGCGCCTTCGCCTGGGGACGTTGGACGGAGGAGCTGGGGAGTGCGGCCAGGGGGAATAATACGCCTAAGGCTGTGGTGTTGGCGTAACGTATCTAGTCCGGGAGTCCTAGGATTTTACCAGGAAGTTCGTGCAAGAGTTTATTTTATAGCTGAAATATATTGGTAGCCACTTACTGAAAATAGCCCTAAAGTCTCGACTTCGGACCCGATCGGGAACATTGTTATTATTGCAAATTAAGTTACCAAAATGCATTTTTTTCCGTTTTTCTTGATTAACTTTTTTGTTACTCAATTTATGCAAAAACAGGTAGGGGCAAAAGTTGATCAGCATTGAATTTTCTATAAGACACATATATTCCGAAATGCAAAATTCATGTTTTTCCCGACTAAATTGTTAAATAAAAAAAATTTTTTTTTCAATTTTCACATTGCCATGGTTTTTGTGAAATATGATCTTTATTTATCGGATTAACCCTCAAAGATGACTTTTAGTACAGACAACGTAAAAATTGAAGCCCGATCTCGATATCTTAAAATGGCGTCTTGTTGCAAAATATTAGCCGAAAAGTCAAATTGATGTCCAATTCGATCCAGGAACGATAATTGAATCAAAACTATGTTTAATCGATAGCTTACGACGTAATTAACAAACGGTAAAATAAATTTTCTTAATATTAATATTTAGCAACATTTCTAATAAAAAATTTTTTTTTTTCGGTCAATTTTGGAGCGAGAGAATCGCGGCAAAATGCATCTTGAAGTACATAAAAAACCATGAATTTTCATATAAATTTTGTTAAGATCGGACCAATAGGAGCCGAGATACAAAATTTTTCAAACCGACGATTACGCCGAAACTACTTGATATTTCAAGTTGAAATTTGGCACAGTGCTTGCTGAAATCATACTCTAAATGATTACATTTTACCCAATAGCTCTACATGCTTTAGTTCGTCTAAAACGACCGACGAAACATATGAATTCAGGGCGCACGGCCGCGCCGTTGCTCCGGCCGAGCGGCGCGGTGGTGGGGGTAAAGCCGCGCGGCGGCGAACAGAATTCATACACCTTAGTTGCAATTTGATTATCTCGGTAACCAAAGCTACTATTGCAATAAATTTGTTTTCATTTAACGTGTTTTTTTTCTAGCTTTAACGTCAATACTAATTAAGTTATCATAGGCACAACGCAAATACCGCAAATTACCAATTCTTTTGAAAAAGAATCTTTTTGGCTACATACACAACCTTTGTACGCATGCATTGTATTGGCTATAAATCATAAAATATTTAAATTTATCATATAAAGGTTGGGTAGCGTATATATGCCATTAAGGGTGTGTAGTATAGCCAAAAAAGATTCTTTTTCAGAAAAATTTTTTTTATTTAACAATTTAGCCGGGAAAAACATTAATTTTGCATTTCGGAATATATGTATCTTATAGAAAATTCAATGCTGATCAACTTTTGCCCCTACCTGTTTTTGCGTAAATTGAGTAACAAAAAAGTTAATCAAGAAAAACGGAAAAAAATGCATTTTGGTAACTTGATTTGCAATAATAACAATGTTCCCGATCGGGTCCGAAGTCGAGACTTTAGGGCTATTTTCAGTAAGTGGCTACCAACATATTTCAGCGATAAAATAAACTCTTGCACGAACTTCCTGTTAATAAGGTTTTGAACTCCCTGACTCCCGGACTAATATTTATTCCCGATTCTGTGTGCGTGGGCCGCTCTCCAAGCGGGCGACTAGTGTGGCGGGCTCTCGGC